>OY728150.1:499685130-501163463 GCA_963277665.1 Viscum album
GAATCCTCTCTATCTATTAAGGATAACTGGAACATGTCCAACTGCTCCATCGCCTCACTCAACAACTGTGAGCTCGATCTCCTGCTAAGAGAATATGCCACCTAGTTCCCCTACCCAGGAGTATTGATGATCTCAAAATCATAGTGATGGAGGAACTCTACCTAATGCCTCTATCACATATTTAGATCCTTCTGTGAGAAGATGTATTTGAGGCTATTTTGGTTAATGTAGATGATAAACCAATTAACCATAAGGTTGTGTCTTAACACCTTCAACACAAAGAATACCACTGAAAAATAATGATCGTGGGTCACATAGTTCTTCTCATACATTTTTAGCTGGGAAAAACCATAAGAAATCACTACATGTCCCTGCATCAGGATATAGAAAATCCTGGTCCCCGATGAATCAAAGAGAACTATGTACTCCACACCCTCCTCTAAAAATATCATGATCGGGGTTATCATCAAAATCTATCTTGACTACTCGAAATTCTACTGTCACTTCTCCATCCAAATTAAGGGGTTCCCTATCCCAGTCAAGGCTATCATCGGTGCTGATATCTGGGAGAAATCTTGAATGAATATCTTGTAATGTACTGACATCCAAAGGAAGGTCCAGACCTACATTATGATGTTAGGTGGATCCCATGCTAACACTGACTCCACCATGGCTAGGTCCACAGCTACTCCATCGGCTGAGATGACATGTCCCTGAATTTGGACCATCTAAATCCAGAACAGGAACAATGAGAGCTTCCCAAAAGCTTGTTCTCCTATAGTACATCTTGAACCATCCGTATGAGTCTCGTTTTACCCACCTCTAATGCTGAGTACACAAGGATGTCTTTTATTAAGACTTCTATGTTAATTTCTAAAATCTATGGGGAGATTAGTTTTATAAGTATCATGAACACTAAAGGGGTGTTCGTCACACTAAAAGTCATCACCAAGCTCTCATAATGACTGTAGCAGCATTTGAATGTCATATTTAGTATATCCTCATCACATACTCGTAATTGGAGGTAACTTGATCTAAGGTCAACCTTTGAGAACCCCTGAGCCACTCTTAACTAATTGGTGTGGTCTTTGATCCCTGGTGTTGGATACATGTTCTTCACCGTCACCATGTTCAGGTGCGGGTAATCCACAAACAACCTCAAACTCCCATCATTCTTTTTGGAAAAAAAACTAGGGCCATCTAGGGTAAAACAACGGTCTCAAAAAACCCTTCCTCTGCAAATCTTCTAGTTGTAACCTCTTTTAATGTAGCTCTACAGGATCCATCTGATATACTAGTGGGGATATCGGTTCCTTCCTAGGCTGAATGTCAATGAACAAGTCGATCAATCGATGTGGAGGTAGTCCTGTATAATCATCAGGAAGGATGTACTTATAATCAACTAAAAATTATTTGAACTAGAATATCACAAAATCTATTTCTCCGTGGGAAATTATATCCAACTCATGAAAGATCGATTTTACCCTTTTATGAATTAGCACACCCTTTGCTGCCTGGGTCTCCTTTTCGCAAAAAAAGTAAAATAGTGTCCCATCACTGCAAACACACTGCACTCTTTTACTAAAGTAGTCAATCTAGTAATTGACTAAAGATAACTAATCCTACCTGAGAATGACATCGTAAGGACTCGATGCTGCCACCATGATGTTACAACCGAAACTCTCGCCTCCAAGGGAGAGATCACAATTTCTGCAACGGTGCATTATCATCGAGTACCCTCCCGTAGGTGTCTCATAGCGTAAGAGTAGAGTCAATGACTATACCAGAATCTCTTGGTTTCCGAAAAGACATGTGTTGAAGAAGGAATGAATGTAACATGTGTCTATATGTACAACAACTAATTTAGAGAAGGCATAGATCCTATATCAGATCATCCCTGGAGTCCCTGTGTTGTACGCCTTGACCACATGCAGCAGTCCTCACCCTATGCCCTTTCCCCCTAAGCCATGTTCGGACCTCCATGGGGTTATGGTGGATGTAGATCAAAGTATCTTCCACCACATGAAGCTCTCTCTTCTCCTCTTCCACATCTTCCACCTAGAGGGATAGTCTGATCCACTCCCTGCCACATCCTCGGTGGTCCATCCACCGCCTTTCTATTAAAAGCTCGATCGGTCATACAATCTCTAACGATATTTACCCTACCTTTTTATGAGTTGCATCACCTCTCCCTAGGCTGATTTGATCCAACCTGAGATCCATGGACATTTGATCCCCAGACCTAGGTCCTCTTATGATGAATCCCACATCCCATACCATGTGCCTAACGTCGAATCAATACATCTGATGTCTTCTCACCTTTATACCTTCTACCAATTGCTATCGCCTTTATCTTCTCCACCAAGAGTCTTTCGATCACAATGGCTTCCTCGACAACTCTAGAATAAGTTGAAATGCACTGAAGAACGACACTAGCTCAGATGTCAGGTCGCAGACCTCACCCGAAGGTCCAAGCCTTAAAGTACCATTCCATGACCATATCCATCGAGTACCTAGTGAGGTTGGTGAACCTCAAAAAATAGTATTCCACAATCAAAAATCCCATATAGAGTTGAAGAAGCTCATGGATACACAATTTTCTCAGCATAACTGAAGAGAACTTTTCCCTAAAGAGTTGCTCAAACTACGTCTATGAAAGAGTCTCCTCATCGTGAGTATGTGTGGCCAGAATCCACCATCATCCTACTAAACCCTAATGATGACAGCCTCCTAGGATCAACATCTTGTCCTCTAGTGTCCTCTCTATATAGAAATCTCTAGTAACCGCATCAGGCTGGTCCTCTATCACCTGAGGGTCGGTCTCACCTTAGATACCGAGGGATATCAATCTTCGAAACTCATTGTGTGAGCTAACCCAACACCCCTCGTCTATCGGTACTACATGTACCACGGTTTACACCACTGGTGGTATAGTAGGTGCACCACCTGGGGGTGATGCCTTGGGAACAAGTCCCTGTATCGAGGCCTCATCACTGAGGGGGTCATCCTCATGATCACGCTGCTGAATCCTAGAGATTATACTTCACAGTGGTATCTTGTAAGATAACATGATGTTCCATGGTCAGCGAGTATATCCGAATAGCTGACACAAAGGACATGGAAAAAACAACACATTTCTACATGATTCATGTACCCTTATTTTACTTCCCCACAACTATTGTTTTCATGTATTGAGTAGAAAACGAGGTTAACAGAGTCTTGTTGTATGGTTACGTCGGCCACCCACAACAACACTGGAGTCCCAGCCAAGAATGATTAACTCAAAACACTTAACACCATTTCTCCATACTCATTATAATGCCCCAGCCTTAAACCATACTTAATCTAGAGTTATTACAAGATTACACATTGAGGATCTTTTCAGGTTTAGAGTTTTAGAGAATTAGATCATGAAACTTGCATTACATTCCACATTTAAACAAAGTGGTTATATAAAAGAAAATATTCATTCTTCCCATCAACAAAAACATATTGAAAATAAAACATGGATTCTTTCTTGACACATCTTTGACACTATCACCACATCATGTACCTTTCACTTGACCTATGAAAAACATTAAAAAACTTTGGATGAGTATAAAAAGCTCAGTAAGGGTTATAAAAATATGGAAAGGAAACATGATTTCATATATACATAAGAATGAAATCATACTTTACCCATAAAACATTGGTACTTTAACATACCTCATCAAACCATTAATAAATCATAGAAAACATAAGACATAAAGGTATCTTGAGGCATTCATAACATTATTACGTAGGGAGTAACCCTCTTGGTTACATTTGGAATACCCATCACAGTATATTCCCTATATCTCTTCGGAGAAACCTTAACGTTTCACTCCTTCGCGTTACCCAATGCATTGGAGAGCTATATCGGGCTCACCCACCCTTCGTTTATCACGGAACCACCCGTTTTCATAATAATGCCCAAGAACCATAACACAAACGTATCACATAAAACATGCATAAAGGAAACATAACGTATCTACATTTCAATCACAATATATCACTTTAGTATATTGAAATAATGAATCCGTTCAAAAAGAAACCATTTCCAAAACAATTTAAAACATTTAATAATGAGATTTTTTAATCAAAGTGTCCCATACCACCTTGAAGATTTTAACATTTTAAACCATTAATATCCATATAAATTAATCCTTAAAACCATTTTGAACACATGGACATTAATAAGAACAAATCATTAAAACATTTAAAGCGATATTTTGGTTAAAGGGTTTTTACCAAAATTAGAGACTCTTGAATACAATAATTGAGGAATAACATTTAATCAGAACTTTATAATATCATGAGAATAAATGGATTCATGATATAATATTCCAAAGGACAGTATATACACCATATAAGAGTGAATTGGTTCATAACAACAATGAAGTCTCAATAGAATTGTCAAATGTGATGAAATCCCTTATAAAGAAGGTATCCTTAAATTAAGGACAAATCAATATCAAAAATATGTGTGACAAATATAATTACACCCAATATAAGTGGATATTAAGTGTAAAACAATAATAGGTCATTCACAAATATTCAATGGATGACATATTCAATGACTACATGTTGAACCCAAAGAAATCGAAATCGGGTTAAAAAGTTCCGTTGACAGCCTAACGACATCACATCAAAATGAGTTGATGAGAGATAAAAAGTGTATCTCATCACTTAGACATAAAATTTACATCAATAAGGATATATGATAACATATCCCAACATAACAATATGTAAATTAAAAGACCCAACAAAAGAAGTCTTTTAAAAAAGAGGAGGGTGAAAGGTTCCCTTACCGACTTGGGTATCTTTCAAAACATACACCCCATGAAAGAAGGACAATAGATCATTGATGTAAATACTCATAAATGAAATTATATTACACAAAGAGTAGAATAATGGGCAGTACATACACCACTCAATGGAATTTGTGGCAAATGTACCATAAATATCACGGGAATAAAAGTGAGATGAAAAATCCCTTATGAAAACTCGGCAGCCTAACGACGCCACATAAAACTTCCGAATATGGATTGATGAGATCAAATAGGGTATCTCATCACATTAAAATAAAATTTACAGCAAGTGGAATATAAAATAACATCCCCCAACATTACAAAGAGGAGCTTAAAAGAAGTGACATAAGGGACAGTACTTAAAAAGAAAGAGAGAGGTTAGATCTCTTACGAAAGTTCGGCAGCCTAACAGTGCCACTCAAAACATCCAAAATGGACTGATGAGAGAGAATAGGGTCTCTCATCACATGAAAATAAAAATTAAAGTAAGTGTAATATAAAATATCATCCCAATAACATGAAATATGAGCTTTAAAAGGAATGACATAAAAGTGTGTACTTAAAAAGAAAGAGAGGAGTAGGATCCCTTACCTCGGGTCGACTTGACTCGATCGTTCTTTAATCTCCTGAATAATAAACATGAGTTAATTTATACTTCCTTAAGAAAATTTTTCAAGTTCATTATTACTTTTATATCACTTATTACCATGTCATAAACATTATGTAACCATTTAAGTTAATAATATTTGTTTTGCCGATATTTGGTTCTTAAGTCGAAAGTGGACTTCTTACAAGTACATGTTGTTTGTGTGGCCAAATGTTTATTATATACAGAATTTTATTCATGATGTAGATATCATATATTTCAAATATATCCAGTACATGCATGAATTTATAACATTACATAATCATTTAGAGGTAATAAATGAAATGCACCGTTCATGGAGACGGTAAGCCGTACGTACGCATGAACGCTACTTTCATTTCTATTTAGTATTTTATAGAATGGAATAATAATTATATAAAGGTATATTATAATTCCAGAATAATATAATATATAATATCATAGTTCCATCCTTTATATGTCCCGCATATGGTATTAAACGAATCAAATCACTTTGAGGGGGCGGTAGTCCGCACTTCCTTAAATGAAGATATCGCGTTTACCCATAATGGAAACCATAAAGGTATGCCCAAAATAAAAAAAAAACAGAAGAATAAGTTAAACATAAACATATTATATATCATATATAAAAATAGTGACATCATAATGGCCATCTTTGAAGGTGCTAAATGAGTATTGAACAATCATCGTTTCGGGAGGCAGAATTTCGCCATCCACGGAAACCGTATGTTCTTTAACCATTTGATGTAGTTGTGTGAGAGTGTAGCTCGAATAAATCTTATTAAAACATCATAGTATATTTAATATAATGGTTTTGTTACAAAAGAAGTAAATAAAAAGAGTTTAGGGGGTTGGAGAAGCAAAATAAAACAAATGAACATGAGAGAATGAATTACCTTTAAAAGTTTAATTCTTTTTTATTTGAGCCTAAAGGCTTCCTTTGAAAGGATTATGCCCAAAGGTAATCCTCTAGGATGAGTAGAGGGATGTGGAGAGAGTAAATGGGAAGGGGTTGGCCGAGCTAAAGGCTTGAGGAGTGTGTGAAATGATGTAGAGGTGGGGGGCTTTTATAAGAGGAGAGGAGGGGCACTTTTGGAATGTAAGAAATATTACTTTATTTGAAAATGTATTTCGGTTTTAAAAGGTCCCAAATTGATATAATTAGTGGATAAGGTGATAAGGCTTCGAAATCCACTCATCCAATTGGTTTTTGACATGTGTGGGTCTTAGATTTTACATTATCTTTCCATTTTATTTAAATCGTTAAATATTGATGTCATCGCTGCATCATCATGATGTCATAAATAATTTATTTTATTTAAAGTCTAAAAATTATAAAACAAATAATATGATGTAGGAAATATTTTTATCTTTCCAATGACTATTTATAATCAAAAATATGATCTTTATAACCCCATGTAAATTTTTTTTTCGTAAAACATATGATGTTTGTGTCATTTTTACTTTTACATTAAATAAAAAGTTATTTATGTCATTTCAAAACGAAAGTGGCTCCATGGGGTCCCCAAGTTGACCCATGGCTTGTCTTGGTCGGCCATGACACAACCAATGAGTGTAGGACATGTGTCAAGTTCATTTCATATTATTAAAACATTATTTTTACCTTAAACTACACTAATTACCTCTAATCGCGATTAAACACTTAATAAGTTACTATTCACCAAAAAAAAATATTTTTATCCCATTGAACCACATTTTACTTCTTAATGAAAACCATGTATGTCGTATTTATGAAATTAAAAACACAAAGATGGCAAAATTTCATTTAAATGGAAAAATCAGTTTTTATAAGTACCACATAGAGGTGTCACTATTCATCAAAAAAATTGATGTTTTTCAGAAAAATCCCAAAAATTCACCCTAAGATATATTTGATATTCTGAATTAAAAAATGAAGTCTATTTTACAAAATTCAAAACATATAAGTCACATTAATTAATTTAATAATTAATTCCCGCTGTCAGAGCAAATAGCGTGTTTTTATGAAACAATAAGTATCAAAAGATTGACACTAGTTTAAGTCCGATTTCAAAGTGAAATTAATTCCAACAACCACTATTGGATTTAATGGTAAAAATATTTTCTAATTTCACTTTAAAACCAATTCAAATGATAATCTACTCATATAAATAAATTAGATTAAATATAGGTTTTGAATTAAAATACAACCTTTTAGGCTATTCATTAAAAAATGAACTTTATCGGAAAGGTACCAAAAATTTACACAAAGTAAATTTTGATGTCCCGATTCTTAAGAAGAGTTTTATATGGTCCAAAAGAATATTTAAGAGTGAACAAAACTATATTTAATGACGGTTTGCCATCAAAAGGCGATAAGTGAACCTTTAGTGAAAATTAGGGCATATACGCCTAAAATTGAATTCTTTCCGTATTTTAAGCCATTATCTTTTACTGGAAAAATTTAAAAACATTTAAAAACATATATAATCATATTTTATTTATTTCTAACCATTCCCGCCATTACAACGGCTACATGTTAACTACTATTTAATATAATATTATTTTATTATTAGAGTGCAACGTACGATTCCCAAGAAACTCGTTGTTGCGTGTTGGGTACGCCATCGAGCATAGCGTCCCCTTTAAAGTCATATTAATATTTTACTCACAAATATGGATAAATATGAAAATATCATATTCATTATTTACCTGGGGTGTTACACTCTTCTCATGGACTCTTGGTCCTATGGATGAACTGACCACCTCAAATACATCTCATTCATGTCCACGCCTCCAATAGGCTAGGGGCTAGTGACTATCACTGAGTTGGAATATCCCTAAATTGGGAGTCATTTCCTAAGTACATGTACAAATGAAAAAATCTATATGCCCACAAATGATTAAATGTATAAACTACTAAGGAACAAAATGAATGAATACAACTAAACACAACCAACCGAGCACAATGGAAGTAATGTGTAGAAAGTAAAATTGGGCCAGAATACAATCCCACCAAAAACAACAGTACGCAAATTACAAAGTTCAACCTATATGAAAAAACAGGTACTGGGATAGATTATTATAGCCATAGGAACACCATGGCCTTTAGGGATCACATAAAGATCTGTCTGGTCCTGGTCTACCCTGTACTCCGTCAAAAGTCCACTCATCTATAGAAGACATGAGATGTGGGGGAAAATCCCATGCATGGGTGAGTATAACAATACACAGTATATGAGCACAAAAACCCCAAAGAAACACGCAATGTGATGGTACAATCATCTCTATACAATATGTGTCTACCGAATATATTTCAAGAGAATTATAATATAGATATACACAAAACATAGGACCATATTCTAGAGACAAGTCACACAATGGAATACCCAAGATAGGGATTCAGTTCGAAGGTTCCACAAAGCACCCATCTGAAAGAACTCACTCCACAATTATGAGAGACTGATGACATCAGTCTTATAATTACAGTTCATTGAAAAAATCCATGAGATATAGATAAACTCATTTTGTGAGAACACACATATGAGTAGGGAATAATCAAGATACATAGATGAGGATCACCTCTAGGGCCTTGGCGAATATTGTGAAGCATCTAGATTAACCTTCTATGTAGAAAATCAGCACCTGGTAGGATTAGTAACATCGATACCTAACACTACCTACGGTCAAGAATTTATGGAGGATCTATTTATGGGAATCTCGGAGGGATACCAGACTCTATCTCAAAAAGTCTGGCTTAAGGGATTATACTCATGTGGATGGAAATGATACCAAAAAATTAGGGGAACAAGAAAAGGGGGAACATACCCAAAAAATCTTGTCCAAGGAACAATGGAAAAGATGATCAAGCAATGTACGAAGATATGCTTGGAGTGAAGAAGGGGTCACACACCGTGTCTCACAACTTTGAATACAATCCGTGTGTTACAAAAATAATCATAGGGGATATGTCGTGTAAAAAGGTTTGTACACAGCATGTGGGACGGACCACAAGTTGTGTCCGAGTAACCGAGGTCATCTCCATGTTCTATGGATATGTTCTCCAACACAGCTTCAACCTTTGTAGGCTATCCAAATAACCAGTACATGAGGTAACTCATGTAACCATCCTGGTCTGGCCGCATGGTAGACTACACGACCATGTACACCAACCCATGTCAGTTTACCCCATGATACATGCAAAGCTTCCGGGAAGGGACCACATTCCTTGTGACAGGGGGCAGAAGCTGTGTGATACCTATAGGTTTCCCAAAACCCTATTTTTTACAAATCTATACACACATGGCGTGTTGTTCAAGATAAACACAGTGTGTTATTTTGATTTCTAGAAACATTTTCCCTCTCCGGCATGCGTTCGGTGATGCTCTGCTGCTCGATTTGGGCGCCTGATTGTCATGAGACTCCAAGGATTAGGTTTTCCCATCATCACAGAGCCGATTCAGGATGTTTCAGGCCTCTAATAGTACCTAAAAACACATTCTAATTTACAATAGCAAAGAAAACACTAAGAACTAGAACTCATGAACCATGTCGATTCATCAGACACTGTCATCAACGCATCTCCATTGGGTCATCACAATGTCAGAGCTCTGTTATGGGATCATTGCACCATGAAATGTGAAGATAAAAATTCCTCATTCATATCCCCATAAAGGAATAGGGAGGTAAGAAATACAATAAAAAAAACTTTAGGAACGAACCTCTTTCATCATTTGTCTCAATCTTGATCCTCTCCCATTAAAAATATTAAAGAGGGAAAATTAAAACATCAAACATGAAAAAAAAATCTCAAGAATGATCCCGATATAGCCCTCCCTCATGAACAGTTATGTGCGGGTCAACCAGTTTGTGGGTTGATTCGTGTTCATCGTTAAATTCAACAAATGGTGAAGAAATCGAATTAAAAACATAACTCTTAAATTGAGAGGGGATTGATTTTTAATGAAGGTATTTCACTGCCATTATCCCTGAAATACTTTATCTCCTTTGGTGTAGTGATTCTCACCTTTGATTCTTCATTATTAATTGTCATGAATTCTCTCCAAATATCCAATATTTATCCATTTTTTCTCTCAAATTTCCACCAAAGATGAAAATTCAATTAAGCCATTAAAAGGAGGGGACATGTTTTATCCCGGACACAACAGTGCCCTCCAATTCTTTATCTGGGCATCTGTTTGGAAACACCCACAACTGTGCATGAACACCAACTCATTTAACTACGAAAATTTTCAAACCGCCATTCCAGGCTCATTGGGTCTCATAATGACATGTAATTTCTATGCTCAGTCTCTAAATAAATCCATATAAAATTTAAAAATAATAAACAAAAAATTCCAAGATAGTACAGAAACATTTTACTATGGTGGCTAGGAATCTAATCCTATCCAAATATAATTTTACCCCCATAATGGGGGTAACTAATTAACTAACCAACACATGCCTATAGGGAGTAATAAAGTGTCATAGAGTGGCATGGGGATGTGTAAAATTGGGAATAGGTAAAGAGGGTTTAGGTAGACTATACAGGGGTGGGTTGTTGATAGGTAGAGTGGGCCAAAGGTGGATTGGGTAAGAGCTGGCTAGATGTATGTTGGTTGTTTCATGGACCATTTGGCCAATACAATGGGTCATAAGCTTGGTCCTTATAGTCTAATTCCTATCAATATGGGCCATGAATCCTTTGGAATTATTTCCACAATCAAGAGGGGATAGACCCCATCCCATTCATATTAGTTGTGGGTATGTTGGTGAAACCATAATGAATGTATGATATGGAGTAATGGACTAGACTAAGTATATTTATAGGATTTTTAGTTTTCATGGATTATATAGACACGACATATTATTTATGAGATACTTCTCATTCCTATCCAATCCAGAACCCATGTTTACACAGAATGGAGACAAGCTCCATAGGGAATATGAATTTGAATGAAATTTTAAATGGATGAAGGGAAGGTTAGTAAATGCACCCATGCTCATAGAACCCTATAATAGAAAATATTTTTTTATTTATTATGATTCAATAATGAATGAACGATAATTGAACACCTTAAAAATGATGGGGCAATAGATTATTCCCCATGTAAATCATGAAATCATGGGAAAAAGTACGTGAATCAAGAATTGGAGTTGGAATTTCGATTTTTTCTTTGAAAATATCGAAGGACAATCATATTGGTGAAAGATGTTATATATATAAAGGTCATTAAATATTTATGTATATATTAAATTGAGTTATTTGAATAATTTCCAAAGATTATAGTTGGAGAAGGTTAGAAATTATGATTTCTTAGTAAATTTTCACCCTACAATTAACAACAAGGTGGATGATGCCTGATGTCAGAATGACCAAGCTAGTTTTTACATGATGAGGATTCCAAGAGATCCAGTACGAATGGATTTTTATAAGATATATCATTAAATTATATAGAAATTGGATAGTTCATATCTTCCTCAATATATTGTTCATCCATCCACCCATCTGAGGATTATGGAGGTGTAAAATAATATGCAGAACTATAGAATATGTTGAGAAATTTACATATGTTAAACCATGAATTTGATATAATAATGTGGTTTTGGAACAGGGTATTTAATTCTATCAATTCAATATTTTATGGAGTTACTGGATATGGCTAATAGTTTATCCTTCTATATTTATCCTAGAAGTATGAATATGAATATAGATATTAAATATTATTTAATGTGGGACAATGATAAATTGTATATTATAAAGTATATATTTAAATTCATATAATGTACGCATGCTAATGCCGGTAGAAAAATACTTAAGGTGGTGCCAAAATAATTATCAATACTAGAATGAAAATGAGAAAACACCACCATAGATTTTATCATTGGGATCCAAAAAACAACCATTGGATATAATACTATTTTGGTTTTAATTTATTACCTAAAAAGACACCAAATTTCATAAAAATAAATGAAAATTAATTTATTTACTCTCTTTTAGGATATACCAAAGGGAAATGTTATGTCTTTATGTAGTACACATTCAACTATATCTGATTGGGATCAATGGTTTCCCCAATGTTTAAGGGAATTCTTTAACCATCATTGAAGACTGAGGTGAAATATAGCCATGAATACCACTAAAAATCTTATTTATAGTATAATGGGAAAATTAAATCCTAAAAGAAATGTTTAGAAAATAATATATGAATTTTTATATTTTGTTGGGAACAACACCTTTCTCTGGTCATGTTTTCTTATAATAATACCTTTTATTCAAGAAATTGTATATCTCCATTTGAATCTCTATATGGAAGGATGTCCATAATTGAAATTTTTTGGGATGGAATTTTATAAAAATACTATTTGGACTATAACTTGTTTAGGTAATTTTAGATGTGGTTTCATCCATTAATAATTAATCAGTGAATCATAGATTTGATATAAAAGTTATGCTAACATTCATTAGTGTGATCTTGAGGTTGAAGTTATTGCATATTTGTTAATATGAATATCACCGTAGTATAATGTTATAATATTTTTATATATGGGAAATCATGATATATACATTTATTGGGTCCCTTGATATTATTGATCACCTTTGTATGGTTGATTATCACTTGGTTCTTTCATCCAAATGCTTCCATGTTAAAGTACTATTATGTGTATCTCTTATGAAATTTATATAATCGATCTTTCACATTTACAAAACATAGAGTTCATAGTGATGGATCATGTTACCTATTATGAAGAAACATAATTGTGATTGAATAAAAAATAACTCAATTTTGATGGAATATTACAACTCACCTTGTTAGAGCATTATAGAGAATCCATACACTTAAAAATCTAAATGATAACCTAAGGATACAATGAGGAAGAATTATCCTTAGTTATTTGTAACAATATAATTTAATTTGTATGTACAATTTATTATAAAGGTGTACGATGTAACAGCACAATAATTTTATGATATATTTCACGTAAAATAAACTTGATGTATTTGATTGATTTTTTACGTGCAACATTGAGCTCAAATAAACAGTGATATACTGCTGAAAAATTATTAGTAAATTTGAATATTGTTTCCAATAAGTTGGTTTTATGGGTTGGAATATGTCTGACTAGTTATTTAAAATTATTTCTTACACATGTGTAAAATAAATTCATTGGTTAGAAATAGGTATGAAATGAAAATAAAATGATTTGATGAGAAAAAAGATTTTTTTTCTAAAAAAAATATTTTTATTCATGTAATTAATTTTTATAAAAAAATGTAATTAACCCTTTTGATGATTTATTGTAATTAAATATGTAGAAATATATTCACTCCAACATTATATCTTTAATCTAATGGTTTTTACAAGAAAAGTTATAAGAATAATTTTACAATTATATATAAACATTCAATTTTTTAAAATCACTTTTTATTTTGAGTTGAACATATATTTTATAATATATCAATTCAAATTATTTAAATTTAATATTTTAAAATGTATTAGACTATTATCATAGTCATAATTAATATAACCATATAATTTTAGCTTAATTTTTTCCATAACGAATAGTTACCATGGTTAAAATCTTGTTACCGTGGTAATTGTTAAAAGGGTTATAATAGGGCATTGCCTAAGAGATAAGGTTTAAAAAATCACAAAACACATTATTCAATTTTATTTTTATGGTATTTGAAAAAAGATATCTTATCATCCATGATTTTCAATTTTTGATCCATTTTACTTATTTAATATATTTGTATTATATAATAATGTTTCATGGATTCATAGGTTTCCCACCCACCTCACTTATAAAAGTTAACCACTTCACATCTACTCTATAAACTACATGATCCCTTCATTTCTAAATTTTTTTAAAAAATGACCTACTAAAATAAATATCCATGATCATGAGGTGTTTCTCATCCCAAAAGGCCTATCAAAGAATCCATAATGTTCTTTTCAAAAGATGATTCCCAAAGCCGAGGAGGTTCATACCTGATTGATGAAAGACGAAACAATAAGTAAATTTTTTATGTCACATTGTAATTTAATTTAGAAATTTTCCATGATTTTTTTTATTAAAGGAACATATATGTTAATTATACATTAAACCCCATATATTTTTTTATCCTCTTGTTATTCATAAAATTATCATGTATTAATCTAATTTTACACAATGCTTCATAAAATGTTTGTGAAAATATTTTTATTAACAAACATCATTATTTAATTTTTCTTGTTGAACATTTTCATACATCTCAATATTCTTAAATATACATAAATGATTTCTATTTTATAACATAAAATTATTATTTGAAGTCATTTTATTATTTATTTTTTTTTCGTTAAATTTTTATATGAAATACCTTTAATGATTTCCAAATGAGGAACTTTTTAATTTTGTTTTCAAATCTGTTAAAGGAATCATTTTTTTCAATATTTACAAAATTAGAGGATTTTATTTACATCATAAAAATAAATTTCACTAAAGATATATTTAAACTATAGTTTGATTATTTTAACCAAATCTAAATATTATAAAAAAATTATTTTTTAAAGATAACTAACGAAAATTTTATTTAACCTATTTTAAGAAAATATTTAAATAATATTTTAGTTGTAATTTTAAACAATGTAAGATTTCATCAATTATTGTTATACATCATTGGGTATAAGAACCTATGATCCATCTCTATAATTTTTATGGAACACTTATGATGATGATAAATTAATGATGGTTTTGTAAAACTCATTTATTTCCATTGATTATGATATGATGAAATAATTAAATGTTTTTGAAACACGTGTGCATTCCATCGATTATTCTATGATGACATAATCAATGTTTTATGGTGTTATGTCATACATATATTTGGTTTTAGTTATCTAAAGTATGGGACCATATCTGTATATCCCTCCATTGCATTGTGTAAATATTGATATCTCATTAGATAACATGGACTACAATAGTGTGTGAACCAAATTCAATAATATACACAATCAACAATGATATTTTTGGTAGTGAACAATGAATAAGGATATGATGAAATATCGAGTGATCAAAATCTACTATAATTGACTCTGTAGCAATCCTTAACTATGGAAAATATTTTCTATGCTTATTTGTATGCCAAAAACGATTGAAATATGTTTATGAAATTTTCTCAATGATTATATTCAATTATCGATGATTTAACACTCTTATGAATTATTTCATATTTCATAAAAAATACCTATACCATTATTCATGGTTATAGATCCTAGATTTTTTGGGTAAGAATTTCATGTTCTCATGCTTGTATTATTATCATATGCCCACATAGGATTATTGAATGAAATCCTATACATTTACCCTTACTAATAATTTGACATCATCCTTTCATATGTTTATATTCCCTATGTTATGAATAATGTTTTCTTGTATGGTATGTCAATGATGATTACTATTTGAGAATAAAATTATGGGAGATATTGAAGATCATACACAAATGATGATATTGTATCCAGTATCTAAATATATTAATACATTATGATTCTAGGATGTGTATTATTATGAGATTAATTGAATATTTATTTAAAATGATATTATCTTTTTTTATTTATTGTTTGGGTCACATCACAAATCACTGTTGTAATGGATTACTGTTTTAAGAATCCATTTCAATCAATGTTCCTAAGATATCATCTTCAAGTCATTAAAGGCCTAAATCCATTATTTTCCTAATAATTAATTTTGTATCACTCATGATTCAACCAATATATCCAAATTCAAAATTAACAAATATTTCATGGATTTTGATGATACATAAAATTATATGTCTCGTGATACAAAATAATAATAGTCTTAAGTCTATGGACCAACTCAAAATTAGAATATATGATCATGTAATGATACATAGAAATGAGGAATTCCTACCTTCAGGTATTACCACAAAACATTCAATATTAGATATTATCATGTTAAAACATCACATTGCGAAGATTCATCCACTTACGTATTCCATGATAATACTATTAAAATATATAATGTTTCCATTTATGGAATTATATCCTAACTATCATACATAATTTTAAGAATATTATCATACAATGTCAAGATTTTTATCATAAATGGGAACATCTATAAGCATTTCAAGGTGATAAATACAATTGGTAATTATACAATTAGTTTTATATGGCTGAAAAATTATTATGTGATGAAAATTTTATTAATATTATATTATTTGAATATTCAAGTAATCTAAATAGTAGAAATATATATGAATTTTTAGAACCCACCTCTTTATTAAGCAGACATATCCATATCTAAAAAGATCACAATGTTAGAGTTTGAGTATTATAAAAAACTTCTCTATTTAGAGGATTTCCAATATATTAACAAAATTAAAAAACTAATAAATATATTATATCATTTTGATTATTCTTCTTCATTCCATAAATGTGATAATATTCTTGTGTATCTTTCAGATTTACAATGTTTTAATAAGTTCCATACAATGAGGAGAACCTTGATATTGGATGGTGATATTATTGAACATAGTCATATGCTTACGAAAAATCAAATAATAAGGAAAATATAATGCATACTATTGGGTTTAAGTACTTATAAGTGAATGATGATTTATCTTATGAAGTAAAAATAGGGTAATATCTAATATGTGAGATTATGAGGATAAACCAGACAGTATGATCTTCACATGTATTCAGGTCATTGGAAATTCCTGTCTTCAGACTTTTTTAATGGTCTAGAGACATTATGATTATTAATAACACAAACCAGAAGTCTTTCTCTTTGATATAATGATGAAACCATGGATTACATATGATCATGGTTAGAGGTTGGATACATTTGGTGGGTCATGAGTAATATGTCATTAATTATTTTGGGTAATTATTTTTCCCAATCATTTTCATGGATGTTGCTATTTAAAAGCATTAATTAAAATGGACCAATTCAATTAAATTCAATTTCCATAATTAATTAAAAATTTAATTACTAAATTAAAATAAGGATGTATCAATCATATAGGTTGATGACAATAGTATAAATATTATATGATGATATATTAAGAATACATGGTTTTATTACATAGAAATAATTAATAGATTTTTTTTGATGATAAAACCCCAACTTCGTCCTATTAGATTCCTTTAGTGTCGCTAGACACTAATATTGTACATTTGGTGAATCTCTCCAATTACACTATTGAAGAATCATATAGTATAACACACATTCTCTTTTTAAAAAGATTAATTAAATATTATTTCATCAAAATATTTGAATAAATATTAGTCCACATTATATTTAATTGTATTTTTTATGATTTATTGATCTCACATATTCATTCATTTTTTAGGTGTGGTAAATATTAAAAAAAAATTATTTTAAAGATCTTAAATATGATATGTTTTTAATTATTTATAAAATGAAAACTATTCATTATTAAAGGATTAATAAATACTTAGGAGGAAACCTAGACTAAATTATTTGGTATAATTGGAATGATATCTAAAATATCATTTAAATAAATATTTATTTACTTATTTAATTTAATGATATTTATTTTACCCATGACTTCAATTATTCTTAAGAAAATAATTATAATATAATTATAATAAAGACTTGGGTATCAATAGGGAGTATGAGAATAATTATGTTACAATTTAAAATTATCTATTCTCTATCATAGCCAATAAATTCCTTTCTATATTAATTCATAGGGATAAACATTATTGTGTAATACTAATTTGATTTATTGATTTTAAGAAACCTAGAGTATGGTTTTTTAGAATACTATCAAGAACTGAGAGAAATAATCTGTTGTACTTTTCCTCTCAAGAACTATTGAAATATTATAAATCCGTATAACATTTCTTTAGTGTATATAAATAAAATGAATTGATTCAAGATAATATGAACATAAGCCCCAGTCCAGTTGTTGAGGACTCTTTAGTGCATCCAGGTGACCTGGGATCAAATCTAGGTAGAGGAACAATTTTAGGGGGTACTGTAGTAACACTGTAGAAGGTACTATAGCGTGAACTATGCCACACTATATCAGGTAATGTAGTGGGAACTGTGCAGTAGTGTAGCTAGTATTTTAGAGGGAACTGAACCACGCACTGTTTGGCAGTGTAGCAGCTGGGAATTTTCCCCCATTTGGGCCTTCGTGCCACTGATTTGTTCCCCGAGTCCATTAAGGTTGTTAGTCCACCCTAGACTTTGAGATAGTAAGGAATTAAATCCACCTCAAGGACTTTGGGCCAGCTTCTATGAAAATACAATCCATACCACTTACAATGAAAAAGCTCTATATGGAGGATGATCAGGGAGCTTTCACCACAATAGAGGCTACACGAATTGCGAGAATGAGTTGGTACAGAACCTTCCATCGGGAAAAGCCTATGCATGTTTGGGATAGCCTAACCAAAGAGACATTCGAAGGTGGGGGGTTTATTTCACGATGAAGAAGGTGGGGAGGACAAGTTCCAAGTAGTTAGTCTGGGTTGTATGTAATGTTTTAAGCCTACAGGCAATGAATTCCTCTATGGCCTACAGGCCATGAAATACATATGCCTACAGGCCTTTTGAGGGTTCCACCTCACCCCTTGAATGGTATATTAACAAAAATAAATAAAAATGAAGGCCTTTGGGCCATTTGATTGATTCAAGATAATATTAAAAACCACACTATCACATTGCATGTTGTCATTGATGCTTTGAGATCAATGTACATATTTTTAAAGAATCATCCCCTATTCAAACCATAATTCCATGTTTAAACATGATATTATTTCCATACATTAGAAAAAATATTTTTATGTTTATAGTATTAATGAACTAGTTCATAATTATTAAATAAAAATCCCATATATTGTAATGTAGACACATTTACTTAGTATCTCTTTTCCAAAAAAGATATAGCATATAAAATGAATAATATTTTATTTCCATAAAATGTGTCACTATTTTCATCATGACATCATCCTTTTTTGTTATAATCCTTCAAAACCTATTATGGGAATTTTAATGTTTTGGTTGAAGAATGCAAAATAAATATTGGATATAAAACACAGGAAAAACATTTAGTCCAAGGGAAAACGTGAAAACCCAAAAAATATTTACCTTTGTCAAAATAATAATCTATGTTATGAAATAAATCTTATCCATATGAAAAAATGGATCCTTTTTTCAAAAATAAAACCTATAATACATAATAAACGAAAATGGAAACCCTTTTAGAAACATGTAACATTATATTTATAACCATTTTCAAAAAGGAATGGATCACATTTTAATCTATAAAAGAAACCTCCCTAGTTAAATCAATCATTATTTATTGTGAATTAAATTAACAAAACCAAATTAATTTGATATATATAATATAGATCACCTATGCTATATGTTTTATCGATATCACCCCTTCATATAAGCCGTTTGGAGCTCACAAGCTTTTCTATGATGTGTTGGGCTCACCAGGGCATACAATATATATCATGCTCACCCAATCACATAAACTATATCTAAATCACCCTTCATGATCTATAATTATAAAGTAACATATAATGAATAACTAATTTTTATTCTTTAATATTAATAAGATAAATCCCTTTCAAAAATCTTCTAAACCCCTATGAAAAATACTTTAATGTATCGAAATACCATTAACTTAAAAAATATCAAAAATAAATATGCCAAGAACAAATGGAATGTGGGATTTTAATTGAATAAATGATTGTATATTATAGGCTAATCCAAGAATCAAATACTACTACGATGTCTGTAAAAACATTTTATGTTGTATAAATTAAAATATATAATTTCTTTTACATTTTTCTTAATGTTTTATAAGAAATGATTCCATTTAAAAAACAATCGATAGAAGTAAAATTTAAAAATAAATATTCATTGAAATTAATTTATGTCTATATAGGTAAAGCAATATTTTTTTAATAATATAGACATTATATATTTTTTTAGAAAAGTAAATATTTATATAATTTAAAATAACTTTTTAAGTTAATGTGTCTCTTACCACGAGTCCAATTCATGACATACATTCTTTATCAACCTGAATAATAAAAATATGTTAATTATTAAGTTTATTAACACCCATTTTTAGTTTTATTATTTATTTAATTTTAATTATAACCATTATATATAAAATTACATATTGAATTGATGTTTGATGTTTTGACGATAATTAGTTCATATGTCCAAACAGATGGTAGGTGTACGTACGCATGTTTAACATTTCCATTTTAAATGATCATGATGAAAATAATGAAATTATTATTTTATATTTACATAATGATTAATATATCATAGATACCATATTTATTAATTAAATATATATATATCATCTATATGATGTTGTTATGTAAAACAAAACACATCACTTCACAGATGTGGTAATCTTTAAGTTCATCTAAGAAATGTTTACATTTTTCAATGGATGGAATGTGAATAAAGTAAATGATATATTAACTATTATTACAGATAAATATTTAATGCATATAATATATATATATATACATACACATTGAATCCACCATTATACCCAGCTGCAGGAGGTGGTGATGAAAAAAATTCATCGGTTCCCAAGGGGGTAATCTTCTATATAGACAAAAAAATTATTTCACATTTAATGGAGGATGATATATATATATATGTATATATATATATATATATATTATTCCATTAGCATAAAAATATTTGTAAATCGATGATTATGATGTTATTAGTTCATCATGGTTAATGATTATTTTGGTGAGGAAGATTAGGAAATAAATTGAAGATGCTTTGTAGAGGACTACACCTATTTATTGAAAAAACTCTTTCATTTTATGCCTAAAGTGTTCATTGGATGGTTTTTTGATAAAAACATTGAAAATAATACTTCCGGATGGATTTTTTGAAGACACATAGGTTGTAATTTCCCATTACATAATTACTAAAATGTGTGAGGACTATAGGAGGAGAAGTTCCCTTTTATAGTTGAGGAGAATGAAATTTTTGGAATATATCAGAAGATTAAACTATATATATATATATATATATATATCATAATAATTATAAGTATGACCAAAATAAATAAATTTTTAATCTAAGGTGTGATAGGATATAAATTAACATGATGAATTACATTTATAATTTTTTTAATGAAGCTAATGCCTTATATCAAAGCTAAACCACATTAAACACATTATTATTAAAAACATGATAACATAACATTTATCATGATTACATGAATATATTATCAAAAATAAAATGGGTATTATGAAAATAATTTAACATAATAGTAAATTAATTGGTTTAATTTTATTACATTAAAATTCCATTGGTGAAATAAACCATTTTTAATATATAAATAGAAAACACATCAGAAATTGTTATGGGAAATAATTAATTTTGGTGAAAATGCCATTATAATATGAAATAATTTAATAAATCATAATTAGAAAAATATTTTTCTAATTATGAATTAAAATAATTTTTCGTACTTTTGGGTAAAAACAAAATCAAATGGACCCTTTCAATCATTCCTTTAAATGAAAATACCCAAAAATAGATTTAAATTTGAATAAAGATAACTAATGTTCTCAAAAGTCAATATTAGGTTCTAAAATTAAATTTAATGATTTAAAATATATTATTTAATTATTTATTATGATAACATGATTAAATTCACTCAAACAATATAAAAATGGATGGTATTTAGGTTATTATTACCTATCTTTTTTCTTTAACCCCCGATAAAATTGTTTTAACCTTAACTATCACTGTGGTATTTTACTGTTACAACATTTAATTATTAATTATTTTAAGTTGAAACTATATAAATATATTAATTATACTGATTCAAATAATTCAATATATTTTTATAAATTCAACTTATAGAAGTAAGAAAATTTAACTTAAAATTAACCCCATAAAACTGGATGAATCCCAATTTTAGAGAAAAAATTGTGTTTTAGAATACATTTGTTTTAAGAGAAAATAAAGTATAAAATTAAATTCAATGAACATAATTGGGTAATTAATAATATTATTGATTATATTTTTCTTTTAAAATATTTCGAAAAAATGAATCTGTGTAATATCATGAATCCGAAATACAGTTTTCAATAAAAATCAATTTACTATATATTAATTTATTAATAAATGTTTTCCATAAATTAATAATAATTAACCCTCATATAATTTTGATATGATTATTTTAAATATGAATTTTTTAAAATTAATTTCCAAAATTAGGATATTATTATTTTAAATAAAACCATATAACGCATAAAAACCCAATTTTGTTAGAACTAATGATTTTTCTATGTGACTAAAAAATTTACTTATATTCATATGTATAATATATTATACAAAAAAATATTAAATAAATATTAATGATACAATAAAAATGGTTATTTTAAAATTAAAATTGTTTTTAAATTAGCCTCCTTTAAAAATTGTATCCTTATAATTTTATCAATTGCATAAAAAATTGGGAATATTTTCCTATTATTTCATTCTAATATTCACATATTGGGTCATCAATCATATTTTTTCCAAAAAAAAAACCTTGTGAATCAAAATATTCCATAACACATTCCCTCTATGCTAGTAACTCGTTACTATTTGTTATTCATAAGAAGTTTTTTCTCTTAATTGAACTAATTTAGGGCTAAAACTATGATATGCATATTTCACATATTATCTTAATAATGAAACATGAAATCCATTATGTAAATTAGATAATCTATGATTAGAGGAAACAAGATAGTAAAATAAGTTAATTTTACCCAGGATTTCATATAGTCTAATTTTTGTGGACATAACTTTCACTTTTTACTAAGAAGTATACAAATTTTCCATAGAGATATATTATAGAAAACATGCTCACATACATTGATAAATCAATTTTCCTCTAGTTATCTGTATAATATTTCATCCAGCATTATTTCATACTCATATGTTTATGATTCATATTCACCATCTCAATGGTTTCTCCTATAATATTTTGTCCCAACATCTTCCATTATCCTACATTACCATAACTAATTTGAGTATGACAACATTTTACATATAAAACCAAAATGGTTTCACTTGTATACCCGAATAGATATAATTATGGTTAGAAAATTAAAAATTGAAATATTTTGATCCTAAAATCCATGTAAATCCATTAAATGATCACAAGGCATATTCATTAAGGTTTTAATTGTCCCTTTGGACTTTCTTTCAAACTGAGGAATACACGGTGAATTAAAATTTTATTCAGAAACCAATGTCTTTTGAAATATTTTCCAAAAATTATAATTTATTCTTTGTTCATGATGTGATCCAATGTAGAGGGAGACACCATCATACCAAGATATATACATTATGTATAGATGGGAATGAAGATTAAAATATATAATATCGCGAATCAGAATGAATTTTTTAGATTTTTTAGTCAATAAACAATAATCCAAATTTGGTTATTACAATGAGATGTCTTTAGTACTCAAATTATGAAATTCATGGACATATTATCCCATTTCTTTTGGGAATTGAAAAAAGAGGAAACATCCCCATTAGTTATTGACATTATACTTTTACATGTTGATAATAATTTAATGAAAATTTTTTTAATATCAATTTTCACTCCATCATAGAATTAATACTCCAAATGGTTTATGTAAATAATAATTCATTGAGGAATAATATAAAAATAGTAACTATGTGCAACATTAATAAATAATCTCTTTAACTATAAATCATAATTAACAAATAAACTATTCAAAAATCATATATCACCTTCTCCATCAGCATTAACCTCCCTCAAGTTACCCTTCTTAGTATATTTAACCTTTTCCTAAAAAACAAGATCATCCTTCTATAATTTAATAATTATGTCAGAAATTTTAACTGTAAAAATTACTAAATAGTGTGACTATGTTCTTGTATGAACAATTAATAATAAAAAATTCATCAGACCATAAAAATATGGTCCATGTTCAAAATGTAATGTTGTTAATGAATAATTATATTTTGAAATAATGAAAAATCTACATTTTTGGTTTTACAGGATGCTAATTAATCATCCAACCATAATCCTTAAACATTTCCATCAATATTATCTACATCATATTAAAATATTCTTGTCTGAATATATAATTAAAATTTTTAAAATAATTTTTATTTCATAATTTACCACTAAAAAAAGATACCTATAATTTTTTAATGGAGAAAATACATAATGTTATATTGTGTGGTTGTGTTAATTAATTTAAAACATGAGGTTTCAATTGATATAAAGCATAAAAATCACATAATTATTTTATATAAAAACATATAAAAGTACATAAAATGAATCATCAATATGGATGAAAAATTAATCATTTATAAAAGATAGGTATAAATATTGAGAATTTTTAATTCTTTTTTAGTTCCTACAAACAATATTTTTACTATTTCATCAAAATGAATTGAACTTCATTTCCAATTAACTATGTTAGTGGGATACACAATTGAAAAATTTCTTTATCAATCTGCAGTAGTAACAGGAACATCTATGAAAAATATGAATCTATATTATATTTGAATGAATTGTCCATTATTTAACAACATTATTTTTAAAAGTGTCTGTAGTTATTATATATGTAGAAATAATAAGCTCAGGGAATAAAATTTATTACAATAAAAATTCATACATTCTAAATTCCATATATAGATCATTTTCTATTACGGTTTTCAAAATAAATCCTTAGGTTCTCTCATGATCCACATTAATTTTATAATATACAAATATATTATTAATAACAAAAACCAAAAATATATCTAAGAAGTCATCTAAATCACTATTCATATGATCCCTGAATACTAATGGCCCATTAAAAACCCAAAAGGTCATAAATGCAAACTCATAATGCCCATATATAGTATGAAATGATATATTCAAAATTTATTAATTCCTTACCTTAAATAGATGATACCGTAACATTATATCAATCTTATATAAATAATTATCTCCCTAGAGAAGATAGAAAATCATTGAAATTATTATAGGAATAATTATTCTTAAAATTGACAATTTAATGATCTATAATCAATTCAAAGCCTCGTTGAATCATTTGTTACCAAATATAATTGGGTCTCCCCAAGGTGATGTGATGAAATAAATGATTCATTTATCAAGAAAATGTTAAAACTTAATTTTATATTCTAATAGTTCTAGTTTTGTTAGTTGATAATTGGGGGTTTGAAATTTCCTTAAAATTTTAATCAAAGAAAAAAATAAACTCAACCTCCCTATCATGAAAAGACCTAGTGAAATTATCAGAAAATAAATTCATATAAACATTCACTATTATCATATCACTAATTTTAACAATTGTTTAATTTTCAATAGTATGATCTTGGTATCTTTCACTTCTATGTCTAGTCAATTTCATAGTTTACTAAAATGTTATCAATGTAATGAAATCATTTAATATATCATTCTTATTTTATCAATATATATTATATTGATGAACTTATTTCCATTGTATACTATGAGTATAACATACTCTAAAAAGGGATGTTCATCATGATTTTCAGAAATTACAATCCCCTGATAAAAATGGGATGATTCTGACAATTATTTGATTCATTAATATTTTAACCTAGTGTTTTAAAAAGAAAGTTAAATCATCATTTAATGAGTTTATATTCCCATTTTACATGGAAATTTCTCAAAGCTAAAGGAATTAAAAGATCCACGGTAATGGATGTAATTTCCATCTTTTGAATAAATAATAAGCATTCTTGTCACCACTTCATTATATGATCCAACAATAAACTGTAATAGTATAACATGATTTTCCACTTATTTATTCTTTTGATCAGTATAATTTCTACCTATTTTACTAACTTCAGAAACATGTTACCGAAATTAAAAAATTATTTCTTATTAAATCATATTATAGTTATATTCTCATGTATTTAATATTTTTGGGATTGTCCATGACTCATTTATTTTCAGTAACAATCCATATGACCAAACCTATCACACCAGTAACATCACATGAATCCAATCAAACATTTCCTGAAATGTATTTCTAAATAATTGGAATAGGTTGGGGTTACCACTATATTTTATAGTTAACTGCATCTCCAATTCCTTGAATCTAAACTGATTTTCTCCCTTTTAATCTCAATGATCCAAATTATTGGAAAACTCGAAATAATCTTTCCCAACATAATTAAAATGACCTCATAAATAATAAATTTCCAATATTCCAAATCCCTTTCTAAATTTGTTTTCAATCCTGGGTAAAATAAACAACATTTAATATCATGGCCCTGTATACAATTTGTAGCATAACTAAAAAATATTGTAGAATTTTCATTATATATCTATACCGAATCATCATAAAATTTTCAAAAATCAAATATTATTTTCTCTATATTATGTATAAAAAGGATATAAAAATATTTTCCAAAAAAAAAATTCATCTCATTCTGTGGAATAATTCTCATCTATTTCTCTCGTATTCATAACTAATAAAAAACACCATTCATCATCACATATAAAATTAAAAAATAAATGTGTTTCCTTTTATTTGTATGAAAAATCTATGACTTCAATGATATTTTCTATAGAATTGATCTATCCTTTGACCAACACTAGATCTTAGGTTCCACTAAATGTTTTATGGTATTGTCTTATGGAATACAAAACATTGACCATGTTACATTGTGGTAAATATGGTTTCATTGTCACATGTATTACAAGGTCAATTATATCATTCATCAACTGAGGCTTCACTAATAAAAAATTATCAGTTTCAATTCTATCCATTATAAGATACATATATAGAATGATATCAACCACATTATTCTATCTCACAATGGAATCAATAATTTTATTGGGAAACCCATTATAAATACAATTATATTAGATTAAACATGAAGATAATATTCAAATAATATATTATTTCATCATAACCATAAGTGGAATCATTCAACAGTTTTCATTAACATTATACTAACCTCTAAATTTATATAACCATGTTTCTAGTACCAATAATAATTACTAGAACCTAATTGAAACCATAATTTGATTTTATAAAATCAATTTACTATCATTCATTCAAAAAAAATAGTAGTATATTTTTAGGGAATTATTTCATAAATCATACATAAAAATGCCTTATATTATAAAGTGGACACTTTTACTAAGGACCCATTTTTTCCTAAATATAAAACATTTTAAATGAATCATGGAGTGTATAAAATAAATCATTTCGACATGAAAAAACACACTTCTTGGATAAAATAAATCGTTTAATACCCATAGCACAAAAGTAGAATCCCTTTTAGAAACATAGAGAATTATATTCATAAAATACTATAGAAATATAAAGATTCTTGTTATATCTATAGGAAAACCCTCTTTGGATAATACCCTCCTTGTTTTTATTGAAGGAAATGAATATTACACAATGAATTGGAGATCTGAAATTGGATCACCCATTGTATAAGATTTACCAGGCTTACAAGCTCATCTATTATGTAACAGAATCACAAACAATTTAATCAATGTCTATATCACACATCATAATCAATAATTACTAAGTACTATATCATGAATAAAACATTTTTTTCAATTATATTGAAATCATATAACTCTTGAAATGATATTTGAAAACCATATGAAATACACCTTTGGACATCCAAATGAAATTTCCTTTAAAAAAATTTCCAAACTAAAAAGCATGAAAGGGTAAGGTGATTTTTATATTATGAAAAAATAGAAGCATGTAATGTAATCCGAACAATAAATATTTGGTATAGTGGTGGCCAATATATTGTAATTGTTTATATTAAAATAAAAAATTCTTTTTAATTTTTTTTGAAATAATCTGTAATAATTTATTCTTTGAAAATATTTGTATGAATATATAATGTGTAATAAAATATCCTTCATAATTATGTTATTTTGATATAAAATTCACATCAAATAATTTTAATATCCTGAACATGGATGTAAATTTTTTAAAAAATCATTAAAACATTTAAAATTAGGATTTATGTTAAATGGTCCATTACCTTGAGTCTAACAGATCACATACATTATTTATATTGATGAATAATACAAATAGATTAATTATATACTTTTTCATGAATAAATCTCTTGTTTATTATTCATTTTAGTTTATTTATAAATATGTTGTATGGAATTACTTAATCAATTCGTGTTGGATTTTTGGGTATATTTAGTTTATATATCCAAAATGAAATTGGTATGTGGAATTTTGTGGAAGAGATAATTATTCCATAATCTCTAGAATATTAATCATGAAATATTTATAATTTTTAAAAATAAATTTTTTTCTAAAACAAAAACGATTGAAGGTTATGAAATATAACCTATGTTATAATCATGTAGTCGGTTGATCAAAAATCCTCATGATTATCATTTCCATTTTCAATGATCACGATTGAAATAAGGTATGCATTATTTAATACTACCATAAATATTATTCTATCATTAATATAATATTATTTATTTTTATTTACTTGTATAGTGTATCTACGTGATGTGGTTTTAAAAAACCAATCACTTTGTTTTATGGTCATGGTAATCCACATGTACACACGAAAAACATTATCAAATTTTTAATGGATTTAATTACAAGAAATTCGATGATATATATAATAGACGAGTATTCACATAAAGTAACATTTCACAATGTTTTCAGAATACAAAATAACATTATAAAAAAAGATTCCCAATGACTATACTAACTTAGTGCCATTGAAAAAATGGAAAGAAAAACACTCTTACCTAAATAAACTATATTATCTCCCACTAGGTTCTTCATTACTAGAACCCTTAATAGACACATCATACACAATACATATCTTCATATCCAGTGGATGGAAACATAAAAAGAGGTGATCATAGAGACTCAATAAGTGTAAATAATTGAGAAATATACGAAAAAACATGAGTACATGAGTATGAGAATATGGTCAAACAATTTTATGATCACACCCTAAATATCATTGATTATACATAAGAATTGTAGAAAAAATATTGATAGTTCATAACACGTGAATAATAAAGAAATAAATGACATAAGCCTTGAAAACATAACATAAGAATAAAACATGAAATTATGGAAAACACAGAAGCATATAATATGATTTCCATATTATTGAAGACTTCATTACCAAGACCGTATTAATAGTTTGGGTTCAATACGCATATAATCATGGATGAAATGGTTCACTAGCATGGCCATATATGTACCATTATTTCAATCCTCATATCATATTGGAAGTCAGGGTTCACTCCCATGTTTATCTTATTAAAAAATGTTCACTCCAATGAACATCTTAATCTTTGACATGAGATATTAATCATTACCCATTGCGTTGGAGGGAGGTATGAGTTCCACCCATATCATAATAAAATCATAAATATGTGTTCTAAAAAATCATAAAGAATTATATCGTATCCCATGAAATGAAATGGGTCTCATAAAAATGTAATCATATTAAAACCTATGAATTAATATACATGGTTCGTAATTATTTCATCAAAAGCATAACCTGTGAAAAGAAGCATGTTTTATAAGCATGTAACATATGAAGGTGAATGATAATTAAAAAATTCATCTAATAAAACGTTAATCCTTTTAGAGATATAACATGAATTAAAAAATTTACTAATATCTCTAAAAAGATAGGAGTAACATCAATATATGTCATCTTATATGGAAGATAATTTTGAACGATCCTCTAAAAACAGTTTTGAATAATTTTTTTTCTATTTATTGAAAACATTTCGATTAAATATATATCCTTTGGAAACCCATTTACTTTTAAAACAATTTTAAAAATTATAATGAATGATTGAAATCATTTATAAATTCATTTCCATGAAAATTTATAAATTAAATCTGGAAAATTTTTTAAAACCATTTTAATTAAAAACTCATAAATAAAGCATGAAAATATTTTGGAAACTTTTTTATCTGAAAATATTTAAAATAAACATCAAAAACTTTTTAAAACAATTTTCTTTGAAAATTAAATTTTTTAAACTTATCATTTTATAAATGAAATGTAAAATTAATTGAAATTATGGGGGCAAATCTATACATGTCATATGTGGTAAAAATAACATTCCTTTTACGTTGTAAAAAGGTTATAAAAATGACTTGTTTGAGAAGTGGATAAGAGATTTCATTGAAATAAATTATAAAAGACTAAAAGGGTGAAAAAATATTTTAATTATTATATGATAAGTGTAGAATATTATTGGAAACACTCTTTAGAATAGATGGTTTTGAATGAACATTTATTTCTAACCCAAGAGATAGTAATTTCAGGATTTCTTAAAAATACTCTCTTAATTAACGTATGAAAAAAGGGGTAAATGGTTCCAATACATGAATATATAATTATCAACCATAGTATAATAATATTATGGAGTTATATAGATATTTGGATCATAATATTTCATCAAATTAAGCATAAATATGTACAATCTGGAAAGATAATCAATTGTTTTTAATAAACTCTTATCCATTGGTAAATTGGTGTCAAAGTCTCCATGCAGGAAATGTAAATTAAATAAATTTTATAATATCTTGAAAATAAGTATATTGATGAAATAACATGTAAAATAGATGTATATAAATCTCAAAAATTAATTTAGGTGAATAACAAAACATGAGTCCCAAAGAAGGAAAATTGATACAAAAATATTATTCCAATTAAGTAACTTTTTAAGAATAAAAACTACTAATGAAATGTAACAAAATAAATATATAGATATTCATATATTAAATAATAAGCTAAATATTATACATTCATGCTTATTACATACAATACACAAAATAAGTTAGTGGTGAATAAGACATGTATCTCAAAGAAATAAAAGTAAGATAAAATATCCTAACTTATTATATTGACTCTTCTCATACTCATTAAATATACCAATATAATAAGTTTAAATGTATTATAAAGATGTAAAATTAAAATATTATTAATTTTAATAACTTATATGTTTTGATTATTTATTTATATTACCCGCTTGTTAACAATTATTTTCAAAGGGTCTACTTCATGTAATATCTGCTTCGTCTTGTTGGGTGTGTTAAAATTTTCTATACACTTTGTCATTATATTTATATCATGATTTATATAATTTAAACCATTATTTAAATATTATTTAATTTGATATAATTTTATTTTAATAATTCATATAATATAGAAGTATGAAACAGAATACACCATTTATGGAGATATTATGTCGTGCATACCCATAAATGCTATTTCTATTTAATTGTGATGTTGAAATAAATAATGTAAATGATGTATGTGTATATAAATGTATTTATATCATTTTAAATTAAATCTATTTTATCATATATATAATATATATTCACAAAATACATCCTTAATACATTTCATGTAGTGTATGAACGAATCACATCGCTTTGAGGGGAGGTAGTCCACACTACCTTAAACGAAATTATCATATTAACAAAAAATTGAATGTATAAAGATATTTTTTAAAAAATAATTACAGAATACTAGATAAATAATAAATATAATATATATTATAAATAAATAATTTTTTCTTTATAATTTTCTCCAGGATAGGTGGTAATGGAAAAATGAACAATCATCGATTAGTGGGGCGATATTTCTACATACACATAAATAGTATGCTTGTTGCCTATTAGATGAAATTATGTGTATGTATATGTATAATAAATAGAATTAAAAAAATATTATTATATTTCGGAACCTAGTGTTTCTATAAAATCATTGAATAAGAAGTGGTTATAGGGTGGAGAAAAAATCCAAATGAAAATAGTTTGATGGATGGTGTTACCTTTTAATCCAGTAACTCTTTTTGGTTTGCACCAAAGGGATTCATTGGGATGATTTTTAACCAATGTAGGAATTAAAGAAGAAGTGAGTTATTTTTGGGAAATATTTATGGAAGATTTTCGTTGACCGATTGTGTCTTGATAGGTGTGGTGAATCATTTTATATTGGAGGAGTGACACTCGTGTAATAGTTTTGAAAAGGGAAAACCCACCGATGCTTTATTAAAAATGGATCTAGTATAGGTAAAAAGTATACCCAAGGGATGATATGGTCGATATATTTCTATTAAATGGAATTTGTACATGTTTATAGTTCATTATGGGCTATAAGGTTTATGTTTAGTCCCATTTTAAGCATAATTTAACCTTAATTGAAGTAAATAAATTTATTTACTATACAAATGAGGTTGGTCAAAAAAATATGAACTTATTATAAATTAGAAATTATTCTTATTTAAATTTTATGATCGATTTTTCCAAATTACACACACATAATTGGCATAAATTAATTTAAATTTAGTACCATATTAGGCTCGATAATGAAGGTTTTAATGTAAAAACGTCCAAAAGAGTGTAATGTTTTTATATTCAAATTCCAAGAGAAATTAATAATAATTAACTAAATTGAATTATATGATAAAAAAATTAACTAAATTAAAATTTAAAACAATTTAAAATATTATTTAATAATATAAATAAATATCATGAAATATCCATTTTGAATTAAAATATATTATTTTAACTATTCATTAAAAATGAACACTTATGGAAAAATTTAAAAAAATATATCCTAACCTATTTTTTGTTTTATGATTCCTAAAAATTGATTTTTGCATATTTAAAAAAAACATCAAAAAAATTATTTATAATGGGTTCTCGATTAAAAGGTGGTAAAACTACCATTATATAAATATAGTTTTTTAAGTATAAAATTGGGATTATTCTTATCTTATGTCTATAATGTATATTTGATTAATAAAAAAAATTGATTCAATATATGACATATATATTGAAATAATATCATATAATAATTTTAATTAATTTAATTTATTAAAAAACTATCTTTGAAATTATAAAACATATCCTCTATAATCAATTGTTTTGTATATTTTCATTTCAAAATAATTGGTAACCTATGAATTAATCCTATTTTTGTGTAAACCACTTAATTTCATAAGTTAGTTGATAATATTCATACCCTTTATTGTTATTTCTATGTTATATATTATTATGTTATATATTAACATTTTAATGATATGTTATAGTTTGGTAAACTATAGTCATGCGTGTTACACAAGCCATAAAGTAACTTCATTTTATTGTGTAAGAAAATATAACAAATGTGAACCATTTAAATAAATCCAAAATTTTACATGAATATATTAAACATAATCCAAAAATAGTTAATTAATATATAATAAACTATTTTTAGTGTTGCATGAAATTCAATATATAATAAATATTAAAATAATTAAAAAAATAATTATTTAATAAATATGGGGGTGTTACATTCGACCACCCCTTAAAATAAAGTTCACATACGAAATTCATCATGGTTATAAATGGTTTAATTATTTAATGTTTAATTAATTTAAAACCACATTATAAAATTGAAATCAAAAACTTAACTTAAAAAAGGAATATAGGAATCCTATCATTTACCCAACGCATAACATAATCAGGTTTCCATATAGGAGAAAATATGTTAGGAGTGAATATTGGAGATGATAAAAAAGATAAATGTTTTTAGGTTGTGATTTAGGTTATAAATAAAAATTAATTGAATGATCAAATAAATCTTAAGGACCTCAGATTCATAAATCATTGAAGATTTCAATGACATCAGTTCAAAAAAAATTAAGATATTAGCCGAATAGTTTTTTATCACTTTCAAATAATGGAGTAATTATAAATATATTTATATAAATGAAATTTCATAATTGGGTTTTGATTTTATAAGATTTTAATAAATCCATTACGCCATGAAATGAATGTCCATAAATTAAAATTGATGCATAATACCCTAAAATACACATTTTACAGATCATAATGGCCATAAAATAATGAATTGTCTAAATATGTTCATCATAAAAATAAATATGGATTAATCAATAAATATCGAAACAAATAGTAATTATTAATCAATAATATTTATTAATAAAAAATAATTACACATTAACCAAGATATCATGTGTGCCAATGGTTGGTGTGAAACCCTTATCATCCTTTTATTATGGGTTCATGACCCAGAACCTTTCATGAATTGATTTGTTGTCAGAAGACATAAATGATGTCATTTCATAAAACAAAACTAACATAATTTCCAATATATTATGGACTTTTTTGAAATAATATTTATCAATAAATAGACATTTTAATAATCTTTTTAGTTCAATATTAATATAGAAATACTTCATTCAAATTTTAACAGAAAACTTTCATGATTGGTTATCCTTGTAATAGTTATAAAAGTTGAAAAATGAAAATAGTAAAATTAATTTTCCAAAATTATATAATCATTGATTACGCATATAACAAAAAATAGATCTTATTCTTCACATTTCATACATGCTAATACCATAGTTGTATATTCCAATGAAACATGTTAATATCCTGAATTAATATAAACAATCTAAGAAAAAATAAAACATTTTTTATTCCAAATGTTACTACATATATTCCCTAAATCCAAGAAGTTGTTAACATCATCCATGAATACATATATTACCTTTTCAATAGATCCTTTACGAGTTCTTCAGAAATAAATACCATATAATTAACATGTTCATATCCAACATATCTTTATACAAATTAAATTATCTCAACATAATGATCATATTAAGGGTTATCTTCCCTTACTCAATATTTGACCTTCTCATTAAATCGTTCAACATAAACATGTAAACCCATAGAGAAAACAATATTGGTTTATTTCACTATTAATATAACATAATTTTTAAATCCAAATAAATAAAAACATTAATTATTCCACTTCATTCATAATCTATAAGACAGTTACCTATTAATTTTATTTAATAAATATTTCCATTAACATTTCATGTGTTGCCTTATCATCATCAGAAATAAAACCTATACTCATACCACCATACATAAAATCTTATAGAGATTTTGTCTTTAGAAAATCAATTTTCATAATGAAAATTCATTCTAAAGATAAATCATTTTACTGTTTATGATGTCTTAGAGAGGAAAATATTCCCATCATTCTCATTAGTTGAACCATTCAATTTTACTTTACAGTTAAATTCATTGTATACTTCTTTTATATAGTCCACACATATTATTATTCCACTAATCAATTTACATAAGTGATTATTTATAAATTATTTACAACAATAAATCTTGATATTTTTTCCATCATGGTTTCTATTACCTAATCTACCAACATAATACATTCATCTCCTCCTTGGTGAGTCTGAGGGATGGTTAAGTTTCATATTCTTAATAATTTTAATTGAAAACAGATTATGAATGATCACAATATCATTCAATCCTAAAATAATCTTATTTTACTTCTCAAAACTATATTTTACGTCATATTGAATTCTAATCTAGTTCATTCCTGTTCCCTCCATTGAGTAAAACATGAAAGAATTATATTATAAATGATTATAATTCCGAGGAATCACATAATCAAGGAAATTCACATATATGGTATCTTTGTTAAGACAAATTCCTTAATATTTGTTTTCTTAGGTTTATCTTAGGTTATTCATAGTCATCTTATATTCTAATAATCCATAATTGCTCAAGTGCTGTTTGTAAATTTCTAAACATATCCCCTATGAGTGTCAAACTAGGAGTGCATCCAGGACCATTTTCATTTAACATATTACCCAGAGTAAGGACCAAGACATATTTTCAATGTTGTTACCCTTATGTACATCTATTCAAGTGTCACACTACCTTGTAGTATCCAAACAAGGATGTATTTTGTCGAAACAAATTAATCTGTCCTTAACCAAAATTCGTGAACATTTTGAAATATGTTTCCTTATCCTTAGAAAAATCCTTAGACAAATAATTATATTTATAACATTGTTTTTTTCATCATAGTTTCTAAAGGATAACTAGCCCTTCACTCTAATACCAGCTATTATGAACTAATTTTCACATAGCATAACATTACATCATTTTTTTGGAAAATATAACACATTTTACAAACAGATGTCCAAACATAGTACTAGTCTAGTGGCTTTCGTAAACATGGAATCATGAACAATGGTACATAAATTAACTATAGTATCTACCACTAGGATCATAATGAATAACACCATTCATAAACACCTCATACTAAATACATATCTTCATAACCTAGGTAAGTAAACATAAAAAGTGGTGAGATCAGACCGTTAGTAATGGTAAAAGGGAGGCATGTAATCATAAACATGGGAATTGTAGTATGATAACATGATCAAAAGATTTTAAGATCACACCCTGCATATCAAAGATCATAATTCCAAAAATTGAATAAATCAAGACAGTTAATAAGAAATGAATAATAATGAAATAAATTAAATAATCCATGAGAGAAAAATATATGAATGAAACATGGAATTTTGGAAAACATATAATCATATAACATTATTTATGTAGTATCCATGCCATCACATCCATGGCCATATTAGTATTTTGGATTCGTTGCCCATTCAATCATGACTATCATTGTTTAATCCCACGACCATCATAGTTGCATGTTTTCACTCTTAATATCATATTGGTCATCAGGGTTCACTCCAATGGTTATATTAGTATTCAATTTTCAATCCCAATACCATCTTAGTATGCCTCAAGATATATAAATCGTTACCCAATTAATTGGAGGGAGAGATAGTGTCTACCAATTTCATAATGAAATCATAAATTCATATCTTAAAAAGTAATATAAATCATATCACAACCATTTAAATTAAATGGGCTTGATAGACATGTTATCATATATTAACCTATGTAAAATTAAATAGGTTTCAAAATAAAATCATCAAAATCCTAAATCGTGAAAAAAGTCGGTTTTAAAAGCATAAAACCTGTGACAAAAAATTTGATATCATAAATATCATTCTATTAAAACATAAAAATTATTAAGAAATAATATGAATGGATTCATTGAATCATTTACATATAAATTAATAAATATCATCAACATATGACATCATAGATGAAAAATAAATTTCAAAGATCCATTAAAACCCTTTCATGAGAAAAATATCCCTTACTTTTTGAAAAAAGTTCCTTTTAAAGTAATTTTTTTAATAAATATGCTTTGAAAATAATTTTATAATATAGAATGTAATCTAGAAATAATTTTGGAAAACCTTTTCCGTGAATCTGTATAAAAGAGACAAGAAATATTTTTTGAAACAACTTTCCTTAAAAATTAAATAACAAATCAGAAAAACCTTTTGAAACCCTTAAACTAATAAAAGAAACATGAAAATTTTATGAAAACTATTTTCTTTGAAAATTATGTTTAAAATATAATTTCTAAAAAATGAATAAATTTTAAAATGCAAATGAAGCTTCACATAAATGATGAAGGGTAATCCCATACATTTTTTATGTGGTAACAAAGAACATTCTTTTTGAATAGTATAAATATTAGAAGAATTACCTATTCAGAAAGTGAAAAAAGAGTCGTTTGAAAACAATGGTAAAATGAAAAAAAGGAAAAAATTAATCTACTTATTATATTATAATATTATAATATCGTTTTAAATTCTTTTTGGAAATTTGGGTTTTGAAGGAACATGTATTTCTCACAGAAGAGAGGGAATTGTCGAGTTTTCCTAAAAAACATTCTTAACTCCATGTTGTTCCAAGGAGTGAGAAAATGACACAAATACCTAAATATATCCTTAAATACTATAATATTATAATATTCATGTGTTTTCTTGAGATATATATCAAAATATTTCATGAAAGGAAGCATAAATATAAACAATCTCAAAAAAGAATGATATGACATTAATAAACTCTTATCTCTTTATAACATAGGGTCATACTCTACTTGTAAGAAATTTAAATAAAATGACTCTCAAAATATTATTATAATAATGATATTAATTATATAACATATAAAATTGAACAATATACAAATAAAAAATAATAAAGGTGCATAATAAAAAAATAGTCTCTGGGAAGGAAAATTGATATAAAATTATCTTAACGATTTTGTAACTTTTGAATCATAAACCCATTAATGGATTTTCTTAAATTATATATTTATATACACATAAATTTAATTATAAGATAAATATTATACACTTATTGGAAGTACATACACCCCAAAAATATGCGAGTTGTGAAAAAAGGCATTTATCTCAAAGAAATAAATCGTAGATGAAATTATGTTACCTTGTGTCTTAACTCTTGTTTTAATCATTATAAAATCTTGTATAATAAATTTAAATATATTATAAATCTATTAGAGAACAAAATTTTTATTTATAATATCATATATTGGTATATTATGAATTTATATTACCCACATTGTATCAATTCTATGTAATAGTTTCACTTTGGGTAACATCCTCTTGGTTTTTTTCATGTGTCTTAATTTTTTATATACTTAGTTTTTATATTTATATAATGATTTCCATGATTTAAAAAATTATTTAAATATAATTTATATTCTTTATATTTATATTTTAATAAATCATTTATTATAGAAGTACAAAATATAATACATCGCTCATGGAAATGGTAAAACGTATGTGCACAAGAATGTTATTTCCATATACTTTTTATGTTGAAAGAAAAAAAGTAAAAGAAATATATGTGTTTATAAATATGTATAAAATTTTTAAATATTAATTATTATATCATATATATTCACTAAATCCATCCATAATACGTTTCATGTAGTCTATAAACGAATCAAATCAATTTGAGGGGGCAGTAGTCCACAATTCCTCAAACGAAATTATAATATTAATAAAATAGAATGTATAAATATATGTTTTTTAAAACAATTACAGAATATTAAAAACATTATAAATATTATTTATAATATGTATAAAAATATTTTCAATTATAATATCTCCCATGAGAGGTAATAGAGGAAAAATGAACAATCATCATTTAGTAAGGGAGTAGTTCATCATAAACATAAAAAGTATGTTTGTTACCCATTAGATGGATGTGTGTGTAGGATTATGTATAAACCAAATAATTAAAACATATTATAATATTAATGAATATTTTTTGTTATATAGTAGTGGAATAATAAGATTTTATGGAGGTTATAAAGAAAATAAAATAAAAGAGATAGACGAATGTTGTTTCCTTTTAATCGGGACAATCATTTTGGATTGCATTATAGGGCTTACATGGAAGTGTTTCATCAAAATAGATGCCTAATGGAGGTTGTGAGAGATATTGGGGATCTATTTTTCATATTTTTTTTTCAAGAAAATGTTTCCTATGTCTTTTGAGGAAGTTGGAGGATATGAGGCCTTTTATAATGGAGGAGGAGTGGTAAACTTCTAACAATTTGAAAATGGAAAACCCCAACCATGTTTTTTAATTGAAAGGGGATAAAATAATTTTAAAAGTAGACCCAAGATAGGTTTAATTGAAATATTTTCATAAAATTAATTTTTGAGAAGTGTATATGTCATTTTGTGCCTTAAGGTTATGAATTAGTTCCGTATTAATCTTCATTTAACATTAATTATTGTAATTAATTTTAATTATTTTCACCATTATTTTTGTTAAAAAACAACGTTGTAATTATTATAAATTATATATTATAATGATTCCAAATATTTAATCCATTTTTTCAAATTCAAAACACATAAATGGAATAAATTAATTTAAATCTAGAACTACATTCAGGCCAACCATGTGGGTTTTAAATGAAAAAACGTTCAAAAGATTAGCATGTTTTTATATTCAATTTCACAAAAAAAGTTCATGTTAATTAAATAATTTTGGATAAATGATAAAAATATTATATAATTAAGCATTGGTACTAATTAAAAATACAATTTGACCTTTTTATTAAATAGAGGAAAACAATTTTTAATTATAATCCATTATTATTAAATATTCATTAAAAAATAAAATCATATAGAGAAATGGGAAAAAAATAACCATACCTATTATTTATGATTTTATTCCTATTTTAATGTTTATTTTTATACCATTAATACTTATATATTCAGAAAATATGACTTAAAATGGGTTATCCATTAAATGTGGTATAACTGTCATTATTAAAATATAGGGTCTAAAGAAAAAATATTGGGTTTGTTCTCATATTATGTCTGTAAAATCAATTAGAAGAATACATAAAATATTTGTTTTAGTATATAAAATATATATTAAAATTTTATCTTTTTATAATATTAATTATTTAAATTTATTAAAAAACACCTATGGGAACATAAAAATATGTCCTTTATTATAAATTTATTATTATATTTAAATTTCTAATTAATTATTAACCTAGAATTAATCTTATAATTTTTTATAAAATATATTTTTCATAAGTTAGTTAATACTATAAGTAACATCAAATTTAACCTCAAGTTTATATCTTATTATTTTAAATAATGATATTTTAATAATATATTATTGTTTGGTAAAACTCGATCATGCATGTTACACAAGCCATCAAGAATATATATTATTATGTGTAATGAAATCTAACCATGGTGTTACATTTTTTTAAATATTTAATTTTTGTACAAATTAGTTCATTTATGAAAACACAATTATTTTATAAAAAATATTTTTATTAGTTATTCATGAAATGAAAAATAACTAAAAGTTTATATATTCCAAAAAATTAATTTACTAATTCAAAGGTGTTAAAATATATTATTTTGTATAATGATAAGTATTTAATTGAAGTAGTATATATAAATTAAATCCAAATTTATAAACATCAATGAGAGTTGGTGATGGAAAATTACTTACATTGGTTCATGAGGGAGTTTTCTGGTTTACTTGTGAATGATTTTCTCGTTTCCCATTTAATGAAAGAAAATATGAATATAGAATATTCAAATCAAATAAAAACATAAAGTTATTTTTTTGAAACTATTGTTTTTATATCATCATGTTTTTGTAATATTTTTTAGTTGTATAATAATAAATTAAATGAAAAAACTTTGTTAAAGAAAACATACTATCAATGGACAAACACTTTAGGTTTGTACATATAACCTTCCTAGAGTTGTTCTATAAGAAAACCAAGGACTATAATATATGTTCATGGGTTTAAATAACATATTTGGATAGTTATTTTCCATTTTAGAGTGCCAAATAATTGGAGTACAAGAGGAGGATTTGTTCCCTTCTAATCGTGAGGAGAGGGATATTTTTAGAATTTCTCAATATATATATATACATATATATATCAGGAACATGTTATTTCAAACTAAAAAACCTAAATTTTGAGATAGGGTGTGATAAAGATTAAATAAACTCAACTAATCACATTTATAAACGAATTTTAATCATTTTTTTCTTTTTCACTTATTTAGAACACATTAAATTCATATTAACCTAAACAGTGATAAAATAAATATTTACAAGGACACATAATAATATGAACAAAAATTAAAAATAATAGTTAGGATTAATAAGTAAAATGATGATCCCAAATTTGGAATCAATTTTATTCGATCATATTTTTTTGGTGTAATAAATTATATTTAATATAAAATCAAAACCAAAATCATGGAAAATATTTTTAGGAAAATAGTTGACTTGTCTATTAAAATCATCTGACATAAAAAACAAGTCAAACATTTGTTTCAGAAATTTAAATAGGATAATTTATAGAAAAATAAGGGTTTAGTAATTTTTGATAACTCTAAAACTGAGTGGATTCTTCTAACCATTCCATTAAATGAAATAACCCAAAAATAGTATGAAATTGAAATAAAGTATTACTTAATTTCGAAAAAGTGAAGTTTTTATTATAAAATTCAAACTAATGTTTTATAATTTATTATTTAACACAAAAAAATATTAGTTTCTAAAAAAAATTATGAGAATTTCATGTATTTAGGTAATTCATACAAATATATATTTAGTTCAACCATCCCTCCACCAGTAAAAATATATTATCCATAATTATGGTAGTAATTTTTTAAAATTCTTTTTATTCATTATGAACATAAATTATGTTGAACTAGATAAATTTAATTATATATTATTTTTAATAATAATTTTTAATTCAATTTAATAAATTCAATTCATATATTTGGTGTGATTTAAATTGAAATTAAAAATATAAAACGTGATAAAAATTTGTTTCCCAGAAAAATAACATTATATGTATAAAAATGTGTTATATAAAATTAATAAATAAAATTCATTACAATGAAAGTATTTTGAATATTAATAAAATAATTTATGTAATGTTTCTAGGAATCATTTACAAAAATTAATTTTTTAAATTACAAAAATGTAATTGTAGTTTTTAAAAAAACTATATTCTTCACAAGTCATTGAAAAATAATACATTTTAGAAAATTCCCAATAATTCAACCTCAGATATTTTTTGATGAATTATAAAATTAAATTAATTATTTTAAAACCTAAATTCTTAATATTTATAAGAAGATTTCATATTAGTCCATATAGTGCTTGAAAACCCAACATGGGTAGAAAGAATGGCATTGCCTATTCACTAAAATGAATCCTAATATTATTCAAATGTATATATATATATATATATAATATAATTAATTTTTATTAATATGTTTTGTAAATGATTAATTATAACATTACATAGGTTGTTAACATGTTTGTATCGCCGCTATATTTACTCTTCTATATATCAACTAGTGAAACAATGGTGCAACCAAATTAAGATTTGAATGACTATCATATTCATCAAAGAAATATTATCAAGTCCATGGAAAATAATTTTTGAAAATAATTATAAAATTAACATTACAATATTTTATATTGTCTGAAGTGTTATTTGTAAATGTTATTATATAAATTCACTGTACATCACATTTGTTATCATTTACATAATATATTATTTTGTGAATCTGGGAAAGTAAAAGTTTTCCACAATTGAGATTGGAAAATTCACTATATCTAGATCCATTACACGCAAATATATAAGAATTAATTTAAGGATATCAATAGATATTTTACCAATTTCTCTAAATGTAGCTTTGGTAAATTTATTTTATAAATAAGTATGATATATAATAGGTGGATTTAGTTAGAATATATCTAATTTTCTATCTTGATATAGTTTTTTTAATTGATTTTTAATTAAAATGACTAGATTATTTTTTAATAATTGGTTGTTACATTTTTCATTAAAATAATATTTTTTATTGATTTCCAACTCTTGGTTTCTATATTATGACACATAAATAAAATATTTAGATATTACATGCACTATTATCGTTTATTTTTATAAATGATGTTTTTTATCTATAAATTTGTAACTAAATGCTATCATATTTAGATAAAATATTGATAGAATGTTATTTGTAATTCATATCACAGAATAATCATTATATAAATCCCACAATCAATCCATATGTAAACATGAGTTAGTAGACTCTAATAGACACAACAATGAGTATTTCTTAATTTTTTTCATATAGATCCACCTCCCAAAGGACAACTCTACTAAATATTGAATGAAAATTCATTTTTTTTATTGAAACACTTTTAAGGAAAAAGTGTGAAACCAACACATCCATATTACTATGAAACCCACAAAACAAAAACACCCCCATGCAAAACCAGGCTCTGCCTCACCCCAGCAAATGCATCGTGACAAAAATTCAACACCATTACGTAACCAAATGACAAGAATTCTCGTGAAAAGATGAATGGGCACAGAACTGATGACATAGCCATACACTCTCAAACGTCCATTAAACAGACATTCAAATGTGGCGGCCACTTGCTCTGAACCCCGTCTGACACAGAACCAAGGAAGGTGCTGGGAACCCAAACAACACCTCCAGAGACAAAACTGTTGAAACAAAGTAAAACACCAATAGAACCAGAATGGTTATCAACCCAGGACCCAAACCTGAAAAATAATCAAGGGGTATTAAAATGTAAACTAATTCTACCTACAATTGTTTCCCTAAACAACTTCCATGAGATAAAAGTTACTTTTATTAGATCCACTATCATCATATTATAAATCATCAATGCCAAATGGTCCCAAGACTGTATGTACTCTTCAATGAAAATTACACCTCTATTGAAGTACCCGAAAAGAATAAGATCTTGTTTGTCAACCTAGGCTTATTTATCCTCATTAAGAGATGCTCATAAAGGCCTCTCCATAATTTTAGAATCCTCCTATTTAGACGCATTATGCACTAAGACTTGCTTAACCTCTTCCTCATTAGAACATAATAAAAGCTCTAAGCATTGATCAACTTGATCCCCTGGCTTATGAGGACCCACATCTTCAAGAACTTCATTTAGGTGTTTTTCATTTCTAGACTATCAGGTTGGCAAAGGTGGAGGAATAGAAGAGTAGTCCTTCCTACTCATCCTCCTCATATTACCCCTTCTATTTCTCGGACATGAAACTCTTCTAAATATGAATTTTAAGTATTTAAATATATATGTGATATCCAATTGTTATATCTAATCCCAAATATAATGAATTAGATTTATTTAACTAGATTATTAAGGAATAAATAGCATCATCATTGTTATTTATGGTAGTGTAGTTTTTTTTCTAGTGACCTTCTTTCTACTTGTAAAACTGATGACATCCAGCTCCCATACATTACTCATGAACTTCCAACTTATGATAATTTTTTGTGAATGGTTATTTATACATAGAGTTAGTTTGGAAGGAATTAAACATCCCTACCATGAATAATTAATGAAATATTATCATTGTTGATATTATATTCTAAATAGATAACTATAGTAAAGTTATATATGAGAGATTTATTTGATACTTTATTTTAAATTAACATCAAATCTTGAGAATCTATGAGGTTGTGAGGAATGTTTGAGATCTTTATGAAATATATTTTTTTGGATTAAACCATTTATTTTGTAGATGGTTAACTTAAACAAGAATATTAATTATTTGAGTTCTAGTAAGTGAACACTCTCCAATATATAATGAAAACAGCACACTATAGAAATCATACTACAATAGTTTAGCTCTATTTTCATAATTAATGTCGATAATTTTGAGTATGGAATATGAATCCATGTTTTCAAGACACATATAGAATTCATTATACTATAATGACAGCATGAAACAATAGAGATATACTATATAATTCATATGTTTTTAATAAATATAATACATTACCCAATTCTCTACTTTTGTAGGTAGATATGACTATGGCATGTCAAACTTCACGATTAATATAAAATAATGAACAAGAACATATACCAAACCTAGATGTTAATTCCATCTATTATATTTAATTTAACTAGTATAGATCATATTTATATTAATATTTAAAAACAATCCATTTTTATAATAAAATAAAAATGTTTTTAAATTACATTATACCTGATTTAAAAACCATGTTAAAATACAAAATAATAATTTTCTTATTATTATTGTGTTATTTTATCATGTTTTTTTATCCATCATCATATGACGTGGAAATTCCTATCTCAGGGACATTCCGGAATAAATGATCCATATTTTACTTCTCAAAATCAAGGCATTGGCCTAAAAAAAATTATTGTATTTTGGTCAGAAGTCATTCAAATTTATTACTAATTTGTTAATTGAGAGGACTCTCTAATAAAGAAATCCAGAATCCAATTTCATAAACCAAGTCTTATAATATATTCCATGTCTCAATTATCTATTCAAATACAAAACCCTTGATGTAATTAGATAATAATTGAAATACCCCTAAAAATTGTTAATCAATAACTTTTAAAAATGTATCCATTCATAAGTAATGTAACACCAGATGATTTTATTTTATGTTTTTTTAAATTAATATGATCTCTTCAATTTCATACATCATGCTTAAAAATGATTAAATATTATTATATAATTATAAATGTTCTAACCTATTCATTGAAAAGTAAGGAAATAATGACATTATCTAAATTGTTAAAATATATTCTATATGTGTTTATATAATGAATTCATTGGTTATCAATTTATTATAAATGAAAATAAAATACAAATATACATAAATAATTTGCCTTTATAAAAAATTTATTTTAATGCCCACAATGAAATTTTAAAATAATAATAAATTAAATCATTCAACATGAATTAAATTAGTAATGAAATTTATATGTTAAATATTCAATAAATTTATTTTAAATTTATACAAAATTTTTTATTATATTAGGATAATAATAATCCCAATATTACACTTTGAATGAATGAATTTTTTCTAAAAGGTAGTTTTACAGCCTTATAGTGGATAACAGATTTTAAAAATAAATTTTTATAACATTACAAATTAAATTTGACAAAATAATAATAATTGTTAAATTTTAATTTCAAAATTATCATTGGGTTGTTTTTTTGTATTTATTGAGGAGTTTCATTTTTTGATGAATAAGGAAAATACGTAATTCTATATGAAAACATCCTATTAATCCTACTTATTTATGTAGTTATATTATATTTTAATTTAGTTTCAAGGTATAAATAGTTAAATTATAAACAAATAATTCAAATTTTGTTCATTTTAATCAATCTCATGTAGAAATTGGATATAAATACATTTCAATCTTCAGAACATTTTCATTTCAAAAACCTTATTTTCCACCCCATCTACAAGATTAATATTAAAATATATTTAGAAACTTCTTTAATTTAAATTTTTTAAATTGGATTTCTTATTTGAATTTGAGGTAATTTTTTTTAGAAAAATTCTATATTTTGTTTTTAAAAATACGAATAGTAAACATAGTAATTTTCTACCACGACTAATGTTAATTCAGGTAATCAGGAGTAAAAATAATATAATATAATTATCGCAATACATATCTTGATTTTATTGGATGTATGATCATATACCAAAATCATAATTGGGAAGACCTTCTGACCTTTCTTACACAATGATTACAATAACCTCATTATAGTGTTTTTTATGAAAAGCAACACTAGCGACACAAATGTTTTTAATAAATATAATATTTCTAATATAGTGTTTTTCAGAAACAATATATAATTATAAATATTCATTTTAACGATAAAATATTTATCATCATCATGAAAATTTATTTTAAATTTTTAGTGAAGAAATAATAACTTAAATACATATACAATAATGATGCAGTATGTATTCAATTAATGTAAAAATATATTAAATGAAATTAATACTATTATGATAAAAATAATTTGAGATAATTTCTATATTCGACATATTTTCTATATGATATTGATATATTGGGTATTTATTAAATGATTTTTTTTGATATGATTACATTTTTAATAGATATTTTGAATCGTCAATGTAAAGAATACTGTCAATGTTAACAATAATTATATTTGAAAATAAATGAAATTTTATTAAATGATATAAATTATTTAATAAAGTTAATTTAGGGAAATTGATTAAGATAGGGAATAAATTTTATCCCTGATCCATTTATTATTCTCTAGTCATTTTTTAGTAACAATATTAACCCTCAAAGAGTAAAAATCAATGTTGTCACGGTAAGAATTCAAGGGGTAAAATAAAGGTTAAAACCAAAGGATAAAGATTAAATTTTGTAATAATATGTATAATTATCAGTTAATTAATATATTTCGATCCATAAACATACTAACATAAAAAATCATTTTATATCCTTTTTAATCTAAAATTAATTTATATTAATGTAATACTTTAATAAATTCCATGATTGCCCCTCCCCTCTCTTAAAAAGGGGTATCTATTCTTCCATTTCATCACACATAAAAAACTATTCAGATCAATCAAAAAATATCCAAATATCCCCCTGAATCTAATATATTCCTCTAATAATAATTCATTAATACTTAAAGATAAATAATGAATTATTTTGGTGTAAATAAAATGGAGATACCCAGAGAATAGGTAACGTTCAACAATGAACATTTTTTGTTTTATTTATTCCTCAATACCTATAATTTATTTTTATATCATGTTTATATAATTTAGTTACTATAAAAAACATATTTAGATGTTTTTCTATTATGGTTATTATATTTAAATTCACACACTTCCATCAAATTGGATACACAATCATCGTTTATATGTATGGTGCAGAACCGCCTATCAAAATGATGTTGTTATTTCTTCTATTACCTCTTTTAATGTTTTAAAATAATGATGGATTAATTTTTTATATGATTTTTTTGATGTTTTCATAATTTTAGAATTTTTATATCACATATACCTTCATATTTCCAATTTTGTTAGAATAAGATAACATCGTTCGTGTGTACTAGGTACTATTACCTCACGAAGTAATTGACTCATTAAAGAATCACATGGAATGTATTAAGGATATATTTAATTAAAATAAGGTACCTATATGAAATAAAAATAATATCTAATGATAATATATCAGATTATTTTATTTCTTTAATATTATAATAAAATGAAAACAACGTTCACGCATATATAAGGCTTACCATATCCATGAACTATGTATTTTATTTTCTACCAATAAATTTTTGAAACAGAATTAATACATAAATAGTAAATATACATGATATTTATTTCATTATAATTATACATTATATGATTAAATAATTATCTCTGTAGGAGGACCATGAATAAAATGTAAATAAATGCATGAAAAATAAAGATGTCATTAACTAAAACATAAATTTCACATGGAATTGTTTATAAGAAAGTAATATAAAGTCGTACATGAATCATATATGGTATTATATATTTTGAAATAGTTATTTTGTAGATATATAATAATCCTATATTTATTATACAGTATGTTTTAGTATTTAAGAAGGAAATAAATGCTAAAGGTTAGAGTATTCTCATCTCACATTTATTTTCATAAGACTTATGCAATATTCACCACAAATTTATTTTTCATGATCTATATACAAATAAATAATGTATTATATAATAATTTTCCTTAAATACGTTGGAATGTTCATACCCATTTTATGACCTCACTTTCATGGGGATTATGAATCAATGTTTCAAATGTTGTATGATTTTTTTCTATAGTCACATCGTTTATTAGAATTATTTATTTTTATGTTATTTTTAATGAAATCTTAAGATCAATAGCTCATGAAATGAAATGAATTTTATTATCCTATAGTTATTAATTATATATTGATGTAATGGTATCCTTTCCTACTATCTGGTACTAATGATAATTAGGAAACAATTTTTATCAAAATATGACTTTATTTATATACCTTTTGAGAATTGTTTTAATTCAAAAATTAATGATTTCAATATATTTTTTCAAAAATTCTCTTAAATAATCCTTTTTTATAAAATTTTAATGAAACATTTTAAAATTATTTTATATGTTTTTAAAAAATATTTTTACAAACCATATATTATTTGTTCTCACTATTATTTTCTATAAAAATGGGTTTTTTAAATGTTTATTGATTTAAAAATCATTTCTAAACCAGAAGATATTTTCCCCTTGAAATGTTTTTATTTAGTATGTAAATAATTTAATATCTATGATGAAATTTTTTTATGTTACTCATGACTTACTAGGGAAATTATCTATGTGTACATTTCATACTAATTATCATAATGGTTTATATTACGAATGAATGATGTTTATGAAACCCGTTTCATTCCCATGATTTATTTTATGGTGTTGTTCTTATGAAAATAGTTTATCTATATGGGTTCTGATATGATGAAATAAAAAATTTCTCTTTGTAAAGATAGGTATTGTGTTAATTATGTTATGGGTGGGACTTAAATCCCTATCCAATGCTTTGTGTAATGATGGATAAGTCATTTGGAAAATATTTTATACATGAACCTGATTTAATGATAAATATTTTAAGTGGGGACCTGGCATTCATATCCATAAAATTATGTGTTGAAATAGTTTTCAAGAAAATTATTTCTTGTATGGAAATGGATTTTTTCGTCTATTAGTTTCTTTTGTTCTTGGTTTCGTGTATATAACATAATTTGTAGTCATGTTTATATTTATTCATGTTCATAATATTATAAGTTTATGTGTATGAAAAAATTTAATTTTTCATGTTAGTATTTCACTAGTATCAAATATTTTAGTTTATTAATCATGGATTTAAGTATTACAAACTTTTTTGATTCATTCCATGACTCATGATTTTGTTATCTGATATACATAATATAATTTTGAAATGTATCATTCATGTTCTTATACACATATGTTTATGTCAGCTTTGATATCATCCTTGTTTACACTAACTAAGAATATGATCTCAACATTTTCTTATGTTTCATTTCACCTAGGATATGAAGGATAGTATTATGTATGACATGTAAAAAAGGTTTCTAGTTGTTAATAAATAAACAGTAGATGAGTTAGAAGTATTATTAACCAGTTTTTGTGATTCCACGATTCCAATTTTGCTAAAGAAATACAATTTTGACAGAGAGTTTTTATAATATAAATATTCATAAATTTAGTTGTAATATCAATTAATAAAATATATGGGGTTTTATTGATGGAATTAGATCATAGGGTAAGTAAAAATATGGAAAATTGGATGACAAAAATTCATGTTAGATCCATAATGATAAGAACATTCATAGGTTATAATAATATATATTGGTGACTATCTGGAATAACCTTATATTAAACCCATGTTGTCATTGATGGAATCTTTTTAATGAATTTCCCTTTATTGTGTTATTTCCCAACTATGATTATTATTACACACACTATGCTTTTTGGGGATTAAGAAAATGGTTGGAAATAGGATGATCCATGTTAATATAAAATATGATACATAATGGAATGATCTTTCTAATGTGAAAAAATGAAATTTGATGTTGAAGGAGAAACCATGTTAATATTAATAACTAAAAATATCATAATATAACAATTAATATTAACATTGGTGAGTTTCCTTACACATATAATAAGAGATATATAGAGATTCAGGGTGACCCGAGAGGAGAGGAAGTTCAATTTTCTTCTTATATATCATGTGGGAGGAGTCATCAAAGAGAATTATTCAAAGGAAGTAAAAGTTGACTTGGCTGTGGAATGAAAGGACACAATGCAATTTATTGAAAAGATAAATGGAATTCTGATGTTAATAAAATAAAAGAGAATAATTTTATTCCTTGTTCATTATTAACCATTCAATGTTTTAAATGTTCAATGCATGGGAATTATTAATATCTATTTTCATTGGGAAATTATCGGGAAAATAATCGACAATGTTTTATGAGTAATTCTTATATTGATGATGATATAGAGACTAAAATTGAAATATGATATGTTATAAGTGTTATGGAATAAATAGACAATGCCTAGTGAATGGTTTAAAAATGTTTTTTTTATTAATTTAGTGTTTAGCTATTAGAAATAATGAAAAAAACTATAGAAATAATTTCATGGTATTATAGAATAATTAAGAAACAATGGATTCCTCTAATATTGTATATTCATAGGTATTTGAAAGCATATGTTGAATGAAATTGGTATTCATGAAAATTTATTTTGCTGGAAATGAGATTTTTTAGAGAACACATTATTAAAGGAATGATAACCCTTAATATGTGGTTTATTCATGGATAATAATGAGAAAAAGAGATGTTCTGTTATGATAAAATAAATGGGATAATATTGATGAATTTGGACCTATTTAGTAATGTGATGACATGGTGGTTTTTGGACTGAGTTTATAGAATTTACGGTATGTTGAATGTGTTATTTTTTGTATTTATTCCTATTTTGAAATATTTTTATGGTAATTTAGATGATTACAAAGGTTAAATTGAATAAATGATAATGATCTTCACATGCATGTTGTGTGAAAATTAATTGGTAAATGATGTTGTTTCAGTAATCCATTATATGTTGTATTTGAAAATGGAATGAACTTATTTCGATTGTTTTGGATTTTATTATTTTGAATGGTCCATAAGGGTAATTATTTATGAAATTTTTTACATTGATCAATGGATAAGGTATTAGAAATTTATTTATTACAAAAATATTTTATTATTTATATATATTGGATAACTAATGTTAACTAATTTATTATGATGATAACTATAGACATGAGGAATAACTTGTCATCCCGTTATGAATCCTATGCTCCACTATTTCTATAGGAATTATAATTTCATATTAAATTAATATAGTAAGAGATGAATCATTAAATGATCAAGAGGCATCCAAAGAGAGAAAATGTACTTATGAGGAGAAATCAAGTAAGTATATCTTCAAAACTGATTTTGAAAAAAAATTGTTTCATATTTTCATCATTCATTTGGAAATCAATCACCTTTTTAGACATATTTAGTATGTGGTTTTGTGTTCATTTAAATTTTAATGAAATTATTCTCTATCATTGTACATTTGAACTTGATAGTGATTATTAAATTCTATGTTAATGTTTTTACATTTAGCCAATTTTTACTTAATCAGAATCCAAGTTACATGGTTCTCTCAACCTTTTACATTCCATCATTTCTAGTGGTGTTTTATTATCCCTTTCTGCCACATGGGTTTCCCATGTATTATTTTTAAATACCCACCATTGATATCATTTGATCAATATCACATATTGTGGACTTATGTTCTTGAAAATATTGATCATTTTATGACGGTAGATTATAGATTGGCACTTACAACAAATCACTCTCAAGTCTTAAGATACATGTATATCCCCCAAGTATGTACATACCCGATCATTCACATGTACTAGTCTCAGAGATCATACCATTGGAGGAAGAAATTTCTTATGAGGAACAACCAGTATATATTTTGGATTGAAGAATGAATTTTCTAGGAAAAAAGAATAGTCACATGATCCATATTTTATGATGAAACCACTATCTTGAGGAAGATAAGTTGGAATACGAGGATATGATGTGGTAGTGGAATCCTCATATGGTTTAATATGTGTAATGTATTTTGAAGAAAAAACTCATTTTAAGGGGAGTAGAATGTGACACGCCAATATTTTAAAGTATGTTTTTAAATATATTTATAATTTTTAATAGAGAACACTGAGCTTATAAAACAATTAATATTATTATACAATAATTATTATAACATATTTTTACAATATTAGGTTCCCTTCAACTCTTATTTTGATCATTTTTCGTTGGATCTCACCAAGGGATGCTTCAGATGATATTTTGGAAATTTTGAATTTATTTTTCACTATGCATTGTTGGCACATAAATTTCCCAATATGTGCACCATCAAAATGAAAATCAGGAAAACCTTGGATGTGATGGTCTTCACAACAAGAGAATTGTTTGGAAAACTATCAACCCACCATATAAGAGTCATGAAACCCCACTACCAAGGGTGGAAGGATATAGAACATGATTTTTCTAACCATTAAACCCTTCCTTGGAAACATTTCATGTAGATTTTTATTATTCTGAATATTTATTTAAAATTACCAAACCCCAATTTTTATGCCTTGTTAAGGCCTAATTCAACCTAGAAAATTGTCCTAGATAGTTGGAGTGCTCAATAACTAAATGTGGCGCCATCAAACCCATGAAAAATTAGGTTTCAGTTAGGAGATCTTTATTTGGACCTTTCATTATATCTTTCCTCTACTTGTTCCTTCTCTCACATTCACCACCTCTCTCTTTCTTATGGGTTGATTGATATCTCTATTGTTGGAGGACATAATCTAAGATTTTTTAGTTCTTGAATTTAATTATTATTCATAGAAATAATGTTCCAATATTCATCATTGGAGTTTCCATTATTGTGTGTTGTGTTCATGATTTGTTGATCTATAGTAGGTGTTTCTACTTAACAATTGAAATTTGATTAACCATAAATGTAACCCACCCAAAATCTAAAGTAAGAACATTTTATTTTATAGTGTGTATCATATTTATCACCAATAGAATAAAGGAATATAATACCCCATGCCTTTACAATATAATTAATATTTAATATAATTTAAATATATGATATATCTTGCAATGAATTTTATATTGAGTAAGGGTACGTCACACAAAACAACAATTTTCTTTAAATGGCTTTTGTTAATTACAATAAAACATTTTAACAAATAAGGATATATTATTATAATATTATTTAATATAATATAGATATTAAACTAGTAGTTATGAAAACTTTTATCTAACTTATGAAAATCTATGGTTTATAGGAATATAAAATTAATTCATTGGTTACAAAATAATTGGAAATGAAAATGAAAACTGATTGAATATAATGGAATATTTTATTATATGCTCAGAAAGCTATTTTACAGTAATGAATTAAATTGATAACAATTTTTTAGTAATATTAATGTGTTATATATATTTATATTATATTAAAAAAAATATTTTTGTTAATCATTCATCTTATATGGTAGGCTTAATAAAACAAATCCTAAATTTATGAATCAAATATTATATTATTATTAAGGAATTTTTGCAACCTTTTAAATGGGAATCAATATTAATCCAATTTTTCAAAATATTATGTATAATATAATTCAAAATAAACATCATATATTAAATATAAAAAAATCTTTAGGCTAAATTGTTAGTATTTTTCTATGATGTTTCATTTTTTAATGAATAGTGAAAATATTGAATTTTATGTCAAATCATTATTTTTAGCTACATTATTTATAAAGATAAATTATATATTATAATGGTTATAAAGTTTAATTAGAACATATTGCTATCATTTAATCCTACTTATGTCATTTTTATCAATTTCAATTTTAAATTGTCTATAAAACATATCAAACATTATATATTTTTTACATTAAATACCTTTATTGTCATCCCATCTATGGGAAGAAATTTAAATTAATTTATTCCACTAATGGTTTTAAAATATTTAATTATTTGTTTGATATATTGAATTTGAGTATTTTTTAATTTAAAATATTTTCAAATTAGTTTTTTTCCAATAATATTATTGAATTTAATTAAAATTAATTACATTGATTTTGGTAAAATTGAGAATAATAAGGAATTAAACCATATTCTTAAGGTCCCAAATGAAAACAAAACTTGTCTTGGAGCCATTTTATAGAAATATTTAGACCTTATACTCCATTTGAAATAATTTAATCCATTATGGGATTCACTTTCCTTGGAATAAAACAGTGATGGGATTCCCTTTCTGAAAATTTACATGAGTGTCACTCCTCCAATATAAAATGGACTCCTCTCCTCCCACATACTCACACCTCTAAAACCACTTTTTATCAACAAAACTATGACACAATATCTCTTAAAATAAATCCCCTAATAATGTAATCCACCTATTGGGAATAAATCCATACAAGAAATCCCATTGATGCAAACCCAAAGGAGTTACTAGAGTAAGAGGTAATGTCTTTCATTATGCTATTTAGATTTATTTCAATTCTCCACCTTATCAAATATACTTATTTAATTATTATATAAATATAAATGTATCCTAAAAATAATAACATGTTTTTATTGTAAATTTATTAACTACACTTATAGACAGTTTCAGCTATTGGGAATTGAATATATTGTTTATGTGATTGGAGAACTACCCCCTCGCAAAATGATGATTGTTCATTTTTCCATTACCACCTCTCATGGTAGAAGTTATTATGGACACCATATTTATATATAATATATATGGAATTTATTATTTCTTTATGATTATTTAATTTTCTTATAAAATAGGCCATTATACTTTCAATTTTTTGTAAACACAATAACATCGTTTTGGGAAGTATGTAGTATTGCCTCCTCAAAGAGATGTTACTCAATCATGCAGTACATGGAATTTATAATGAATGGTTTTAATAATATTATGTAGGATATATAATTTAGATATGATATTGTAAATATAATATCTATATTTATCATTTCTTTTAAATCTTTTCTGATGTCATAAAAATGAAAGTATCTTTAATGCATACATACAACCTACCGTCTCCAGGAATGACGCATTTCATTTCATACTCTAAATATTATGGATTATTATAAATAAATATGAAAGAATATATATATATATATATGTGATAAATCCATTATGTCTTACATTAGAAATACTATTAAATCATGTTCAATTTTACATGAAAAAAATTCCAAACATACATGAGAAAACTAGGCAATTAATAGACGAAATAGTGAAAATAATGAATGATTATTAATAAATTGGTAATAATATATTATAAGAAGATGATATTTGATATTATAAACATGATTATGGATCTGGTATTAGTTTGGAAAATATTATAAACCACTATAAAATAGGTTAAACACCATACAATAAAAGAATGTATATGGTTAGGGATTTCATGTAAATTTACATTCCATTGAGGCTTTTTTGACATTATGAACTAGTTTTGTTTTATATGGTTTTTATATTACCCTTTGAATGGTTATATCATGATTTCCCTTTTTATCAGGATATTATAATTTAAATTTTATTTTGTTCATTCATGGTGATTATAATTCAATTTTTTAATGTGGTATGAAACACATTAGAAGATTTAAAGAATAATTTAGCCATGAATGCCCTGAATTATTTTATTTTCAATGTCACTAACTTTTTGTGATTATTAAATTGATGTCTAAACAATAAAATTATGGAAAACATTTTCTGTAAAACTTTCATTGAATATTCACATTCTCTTAGAGTTGATATTTTTATTACCTAGATCATTACTCTTTTTACTTATGTTTTAAATTTGATACTTATCTGATTAACTGGGTAATAATTAATTAATATATATACTTCATTCAATATGGATATTTGATAAATATTATTATTTATTATTTGAATCGATTATTTGATATGATTAATTCTTTTTACATGTATGACATTGGTGGGGTCCGGTTATAGATATCCCTTTGATGCATTTCTAGTATCTTGAGATGAAATATTTGGGAAAATTAGATGGGTTTTTACCTAATAGGATAAATACTATTGTGAATGGTATTGACGGTAATAGATCCTTGTACCAAGTAAACATGGTGTCCAATAATTAAAAATTCCATTCATTTAGTTTTCGTTATTATTCATCCATGTGATTTTGAATCTATATATCAATGAATACATTCCATTTTCAGTTCAATGATTAAATTTTATCTATTACATGTTATTACCATTACATGTTTATTTTCCCTTATCATGTTTTTAATGGAATGTGTTATTAGTTATTTATCTTAAAGTGTTTATTATTCACATAAATTAATTTCTTCCTCCACTATACATACACTTACTGTGTATTTGAGATCACCCTTATTATATTTCCCTCCAAAAGGTGATGATGAAGAAATATTGGAATAAGCTTTCAAGGATGATGTTTATTTATTCTTTTTTATATATCATTTTTTTAATTCATAATTAAAAATGTATTATGGTTATAATGTATGTAATATGGTTCTTTAATACTAAAAACCTATCGGTCCATCGTGATTTGATTTCATGTAATCACGCCAATGGTATAATATAATGCACCGACATCGAGCATCTAGGGTTGGTGAATTAGAGTTGGTATTAAATGAAATTTATCATCAATAATGGAAAATTGATTTAGTAATAAAAAATTAGGGAGAAAAACATTGACATTGTAATTGAATATATGTACATATTAACATACTAGAAATTTTTAAAGGTGTATATTATGTAGGTATTCCTAGTAATACATCCCGATTTTGATACTACAAGTGGATGTAATTCTGGAACAGATGTTATTAGGTTAAAAAACTCATAAAATGTGTGTTAAGCCTAACTTGGTGTAACATAGTATGTTAAAATATTAAATAATATACACATGGATTGACACTCCAAATGGAAACATTTAGGATAATTCACAATTTCATTAAAAACCATTCTGAATGATTTAAACACAACGATATACCCAAAAAACAATGTATATTATTATGAGATTGGTTATGGAAATAGTTAACAATATATTTATAGTGTTTCAATTTTTTTGGAATTATACATTATGATACATAATGTATTGAACTAATACAGTATATACCATTATTTTTGAAATGGTGCCTCGAATGAAGAATGATATTAGTACTCTTGGAAAATTTATAGATTTCTAACCAGCGGAAAACAATACAGCTGATAATAGAGATGAAAATTTTATGAAATTATTAGGCCATCATAATAGGTTTATGAAAAATACACATTCCTAAATGGTGAATTCAATGGAGGAAATATTTCATGATATATTGTTTATGTGGAGGATTCCCCCATCATTTAGTGGGACTACTAGTCTAATTGGACTTATGAAATGGATTATGTTATTGGGGGAATATATTCATGGATCTTGGTTATCATGAAAAGAAAAAATTACACTTTCAGAATATTATCTTAACTAATATGCAGATCAATGGAGGTCATTGGTCCCTAATACTAGGGAGGATGAAGAAATATAACTCACATAATGGAGAAAATTATTGGGAAAATATTTCTTAAATACTTCACTTTTGGAAAACAAAATGATATGAAGAGAATGTTAAATAGTTTAAATAAAATTGAGAACTAAATTGATGTGGGGTATGTAGCTACCTTTACCAGGATAGTAAGATATGGTATGGATTTCATATGAAACATGGAATATAATATTGATCATTTCCTGGAAGGACTTCAGGTAAGTCTCTAAAGTTCCCTGGTGTCTCAAAACATTTCTTCAAATGATAAAATATTTTTATGTTCTATTAAGATATAGAAATAAATCTCCAATTCATTTGTATTTAAATGAAATTATTATTAGATGATAGAGGAAGTGAAAATAACACATGAAGGGAGTAAGAGGAAAATGTATTTTCTAACATGTTAAAAAATTAGAAAGAATCACCATAGTAAATGCCTTAAAAGATTTATAGTATGTTATAAGTGCTTAGAGAAAGGAAAATAAGAAAAATAATGAAAATTGAAGAAGTAAAATGATGATAATCAATTATATAACTACAAAGAGAAGAAAATATGTAAATGAATGCCTCAAGAATAAATATAATATACCTCAAAAGTAGATAATGGGTCACAGTCAAGCATTTGTTTTAATGATAACATAAGTGAAATGATTAATGTGACTCCATATCTGGATCTATGAAATTTGTTGTAAATGGATTATATTTATGAAGTTCACATCGTATGATTTATGAAAGATATATGTATTGTACTAAATTAATTTTTCATTATGTATTTGGGATCATATGATGAATGGTTCCATGAAAATATATACAGTATAATAAAAATCATAAAAACACATGATATAAGGAATTTCAACCATAAATATGTTTTTGATGATGGGATAATGATGAAGAAATTATTTATGTATACAAGTGCTAACTACCACGGAACTGATTAATGACTTGTCAACATGTGGTATGTGATATCATTGATGAACATCACATCATTTTTAGATTTCTAGAATATACCAAATATTTTGTTTTCTATTTAAGGAATAAGATTCAAGCATGTTTTAAAAAATGTTTTATGGTAATTCATTTTATTACCATATTTATCTATTTGGTATGTGAAAATTATATTCCTATTCATGTTATTTGATATTTTCATTTTTTTATTCATTGACCTTCTTTCTAATGTGTTTTATCATTATTTTTCGGAATTTTTAACCATTTATGAAATGGTTTATGATGAATTTTGGAAGAGGTTTTAATGATAATATTATTACACCATTATATGATGCATCATGAGAAAGGATATATGGAATAAATAGTTCAATAAGTAATCAAATGAATTGTTCATATATAGAGAAACATATATTTTCTTATATTATTATAGAGTGAAAGAATTCCTCCACTCTATGAATAATTATCTTGAAACCAAAAATGTTATCCTAGTACTTTGATTTCTGATGATTCAATGCCCCTTTAGATCATTGGGGATATATTACCTTGGGATTTATAAATGTCTCCTAACCATTTTCTTTAGTGCTCTCCATTATAACATTATTGTTATATTTTTCTTCCTTATTTATGTTTCAATTTCATACCCATGTTATCCTACTTAGGAACCTAGTTACTTGACAATTGTAACTTTCTTTCAATCTTATCATTAATGTGTTTTATTAACCATTTCTTGATGTGGGGTTTTCAATAGTAGTTTATTTTCAATGATTAACCCATTGTTCATAGAGATCATGTTTAAATTATGAGGATACGATTTTATTGTTGTGGGTAGAATGTAACACCCATAAATTCTAAAGTAAGAACATTGTATTTTCATGAATTTATCACACACATCACTATGTGTTTAAGGGAATATAATAGCATGAGACATTACAATATAATAACTATTTTTAATTATATTATATATATTATATATCTTCAAATAAAAGTGATACTGAGTTTGCATACGTGGCACACAGTAACGAGTTTCTTAAAATGGCTTGTGTTACATGCAAGACTGAGTTTTACAGAATAATGATATTTTGTTAACAATTTTATTTAAATAAAATTGATTTTATATTAGTATTTAGATAATGGGTTAACTATGTTTTTAAAATATATGGTTCTCACTAATATAAAATGAATCCATTGGTTTTAAATTGATTAGAAATGAATATGAAATCTGATTGCTTGTAAAGGAAAATATTATTATAAGAACACAAATCTATTTTAACATAATAACATAAATTAATTAAAATTTGTTAGTGATATTAATGTGATATATATTTAGTATATATTCAATGAAATATATTTTATATTAATCCAATATATTAGATATAAATAAGATAAAAAACACCATTTTATCCCTAAAATACAATATGTTTATTAATGTATTTTTAATTCCTTTTAGTGGTGAACTAATTTTAAAAACAATTTTTGGAAATTTAATGAACTAAATATGTTACAAATAGAATCCATTTATTATTTTTAAAAATTAAAAAATTTATGGTAAATTGTTTTAGTTTTCTCTAATGTATCTTTCTTTAATAAATATTGAAAAATCTAAATTTTAAATAAAAATTTTTTTATCTAATTTATTTATAAAGATAGATCACAATTTTAGATAGTTTTATTGACTAATTAGATATTTTTTTTAAATATGAATCCAATTTGTTTCCTTATAATAATCCTTACATTGATTTTGACAAAAAAACATAACAACATTTCAAGCATTTTTACATTGAAAACATGCATTGTCGTCCAGTATTTAGGAAAAAATTTAATTTAATTTGAGCATATAATATGATTGTCAATTGGATTGGTGGATTGAATATTTATAATTAGAAAAATTTATAATGTCTACTATGTTCAACATATTATTTGATAAAAAATAATAATGAAAGTAATTAATGTTAATTATATTGATAAAGGTAAATGTAATCTTAATAAGGGACGAAACCAAAGTCTTAAGTGACCAAATGGCATATAAAAATTCCCACGATCAAATTTAAAGAAAATTTTTTACCATATCCTTCCATGAAATTATTTTTATTTATTATTGGATATAGCTTCCTTGGAAAAAACGTGGAAAACATTCACTTTCACAAAATTTACAAGGGTAGAACTCCTCCTCTAGTATAAAAAAGAAATCCTCTCATCCCACTTCCTATAACTCTCAAGCCACTATGGATATAGAAATATCATTACAAATAGATCCTCAAAATCCATCACCATATCCTATAATCCTCTCCTTAGTAATAAATACAAACATCGAATCCATTAAGTTAATACCAAAAAAAATTACCCGATTCAGAGTTGACATATTTCCTCAATCTCTTTAGCATTATTTCCATTATTGGCCCCATAAAATATCCCTATTCCATGATTATACAATAAAAATTTATCCTCAGTATGCTGATATATTTTTATTCTATGGTTTTGACCTACCCTAACACACTATTCCATGTAATGGGTAACAAAAATAATATTTATTTATTGGCTAACTATCACCTCACGAAATGAGGATTGTTCAGTATTCTATTACTGCATCTCATGGTGGAAATTATGATGGAATATTAGTTTATATATTATAAATGTTAAATTCATTATGTATTTTTTATTATATAATTATTTTATAACACATACCATTGTGCATTCAATTTTTTGTAGATATGATTACATCATTTATGGAAGTGTGGACTACCACCTTGTCATGGTGATGTGACTCATTCACACTATACATTGAATTCATAAATGATGGTTTTAATAAAATTATGTAACTTATATATAATTTATATGTTACTAGAATTATAATATACATATGAGTATTTTATTATTCCGTATTTTAATACGATAGAGAAATGAATGTAGCATTCATGCATATGTATGACCTGCCGTCTCAATGTATGGTGCATCCCCTTAATTATATCCAAATATAATGGATTATATTAAATAAATATACAGAATATATATGATAATTAAATCATAATTTAAATTCTCGATATGATTAAATCATTATCTATGTAATAGGAAAAACAAATAACATGTCAAAACATATGTGAGAAAAATAGGCATTTAACACCTGAAAAAGTGAATATTATAAAATATTGTTAACAAACAAGTAATAAGATAATATACGAAGATAATATATGAAATAATAATCTGGTTTATGGATACCTCATAAGTTAATAACATATATTAAACTACTATATACCAATATAAATACCACAAAACAAAAGGAAGGTTAATGTAAGGGATTTCGTATCAACTTACATTCCATTGAGACTTAATTGCTATTATGCATCTAGTTTCTTTTAAATAGTGTATATAGTTCCATTTGACATGACATATCATGAATTAAAATTTTAATATGATATCATATGTTTCATTTAAGGTTATTACTTCATGGGTATTACGATTCAACTGTTTCAATGTTGTCTGGGAATCTTTTGAATGTTTAGAGAATAATTTCCTCAAAAATGTTCATAATGTTTTTTTAAAATATAATTTCATTTTTTTATTATTAACATTATATTAAAACAATATCATGATGGTAAGAATTTTTTCTTTATAAATATCATGGAATATCACGATTCTCATACACTGGATATTTTTATTTCTGAAACCATATCTCATTATTAAATATATTTTCAACTTTGATAATTGTTTGATTGTCTAGGGAATAATGGATAAATATGTATCCTTAATTCAATATATATATTAGATAAGGATAATATTTTATTATCTTAATTGAATATTTGATATGAGGAACAATTTGGTTAGGTGTGACATGGGTGAGTCCCAGTTATAGATAGTCCATTGAGCATTTATAGTCTTATGAGACAAAATATGTGGAAAAATTAGATGGGGTTTTCCTGATATACTAAACCATCTTATGAAAGGTCTTGATGTTAATGGATATATGCACCTCGGAATCATTGAATATAATAATTAGGTATTTCCATTATTAAGTTTACATATTTAATAATCCATGTAATTTTTCATCAATAAATCTATGGATATATTTCATTTTAATTCAATGGTTAAATGGAATGTCTTTTACATTATTTCCTTGCTATATTGATTATTATTTGTCTAGTTATTTTTATAGAATTTTTATCTGTTATTTACCTTAAGATGTTAATTATTGTCCTCAATTAATTATTTATTCCTATTACTTACCATTATTGATCATTTGAGCTCCCCCTTATTATGTTTCCATTCCCCATGAAATGAAGAAGAGTTCTATAAATAATCTTTCATAGATGGTTTTTATATTTTCTATTTTGTATTATGTTTGTATTTCAAATTTATAAATTTATTTTGGTATCATGTTGGTTCCTTGAAAAAAATGGGTATCATGTATGTAATGTGGCATACAAAGACTACTAAAATGGCCGAACCTCTGAGATCTGAATCAATGTAATCTTTCCAATGATATTAAATAATGTATTGGATCTATTGTTTTTGTGTGGGGGTGTTAATCTAAGTTAATTGATATGTAAATAAATTACATGTTTTATAGATAATTACATTCAAATGGTTTTTTTAAAAACAAAATTCCATTAAATTTTTGATTTATCACTGACTAGGCATGGAATTTAGGAAAAAAAACAAAATAATAATGATTTGGGGAAAGTTCATTAAATTTTTGGAAAACATTTAAAAATAAATTGTGGTATTTAAATCATACAAGTTAAATTGATAAATTTATTTGTCAAATTGATTTTCAATTATTATTTGAGAAAAAATGGATTAATGAATTTCAATAGAGACGAATTGGTTTTATACTGGGAAAATAGAATGATTTTATAAAAAAACATATGTGATTTTTAAATGGAAACTATGATTTTGGAATGGGAAATCGATTGAACTGTATTTTATATAGTTTTGAAATATGTTTCCCATTATTAATGTTTTTCTAGAACATGAAACCCTATGAAGATAATGAGTTATTAAAGAAATAATATAATATGATGGGAATTCCAAAGCAATGAATTTATGCTTCACAACACTAATATAAACATATTGGCTGATAATATCCTTAGTGGGATGATGGTTAGTACTCGTTAGATAGTGTTTGAGAGGCATGTGTGCACATTGCATTTTTTCATTATATCAATTTGTGAGGATCACATAACCTCAAACAATCATACCACATTGAAGATGACTATGTTTCTAATTTATGATTATTTGATACACAAGTCATTATTTGTAAGCTCTCTTACACATTCTTTTTAAATTTATAAAAAATATTTTATAAAATTGTTTATGAACTCATTGTTTATAAATATTTACCATCATTTTAAATGTATATAATTATTTATTTCAAATATTATTTCGAAATTACATGACTATTTATTTAAAATTTAATGATTAATTTGGATTATTATTTTTTTCATCTTGATATATAATTTTTGGCAAGACTCTGATGGACATTTAAATAAAATCCTACATATTCCTTCAGGTGTATGTAGATTATCTTATTCTTATTACGAGTAAGGGTATAGTTCAAAAAATATGTTGTTCTGGTTGTTGATCCTGGGGAATGGATAGTTTCATCTTCATGCACATGGGTTATTTGTCATGTTTTCTGGTACGTTGATAATGTAATTTCAGTTTCTTTTCCGGAATGACATTTTTTAAAATTATCGCTTTGTATTTTTATTATGAGAATACTAACTTGTATTTTTTTATTTTTTTATTTATGTCGGAAAATCATACCTAGATTTATCGTGTATGATGCCCAGTGAGTGTTAACAAACCATGGAGATTGAGAACACCCTTCAGGTCATTTCATTACCATCTTGGTTATCAGGAATCCAAGGTATCTCGGCTTGTTAGTGACAATGTGTTATCTAAGGTGAAGGTTATGAATCATTCCTTGATGTCAATAGGTAGTTAAATAATCATGTCAGGATATTTGACTTAGTTGTGATTTAGTGAATGGACAACACACATTGTAATGATCCATAATGTACCATAGGTATCTTAGGAAATATTTATTGAGGATTAGTTCTAGAGTTTTCCATACATTCTGATTTGGATAGAATTATATTAAGATTTTTGTTGTCTATCTGATGTAATTAACTTCCTTTTTCTCAATTTGAGTGTTAATATGATGTATTCAATGTTGTTTACTTATCTTTTTTATGACAATTCCTTTATAAATACACTTTAATTCGATATAAGAGTAATTATTTGATGAACCCCAGTGAGTGAAACCCATATTGAAACAAAATATGATATAGGTTATCATGTGTGATGTCCTGTATCTCAGAAAAAGCACCTAAACTCATTCATGTTCAGTATCCAGCAATGAAACCTCAATTGGATGTCTTATAAAATAATGCTTAGGAGATCCTTCTTCCAAATTATCCAGCATCCCATTATTCAAACAGTCCATATATGGCTATGTATTTTCTTAGAGATATAGTTATTCTTTTTCTGTTCTAAGAGAAATTGGACAAAATCATGGTGAAATATGACACCTTAAAGCTATGGGGACTTAGGTGGAAATTATGGGCCATGATGGTGATATTGAATAAGAATGTGGATTAAATTGTGAATAATTTAATGCTCTTTTCACAGAACAGTTGAATCCAGAGACTATAGTGTTGGCTAAGGCTTTAGAATTATTCAAAATTAAATTGGAAGAGAGGACCATGATAGAATATGATTTTTTTTCTAATGTTGGGTAGTTTTCACCTGATATTGTATGAAATAAAAATATGTCTACATTACGGTTCAATATTGGATTTCGATATGATATTCTTTACAAGGTTTTCTGGCTGATCTTTGTTCTTATGATGATGTCCTGGATAGAGAATTGATGGTCTAAATGGACCTAGCTGGTGAGAAAGGGTTGATGAGAGTTTATTTTTATCCTAACAGTGGTTCTATGAATTCCTCTAATGGGAAGAATAATTTTGATAAATATCAATATGGTTCTGAAGAGTAGGGGTTTTAAATTCCATTTATAGTTCTTAAAAGAGTACCTTTGATTTGTTTCTATTGTAGAAAACATGGGCACTCAAAATAGGTTTTCAATGAGGAACCCATTATTTGTGGATGCTATGGATGTTTAGGTCACTTGAAGAAGTTATGATATGTATATTACACTCCCTCCAGTGGCACGATATTGTATGTACCCACTAATACTATGGAGCAAGCATATGTCTCATGGAAAAAGGGGTTAGTGCCATAAGAATTTGCAACAAAGCATTTTCAAGTAGTGGAAGAGTCTAAAGAGAATATAGATATGAGTCCAAAAACTATGAGTGGTATAATTACTATATCACCATCATTAATGACCATTTTATTTGATACTGGTGCATCCCACTAATATATTTCAACTGATATTTTGATTTTACTAAATCTTTCTACAGATATTTTGTATTCATTGATAGATATTATATAACCCTTAGAATAAATAGTGAATTGGGTATCTATTTTCCTACCTGGGTTTTCTCATTATGAGATTTTGATATTACATGGGATTCACTGGTTTATGAAATGAAACCTCTTGAGGCAATTTTCAGTATGGATTTCCTTATATACAATAATAAACATATTTATTTTTACCATTGATTTCTCTCCTTCACTATTGTTGATGGGGTGTGTCGTATCATTCATGGAGAATAGAAACCAAGGTCTTGAAGAGTCATACTGTCTTATCATGATTTTAGTAAATTAAAATACATGTCACCATTTTTGGGAGCAATAGTCTTTGTGTTGTTATCTCCCCCCAGTTTTCATTCAATTTCCCAATGTTTTCCATAGGAATAATAAGGGTGGCCACTAGTAATAAATGTATATTTTTCTATTGATTTATTTCATGGTACTCGAACAGTATATATTCCTTCTTATTACATGAAACTATCTCCAATGATTTAGTTGAAGACTTAGTTGGATGATCTATTAAAAGTTGGATTTATACACTTGAGTGTGTCATATTGGGAAGCTCAAATTCTCATTTCTATATAGGTTTATGGCTCACTCAACATTTTCATTGATTAATATAATTTTAATAGTGTCATAGTAAATACAAAATATCTGTTTCCACAGAATGGTGATCTATATAATCAGTTTTAAGGTGTGAAGTGGTTCTTGAAGATTGGTCTTTGATCCAGATTTCATTAGTGTGGAATAAAAGAAACTAGAATTCATATAATTATATTTTAGAGTATGAATATCCATTATGAGAACCCAGAAATTCCTTTTGGACCATCTAATTATCCTTCAATCTCCATGGATTTAGTTAACAAGATTTTCCATGAGTATCATGACCATTTTTTGTGGTATTTGTTGATGAAATCGTTTCCTAACCTATGTATGAAGGGGATTATGTTCTTTATCTGAGATTTGTTCACAAATTTATGAGAAGTTACTAAATTAATGTCATGCTTTTAAAATGTGATTTATGGATTTGGAAATTGATTTTCATGGGCACGTGGTGTTAGAACACTGTATATTAGTTGAACCCAGGAAGGTAAAAGTTTTCATGGCATCGGAAAAAAACAATGATATGTTTTTGAGATAAGAAGCTTCTTGGGATTAACTGGAAATTATCTATATTTTGTAAAGTGATTCTAAAATTTGGCATCACTGATGACTACTGTAACTCAAAAGGGGGTAACGTTTTTTTGGATAACAAATTCCAGAATTGTTTTGTTGAGAAGAATAATCTTTTGAATAATGTGCTGGAGTTGAATCATAAAAAATCCATCCACTTCTACATGGTCACCAATTATGTGTTAATTTCGCAATTGGGGTGATTTCTTATATAAAATGATCATGTCATTTCTTATGGATCATGGTAGCTAAAGACACATGAGAACATTTACATGACCAATAACCTTGAGCTCCCATGTGTGATGCATGCACATAACTGTTTATGGTATTACCTTTATAGATAATGGTTTATCATGTATATCTACCACAAGATCATGAGTTATATATCCTCTAAATAATATTTGAGTCTCTCATAGATGTGTCAGGTGGAATGAATTTTTTTTAAATATGACTTTTTCCAATACCTTAGAAAAGGTAATGTCATCGTCAATTATTTTAGTACAAAACATCCATCACATGCCATAAATGACCCATCAGTGTAATGGAACTTGATTTATTATTTTTCAATGTTTCATAGTGTATTAATTTAATGAAGTGTTGGGGATTCCAAGAACATTGGTATGATGACCTCTTCTCATTTTAATTTGATTCTATAGGAACATCAACTTGATTATGGACACAATAACATTAGAGACTCCCTTCATATTGGGGAAACTATTGTGGATGGTTCGTTATCTATGGAGGGTTCTCTATGTTTTTAGACCTGATAAATTGTACATTTTCTAGTAAGAAATTCTGTTATAGGGTACATGTATAATTCCAATTGGTCTGGGAAGCCAGGAACCCAAAATATGTTATATGACATGCAGAAGTGATTCTAGTGTCCATGTATGAGAAATTACCTTTCTTATTTCACACATCATTGTTATATGTGACAACATAATAAAACCGAGAACCATAGACATTCAGATTTTCTTCAGCCACTTCCAAGGCTGACATGGAAATTGGATGATATTCCTATAGTAATTCTGGTTGGGTTACCACATACACAGAAAAAGAATAATGTTATATAGGTTATGATGGACAGGCTGACCGAATCAAATAACTTTATACCAATTCTGTATTCAAACAATGTTTAAGACCTATGAAAATATTTATGAGAATCAGATTTTTCATTTTCATGGAGTTCCATATAACATAATATCTGATAAAGGTCCTTGATTTACTTCACATTTTTGGAGTTGTGTTTAGAAGGCACTAGGATGTCAGTTTTATTTGAGAATGACATACCATCCAAACTCAGATGACAAGATCAAAAGATCTATAATGAGTCATGATGATTTGATTTATACCTACATCATTGACATTGGTGGAGCTTGGGATGACCATTTGAATTTTTTGAGTTTTAATATAACAACAGTTAGCATTCCATAATCAGAATGGATCCTTTTGAGTCCTTTTTGGTAATCCAAGTAAATATCCATTGTGTTGTTAAGAAAATGGTGAATGTTCTTTATTTGGTCTATTCCTGGATAAAGATATTATAACGAAGAATCAATTGATCCATCAGATAATTTTGATGGATAAAATGCAGGATAAGTCTTATACTGATCATCATTGAAAAACAGTGGACTTTTTGTTTAGTGATTAGGTGTTCTTGAATGTTTCACCTTGGTTGGGTCATAGATGGATTTGTTGGAAAGGGAAAATTGATCATTGATTTTTGACTGTCTGAAGTTCTTTAGAATGTGGGGAAGGTTTTATACCATTTAGCACATTTACCATAGTTGAAAATGATACATATGTTATTTCATGTATCTCAACTGAAAAAGTATATATATATGATCAATCTCATGTTCTGAACTATTATGATCATGATGTTGCACTTATTTATTCTGCAACTGATCATATAATCCAGATAGCTGGTTATGAATCCATAAAACATCATGGTAGGATGATACATTTGGTTTGAATGATATGGCATCACATGTATGATACTTTTGAAACATGGGATAGAGTGGAAAAAATGAGAGATCATTGGCATCATCCTTTTTAAAATTTAATCATATTAACAGGTTTTGCAGGGATCAAAATTTTATATGATGGGAAGGTTTTAACATCCTATTACTATTTTCAGGTACCCTTCAACACCTCTTTTGACCATGCATTTGTTCAAACTCACATAGGGGTGATTCAAGAGAAATTTGTTTTTCATTTAATAGATTTTGGGCTATGCACGTTTGGTGCACATGTTTTTCCAAACCATGAGCCCCGATAGTGATAATTTTAAAAACACATGTAGTAAGGGTTTTAATGATTGGTGTATGGTGTTAAAAACTATGGGTCCACAATGTATAAACTATATATCCTCAATATCAAAGGGGCATGGGTTGTATAACTGAGTACCGCATCCTAGGAAACCATGTGAGTGACCATTTATTATTCATAAATTTCATTTGATATTCTTGGACCCTTTTTTTATCCCTCTCTCAGGCCTAAAGAAACCTATAAAATTTTCCAAGGTCATGACATCTCCCATGACCCATTTTGGATCCATTTAAACCCTTACACGGTGGAATGAAGCTATGAAATATTTTTTTCTTTCTTTTCTTTGTAATTTTCTCTCCCAATTCCTTGTCTACCAATATCCTCCAAATTATTCCTTAGGGTTTGTTAGATATATGATTTGTTGGAGGATCTAATCTATGACTATTTCTATCTTGAATATAGGTTTGATTCATAGATAAAATTTTTATCATTATTTGGGGGAGTTACCCATTGTGGGTAGTGTGTTTACGGTCTCATGATCTATGTTTGGTGAGTGTGTTTATGATTTTCTATTTGATTAACCATGAGTTTCTGGATTTAAAATAAATATCATGATTTAAATTATTACACAATAATGGTACAATAATTATTAAATTAATGGAAATGGAAAAATAATGATATTAAAAAATATAATTAGTGAAAAATAATATCATCTGCAAATTTTATAGATGGCCATGACATTAGGTGGATTTAATATAATACAGTTTTCTAATATATTTTGTTTTATTGATATTTTTAAACATCAAAATATTTAATAGTGTCAAAAATGACATTAATTTTTTAAAAATAAATAATATCTTATTAAATGATATTAAATTATTAAAAAACATAAATTTAGAAAACAAATTTGGATAATGTGTGAAATTTAATTCAAGATTATTTTATAGATCTTTTTTCATTTTATAGTAAAAATAATAACCTTTATTAAGTCAAAATACATGTTTTCGTAGTAAGAATTAAATATGACAAATAATCATTAAAACCCAAAAAAATTATAAGAAAATGATTCATTTTTATTTTATGATATTTTTAATCACATAATAATTCTATCTTCTAAAGTAATTATTTTGGATCCGTTTAGAATGAAAAAGTATTTTATATTGACATAATATTTTTAGAGATTCCAAGATTACCTCTCACCTCTCATATAAAAGTGATCCACTTATTCTATTTTCTTCATAAATAAAATCTTATTTGGTTTGTGAAACCACTATAAAAATATGCACCAAAATTCTCTCCCATCATCATAGAATATATACCTTGTAATGAATTCCATCCAGGGTTTTTTTGGTGAAAACCAAAATGATATACTAAAAGAAGTTGCTATGCTCATCAACAAATATTTTTGTTTTATTTCATCCATAAAACAATTATATGATTTTTCTAATATATAAAAAGTATATTCAATATGCATATAAGTTCTTATGTTAATGATATGACCAACAACCTCAAAAACATCCATCAAATGGGATACAAAAGTATTGTTCGTGTGTTTGGCGGAATACAAAAAAAAAAAACTAATGTCATTCATTCTTCCATCACAACCATTTTGGTTTGGTAATATTGATAGATTGATAGTTTATATATGATATATATTATTTTTTGGATTTTTATGATTTTGTTATTGTTATATCACACATACGTTCATGATTCCCATTTTGTGGGAATACGATAACGTCCTTCATGTGTACATAGAACGACCACCTAACTAAGCGATGTGATTCATTTAATATTAATGTACAATGTATTAATGATGGTATTAAAAAAATATGTGATATATAAGTCATAATGATTATTTAATTATAATCATTCCTATACATTTGTTTCATTAATCCTATAGGAAAATTAAAACAATGATCATGCATACGTACGACATACCATATCCATGAACAATGTATTTTATTTTATACCAATAACTTATAAAAACCAACATAGATAAATATTATATTTTTCTGTTTCGGTGCGGATGTGCGTCGGGTTACGCTGTTCCGCCAGGACGCGTTCGCGCGTGCACCCGTCAACCCGAGGGGATGGGCGCGCGGCTTGTGGTCCCGCAGTCCCGCTTTCCAAGGGCGGGCGGCATCCGTCCCTTATTCAGGGGCGTCTGCTCCTTGATCGAAACCGGGATGATGGGATGTCGGCTTCTCCTTCCTTGGACGTCTCCTCGGAACTTGTCGCCTAATCCGGGTCTCCCTCATAGACTTAAGAATGTTCGTGAATCTCGTTCCCGGCGCCATATCTTCATGGACACCGGTTAATTACGCTGCTTCCGCCCGGACGTTCCAAGGAGTCTGGGCGGGGCAGCAACCTGCGGTGAGAAGGCCGGGTGGCTCTGGGTGCTGGGGGCGTGTCGTAACACTGCGGCTCTGCACGTCTGTCTTCCGTCCCTAATAGGGCTTCTCGAAGGCATGATGGCCTGAGGCATCCCGTACTAGGTGCGGGGAACTGTGTCACCTGAGGTTTTCCTCAGCTTCCCGTGTTTAACACGGGGTATGCCGCGAGTTTAACGTCCAGCGGGGACGGCATCGGACCGATCAACACGAAAAGTGGATCAGATGACAGAACCCCTTGCGGGGAACCTCCGACGCTGGGGCCAGCACATGGGCGGCTTCCCAAGTAACGTGGAGTGAAGTGAAGTGGCATGACCCCACCGGGATGTGGCGGCCCGGGTAAGGATCAGGATGGATGATGGAGTAAAGAGCTTGGACCCCAGAGGGGCTTCCTACGTACCGCGCGTTAACACGGATCAAAGTCAACGTAGTTCGGGTATACAGTTTAACGTCATGCTGGACGTCGGCGAGCCGACTCACGAAGAGGTCGAGGCCGCCGGGCGGAGGATTGAACCGAACCACCTCGCACGGAGGGGGATGGAACGGCCGGGTGGATCACAGTTTCACGTCATGCTGGACGATAAAAGGGGAAATGGAAAAGGGGGGCTGTGGGGAGGCACCGTGGAGATACACACGGGCAGTCTCCCACAGGGGCGGATTCATAGGTGAATCAACGCAAGCGTGAACCCTGGAGGGGTCCACTGATGGACGAACCGACGTAAATACGACCGGGACGACCAGGTGGTGGGCTTGAACCTCGGGGAGGCTTCCTACGTACCCGGTATAGGAGACAGGGATCAAAGTCCACGTAGTTCATTCTGTCAGGACTTACGCACTTGGGGCAGCCCGGATACTGCAAAACTCAGTTGGAAGGGACTTGGACCGAAAGCAAAAGACACCTCGATCCCAGTCAGACCCTCTACTGGCTTCGGCAGTGGGGAGGTGCAATGGAGATACACATGTGCAGCCTCCCACGAGAAACTAGGGGTTTGTAATACCCTGCCCCCGTAGGGAAAAGCCACTCCCATTAAATCGTCCCAAAAGGGGGACAATCCCGACATCCCTGCAGAGACGAGCGGGTGGGGGCCACGTCCAAACCGGGGGAGACCCTGCGTGCGGAGCACGGGATCAGGTTGCGGACGGTTTAGCGTCTTGCCGGACGAAGTACAGTTTAACGTCATGTGTTGAGGACGAAGCGGACGGTTTAACGTCTTGCCGGACGAAGTACAGTTTAACATCATGTGTTGAGGACGAAGCACTTGGCAGTTTAACGTCTTGCAGCGCGGACGATGAAGGCTAGGCAGTTTAGCGTCGTACAGCTTGGACGGGTGTGCAGTTTAACGTCATGCTGGGCATAGGTTGCCGGACGAAGCACTTGGCAGTTTAACGTCTTGCAGCGCGGACGATGTACAGTTTAACGTCGTGCAGGACATATATGCAGTTTAACGTCATGCTGGACGAGTATGCAGTTTAACGTCATGCTGGACATAGGTGCGTGTCACTTCGCGCAAGCCTGGAGGGCCGCACGGGAAGACAACGCATGGTGCGGGCACCCAGGATGAGGATCATCGGGTGCCACACAGGCGGGTACCCTTAGAAGGTCAACGGGGACGACCCTGGCAGATTGCGCGCAAAAAGGAAGCTTTGCGCGCAAAACTGCGGGCCGGCGCGCAATCGGGGCGGCTGGCACGCAATTGGGCCAGTGCCTTGCGCGCGGATACTTGAGAATGCTCACACCGGGCTTCGAATAGCGCGCGGGGGCAACGGCTCATTCTCTAATGAATGGCCACTTGAAAGAAGGGGGGGTGCGCGCAATCGGGCCGGATTGCGTGCACCCCGGGGGCAATTGCGCGCAAGCGGGTTCTTTTGCGCGCAAGGGCCTTAGGGAGAGTGTTTATTCAAATGAAAGGAGCCAGCGGGGATTGCGCGCGAAGGCGGACCCCGAGGCTTTCTTGCGCGAAAGAAAGGAGGTTACCTGAAGCTCGTCATTGCGCGCGGAAGGGGTTGAATTGCGCGCACGAGAGACGTTTCGACTTCCAGCAACCTTTGAAACGTTGGGGGTCGCCTTGTATTTATAGGCAACCCCGGGCGCGGAATCCAGGGTGCGAGCGCGAAATTCCCCCCGCGGGCGCGGAATCGGGCGCGGCGCGCAAGGGAGTCGCGCGGACCCGCGGCGCGCAAAATTGCGCGCCGGACCGGCGCATTGCGCGCATCCCGGGGGGTTTGCGCGCGGAACATCACCTTTGCGCGCGGGCCTCTGAAATTCCGCGCAAGGCCTCCGGGCCCTCCGAAACGTTCTTCCGACTCCAAATATCACTTCGCTTTCCGCATCCGGAGCTTCGTTTGGGAACAACGGACTTTTCCGGCGTCTACAAAAGCCCCCCCTCGGAATCTGATCGGCGAGAGGTCGCAACGATCGGGTTCCGAGGGAGACGCCGGAATGCCGAAGTCCTGGGCGGCGCGGGACTTAGGCGCGCAAAAAGGGGCGCCGGTCGCGAAATTCGCCGCTGCGGTCGCGCAAAGCGCTTTCCGCGCAGCGCGGACCCGGCCTCGCCTATAAATAGGGGCGCTGGGTCCCGCGTTCCGTACTCTGGCCTTCCGCGCGATAAGCTCCAAAGCTCTCGTGCGCGAAATTGCCTCTTCCGGTCGCGAAATTCGCCCGATCGGCGCGCAAAACCGTCGGGATTTCGCCTGTTTTTGCGCGAAACCCCGGAACTGTGCGCGACAGTCTTCCCAATTGCGCGCCGTCCACTTGGATTGCGCGCCGCCTCTCAAACTTTTCCACCAGCCTCGTCCGATCCCGCACGCTTCATCCCTTAACCCGCACGACTCCCGAATCTTCCGAGATGGCCGCGCACAGAGGAAATGAAGGGGATGCCGCCACCCGCAGAGCCGAGATGGCGACGAACGAGGAGGTTTACGGAGCCAAGGAGATTGTTTCTAACAATCAATCCTTGTTCGACTTACTAACGCCGGCCCAGAAGACATATCCTCTGTCGGACAACCTGCCGCTCTGGAACTTCGGCATCCTCGATGAGGTTCCGGTGCCAGGATTCGAGGTTGATGCGCCGCGAACCTGGGTGACTCGGGAGGACGAGCTTCACCGCTATAACATCACCAACAATGGGCATCCTGCCAGGGAAACCAGGCACTTGGATGTCTACGTCCTGAACCCGAGGACGCGAACCATTGATGGGGGTGAGCCTACAGCGGAGAATTCTCCAGCCCTCTACTCGAGCACATACCGTCAGAGTGTCACTGACGACACCATGGGCTGGCTGAAGGACTGGGACTTGCGATCTGGGGGCAACTTTACCAGTGAATGGGCCTGGGCGTTCTGGGTACGCCACACTTGCGATCACTTCGCAGAGGAGCTGCGGTACATCGGCCTGTTCGAGGCGGTGTGGACGTCGCAGTTCCACTTCTACCAGCAGTGTGAGCTCGGGCCGGAGCTGTTCACTCGCTGGTCCCCGGATACCAACACCTTCCATCTTCACCATGGGGAGGTCGGTATCGGTCTCTGGGACATCCACTGCATCGGAGGTATCCCGCTGGAGGGCTACCAGTACGATGAGTTCCTGCCACCGAAGAACATCTGGGAGGACAGGTCACGGACTCCCATTCTGACCTGGCATCTTCTTGACCTGGCTACGCAGCGGCTCGGGATCCAAGACTTCCAGAAGGACATAGCCTACAAGGATTGGTTCGGCCAGTTCCTGGAGCATGACCCGGCGGTCAAGATGCCAGGCAGGGGGAAGCGGTGCCCGACCGCAGCTCAGAGGAGCCGGAACGGGTCGTACTGGCGGGTCCTGGAGACGGGCGATTACCGCTCATGGGGGTACCGCGTCATCGAGGCCCGGGACCCGAACGTCCGGTACGCGGCGTTCCTGGCCGCCTTTCTGAGCGGGTGGCTCCTGCCAGTGCGGGATGCGAGGATGGGCGTCCGCCCGGCGACGCTGGCGATGGCGGGCGCCATGGCTGCCAATAAGAGGTACAACCTCGGGGTCCCAGTACTGGCGAGGCTGTATGCCATTCTGGGACGCATCTCACGAGGGGGGTCGCCACGAAGGATTTGTGGGCCCTTTCAGTTCTTCCACGGATGGGTGGCTGCTCACCTCGGTGGGTATACGTTCCCAAATGCCATCAGTCCTCCGGGCAACGGCCTGCGACCCTCCCTGCTGAACATTGCGGGGGTCGCTCCGATGACCCTCAGTGAGGAGGGCGTGAGGGTTCGGATTGGCAATCATGCCAATTTCAACTTCAGCCCGTTCCCCACTCCCGTCGGCCAGATGATCGACAACGGACAGGGCCCGCTGGAGCAGCATGAATACTTCCTGAACATGCGGGGCGGGGTGCTCGTGGCTCGGATCGACGGGAAGGTGATCTGCGAGCCTTACGTGCCGACCCGGTTCGCCAGGCAGTTCGGGTGCCTTCAGCGGATGCCGAAGAGGGTATTCACTGCTGTCCGGGAGGAGACGAACCCTGGCGTCCTTCGCCAGATGTGGCTGATGTTCGTCGCCTTCGGCTCTGGCGACGTCATCACCCTCCCTCCTACCGGAGTTGACGCAGGCTTGGCAACCGAGTACGCCGAACACTGGGCCATCGCGTACCCTGAGGGGCTCTTGCGGAAGCTAGTTCGGCGGCTCGAGGCTACCCGTGCGGAGACCGGGCGTCAAGGAAGGAGGCGAGGCGCCGCCACACGGGGGAGAACGGAGGCGCGCCAAGCAGCGGGGCCGGCGCGAGCAGGGACTTCGGCGGCGGGCGCATCGCAGGCTGCCGCTACGACCTCGGCGCCCAGAGAGGGGGCACATGCGGCGGTCGAGGAGCGGCCCGGGAAGCAGGTGAGACGTCTGCTCGAACCCTCCCACGATGCAGTCTTCCCGGCGCTGTGGTCGGCCTGGATGACCCTGCGGCAGTCACTGGGGACCGACGTCATCTGGCGAAAGATACTCAGAGAAGGAATCTATCTGCCAGAGGTCGGGCGCCTCCAGATCACCGACAGGGTGGACTTCAACCGGCAATATGCATATCTGACGGCCATGGACGAGTACGCGCGCCAACGTGGTCAGCGTGCGGAGCCATCCCTTCTGGTGAAGGTGATGCTCGGTCTCGAGCCCGCTCCGGAACAGATGCCGCCGGAAGAAGATGACAGTAATGACTCCGAGGAGGAGGAGGAGACGGGGGAGGATGAAGGCTCCGAGGGAAGGTCCCATCGGGGGAGCCCACGGGAGAGCGGCGAGGTGGCCGGCTCTGACAACGTTGATGTCACTGAGCTCCTCGAGGTCCGCTTCTATCCCTACTCAACTTGCTTCATCCATTCTCTTATGCAGCTTCTAACCCGTTTCTCCATCCTTCTCAGGAGCACACGGACGTCGGTCAGGCGTCCTCAACAGGAGTAGGAGAGGCGCCAGCAGGACAAGGCGGGGGCCAGGCACCCATTATCGATTTGACAAGCGCTAAGGGGTCCCCTGCTGCAACTGTTCCTGCGGAGACCGGGGTAGCGGAAGATGACGCTCCGAACTCCCGTAAGTCTCCCTACTTTACTGCTGGTGCTTGCCATTGACGATCCGTGACTAACCATGGCATGCCCTGCGCAGTGATCTCAACATCGGAGGCTCGTCGGGTTGCCGAACCCGGGCCATCTACGAGTGGACCAGTGGTGGACATGCCGCCTGCTCCGGAACAGGCTTCCCAAACCGAGCCGGCCCCACCAACTGCTGATCAAGGGGCTGCGGACGTCGGCGGTGCTGCCACCGGAGAGAGGTTGGGGGCTGACGAGGGTGTCAGCGCCGCTGGGGAGAGAGAAGAAGGTTGCCCGGATGTTGGGGAACCTATCCCTCGTGAGGACCTCCCAGGGGCGGACCCTGCAGCAGACCTGCTGGCTGCCTTCGCTGCTTACCGGCCTGCCGACCCAGAGGAGATGGATGACTCGGACGCGGAGGCGGTCGAGGATAGCCGGGTAACGCGACGCAGGGGGTGGAAGTGCATCCAGCGCTTCCTCAAGCGAGACCCATCGGAATGGCTGGGGCGCATGGGATCACTTCAGACCTGGCTGCGCTTCCTGTGTGCCGGGGGAGCTGATGCTCAACGCCTCCATCTGACGGTCCGTGATTTCATGGCCGAGAAGATGCGCGAGAGCCGCCGGCGTGCCGACGTCGCACAAAGTCGGGACATGTCGGAGAGCACGCAGGCGCTCATCGCGGCAGAGCAGGAAGTCCGGCGCCTCGAAGGGCAGGCGGCAGAGAAGGAGGCCTTCGTCGCAGCATGTACCGAGCTTGTGGAGCAACTATCGGCACAACTGATCGACGCTCAGGTACAGCTGACGGAGGCGGGCCAACAGATGGTCACACTCCAAGTCGAGCGGGAGCGTGCACAGGCCAGGATTGACGAACTGCGTGCTGCGACCGCCGACGAGGAGAGGGAACGCAGAGAACGAGAAGCAGCCCTGGAGGCCGCCAGCCAAAGGGTAGCGGCATTAGAAAGACTCATTCAGCACGCTAATCCCTAAGGGCTGTTTTTTGCCATTCCCAGAACATTTGCTTCCGCTACTTAATATTTTGATCCACTTGTATGAATCGCCATATTTATCTGCGTCTTTTGGTTTAACATGCTCAACCACAAATTGTCTCGCGGGAGCGTTAACCAAGAATCAGGCATCCATAATTGGGCCTGGGTTTCTGGAGAAAAGAGGGAGGTCATTCCTAGGAAAGGAGACCTCAGACCTAACCAATGTATCATCCCCCAACTTGTTCCAACACACGAGCGGGACAACGCTAGGGGCGTTGAGATTTTATCCGAACATAGGGAAATGAGAAAAGGTGAATCGCGTGTCCCGAATCCAGACATCCACAACGATCGGCCTTCCAGGAAATGCCCAAGACGGTAGGCGGACAGTGGATCGACCATAACAACTGCAATAGACGGACCGAAAAAGGCCATCATTCATATTGCAGGAGGCGGACCACATGTCATCATGAATACCGCTTTGGGGTTCCTTCAGACACAAGGGTGGAAAATCCAGATCAACAGGGCATGCGAAGCGTGGGGCGAAGTGACGATTTGTTCGGACAGAATCCAACGCTCTCAAAATTGCGCCACCATGGGGAAAGCGTATTGGGCGGATGCACTAATCTGGCCGTGAGTCACCTCAATTCTCAGACAGCACCTCTCTGACGAGGAAACTGTCGCTTCCCATCATTGCGATGGGGCATCCCGAGCTGAATCAGGGAGAATATCACAACTGCACCACTCTACCCGAAGTCAGGCCAGACGGCCGGCGACGAGGAGGGGCGGGACTTATCGATCCCTGAGGCTGGACCCGAGTCGAAATGCCCGGGCGTTCTTACGTACTCCATCAGGCTGGAGATCAAGCCACACGTAGTTCTGTGAGTGCAGTTTAACGTCATGCAGGACGTAGGACCCCATTTGGGGTAGATCTTAGTTTAGGGTCTTAGAGCTCGGACCATAAGGGCTGGATCTTAGTTTAAGGTCTTAGAGCTCGGACCATAAAGGTGGAGGATCTTAGTTTAAGGTCTTAGAGCTCGGACCATAGGGCTAGAGGATCTTAGTTTAAGGTCTTAGAGCTCGGACCATAAGGGCTAGATCTTAGTTTAAGGTCTTAGAGCTCGGACCAGAAGGGGAGATCTTAGTTTAAGGTCTTAGAGCTCGGACCATAAAGGGGGGATCTTAGTTTAAGGTCTTAGAGCTCGGACCATAAGGAGAGATCTTAGTTTAAGGTCTTAGAGCTCGGACCATAAAGGGGGGGATCTTAGTTTAAGGTCTTAGAGCTCGGACCATAAGGCGAGATCTTAGTTTAAGGTCTTAGAGCTCGGACCATAAGGAGAGATCTTAGTTTAAGGTCTTAGAGCTCGGACCATAAGGAGAGATCTTAGTTTAAGGTCTTAGAGCTCGGACCATAAGGAGAGATCTTAGTTTAAGGTCTTAGAGCTCGGACCATAAGGAGAGATCTTAGTTTAAGGTCTTAGAGCTCGGACCATAAGGAGAGATCTTAGTTTAAGGTCTTAGAGCTCGGACCATAAGGAGAGATCTTAGTTTAAGGTCTTAGAGCTCGGACCATAAGGAGAGATCTTAGTTTAAGGTCTTAGAGCTCGGACCATAAGGAGAGATCTTAGTTTAAGGTCTTAGAGCTCGGACCATAAAGGGGGGATCTTAGTTTAAGGTCTTAGAGCTCGGACCATAAGGAGAGATCTTAGTTTAAGGTCTTAGAGCTCGGACCATAAAGGGGGGATCTTAGTTTAAGGTCTTAGAGCTCGGACCATAAGGAGAGATCTTAGTTTAAGGTCTTAGAGCTCGGACCAGAAAGGGCTCAAAGCACGCCACATCGTGGTCATATCCCCTGGATATGCGAAGATGCACTGAGGGATAGTGTCAAGAGTGTCGAGGTTTCGCCTGGTCAGAATGGGAGGTGGAAAATGTGAATCATGCGGCCATTCACTCAAGGACTGGGGGCACCGGCGTAACGATATGGGAGTACTGCCGACCGTGGCGGAAAAGCAGCATCAATATCGCACTAACCGTTGGTGGAATGAGGCAGCAAACGAGCATCGACCGCTCAATCGCAGGATTCATATCGATTTGCTGCCCGAGGCCATTGGGGGTACCGGCCCGAGTCGGTGGGAGAGCACTGAGGCATTGTGTCCGAACCGTTCACGGGGGCTCCACCCAGGGCGTAGACGATGGGTCCGAGTGAAAGGGAGCACGAAGCCTGAAAAGTGGAGGAAACCTGACCAAGCGGATCCTGACCCTCCTGGCAATAAACCAGAGTACTCTTGACACCGGTGGACCACGACAAGGGGTCGGGGAACACGCCTTGAGGGTGACCTGAAGGCGGCGGATTCCCCAGAGAAGGGGGAATCTCTAAGAGGTGGGGGGCTGGACCCGAAGTTTCAAACATCCGGGCGTTCCTACGTATCCCATAAGGATGGGAATCAAGCCGCACGTAGTTCTTGAAGCGCGGTGCAACACAATCGGGCACCAGCGCGGGGAAGAGTGCGGGTCTGACCCTCGCACACAAAAGGAGCAGCATTTGATATTTCTTGTTTGTCCTTAAAGATGAATGGTTTTTATTTGTGCGGCGACATGCCCGTGATTGAGAAATCTCTGGCGTCGCCACAATAATCAAGCCATGGAAGGCATTGATGAATGGCGTGGTCATTAACCAGCGCCCAACATGAGTGTCCCCTGAGGAGGACATCACGATGCAGTGCCGTTTCTCGTCGGGCGGCCAAGACGATCACAGTTTACGGTCGTGTGGTAGGACCAGACAACACAGTTTAAGGTCGTGTGGTTCGGACCATGGAGGAACCCGCTTATCGCGGTACGGCGGACACGGCGGAGGTGGGAACATACCCAGCCCTGCGGTCACGCACGATTCCAGGAAAAGAGTCTTGGGATAGGGGTCTGCGTATGTCCATCACCCGAGGGGCAGAGATGCTAGCCTCCAGATATACTGGGCCCAGAACGCAATTGTTCGGGCGACTCCCTCCTCCTTATGGGGACGAGGGTCCAGCTACGCATGGCCCTTAGGGAGGATATCTGCATATATCCTTGGTGCTCAGATCATGGGAGCCTCGAACGACATCATTACCCTGGTTGGTCTGCCTAACGTGTAGAGGCGTACCGGAGGTCGGTATTAAGAGAGTGTCAAGATCCCACTACAACGCACAAAGGCGGAGTGTGATGAGGACTGCGCAACCAATGTTCAGAGCCCGAGAGAGCTGACATGGTGATCAAGGACGTTGCTGACGCATTCTCAACACAACATCCGATCGCGTCAGCCTAAGACGGGGCAAGCAAACGAGCATCAACCGCTCAATCGCAGGATTCATATCGATTTGCGGCCCAAGACCCACCGGTAAATCGACCCGGAGCGGTGGGAGAGCACTGAGGCATCGTACCCAAACCGCTAACGAGGATCCCTTTGAGTGAAGGCTCGAACAAGAGGAAGCGCGAGGCCTGACAAGCAACACAGGACTTGTCGGGATTGAATCTGACACTACGAGTCATAGACCGAAGCACCCCAAAACATGTTAACAGATCTCCGGAAAGGGTCGGAGGACTCACCCCGAGAGCAACCGAAGGGGGGCAGATCCCCGCGATCAACCAAGAGACGGGGCTGGACCTGAGACACAAGCGTCCAGGCGGTCCTACGTATCCCATAAGGATGGGAATCAAGCCATACGTAGTTCTGGAAAGGCAGTTTAACGTCATGCAGGACGATGAGGGGTGTGAGGTAGTCCCACACACGGGGGAGGCGTATGGCGCGGCCAGTAGACCGACGTGAATGAGGACATAATCCCCCGCTCACGCGATACGCCTCGCACAAAAAGGAGGGGAACTGGGGCCAGAGGCCCAACGCGGGATAGGGATTCCCGGGAAATGGGGCTGGGCCTGAAACATGAATGTCCAGGCGGTCCTACGTATCCCACAAGGATGGGAATCAAGCCATACGTAGTTCTTGAAGTGCAGTTTAACGTCATGCAGGACGATGAGGAAAAAAGAAGGGGGGAGCAGAAGGCATCCCCAAACGTGGAGGGGGGCGTACAGCGTGACGAACAAACCGACGTGAATGAGGGCATAGCCCCGCACTCACACCATACGCCGCACACCCCGGGGCAACTGGGCCAAGGGCCCGAGATGGGATGGAAATTCCCGAAGGATGGGGCTGGGCCTGAAACACGAGGGTTCAGGCGGTCCTACGTATCCCATAAGGATGGGAATCAAGCCGCACGTAGTTCTTGAGTGGCAGTTTTACGTCATGCAGGACGAATGCTGAACAGTTTAACGTCTTGTAGCTCAGACGTAGTGCAGTTTAGCGTCATGCGGGACGAAGCACTTGGCAGTTTAACGTCTTGCAGCGCGGACGAATGCTGAACAGTTTAATGTCTTGTAGCCTGGACGAATGCAGTTTAACGTCGTGCAGGACGTGGTGACACTCAGGCAAAGTATTGCTTGAGGAACCTAGCGTTGGTGGGAGGAGTGACACGCTCACCATCCATAGTCGCTAGGGAGTACGCGCCATTGGGATAGACCTTGTGGACAACAAAAGGTCCCTCCCACTTGGGCTCCAACTTGGGCGGCTTCCTGCCGGGGATCATCGGTGCTCTTAGGGCTAGCACTAGATCACCCTGCAGGAAGGAGCGGAGGCGAACCTTCTTATTGAAAGCTCGAGCCATCCTGCTTTGATGCCTCTCCAAGTTGTGCAAAGCGCGAAGTCTATTCTCATCCAGTGCTTCCAACTCGACTAGACGGGCTTCAGCAACCCTGTCCGGCGCTTGCTGGTCGTAGACCGCAGTGCGCAAGGACGGTAACTGGATCTCGATGGGCAGGACGGCCTCAGCTCCATACACCAGGGAATAAGGGGTCATCTGGGTGGAATTGCGAGTCGTCGTCCGATAAGCCCAGAGGGCGTTGGGGAGCTTGTCCGGCCAACTCTTCTTGTTCTGACCAACCATCTTTTGCAGAATGTTAGAGAGGGTTTTGTTAAACGCCTCGATCTGTCCATTCGCCTGCGCATGATAGCGAGATGTATGGTTCGAGCGGATGTTATACTTGGCGTACAACTTCTTCAACTCGGCTGCTCGGAAATTGGTTCCGTTATCCGTGAGGATAGCGTGAGGCACTCCAAATCGATAGATGATGTTGGAGGTCACGAAGTCAGCGATCGAACAGGATTTGACCTCTCTGAGCGGAATCGCTTCTGCCCATTTAGAGAAGAAGTCCGTGGCGGTCAGAATGAACCGGCACTGGCGAGCTGTCGCCGGCGGGTAAGGTCCCACGACGTCCAGTCCCCAGACTGCAAAGGGCCAGGAATACCTTGTAGTATGGAGAGGCTCCGGCGGCCGATGCACAAAGTTCGCATGAACCTGGCACGCATGGCACCTCCTGGCGTACTCGATGCAGTCATGGATCATAGAGGGCCAGAAGTATCCCAACCTCCGAATCTGGTGGGACAGCTTCGGCCCAGTCTGGTGGGCGCCGCATGAACCAGCATGAACCTCTTGCATGACTCGTGGGATCTCAACTCCCTGAAGGCAACGGAGGAGAACACCATCAAACCCGCGTTTGTAGAGGATCTGTTCCAGACCGGGACTGCTCTGGAGGACAAACTGCGATGCGCGGCGTCGAACTCGCTCGCGCTCGGCCCGATCTGACGGAAGAATGCCATGTTGGAGGTACTCAACCAAAGGCGTCCTCCAATCAGGGGCTGATCCGACTGCTATATCTGGGGTACTCGGGGCTCCGGGCATAGGGGCAACCGTGGTGAGATTACTTACCAACGGGCCGCGATCTTCTTCCGGGATAACGGGAGCGATGAGCCTGCGGCGCGTCACGCGGACGATCAGGTTGTCCTGTTCAGGTTCCGCAAGTGACGCAGCCAGGCTGGCCAAAGCATCTGCTCGACCGTTCTGCGACCGGGGAATATGGACAATTTCTGGCCGAGAAGGGAACCGGGCCATCAGAAGGAGGGTGCACTCCAACAATGGCACAAGTTCCGGCTTCCTGACAACATAGTCTCCATTGATCTGCTTAACGACCAGCTCGGAGTCCCCTTTCACGCACAGACGGGGCACGTCGATCTCGAGAGCTAACTCGAGGCCGGTGATGAGGGCATGGTATTCCGCCTCATTGTTGGTACAGCCCTCTGACAACAGGAAAGAGTATGGCAGCACGGCTCGCTCCGGGGTAATGAAGACGATACCCAGGCCCACTCTGTTGAGCTTAGGATTATCGAGTCTTCTACCGGTGGGGCTCCGGGAGGCACCGTCAAAGTGCATCTGCCAGCATGGATCGGCTCGATCAACCGAGAGAATGGTCTCATCAGGAAAGCCTAGATCCAGCGGCTGATCCGCGGAGGTCGGGTGAGCGGCCAGAAAGTCTGCCAACGCTTGCCCTTTGATGGCCTTCTGAGACACATACCTGATGTCGAACTGCTGGAGAATCACAGCCCACCGCGCTAGACGGCCAGTCAACATAGGTCGGCTCAGGATATATTTCAACGGGTCTACCCGAGAAACCAACTGTACCTCATGGTGCTGCAAGTAGTGCCGTAATTTCTGTACGGCAAATACGAGCGCCAGGCAGCTCTTCTCGATGGGGGAATACCTAACCTCCGCATCGAGGAGCATGCGACTGAGGTAATAGAGGCTATTCTCTGTTCCCTCGTTGTTCTTCTGGGCGAGAAGGGCACCCAGGGACCGTTCCAGGGCGGTCACATAAAGGACCAGCGGCTTTCCGGATACGGGCGGCATCAGGACCGGAGGTTGAAGCAGGTACTGCTTGATTTCCTCGAAAGCGGTCTGACACTCTTTATCCCATACATAGGTGGCACCCTTCTTCATAAGCCGAGAAAAGGGCTTACACTTGCCGGCCAGATTCGCGATGAATCGGCGTATATAGGCTAAGTGGCCTTGGAACCCTTGCAGTTCCCGGACGGTACCCGGGGGAGGCATCTGGCTAATCGCCCTGATTTTCTCTGGGTCGATCTCAATACCCCGGTATCTTACCACAAATCCAAGGAACTTTCCGGAGGTGACCCCAAAGGCACACTTCAACGGGTTCATCTTCAGGCAGCGAGACCGGAGGAAGCTGAACACTTTCTCAAGATCTTTGAGATGGTCCTGACGCTGGCGCGATTTGACAACCAAGTCGTCGACGTAGCATTCCACCAGTGTGCCGAGGATTGGCTTGAATATGCGGTGCATCGCCCGTTGGTAGGTGGCACCTGCATTCTTCAAGCCGAAGGGCATGACCCGGTAGCAAAAGGTGCCTTGGGGGGCCCTGAAGGCAGTGAACTCCTCATCCTCAGGGGCCATCCGAATTTGGTTGTATCCGGAGTATCCATCCATGAAGGAGAGGGCTTGGAACCCTGGTGTGGCATCAATCAACAGCTCTGTCACTGGAAGGGGAAAGTCATCCTTCGGACAGTGGCGGTTGAGATCGCGGAAGTCGATGCAGACTCTAATCTGCCCGTTCTTCTTCCTGACCGGCACAATGTTGGCCAGCCATTTGGGGTACTGAACTTCCCTCACGAAGTTGGCTTTGATAAGCTTGTCAACTTCGGCCTCAACCATGGCACCATGGGATGGGTGCATCTTCCTGGGAGGCTGCTTGAACCCGCGATGGTTCGCCGGGAGACCTAGGCGGTGGACGGCTACCTGAGGATCTAGCCCCGACATCTCGTCATAGCCCCAAGCGAACACATCACGGTGCCGCCTGAGAAAGTCCACGTACTGTTGCCGCTCCTCAGAGGGCATGGCGGCACTAACCAACGTGGGTCTTGGATCGGCCTCGGTTCCAAGGTTCACCTGTATTAACTCATCGACCGTGGCAGGGACGCCCTCCTCAAAGGCTGGGGGTGCGTCTTCCATACCCTCTCCACTCGGGGAGGGATCATCCACGGGAGAGACTGCGTTGGCAACTGCATTGGGGCTACCAGGTCCTGCTGGGCCACTGGTGCTGGCACGGGCGGTTGCGGCCATCTCATCAGGAGACTCGCGGACCGTCGAGACCATGGCCACGTCCAACCGGTGAATTGGGAGGACGTAAGCGTCATCCAGACTTGCCCAGGGATCGCTTGCAACAGCGACAGGCTCAACCTCACCTGCCAGGATCTGCTTATCCTTGCTCTTGTAATAGTCCGCGTCCAGATAGCGGGCTTCACATGAGGCAAAAGGAGAGGCATCTCCTTGAAGCACGCCTACTCGACCATTAAGGGAGTATTTGAGGCATTGGTGGTATGACGAGGGAACCGCCGCATGAAGGTGAAGCCATGGCCTGCCCATCAATGCGTTATACGCAGTGTCCTGAGAGACTACCATGAATTCGGTGTTGGCAACCAAGTCACCGAACTGGGTCTTCAAACGTATCTTGCCGACCGGGGTTTGCTCGGTGCGGTCGTACCCCTGGATCCTGAGGTCGGAGGGAATCAAGTCATCCTCAGACAACCCCAATCTCCGGAGCGTCCGAGTTGGAATCAGGTTAATCCCGGACCCCGTGTCGACAAGACAACGCCGGACTTCAAGGCCATTGAATTGGCCAGTGACATACAGCGGACGAATGTGTCCCTGTATAGGAGGGTCTTCATCCTTACCAGAGAACGAGATAACTGCCTGACATTTGGCGTCCTCGATCGTTTCGGCGTGAAAGGCCTCTGCAGCCGCAACCTCTGTCTCAAGCTGGAGGGGGCTTTTCAGGGCTTCAACGACTGCCTCGCGCATCTCAGATGACATGCGCAGAGCCTCAAGGATGGAGAGCCTTGCTGGGATGTCGGCCAAGTGCTTCAGGACATCATACTTTTTGGCCAAGCGCGAGCTCCTGGTTGCAGGAGATTGCTCTGCGGTTGGTGGCATGACGGGCCTTACCGGTTGGATCGGCGGCCGACTGGTACTTGGCGCATCTCGCTGTTCACTGGTCGCAGTCCGGGAAATGGTCACCGTACTGGAGTCAGGAGGCCGGGATGGACTTGTGGCAGGGCGGAGCTGGTCGCGACGCGGCTGAGGCGGTTCTGCCCGGTCCCATACCACAAACAGTGGCGGAGGCGAATCCGTCATCCCCGGATGGGGAGCCTGCGCACGTTGAGCTCGATCTTGAGCCTGCTGCCTAGTCTCAGGGGCGTGCACGGCCTGGCTGGAGGTACCAACGGCTGTGCCCCGGCGACTCCTGCTGCTGCGGTTCTTCCGACGGTGGCGACGACCGGGGACACTAGGGAGGTCCACCTGGTGTTCTTCAACGTCGGGAACCGAAAAGGGATTTATCAGCTCGACGGTGTTAACCGAAGCGTACCCAAAACCGTCATCGGATGAATCATCCATCACCGGGCGGATCCGAGGAGGGACCCTAATCTCCGGGGGCATGAAATATCCGAGAGTACGGGATAGTGGCGGAACTGGCGGGGCGCGCTCTTCCTTCTTGCGCTGCCGCCGTTTGCTCCTCTTGGAGGAGGCAGACTGGGACGACGATGCCGAAGCAGCACCCGCAGGTTCTGGGGGCTCAGGCTGATTCAAGCGCGCACGGATGATTCCCTGGGCGCGAATGGTCGTCTTGCGGGCCATCCAGTTATTGTACTTCTGGGACCCGCGGTCGGAGACCAGCTGCCATTCGTCCTCGTTGCCACTATCGTCATCTGATCCCACGAATACGCCCGCCACTTGTGCTGGAGCTGGGCCCAACCTGATTACATTGTTGTTAATCTGGTCTTGGAGCCAGTCCTTGAACACATAGCACCGCTGGATGGTGTGCCCCAGGGCTCGATGGTAGGGGCAGTAGCGGGGGTTATTCGTAAGATGTGCCTCCTCTGGCTTCCAACACTCAGGCAGTCGCACAATCCTCTGCTCCAGGGCGCTCCGGAAATAACCGGGGACCTGATCCTCATGAAATGAGTACGTCAGGTGTCGCGGGCCCCTGGGAGCGCGGTCTTGACGAGGGGATGGAGGGGCCTGCCGAGGAGGTGGACCCTGATTATCTCGCCTGGGTTGCGGCGGTACATTACGCGGAGGGGCCGGCCGGTTCTGAGGCTGCCGTTGCTGGGCCGGGAACTGAGCCCGTGGAGGCGGATTCCTGTGAGGCTGCGGAGCTGGCCTCACCGGCAGCAGCTCCAACGGCCTGGGAGCCTCTATCTGGGCCACAGCAGCGGGCTTAGCCCTGCTGGCTCTCCTTGCAGGAATCATAGGAGGCAGCGGGTGTGCCTGGCTGGCCTGTTGCAGGGCTTCCTCAAGACGTTGAGCTTTGTCTGAGAAGTCCCTGAACCCTCCGGGGTAATTCTGAGTGATCAGGGAAGGGAACAGCTCGGTCTTGACGTTCCCGACGCACATTGTCAGCAACTGCTCCTGAGTCAATGGCATGTCAAGGGAATACGTGAGACCCTTCCATCGGGCGACGAAGTCCGCGACTCGCTCATCAGGCCTCTGCTTGCACTTGAAGAGGTCTGCGATACTCGTCTTCCGGGTCGTGGAACTGAACTGGTAGAGGAACTGTCTACGGAGGTCCTCCCAGCTGGTTACCGACCCGACGGGGAGCTGGCTGTACCAGACAAATGCTGGCCCTTCCAGTGTCTGAACAAAGCAGCGAAGCTTAGCGGCCTCCTGCTGCGCCGGAGTCCCCAACATAGGCCCGCACCTCGAGTTGAAATGGGCCAAATGCTGTGGCGGATCTCCGGTCCCGTTGAAGGGGGCAAAAGTGGGATTCCCGAATCCCGGAGGCGCCGGCATGTCATCCACCCATGCTGGGTAGGGCTTGCCGTCCGGTGGGATCGCCACCTGCCGAGTCTCCAAGGCTTCCAAGCGGGCAATGAGTGCCGCCATCGGATCGTCCGGACATGGGTTCCAGTCCTGGCGAGGATCTCTAACCACGAGCGCATTGCATGGCCCTTCAATCGGGTCGTCGACCGGATCGTCGAACTCGGCAGCTCGTGGGATGGCGGGCGGAGCGGCCCTTGGGGCAGCGGGAGGAATCCGAGCGGGATCTCTCGGGTAGTCGCGCCGCTCGGGAGGGTGTGGCGAAACATACCGCGCCCTCTTGCCGTAGGCAATGGCCTCTCTCCTGTCGGCGAACACGGCGTAATCACGGTTGCCCGGGAGAGTCTCATCGAGGGGTGGTTGTTCCGGTCCCTGCTGCCCTGGCCTGGGATCACCGTAGTCAGGCCGCCGTTCTGCAGCGCGCTCGGCGAGGAGCTGGTCAACCAGCCTCTTCTGTTCGGCGAGCTGCTGACGTAGCGTAGCCTTCTCGGGATCCTCCTCTGCCTTCCGCATGGAGGCAGATGGGTCGGCGGGCCTTATAGCCTCGCTGTGCTCTTTTCCCTTTGCTGACGTTTCGGCTCAACGTCAGTGCTTCAGTGGGTGCGGGGAGCCCCAGGAGGTTCCTCTGATGACGAGTAACTCTCACTGATGGGTCTGACGACGGCTTGTCTTCGGGGGGGAAGCCCCCGTCGAGAAGTTCCAAGTCGTTCCCCTCTCCCGACAGGTCAGCCATATTGACTGTTCCTGTCCCTGGGGATATACCCTCAGGGCCACCCAGCGAATCGGGCTGTCGGCGGATCGCACTGAAGCGTAGGGCAGCGTACTGCCCCCATCCACGGATGTACACGTGGGGAGTGGCTTCCTCGATAACTTTGCGGAGTACTTGAAAACACTCAACGCATCGTTGTTGGAGGGCCTCGTGGTGCCCAAATGACCCGGGGTGCCGAACCGCGGGGAGCATGGCCAGGTCAATTTGACGGCACTGCTCACCAATATCCTCCAGGTGTAGTTGACTCCCGGGGTATGGCAATTGTAGGCAGTGAAGACGGGAGTGAGTCTCCCGGAGAGTTCGGCGGAAGCACTCGAACTCATCCGGGGTGAGCGATTCGGGTGCATCATAGCCCGGTCCTGCGACTGGCCAAAACTTCTCAGGGAAGTGGCCCTCTGCAAGGACGGTCCAGAAGCTCCACGACTCAAACTCGGGACCCAGATCTCCTCGGTCCTCTTCCATGGCTGGGAACGGACGGGGAACTGGTAGTGGTGCCGAGGCGGGCCGTCGGGCCGACGGGCTGGCCGGCAGTGAATACGGCGAGCAGGCCGATTGGCCTCCATATCCCGGGCCTCCCCCTGAGGGTGGCGGTGCCCCAACTACCACATCACGATAGGACGGGCCGGCGAGCGAATCATCCTGCCGTAGCATCGGCGCTCGCCGAGGGTGCACCAGATCGTGGTTCGACCGTCGGTCCCCAGAAAAAGTCTCCGGCTTCTCTGATCGAGACGGAAGGCACTTCCGGAGGGGCCGGTACCAACCGCAAGTTTGATCCTTGGGGGTCTACCAGGCCCTCGTTACTCCGGATATACCTTCGGAGAGACGCGGGGATCACATCGATCTCGCTCTCGGGGAGCACGAGGCTGACGTGCCGCATTCCTACCCCTGCCCTTGACTGGCGGGATTGGAGAAGGGGCTCTGTCGCCGAATCGTACTCCGCCTCTGAGTCAGAGAAGCAAACCGGTCGGATCTCTGTCCGGAATTCCGTAACATTCTTCCCTCGGCGTCGACGCCTTGCCTTCCTGCCCCTGGGTGGTTCTTCGGGGCAGGGTTGATCTCTGTCCTGGCGTCCTCCGGCCGCACTGGTGCTGGGGCCAAGAGGACTGGGAACCAAGGTGCGAGGGGCACCGGGACAGATATCAAAGGGGACGCGGGGAGAGATGATTCCGGGCAGGCCTCCGGGCCGGGATCGGAAGGTGGGATGACCCACGCCTCCTGGATCGGCCACACAGAGTAGATCCTGCCGGTGAATAGCGCTACCGCGAGGTGGTCCGCGGTGGCTACTGCCAGTGCCAGCAACCGGGAGAGTCAACCCAACCTGCCTTTGGGGCGGTCGGGGCCTCGATCCGGGTCGGGCATAGGAGTTCCCCCGCTCAGGATGCACAGAGGCCTGGCGACTGGAGCCAGCAGTGGCTTGGGCCAATGCGGCCGCTGTTGCTAGAGCCCCAAGGTGGGCATCCTCTTCCGCTCGTGCCCGACGTTGGCGTCGAGACAGACGAGCCGGGATGAGCGGCGCGGGCAGGTGGAGAGCCTGTTCCTCGACTTGAGGGGCCTGGCGGCGATGTCGCCGTGGCCTGGCGGGAGCCCTTATCGTGGATCCCTGGAGCGGACCTCGGATAGGGTGATCCTGGGCATCTCCCACCTCATCCGCATAAGGAAGGGAACTGTCAGAGCGCTCCGGGGATAAACTCCCGAAGCGATTGGACGTTGAGGTAGGCAGCGGTGCCTCCCTGCGCGGCCCTCGGGGGCGGCGATGGTGGTGAGGCGCAGCCTCCTCAAGGTCTAGGCGAGCCATTTCCCTAGTGGGGATGACTCCCTCTTCCTCGTATCTCCGCACCAGGGTGTTGATCACCCTTCTCTGGATGACCTCCGCGGGGGAGAGAGGGCGTGGTCGTCCCGCAATTACGGCTGCTGGGACGACTGTGGAACGGGCAGGACCGCGCGGAGTAGCCGCGTCGGTGTTTCCCCTGTCCCTGCGCCAGCGGGCGGGTGGCGATCGGGCACTAGATCGGGCAACCTGATTTCTGCAAGCAGGGAGAATGACCCATTAACACTGACAGGAAAAAGGAATCGACAACCAACCATTAGCGCCACGACGCCTTCCGTGGGGGGAACCCAGGCCCTCGACGTTGCGAGACGGAGTGCCCGATGTCCCTTCTCCAGCCCCTGGAGGGTAAGACTGAATGCTTGGCCGGGCAACACGCCGGTCTTCCAACACCTCTGAAAGCCATCGGTCTTCGTATCGAGGAGAAGAGATTCACGTCGGGTTCACCATTTTTCTGTTTCGGTGCGGATGTGCGTCGGGTTACGCTGTTCCGCCAGGACGCGTTCGCGCGTGCACCCGTCAACCCGAGGGGATGGGCGCGCGGCTTGTGGTCCCGCAGTCCCGCTTTCCAAGGGCGGGCGACATCCGTCCCTTATTCAGGGGCGTCTGCTCCTTGATCGAAACCGGGATGATGGGATGTCGGCTTCTCCTTCCTTGGACGTCTCATCGGAACTTGTCGCCTAATCCGGGTCTCCCTCATAGACTTAAGAATGTTCGTGAATCTCGTTCCCGGCGCCATATCTTCATGGACACCGGTTAATTACGCTGCTTCCGCCCGGACGTTCCAAGGAGTCTGGGCGGGGCAGCAACCTGCGGTGAGAAGGCCGGGTGGCTCTGGGTGCTGGGGGCGTGTCGTAACACTGCGGCTCTGCACGTCTGTCTTCCGTCCCTAATAGGGCTTCTCGAAGGCATGATGGCCTGAGGCATCCCGTACTAGGTGCGGGGAACTGTGTCACCTGAGGTTTTCCTCAGCTTCCCGTGTTTAACACTGGGTATGCCGCGAGTTTAACGTCCAGCGGGGACGGCATCGGACCGATCAACACGAAAAGTGGATCAGATGACAGAACCCCTTGCGGGGAACCTCCGACGCTGGGGCCAGCACATGGGCGGCTTCCCAAGTAACGTGGAGTGAAGTGAAGTGGCATGACCCCACCGGGATGTGGCGGCCCGGGTAAGGATCAGGATGGATGATGGAGTAAAGAGCTTGGACCCCAGAGGGGCTTCCTACGTACCGCGCGTTAACACGGATCAAAGTCAACGTAGTTCGGGTATACAGTTTAACGTCATGCTGGACGTCGGCGAGCCGACTCACGAAGAGGTCGAGGCCGCCGGGCGGAGGATTGAACCGAACCACCTCGCACGGAGGGGGATGGAACGGCCGGGTGGATCACAGTTTCACGTCATGCTGGACGATAAAAGGGGAAATGGAAAAGGGGGGCTGTGGGGAGGCACCGTGGAGATACACACGGGCAGTCTCCCACAGGGGCGGATTCATAGGTGAATCAACGCAAGCGTGAACCCTGGAGGGGTCCACTGATGGACGAACCGACGTAAATACGACCGGGACGACCAGGTGGTGGGCTTGAACCTCGGGGAGGCTTCCTACGTACCCTGTATAGGAGACAGGGATCAAAGTCCACGTAGTTCATTCTGTCAGGACTTACGCACTTGGGGCAGCCCGGATACTGCAAAACTCAGTTGGAAGGGACTTGGACCGAAATCAAAAGACACCTCGATCCCAGTCAGACCCTCTACTGGCTTCGGCAGTGGGGAGGTGCAATGGAGATACACATGTGCAGCCTCCCACGAGAAACTAGGGGTTTGTAATACCCTGCCCCCGTAGGGAAAAGCCACTCCCATTAAATCGTCCCAAAAGGGGGACAATCCCGACATCCCTGCAGAGACGAGCGGGTGGGGGCCACGTCCAAACCGGGGGAGACCCTGCGTGCGGAGCACGGGATCAGGTTGCGGACGGTTTAGCGTCTTGCCGGACGAAGTACAGTTTAACGTCATGTGTTGAGGACGAAGCGGACGGTTTAACGTCTTGCCGGACGAAGTACAGTTTAACGTCATGTGTTGAGGACGAAGCACTTGGCAGTTTAACGTCTTGCAGCGCGGACGATGAAGGCTAGGCAGTTTAGCGTCGTACAGCTTGGACGGGTGTGCAGTTTAACGTCATGCTGGGCATAGGTTGCCGGACGAAGCACTTGGCAGTTTAACGTCTTGCAGCGCGGACGATGTACAGTTTAACGTCGTGCAGGACGTATATGCAGTTTAACGTCATGCTGGACGAGTATGCAGTTTAACGTCATGCTGGACATAGGTGCGTGTCACTTCGCGCAAGCCTGGAGGGCCGCACGGGAAGACAACGCATGGTGCGGGCACCCAGGATGAGGATCATCGGGTGCCACACAGGCGGGTACCCTTAGAAGGTCAACGGGGACGACCCTGGCAGATTGCGCGCAAAAAGGAAGCTTTGCGCGCAAAACTGCGGGCCGGCGCGCAATCGGGGCGGCTGGCGCGCAATTGGGCCAGTGCCTTGCGCGCGGATACTTGAGAATGCTCACACCGGGCTTCGAATAGCGCGCGGGGGCAACGGCTCATTCTCTAATGAATGGCCACTTGAAAGAAGGGGGGGTGCGCGCAATCGGGCCGGATTGCGCGCACCCCGGGGGCAATTGCGCGCAAGCGGGTTCTTTTGCGCGCAAGGGCCTTAGGGAGAGTGTTTATTCAAATGAAAGGAGCCAGCGGGGATTGCGCGCGAAGGCGGACCCCGAGGCTTTCTTGCGCGAAAGAAAGGAGGTTACCTGAAGCTCGTCATTGCGCGCGGAAGGGGTTGAATTGCGCGCACGAGAGACGTTTCGACTTCCAGCAACCTTTGAAACGTTGGGGGTCGCCTTGTATTTATAGGCAACCCCGGGCGCGGAATCCAGGGTGCGAGCGCGAAATTCCCCCCGCGGGCGCGGAATCGGGCGCGGCGCGCAAGGGAGTCGCGCGGACCCGCGGCGCGCAAAATTGCGCGCCGGACCGGCGCATTGCGCGCATCCCGGGGGGTTTGCGCGCGGAACATCACCTTTGCGCGCGGGCCTCTGAAATTCCGCGCAAGGCCTCCGGGCCCTCCGAAACGTTCTTCCGACTCCAAATATCACTTCGCTTTCCGCATCCGGAGCTTCGTTTGGGAACAACGGACTTTTCCGGCGTCTACAAATATATAATGTTTATATTTGATATTTATACAATATTAACCATTCTTGAGATTATTAAATCATGATCTATGTAATATTCCTAAGAATAACTAATTAAAACATATATGAAAAATAATGATGTTATTATATGAAACACAACATTAACATGGAACTATTAATAATAGAGTAATATAATGTGACAATAAATTCATATACATTATTATATACATGAATATGGTTACATGGTAGATTTAAAATAGAATTATATTCATTATACATTAGGTTTTAATGTGAACGAAGGAAGTCGAGACATAAGGTTAGGGGATTTATAGTTTCACATTAATTTCTACGAGCCTTATTCCTTATTCACCACTAATTTATTTTGTGTTGTGTATATACGTCCCATAAATTTATTATATGTTCCTTATCCTTAAATATATTGGTTTTAACATATCAAATTTATTATATCTCTTTATTGGGGTTTATTATTCAATGTTACCAAATTGGAATGATTTCATTACAATAATCTCATCATTTATCAGGACTGTTTATGTTTATGCTTTGATTGGTGAAATATTTTGATCAATATCTCAATAAATATCATGAATTTTATTCACCCATGGTTATTCATTATATATTCATGTAATGGTACCATTTTTTCTACTTTTAGGTACCTACGATAACTAAGAAAGTGTTTTTATGAAACATTGACATTATTTCTCTCTTTGGTTAGAATTTTATTTCATTCCAAAACCATCTTTCATACCAATGTTATAAAAAAAGATTCTAAATTATCCATTTCAGATCATTTTAAATGAAATTGTTCCAAAGATGTTATCTGTTATAATAATAGTTTAAAATGGGTTTCAAATATTCTGTTAAAAGTTCTCTTGAATATTTTCATTGAAACATGTTTTCTAAATGTTATATTATTTATCAATGATTTTAAGTGGAATGTTATTTTTATATATATATTTTTTAAATATCATTCATAATTATTTTCCATCTAATATGAAATTCATTGGTTTAATTCATTCTATATTGGGTATAAGTTCAAAGGGTACCATTCATACTCTTTCTCTAAATGGTTCATGTTGTGATGTCATGATGTTTTGGAAACCAATTTGTTTTCCCTGATTTATGTTATGATGACATGATTATGAAACAAATTTATTTTCATGGGTTATAATACAATGAATGAATTATGTTCCTATGGAACACATATGCATGGTTTTCATTATGTGGTAGGTGGGGCCTATATATTTCACATATGAAATGTGTAATGATGGATACCTCGTGAAGTAAATATGTGTTGTGTGAACCTGGTTTCAACATCCAAATTTTATACATGAAACTGGTTTTCATGTTCGTAATTTTATCTGTGGACTTTGTTTTCATATCCATAAGATTATTCATGGACCTAGCCTTTATTCCCCTAAGTTTATGTAAGTGTCTGATTTCATGTCCTTAACATAAAAAATGAACTTGTTTATCTTTATACATGTTCAAAATTATGTATGTTTATGTATATGCCACAATTTTGTGCATAATGTTGATATTACACTCTTTCATATTATATTTACTTTTTATTATTTAATTCATGTCTTAGGAATATCTACGATTTATTCTACGACATAATATTATAATAATTGATAAGTTCTGCATACTTTTCAAAAGTTAGGTTCATATTCTTATGCCATTATTCCTATGTTATGTTTGGTATCCCCCTTTTTTACACTTTTCAAAGAATGTTAGCTAGCTCTTTTGTTATATTATTTTTTAACCATTATATGAAGGATGATATTATATATATCCTTTCAAAAAGGTTTCTAGTTACGATAAAATAAACAGGGGATGTTGTATTTGTTTTTTGATGCACATCAATATGATTCAATGTTTCCAATGACACTAAAACCATATGCCTAAATAATTGGTTTATTGCAATGTCAATAATCATAAATTTAGATGTAATAATGGTATAACCTTGTGGTAAAAATACAGGACCGAAAATTGACCATGTTTCACTATCCCACAATCCAACTTTGTTTCTATTTGTTTTATTTCACATTAGCTCATACGCTAAACCACCTCATCACCATATTTCTAAATCAATTAAATAATTTCTTAACTTACACATTGATTTAGGGAACTAGGGGTTTGACATATATAAAATAAACCATGGACATATTGGACTTACATAATAATGTTTGGAGTGATAACATGCATGAAATAAAATTTAATATAATGAATTTTTATAACATATAATTAGCCTTGCAGTATTGTTAAATTAAATTTAAATCGAACACATACATTGGTTGGTCATGGTCATGATTAACCACTTCATGCAATGATATAACATTCATATATGATAGAATAATGTTTAAATATCACTTTTAATTATATTAAATTTATATGGAATTAATAATTTATTTGATTGTTATATATTAAATTTTTTTCAAAATAATTATTCTATATATAGTTTTAGGTATATAAAATTCATATCCTATGAAATTTAAATTAAACAAAATAATTTTTATTTTTTTAAATTACTTATGTACATGATGCGGACTAGGGGGAGTCATGATTTGTACCCACTCAAAAAATGCAATGTCTCAATGTTTCCTCATCATATACCGTACATTCAAATGAAACAAAGTATAAACAATATGTAACGTAGAAAATTTCCATAAATTATTTATGTAAATTTTAGAATCATGCTCGATGAGTATGATGCAAGACATAAATTAAAATATGTTCTGTGTGTTGATTTCAAATATCAGGTGATGTACAAGATATCTATATATGTATAGATCAATATTATTAGAGGAACATAATGAGATATATATATAAATAGTATTAAAGATCAAACATCACGTTATAAAAATAACATGTCAAAGCCATCAAAAATACACATGTGAGAAGACCTCAACAATATGACTCGTTCTGCTACACACACTGATCATGTTATTAAAAGTTAGAAAAAAGTTCCTTGGGATACACTCATTCAAAAAAAGAGGTAAATAATCATACATCGGTGTCATGGAATACAAATGCATGGAAAATAATATTTCCAAAAACATATATTAACATGTACTAAAAATATGTACAACCTACCATAGGTGCAACAAATTTTTCAATTACAAGGTACAATTTTTGAGATATATAGAACAACTCAATATCAAATAAACCATTACAACATGATCCTATCAATTTTATTGAAACATATTCATGATTATTATTATGAAATAGATAATATCTGCCCCAATATCCCTCGTATGATCTGCTAATTAATATAGAACTATGATTAATCAAAGGATCAATCCCAATACTCAAGATCTACATATTTGAATGATTCAAAAATATATTTCAATTGAATCCATAAATCTTGAAAAATAATTTCATATATATGACTCTTCCGATTGTGTTAAAGGAAAATTTAGAAGAAACCTGATGAAAATTGGTTTTTTATCACATACCATATTTCTCGATCTTCAAAACACATAGATCCATTATAAATTGATATTTGAATGAATAAAATTCAACATGTAACTGTTTTAGAGTCTCTTGGTGAGATATATCCATCAAAGGGAATAATACTAGACCAAAAAATGTGATTAATAGTTTTTAAAGGCATTTTATGATATTTATTTCACATTCCCATTATTTGGTCACATTGTTTTGGAAACAATGTTCCAAATGTGTGGTGATTTATACCTCTATATATATCCCACTTGTGTTGGTATCTGTATTTTTAAACCATGTAACATTCAAACATTTGGGAACTAAATAATATATCATGGATTTTCAACGGAGGATTCATGTTTGGATAAAAAATAAGAATGAATGGTTTATACCAATAGACACATAATTTCTTATAAGATTACCATGGTATAGAAAATCATGCTTTATCATTGAAAATTCTTAAAGGCTTCCAGAACTCTCCAAAACCTACAATAACCCCTATAAGTAATACCTAAAAATTAAGAGTAAAAAAACACATAAATAATGAATGATAATATTTTTTAATGAACATGAAAATTTGTTGGCCCTTTTAGTCTACCACTCTTGTGGATTCTAATTGTCGAGAAGTGTCTTAAACTATCATTCTCAAATAACACAGGCCACTGAGCCTGAATATCTTACCCCTAGTACTAGTATTACTCCTAAATCCATCCATACATCCATAGGATCCAATCAAGTGGATGAATCTTCCATTTTTTACCATCTTAATCAGTTCAATAGTCTAAATGGACTGCCCCACAAAAGATGTGTATGAATCCTTCTTAATAACATCATAGTCGATCACATGTGTGTGATCAGGCTTTAGGAATGAAGCCAGTACACATGGAATAAATTATAGAAACCTAGATATCGTGGAGGGTAATCCAACCAATATTCATATGTCTTCATGATTTCAATGATAATGAACAACCCAACGTTTAATGGTTTCAATTTCTATTGCTTTTTCAAATACCTATTCCCCAACTGATGTGAAATTGTCTTGAAAACACGATCAACCATAGTTAACACTAAGGGTAGTATCCTCCAATCGACATGTGATTGTTATCTCCTATGACCCATAACCAGCTAAATCAAAATTAACTACACCCACTCTATATTCTCCCTAACCAAACCAGGACAAACAATTGATTATTTACTTACCTAATTCTAACAAAAATATGGATGACATAACCATCCATAGAAATCCTAAAATTGATCCATTTAAATCAATGAGAGGAAACAATTATATTAAAGAAAATCTATTAGATCAAGGTGATCACACAAAGAAACTCTAAATTCCAAAACAAAAATCCAGATGATATCCCCAAAATTTATGTTCATTCTCTTTCACAACACATTGGAAAAAGGATTATAAGTTGTACATACCATTAACTGAGTCTCCATCTCCCTCTATCATCCGTCGTCTTCTAGACCAATATAACCGATATGTTTTTTTAAATTGGGTTCCTAGGAAATCTTATCAGAATGTATATCATCTGCCCATATCATTTTTTTCATTGGTACTGGTAGTGTCATGGGAATCCCTCCATCTTTCTGATTCTTGACCATGATCATATATCAACTTAGAAAATGATAGAAAAAGAATGAAATATTTCATGTAATGTAGAGCCACCAAAATTTTTGTATGTATATATGATATACATTTATTGATACTATGTGAAATTACTACAATAAACAATGGGAGTTTTTTATAATAAATTCATTCATAGAATAAGGAACCATTAAATTTGCATGAACTAGAAGAACCCAACATCAATATAAGCTCTGACATGGAATAGATCTATTTTCCTAAAACCTCATATAAATCATTATAAAATATCTATCAGACACCTTATTATCATTCCATAATCCTACCAATGTGGATGTGATCACTAATGATTCATAGCCAAGCACCCATTGGTCTCCATTAATTCCCACCATCCAGTCCCTTAGTAATTCAATTAACCTCAAACTTTCTTTCGATGACCTCATATCAAAATTTATGTGTCTACCAGACAAGTTCATGTAGAAAAACATACCATTTAACTATAGAATTAACCTTTTCAATGTCTAAAAACTAAAATTATTCTACCAAATACCTCTACTGATAATTTCAATACTACCTTGGGAAAATATCAAACAAACTCTTAAGGTATGTGTACACACCATATATCTCACATAACAGATACTTTCACAAAAATTAAAGTTCATAAAATATATTTTTTAACTCTAATTAATTTTTAGGATGGTTAGAATATGGTTTCAATGTTTATTAGTCCAATGAGTATCTATGTTATCACTACATAACATTACAACTCCAAAACCAACACCAGTTTTATCCCAATACACAACTTTCCAAACATTTGGCTCAAATATAATCAGGATTGGTACTAACATAAATCTTCACTATAACTCTATTAAGTAATATTCACAGTTTTTCCAATTAATACATCACCCCATTCTATATATAAATGGTCATTGGAATTTCTCTTTGATAAATTTCTTGAAATAACCCCTAGTTATACCCAAAAAATCAGATGAAACTATAAATATAAAACATATCCAACATTCATACTGAAGACATAACAACATCTACCTTTCTAGATCAATATAAATTTTTGCAGAAACAATGCAATAATTAAATTACACCTCCTTAGTAAAGAATGGATATTATTAATACTTTATGTAAGGCAAATTTCCTCAATGAATGCTTAGTAGGATCTGATGTTGATAACTATATGATACCAACAACATGGAATATATAAGTATGTCATTAATGAAGATAATGGTAAAATAGTCTATGTATGAGTGAAATACCTACTTCATTATGTCAATGAATACTAATGAATGATATGATTGTTTAAAATACAATAAAAGATACTCATAAAATATATTTTTTCTCTTAAAAATTTTATTTAGAATATATTTCTATATGACCTATAAATTATTGTTTCGATATCAAAAATATGTCAATAAGTACTTCCCTAGTATTTTTCGAACAAAGATGGATAAGGAGTTTCTTGAACTAAAGAAAAAGGATGATGAATCTGTTGGTATATATGAAGAGAATTTTACAAGGATTGCATGGTATGCATCTAAATTTATCATCCAACCTAAAAGTAATGTTGATCGATTCTTCTGTGGCTTAAAACCAAACATTCGAAGGGAATTAGCTATAAGAGACTTCAGTAGCAATGAAGAAATTGTGTGTTGTGCTATTAAGGTAGAAATGGAAGTTGGTGTTATATATTCATCTCATGGTTTTGACAAGAAACAAAAGATGGAGTTCAAGGAGAAATCTCAAAATAATGGTGAAAAGAAGATGAATGTTTCCTTATGATCAAAGTGTGGAAAGAACCATGGTAGACACTGTCATAATGGGACTAGACAATTTTCTAAGTGTGGAAAAGAAGGTCATCGAGTAGCTGAGTGTCGAGGTAATGGAAAAAGGTTTGCTAATGGTGTGAATAAAGAAAATACTGCAGAGAACGCACCAATAACACTTCAATGCTTCAAGTGAAATGAAATGGGGCATTATGATAATCAATGCCCTAATCCAATGGTTAATGATGATCGACATGAGCAACCACTTACGGAAAAGGACAAAGGGAAGTCACATGCGATCCCTATTGGCGATGTGGAATATGACAACGATGTGGTGGAATGATTAAGTGTTTATGTAATGGGATTCCAAAATTATGTAGTATATAGTATCGTGGAATATTGGAATATTTATGTATTGGTCTATTGTTGTTTTCAATAATTTTATAGTACCGATAACCATGAAAAGTAATTGACATATTTTTGGTAAGCAGATGGTATGCGCATAATGAAGGGATAAGAAGATAATGAGATATTTGATTGTATTCATGAGCTCATGATTGATATAAGGACTAAGTGATATCATGGTTTGAGTATACAACTTTTTGATTATTTTGGTATGTGGAAAGTGTTAACTTTTAACTGCATTCCAGTTTTCACTAAGGTTCAATGGGTATTCATTCTTCAAGAGAATATATGATTAAGGTATTCACATGTTTGTAATTTGACCAACATGATATATCTTATGATATAAGGGGGTAAATGATGGCATTCACGTGATTGTTATGTGACATTTCAAGTAATTATTTTCTTAATACTATGAGCTTGGACCGAAGTATTTTAGATAACCCTAAAGATTGAAATGGATTATGTAGGACATAAGTTAGTATTGTTTAAGGATAGACCTTTTTCGATATTATTTATGGGATGTTATAGTAATATAGTTTTATAAAAAGGACAACCTGTAGGACGGGCGATGGCCCATCGTGTCGGACAAAGCTGTGGGAATCGAACCCACAACCGAAGTGCGACTTGCCTTTATCGCCTACCACTAGCCTACAGGAAGTTCCTGGTTAGTAGAAACTAGTTTTATATTATTACACGATATGATATATGAAGTATAAGTTCATTTTTCGAATCATATATGATTAACCTCACCATAGATGGACTTATGTATATTTGATAACTTTTTCTAACCTTTTGTTTGAAATAGATGGAATGACTCATCATTCTATCACATGATCTGCTAACACTTCATAAATGAAAAAATCAACTTCATTTCTTTAAGAGATGAAGTGGAAATTGTTAAAATCACCAACAATAGTGAGATTGTATCAAAATCAAGAAAGTATTTCTTCTAATTTAAAATTTTCATCTTTAGGGAAATGATATTGAAAACAAAAATTTTTGTCCTAGTGCCCTTATATCCAATGAATCAGATGGTACCTTATATCATCACAAATATATGGATTTTTGATTGCTGGATTTTCCATAGGCATGTTCTCTACCACTCTCCTTCCGAACATGATGGTTAGATTTCTCTTCCATATCCATATTTTCACCTATGTGGAAACCCAGTGATTAGTTTTTTTGGGTAACCATTATGATTCATACATTTGGTTTTTAAAGATTGGTTTTGTTGTTCCTTTTCACGATGTGTGTTTCTATTAAATAAACATTTGAGTAGTAAACTATTTATAACCCCAACGAATTTCGAGGGCGAAATTCCTTTTAAGGGGGGTAGAATGTAACACCCCGAGTTTTTATGAAAAATATTGTTTTTAATTTCATTAATGTCTTGTGTTGTAAGCTACACCAAAAGGAGTTTTCACAACACGCATCCCTGACTTGGCTTGCACTACACATAATCGCGACCTTCCACGATAGCGTGTGTTGTACGCAATACCGAGTTTCACTAAACAACGATATGTTATAAAAACTATCCGTTATGAATAATAATACCCACTTTTTGAAATTTTATATATTTTATATTTTAAAATGGACTTCATTTTTGGATTCATAATATCGAAATTAGCCTAGGGTGATATTTTGGTATTTTTCTGAAAACGTTCAATTTTTGATGAATAGTGAAAACATTAGGTTACTATTTAAAAACCGACTTTTTATTTAAATAATTATTTATTTTATTTAAATTTATTTTAGGTCAAAATTGATACATAATACCTATATAAGTTCAATGTAATTCATTGGAGTTATTTTATAATAATTTTAGAAATATATAAATTTAATTGAACTTTTCACAGTCTTTTACCCACCTCCTAGGAGAATTATCAAATTTACATAAAAATTAATTTTACCGCTTCTGTGAATGGAATTTCAAAAATCTGAGAGACACAGTTGATGTTAGTAAGTAAAATGTGTTTCAATGAGATGAAAATAATTTTTGGTTAACTGTAACGTTTTATTTTTTTCCACGGTTAAAAGTAAATAAGGTAATTTAGGGAATAATTGATATTATTATTACCCAAACACATGTCCTAATTATATTGGATAAGTTTAATTCGACCAAACAAAAGCATAGGAATAAAATATGACCATTTAGGCCCTCATGGATTAGATTAGGGCATTTATTATTAATTTATTTAAATAAGGTTTAAAATAGTTAAAATCCAGGTTTAATAAGTAGATAATTTTTAATATAGGGAAATACATAAGATAAATTCAACTATAAATATTCATCAGAAAGATAAAAATATTTCCTACATAATGGTATTTAATTTTCAATTTTTATACATTAAATAATTTAATTTATTAATGACACAATGATGATGTAATAGTTATCTTATTAATGAAGTATTGACATAATTGATGTTATAAATACCCAAATAAATGTAATTTGATACTTTTTATGAATTACAATAATTTTCAATGTTAATATGAAATTTTAGTATTGATTTAATTAACTTATTTTTAACTAATAATTCTATTATGATTTTCACAAAAATAAATTACTAAATAGTGTCAAAATTGACATAAAATATTTGTTAAAATAAATATTACACTATTAATTGTTATTTTATACATAAAAATCTAAGGTTTGGATAAATGACATAGATACGGTTATATATATTAATAATAAACATCTTGTGGTTCTTTTTCCTTGTTATAGTATGTTTATTAACCTTATAGTGTAAGAACAAAAAGAGACACTGTAAAAGTAAAATTATCTAACTTAAAGTTAAAACTAAATGATAAGGTTAAAATAGTAAACTGAACTTGTCAAAATTCTATTGGATGATAGGGTTCCGACCCATCCCCACCTTAGCTTAGAAATAACTCAATTTGGAGATATTAAAAACCATATATGACTTTATAATAAAATAATATTTTTAGTTATTCCAAAGTTTCCCCTCTCCTCCCTTATAAAAGGGAACATCCTCTCTCTATTCCTCACACCTCTTTGAGCATTCATTCTTGGACAATCCCTACGAAATTCTCTTCTCCACTTCCCTAGACACATCCTAGAGGTCCTGGTCTTCTTCAAAGACCAATTTTAGTGCCCTAAGAGGAGGACTCAAAGAGGCGCTTCAAAGAAGAGGTAATGTCTGTTACCGATTCTTTCAACTTTATTTTTTCTTCCACTTCTTCTTCTTAGGTTGTTTCATTATTAAGTAATAACATCTGTATCACTCATATACTGATATGTTATTATAAGGATGAAACAACCCTATTTCACCATCTATCCATCCTACGGAAAACGAAATCACCACGCGTGCGTACGTACGGAATACCGTCTCCACGCCGTGGTGTAATCTATTTTCCCCCACCACCTTACTTGGATGGGTATAATGGTGTACATAATAACAATATATGATTATTGTAAAGTGATATTGATTCTGAAATAGTTTACATACACTCCAATATAATTCCACGATCATGATAACGATATCATCGCTCGTGCGTACGAACGGACTACCGTCTCCACAACGCGATGATATTCATTCTACATGTTAACCATTCATGAATGATTATAAAGTATATATAATAAGTAATCATGAAATATATGAAATAATAATGAAACTGGATTTATGTGTATATATATGTATTTCATCTACTTAAATCCATTCAACTCAATAAGGAAACGAAAATAGCGTTCATGCGTACGTACGACCTACCGTCTCCATGAACGGTGTATTTCTATCCATTTACTGATCTATTATATATATTTATATTATGAATATATATAATTCATGTTTTATATTATGTAATTAATTAATGATGATATAAGTAATCATATGAATAATTTCAAGTCAAAACACGAACGAAAAATGAAATGATTTTACCCATAACGCTCTTTAACATGGAATTTACAAAAGAACGGTAAATATAAAGTGATAAGTGAACCATATATGATATCATAATAATGAGTATAATTCTGGAATAAGTCAATTACATTATTTAAATTATTATACATGAGGTTCAGACGCTTACAAAGCAAATCGGACCTAAGGTAATTGAAATATCACAATCTCATTTTTATCTGATATTGTTTATACTTTAGAAATTATTGGGGTGTATTTTATGCTCCACATCCATGTTTCCTAAATATGTAATATTATTTCCATCCACATATAATTGTTTAAATCCAATTTAACCCTTCAGTGATTTTTTAGTAAATGATATGAAAGGAATCTTTTGTCATTTTTCGTACGAGGTACTTTTTGACTTTTCCGACAAAAGTACGAGAACAATGTTTTTTTAACTTATACGGCATGATTGGATTTTAAAAACATTATTTCCAAGAAGCTTCCTTTACAAGTTTTAATGTTTATTTTTAATCAACTTCTTTTAGTTTAGAATTGTATGTCATGTTAATAATGGAAAAGTTTTTTTGAATTAGAAATGATATTTTCCTCAAGAATGGAGTTTAAGTGTTTTATCAAAATTATTTTCCATCTAAGATAATAAAGGGTTTTGTTTTTGTCCCTATTATTACATTGATTTGATTATTTTGTGATGGAATTATTTTTATGAATTCCTTTATCTTATATGAATTGTTTTATGATGTCATGATGTTTAGGAATCCCATTTTTATTACATGGGTTATGCTATGATGTATGGTGTATGATTTTGTGGCACACATAAGAATGGTATCATTATGAGATGGGTGGGACCTATATATCCCTCCAATGCATTGGGTAATGATTTTATATCTCATGAGATATACATGGATGGAATGACAGGTTAAACCGGTTCAGTGAAACAGGACTGAAACGAGTAGTGAACTCAGTTCAGAAATGGACTTTGTCCACTAAGATAGTCTTGGAAATTAGTCCTGACTAATAAGAAATTATTCTCTATGATTATGTGTGTATGCCACAAAGTTGCATGTTTTATGTTATGATTATTGTGATTGCATTTCACTACTATTATTTATCCCATGTTATGATATTGTGATCTCTTTTGTAGGTTAAGATTTCCAAAATGTTATGTTCTTATGAATATGATGTGATTGATATTTCTTTTGTTTACCCTTACTGAGCATTTGATCTCACCCTTTTATGTTTTCTTTTCCCCATGATATAAATAATGTTTTTAGGTAAAAAAAAGGAAGATCTTTATGGGAGATGTTGAAGATCTTTCACCATGATTAGAAGAATATATTACGAGTTTCCAAAGACACTAAACTATTACGATCCTTATGTGTGTTTTTTTGTTATGTACTATGTATTCCGCAAAAGTAATGTAATGTCCATGTACGTTACGCTTCGGGTCTCTTCAGTTAGTATCAGAGGAGGGACCCAGCCTTAAGTGCACGGTGCACTGCCTGTGTTGATATGTAGGGCCCACAACGAGGGTGTTGTGCTCTAAGGGGGGGGGGGGGGGTGAATGTAACACCCCCAAATGATAAAGGGTTAAATGACTTAATGATATGACTCATGTCAACAAGGTGCACCATCCTTTTCGAGAGGCTGCCTGATTAGAACTCCACAGTTAAGCGTGCTTGACCTAGAGTAGTGATAAGGATGGGTGACCTTCTAGGAAGTTTCTCAGGGTGTGTGTGACTGTGGAAAAGCATACTAGAAAGGAAATGTGTTGTCCTGTGGGGACTGTCATTAGTCTTATGACCCGTTCAGGCATGTGGGTGGGCCCTAGGGTGGGCCCCATGTGTCTGTGGGAAAACTGGGGGTATTTGGTCAGCCAGAACCCGATAGCTATGTTAAGGCGGGGTGTCTGTGCTATCACCGGGACCCAGTTGCCACATTTGGTATCAGAGGAAAGGGTTAGTCAACCTTTGGAAACTAGGAAGCGAGAACTTTAGTGAGATCCCTAGAGATATTTCTAAGGTATGTCTACGGATGTCCCTAAGGTTAATAATAAGAGTAGGTTATAGTACTAGAATTACGGTAACTTAATATGTTAGATATTGAAGATACTCCCCATTTATTATGTTGATTTCCCTAGCGTGATTTTTTCCTCTCACACTATTGTTTTTGGGTTTTAGACGATGCCTAGAACCTGAAGGAACCATGTTGATCAATTTAATGGACAATGCAATGATTGTCCTCCTGAACAAACAAATGTTATGGGAGATGGAATGAAAAATCTTATTGTCATACTTACACAAGATATGATTCATTCTGGACTTCCAAATGAGCAGATAAGGGAATAATATTCTATTGAGTCCTTCATGAGGCAACAACCACCTTCTTTCAGTGGGTCTTCTTATCCACTTGTTTCTGAACAATGGATCAGTACTACTGAAAAGATATTTTTAGTTCTTCAATGTTCTGAACAAGATAATGTCATCTTAGAAGTGTATCGTTTGGAAGGTGATGCTGATTAATGGTGGAATCTTATCAAGAATACGAGGCCAAGAGATGAAATTGAGTCCATGGAATGGGACGAGTTCAAGAACTTATTTTTCAATAAGTACTTCCCTCATATTCTTCGAACAAAGATGTAGAAGGAGTTTCTTGAACTAAATAAAAAGGATGATGAATCTGTTAGTATATACGATGCAAATTTTACAAGGCTTGCATGGTATACATCTAAATTTATCATCCAACCTGAAAGTAATGTTGATCTATTCTTCTGTGTCTTAAAACCAAATCTTTGAAGGGCATTATCTATAAGAGACTTCAGTTGCTATGAAGAAATTGTGTGTTGTTCTATTAAGGTAGAAATTGAAGTTGGTGTTATATATCCATCTCATGGTTTTGACAAGAAATGAAAGATGGAGTTCAAGGAGAAATCTAAAAATAATGGTGAAAAGAAAATGAATGTTTCCTTATGCTCAATGTGTGGAAAGAAGCATGTTAGACACTGTCAAAATGTGACTAGAAAATTTTCTATGTGTGGAAAAGAAGGTCATCGAGTAGCTGAGTGTCGAGGTAATGGAAAAAGTTTTGCTAATGGTGTGAATAAAGAAAATACTACAGAGAACGCACCAATAACACTTCAATGCTTCAAGTGAAATGAAATGGGGCATTATGCTAATCAATGCCCTAATCCAAGGGTTAATGATGATCGACATGAGAAACCACTTAAGGAAATGTACAAAGGGAAGTCATATGCAATCCCTATTGGCGATGTTGAATATGAAAATGATGTGGTGGAATGATTAAGTGTTTATGTTATGGGATTCCAAAATAATGTAGTATATAGTATCATGGAATATTGGAATATTTATGTATTGGTCTATTGTGGTTTTCAATAATTTTATGGTACCGGTAACCATGGAAAGTGATTGACATATTTTTGGTAGGCAAATGGTATGCGCATAATGAAGGGATAAGAAGATAATGAGATGTTTGATTGTATTCATAAGCACATGATTGATATAAGGACTAAGTGATATCATGGTTTGAGTATAAAACATTTTGATTATTTTGGTATGTGGAAAGTGTTAACTTTTAACTACATTCATGTTTTCACTAAGGTTCAATGGGTATTCATTCTTCAAGAGAATACTTGATTAAGGTATTCACATGTTTGTAATTTGACCAACAAGATATATCTTATCATATAAGGGGGATAAATAATGGCATTCACGTGATTGTTATGTGACATTTCAGGTAATCATTTTCTTTATACTATGAGCTTGGACTGAAGTATTTTAGATAACAATAATGATTGAAATGGATTATGTTGGACATAAGTTAGTATTGTTTAAGGACATACCTTTTTTCGATATTATTTATGGGATGTTATAGTAATATAGTTTTAGAAAAAGGACAACCTGCAAGACGGGTGATGGCCCATCACGTCGGACAAAGTTGTGGGAATCGAACCCACAACCGAAGTGCGACTGGCCTTTATCGCCTACCACTGGCCTACAGGAAGTTCCTGGTTAGTAGAAACTAGTTTTATTTTATTACACGATATGATATATGAAGTATAAGTTCATTTTTCGAATCATATACGGTTAACCTCACTATAGATGGACTTATGTATATTTGATAAATTTTTCTAACCTTTTGTTTGAAATAGATGGAATGATTCATCATTCTATCACATGATCTGCTAACACTTCATAAATGAAAAAATCAACATCATTTCTTTAAGAGATGAAGTGGAAATTGTTAAAATCACCAACACCAGTGAGATTGTATCAAAATCAAGCATGTATTTCTTCTAATTCAAAATTTTCAACTTTAGGGAAATGATATTGAAAACAAAAAATGTTGTCCTAGTGCCCTTATATCCGATGAATCAGCTGGTACCTTAGATCATAAAAAATCTATGGATTTGTGATTTCTGGATTTTCCATAGGCATGTTCTCTACTACTCTCCATCCGAACATGATGGTTATATTTCTCTTCCATATCCATATTTTCACATATGTAGAAACCCAGTGATAAGTTTATTTGGGTAACCATTATGTTTCATACTATTGGTTTTTAAAGATTGGTTTTGTTGTTCCTTTCCATGATGTGGGTTTCAATTAAAGAATCTTTCGAGTAGTAAACCATTTATAACCCCGACGAATTTCGACGGCGAAATTCATTTTATGGGGGGTAGAATGTAACACCCCGAGTTTTTATGAATTTTTTTTTTAATTTCATTAATGTATCGTGTTGTACGCTACACCAAAAGGAGTTTGCACAAAACGCATCCCTGTCTTGACTTCCACTACACATAATCGCGACCTTCCACGATAGCGTGTGTTGTACGCAATACCGAGTTACGCTAAACAACGATATGTTATAAAAACTAGCCGTTATGAATAGTAATACCCACTTTTTGAAATTTTATAAATTTTATATTTCAAAATTGACTTCATTTTTGTATTCAGAATATCGAAATTAGCCTAGGGTGATATTTTGGTATTTTTCTGAAAACGTTCAATTTTTTATGAATAGTAAAAACACTGGGTTACTATTTAAAAACCGACTTTTTATTTAAATAATTATTTATTTTATTTAAATTTATTTTAGGTAAAAATTGATACATATTACCTATAAGTTCAATGTAATTCATTGGAGTCATTTTATAATAATTTTAGATATATAAAAATTTTATTGAACTTTTCACCGTCTTTTCCCCACCTCCTAGGAGAATTTTCAAATTTACATAAAACATAATTTTACCGCTTCTGTGAATGGAATTTCAAAAATCCGAGAGACACGGTTGATGTCAGCAAGTAATATGTTGTTCAATGAGATGAAAATAATTTTTGATGAATAGTAACTTTTTACTTTTTTTTACCACAGTTAAAAGTAAATAGGGTAATTAAGGGTAAAAATGATATTATTATTACCCTAACACATGTCCTATTTCTATTGGATAAGTTTAATTAGACCCAAAACAACCTTAGGAATAAAATATGACCATTAAGGCCCACTTGGATTAGATTAGGACATTTATTATTAATTTATTTAAAGAAGGGTTAAAATAGTTAAAAGCAAAGTATAATAAATAGATAATTTTTAATATTGGGTTATACATAAGATAAATTCATCTATAAATATTCATTAGAAAGGTAAAAATATTTCTTACATAATGTTATTTTATTTTTAATTTTTAGACATTAAATAATTTAATTTATTTATGACACAACGATGATGCAGTAATTATCTTATTAATGAAATATTGACATAATTGATGTTATAAATACCAAAATAAATGTAATTTGAGACTTTTTATGAATTCCACAAATTTTCTAGGTTAATATGACATGTTAGTATTGATTTAATTAACTTTTTTCGAACTAATAATTCTTTTATGATTTTCACAAATAATCAATTACTAAATAGTGTCAAAATTTACATAATATAGTTTTTAAAACAAATATTATATTATTAATTGTTATTTTATTCCTAAAAATCTAAGGATCGGCCAAAAGACATAGATGCGGTTATATATATTAATAATAAACAACTTGGGGTTTGTTTGTCTTGTTATAGTATGTTTATTAACCTTATAGTGTAAGAAGACAAAAAGTCACGGTAAAAGTAAAATTATCTAACTTAAAGTTAAAACAAAATGATAAGGTAAAAATATTAAACTAAACATGTCCAAATTATATTGGATGAGAGGATTTCAAACCATCCCCACCGTATCTTAGAAATAACTCAATTTGGAGCTATTAAAAATCGAATATGACTTTATACTAAAAAAATATTTTTAGTTATTCAAAAGGTGCCCCTCTCCTCCCTTATAAAAGGGAACCTCCTACCTCTCTTCCTCACACCACTTTGAGCCTTCAATCTCGGCCAAACCCTGCCAAATTATCTTTTACACTTCCCTAGAAACATCGTAGAGGTTCTGGTCTTCTTCAAAGACCAATTTTAGTGCCCTAAGAGGAGGACTCAAAGAGGCGCTTCAAAGAAGAGGTAATGTCTGTTACCGATTCTTTCAACTTTATTTCTTCTTCCTCTTCTTCTTATTAGGTTGTTTCATTATGAAGTAAAAAACATCAGTATCACTCATATAATTATATGTTCTTATAAATATGAAACAACCCTATTTCACCGTCTATCCATCCTACGGAAAACGAAATCACCGCGCGTGCGTACGTACGGAATACTGTCTCCACGCCGTGGTGTAATATATTTTCCACCACCACCTTACTTGGATGGGTATAATGGTGTAAATAATAACTATATATGATTATTTTAAAGTGATATTGATTATGAAATAGTATACATACACTCCAATACAATTCCACGATAATGAGAACGATATCATCACTCATGCGTACGTACGGACTACCGTCTCCACGACGCGATGAGATTCATTCTCCATGTTAAACATTCATGAATGATTATAAAGTATATATAATAAGTAATAATGAAATATATGACATAATAATGAAACTGTATTTATGTGTATTTATAGGTATGTCATCTTCTTAATTCCATTCAACTCAATAAGGAAACAGAAACATCGTTCATGCGTACGTACGACATACCGCGTCCATGAACGGTGTATTTCTTTCCATTTACTGATCTATTATATATATTTATATTATGAATATATATAAATCATGTTTTATATTCTGAAATTAAGTAATCATGATCTAATTAATCATATGAATAATTACAAGTCAAAACATGGACGACAAATGAAACGATTTTACCCAAAATGCTCTTTAACATGGAATTTACAAAAGAACGGGTAATATAAAGTCATAAGTGAACAATATATGATATCATAACAATGAGTATGATTCTGGAATAAGTCAATGGCATTATTTAAATCATTATACAGGAGGTTCGGACACTTACGAAGCAAATCGGACCTAAAGTAAGGGAAATATCACAATCTCATTTTTATCCGAGATTGTTTATACATCAGAAATTACTGGGTTGTATTTTATCATCCACATCCATGTTTCCTCAATATGTAATATTATTTCCATCCACATACAATTGTAAAAAATCCAATTTTAACCTTCGGTGAGTTTTAGTAAAAGATATGAAAGGAATTTTTTTCATTTTTCGTACAAGGTACTTTTTGACTTTTCCGACAAAAGTACGAGAATAATGTATTTTAACTTATACGGTATGAATGGATTTTTATAACATTATTTCTAAGAATCTTACTTTGAATGTTTTAAAGTTTATTTTTAATCTACTTCTTTTAGTATAGAATTTTATGACATGTTAAGAAAGGAAAAGTGTTTTTGAAGTAGAAAGGATATTTTCCTTAAGAATGGAGTTCAAGTGTATTATCAAAATTATTTTCCATCTAAGAAAATAAAGGGTTCTGTTTTTATCGATATTATTACATATTTTTGATTATGTTGTGATGGAGTTATTTTTATGAATTCCTTTATCTTATGTTAATTTTTTAATGATGTCACGATGTTAAAAATCCCATTTTTATTACATGGGTTATGCTATGATGTATGGTATATGATTTTGTGTCACACATAAGAATGGTATCATTATGAGATGGGTGGGACCTATATCTCCCTCCAATGAATTGGGTATAGATTTTATATCTCATGAGATTGACATGGCTGGAACGGCAGGTTAAACCAGTTCAGTGAAACAGGACTGAAACGAGTAGTGAACTCGGTTCAAAAATAGACTTTGTCCACTAAGATAGTCTTGGCAATGAGTCTTGACTAATAAGAAATGATTCTCTATGATTATGTGTGTATGCCACAAAGTTTCATTTTTTATGAAATGATTATTGGTATTACATATCACTACAATGATTTATCACATTTTATGATATTATGAACTCTTTTACAGGTTAAGATTTCCAAAATGTTATGTTCTTATGAATATGATGTGATTGATATTTCTTTTGTTTACCCTTATTGAGCTTTTGAGCTCACCCTTTTATGTTTTCTTTTCGCCATGATATAAAGAAAGTTTTTAGTTAAAAAAAGGGAAGATCTTTATGGGAGATGTTGAAGATATTTCACCACGATTATAAGATTATATTCCGAGTTTCCAAAGACACTAAACTATTACGATCCTTGTGTGTGTGTTTTTGTTATGTACTAAGTATTCCTCAAATGTAATGTAATTTCCATGTATGTTAAGCTTCGGGTCTCTACAGTCCCCACTAATAAAAATGAAAACAAGTATCATGTTGAGGGAATTTTTTCATATCAAAAAATTATTCTCCACTAGATATGATACAACATTTATTCAATTGAAATGATCAATTATCCACAAAACTCGATATCTCTATAGGAACCCCTAATATAGAAAAAAATAGTATTACCATGGTGATATCTTATTTCCATGAGTAATCGTAAATGTGACACCGTTATCAAAAAACACACACTTCAAACTATATTTCTCCTTAGATAATCAATTAGTGAATGAATATTTGTCTCTCACCCATGTGAAATAAATCTTTATAAATTTCATGTTAATAGAATACTGCACCATCATTTTAAATCAATATAAACTCTCTTTTGATAACTATTTTTCAAGAATAATCAGATTATTAACTTGAGAGTGATTATAAGATTAATAAGACATATAAATAAATAATAGAATCACATAATTTATATATTCCCTAATGAGATGAACCCATATACTTAAATTCTTTGCATGTTTGTACAAAGTAATTATTATTAGTGAATAAAGCGAAACCTATTTTTATTTTATAAGTAGCACCCATGATGATGCTTTCATCTCAAGCGTTTCTTTTTCTTCTTCCTTTTATTAGTGATTTGGAAGATTAATCATTCTAATGAAAAGTTTCTTCATGTGGAGTTATTCCCTTTATTTATGTAAATAAAGAAACATTCTTTTCTTATGATTTTATATAGTTCATCTTGTAATATCCATCCTATTAACCTTGATTATTTTGATTACCTAAAGCATCATATGTAGAATAATTGATATGATATTTTTTATAATATTATTAAAAAATATTCATACCCTAAACTGTAAACTAAATTTTTGTTCTTTTAATTTGTTTTTTCAATTATTAGTTTATCATTCCATACAATAAAACATTAATTCTTTATATATTCGGTCTGTTTGGCTGTATCACACTGATTCTATAATGTAAAAATCATCCCCTTTTTTATTTATACTTTTTATAATGATTCAAATCATTGGGAACATCTCTAAGTAACATAGTAGGGCATAACTCAGCTATATAACCTTATAATCTATATCTTAGAATAAATATTTTAGGTATTCATACATAATTTTTATTGTCACATTTTATAGATATATTTGATTTTATCTTCTAATATGTTCATTATACCTCCTCCTCAGTTTATGTCATATTCCTTGAAATAATATTTTTCAACAAAAAGAGTAGGATTTATGCCAATATATTCCACAAAATTATAAAAATCATTTGAACTATGATATTTTATTATGTTGATAATCCTATTTATAAATATCATTAATTTTCTTGTTTTAAGACGTGATAGCTATTTATTAGGGTATAATGATCTCTTGAAATCTTCATTTCATCATTTAATGTGGTAAATTACCCCACTCTTGATTATTTTTATTCTCATACATTCATAAAGACTATTTGTAATATCATATCTATTTTGAAACATTCTTGGAACAAATGTATATTGAAATTTTGGACCATTCATCTCACCATCTTGAAATGACTTAGATTTCATCTAAAAAACATATTGAAGACTTTTCTTCTTTTCCTCAGTTCATGTTGGACTTCTAGATACATTGATTGTGTCTTATATAGTTCTTCATTATTATGAGTTAGTTTCTCATCAAGATCACTCAATATCTTCTCTAGGACATCTAACTCGAATTGGTATTTTATATTTTTATAAACAAGACCTAATTAACATCAATCATGATCATTATTTTTTATTTATAATTTTTTATTTCCTTTTTACAGCATCCTATTTTTTTCTTCAGTTTAGTGTTTTTCTCAAGAGTATGTTCCAACTCTAATTTCTTCTTCCACTACTAATTTTATTTACATCACCATCCTTATCAATACTTTAGGAATTTGATTCTTTCTGAACACAAGAAGAGAAATTTAGTTCATCATCCATAGAAAATCTAGATGATGTATTTTCTAATGAATTCATTATCATAAAATTTTTATTTCTATTAATGGAATATTTAATCTTCTTCATATAATTTTTCAATTTATAAGGCCTCTCACATTCATTATCAAATTATGATTTTCCATTTTCATTTGGAAATTTATGGGAAATGTTCCTATACCATTACATGAAATGTACATTAGCAGTTTATTGACATTGTTTCTTTTGAAGTTCCATTTTTTAAAACACATGTAATAAGAGAAAAAATTTCATCGAGGTACTCACCAACTACATCAACATCAAAATCACTTAATTCATATAATTAAAGATCATTGAACATTATTTTCCTTATATCCTCAAAGGCCAACTATTCATTTACATAATTTTTGAATTCTAGAGGCTTTACATTTTATAATCTATTCTAATATTATGTATCTCATCAATTGTAATGTCTTACATATCTTTTAATGAAGAACACCTGGAATCGAATCTATAGGGAGATTTACCATAAGGTTTTTCAAAAAAATTCAATATTCTAGCTTCTCACCTATTCAATTTATTTTACTTAATATATCATTGGATCTAATCAAATATTCATCAATACATTCTTCAGGTGTCATTTTAATATCCTCAATCATGATTCTCCACATTTATAGATTAGCCTCCTTGACATTAATATTTTTTTAATAAATAATTATTAGTTTATCAATGATCTCCTTAGAATATTGGAGAACCATCAATTTAATATATATATATTTATAATTAATAAATAATGATTTAATTCAGAGTCATTAAATTGGCATCCTTAATTCTCATTTCATCATGAGTAATAAAAATATCATCATAAATTGGTTTTAAGACTACTATTTTTATATATCTCACTTCTACACTAAGATAATGAATAAAAGGAACCATAATATTCATTTATATATGGTAATTAAAGGAATAAAAAGTAGGTATTCATTGACATTTCACTAATTTATGATTTTACATTTCTCAAGAATGTCCTCTAATCATCATTAAATGCCTTTCCATTGATACCAAATTATTTTTAAAAGGATAATTTATGTACCACTGATTGGGGATGGGGATAAATATGTGGTATACTATTATTAAAAATTCTAAACCATTGTGACTGATTAATGCCGCATTCACCCATATTTAATTCTATTTCCCTCCATAAAATCATTATTAAAAAAGAAAAAATATCAAAAATGTAATTTTACATGGTTCATTACTAAGACCTACTCATTGTTGTATCTAGTTATACACCCTGGTTATAAATTTTTTACTATATACAGGTGGATAAAATTAGGAAAAGTCTCCTTCCCAAACAAATTGAGTCTTGATTCCCACTAGATATTACAATTTACAACCTCCACTAGAAAATCCTAACTCCCCCACGAATATATTTATACTGCATCCGACAGTGTTACGAGTGTCCCATTGGCATGCTCGATATTCCTTTTGAATAATTCTTATGCTTCAAATTTCCACTGAATAATTCTAGAATTTTGAGTGACAAAATATATTCTTCTCTGATAGAAAGGTAATTGTTGGATTTAGATTGATTTTGAACTACATTGATATGAATACATTTTACAATAACTATCCATATCACGTAATTTTCTTCTTTTCAATATTTAAGAACATATTCAACTAATAAACAAATACCTGATCCTGGTCAGTTTCTTCTGATCATCAACTAATCTGAAGATATCTCATCCTACAAATTACTCGACATCATGTCTTTTGAAATTAACTGAACATCATTCTCAAATAACTATCCATATTCATGATAAAATTATTTCATGTGAATTCTCAAATATCATGAGTTTATATAAACTCTTAGATTTATTTATTTGTATTCATTTATTAGAATAAGAATTCTCATTAATATAGATTTCACTTATTATATATTGTGAATGAAAATGATGAAATATGAAAGAACATATAATTACCTCAAAAAATTCACAACACACACTATCTATGTAAACACATTAAATTAACATAAGTTATACATCAAACTCAAACAGACACTATGAAAAACTATTTCACGTGCAATCATGAATGGTTTGGGTTAATATTTAAGAATCTTCATGAAATTTATAGAATGAAATATCACTTTTACATCATTTGAGGAATCCTTTGACTAATTCATTTGAAAATTCCTTCATGAATGGATAGTACTTCATGAATTAATATCACACTCCTTCATACGAATGTTCTTCAGTAACTTATATCAAGAAAATGGTCATGGTTCTTCACAAATCCTCACACAGATCATGGAACTCTCAACTTATTTCATTAAACTCAGTGGATATGTACACTGGTTCACTGAAATCTTATAAACATCATGGGATAAAGAAGTTCATGAAATAATCATAAAAAAATCAAGGAATACACATCATAAATATAGATCATTAATTTTCAGATTTTTTTTCTCAAACTGTGTCAAATATTATCATTGAAACGTGTTCAGATTGTAGAAACAAATTGGATCCTCACTTAGTATTTATAGAAAACACACAAAGACTTACCTATAATAAATTAACTCATTGTGCACTGAATTATATCATTCTTATTCCTAGAAATTAAAAACATGAAATCAAAAAACCCAATCATCATAAATATACCTGCATCATTTGTTTTCTTCTTTAGTTTGGTTGTCATTTAAATATTTAAGAAACATTTCATGATGATTCAATCATATTTCAATCATAATTGTGGTAATATAATGATCTAATGATTTAGTTTGATCTCCTGAAGATATGTCCTAGAGGAATCTGAATGAACAAGAGATCCTTTGATTATTATCAATGAATAAGATGTAAGAGATGAATATTAGATGAACAAGATATAATAGATCAGAAATACAATCTTATTTATGTTTCTTTTTAAGAATATGAATAGTGATACATTAAAATAATACCATGTTGATTATTTATTCTTATTCTATATTCCTTTTTTCAATAACTATCAAGCATTGATGTCCAGAAGCATATAACGAGTTCCACTACCTGATACCACTGCCACCACTCTATAAAGAAACCCTTCCTCCATCGTGTCATCCCACACAGTGGCTATCCTATTTTCCTAAATAAATCCTTAGACCCTCACAAAGCAGATCATATAGTTCATCAGATAAAAGATTGTAACATATAGTTTTATGTATTTATAAATAATCATATCAAATTTCCATGACTTATTTTCTTTTCTCCAAATTGAATAGAAGCAAATAATATGACCTTGGTGAGTCACACTAATAGGAATACAATAAATTCGTCAACTTTTAGAGCTCCTGAATATTTTGAAAATGGTACATCATCACCACATCAGGGAAGAACACCTCATTATATAGGTACATTAAAACTATCATAATTATCTGGTCACATATAACAACCCAAAGAAAAATATCCCACCATCAGTGACAAGTTCATTGAAGAATAATAGTCTCTTGAATTACCTTTCGATCTTCATGGGTCTATAGCATGTCTATGATCATCAATATGACCAGTATATATTCATTAAAACCCTTGGGTTCTCCAGTGATGTAAAAGTCTGTGGGATACTAGATTTGGATGTCCTGAGAATTATCAATTATAGTTTGACAACCCATTTAGACTCCTCTACCAAGAATAGATAATTGATGGGTGAGTCATAGATGTATCATTTCAATGTATTAATATCCTTATGAAACCAATGGGTAATTCTATATTACATTATACAATACAACTAGTGGAATAACAAAGACATCCTATAATAACTCCAAATAATATCTACGAGGAAACATTTTATGAAATACTAGACCAACACATATAAAGTCCAATAACTAAACCATGATGACTAATAGATGATCCCAAAAACACATAATTCTTTTATATTATGGTTCAATATAATAGGATACAAATAGAAACAAGGCATAATACCCTAATCACTACTCATGGATCAAGTTAATATATCAACACCCAAATAACATTCCAAGACATATATATACAATAATGTAACGAATTATACATATATAATAATATAATGTTTGGATTAATTCACTATACTCCCATATCACAAATTTAAAAATGCCTTTTATGTATTTGGGATCTATTTAATGCGATAAGTAAACATATGGAATGTGATCCTACATGCCTTTACACGATTCATGAATTCACATGAAATACCAAAAATGAAAAATATCAACTTCATGTGCATCACAAAAGGTGAAATAAGTCAAAGGTGACATCGAGATGCAATAACAAAAATTCCCATTTTCATGGATACTCAGATGTACCCAACACAGTTCTATAGAGGAAATAACATAATTACTATTCTGAATCTCCATCAAAAATATCTTTTATCTATCAAATTACCAATAAAGAAAAATATATGAAATAATTTATTACACAAGGTTCTCATATATTATTTTTCACAATAAATTCATCTATGGAATAATGACCTTATTAAATAAGCCCATAGGTCTCCTCTAATACATTCGTTTCCTTTGTATCTCACCATAGGCTATTACACATGAAGGAAACTTATATGAAAAATTACTATCCCTATATGCTAATGAATATTAAATAATTTAATGATTTACTCACACCCCCACAGAAACATCTTAAAAAGTCACCCATTATCATACTAGTCCATGAAAGGGATGAAATATCTATTTAGATCATTGTAGATAGGCCCCGTAAAATTTGGGTTCTTGATGAGGACATGGGTAGTAACATTTAGACTTCGGAGTCCCATATTTCACGGCGTTTCACACAACCTACCCATATAATTCACAATTACATCATTATAAACCCCAAAACTCAAACCATTTTAGTACATTCTCAATTTTAGGTGGGTATCTATTTTGATATGACTTTGTAACACCATAACACAAACCATATTTTCTAGGATAGTGTTTCACATGATTTCATGAACACCATCCCATAGACAAGAGATTACTAAATAGTGGATGGGGCCAATAGGGACACCATTGGGTGACTTTTTCATCAGTATTTGGTAAACATGCAATTATATAATATTAGTGATTACTTTAATTAAATAATAAATATTATGGTGCCTCATTATCCTAGTGCTCTCGAGCACTCAGCTCGCCTTCCACCTCTTAGGGTTTCGACCTCACATGGTTGTGATAACTCCTATGACCAGCTCCTTCAAGGTTCAAACTTCTCTCCCTCACCAGATATGGGCTATGATTTCTCCTAGATTATTCTTCTCTCTCACTCAATCTTCTTAGTGTTTCACCTATTCCTTATGCCTCCCAAGCTCCATTAATGCACATTGGTTTTCACCAAAAACATCTATTGTGATCATATCATGAATTACATATCTCTTCTCTAGGTCGGATTTAGGATGAGGGATAAATCATGGGTTTCAAATAGAATTTTTGCGGATGTTATGTTTCCTGTTGCTATCATATTCAGTTCGTCTTTCAAGGGTTTCATTCCCAATTTATTAATTTACATTTTTTTTCTTCTTCATATGGTTTCTATCCCAAATTATTTAATATCTACTGTTACACTTTTCTCTAACCTAGAATTCACCCACCCCTCTATAGGCATCTTTTGAGCGATGGATACATAGTAGTTTTAGGCCTTTCGGTACGACATTCCTGGAGTCCTAATTTTACGTATTCCTCCCCATATATCGTTTCTTTGTCCTCATCTAGTTTATTTTCTGTTTCATTCCTGGTTATATCATTTCTGACATGGTTTTTTTATGTTTGGGTTTCATCTCAAGTATCCTCTCGTTTCTGTTTCATTTATTACTAATCCACCGATTTCATTTTGTCTTTTGGTTTTCCTCCTAAATGGAATTTCATGATCTATGAAGGTTATATTTTTGTTGATCATAATTTGAAGGAATAATATGAGATATCAGAAAAAAAAATTATGATGATTTTTATGGTCTTTGACCATTTTGAGTGATGTTTAATGGGAGATTATAATAGTGGCTATAGATCAGAGTCAAATATGATGTTTGGTGCTAGTGGTGAACATTTGAGAAGTGGCCATTGGTTAATACTCAATTATGTTGTTGTTGATGAAGATGAAATAATGTTATGGTGGTATGAGTGGTGAAAGGATATGTTTAGCATTAAGATGATTGGTGCGGTGTCTTGAGAGGTTTCATTCATGGTTGTGATTATGATAGATGACAGTAGATAGAAATGAGGTGTGTGAAGCAGGATGGAACTTGGCCGAATATTGGCGCTGTTTTCCTTTTTTAATTTGAAATTTGAAATTTTTTATTAGGAATGATTCGTTGGTTTTTAAACGAGTTTGGATATGAATTACATGTTTCGATTTGTGTATAGTTTGTTTTCTGTTGGGTTCACACTTATCATTTAAAAGTTTCCATTGAAAATAAAAAAATATAGATTGTCATGAATAATAACTAATTATTCATCATTGTAGAAACATACATAATAAGTAACAACACATTCAATAAGAGCATGGCATGTTATACACAAAAATCATAATGAAGAAAAAAATCACAATAAGTGGGGTTCCAAGTTTCATGATAATAGTAACATGTAAATATTAGTGGTAAACATCGATGATTTTAGTCCAACCTATAATTCTAAGAACCATAATACTAATCATACTAGACTACCCACTATAATACCTTTTACCTCCATTGGATCCCTCATCCTAAAATTTACACAAGAACTAAGATGCCCATGTATTGCATCACTGAACAAACTAATAGGATACCACCAACAGTCCATTACATTTGTGCATAAGATATTATGGTGTATTCCATGAAACTAAATATATCATTCATAAGAGACAATTATATCACACATGCATCACAAATATGGCATGTCCTTAGAGACCATCGATATCATATTTAGCTACATTCCATAATGAATTCCATCCAGGAATGTATAAAAGATTCCCCATTGATGGGATACTATATAAAAATTATTCATACATCCCAATTAATGGAATAGTCCAAGAATATTATGATGAAACATCTCACACATCCCTAACAATGAAATAGACTTTATGAATCAACCAGTATACATACAAAAACAACACATAATATATATATATATGATGAACTAGAAGATATTATTTCCTTTAAATAATGTGTCATAAACATAAAAAATATACAAGTGAGCATTCATCAAGCATATGTCCTATGTTTCAAAACACAGACACCTCTTGTGATCAATCATTAGACAAAGGTCACATGGTCTACATAATAACAAGTATGATGATCGAATATTATATATAGGACCTACGAGCTACAAAAACAATCCAAAAAAATCACTACAAAATCCCACATAAATATTCACTAATGATAAAAACCCACCAATTATATGTAAAAAATATTTTTATGACAGATGTCATTATTCGATTCAAAAAGAACCACTAAACATCAAATAACCATCCTGAATCAATATAATAATTGTTCTATAATAATATTCATGAGTTTGATATTCCAAAAGAGGCAGTCTATTACAACATACCTCTCTTTACCCCCTAATTATGATTTAATTGGGATAAATAAATGGAGGTTCGGAAAACATAGGAAATCCACAATCATTCTAGAAATGATATAAGAATTCATCATTATACGGAATCAAAATCTATAAATATGGGAACCAAAATTTAGATATATTATTATTATCAATTTAAGAAGGGGACATCTATATGATATCCAAATATGGTTGGTTTCTAGATAACATACCATAATTCCCAATCAACAACACATATCGATCCATCAAAATCGACCTTTTAATGGGAATGGATTTTATAAGTAGGTTCTGTGGAGTATCTAGGATAGAGAGGGATATCAAATGGATGAAGAATGGGTCAAAATGGGTAAAACTGGTAGTTTAATGGTATTATAGATATTTATTTCATGACTACATGATTTGGTCACGTAATTTGGAAAACCATGTTCCATCTATGTGAGAATTTATATCCCTTATAAGAAACCAAAATGTATTATCACATGTTTGGAAAACCATGCACCAAATGTGCTCTTTTCTGCTGGATAATGTTGCATAGTTTTTAAAGGTAATAAAAAATATTTTATAATACACATGCCTTAACTATGAAACAACCTAATGAATCTACCAATAGTTTCTTGCTTTCCAGGAGAATCAATTTGGTTTGATAAAACTATTCTAAAACATTTAACCTTCAATAAATACTCTAGAACTCCCTAAATCTAACCAGACAACCCAATGACCCAGTCTTAAAATTCATGGTATAAAAATCCCAAATAATGGATCACACTCATTCATAATACAACTAAAACTGTGATTATATACATCAATATTTCTTAGAGAACTAATATTTCATATTAAATAATTAATAGATCGAAAAAATGGATGAACCTTAACACAAAAATTTCAACCAAACATAAAATTACCACGAGTGTCCAAGAATAAATTAATATTGATACTGTTGTGTAGCTTTTTGTTAATATTTATTGTAGCTGTTAGTATAAAATCCAAAATCATTGGACATGGCATGATTTAAGGAGGGTTAATAATGGAAGGATAATAAAATATGAGGAATGAATATCAAATATATTTTTGTTGAAAAAAATTATTAATAAAAAATTTCAATAAGATAAATAGTTTATAAGATTGAATATGTTTAAATGTATTGATGATGATAATGGAAGGTGTGATCAATCAGGTAATTTTTATAATTAATGTATGGCTCCTCTTCCTAAGAATGTTCCATAAATTTTGAATGTAAAAAATTTTTGTAATAGGATGATTGAAGAAAATATATTTATAATAACGATTTAATTTAAATATAGGTAATAGGTGAAAACGTGGATTCTACATAGTAGATGTTGTTTTCATAAGTAATGAAATATTAAAATCCACAAAATTCATGGAACAAGATTGAGGGGTTTTTTATTTTGATATTATTGTTCTCTCAATATCAAATGGGTTCATATAGCTAAAATTTGATCAAGAATATTGATGTCCATTTTTTTTTGTTTATGTACATAAACATAATTCACTAAGAACAAGAAGAATTTGTGATGATGGGAATTAATGTATATTTAAAATAGACTATTTAATAATAAATCATTAAAAGGATGGAAATATTCTTACTAGGTTAGAAAATGATATTTGTAATTAATTTCAAATTTGTAATCTGAGTAACACTTCTTATTTGAGAGATAAAGACTAAAATGCATTGTGATGGAGGGGAAACGACCATCTTGGTCATAGAAATGTAACTAAAGTCTATATAAAATAATATAAGAGAGATATTCCAAAACATATGAATTGTAGAATTATTATACATGAAACATTTGAAAATTGAGTAATAGTGAATAAATGTCATCAAAGGGTGGAGATTCATTCTACAAGAACTCTATAAATTATGCACTGTGGTCTTTAGAGACCAATGAGACATTGGTCCAATATAGGTGATCTATAACTCTTTACAATAATTAATGATATTAAATGGGTGACTCGAGTAATGTTTAACAAATAGATATATGTGGTTGAGGAAATACTAAAAATAATATGGATGGAGGATGAGATAGAACAAGGATTATATATTATAAAATTGAAAACATGAAATATAAATGAAATATAAAGTAACTAATATAAATCCATTCTATCTTATAATTATATTAGAAATAAATTCAATAATACATACACTCCAAAAATTAGATTATAAATAATATAGATCCAAATTCTAGTTGAAGTGGTTCGATCTATGAATTGAGAATATAAAACCAAAGAATATATATGGAGTGATGTAGTTTGTAAACCTATACAAATTAGTATTGATTTTTTATGATAGAAATAAAAAGAATAAACTATATATAAAATTTGGTAGAAATAGTCCTTCTACTAATGATTTATATATATTTATAATTTCATTCTAATAGAATATCAAAAATATTAAAAATTGTCAATTTTATGAAAGAGATAAGGAATTCATTTTCTTGGCTAATAAAACGAAAATAATAAAACATATGTGTTTTATAAGACAATCACACTAACATATTGAATGATATTATTTTAAATTTATTGAAAATATGATCAAATAAATGGATAAAGGGATTTTTGTTCTAAATTTGTAATAAAAGAAATATAAAAACATTCTAGATAAAGTAAAGAGACAATTTAAATACTTTCACAAGATTTATAATAAACAAATTTTGATGTATTCTGTGATGAGGAAGAAACTATGGTAAGAAATATTACTAACTTCGAAAGATAAAGAGACATGATCAACCATCCCATATCAATGAAAGAACTAAATCTCAACTTAAAATGAAAAGGAATCGTAGAATAGAGAATAAAAGAGAAATCAATTCTAAAATAGAACCAAAATATAAATAATAATATACCAAATAATAATAATTGTTAGTAGTTATGAAATAAGATTCATAGAATATTTAGAATAATGGTACTTTGGTCCATTTTTCAATGCTATAGGATAAAAATGTTATAGGAACTAAACTGGTTTTCTAGAAAAGACTAAATTAAATTTGAGAGATTTCACGAAATAATGTTATGAATATCCACAAGGGTATTCATTGTCTGAAGGTGTTTATTTTTATCAATAAATCATCCCTAAATCTAGACTCATAACTATAAAAATATTCTTGAAAAACATTTATCATCAAAGATACAGGGTGTATCATATGGATGTTATGTCAGATTTCATAAATTGGGAAGTTGATGAAGAATTTTATATTGAATGAATAAATGTGTCCAGATATTAAAACAATAAAAACAATGTTTTTTTGTAAAATAAATACTTATATATGTTTAAGTAGAATTCTTATTCATGGAATTTGAAACATGACAATTTTCTCCAATCAATATATAATTCTAAATGAAATGTTGACAACAATATTTATATAATTGTAATATGTACCAGAAAATTAATTATTATTTTTTATATTAGTGACTCAATATTTATAGGTCATAAACATCATATGTGTGAAGAGTTATCTGATTAGCAAAATAGCTTCATTTAGATTCTTATTATTGAGAAACTTTATTTCTTTATTAGGATATTGATAATGAATAATAATATATATATTTTTAGATGAAATGTATGTGATAGATTTGTTAAATAATTTTGGAATGGTTGACTCAATGATACTTTTTACTCCCATTTCATTTTTCATGAAAATTGTTAATGATGAATATATCCAAAGTGTGATTCAGAAAGACCTTAAAAAGTTAATTTTATTTTTACTCTATCTCTCAAAATCATAACCATAATGTTTATGAGGTATCATTAGGTTTCAAATATAAAAGTGATATTAAATAATCTTATGTGATTTATACCAAGGTATTTTTGATGTTTGTCAATGGAATGATTAATTATAGATTAATGTACAAGAAACATAATAAGATGAAATTACATGGGTTCACATATGATGACTCGTCTAGTGACTCTCATGATTAAAAATCATCATCATGATTTAAATAATTCTTAACATAAATATATTTCTCATATTATAGATAAATTAAAACCTCAGAAACATTAAATAATTATTAATCCATATATAATGATTCCAAGCATCCGTGAATAGAAATGATATGAATGAATGTATTGGCTGAAGATTTGAGGGTGAATGTTTAGAAAAAAACATGTGATAATGAAAGAAACATTAATATGTCTAAAAATATATTCATGACTATATATCTAATAATATTTACATTAAATATCATTTTATCAATTAAATATTATTTTTTCTGACATTTAAAGAATTACTATATTTCAACAAAATATCAAACATTTTAAATAGTTACAAACCTTATGCAAGGGGAGGATTTGAGGAATTAAGGTGAAAATTACATTTTAAACACCCAAAAATTAATTGGGAATGTTATTGAGTCACAAATGTAATTAATTATATTATATAGAAAAATTGTGAGATGAATTATAGCTAAGTACTATATGATAATTAATTTAGAGTTGGAGTTATCAAAGAAAGGGGAGTAAATGTCCAAGAAGATGATATTAAATTAGAAGAAAAGATATAAGGGGTTATATAAATATTATGGACTAATAAATTTTTATCCCAAAGATACAGAATTATATAAAATTAATTACTTTATTTATTACTATAGTTTCAGGATATTATGTAATGCACAGAGCTTTGTAAAGAGGAAACAATTTTCGAAGTGTTTGTGATATAAAAAAGTGAAAACAAAGAAATATTGGTTATTTAAATATGAAATTTTTATGTATTACAAATTTTTTTTGGAAATGATATAGGAAAAAATAATTTATGAAATTTATACATATATATACTTAATATATTGATCAAACATAGTAAATATTCAATCATGTTTTGTAAATGCCTTTTTATTCCTCAAAATATGTTTTCTTAAAATTTAATTTTTTCTTTCTTATAAAAAATATAATAATTATATTATAGAACATTTAAAATGTTTATTTTATAAAACCAAATGTATTTTTGATATCATCATATGAAGATTATGTTAGGGTGAAATAATTTGACTTATCAGAAAATATATATTTCTGCAGTTAATAGTGAAAATAATATTTTTATTTTAAATATGTCATTTATTTTGGAAAATATATTAATTTAAGAGTAAAAGTATTATATTAAATTTATTAAAATGTAATATAACTATTATTTAGTTATAATTGATTCAATTTATTACATTTAAATTAGCTTTATCATGTCTTTTAATATGAGTTTATTTTTTTAATTTAAAAGGTATTTTTATGAAAAATAATTTAAAATGCATAATGTCTATCCAATTAAATTAATTATTGTTACTTAATAAATGGTAGTTATTTAAATTAAATTTATATGATATATATGTATAATTTTTAATCTAAATTCATTTAATTAATACAAAATCTTGTTTAGTTAATGTAATATCATATTTTCCTTCGAAAAACAAATAAATTTTCATAAAATATTCTTTCCATAATGCATGATAATTTTATATTTATTTATTCCTCTTTTTATACTTTATATTGATAATAAGGATTCCATATTTTAAATTATAATAATTAATAATATGATTTATTTTCAACTTAGCTTTTTGAACAACATATAGTAACTGTATAAAATATTTATTACCACGGTAAAAGGAAAATAGGTTGATTAAGGGTAATGATAATTTATTAAATACTAAAAATAATATAACAATATTAGTAAGAAAGTTTTTATATAATTTTTAGTAAAATTAGGATTGAAATTATTGCTTATTTTTTATATTTATAAATGATTATGTATTAAGTTTGTTGAAAATAATATTTTGATATGGTAAGAAAAATTATTTTCTTATTAACATAAAATTTCAAATTAAGAAAATAATTTTTGTGGAATTAATGGAATTATAAAATAAAATATATTGTTATTAATTTTTATGGTTAAATTATAATTGATAAATTTAATTTAAATATGTTTTTTATGATGTTATATGTCATTTCTATTTTAAGGCCACAACCTTAAACCTTACATAATCTTGAGTTATTACAAGATTACACATTGAGGATATTTTCAGGTTTAGAGTTTTAGAGAATTAGATCATGAAACTTGCATTACATTCCACATTTAAACAAAGTGGTTACATAAAAGACAGTATTCATTATTCCCATCAACGGAAACATATTTAAAATAAAACATGGATTCTTTATTGACACATCCTTGACACTATCATCACATCATATACCCTTCCCTTGACCTGTGAAAAACATTTCAAAAACATAGGATGAGCATAAAAAGCTCAGTAAGGGATATAAAAATATGGAAAGGAAACATGAGTACATGTATACATAAGAATGAAATCATAATTTACCCATAAAACATAAGAACTTTAACATACCTCAGAAAATCATGAAGAAATCATAGAAATCATAAGAAATAAAAGGTACCTTGAGGCATTCATAACATTTTTATGTTGGGAGTAACCCTCTTGGTTACGTTTGGAATACCCATCACAGTATATTCCCTAAATCTCTTCGGAGAAACCTTAATGTTTCACTCCTTCATGTTACCCAATGCATTGGAGAGCTATATCAGGCTCACCCGCCCTTAGTCTATCACCGAACCACCCGTCTTCATAATAATGCCCAAGAACCTCAACATAATCATATCCAATAAAACATGCACAAAGGAAACATAACATTTCCACCTTTCAATCACAAGATATCAATACAAAAAATTGATATTAAAACATTATGAAAACAATTTTCAATACCAAAATAAAAGAAAAGTAAAAAATGGTATTTACTTTTCTATTTTAAAAAAAGGTATGGCTTGTAGAGGAAGTCGAAACTCAAATAATGGTCATCGCGGCGGATAAGTCGTTGTCGCCGCATACGTACAACAAAAACATTCCCTTTTGTTGTTTAGAAAATGCTTCGTATAAAAAAGATTCATTTTGAATAAACGTAAATGTGAAAGGGGTTTATACACCATATAAAAGAAGGTTGTGTATAAAAAAAATATGCCTCAATGAAAGGAGATTGAGACGAAGTCCCATACAAAGACGGTATCCTTGGTTTAAGGATAAATCAATTACATAATTATGTGTGACAAACGAATACACCAAATATAAGTGGATATTAAGTGTAAAATAATCAAAGTTCATTCACACATATTCAAAGGATGACATATTCATTAACTACATGTTGAACCCAAAGAAATCGAAATTGGGTTAAGAAGTTCCCTTGACAGCCTAACGACGTCACATCAAAATGAGTTGATGAGAGATAAAAAAACATTTATCTCATCACTTGGACATAAAATTTACATCAATAAGGATATATGAGAACATATCCCAACATAAAAATATGTAAATTAAAATACCCAACAAAAGAAGTCTTTTAAAAAGAGGAGGGTGAAAGGTTCCCTTACCGACATGGGTATCTTTCGAAACATACGCCCCGTGAAAGAAGGACAATAAAACATTGATGTAAATACTCATAAATGAAATAATATTACACAATTAGTAAAATAATGGTCAGTACATACACCACTCAATGGATATTGTGGAAAATGTAGCATAAATCTCACAGGAATGAAAGTGAGATGAAAAATCCCTTACGAAAACTCGACAGCCTAACAGCGCCACTTAAAACTTCCAGAAATGGATTGATGAGATCAAATAGGGTATCTCATCACATTAAAATAAAATTTACAGTAATATGAAAATAAAAGAACATCCCCCATCGAAAAAAAGGAGCTTAAAATAAGTGACATAAAGGAGAGTACTTAATGAGAAAGAGAGAGATTAGATATCTTACGAAAATTCGGCAGCCTAACGACGCCACTCAAAACATCAAAAATGGATTGATGAGAGAGTATATGGTCTCTCATCATATGATCATAAAAATTACAGTAAGATTAATATAAAATAACATCCCAATAACAAGAAAGATTATCTTTAAAAGGAATGACATAAAAGAGTGTACTTAAAAAAAGAGAGGAGTAGGATCCCTTACCTCGGGTCCGACTTGACTCGATCGTTCTTTAATCTCCTGAATAATAAACTTGAGTTAATTTATACTTCCTTAAAAACCTTTTTCAAGTTCATTATTCCTTTTATATCACTTTATTACCATGTCACAAACATTATGTAATCATTTATGTTAATAATGTTTGTTTTGTCGATATTTGGTTCTTATGTCGAAAGTGGACTTCTTACAATTACATGTTGTTCGTGTGGTCAAAGGTTCATTATATCCATAATTGTATTCATGATGTATATATCATATATATCATATATATCCAGTATATTCATGTATTTATAATATTACATAACATTTAGAGTTAAGAAATGAAATGCACCGTTCATGGAGACGGTAAGCCGTACGTACGCATGAACGCTACTTCCATTTATATTTCATATTTAATAGAATTAAAACATAATGACACATAATAGTATTTATATTACAGTATGATATCATATATAATATCATTAAATATATCCTTTATGCGTACCACAAATGGTATTAACGAATCAAATCACTTTGAGAGGGCGGTAGTCCGCACTTCCTTAAATGAAGATATCGCGTTTACCCATAATGGAAACCATAAAGGTATTCCACAAATGAAAAATACAGAAGCTTAAGTAAAACATAAAAATATTATATATCATATATATATATAGTGTCATCTTAATGGAAACCTTTGATGGTGTTAAAAGAATGTTGAACAATCATCGTTTCGGGAGGCAGAAATTCGCCATCCACGGAAACCGTATGTTCTTTAACCATTAGATGTAGGTGTGTGTAAGTGTAGCTCGAATAATTCTTATAAAAATGTCCTAGTATATTGATGATACTATATTTGTTACAAATTAAAATAATAAAAAGAGTTTAGGGGGTTGGAGAAGTAAATTAAAACAAAAGGACTCAAGTGAAGACATTACCTTAAAATCGGGTAACTTCCTTTGATTTGAGCTCAAAGGCTTCCTTGGAAAGGATTCTACCCAAATTGAGGCTTCAAGGAGTAATTGAGGGAAGTGGAGAGACCAAATGGGCAGGGTTTGTCTGAGCCAATGGCTTTGGGAGTGTGCGTAAGGAGGTAGAGGTGGGGGCCTTTTATAAGAGGAGAGGAGGGGCACTCTTGTAAAGTTACAAAATGTTACTTTATTTTCAAAAGACTTTCGGATTTTAAAGGTCCCTCATTGATGTATTTCGAGGATAAGGTGATAAGGGTTCTAAATCCACTCATCCAATAGGTTTTGGACATGTGTAGGTCTTAGATATTACATTATCTTTCCATTTTATTTAAATCTTTAAATAATGAGATCATCGCTGCATCATCATGATGTCATAAATAATTTAATTTATTTAACGTCTAAAAATTAAAAAAAAAATACTATAATGTATGAAACCTTGTTATCTTTCCAATTAATATTTATAGTAAAACATATGACTTGTATAACCCCATTTAAAAATTGTTTTAGTAAAACATTTCAAGTTTGTGTCATTTTTACTTTAACATTAAATAAAAAGATATTTATGTCATTTTCCAACCAAAGTGGCTCCATGGGGTCCCCAAGTTTACCCATGGATTTTCTTGGTAGGCCATGACACATACAATGACGATAGGACTTGTGTCTAGGTCATTTCATTTTATTAAAACATTATTCTGACCATAAACTACCTCTAGTCGCGATTAAAAACTTAATAAGTTACTATTCACCTAAATATTATTTTTATCCCATTGAACCACATTTTACATCTTAATGACTACAATGTATGCTTTATTTTTGAAATTCAAAACACAAATATGGCAAAATTTCATTTAAACGGAAAAATCATTTTTTATAAGTACCACTTAGTGGTTTCACAATTCATCAAAAATTGATGTTTTTCAGAAAAATCCCAAAAATTCACCCTAAGCTATATTTGATATCCCTAATTCAAAAATGAATTAAATTTTACAAAATTCAAAACATATAAGTCAAATTAATTAATTTAATAATTAATTCCCGTTGTCAGAGAAAATAGCGTGTTTTTATGAAACAATAAGTATCAAAAGATTGACACTAGTTTAAGTCTGATATCAAAGTGAAATTAATTCCAATGACCACTATTGAATTTAATGGTAAAAATATATTCTAATTTCACTTTAAAACCAATTCAAAAGATAATCTAATCATATAAATAAATTAGATAAAAAAGAAATTTTGAATTAAAATACAACATTTTACACTATTCATTAAAAAAGGAACTTTATCGGAAAGATACCCAAAATTTACACAAAGTAAATTTTGATGTCCCAATTCTTAAGAAGAGTTTTATTTGGTCCAATAGAATGTATAATAGTGAACAAAACTATATATAATGATTTTTTGCCATCAAAATGCGATAAGTGAACCTTTAGTGAAAACTAGGGCATATACGCCTAAAATTGAATTCTTTCCGTATTTTAAGCCTTTATCTTTTATTGGATAATTGTAAAAACATTTAAAAACATATATAATCATATCTTAGTTATTTATATCCATTCCCGCCAATATTATTTTATTATTAGAGTGAAACGTAAGATTCTCAATAAACTCGTTGTTGCGTGTTGGGTACACTATCGATCATAGCATCCCCTTTAAAGTCATATTAATATTTTATTCACAAATATGGATAAATATGAAAATGTCATATTATTTATTTACCTAGGGTGTTACATCCTTCCCACCTTTTGGGAATTGCGTCCTCGCAATTTTTAAAATTGAGCTTGGACACATCCTTGAAAGTCCCACATCGGAACAAGAGTCGATAAAAAAATCACTTTAAAATAAAGAAAGATAAGTACAGAGGTCACCCGAGTTAACCCATAATAGGATTGCGTGTAGGAAAACATGGACATGGAAGAAAAAGAAAAGGGTCATGTTCTTGAGGGAGAGTGATAGTAGACATGTCTAGGAGAAAGTTAACCATAAGAAAATAACAAACTTGTGATGGGTTAAACAGTATTCGACTCCCCTGTAGGAAAAGTTAATTGACAACATTTTTTTAAGTTACTTTTTATTAAGGAATTTATTCATAAGGAAACATAATAACTTATCATGTTTACATTCAACGTTTATTAGATTCCTTACACAAACTCATATTTTCTCCAAAAGATGAGTATTTAGGAAGACTTGTTCATATTAAAAGTGTTATAATCAACTTATAGAGAATCACCTAATACACCAAAGAGAACTATATACTTTCCATGTCTTTAGGCATTAACCAAAACCAAAACCAAAAAGGTTAGTACAAGATCAGATAATCCAGAAAAGGATAACCCTTTATAAAAAGAAAATCTATTCTTAATCTCCAAAATTTGTCCAACAAAACCCAAAGTTCAACGAGGACCATTCTATAATCAATTTGTCAATAAAATTCTTCAATGTAAACCAACCTAAGATTGAAACCCAAATATTTGAAGGATTTAGTCACATAGTCTTCCATGTTAAATCGTAACATTTATCTCCAAACAACATAAGTTGCTCCTAACGTCTCGTATTGAAAAGTAATTAACCTAATCACATATCCTCCATGATAGGTTAATAATTTTCATAAATAACCCAAAATAAACTTACTCTTAATTCATAAAATCATATAACTAAAAAGAATCAGTCAAACTAACCAGGGACTTCATGTAGTCCAGTGGTAGGCGATAAATACCAGTCGCACTTTGGTTGTGGGTTTGATTCCCGCAGCTTTGTCCGACGTGACGGGTTGTCACACGGTCTGCGTGTTGTCCTTTTTCCAAAACTATATAATTCATAAAACATTCCCCAAAACGATATAAAATATTCAAAAATCATCATAACATATTTTAACCTCAAGTTTTTCTCATGCCTTTTACCTCAATCATAACATATAGTAACCCATAATTACCTCAAAAGTAAGGATCATATAAACCCAAATGATTCTTTATAACTGTGTCCTCAAAAGAAAAGAAAACTATTACTTGAATAAAATTTTCATATATTAAACATCAGGTTTACACATAATATAAAAAGTCTTCTAATGTAACCCCATCATCAAAAGAGACTTAATACTCTTAAGAATTTCACCATAACTCATGAAGCCGTTATATGTTGACATCTTACTCATTCAACACTCTCTATGATCCATTAACCATTCCTTTACAACTTATTCCGAAAGACCTCTTTCTTACAAACAAAATCATGAATCATATCCTAATATTCCAAAATAGGAAAACCATAGTCATGAAATAATACATAACATTGATTGGTCATTGTCAGTTTCTTCATCCTCAATCAAAATGGCATTAGGTATTGGTAAATGAACATTTGTACGCTCTTGGTGATCCCATTCACAAAACTTCTACATAGGACATGTGTTTGCATAATGACCATGCACACCAAATTTAAAACATTAAATTGATCCCTCAGAAAGAACTTCTTTCCCTTTCCTCAAGTCAACTGGATGCTTCCTTTTTCCATGGCAGGTTCTTGCTTTATGACCTTCATTTCCACATCTATAGCATATTTCTGTCACTTTGAAACATTTTCCTAGGTGGTTCTTTCCACATATTTGACAAATAGGTTTTTGAACACACATACCTTTATGATTATTACCTATACTTCCGTAGGGATTTGTTTCTCACATATATGATGCCTTAGAGAAATCATCAAGGTATAGGTGGTCAATCATGACTCTAGATAGTTGGTTGAGGATAATCACAAGAGTTCTCATTGCAGCTCCCATATCATTCAGTTGCTTGCTAAAAAAAACTGTCACATTTTCATTCACATCCATTGTTACATTGGTGCCTGCTAGATCCAGCCATTTACTAAAACCAAAAAGGTCAGTGTGAGTATATCAACAAAACCATCATGTACTAACACTATGATATACTTACTCATTCACTTTATCTTAAACTAGGACTCTTTATGAAATCCTAACCATTATGGTAATGTCACTTATGCTTAAACAATACACTAACCACTAAAGTTATCTAAACCGACCTTTGATACTAACTATAAGTCCCCAACCTTAAACCTTACTTAATCTTGAGTTATTACAAGATTACACATTGAGGATATATTCAGGTTTAGATTTTTAGAGAATTAGATCATGAAACTTGAATTACATTCCACATTTAAACAAAGTGGTTACATAAAAGATAGTATTAATTCTTTCCATCAACGGAAACATATTTAAAATAAAACATGGATTCTTTCTTGACACTTCCTTGACACTATCATCACATCATTTACCCTTCCCTTGAACTGCGAAAAACATTTCAAAAACATGGGATGAGCATAAAAAGATCAGTAATGGATATAAAAATATGGAAAGGAAACATGAGTACATGTATACATAAGAATGAAATCATACATTACCCATAAAACATAACCACTTTTACATACCTCATAAAATCATGAATAAATCATAGAAATCATAAGACATAAAAAGTAACTTGAGGCATTCATAACATTATTACATAGGGAGTAACCCTCTTGGTTACGTTTGGAATACCAATCACAATATATTCCCTAAATCTCTTCGGAGAAACCTTAATATTTCACTCCTTCGCATTACCCAATGCATTGGAGAGCTATATCAGGCTCACCCACCCTTAGTCTATCATGGAACCACCCGTCTTCATAATAATGCCCAAGAACTTCAACATAATCGTATCACATAAAACATGCATATAGGAAACATAACATTTCCACCTTTCAATCACAATATATAAACACAACACATTGATATAAAAACATTATGATAACAATTTTCAATAACAAAATAAAATAAAAGTAAAACATGGTATTTATTTTTCTTTTAAAAAAAGGTATGGCTTATAGAGGAAGCTGAAATTCAAATAATGGTCACGGCGGCGGAGAAGTCGTTGTCGCCACATACGTACGACAAAAACATTCCCTTTTTTCTTTTAGTAAACGCTTCATATAAAAAATATTCCTTTTGAATAAACGTAAATGTCAAAGGGGTTTATACACCGTATAAAAGAAGGTTGTGTATAAAACAAAATATGCCACAATGAAATGAGATTGAGATGAAGTCCCACACAAAGACGTCATCCTTGGTTTAAGGATAAATCAATTACATAATTATGTGTGACAAAATAATAAACCAAATATAAGTAGATATTAAGTGTAAAATAATCAATGGTCATTCACACATATTCAAAGGATGACATATTCAATAACTACATGTTGAACCCAAAGAAATCAAAATTGGGTTAAGAAGTTCCCTTGACAGCCTAACGACGTCACATCAAAATGAGTTAATGAGAGATAAAAAAAGGGTATCTCATCACTTGAACATAAAATTTACATCAATAAGGATGTATGAGAACATATCCCAACATAACAATATGTAAATTAAAAGACCCAACAAAAGAAGTCTTTTAAAAAGAGGAGGGTGAAAGGTTCCCTTACCTACATAGGTATCATTCGAAACATACGCCCCGTAAAAGAAGGACAATACAAAATTGATGTAAATACTCATAAATGAAAGAATATTACACAATGAGTAAAATAATGATCAGTACATACACCACTCAAAGGAAATTGTGGCAAATGTAGCATAAATCTCACAGGAATAAAAGTGAGATAAAAAATCCCTTATGAAAACTCGGCAGCCTAACGACGCCACATAAAAAATCCAAAATGGATTGATGAGATCAAATAGGGTATCTCATCACATTACAATAAAATGTACAGAAATAGGAATATAAAATAACATCCCCCATCATAAAAAAAGAGCTTAAAAGAAGTGACATAAAGGAGAGTACTTAAAGAGAAAGAGAGAGGTTAGATCTCTTATGAAAATTCGGCAGCCTAATGGCGCCACTCAAAACTTCCAAAATGGATTGATGAGAGAGAATAGGGTCTCTCATCACATGAACATAAAAATTATTAGTAAGATTAATATAAAATAACATCCCAATAACAAGAAAGATGATCTTTAAAAGGAATGACATAAAAGAGCGTACTTAAAAAAAAAAGAGGAGTAGGATCCCTTACCTCAGGTCCGACTTGACTCGATCGTTCTTTAATCTCCTGAATAATAAACTTGAGTTAATTTATACTTCCTTAAGAAACTTTTTCAAGTTCATTATTTCTTTTATATCACCTTTTTACCATGTCATAAACATTATGTAATCATTTATGTTAATAATGTTTCTTTTGTCGATATTTGGTTCTTAAGTCGAAAGTGGACTTCTTACAATTACATGTTGTTCGTGTGGTCAAAGGTTCATTATATACAGAATTTTATTCATGATTTAGATATCATATATATCATATATATCCATTATATTCATGAATTTATAATATTACATAACATTTTGAGTAAATAAATGAAATGCACCGTTCATGGAGACGGTAAGTCGTACTTACGCATGGGCGCCACTTCCATTTCTATTTAATATTTAATGGAATTAAAACATAATGATACATAATAATATTTATACTCCAGTATTGTATCATATATTATATCATTAAATATATCCTTTATACGTACCACATATGGTATTAACGAATCAAATCACTTTCAGGGGGCGGTAGTCCGCACTTCCTTAAATGAAGATATCACGTTTACCCATAATGGAAACCATAAAGGTATGCCACAAATGAAAAATACAGAAGCTTAAGTAAAACATAAACATATTAGATATCATATATAAATATATTGTAATCTTAATGGACACCTTTGAAGGTGTTAGATGAATGTTGAACAATCATCGTTTCGGGAGGCAGAAATTCGCCATCCACAGAAACGGTAAATTCTTTAACCATTAGATGTAGGTGTGTGTAAGTTTAGCTCGAATCCTTCTTATAACAAAATCCTAGTATATTTAAGATACTGTATTTGTTACAAAAGAAAATAATAAAAAGTGTTTAGGGGGATGGAGAAGTAAAATAAAACAAAAGGACTCAAGTGAAGACATTACATTAAAATCGGGTAACTTCCTTTGATTTGAGCTCAAAGGCTTCCTTGGAAAGGCTTCTGCCCAAAGTGAGGCTTCAAGGAGGAATAGAGGGAAGTGGAGAGACAAAATGGGAAGGTTTTGGCAGATAAAAAGGATTTGGGAGTGTGGGTAAGGAGGTAGAGGTGGGGGCCTTTTATAAGAGGAGAGTAGGGGAACTCTTGTAAAGTTACAAAATGTTACTTTATTTTCAAAAGAGTTTCGGATTTTAAAGGTCCCACGTTGATTTATTTCTAGGCCAAGGTGATAAGGTTTCGACATACACTCATACAATAGGTTTTGGACATGTTTAGGTCTTATATATTACATTATCTTTCCATTTTATTTAAATCGTTAAATAATGAGGTCATCGCTGCATCATCATGATGTCATAAATAATTTAATTTATTTAATGTCTAAAAATTATAAAAAAATACTATAATGTAGAAAATATTTTTACCTTTCCAATTACTATTTATAGTCAAATATATGACTTGTATAACCTTATGTAAAAATTGTTTTAGTAAAACATCTCATGTTTGTGTCATTTTTACTTTAACATTAAATAAAAATATATTTATGTCATTTTCCAACCAAAGTGGCTCCATGGGGTCCCCAAGTTGACCCATGGATTTTATTGGTCGGCCATGACACATAAAAGGAGTGTATTACATGTGTATAGGTCATTTAATTTTATTAAAACATTATTCTTACCATAAACTGCCTCTAATCGCGATTAAAAACTTAATAAGTTACTATTCACCAAAAAATTATTTTTATCCCATTGAACCACATTTTACTTCTTGATGACAACCATGTATGTTGGATTTTTGAAATTCAACACACAAATATGGAAAAATTTCATTTAAATGGAAAAATATGTTTTTATAAGTACCACTTAGTGGTTTCACAATTCATCAAAAATTGAAGTTTTTCAGAAAAATCCCAAAAATTCACCCTAAGCTATATTTGATATTCCGAATTTAAAAATGAAGTCTATTTTACAAAATTAAAAACATTAGGTCACATTAATTAATTTAATAATTAATTCCTTCTATCAGAGCAAATAGCGTGTTTTTATGAAACAAAAAGTATCAAAAGATTGACACTAGTTTAAGTCTGATTTCAAAGTGAAATTAATTTCAATGACCACTATTGAATTTAATGGTAAAAATATATTATAATTTCACATTAAAACCAATTCAAAAGATATTGTAATTATATAAATAAATTATATTAAAAAGAGGTTTTCAATTAAAATACAACATTTTACACTATTCATTAAAAAATGAACTTTATCGGAAAGATACCAAAAATTTACTCAAAGTAAATTTTGATGTCAAAATTCTTAAGAAGAGTTTTATTTGGTCAAATATAATGTATAAGAGTGAACAAAACTATATTTAATGACGGTTCGCCATCAAAAGGCGATAAGTGAACCTTTAGTGAAAACTAGGGCATATACGCCTAAAATTGAATTCTTTCCGTATTTTAAGCCTTTATCCTTTATTGGATAAATGTAAAAACATTTAAAAACATATATAATCATATTTTAGTTGTTTCTATCCATTCTCGTCAATATTATTTTATTATTAGAGTGTAACGTAAGATTCCCAAGAAACTCGTTGTTGCGTGTTGGGTACGCCATCGAGCATAGTGTCCCCTTTAAAGGCATAATAATATTTTATTCACAAATATGGATAAATATGATAATGTCATATTCTTTATTTACCTGTGGTGTTACATCTATAATTTTTCAAAAACTGTTATTGTGAATAAAAACCCATCATATTTATCAATACATTTCAATTCCATTTGAAAAGTGAAAATAATATATTTAGATAATTCTTATGTTAAAATAAATATTTATTTTATAATCATCAATTTTAAAATATAATATTGTTAATTATTCATAGTTTTATGAAATAACCGATATTTTTGGGTAAAACTGTAATATGTTATAAATATATTGGATTTATTATAATGTAATAATGAACAAAAAATGACGTAATAAATACCATAAAAAGTATCCCAAAGAAAATATATGTTTCCAATTTAGGAATATTTTATTTTATTTTTATTTGATTAATTTTATAATTCCTTTATGAATTCTCTACAACCTATATTATATTTTTTCTATTTAAACACATTTTGTTATGAACATTACTCACTTCCACTCTAAAAAGGGGAATTTTATAATAATTTAATCCCTTGGATATATAAAATAATAAAAACCATATCAATTTGTAAAAACCATTAGAAATGAACATGTTCAGTTTTGTGATTTTGATAATTATATGTTATAGAGTATGAAATCTATGTTTGGGAAATAATAAAGAACTCCACTCTCTTTTCATATATAAAACCACAAAAGATCCACATTCACACAACTAAGAACATTATATAATGTTCTTACTCTTACCTTCCCTCTCTATTGTCCTCCCATTGTTCCACAATTTTTCAAGAACTTCCTCTAAAGCTTTTGGGATCCACTCTCTCAATATAAGGTATCTCCAACTCTTCTTTTTATTCAAGCACTTGTTTCTTTGTTATACCTCATAGTTTCCTTTTTACTATTTTTTATGTTTTTCCTATAACCATGTTATTGTTATTTTTATTTCTATTTGATTTTATACACATTTCACTCTCATTAACTCCTCCCAAGTACCTTTATGTACACCCATCATGTTGCCTGAATTTTTATATTTTTCTCATACCAAATGTGCGGGAACTCTCCAACTTATTTTCAATTAATTAACCCTGCTAATATTAATCCACTTTAATCTAAATTGGAAATATTTTCCTGAATCTATAAACATCCCTCTGCTTCCCACTATATATTGTTTGAATGAGATATCTTTTTTTAGCCACACATTATAGTATTTATATAATATTTTGCTATGTAAAATCCTATCATTGTCCTCTATAATAAACTATCACCATTATATTATTAATTTTATCTCAAACTAATAATGTTGAGAAATTTTAAACCATACTAAATTTATATATAAATTATTTCTAATTCATGATAGATACCTTTTACTATCATTAATACCACCAATGAATATTCATAGTCCCCCGTTGTGAATCTAAAATTTCAACACATTTTCATTTCTTTGTAAATGTGTTGTGAATTCCCCTACAAAATTAAAATGAACGTTGTTTTCAATTAGGTAATTTTACTTATTTTATTGCGAAGATACATGTACATATTTCACCATTATTACTCATAGAATAAAATGTGTTGAATGTGATTCCATGTTCTATGATCAATGTGCCACACTTATGCATGTGAATGAAATGAATGTGATTTGTGTGCCTAGAATTATATAGCACTCCAATTCATTGTTTAATCTTCTATTATCATGAAACATAATGAAAATTATTATAGAGTAAACCTAATCCATCACAAGACATGGTATACTATTTTTTTTGTGGTTACACTTAAACTATATTTTTTATGAATTTCATTGAAGTTGTTTCAACATTTCCTATGTTTCCTTTATGCTACAATTCTATGTCAGGGATTTTTTTCCATGTTTAGTATTCAAAAATATGTTATGTCCCATTGATATTTATATTGAATAACATGTAATTCTCCATTAAGTTAATTATTTTTTTAATCTTTTATTGGGATTTGTAGCTCACCCCTTTCTTATGTATGTCTCTAAGATATCCCATACAGTTTTGAATCCTAATTAATATTAGGAAAATTTTATGGAAGATTTCAATTATGTTTTTTACCTCACGAATAAGATGTTATTATATGTTCATAATTTTCAATTAAACTATACTTCACTTTCTTATGGGTTTTTAAATGTAATATTTTTAAAAAATCATTAAATAAAGTTTAATAAAGTGAAGGGTTTTTTAAGGGCCTCGATCTTCCTGGATTGACCCTTTTTGTGTTTTCGAAGACCGTGGTGTTCAGAGATGTCTTGGAGGATGTTTGGAAGGGTTCAGTCATAAGATGATAGAAACATTGGGTACAATTCATGAACAAGGGATACATGACGTGTACTGTGTGGGTTTCTGAAAAGTAAAACAAAATGTTGAGGGAAACATTTTTTGGAATACGCCACCAAGAGGCGGCACAAGACATGTCGAGGAGGTACACGTTGTGTACTTTCCCACCACTGGGTGTTTTAAATACACTCATTCACTTGGGTTTTTCAAACACTACTAATTGAGTGCACCCCCTATCAACCCTAGAATACCAAACCACATCACTCTTCAATGTTTTGGGATTCAATCGACCAAGATCAGTTTCTCGCTTCCTTTTTCAATTCATCCTCAATCTGAGGTAAGATCTACTTCCATTCATTGGTTTTATTCGATATTTCATCTCTAGTTTCTCCTTGACATGCTATTGAGTTTGATCTCCAAGGTTCATGGGGATTTTATATTGTTTGTTATAGCTGATGTTTTTTCATGACATTTTCTGGTGGATGTAATTGTTGTGGGGAAGGCGATCATGATGCCCTTCATTGATTTATTCTCGAGTGAAAAATGTTTGAAACCTTTTGTGGTAGAGGCTTTGTGCATTCCCCATTAGTTAATTTTCAACTGCAGTGTTATCATGTTTTATCTCACTATATCACAATGTAATTGACATAATAAATATTTTAACCTGATAAATAAATTGGTATATATCATATGTTTTATCCTTTTGTTTTTCTAATAGTATGATATCAATGTTTCCATGATTATTATATTATTATTGTGATAAATTATTAAAAAACATAAACTGGGATTAATTGTACATTATTTTTCAAAAATAAAGAGGTGTGTAAATGAATTTGGTTGTTGATATTGAAAACTAATGATAATCAAAATGATGCAGTAAGCATATTTAATTAATTTTTGATAACATTGAAATCTTGCGGTTTAGGATTCCCTTAGTGGAAACATACTAAGGATGAATAGGTTAATTCAAGATGGATTAATGAAAAATTAGTATTATAAAATATAATTTTTGTTAGTGTTTTGAGTTACCCTTTTTTTTGTAAGGGTGAGTTCCTTGGGCTTTGGATCCATGAGTGCTCATTATGTATGTAGGTGGTATGTATTGTTTAAGGGCCAAGATCCAAGTTGATATGATATTTGTTTCCTACTTCATGTGCTTTGATATGATCCTGGATGGATGTTGTGATATTTGATGGTATGGAGGCCCATTTGTTGTGGAAAAAATTGATACCTATAGTGGAAATATGTGTTACTTTATGAATGAGTAGTTTGGGGTGGACCTCGAAGACAAGGAAACCAGTTAGATATGAATGTTGGATGCTTATTAAATCACGCTGGTTTGTTATATTCTTTACATTCCCCACCGCACAAGGCAGTTGGATATTCTACCCTCCATCCAAAAAAAAGATGAATATGCATGGGTTATTCGGCATTCATTCTGTGTATATCTTCTCATAGGAAGATGGACCTACACTCCTACTATATAATGGAAAGGCGTTACAATTAATTTAGCTAATCACATGGTAGATCCCCTTTTGTGTAGTAGATTATAATTCTTTTCTAGAATTTCTAAGAATATTGGATAGTAAAAATTATGTTATTAAGTGATTGACTAATTGATGTTAACCCATAGTGTGGGACCTTGATGGAATTTAATTCTGAGGTAATATTTCTGAGATGATTTAGACATGGTTTGGTTATTCTTTGAGGTCATGAAACATTGGTGTGATGCTAATGAAATGTAAAATGGAATTTTTAATGGTTAGTTAATGTTTAATGAATTAATTGTTGTAAGGTAAAAATAATAAAAAGGGAATGAATTAATTTAATAAATATCTTCAAAATGTTGTGTGATTTTTGGATACCTTGTCTTAGAAGTGGTAGACAAAGCCATTGAGACTTTAGATGTAGTCGAGTCTATGAAAAGGTTATCCACATAGTGTGGTTGTGATCTATAGTATATTTCTTTACTTCTTGGGTTTCTATATGCTACTCCACCCCTTCAGTTAGGTAAACTGATTCCTTGGGGATTCTGACCCTTGTGGGTGTCGTTTTCCCAACATTTTGGTGGGAGGATGGATGGATGACTACACTCTTTGGCCATGCTCAATTATCTTCGTAGTTACTAGTTCTGGTAGGCACAATGGTATGTTTTCCACATATATGTGTGTAAAGGGTTAGAATGTTTTTTAGTTATTCACCCACATATATTCTATATATAGATTCATATGTACTACTATTGGTGTAATATGTATATTCTATAATGGCCTGAGAATCCTTACTCAGTTTATGGGGTCATAGGGATTGAGGTGTAATTCCCGAAATATGATACATGTTACGCAGGATGTGGTGGCTCCAAAAAACTACCTAGTTAATTCTGTTTGTGTGGATGGTGTGGTGTTTCACCCTGCTGTTTTCAATAAATCAATGTGTTCCATGAGGTTCAGGCTGTTGTGCTCTCCCAGGTGTCTTTGGGACTACCTTTTTAGAGAGAGCTGCTTAGGACCGGAAATTTTTGAGCAAAGCGGTAACCCATTGGGGAAGTAGATTGGATTTACCCTTGATATTCATTATTATATAATATAATTTTTTATAAAATACATATTGAGAGTATTCATGGTGAGGTTGGGAACTTAGTATTGTTGTTTAGGTGACAATTCAGTTTCCCTTGTTTTTCACTGTGCTTTAGCATGCATTCATTAGCATTGCAAGATAGGCTCTGGGGAGGATCCTTCTGTTTATACATTTATTCTCACCCTACGTATATATAATCTATTTTCATTTTGATTAGAGTACGTTGGAGATGAGGCTGGTTACTAATATCTCGGGTTTTCAGGAGTAGTATAAGCTTCGTGGTTGTAGCTTTTTTTTACCTCCTATTTTTACTTGCGATTTTTTGTTTCAGTTGTAGTAGTTATTGCATGAAATTACATACGTTCCCTTGATATTTATTTTGTATTTTTTTAAAGATGGATTTTTTTATTCTATTTATCTCTCTATTTTCCATGTGTTTTATTAGAGGGCAATTCTTCCAATTTTGTGTGTTTATTATACCATTGAACTAGTCCCAATCCCAGGGCCTACTAGAGGTGGGACTCGGTGGTCATAGTATCCCTTGTCACATTTCAGGCCCATGAGGGGTACGCCTTGTGCAGAGGGGGTCATGATAGAATAGTATCAGAGAAACTTTTAATGGATATGATGGGTTTGGTATTAGGAATAGGTGAGGTTTCATGGGTTGATAGGGAAACAATGTCAGATACATTTCAAAAGTGATGTAAATAATGGGGAATGGATGAGACTTAGTCATTTAGGTCCCCATGAGATCTGACGCATTGAACATTATGTTTATAGTGTCTACTATATAATGTGATTCTAGTTTTAGTATAGAGACCTACGAAAGGATCATGTATCATTTTTCTGTGTCCCCACATTTGAATTGGTAGACCACGGGTTAGGTTAATGTAAAACGAATAAGAGAAAATATTTAATTAAGGTTGAGTTTTCCATATTCTAGGTTTACAAACTCTATCTTTTTTTATTTTGCAGGTATGGATCTATGTTGATATCAAATTCAATTTTATGAAAAAATTATATAGTAGGCTACACCCAAAGATCTCCACATTGTGTAGGTGGATGACGATGAAACATTGAGGTGGAAACTCTGAGAGTTTTAGCTCTTGAGTCTATAGTTGTAAGTGGGCATTGATTCAAATGCTGTAATGAAAGACTGGTTGTTGGAGGTTCATATAGCCTTCAGTTTGATCCATCCTTGGAATGATCACATAGAGTATTTTATTGGGATGATGATGTATAGGGTAGTGAGGAAGTGGTGGTTCTTGTTCATTGGGGATCTTGATGAGTTTTTGATATCATGGGAGGAATTTTAAGACCATTTCGCAGTTGAGTTTCTTTCTTTAACCATGAAGTACTCTATTCACCAGGAGCTTCTTACCCACAATTGTAGAGCTCTAGTGTGACTGTTTTATGTTTCATTTTTAGGAACCATTTACCATCTAATTTGGACCAATTTCTTTATTAGAAGGCCATGTCTTGAAATTTCAAGGAGGCTTTCCATCTAGAGATTTAGTTCCATGTCACCACATTTGTGATGAATATATATCTTGAGGCGATAGAGTGGGAAGAGTTCATTGAGAGTACTTTGGCCATAACCAAAACATCATGATATGGGAGTCTTCATGATTCCTCATGAAGTAGATTTCTGGTTTGGGGTACTCGATTTTAAGGGTAGAAGAGTTTTTGTTCGGTCAGTGGCAGGTCGCATCAGTTGGAATATCATTTCTTCAAGGGAGGTTTAAATCAAGCCTATTCCATGGTATCATGCCCTTTTTTATTTGTGTAGGTTAAGGTCATCAGCAGTGAAAATGCCCGACCATTCAGGGCAGTCACCATGCACCAGGTGTTCTGGTTCTAGTTTCACTAATGTGGTAGTTCCAGCTAAGGCAGTAGTAGCAGGTTACACTAGCATTGGATCAACATTGAGCAGATGGGGTAGGCAGAGGACATACCCATGACACACCCCATACTAGGATAATTGATCATGGATATGGTGGTGGTATTAATCTGGTCCATAGAGACTATAGAGAAGGTTGTGGTCAACTTCATAATTTAGCATTGCCAGTTTTAGACACGCCAGACGTCATTCGAGGAACCCTTTTCCTATTTTATTCATTGATGTATGCCTTGTTTGATTCAGGAGCGAAACACTCCTTTATGTCACCAACCCTTTTCCATGATGTTTGTTTTGAGGTTGATAGGCGGGTAGTTCCCTTAGCATTGAATACGCCATTTGGTGGTCGACATGACTTGTATGAAGTATATGGAAATAGTGAGAAATTGATGGGGAATCACCACACTTGGGGAGATTCCGTATATTTATAGATACAACCATATGATATAATCCATTTCATGTATACATTTTATTTCTTGAAGGATATCATGGATTGGTTTATGAGGAAGTTGGTGTTCTTCAATGCTGATGGAGAGGCTATAGTTTTTTGGGAGAGAATGACCCTCGGATGGGTCAGATGAGTTTTCCATCCTGGTGATCCTTGATGGATGAGCTGATGCTATATTCATTAGAGGTTCAACAGTTGGTGTTTCATAGGGTCGTAGAATAGTAAACTGATATCTTTCTAGAAGAGGATTTAGAATTACCCCCTGTATGAGAGATCATGTTTGGGATAGAGCTACAAATAGGAGAATTTTTTTCTCCATGTATTCATATAGTATAAACCATTCTAACATTCTTGGGCTGCATATATAGCTCAATAGTCTGTTACAATGTTTTTTCGGTCGATTGTGTCACTATGGGGCGCCAAAATTTTGTTTGTGAAGAAGTCTGATGGAAATTTGCAGTTTTTTATCTAGTATCGCAGCTTAAACAATGTGACAGTAAAGAATCACTATCCTATTTAGTGTAATAATTATTTATTCCGTCAAATAAATGGTGAAATATTGTTCTCAAAGATCAAATTGTGGTCATGATATCCTCAAATTGTTAGTGAGGGGTGATGATGTCCCAAATAATTCTTTTCATTATCGTCATGGGAAATAAGGGTTCGTTGAAACATTATTCAGTGTGATGAATGATACAACTATGATTATGGTATTGATGAATTCTATGTTCTAGGAGTTCCTGGATAACATTGTCGTCGTTTTCATCAACAACATCCTTATGTACTCCTCATCTAGGGAGGATCCTGTACATTATCTTCATGTCAGTTTGGGAGTTCTTCGTCAATAGTAGATCTTTTGGGAAGATGTCGAAAAGTGTTTTACGGGATAGAGAAGTTCCATTCATGGGGAATGTGGGGTCCCATCTAGGAGTATATATGGATCCACTAAATATTGAAGGATTCATGTCTTTGTAATCCCCCAAGAAAATGGTAGATGTGTAAAGATTCCTCGATCATGTAGGCTACTACAAGAGGTTCATAGCCAATGTCTCTCGTGTTGCGACTCCTCTAACAGAATTGACCAGGAATAATCTAGCATTCATGTGGATTGGTCCGTGCCAGATAGCTTTCATGTATAAGAAATAGAATTTGTTCAGTTCTCTATTATTAGACTTCTAGTAGAGGGAGTTCAGTTTTCTTTTTTTTGTTATGCTTTATGTATATGGTTATGCTGCATTCTACTGCACTAGGGACCATTTCTTTCTTAATGGTCTCAGAAGTTGAATCCTACACATAACAATTCCACCATGATATTGAGTTAACAGAATTTGTTTTTTATTAGAAGTTATAGAGAAATTACCTCAATGGTGAGTGATTTTTGTTTCTCACCAATCATAAGAGACTATGGTATGTCTTCTCCCAACATGGGTTGATCTTACAGTAGCATTGGCGGATGGATTTCATACAGAAAAATGACATTGAAATATCCTATACACCAAGAAAGGGGAATGTTTTTTTCGATGCACTTACTAGGAAGTCACGTTGTGATGCAGTTTATGAATCTTGTGATTCTTGGGGAATGATTGAAGAGCATTCACAATTACATATCAATAAGTTATATTTTGGGTTTAGATGATGTATTTTTCATATGATGTTAAAGTCATATATGGTATAGTAGGTGGAAGATTACTAGTTGGGGGATCTAGAAGTGGAGGTCTAGAGAGACCATGTAGATTGTGGTGAGACCCATGATGACTTATATGAGGATAAACCATGCAGAGTTGTTTATTAAGGAAGGATTTTCATTATTTTGGTGATGGATGAGATAGTTATCATAGGGTTCTATAGTTATCCTTCAGTGGCACATCCTGGTCTTAAAATTATATACTAAGACTTGAGGAGTTAGTTTTGGGTGCGTGGGATGGTGCATGTAGCCGTAGAGTTTGTGTCTCGATGTTAAGTCTTCTAGATGGTGAAGGTCAAACACTGAGTCCCCTTGGGTTATATATAGACACTATATAATCCTTTGTGGAAGTGGGAGGACATATCAATTGACTTTGTTACTAGTTTACCTTGACCATAGGGAGTCCATGATGCTATTTTTTTGTTGGTGGATCGTTTAAAAAAACCATACCTCTTCATAGCATTCAACGATTTGAGCTCAAAGGAGGATTTGTCAAGCAAGAATTTTCAGGATGTGGAGTGACTCCATAGAGTCCCGTGGAAGATCATTTTAGATCGAGATCATTGTTTTACCTATATGGGGTGGAGAGGTCTCCTACACGCCTTTGATTCTTAGATATTCTATAATAATACTTTTCATCCATAGATAGACGGTCAGATAGTTTGGACCATCCACATCCTTGAAGACATGTTGCGCTCTTTTTTCCTGAATTTTAGATGATTTTGGAAGTGGAACATAAACTTCGTGGAGTTAGCTTACAGAAATATTTTTCATTCCACCATCGGCATATTGTCATTTGAGGAATTATATGGACAACCTTTCCATTCTTTGTTGTGCTGGACTGTGGTTGGATATTCATAAACTATCAAACCGAAACTAGTGAAGAATACAAAAAATATGGTTTAGGTGATTTGTGGGAGGATGAAGGTAGTGCATGTTCATTAGAAATTATATGACATTCAAAAGAGGATAGAATTATATTTTTATTTTTTTGATCAAATGTTTTTGAAGGTGACTCCCTATCATGGGCAGTGAAGGTTTTGTCATGGGAGTAATATTTCTCTCTTGTTTGATTGTCCATTAGAGGTGTTGGCTCCTATTGGAGTCGTGACATATTGGTTAGAACTTCCCCCATGTATGAGCCAGATATAAGATGGTTTTCATGTTTCATTGATCATAATTTATCTTCATTATGACTCTAACGTCTTTGATTAGGGTGAGATCAATGTTGACGATGATGCGATTTTTGTTGTGTAGATCGTTTTTTGGTGATGATATTTAATTTATGGATGTAGGCCATTTGTTTTTATGTGATGGAATCATTTTTTGCATATTGTGGCTTTCCCTCTTTGAGATGTATCTCCCTGAGGAGATCAATTTGGAGCTGGTTGTGGTTTTAAAGAGGTGTCGTGTTGTTCTTATAATGTGGTTGAGATCCTTTGGTTGTGAGATCCCTAAGAGGTATCCCAAGGGGTGGTTGTTTGGAAAAATCCTATGTTACATCCCCTTTAGGTTGTTTTTGGATTATCATGGGAAGGATTGTTTTGAGATGTATCAGATGTAAGGGATTGTATCTACATGGATCAATACTTTCTTAGTTTTTGAAGACAATGGTTCTCGGAGAAGGCTCAGAGAATGTCTAATGGAGTTCGGTCACAAGAAGTTGGAAATAGTGGGTGCATGAGGTGACCAAGGGGGAAACGATATGTACCATTTGGGGTTCAGAAAAATAAAATGAAGCACCAAGTTGATGCATTTTTAAATCAATATCAACTCTCTTTTGATGACTATTTTTCAAGAATAATCTGATTACTAATTTTAACGTGACTATAAGATTAACAAGACTTATTAATACTTAATAGAATCACATCACTTATACATTACCTCATGAGATACATCCACATCAATAATTTCTCTGAATGATAGTACAAATGAATTAATATAAGAGAATAAAGAGGAACCGACTTTTATTTTAGAAATAGCACCCATGAAGTGAATTTCCCCTCAAAGATTCTGTTTCCTTCTCCCTTTTATCAGGGATTTAGAAGATTTATCATTATAATAAACAGTTTATTCAGGTGCAGTTATTATCTCAGTTATTGTAAATAAAGAAAAATTATTTTCTTCATAATTCATAGAGTTCTTCATATAATAACCAACCTATTCACCTTGATTATTTTTATTACCTTAATCAACACATGCAGAATAATTGTTATGATATTCGTTATCATCTTCTAAAAAAATATTCTTACTCAAAACAATAAAATAATATTGTGTTTTGTACATTTGATTATAAATTATTGGTTTATCTTTACATACAATCAAACATTCATTCTTTATATGTTTAGTGTCTTTGGGTGTATCACACAGATTCTCAAATGTACAAAACATCCTTTATTTTCAATTATACTTTATCTACCCATTCGAATCACTCAGAACCTCTCCATGTAACATAGTCATGCATATCTCAGCTATATTACCTTATAACCTATATCTTACAAAAAATGTTTCAGATACTCATATATAATTTATTATTGGAACATTTGAATTATATGTTTGATAGTCTCTTATAATCTGTTCATTATAGCTCCCTCTCGGTGTATGTCATATTCCATGAAATAAAATGTTTTAACATAAAGAGTAGGATTTAAGACCATATTTTTACAACATTATAAAAATCATATGAACTATGATCCTATATTCTGTTGAAAATACTATTTATAAATATCAGTATTTTGTCTTATTTTATGTAATGATATTTATTAATTAGGGGAAAATTATCTCCTTTCATCTTCCTTTCATAATTTTAAGTGGTAAATCGTACCACTCTTGATTTTTTTTGTTCTCATAAATTCATATGAACTATTAGAAATATCATATCTATTTTGTAAGTATCTAGGTTCAAATGTACATTGAAATTTTGATCCTTTTATCTCACCATCATGAAATGACTCAAGATTTAATCTAAAAAAACTTATTTAATACTTTTCTTATTTTCCACAATTCATGTAGGACTTATAGATACATTGATTGTGTCTTAGATAGTTCTTCCTCTATATGAGTTAGTTTCTCTTCAAGATAACTCAATATCATCTCTATATCATCTACCTCTAATTGGTATATAATATTTTACTAAACATGACATATTTAGCATCAATTATTATCATCATTTTCTATTCATAATTTTCTATTTCCTTTTTATAGTATTTTATTTTTATTATTTAGTTTTGTGTTTTTCTCAAGAGTAGGATCCAACTCTTATTTCATCCTCCATAAAAATTTGATTGACATAACCATCATTAACACTACATGGACAATTTGATTCTTTCTTAACATGAGTGAATAAATCTAGTTAATCATAAAAAGAAAATATAGCTGATGTATTCTCTCATGTATTCATTATCATAGAATTCATATTTCTATTTCTAGAATATTTTATATTGTTCATATCAGTTTATTATTTATATTTATTCTCACATTCATTATCAAATTAATATTTTTCAATTTTGATTACGAAATTTATGGGAAAAGATCCTACACCATTAAATATTATGAACATTAGTAGTTTATTGGAATTTTTTATTTTGAGGAACCTTTTTTTAAAACACTTTTAAAAAGTGAAAAAATTACACTGAGGTACTCACCAACTTCATCATCATCAAAATCGCTTATTTAATCAAATTCAACTTCTTTTAAAATTACTTTCCTTATATCCTCAAAGGACAACTTTTCTTTTATGATATTTTTAAATTCTAGAGACTTTCAATTTTATAATACATAAGAATATTATTTAACTCATCAATTCTAATTTCTTACATATCTTTCATGGATGAACACATGGTGTCAAATCTATCAGGGAAGTTCCGCATTAGTTTTTTCAATTTTTTTTATTCTAGTTATTCACTAATTTTGTTGATATTACATAATATATCATTTGATCTAATGAAATAGTTATTAGTACATTCTTCATATTTCTTTTTAATATCTCAATCATGATTCTCTATATTTATATCCTATCCACCTTGACATTAATAATTCCTTCATAAAAATTTCTCAGTTTATCAAAGATCTACATAGATGTTTTGGAGACCCATCACATTAATATATATAAATTTCTAATAAATCAATAATTATTTAATTCAGATCTATTTAATTAGAATCATTAATTCTCATTTCATCTTGAGTAATAACAATAAAATCATAAATTGGTTTAAGACTACTATTTTTATATATCTCAGTTATAGACTAAGAGATAGAAGAAAAAGAAGCATAATATTCCCCCATATGTGGTATTTCAAGAAAAACAATGTATGTATTCATTTACATTCAAAGGATTTATGATTCTAAATTTCATATAATGTTCTCAAAAACTCATAAAAGGCCTTTCAATTAATAAAAATTTATTTTTACAAGTATCATTTGGGTACCACTGTGTGGGGATGGGGATAAATAAGTGGTTCACTATTAATAAAAATGCTCAACCTTTATGATAGATTAATGTCTCAATCCCCCGTATTTTATTCTATTTCCCTTCATAATAAATAATCACTAAAAAAATATCGCAAATGTAATTTTACGTGGTTCGTAATATAACCTACTGATTGTTGAAACTAGTTATACCCCTGTTTACAAATTCATTACTATATAAAGGTGGTAAAAATTAAGGAAAGTCTCATTACCATAAACATTGAGTCTCGAGTCCCACTAGATATTACAATTTACATCCTCCACTAGCTACTCCTAACTCTGCCATGAAGATATTTATAGTACATCCCACAATGTTGCCAGTATCCCATTGTCCTGCTCTATAGTCCTATTGGAGAATTCTTATTCTTCAAAGTTCCACTAAATAATTTCATAATCTTGAGTAACAAAATATATGATTTTATGATAGAAATGTTACTGTTTGATATAAATTGATTTTGAAATATATTGAGATGTATAAATTTTAAAAAAACAAGCCATATCATGTGATCTCCTTGTTTTCATTATTTATGAACATATTAAACTAATAAATAACTACCGGATCATGATCACATTCTTCTGATCATCAACTGATCTGAACATATCACATCCCACTAATTACTCAACAACATATCATATGAAATAAAATAAACATTATTCTCAAATCACTGTCCATAATACATGATAAAATGATTTAATGTGCACTCTCCAATATAATGAGTTTATATAAACTCATAGATTTATTTATTTTTTGAATTAATTAAAATGAACATTCTCATGAATATTGATATCCCATGTTATATCCTGTGAATGAAAATGATGAATTATGAAATAACATATACATTACGTCAATCAATTCACAACACACAATATCTATGTGAACACATCAAATTCACATATGATATACATGGAACTCAAACAAACACTATGAAATCATATTTCACATGGAAATCTGAATGGTTTTTGTTAATATTTAAGAATCATCATGAAATGTATACATTTCAATATCACTTTTACATCATGTGAGGCATCCTTTGACTAACTCATGTGAAAATTCCTTCATGAATGGATAGTATTTCATGAATGAATATCATGATCCTTTCTATAAATGTCCTTTAGTCATATATATCATGAAAATTTCACGGTTCATCAGAAATCCTCACATAGATCATGGAACTCTCAGTTTATTTCATGAAACTCGGGGGATATGTACACTGGTTCATGGATATAATATAAACTTCATGGGATATAGAAGGTCATGGAAGAATCGGCACAAAATTTAGGAATACACGTTTCAAATACAAAGCATCTATTTCTATATTTTTATATCAACCTCTCTCAAATACTCTCACGGAAATGTGATCAGATCATATAATCAAACAGGCTCCTCACCTTGTATTTATAGAAAACATACCAAGACATACCTCAAATTAACTAAATCTATGTGATATGACTTATATCATTCTTATTCATGGAAATTAGTAACATGAAACAAAAAAACACAATCATTATAAATATATCTACATAATTTTTTTTATCAGTTTGGTTTTCATTTAAATATTTTAAAAAACATTTCATGATGATTCAATCATATTAGAATCATCAGTATGATAAAACAATGATCCAATGCTTTGGTTTTATCTCTAAAATATACGACATAGAGAAAACTAAATGAACAATAGATCCTTGGATGATGATTAAGGAATAAGATGTCATAGATGAATATTAGATGAACAAGATATAATAGATCCGAAATCCAATCTTATTTATGTTTATTTTTAAGAATATGAATTGTGATGCATTGAAATAATCCCGCATTGACTATTTATTATAATTTTGAAAACCTTTTTTCGATAACTATCGACCATAGATGTCCAGATGTATATAAAGAGTTCCACTCCCAACTACCGTTGGCACCACTTTGTGTAGACACCCTTCCTCCATCGTGTCATCCAACATAGTGGCCAACTTCTATTCCTAACTCAATCATTAGAACCTAAAAAATAACTATAATATATTTCATCAGATAATTGATAGTAACCTATTGTATTAGGTATGTATAAAGAATTATATCATATTTAATTGATTTATTTTCTTTTTTCCCACCCCTAGAGTAGAAAATAATATGAACTTGGTCAATCACACCTATAGGAATACAATGTCATCATAAAATTTTAGAGCACTTATCTTTTGAGAATGGTTCATCGAAATCTCATCAGGGAATAACATCTCATTAAATAGTTACATTAACTATATCATCATTATCTCATCACACATAACAACACAAAGAACAATATCCCACTATCGTCGAGAAGTTATTTGAATCATAAATTTGTCATTGTTTAATATTATATCTACTTGGTTCTATGCCATGTCTATGATCCTCTATATGACTAATATATAGTTAGATAACATCTTGGGTTCTCCATTGATGTAAAATTATGTCAAATACTAGAGTTGGATGTCCAAAGAATTGTCTACTATAGTGTGAACACCCATTTTGACTCCTCGACCCAAAAAAGGTAATTGATGGACGAGTCCTAGATGTATCATTCAAATAAATTTATATGCTTAGGAAAGCTAGGGATAATTCTTTATTATATCATACTATAAATGCAGTGGAACAACAAAGACTTCTCAAACAAACTGAAAATGAAATCTATGAGGAAATATTTTATGAAATGTTAGAACAAATCTTAGGAAGTCCAACAACTAAACCATGATGACTTTTAAATGATCACAAAAACAAATAAGAATTTATAATAAGGTTAATTATAGTAGGATACAAATAGAAAAAATTCATAATACCCTAATCACTACCCACATATCAAGTCAAAACATCAACACCCTAATATCATTCCAAGCAGTATATGTAAAATAATGTAAATAATTATACATATATAATAATATAATGAATGAAATAATTCACTATATTATCATATCATAAATTTAAAAATTTATATAATGTATTTGGGATCAATATAATGAAAGAAATATACATATGGAATGTCATCATACATGCCTATACACAATTCGTGAATTTAAACAAAATACCAAAAATGAAAAATATCAACATCATGTGCATCTCCAAAGCTGAAATAAGTCAGAGGTAACATCATGATGAAAGAACAAAAATTCTCATTTTCATGGATACTCAGAGGTACCCTACACAGTGCTATCCAAGAAATGAAACAATTAATGTTCGCAATCCTGAACCAAACTATATTCTATCTATCATATCCAAAATAATTAAAAATAAATGAAATAAGTTAGTGCACCTGATTCTCATATATTATTTTTCACAAAACATCCTTCCATGGGTTATATACCTTATTAGAAAACCCCATAGGACTCCTCTAATACATTGGTTTCCTTTTTATCTTACCAAAGTCTATTACCCATTAATTTAACTAAAAAGAAAATTGATCATCCCCATATGCAAATGTGTATTCACTAATTTTATTTTGTAATCACTCACAACCCCCTAGGAAAATTCCAAAGGGGACCTGCATAATCATATTAGTCCATGAAAGGGATCAAATAAATATTCCGTTCCTAGCAGATAAGCCCCTTTAAAATTTGGGTTCTTGATGAGGAAATGGGTTCTAATATTTAGACATCTCAGCCCAATATTTCTAGCTGTTTCCCACTATCTACGTATTTATTTCAAAATTCCATCATTATAAACCCAAAACCTCAATCCTATTTAGTAAATTCCAAATTTTATGTGAGTATTTATATTGGTATGACTTTGTAACACCCTATCCCAAACCATCCATTCAAGGATAGTGTTTTACACGATTTCATGCACACCTTCCCACAGACAGTAGGTTACCTACTAGTTGATAGGGCTAATATGGACATCATGGGGTGACGTTGACATCATTATTTGGTAAACATACAAGTATATAATAGAAGTTATAAGTATAATAAAATAATAAATTTTATGGCGCCTCATTATCCTAGTGACCTCGATCCTTCAGCTCGCCTTCCACCACAGAGGGTTTTGACCTCACTGTATTGTGATGAGTCATATGACCTGCTCCTTTAAGGTTCACTCTTACCTCAGTCACCCACTCTAGGATATGATTTCTCCTAGATTCTTCTTCCCTATCTCTCAATCTTCTCAGTGATTCACTTATTAGATTCGCCACCCAATCTCCATGTATGCACATTGGTTTTCCTCGAACACCTATATTATGATCTTATCATGAATTCCTTATATAATCTCTATGCCTGATTTGGGGTGGTGGTTAATTTGATGTTTTTGGAAATTGTTTTGGTGGATGTCCGGTTTCAAGGTGATATCATATTGAGTTATTTTTTCCAAGGTTTCATTCCCAATTTCATCATTTTTAATTTGGTGCTTTTTCCTTTGGATTCTATCCCAATTTATTCATCATCTACTGCCACACATTTCTATAACCTAGAATTTAACCACTCCTCTATAGTCCACTTTTGAACGAGGGATACACAGTAGTTTTGGGCCTTCTTTACAAAATTCATGGAGTCCTAATTTATCTGTTTACTCCCAATATATCTTATTTTTTTCTTCATCTAGTTCCTTTTGGGTTTCATCCCAGGTTATATCCTTTATTACATGGTTTTCTTTATGTTCTGGTTTCATCACAAGTATCCTCCAGTTTCAGTTTCATTTATGGACAGTGCACCAATTTCATTTTATCTTTTGGTTTTCTCCCTCGAAAGAATTTCTTGATCTATTAAGGTCATTTTGTTTTTTGGTGTTTGTAATTGGATGAAATAATATGAAATATTGAATATAAATATGAGGATATTTATAATCTTTGATATTTTTGTTGCATTTTTGATGAGAGATGGTAATAGTGGTAGTAGATCGTAGTCAGAGATGATTTTCGGTGCTAATGGTGAGCATTGGAGAAGTGGTCATTATTGAAAACTCAATTATGATGTTGTCAACGATGATGAAATGATGTGATGATAGTATCGGCGGTCAAAGGATAAGGTTAGAATTATGATGATTAGTGTGGTGTCTCGGGAGGTGGATTTCAGGTTGGCGATTATGAAAAATGTCATTAGGTAGTGATGAGCTGTGCTAAGTGGGTTGGAACATGGGAAAATATTGGTGAAGATATCATTTTGTAATTTGAAATTTGAAAATTTTTATTAGCCATAGTTCTTTGGTTTTTACAGTGGGTTGGATATGACTTACCTGGTTAGATTTTTATATAGTTAGTTTTGTGTTGGGTTCACACATAACATTTAAAAGTTTCCTTAAAAAAATATTGATTGTAATGAATAATAAATAATTAGTCATCATTGAAGAAAAATACATAATTTGTAACAATGCATTAAATAAGAGTATGGAATGCCATACACAAAAACCAAAATATAGAAAAAAAATCACCATAAGTGGGGTTCCAAGGATCAAGATAATAGTAACTTGTAAAAATAAGTAGTAAACTACTATGATTGTATTCCAAATTATAATTCCGAGAACCATCCTATTAATCCTACTAAACTACCCACTACAATACCATTTACCTCAATTGGATCCCTTATTCTAAAATTTACACATGCACAGAGATTCCCACGTATTGTATCACTAAACAAACCAATAGGATACCACCATGAGTCCATAACATTTGTGCATAATATATACTAGTGTATTCCATTAATCTAAATATAGAAAACATAAGAAACAAATATATCACACAAGCATCACAAATATGTCATGTCCTTAAAGACCATATATACCTAATTCAGCTACATTCCATAAGTTATTCCATCTAGGAATTAAAAAAGATCCCCCATTTATGGGATAGTTTAATAACATGATTCTTGCATCCCAATTAAAGGGATAGTCATCTCATACATCCCTATCAATGAAATAGACTTTATGGATCAACCAACATGCTCAAAAGAACAACACAAAATATATACATACAAGATGAACAAGCATACGCTATTTTATTTAAATAAAGGGCCATTTCCATCAAAAATACACATGTGAGTCGTCATCAAGCATAGGTCCTAGGTGTGTACACACAAACACCTCATGTGATCAATCGTCATACATTGGTCGTACGATCAACATATTAACTAATCATATTTTCACACAATAGTTATAGGACCTACCGGAAACAAAAACATTCCAAAAAATCCTTCCACAATCCCAAATAAGTTTCCACTAATGATAAGGACCACCTACTATAGGTGGAAAAATATTTTTATGACACCGGTCATTGTTCGATTCGAAAAGCAGCACTCAAAATCCAATAACCATCATGAATCAATAACATAATTATTCTATAATAATATTAAAGAGTGTGATATTTCGAAGGATACAGTCAATAACAACATACGTCTCTTGACCCCCTAATGATGTTATAATAGGGATTGATCAATGGATGTTTATAAAATATAGTAAATCAATAATCGTTATAGAAATGATATAAGAATTCATCATTTTATGGAATCAAAATCCATAAGTATGGAAATATATATATATATATTATTATTATCAATTGAAGATATGTAGATCCATAATAATTCCAATGATGGATGGTTTCTCGATAAAATACCATAATTCCACATCATTAACACACTTGGATCCATCAAAATCGACGTTTGAATGGGAATTAATTTTAGAAGGAAGGTTTGTGGAGAATCTAGGTTTGAGAGGGATATCAAATGGATGAATAATAGGTCAAAGGGATGAAAAATAATAGTTGAAAGTTATTTCGAGATATTTATTTCATAACCACACAATTTTTTCGCATAGTTTGGAAATCCATGTTCCAACTATGTGAGAATTTATATCCCTTATACGAAAACATAATGTGTTATCGCAATGTTTGGAAAACCATGAAAAAAATGTGCCCTTTTCCCCTGGATAATGTGGCATAGTTTTTAAAGGAAATACAAATGATTTTATAATCCACATACCTAAACTATGAAACGCCCAAATTCATCTACCAATAGTTTCTTTCCTTATTGGAGAATCAATATGGTTTTATAAAACTATTCTAAACAATTTAACCACCAATAAAGACTCTATAAATCCATAAATCCATCTAGAAAACCCAATAACTCAGTCTTAAAAATTCTTTGTATAAAAAATCACCAATAATGGATCAAACTCAATCATAATAAACCTAAAAAAATTGTGTCTATGAAACAATCATTCCCAGTGAACTAATATTTTAAATTAAATAATTAATGAAGTAACAAAAATGGATGGTCCTTAACACAAATATTTCAACCAAACATATAATTACCACGGAAGGCCAACATTCAATGAATTATGTTACTCTTGTGGTGCTTTGGTCATAATGATTTAATTATTAGTATATAATGCCACATACATGGTAAAGGCAAGAGTTAAGGATGGTCAATAATAGAAGGATAATAAAAGACGATGGATGAATATAAAATATATTAATGTTGATGAAAACAATTAATAAAAAAATTCTATAATATAAATAGTTTATAAGATCAAATATGTTTGAATGTACAAATGATGATTATGGAAGGTGTGATAAATCAGGTCATTATTATAATTAATGTATCACTCTTCATCCTAGTAATGTTCCATAAATTTGGAAAGAAAATGAATTTTGTAATATGATGATTGAAGAAAATAAAGTTATAGTAATGATTTCATTATAATATTGGTAAAAGGTGAAACCTTGGATTTTAAATAGTATATTTTGTTTATATAAGTAATGTGATATTAAATTAAAAAAAATTCATTGATCAAGATAGAAGTGTTGTTAATTTTGAAATTATAGTTCTCTCAAGATCACATAGGTTCATATTGCTAAAATTGGTTCATGAATGGTAGTGTAAAAAAATTTTGTCGGTGGAATTAAACATATTTCACTATGAACATTGATCGTTGGGATCCAATGAGACATTGGTCCACCATAGGTTATCTATAACTCTTTTCCATTATTAATGAAATAAATTAGTTACTTGAGTAATGTTTAACTAATAGAAATCTGTGGTAGTGGAAATACTGGAAATATTTCGGATAGAGGTTGAGATGGTATAAGGATTATATATTATAAAATTGAAAATATGTAATATGAATTTAATTTCATGCCACTATTTTAGATCCTTTCTATCATGTAATGGGATTATAAATAAATTCAGTAATACCTACACTGAAAAAAATAATTATAATTATTATAGAAACATATTCTAGCCGAAATGGTTTGGGCTTTGCATTGAGATTAAAATACCAAATTATATATATAGACTGATGTAGTTTGTACACCTATATATATAAAAAAATTTCTGTAGAAAATAAGAAGAATATAATCAATATAAAATTTGGTAAAAAGTAGTCCTATTAATTACATCTATATATTTAGAGGTCCTTTTAAACAAAATCTAAAAAATATTAACATTGGTAAATTTTATGAATGAGATCAGGAATGAATTTTCTTGGGGAATACAATGAAAATAATAAACTAAAAGTGTTAGATAAGACAATCACACTAACATATTGAATCATATAATTTTAAGGATATTGAAAATATTATCAAATAAATTGATCATGGGTTTTTATCCTAAATTTTTAATAAAATAAATATGAAAAACTACAAAATAATATAAAGTGAAAATTGAAATACTTTCACATGATTTATAATAAATGCATTTTAATGTATTTGGTGATGAGGAAGAAACAATTTTATGAAGAAAAAACTAACTTTGAAAGATAAAGAAACATGATCAGTTATCCCATGTCATTGAAAAAAATAAATCTCTATATAAAATGAAAATGAATCTTAGAATGAAGAATAAAATAACACACATTTATAAAATAGATCCATAATATCTACAAGAATATACCGAACAATATGAATGGCTAGAAGTTATGAATTAAAAGTCATAGAAGATTTAGAAGAATGGTACTTATGAAATTTTTCAAAGGCTATTTGATAAAAATGATATAGGAACTAAATTGGAGCTCGAGAACACACTAAATTAAATCGGAGAGATTTCATGAAACAATGTTATGGATATCCAGATGGGTATTCATATGCTGAATGTTTTTATTTTTATTAATCATACATCCCTAAATATAGACTAAAAAATGTTTGAATATTCTTGAAAAAAATTTAACATCATATATACAGAGTATATCACATGGATGTTAAGTCAGAATTTATAAATAAGGTAGTTTATGATGAATTTTATATTGAATGAATAAATGTTTTCATACATGAAAAACATGAAAGGAAATTTTTTATGTTAAATAAATAATTCTAATGTTGATGTAAGCTCCTAATGCATGGAATTTGAAACATGCTAATTTTCGTCAAATAATATATCATTCTAGAGGAAATGTGGACCACAATATTTATATAAATTTAATAGGCAGCCAAACATTTATTATTATTTTTTATATTGGTGATTCAATATTTATAGGTGATAAAAATCATATGTGTAAAGAGTTCTCATATTAGCAAAATATCTTATTTGAGATGCCTATTATTGGGAATAATTATTTCTCTATTTTTTTATTGATCATGAATAAGAAAATATATATCATTTTTAGAAAAAATGTATATGAGAGAATTGTTAAGTATTTTGGAATGGATGATTCTGTGAAAATTTTTACTCCCATTCCATTTCTCATGAAGCTTGTTAATGATGAATATTAGAAATGTGTGAATCAGATTGACTTCTGAAAGTTAATTATATATTTACTTTATCTCTCAACATCAAGATCATATATTTTATGTGGAATCATTTTGCCTAAAATATAAAAGTGATATTGAATAATATTATTTATTGGATTCCAATATAGTTTAGAGGTATGCCAATAGAATGTTCAATTATAGATTGATGTACAAGAAACCAAACAAGATGAAATTACATGGCTTCATGGATGATGACTTGCCTAGTGACTCTACTGATCAAAAATCTTCATCTTGAGAGAAATTATTCATAAGTGAATGATATTTCTTCAAATATAGAAAGAATAAAATCATAGTGACACTATGTAATGATTAAACTAAATATAATGATTCCATGCATGCAAGAATTGAAATTATGTGAATGAATGTACAATTTGAATATTTGAGGGTGAATGATAATAACAAACATGTGATGATCACAGCACAATTTATATTTCTAAAATCATATTCATGATTATATATCTATGAATATTGATATGAAATATCATTTTATCAATTAAATATTTTATTTCTGACATTTAAAGCATCAGTATACATCAACAAAATATCAAAAAAATTTAATAGTAACAAAACTTATGCAAGGGGAACATTTGAGGAATTAAGGATAGAATTACATTTTAAGCACCTAATAGTGACATGTGAATGTTATTGAGTCACACATGTAATTAATTTTCTTATATAGATAAATGGGGAGATGAAGTAAAACAACGTACTCTATAAATAATGAATATGGAGATGGATTTATCATAGAAAGGGGGTGTAAAAGTAAATTAATATGATATTCTATAAGACGACAAGATATAAGGGGGTTATTTAAGTATTATGGAAAAATTATTTATTATCCCAAAGGGATAAAATTATATAAAATAAATTAACATATTCAGTACTATAATGTTAGGAAATTCACTAACACCTTCTTCTTTGTAAAGAGGAAACAATACGTTATGATATATATATATATATATACACACTTAATATATTGATTAATTCATAGTAAATAGTCAATCAATTTTTGTAGATGTTTTCTTGTTCCTAAAAATATGATTTCCTAAAAATTAATTTATATTTTTTATATAATAAATATATTATAGAACATTTAAAAATGTATTTGATAAAACCATATCTTTTTTTTGTATCATCATATGAAGACTAACTTAGGGTGAAATGATTGGAATTTTCAGAAAATATATATATTTTCAGTGAATAGTGAAAATAATAATTTTTTAAAATATTTTAATTATTTTGACAATTATATTAATTCCATAGTTAAAAATATATATTAATTTTATTTAAAGGTAATATAAGTTTTATATAGTTTTAATTTATTTAATTAGTTACATTAAAATCATCTATATCCTAAATTGTACTGTGAGTTCATTTTGTTTTGATTAAAAACTCATTTTTATGAAAAATAATTTAAAATGCATTATGTAACTCTATTTAAATTAAATAAAGTTAATTCCCAAGGGTTAGTGGTTTAAATTAAATTTATAGGATATATATATATATAATTTTTAATTTAAATTCATTTAATTAATACTAATACTTGTTGAGTAAATGTAAAAACATATTTCCCTTCAATAAAAATATATTTTTCAGAAAATCTGCTTTCCATCATGATTGCTGATTTTAAATTTAATTATTCCACATTTGATAATTTATTTTGATAAAATGGATTCTATATTTAGAATCATAATAATTAATAATAGGTAGTATGTTCAACATATCTTTTTGAACAATATATTATCTGTAGTAAATATTTATTACCACTGTAAAAGAAAAATAGGATAATAAAGGGTAAAGATACTTTAATAAATACTAGAAACAATATAACCATAATAGTATGAATCTATATATATAATTTTCTTTTAAATTATGATTTAAATTTTTCCTAATTTTTTATCATTTATAAAAGAACATATATTCAGTTTAAGGAAAATAATAATTTTAAATAGTAAAAAAATTTGTTTTTTGTTTAATATAAAATATAAATAAAAAAAATTGTTTTGTTTAATTAATGGGTTTTTTTAATAAACTATATTGTTATGAATTATTATTATTGAATTATAATTGTTAAATTTAATTTAATTTTTTTATGATGTTAGAAGTAATTTCTTTAATGGCTCAAAATGAGTTATTTTTATTAAAAACCCATCATTTATGTCAATAAATTTTAATTCCATCTGAAAAGTGAAAATAATTTATTTAGAAAAATATTTATATAAAATTAATATTAATTTTCATATATTCAATGTTAAAATAAAATATTGTTAATTTTTTATAATTTTAGGAAATAACCAATATATTTGTGTAAATGTTTAATATATTAAAAATATGCTTTTTATTATAATGTCATAATAACCAAAACATTATGTAATAAATAAAATAAAGAGTATCCCTATCATAATATATGTTTCCAATTTAGGATAATTTTATTTTATGTTTATTTGATTAATTTTATAATTCCTTTATGAATTCTCTACAACCAATATTATATTTTTTATATTTAAACACATTTCATTAAGAACATTACTCACTTCTACACCAACAAGGGTTTTATTATAATAATTTAAACCCTTGTATTTATAAAATAATAAAATACATATCTATTTGTAAAAACCATTCAAAGTAAACATTTTTGATTTTTTGATTTTGTAATTATATTTTATAGAGTCCAAAATCTATGTTCAGTAAATAATAAAGAAACCCACTTTCTTTTCCTATATAAACCCACAAAAGATCCCCATTCACAAAAATAAAAACATTATATAATGTTCTTTCTCATAAAAACCCTCCCGAAAGTCCTCCCATGGTTCCCGAATATCTTAATAACCTCATCTAATTCTTTTGGGAACCACCCTCTGAATATAAGGGATCTCCAACACTTTTTTTTTCAAGGGCTTGCTTTTTGTTATACCTCATAGCTTCTTTTTTATTGTTTTTTATGTTTTTCCTACAACCTTGTTATTTTTATTTTGATTTCCATGTGAATTTATACTCATTTCACTCTCATTAACTCCTACCATATACATTTATGTACACCCATCATGTGGCCTGAATTTTGTAATGTTTTTTCTTACCAAATGTGAGGGAACTCTCCCACTTATTTTCAAATAAAGAACCTAGATAAAATTAATCCCATTTGGTCTATATTGGTTATATTTTAATGATTCTATAAATATCACTATTTTTCCCACTTGATTTTGTTTGAATGAGATATCATTTATTGCCTCTCATTACAGTATTTACGTAATTTTTTGCAATGTAAAATCCTCTCATTATCCTCTATATTCAATTATTTTCATTATATTATTACTTTTCTCTCATACTAATAATGTTGTTAAATGTTAAAAATTATTCAATTCATATATATATTATTTCTTAATCATGATAGATACATTTGAATTTCATTAATACAACCCATGAAGATTTATATTCCCCATTATGCTGCTAAAATTTCACCAAGATTTTCATATCATAAAAATGTGTAGTGATTTCCCATACCTAATTTTATTGAAGGTTGTTTTAAAATATGTAATTATTTGTATTTTATTGGGTAGATAGATGTATATATTCCACACATCTTATTCATGTAGTAAAATGTTTTAAAAAGTGATTCCATGTTCTCTAATCAATGTGCCACACTTATGCATGTGAATGAAATGAAGTTTATTTGTATGACTATAATTATACAACACTCCAATTCATTATGTAATCTTTTAGTGTCATGAAAAATCATGAAATTTATTATCTTTTGAACATAATCCATCACAATACATGGTACACCATTATTTTCTGGTGGTCAAATGGGACTAATATTTAAGATGCATTTTTTAATGTTATTTCAACATTTACTATGTTTTCTTCATGTTACCATTCTTTTTCAGGACATTTTTTTCATGTTTAAGATTCCGAAACTATTTATGTCCAATTGAAAATCATATTTACTAACATGTATTTCTCCTTTCATGTTATTATTTTTTATTCCGTTACTGGGAATTATAGATCACCCCTTTCTTATGTATGTCTCTAAGATATCCCATGTCATTTTGAAACCTAAGGAATAATAGAAGAATATTATGGAAGCTATAAATAATGTAGTGTTACCTCATGTATATGATGTTATTATATGTGTCCAATTTTCAATTACACTATACTTCCCAATTTTATTGTTTTCTGTATGTAATATTTTGAAAAAATCATTAAATAAATTGTAATAAAGTGAAGGGTTTTTTGTAAGGGCCATGATACTTATGGATCGATATTTTGTGTGTTTTCGAAGACCAAGTTTTTCAGAGAAGGCTTGAAGGATTTTTGGAAGATTTTAGTCACGAGATGATAGAAACTGGTGTTATATGTATTGACATAGGTGGAAATGACGTGTATTGTTTGGGATTAAATAAAGTAGAAAAGAAGTGTCGAGGGGACACATTTTTTGGAATAAGTCCCCTCGAGGCAGTACACGATGTTATGAGGAGGTACACGTCGTGTACTTCCCCACCACTGGGTGTTTCAAATACACTCAGCCACTTGGGTTTTTCAAACCCTACTACTTGTGAGCACCCCCTCTCTACCCCTAAATACCAAAACTCTTCACTCTTCAACTTTTTATGATTCCATAAACCTATATCTATTCCCTACTTCCTTCTTCAATTTGTATTTAATATGAGGTAAGATCTACATCAATTCGTAGGATTTCATCGATCTGTATTCTCTTTTTTCTCCTTGCCATGCTATTTAGTTTGATCTCCATGGCACTGTAAGATTTATTTGGTTATTGTTGATGAGGTTGTGACGGGATATGCTCGAGTGGATGTAATTCTTGTGGGGGAGACGATCATGATCCCCTGCATTGATTCATTATCGATTGAAGAAAGTTTAAACCTTATAAGGTAGTGGATTTTTTAATTCTCCATTGTTTTATTTTCAACTGTATATTTATCATGTTTTATCCCACTAGATCATAATATAATTGACATAAAAAATATTTGAAATGATAAATAAATTGGTATCTATCATATGTTATTTCCACCTATTTTTCTATATATTCTGATATCTATGCTTTCCATGTTTATCATGTCGTTCTTGATAGAAATTGGTAATGGACATAAACATGGATTAATTGTACATTATTTTACAATGATAAAGAGGATTGTGAATGAATTTGGTTGTTGATATTGAAAAATAATGTTATTCAAATTGATGCAGTAAGAATGTTTAATTAATTTTTTATAGATATGATAGCTTGCTATTTAGGATTCCTTTAGTTGAAACCTAATGATGATGAATTGGTTAATTCAATATGGATTAATGAACTAGTATTTTGTTAGAAGAAAACGTTCTGGTAGTGTTTTGAGTTACCCACTTTCATGTGAGGCTGAGTTCCATGTTCATTGGTTCCATGAGTGGTCATTATGTATGTAGGTGGTATGTATTTTTCAAGGTCCATGATCAATGTTGATTTGATGTTTTATTTATAGATTCTTGTGTTTCTATATGATCATAGATGGCTATTGTGATATTTTGTGGTATGGAGGCACATTGGTTGTGGCATAAATTGATACCTAGAGTATAAAGATGAAACAGTTTAAGCATGAGTTCTTTGGAGAGGACACAGAAGAAAATGAAACCTGCTGGATATGAATGTTGGATCCTTGTTAGATCTTGTTGGTTGTTTATCTTCTTTACATTCCACACTACACAAGTAATTTGGTTATCTACCCTCCATACAAAAAGTGGTGAATATGCATGGGTTACTCCACGTTTTTCCATGTTTAGATTCATGGGGTTGATGGACCTACATACCTACTATACGATGAGAAGACATTACAGGTAATTCATTGACTCACTGGGTTGAGCCCCCTTGTCTTTAGTATATTATATTTTTTTCTAGAATGACTGAGAATATTATATAGTAATATTTAAGTTATTAAATGATTTCATAAATGATGTTAACCCATAGGGATGGACCTTGATGGGATTCAATTTTGAGGTAATATTTCTAAGAACATTTAGGCTTGGTTTGGTTATGCCTAGAGGGCATGAAACATAAGTGTGATGCAAAAGAAATATAATATGGAATTGTTAATAGATAATTAATGTTTAATGAATTAATTAATGTAATGTGAAAATAAAAAAAATGTAATGAATTAATGTAATAAATCTCTAAATATTTATTCATGATTATAGGATACCTTGACTTTGAAGAGGAAGCTTGTAGTCCGAGAGACCTTAGCTGTAGTTGAGTTTTAGACAAGGTTATTCCCATAGTGTGGTTGTGAGATATAGTATATTTATTTACTTCTTGTGTTTCTATTTGCTACTCCACCCCTTTAGTTAGGTAAAATGATACTCTTGTGATTCTGACCCCTATGGGAGTGTTTTTTCCAACATTCTGGTGGGAGGATGGATGGATGACTACCCCCTTTGGCCATGCCCTGTTCTTTTTGTAGTTACTATTGCTAGTAGGCAAAGTGGTTAGTTTTCCCCATATATGTATGTAGATGGTTATAATAGATTGTATTTATTCACTGACAAAAATTTTACATATAGTTTTCTATTCACTATTATAGGTGTAACATGTATAGGCTACGATGGCTTGAGAATCCTTACTCAATTTATGGGATCTAATGGATTGAGGTGTAATACACGATATAAGATACATGTTACATGGGATGTGGTGGATACCAAAAAATACCTGGTTACTTATGTTTGTGGGGATGGTGTGGGGCATCACCTTGGTGTTTGCAGGAAATCCATGTGTCCCATGAAGTGAAGGTTGTGGTTCTCTCCCAGGTTTCTTCAGAAGAACCGTTTTGGAGATATCTTCATAGGACATGCAAGATTGTGGAAAAGAGGATATCCATTGGGGAAGTAGTACTGAGGTACCCTTGATATTTTTTATTATATAATATACTCTAGTATGCGATACATAGTGAGAGTAGTCATGGTGAGGCTGGGAACATAGTATTGTAGTTAAGGTGATAAGTTAGTTTCACTTGTTTTCCACTGTGGTTCAACATGCCTTCTTTACCTTTGCATGAGAGGCACTGGGGAGGATCCTACTATTTATAATTTTATTCTCATCCTATGTATATATAATAAATTTTAATATAACTTCTAGTAGGTTCGAGATCTGGCTGGTAACTAATAACGTGGGGTCGCAGGAGCTGTATACACTTCGTGGTTGTAGTCATTTTTTACCTTCTATTGGTATATAAAGTTTTCTGTTTCAGTTTTAGTAGTTATTGAATGAAATTACATATGTTACCAAGATATTTATTTTGTATTTTTATTCGATTTGGTGTTTGTTGGTTTCTATGTTATCTCTCTCTTTCGCATTTGTTCTCTTAGAGGGAAATTCCTCCCATTTTGTGTGTTTATTATTCCATCAATCTATTCGTAAACTAGGTGCCTACTAGAGGTTGGACTCAGGGGTCACATTATCCCTTTTCACATTTATGGACCATGAGAGGTTCATCGTGCAGGGAGGGGGCCATGATATAGTAGTATCAGAGGTTACGATGAGATATATGATGAGGTTTAGTGTTAGGCATAAGTGAGTTTTCATGGTTTGGTAGGGAAAAAATTTCAGATAAAATTACCAAGTGATGTAAACAATGGAGACAAGCTGAGACATAGGCATTTAGGTCCCCCGATGATCTGATGCACTGATCTTTATGTTTACAAAGTCTTCTAAATGAGTTTATACTAGTTATAGTATAAAGACCTAGGAAAGGCTCATGAATAATTTTTCTTTATTGTTGTGTTTTAATGGTTAGAAAATGGGTTAAGTTAATGTTAATTGAGTAAATGAAAACAATTAATTAACATTGAGTCTTCTGTATTCCGTTTTTAGTAACTCTAACATTTTTTTATTTTACAGGTATGGCTCTAGGTCGATGTCATCTTCAGGTTTGCGCAGAATATGTCTATTAGGAAACACCAGTAGATCGCCACATGGTAGAGGTGTATGACGAAGATACATGGAGAAGGACACTCTGGGAGTTTCAGTTCTATAGTCTACAGAAGTAAGAGGTCATTGATTCAAATGAAGTAATGGAATACTGGTTGGTAGAGGTTCATATGGCCTTCAGTTTGATCCATCCTCTGAAGTATCACTAGGTGTATTTGGTTATGATGATGCGGTGAGGGGCAGTGAGGTAGTGCTGGTTCTTGTTCCTTATGGATTATGAGGAGTTTCTGATATAGTGGAAGGCACTTTGATACAAGTACATTGTTGAGCTTATTTCATCAATAATGATGCAGTCCTGTCAGCTAGATCTGCTTACCCTTTGAAAGGGGATCTCTAGTGTGAAAGAGTTTGGATTCTTTTTCAAGAACCATTTACCATATGCTTTAGACCTATTTCTAGATGAGAAGGCCAGGTAAAGGAATTTCAATGAATCTTTGCATCTAGAGATTTAGTGCCTTGACACCCCTTTTAGGATGATGAAAAATCATGAGGTGATAGAGAGGGAAGAGGTTAATGTGAGTAAATTGTCCACAAACAGATCATCGTGATAATGGATTCATCGTGATTCCTCATGATGGAGAGTAGTGGTCTGGGGGTCCCAGTTTTTAGGGATGAAGAGTTTCTGTTCGTTTGGGGGTAGGTCCCATCCCTTAGTATCTCATTTCCCTAGGTTAGGTGGAACACATTCCTATGATAAGGAATCAAGCATTGTTTTACTTGTAGAGGATGATGTATTTAGTAGTGCGAGTGCTCGACCATTCAGGGTAGTCACTATGCAGTAGGTGTTCTGCTCCTCGTTCCTCTATTGAGGATGCTCAAGCCGAGCCAATAGCTGCAGGTTTCAATAGGTTGGGATCAACATACTATAGATGGAGCAGCTAGAGGACATACCCATGACTCCCATCTTCCTCAGAGATAAGATCATGGATATGGTGGGGGTCTTCATTTGGGTCAGAGAGGCTATAGAGAAGGTTGTGGTCCACTTCATGCTTTAGTGCTCCCAGTGCCAGCTAAACTAGACATCATTTGAGGTACCCTTTTCTGGTTTGGTTCTTGGATGTATGCCTTGTTTGATTCCGGAGTGACACACTACTTCATGTCACCTACCCTTGTCCATGATTTGGTTCTTGAGGTAGATAGGCGTGCAGGGCACTTAGCGTTGACTACGCTCGTTGGAGGTCAAGATGAATTGTTTAATTTATAAAGAAAAATTGAGCTAGTGCTGGGGAATCACCATTTTTGGGGATATTCCCTATATTTACGCTTACAAACATATGATGTCATTCTTTTAAAGGTTTTTTGTATTCGGTGAAGGATATCAGGGATTGATTTAGGAGGAAGGTGGTGTTCTTCAATGCTGATGGAGAGCCAGTGGTTTTTTTGGAGAGCAAGGCCCTCAGATGGGTTAAATGATTTTACCATCCCTGTCAACCTTGATGGATGAGCTGATTATATGGTCATCATAGGTTCAATAATTGTTGTTTCATAGGGTCTTAGAAGAGTAAACAGATGTCTTTCTTGTAGAGGATGTAGCATTACCCCCTCGATGATAGATCATGTTTAGGATCGAGCTATAATTAGGAGCATCTCTTATATCCATGTATTATTATAGGATGGACCATTCTACCATACGTGAGTGGAATATATAGCTCAATTTCCTGTTATAATGTAATTTTTCAGTAGAGTGTGTCACTATGGGGCGTCATAGTTTTTTTCGTGAATAAGGATGATGGAAATTTTTAGTTGTGTATATATTATCGCCGCTTAAACAATGCGACAGTGAAGAATAACTATCCTCTTAAGTGTATTGATGATTTATTCAATAATTTAAATGGTGAATGTTTGTTCTCAAAGATCGACATGTGGTTCGGATATCATCAAATGTGTGTGAGGGGTGAGGATGTCCCAAATACAACTTTTCGTTGATGTCGTGTGCAATAAGTGTTCATTGTAATGTTGTTCGATGTGATGAATGATACAACTATGTTTATGGGATTGATGAATGCTGTGTTCCATAAGATACTGGATAAGATTGTGGTTTTTTCATCGATGACTGCTTTATTATCTTCGAGTCTAAGGAGGAGCCTTTAGAGTATTTGCATGCCGGTTTGGGAGTTCTTCATCAGTAGTAGCTCTTCTGGGTAGAAGTAAAATTGTGTTTTATGGGCTCAAGTATTTTTTATATTGGGGTCATGTAGTGTTATAGATGGGAGAAGATATGGATCCACTAAATACAGATGTCTGTTTGTCTTGGGAATCCCCGAAGACAGTTGAAGAGGTGCAAAGTTTCCTTTGTCTCATAGGCTACTACAAGAGGTTCGTAGCCGGTCTCTCCTGAGTTGTGACTCCTCTAATAGTAATGACCAGGACTGATCAGTCATGGATTTGGATTAATTAGATCCATATCAATTTTCAAGTAGATGATGGAGAATTTGTTTAGTGTTCCATTCGTTGACATCTAGTAGAGGGAGTTCGGTTTTATGTTTTATGTGACTCTTTATGTCTACGGATAGTCTGTACTCTAGTGTAGTGGAGACCATTTTTTTCTTATTGTTCCCAGAAATTGAATCATCATGAACATAAAAATTCCACCGATGATATTGTGTTTGGATAATTGGTTTTTTTATTTGATGTTATAAATAAATTACCTCAATGGCAGGTGGTTTTTGTTGTTCGCCGATTATAAGTGACTGAGTTATATCTTCTCCTAGCATGACTTGAACTTATTGTAGAATTATTTGATGGAGTTCTTAATGGAACGAGACTTTAAAATATCATATACATTGAGAAAGTGGAATCCTTTTACTAATACTCTTACCCTGAAGTCACGTAGTGATTCAGTTCATGAATCTGGTGATTCTGGGGGCATGACTAAAGAACAATCATCATTACATATCGATATGTAAGATTTTTGGGGTAAAGGATTTATTTTTTAGATGATGGTGCAGTATTCTAAGTTTCAATAAGTGGAAGAGTACCAGTTGGGGGATCCATAAGTGTAGGTCTAGAGAGACCATGTTGTTTGTGGAGAGGCCCCTGATTTCTGGGTTGAGGATGAACCATACCGATTGTTTTATCATGGATGGATTTTCGTTCCTTTGGTGATGCCTAATATAATTATCATAGGGTGCCATAGTTTGCCTTTACTGGTGCATCCTGGTGTTACAAAGATGTTCTGAGCCTTGAGGAGTCAGTTTTGGGGGTCTAGAATGAAGCATGTAGATATAGATTTTGTGTCTCGATGATGGGTCTTCCAGATCTTGAAGGCCGAGCACAGTGTCTGGATTGGTTTTATCTAGCCATTAGATATTACTCATTGGAAGTGGGAGGATATATCAATTGTCATTGTTATGAGTTTACCTTGACCTCAGGGAGTCCATGATGCTATTTTGATTTTGGTGGATTGTAGAAAAAAATCATCGCACATCATAGCATTCAATGAGATGAGCTCAGAGGCGGATTTGTCGAGGCTGTATTTGGAAGAGGTGGTGAGACTCCATATATTCCAGAAGAATATCATTTCATATTGAGATAATTGTTTTACATATATGTCATAGAGAGGTCTCCAACATTCCTTTGACTCATAGCTATTATATAGAACTGCATTTCATCTATAGATAGATGATCAGATAGTGTTGACCATCCAGACTCTTGAAGACATGTTTCACTCTTGTCTCCTCGATTTTGGATGTTTTTGGATGAGGCACATAAACTTTCGGGAGTTCGCTTACAACAATATTTTTCATTCCACATTCAACATAGCGTCATTTGTGGAATTAAATGGTTGACCTTTCCATTCTTTATTGTGATGGACTGGGGTTGGAGAGTCAGAAATTCTCTGACTCGAACTGGTGTAAAATATAAAAAAGATTGTTTAGGTGATTCGTGGGAGGATGAAAGAAGCACACGATCATCAGAAATCATATTCCATTCAAAGGGGAACACCATTATATTTTGATTTTATGGATCAAATGTTTTTATGGTGACTCCCCATTGTGGGTTGTGAAGGTTTTTTCATTGGAGTAATATTTCTCCCTTGTTTTCTGGGCCATTATAGGTGTTTTCTCATGTTGGAGTTGTGGCATATCTAGTAGAACTTCTCCCAAATATGAGCTAGATACAAGATATTTTTCATGTTACATAGATCAGTCATTATATTCATGATGACTCTAACATCTTTGATTGGGGTGAGATCAATTTTGACGATGATTCGACCTTTGAGGAGTGTCCAATGGAGATTCATGAATTTAAGGTGAAGGTGTTCCACGAGTGTTCTAACCCCTTTGTTCATGTCTTGTGGTGGCACTGTGGAATGATGGAAAGTTCCTTGGAATGTTAGTGATAGATACACACTCATTATCATGATTTTGATGATTTTTAGATCATTACTTTTGATGATGTTCATTTTATTGATGCAGACCTTTCGTTTTTATGAGATGGAATCCTTTTGTTATTTCTTCTTGATTTCTCTCTCGGAGATGTATCTCCCTCCGGAGAGAATTTTGGAGAAGGTTTTGGTTTTTGAGGGGTGTCGTTTTTTACTCCATGATGTGGTTGATATCCTTGGGTAATGAGATCCATGATAGGAATCTCGCGGGGTGGTTGTTTGGAAAAACACTATTCTATTTTACCTTTGGGTTGGTTTTGGATTTTCAAAGGTGAGAATGTTTTGAGTTGTATCATATTTATGGGATTGTATCTGTAAGAAACAACCATTTCTGTTTTTTGAATACAATGTTTCTCGGATAAGGCTTAGTGAAATTATTATGGAGTTCGGTCACAAGATGTTTGAAATAGCGGCTATATGACATGTCTAAGGGGGGGAAACAATGTGTGTTGTTTGGGTTTCCGAAAAATAAAATGAAGCACCAAGGTGATGCATTTTTTCCGTATAAGTCAACTCAAGTAGGTGCATAATGTGACAAGGAGTTACATGTCATATACGACCCCACCACTGGGTGTTTTAAAGAGACCCATCCGCTCAGGTTTTCTAAACCCTTCACCTTGAGTGCACCCCCTCTTGACCCTAGATGACCAGGACACCTCCCTATATAATTTTTATGGATTCCTTCAACATGGATGTGTTCCCCAATTCCATTTTCCATAATTCTAAAATCTGATGTAAGATCTACCTCCCTTAATTTTTTTTCGTTATTTCTTCTATAGTTTCTCATTTCCATAAAATTTCATTGTATCTCCATGGTTCTATTTGTGTTTCTTTTGATTGTTGTTGATGTGGTTATGCCACGACATCCTTGGGTGGAAGAATTTGTTGCGGAGAAGATGATCTTGATCTGATAAATTTATCCATTCTCAAGAAAAGAATGTTGGAAACCTATTGTGGAGGGAGATTCATGGCTTCTCTATACTTTAATGTGAATCTATAGTGTTATCATGTTTTAACCCACTTGATCACAATAGAATTGATATTATAAATATCTAAACTAGATAAATAAACTGGTATCAATCATATTTTATTGACTCCTCATTGGATATATAGTGTGGGGTCTATGATTTCAATTTTTAGATTATCTTCCTTGATAGAAATTGGTAAATAATGTAAATTGGGGTTAATTCTAAATTATTTTTCAATGATAAAGAGGCATGTAAATGAATTTGATTTTTGCGGGTGAAAATTGATGATAATAAAATTGATGCAGTAAGCATGATAATTAATTTGTGATAGCTATGATACCTTTCTATTTATGATACATGTAGTTGGAACATACTAATGAGGAATAAGTTATTCCATGATGGATTAATGAATTGGTTGTTTGATAGAAGAAAATGTCTGGTAGGGTTCTATGTTACCCACTTTCTTGTAAGGTCGACTGCCTTGTGCTTTAGAGCCATGAGTTTTCACTATGTATGTAGGTTGAATGCCCCATTTATGGGCCAAGAGGCCATATGATATGATTTTGTATTCCAGTTTCTTGTTTTGTGATGTGGTCCTGGATGGCTATTGTGATATGGTGGGGTAGAGAGGCCCATTGGTTGTGGAAGCAGCTCGCACCTAGAGTGGCGAGATGCCTTAGTTTATGTATGAGGGTGTTGAGGAGGACATCGAAGATGATGAAGTATAATAGATATAATTGTTGTATGAATACTGGATCTTGATGGTTTTTTATATTCATTAAATTCCCCACTACTCAACGTAGCTGGTATTACTAACCTCCTTTGAAAAATAGGTGAAGACGCACCATAAAAGCCACTTGCTTTCCATTTTTATCATTGTAAGGTAAGATGGGTATAGATCATAATAAATGTGGAAAATACTTGATGGGTGGTTCATCTACTAACTAGGTTGATCCCCCTTTTGTTTAGATGCATAGAATAGTTTTCTAGAAATCTTGTTAATAGAGGAACGTAATATTTTTATTAATAAATTGTTGAATAAATGACATTAACCAATGGGATTGGATCTTTCTAGGAAGAAATGATGAGGTAATATTTCTGAGATGATGTGGACTTGGATTGGTTATTCCAAGAGGGAATGAATCATTGGAGTGATGCTACTGAAATATAACTTGGAATTGTTAATCCATAATTGTTGAATAATGAAGTAAATAACCTAAAGTGAAACTGATAAAAAGGGAATGAAATAATGTAATAAAGCGCTTAAAATGGTTCTGTTCTTATATCATACCTCTTATTATTAGTATAATTCAGGAGTCCAAGAGACATTTGTTGCAATTGGTTCTAACACTAGGTTATCCCCAAAGTGTTGTTGTGATCTATAATATATTATGTACCTTTTGTGTTTCTATATTCTACTCCACCCAGTCAACTTGGGAAATAGACACCTTATGGATTATGAGCTATTTGGGTATTTTACTCAACATTTTAGTGGGAGGATGGATTGATGAATACCAACTTTGGACCCACATAATTCTCATAGTGTTTACTAGTGCTGATAGGCATATCATTTAGTATTCTCCATATTAGTTTGTTGAGGGATGTAATGACTTGTGGTTATTCACTCACATATATTCTAGATATAGTTTATTATTGACTATTATAGGTGTCAGGTTTATTAGATGGGATGGCTTGAGGATCCTTACGCGGTGTATGGGATATATGGGCTTGAGGTGTAATACCTGATTTATTAAATATGTTATTTGGTTGAGTTGGATCCTGAAAACTACATGGTTATATCTAGTTGTGTGGATGGTGTGGTGCTTCACCTAATCGTATGTGGGAATCCTTGTTTATTATGAGGTGTGGGTTGTGGTTCTCGCGTACATGTCTTCATGCCAACATTTTTAGAGAGAGATGATTAGGACATGAGATGTTGGGGAAATGCAGCAAACCAAGGGGAAGTAATAAAAGGGTACCCTTGATATTATTTAATATATTATACTAACTTGTATGTGATTCTTGGTGAATGTAGCCATGGTGAGGCTGGGAACATAGCATACATATTTAGGTGATGAGATAGTTTTATATGTTGTTCACAATGCTTTAGCATGCTTTCCTTATTTTTTCTTTAGGGGCCTTTGGGAGGATCCTATTGAGTATACTATTATACTCAGCCTACATATATATAACTATTTTTCATGTCACTTATAGCAAGATAATGATCTGGTTGGTTACTACTAGCTTGGGTTGGTAGGTGTTGTTCGGGCTTCATGGTTGCTGCTGTTTTTTACTTTCTTCTGGTACATTAAGAATTCCATTTCAGTTTTAGTTTTTATTTCATGATATTATATATGTGTGATGGGGATTTCATTTTTAATTTAATCTGATTTGGAGTTAGTTGGTGTCTTCTTTATCTCTCTAGTTCGAATGGGTTCTCTTAGAGGGTAACGGACCCCATTTTGTGTGTTTACTATACCCTCCATGCTAGTCACCAATTAGTGGCATACAAGAGGCTGGAATCAAGGGTCACTATATCCAATCTCCCATTTTCGACCAATGATGGGTCTACCTTGTAGGGAGGGGGTTGTGACAGATTTCATATTTTGGGTCAAAGAAATGATTAGTAATTTTTTGTCTTAGGATTAGAAAAAAATAGTTAAAGCATTAGGGTTAACATTATTCCATAAAATAAATCCATAAATAATGGTAAAGCGTAGAATATGTTGTTTGAAACCAATTAAATATTTTTCTAGAAAATAAAAGTGGATGTGGCTCTAGAATAGATGAGCATTGGGGAAAAAATTGAAAACACCTAATTGAGCTAGACTCTATTTGGAACTAGTGTATGAAAATTGGCATTGATTTGGATCTGGGTTTACACTCCCATAGGGATATTTTATTTTGGTAAATTCACTATCTCCATAAAAACAATTATTTAGAGAATAATCATTCCCATTAGAGTATATATTATGAAATATTTAATAGATAACATATATTAATGACAAGAAGATCATATGTTAAGAAAATGAATGTCTTTTATATGTTATCCTTTTAATTTCATTGGATTCTCATTTATATGTTTAATTATGTACAATTACTCATCCTCACTATTACAATTATTCTTGTAAATGGATAGAAATAGGAAGAGCCCAATCAAAAACCAATTTTAGTAGAAATTAAATGACTACCAAAATGAGATGCCTAAAATGATAGGAGCTCAAGTAAGACATATTGTGGATTTTCCAAACTAGGTATCAATAATTAAAATAAAAACTAGCATGTAGTTGAAAAACCAAATACATAATAGAATTTGATAAGGATTTATTAAGGAATTTCATCTAATAATTTTGATAGTGGAACGATGTAATATCATGCATGTTAAAAATGGGGAAAGTGAAACAATGAGAAAGTCCATAATGGAATGTACAAGGGTTATTATATAGTAGTTTTTCTTTAAGGACATGATTAATATATATTGAATGGTACCAATAACTAGTAAATGTTATTTACTAATAATGTAATATTTTAGGAACCACATGATTGAGGTATTGATATCCCTTAATCGGTGATTGATGCCAGTATAATCCTAATGAGTATTTGGATGACGTCTATATGGCTATTCATGTGTTTAAAATTATTGAATCTACATTAGAAGATTTATGTGATGGAAATTTAGTATGGTATTCTGGGAAACATATGATCGCCTAATTATTTTGTATTATGAGGTGATTAATGATATTTTTGGTTATGTTATATTTGGGTTGAATTATACATACCCATTATGTCGAATATAAACAATTTTTTGATAAGAATGATCTTATATTTTATGTAATGTAATAAGAAAGGTATGAGACAACCTTTTATGTTGAGTTTTTTTAATATTGAAGATAGTTGTGATGTCTAGTATAGAGGAGAATTTATTTAATAAATATGAGAATCTAATGAAATTAAAAGGATAGAAATAGGAATAACCCAATCAAAAACCAATTTTATTTGAAATTAAATTATTACCAAAATGAGATGCCTAACATTAAATATAGTTGTGATGTTTATCCATTTTTAGTATTATCATTCTTTATGCTATCCATTTTTTGAAATAATAATGATATGTGGTATAAAATTTTATTTATTGGTGGACTTTGTGATCCATTAGAAGCTTATTATAGAGTATCATTAATTAAAAAATCATCTTGAGTATTCTTTGTTTGTGAAATGATGATATTTTTATGTTAATTCATTAAATAATTTATTATACCTGTCAGGAAAGTATTTTTCTTTCATTGCATAGTCTAGATGGTAAAGTAATTCCTTAACTCTATCGAGATAATATTAAAACAACTTTTTTCATATTATGATCAATTTTTATGAATTTATGGCCTTTTAACCGTGACATAAATATAGTATTCTTGCCAATGACATTCTCTTGAGAATTTTATATATCACACTCTATATGTTCTTTAGTTCTATTTCTCTATTTCATGTCTGATTCAAACCTGTATTTGGGTGTTGAAAAATGAAATTTTTTTCCCAGTCCCACACATTGGCTAACCAAGGGCATCTAACTTGAGGATATTCTCTGTTTTTTCAATAACATCTTATAATAAACTATAATAATTCTTTTTGTTTTTTGATTTATTGAAAACAATGAAAATATGTTTGGGTTTTCATTAATATGACATGAAATATAAAAATATATATATAAATTACCCTGAAATTTGAAATATATTGAGTTAGTGAAAAAAGGGTATGGTCTTAGTTTCAGTTTTGGATTCAATAATTATTCTAATTTATATGATTTATATCAGTTTGACAATCCAAACACCAAAACTCATGTTTGTACTACTATTAATCATTCATAAATTTTGTAAATCATGTAATTCTTAAGAAATATTAGTTCCACTTCCTCTTTTAATCATGGTTTATGAGATACCATGGTCATAGATGTGATATCTTCAAGGGTAAGGCTTTATTGTTGCCATTTTTTTCATTGATTTGTTCAAATCCATCATGAGAAAAACTATCCAATGGAGAGATTAAATATTAAGTAATCAAAAAGTATAATATATTGAGTATCTTGTCATTGGGGTGAAGTAAAGATAGTAAAACACACTTTACCCTTGAATGATACTCCAATATATTAGAGACGTAAAATATACATTAAATAAAATTATTGATCACTTTAACCTCCCCTCATACAAAGCATCAAGGCCAACCTCTCATTGTCGAGAGAAAGAGATCCCAATGGTGGATTGTAAAATAATTGAATAAAAAATAAAAAATAAATGATAATAAAAATAAGAAAAGTGGATGATATAAAATACAATAATGAAGAAAACAAAATATACTAGGTATTATAGAGAGAGATAAAGAGAGAGAAATAGAAAAATTGACGATGAAGATGGAATGATGAAAATTAAATAAAAAAAAGTTAAAATAATAGTAATAGTAATAATAATTATTATTATTAGAAATAAAAATTTGAATAACTAGTAGAAATTAATATTGATAGAAGACATGAAAAATTAACATGCTTGGAGTTAAATTATATATGACAAAAAAGAATATAAATTACAATTTTATTAATATTAAAACAATGAAGATAATAATAATAATAAAATAAAATAGATGAATGAAGAATGATACAACCTCCTCCACCTAGGCCAGGGATCCTCCAATGAGGGGGTGTTGAGCATCACCCTTTGGTAGGTTGAAATACATTATTTTATAAGCATGTGAGTAGAGGTTTCTAACCTTTGATTAGGCATGATCTACCCTAATATATATCTTCCATGAGACTTAGGATTTAGAGATTTAATATAATCTGAGACAAAAGAATTGTCTGATTTATCATGTTGATGGAGTCCATGTGTGAAACTTATTCTTTGGTGATGAAAATGGAATGATACGGGGGCTAAAACATGACATGTCATGGTGTAGTCATGGGTGTATCCCATAGTGGTGTGATATTTTGTGACAAATTCGTGGTCCTCCCATGGAATGGGGGATTTCAATGGGGATGGTGGCTTGAGATGAGGATATGAAGTGGGATGATTATATCCACGAGTGATGGAGATATCGACGATCATTGATGGAAATCACTTCTTCCACATGTCTTTATAGTTTCCTAATTAGCTAAAATGGTGATCATGGTTGATAAAGGGATTGATATAGTTGTTGGAATCTCAGGATTGAGGAATTGTTTAATGGTGATTACAGTATGGTGGTATGGTGATAGTGATTCCTAATATTGGTGACAACAGGCTAGGACGAGGGAGGAGGTTGTCTCTAACAGTTCTAAGGTGATCAGAAATGGTGGATACATAACATCTATGGTACAAGAATGAAGGATTAGTGACTAAGCTATAGTGGTAGAAGTGGACACTAAGGATCATGGAAGAGTCACGGTGGAGCATGGGGGCACTCGAGTCCCACATCGACACAATCACATGGGAATGGAACCCTTATAATCCTTGATACATCTTCTACTAATCAATATCCTACACCAGGGATGGGATCCTAGCTTCACTGCACCAACAAGAATGTGGTATTTACACACACTGCCCAAGAGCCCCCTAGGAACATTCTATTTTCAATGGGATTCACCACCCACATGCCACTACAAATGGTAGTGATTCCCCATGTAATCTTCTAGTTTTTGTGTACCCTCCAGGAATGTTCAAGCTGGCCATACCATAATATGTGGGATAGTTACGTGGTTTACCAGCCTTTGTTAAATTAGATCTCTGTCCTATTCAATTTTTTTTTTGAAAAAAACATAAAAAGAGTTAGATAAAATTTTAGATCCATAAAAAAACCATAGATAAAAAAAATTCAAAAATGAACCTTCTTTTAATCATTTTACACTATTTCACTTACAAAATTTAAAATTATAATAATTTATCCAAACATTGATAAATATATCATTATTAGATAATAAAACTCTTAAAACCATTGAAATTTGATAAAAATATGCTAAGATTTTGTTTCTATCAAATTCCCCCCCACTTCAACCATTCTTTTCATCAAACATAAAATCGAAACAAGGAATTAAAAAGGTAACCAATTATATTAATATTCAAATTTCAATGTTATAAAATAATAAAATTTTCATCATGTAATCATATATTATAAATACAGATAAAACATAAATATAATAACATAATTATTAATTAAACTATTAAATATTGTATTTTTATTTCCCCAATTCAAAAAATTTGAAACCTACATTATCTTTCATTCTTGTTCTAGAATTTATTAATATGCAATAATAAAAATCTTGACATAATTAAAATTTTAATTTTTTCACACATATATCATGATTAAAATCAAGTAGATATCTGTTCATATCATGAAAACATTTTCCTAATACATAATATTGTAAATGATTTACATTCGTCGCTTTTCAGACAAAGAAAGAACATAAAATCATAATGATTTGAATTTAAGGTTCAAATTTCGATGTGGTTCAATGTTGTTAAGAATTATTGTATAAAATTAAGGCTCAATTAAGAGGATAATATCATAAATCATAAATCATGATATTAAAATTAAATGATTAAGTAAATTACCCACTAAAAATAGAAACTCCCACAACCCATAAGCATTCAATGAACATTTCATGAACAAAACAAGCTTAACGAATGATTTTTGAACCCACTTGATTTTTTTTCTATTTTTATACTCTCTTTTTTTCAATGAAAATTTTCATCATTTTTTTATTTTTTCAATTATAATCACATCATAATCCTGATAACCACCACCTAAAAACAAATGATAAGAATCATTATCCTAGAAATGGTTTTATTTTATTCTTCTAAGTCATAACCCATTTTCACATTTTTTGGTTCATTATTTCATTTCATATATTTTTATATTTAGGAGGGGGAAAAAGAAAGTTTCATTAATGATCCAACAACCTGATTTTATTCCCATAATAACAATCCCCACATGTCTTCCATACAATGTATTTCATCCCATTTTACCAAGACTCCCTTCACCCCAACATTTAATCATTAAAATATCATGTAAATAATAAGAGGATGGTAGGAAAGGAAAAAAATGGATTGAAACATGGAATATACCTAGGAACATCATGCATGTATATTATGGGGAAATTAAGGATAGATCTAAATTTTTTATTCTATGGATAATTGGATTATTAAAATTTTTGAATTCCATTTAATTTATTTTCATAGTCACAGATTTGACATGTTCAAATGCATGTTTTGGTAGTTGACATGACCCAAGATCACCTAATAAATATTATAATTAATAAAATTGAAGCAATTCTTCTATAATCCGCTTGGTAATGGGAATACTATGTTATAAAATCAATCAAGGAATAAATTACAATAAAGAATAAATTTTCTTAAATATCCTAAATTCAAACAAATAAAAAAATTTATGAAATTTCGTTAACATAAAATAATTAAATTCATTAAATAATGAGTCCTCATTTTAATTTTCATGATTCCATTTAATATTTATATTATCCATTTTAGTTTTTCAATCTTACTCAAATTCAAATATGAAATACGACATCACAATATTCTTATGAAATTCATTTCCCTTTGATAAGTATTGTAAAATATGATTTCATGTGTGGGTGTTCAATTTTACCATTAATATGAAAATATGTTTTGTGAAAAAAATGTAGGATATTTAAAATAGAATCATAAAATGTGAAAACCCTTTCCAATGAATCTTAGACACTATTCATCCATCAATTTTTGGTATTCCTTCTCAAGACATGAAACAGAAAAATAAAATTTGTTATTTGTGAACAAATATCATTTCATTAAACATAAAAACGACAATATAGAATTGGGATTAATACTATAATACTCAAAAGAATGAAATTTATATATTAATTCCTAGATAAAAAATCAAGAAGATAATTCTTGGAATGATCCCCCAAGTGGGCACTAATGTTTTTCTGCGTCTAGAGGGGTGTACCATAAATTATCCAAATTCAGATGGCTGATGAATCTTCAATCATTTGAAGAAAAAATGTGGATTTTATCATCTAGTGATTCACCCTTCTCAAAGAGGAATAATCAATGGATATATTATAAAATATCCTCCACCTTCACAATTCGGTTCAACTTGCAAGGAAACAATATGATAATGTATGAATCATCATCCTCATTGGATTAATTTTATGAAAAATCATTCTCCACTTCTAGTGATGGATAAAAATATTCAACTTGAATTGAATTATAAAAGGGAGGATAAGTAAGTATTTTAAATTCAATAATTTTTTTTTATTTTTTAATAATTAATTTCTCCCTTTCAAAAAGAGTATTGTCATTTCTAATTTCCCTAGGCTCACCTACTTGGATCTCTTGATCGCTATCCTTAAATGTATGTTACCTAAAATCAATGATATCCATTTGTTCCTCAATATAGGAAATTTAAATTTCTCCACCATCCTATAAAGTAGACAAATTATTAACTAAATTTATTTAATCACAACATGTAGGGAGTGAGGCACAATTCATTTTTAATATTAGCAGAAGAGATTGATACTATGAATAGTTCAAGTACATGTGTTGGTTCATTTTCAATCTCAACCTCAGTGGTGATTTCCTTTTGATGTATAATCTCAGGGGATGAAGGCATATAGTCAGGATCCTCCATTTTTTTTGAAATTCCACCAAATGGGTGGTGTCTTCCTTCAATGGTGATGACACTTATTTGATTCTAGGAATGTGGAGATAATGTATTTTCACACATTCATTCCATCATTCATCTAATTCATGTTGATCTGACACAGGTAGCATAGTAGGAAAGTCGTTATTATTAGTCTCATATGGTTAATTAAAGTAGATAAGTTGCTCATCTTATGGTTCAAGATTAGGGTTCTCTGATGATTCTATTAAATATGTATTTATACAATCAATTTGTGCTTAGTGATATCTAACCATCTTTCCAAGCTCATGGAAATCATAATGGAGCTTATGTTTCTCTAATTTATTGTAAATATATAAGAGGGGAAAAATTCAAAGGTGTTGTGTGGAAACAAGGAGCACTATTCTGGTGTCGTGGCTTTTTCATGAAATACTCTAGGAAGTACTCAAATAATTCTATTCTCTCTATGGATAATACTTAAAGCAATTGTGCTTTGAGGATCTCTATAAGCTTGTAGATGATGTCCTTGAATTCATTATCTATAAAAATTTGGCTCCAAGCTCCACTGAATATCTATGTGACAGGACTACACAATACTTCTAGAGACTATGGTGATTCAACCACTGGTTCTTTCACCAAAGAGTAACTAGTCCATGTATAATAATAACAATTTTAAATCATAATGTAAAAAGTATTTTTTTTTGATTTTTTAAAAGAAATTAAAAACTACATAAAATGTGAATAAAGAAAAAGTGAATGATCTATTGATTGGAACCATGAAAAAGACACCAGTGTTTATACACACATATCTTATGACATATAAAATGAAAAGTATTTTCCATGTGAAACAAAATGACTGACCAGGTTTTTCCAACATGAGCAGATTCTATGTATTTTTTCTAACATATCCTAAATCAGCTTAACTAATTAGTTTTATTGTTTTATGTATTTAAGGAAAATATTGATAATTTTTTTTCATTTTTTATTTATATAACTTGTAATTTAAAAATAAAAACATTAGTTACCTTGAAATACTAAAAATAATGAGTTATGGAAGAAATGACAAGATCATGGGTTTTGTTTTTGATTTAATCATTATTCTTCATTTTATGTTTGATTTTATTATTATAATCTATACATGATATGTCAAGTTTGAACTACTATTCATCATTTATGAATTATGAAAATGATAAAATTATTATGAACTCTTAATTCCAACACCACTTTTAATAAATACTAGAGACCCACCTTTTTCATGGATGTTCTATCTTCCTGGACCTGTTTCTATTCATTTTGATTCATCCATTAATTAATTTAACCTCGTTGTGTGAAAACCTATCCTATAGAGAGAGGTAAATAGATTAAACTAATAAATATAAAATATTATGTTTCATATAATTGGGGGGGTAGTCACCACATTAAGGAAATTTTTCTTAGTCATGCATGATACTTATATCTATTACAAACATAAATTAATCATTAAATTAAATTCAATAATCACTTCTCTTCCCCCAAATCCAAGACTCAAGGATAGCCTGTCATTTTTTAGAGTAATAGTTAATAATTGTGGATGTTAGTACAAGAAAGAAGAAGAAGAAGAATAAGAATAAACATAAGATTGGTTTATGAGATAAAATAAAATAAAAGAAGGTAGTAAAATAGAATTTGGATTAGAGAGATAGATAAAGAGATATAAATAAAATATAAAATAAGGGGGTGAAAAAAAAAGAGATACAAGAAAATATAAAATTTTAAATTATTTATAATAATATTATAATAATACAAATTATTATTATTATTATTATAGTTTATATAAAGAATAAAATTAAATATAAAGAGGAAATGATGATGTATGGAACCCATAAATAATTAAAATGCATGAATTTAATCAATTTTAGAATAATATTTAATTAAAATTAAATAATTTTTTAAAAAAAACATTGAAAATAAAAATATATATAATTGAGGAATGAATAATGAATATGCCTCCTAATCGGCTGAGGATTCCCTAATAAGGGGATGTCTAGATTCTCCATTGGGAATCAGTAGAAGATATCATTCATAGACACATGAGGAGAGGGGGTCATCCTAATTTTTGGTGATCTACCCTGATATCTATCTCCCATGTGACAAAATATTTATAGACACAAACCACCCTGATATCCACAAGTGTTTCTAGGGTCTGTGTGGACAAAGTCAAAGTGGGGACCATCTTCTTTGGAGAAGGAAATGGAATGATGTAAGGGCTCGGACATGGAAGTCCAAGGTGTTACAGTGGGAGGTAAAAGTGGTTTGGTGTTCCTTTTGAGGATGGGAAGCTTTCATGGGGGATGGTGGCTCGAGATAATGAGAAATGGTCAAAATGTGATCTCCCTGGTCCACGACGAGAAATTGAGAAAAGTGTTGGGCATTTATTCCTCCTACATCAATCATTTCATCATGAAGATCTAAAATGGGTGATCATGGGTGATTAGGGGATCAATATTGAGGAAGCAAGGTCAGGCATATGTTTTTCGACAGTGGTGATGGTGGTCTGATTGGATAGTGGAAGAAAATCCTAGAAGTAGAGGTAGAAGGTGAGAAATAGATAAAAGGTAATTTTTAGTGGTTCATGAGTGATCGTTGTGGGTGGCTAGGAGATATTGGAGGTGTGGGTATTGAGGTTGAGGGAAGAAGAAGGAGAATTTTTTGAGGAAGAAAATTAGGGTGGTGTATCCATGACAGAGCATGATAGCACTCGTGTTAAACATAGAAATGTTTTCATGGTTGGGGCTCCCAAATAAGCCTCGATGTTGAATCCACTAATTAAAAAATGCACTAAGAGTGAGCTCCTAGCTTCACTATTACAAAAAATATATGCGCCACACCAAGGATGCCAATGTGAGCCCCTGGGCTCACACTACTATGAGCAAGGATCATTAATAGTGGGACACTATGCATAGGAGTGATGGCATGTGTGCTATGTCTGTCCTTGAAATCACTCTTAGGCTAGTCTGGCTAGTCGGCCTACTTCATGTGGGCTCTCTATTTGAAAAATGATATTGGATAAAGGAATGCATGAAGATAACCTATTTTTTGGACAAAGAACATAAAAAGCGTTATAAAAAATTTGAGAATAATAAAAATTTTAATGATTAAAATTAAAATTGAAAAATGAAACTTCACTCAATCATTTTTCACCATTTCACATCCAAATAGTAAAACACTCATAAATTATTAGATTATTGAAAATAATGGATTAGTTTCATAAACAAACACTTTAAACCATCAAAATTTGATTAAAAATACACACCAAATGTTTTTCAATATGTGTTTATGTTTTAAATTCCTAATAATGTACCTCTACATGGAATCCTAGTTATGTGATGACCTCTATACATCTTTTTAACTCCCTTATCATAGAGGTGTTATTATTGACTTTTAAAACGTGTTTTTTTTTAATAAATATAAATTCATGTTTCAAAAAAATAATTACAATGTACAAATTAAAATTTTTAGGATGAAATTTATTAAAGGGTTCAATAATTTAACACATGAAGTCATAAAAATAGAAAAATATGTTTGATAGCTTTTGTGATACGCAACACCGAACACGAAGAAGTAATAATAATTTAAATATTGCATTTTTAACCATTACATTAAATTTGATGATATGTATAAGATTATCCCATTTATGAAATATATATATATACTAAATATATTGATAAATTCTTAGTAAATAATCATTAAATTTTGGGTAATATCATTTTCTTCATCAAAATATAGTTTTATTAAAAATAGTTTTTATTTATTTAAATAAACTATTATTATAATTATTATTTAAAACATTTAAAATTTTGTATTTAATAAAAAAAACTCTATTTTTGATATCAATATATCAGGATTAACTTTGGGTGAAAATTGGGGATTCTTCTAAAAATAATGATTTTTGAGTGAATTGTGTTATATAATGTTTGTATGTATATATTGTTATTTATTTTGATAAATTAATTTATTTAGAATTACAATTTTTTTATTTAATGGTAATATAATAATTATATAGTTATATTTAATTCAATTAATTATATTCAAATATTCTATGCATTGGGTTTCAGTATGTGTTTTTTTATAACAAAAATTACATTTTTCAGAAAACGATTTCAAAATGATTGGTGTTTCGGAATTTTATATAATTAAATATCACCAATAATGGGGAATTAATAATGTTAAATTTATTGGTTATATTTCTATCATTATTAATTAACATTCATATAATTAATGTGACCAGTTATAGAGTTAAATTAAAATCATCTTTTGATTGGAAAGAAATACATTTTTTGGAAAAAACCTTCCAATCAGGCATGATGATTTTTTTTTAAATTTTACACCTCTTTGGATTGATTTTGATAAAAAAAATTCCCTATTTTTAATATTCATAATTAATATTAGGTAATAAAATCAAATGAATTTTTGAAAAATTTTGTAACATTAGTAAATATTTATTTTCATGATAAAAGGAACAAAAGTTAAATTAGGGTAAATTTTATTTACAAAGAATAAAATCAATGTAACCGTAATAGTATATATATATAAATTTTTTTATTTAATTTAAAATATGATTATATTTATTACTAGTTGTTTTTAATTTTTATATGACTAAATAAATTTTTTAACAAAAATTATATTTTTATTCAATAAAACAGACATTGTGTTTTAATAAATATAAAATTTCAATTTAGAATATGTATTTTTTGAATTAATATTTTATTTTAATCAATTAAATTTAAAAAAAATCATTATTTAATTAATATTGGTAATTTTAATTGATAATATAATTTTTATGGTATAAATATTAATTTATATAATAGTTCAAAAAATAATATTCTTAAAACAATAAAAAAATTATTTTTATATGAAAATTATATTTTAATAGATAAAATTATATAAATAATTTATTTTGATGAAAATATTTTTAGAGTCATCGTAAAAAAATTATCTAATAGTGATTTTTTCATTATTTTTTGAGATAATCAAATTTTTGGGTAAAAATTAAATGATATATAAATATATAGTTCATATCATGACATCTTAATGACCTAAAAAATAATTATGATAAATAATATCCACGACTAGATATAAGATTCTCCTTGAAAATTATGTGATTTTTGGGTGATTTTATTAATTTTATATAGGCTTTTTTAATCTTCCAAAAAATATATTATTTTTTATGTTTTTAAAATCATTTCTATAAAAACATGACTCACATAAACATAATAAATGGTAATATATTAATAATATTAGACTGTGACCAGATAAATTAAGGAAAATAACAATTTTTTGATAAAAACCCTTATTAATACAATTTTTTGGTTTGTGGTGTTTATTAATTTATTTTATAGCGTACATAACAATTTTTCGGAAATAATAAATAACTAACCTCTATTATCAAATATAAACCCACCCATGGTCCCCATTCTCATCATTAAAATACATCAATAAACACCTTACTCTTATATCCCCTCTATATATTCCACCGACGGTGATCCCGATCTCTCAAAAAAATCCTCCAAAACATTTGGGCATCACACTCTTAGGGTACAAAATGTCCCTATCATATTTTTTCATCAACATCTTCTATGTCATGCCTCTTCGTTTCCAATTTTTTTTGTTTGGGTATGCTGCCCTACATAATTATTACTATAAATTTTATTTAATTGTTATGGTATACTTATTTCACTTTCATTAATCCCTCCCATGTACTTTTATGTACACCCCTTATGCTTCTGAGATGTTATTGAAATTTTTTGTACCAAAAGTGAGGGACCTCTCCCTCTTATTTTAAATTCAGGAACCTTAATTATTTTAATAATTTTAAATATAAATTTGTTATGTTTTAATGAACTTATAAATATCCATCTATGTTACAATTTATATTGTTTTAATGAGAGATAATTTCTCTCATACCATTACTGCATTTACCTAGGCTATTATTATGTCAATGTCACATCCTTCTCCTATTTATTCATGTATATTAATTATCATATCCCTTTTACGTATAATTAATAATGTTGTGATATGTTTTTAATAATCACCCTAGTGCCCCCAAGATTTATAAATTATAAGAGACACCATTCCCTCTCATTAATCACCCCCATGAAAATTTATACCCCTTGTTACGATGCATATATTTCACCCCGATTTTCCATTACAAACAAATGTGTTGGGAAAACCCATACTCATTTCCTATCAAGGGTTTCCTACTTAATTTAATTATACATATAGGATTTATGATATAAATTTATTTATTTCACACTCATCCTTTTAATAAATGGTGATTAAAAATGATTCGATGTTGTATGATCTATGTGGAACACTTATGGATGTAAATGAAACTAAAGTAATGGGTGCCCCCGAAATTATATAACACTCTGATGAATTATTTATGGTTTTAGTTTTGTGAGATATAATTCAAGGTACTTCAAAGTGAACCTGAACGATAATAATATCCTATCCATCATGATTTATTGGTTTTTATCCTATACCAATGTCTTTGATTCCATGATTTAATTAGATTCCACAGTTCCCAAGTTTTCTATAAGTTTCCATGAAAATATCATGCCTTGTTATTCTTTTTTATGATTATCATCCAATTATCAATCTTGTAATTCTTCTTTCATGTTATTTTTTTCCATTATTCGGGTTCATATCTCACCTCTTTCTAATGTATGTCCACATGTTAGGTAGTGTCGTTTTAAATATATGTAATTTTATAAGAATGTTAGGGATGTTTTCAATAATAATTTAGTATCTCATTTTCATGATGTTTTTTTCATACCTAATTACCATTGAATATATTGATATTTATCATACAAGTAGTTTTATAGGTAAATATTTTTAATAAATATTTAAATAATTTGTTTTAATGAAAAATTATTCATACATTTCACCTTAAGAAAGGATATGGTGAGTTTGAAAATAAGTTGATTTAAGTGTAAAGAAAATCCAAAATAAGATATTTATGTACCCATGGTTTTGTTGAAGGTATTTCCTTTTTGTTCAATTTAAAAGGATATGTTCATGACTATATTTAATAAAAAAAATGTTGTTTGAAGAAAATAGTCATGTATGTTTATATATAGAGTGAGTTTTTTAGAAATGAAGATTTAGAGGTGTTCGGCTAGAGTAATGTTATTTAATGTTTTATATTATCCATTAACAAGTTTAATATCTGATGCGGTGATGATTAAATTAATGAAACTCAAATAAATTTTGATGGTTTCATAAATCAGTATTCTAGAAAAAAATTATCAGAAAATGATTATTGGAATGACTTTTGGGAATATGTTTCCCAGTATGAGGATAAAAGGAAATGTGTAATAGAATGATTTAGCTGGAAATAGAATCCCAGATAATTTTTCCTGTAGTGTGACATATTTAGGTCCATTGTAAAAAATATTTATATTTTGTAACATGATAGGTAATTGGGATGTTACACAAATGAGTCTATTATTCACAAAATTTATATATAGTCATTTATAGAGATCATTAGATAAAGAATTTAAGACAGGTTCTTAGAAAAAAAATTTATGATGAATTTTTTCAGACATAGGATTCTAGATGAAGAATTGTAAACCCAATCTTACTGTATAAAATATTTCAAACACATGTTCTTGGAAATATGATTTCTGAAAAATGATTCACTATGCTCAAATATTATTAAAAAAGTGATTTTCATCAAAGAACTATATATATATTTATTAAAAAGTGTTTCATATAGATCCACCGTCATGTTTGAGGGTTATAATATCAATGGGCTCTATAAAAGGAGTTCTAGAAGTTGAAAAAAATAAATTTCTCTAGGAAAAGTTATATCATCTTTTCAGAAGACGATCATTAAAAGGATGTGTTTTTTTAATCATGGTTTTAGAAGGAATTTCCATATGTAAAATTTAAAAGAACATAATAGAGGATGATATATAAAAAAATCACATTATGTTTTGTAAAGTTAAATTCTTATTGATGATTTTGACCTCTAAATTAAATGTTCTGAAAACCTACCGAGTTATGAGGAATTTTTATAATTTTATTTGAAATTATTTTCTAATGACTAACATATTATAAATTTTTACATTGAAAAATGAGGTGGCTTTGAAGGTTGTAATACAATGGTTGAGATGAGTGGGAAATTCATAATAGATGACACTATTTCTTTTATATTTATTAGATGGTTGATAATTATATAATAGGGTAAAATAACCCCTTTTTATTTAGTTTAAAACATTGAGAATATGTTATTACAATAATATTATTTGATGAATAAGTTTTGGAGGAAGAGTATTTTAGAACGAAAAAAGTTCTAGGCATATTTTTAGGATTAATGAGTTTGTCCTAGAAGCATATTTTTAAAATATATAGGCCAGAAGAAATATCTAAATTATAAATAAAGACTCCTAAGCTTTGATATATCTTTTTATGTTTGTTGGAGTAATAATCTGTAACTTTTGGAAACTATCATTTATTAGTTAAGGGTGATTCCTTCAACACAATGTTTGGGTTAAGGGTGATCCATTCCTTCCCGACTATGGTATTTGGAAGAAACATAGCCGAAAATATGTGTGTTAGGGGATTCCAAACAAAAAAAGGCATTCAAACCCAAATTTCTGAAGAACTCTATAAATAATATTCTTCCATGAATTAAATATTTCATGCCAACAGAATATGGGTGAGGTAGAAAAAAAATTAGTAGATGATAACTGAAACAAGTTGTAGAGTTTTATTTACAACGGAAGGACAATATAAAAGATCACCCTTGGTCAAACCACCCCTTCTCGATAGGGATAAATTCTTGTACCATCCTAGATAAATAGATAAATATGAATTTTTCATTTTAATTACTATTTTGTGAATTAAATTTTAATTTTACTTTAAAGGGGATGATATGTTTGATGGCGTACCTGATACGCCGCAATGAGTTTCTTTGAAATATTATTCTACACACTAACAATATAATATTTCTATTTTAAAATGTAGATAATTCCAAGATGTTGTATTCTAAGGAATGAATATAAATAATAAAGATATGATTATACATGTTTGTTAAATGCTTTTACATTTATCCAATAAAATTTAGAGGCTTAAAATGCTAATGAATCTAATTTTAAGCATAATTTACATTAAAAGGTTTATTTATCGCCTTTTAATGGGTAAACCTAATTAAATCAAGTTTTGGTCAATTTTCAAGGTTATATTTGACCAAATAAAATTCTTCTTCAAAACTGGGACACAAAATTTAATTTGGGTAAAATGATTGTATTTTTCTCATAAAATTCAATTTTTAAGGAAAAGTGGAAAATACTGTATTTTAATTCAAAACTGCATTTTAATATAATTTATGTAGATGGTTAGATTAAATTTTTAATTGGTTATAAAATTTAATTAGATTATATTTTAACCATTTAATCCAATGTTTTTCATTGAAATTAATTTCACTTTGAAATTGGACATATATAAGTGTAAATCTTTTAAAAGTTAATATTTCTTAATAACATTCCTTTTGTTTTGAAAACATTAATTAATTTGTAATTAATTAATCGAACTTATTTTTGAATTTTGAAATATAGAAATAATATTTTATTTCAGAATAAAAAATATAGTTTATACCGAACTTTTGATATTTTTCTGAAAAACCTCAATTTAGATGAATAGTGAAACAACTACTTAGTAGTTAAAGAAACTGAATTTTTCATTTAAGTGAAATTTTTCCACTTATTTGAATTGAATATAGAAAATATGAAATTCATGGATATTTTTAGTATGTAAAATTTGGTTTAATAAAATGATTTTTTTTCTATAATAGTAACATTTGTTTTTTATTTACCGCGATTAAATGTCAATATGATAATTCAATGTAAACATAATATCATAATAATACATAATTACTGTAACACCTGTACTAACCTTATTGAATGAGTCATGGACGAAAATTGGAATCCTTGGGTCTATTTTGTGACCCCATGGAGCCACTTGGTAGTGATAATGACTCTTTAGATTAATTAATTTAAACTAATGAAAAATATGACATAAAAAATATCTTTTAGTAAATTAATTTTTACATAGGTTCATATAAGTTATCATTTAGAATATATATATTATTTGTAAATATTAAGTTATTTCAAACATTTGTATATTTTCATATAATTTTTAGACAACAAATAAATTAAATTATTTATGAGAGAATAATGATGCAGTGTTTACCTCATCAATACATGATTTAAAAAAATAAGATTATCAAGATTAGAATAATATCCAAAACATGTCCAATTATTATTTTATGATTTCATTTCTACCATGACTGATCTTATATTTTAATTTAATTAGTTTTGGACCTTTAGAAACTGAATATCATTATATAACAAAATAATATTTTCATACTTTCCTAAAGAGCCCCTCCTCCACCTTATAAAAATCCCTTACCTATAACCCATTCCTCACACCTCTCAAGCCCCTTGGATCATCCAACCCCTATCCAAATAATATATCATGATCCATAAATTCCACATAGAAGCATTACCTTAGTTAGAAGTCACTTCAAGAAGTTCTTTTTTGGTTCAAACAAATGGGAGATACCCAAATTATAGGTAACTATTTCTCTTAACTTATTTTCTTTTTTTTACATTCCAATACCTAAAATAAATTTATTACATTATTTTATAACAAAACCATTGTATTCAATATACAAGGATGTTGTTATGAGAAGTATTATAACAACACTTATACACACCACCATCTATTAAGTGAATTACATACTGTTTTGTGGATGGAAAACTAACGCATCACCAAATGATGACTGTTCGATTATATACTACCACCACTCATGGTGGACATTAATATGGAACAATATTTATATATGATATATATTATTTTTATTATTTCTTTATTATTCTGTTTTTTACATTTATTGCCTACCATTATGGTTTCCTTAATTGGTAAACGAGAAAATTTCACTTGAGGAAGTGTGAACTACAACCAATCAAATTGATATGAATCATTAATGCCATATGAGGGAAGTATAAATGATGGTGTTAATGATGTTATATATGATATTACACTGGAATTATAATGTACCTATGTATATTTTTTTTTCATTCCATTAATGTATGCAATAGAAATGAAAGTAGCCTTCATGCGTACGTACGACTTACCGTCTCAATGAACGGTGTATTTCATTTCTTATCGTCAAATGATATGTATTATTATAAATAAATATATATACATCTTATATATTATATAAATTATATCCATATAATGAATATTATTATTGAGATAATAGACTATTGACCACATGGAACACTTGTAATTATAAGGAGTCCATTTTTTCTAAAGTATCAAATATCGACAAAATGATCATTAATAACTTAAATGATTGAATAATGTTTATAACATGGTAATAAGTGACATTAAAGGATTAATAAATATTAAAAATGTTCTTAATAATGTATAAATTGACCTTAGTTTATTATTCGGGTGCATAATGAATGAACGGGTCAAGATTGACATAAGGTAAGGGACTTTGTCTCAATCTCCTTTCATAGAGGAATATTTTGTTTTAATACACAATTTTCTACAATATGTTTTCTGAACTCCTTTTACCTTTCATTTCATTCAATGGTAACCTTTATCTATGAAGTGTTTTACTAAATGAAAAAATTAATGTTTCTTTTAACGTAAGCGTTGACAATGACCTTTCCGCTGCTGCAAATATTATTTGATATTTGGATTCCTTAACAAGATGTAATGTTTTTAAAAGAAAACTAAATACCATATAATCTTTTATGTATATTTTTATTGAAAATGATGTTTGGTTTTATTATTTCAATATCTTGTGAAATATCTTGAAAAGATATATTGTGATCACAATCTATTAATGTTATATTTCATTTATGCTTATGTTATATGTTATGATTATATTATGGTCCTTGGGCATCGGTTACATATATGGGTGGTTCCGTGATAAGCTAAGGGAAAGAGTGCATGAGATATCTCTCCAATGCATTGTGTAATGTGATGGAGGTAAATATGAGTGTTTCCCCAGAGGTATTTAAGGAATATACTTAAATGGGTATTCTAAATGTAATTACCTACATAGTTGTGATATAAACAATGTAAGTATGATAGGAATGCCACACGTAACCTTTATAATTTGTGATTACCTTGTTTTATTCATAAATCTTGTGTTTTCATGAGGTAAGATAAAGAGTTTATGTTTTGTATGTATTGATGGATGAATATATTATTTCTTTGTTTTATAACCCTTACTGATTTTATTATGCTCATCCCATGTTTTGAAATATTTTTCATAGGACCCATAGATGAATATGGTCAAGGATGAGATCAAGTAAAAGTCATAATTTCTAAAAAATGGAACTAGATATGACTCTACTTTTCAAGAGTTTTTATTTTATGAAAAAAATTGAAACTAAGTAGTAGTGTCTACTTTGTAATTTTTGAGATGTAATGTAATAGTTATGGACTAATTTTCTAAAACTACAATCCAGAAAATACACTCAATTTGAATTGTTCATTTAATTAAATATTATGTAATATTTATTGTCGGTCCTTAAAGTTAGTATCATATGTCTATTTAGGTAACTTTTGGAGTTATTGTATTGTTAAATTAATATCTATAAATTAATTTAAGTTAATATTGAAATGATATCATTTAAATATTACCTCAGTTCTTCGCATAAGATATTTCTATTTTCAGAATGGTTTTCAAAAAGGAAATAGGGAAGCTATGTTGGGATGATATCTAGAGGAAGACAACCTTCTAAATCAGTAGACCGAGATGGTAGGAATCTGAACTGATTTTTTTGTTGTATTGATGGAATAGTTGAATCATGCTATAAGTGGTAGTGTTATCAATGCATGGGATCAGCCATATCAACCACAGGGGATCATGTTTTTAGTGGATAATTTATTGAGGCAACATCCACCATCATTCAGAGGATCATCTATCCTTTTTCTAGTACAAGGGTGGATAAAAGCATTAGAAAAAATTCTTGATTTCATGTGGTGTTCAGAAATCAATAGGTTAGTATAGCTGTTTACCATTTTGAAGGTGCAGCTGGTCAGTGGTGGTTGATCGTGAAAAATTCAATGGGTAGTGAGGATAATGATGCTATTGATTGGGATGAATTCAATGAAATGATTCTTGTGATATATTTTCCTAAGGTGGTTCATCTTAGGATGGAAAAACCATTCTTAGAATTGAGGTAGGCGGATGACTCAGTGGATTCTTATGAATGAAAATTCACTCGAATAGAAAGGTATGCTCCAAATTGTATAGGAGATATTGATAGTAAAATCCACTATTTTTACTCAAAATTAATTCCAATGTATCGAAGGTAATTATCTTCTTATTAGTTAAAAAGTTATGAAAAACATGTTCGTTGTGTGGAGATGTTGAAAATGGAGTTTTTTGATGTTCAGGTGATCATTGACAAACAATAGAATAAGAGGTCAAGGTGGTAGGAGAAAGGAAAAAACTCATCAAAAAAGTCTGATGATAAGAAACATCGGTGTACAGTTTGCAATAAATGTGGTAAAAAGAATATTGGGGAATGTATTTTGAATTCTATTAAGTGCTGCCGATGTTTGAAAAATGGGATATAAGGCTTGTAATTTCATTGAAAAAGAGATGTGTAATTGTAAGACAAAATCAAATTCACAATCTATAAAATGTTTTAAGTGGAATGAAATGGGTCATTATGAAAATGAGTGTCCAACGAAAAACTCAACTGGGGGAAATAAACCATACTATAAGGAGAAAGGGGTGGTGAAATCCATTGCAACTACTTCAGCAGATGTTGGGACATCAAATGAAGTAGTATTAGGTACACTGTTTGTCATGAAATTTTATGCCAATGTGTTGGCTGATATAGGGGTACATAATCATTCATTTTTGAGAAGTTTTCTACTAAATTGGGAATTCTAGCTCATGATACGAATACAGAACTTATGGTAAAAATACTTGGAGGAAATTTTGAGATAAAAAGAAAACATAATAAACTTTCAGTCCTAATGTGCAGGAAGAATCTACCTAAAAACCTTATTGTTTTTCCTTTTGTAGAGTTTGATATTTATTTTGGGTATGGGTTGACTTTTTTTATCATAATAAGATTGAATATAGAGATGAAGAGTTTTCTTTTAAGAATGATTTTCAGTTAGTGTACAAGAATGAACAATTTATTTTGATAACATATCAGGATGCTGAGAAACTAGTAAAAGATGTAAATGAATGTTACCTTGAACATTTTGTTGAAAACAAAGTAACTGTTCAGTTTAATGATGTTCATGTGGTAAATGAGTACCTTATTGTTTTTCCTAATGGGATTCTTGTTATAATACATGGTCGTGAAGTTGAATTTACTATTTAATTTTTTTCTGATGCTAAGCCAATTTCAAACCCCCCTTATCAAATGGATCAAATTGAACTTTTAGAGTAATATAATCAATTACATGAGTTGTTAGATAAAGTTTTCATTCGACGTAGCACATCACCATAGTATGCTCCTCTCTTGTTTGTTAAAAAAGAGATGGTTCAATGAGGATTTTCCTTGATAATAGAGCATTGAATTACATCACTGTTAAGAAAAATTATCCTTTGCCTCATATTAATGATATGTATGATTAGCTCCAGGGAGCACAATATTTTTCAAAGATTGACTTGAGGTCGGGGCACCATCAGTTGAATATAATGGAAGCATACATTCTGAAGACTATGTTTCATACTAGATATGACCATTATGAATTTATAGTTATGCCTTTTGGGTTAACCAATTCACCTACTGTATTCATGGATCTTATGAATACAATTTCTCATGAGTTCTTGGATAAGTTTTTGGTTGTGTTCATTGATGATATTTGGGTTTTTGCTGAAATTAAATAGGGGCATGAAATTCATTTAAGGGTTGTCTTGAAAACCATTAATGAAAATAATCTTTATGGGAAATTTAGCAAGAGTGGGTTTTGGTTATAACAAATTTCATTCCTTGGTCACATTGTTTCAAAAAATGGCATAACTGTTGATACTATTAAAACAAAAGTGGTTGAAGAATGGACAAGACCCACAAATATAAATGAGATTTTTAGTTTTATTGGTTTGATAGGTTATTATTGGAGGTTTGTTGAGAATTTTTCATGGTTGTGTTGTCCAAGGACTATGTTAACTCGAATAGGTGTTATGTTCATCCGGACAAGAGAATGTGATGATTGTATTTAGGAATTGACAAGAAAATCGGCGAATGATCCAGTTTTGGAACTGACATCCAGAAATAGTGAGTTTGTTATCTATAATGATGATTCATTTAAAGGATGCGGTTTTTTCATTATCTATAATGATCAGGTAATTGCTTATGGTTCATGTTAGTTAAATCCTCATGAGTTAAATTACACTAGACATGATTTGGAATTAGCTTCTATGGTTTTTTCATTAAAAATTTAGAGGCATCATTTGAATGGAATTAAATGTGAAATATATACTGACCAAAAAAGTTTGAAGTATATATTATCTCATAAATAATTAAGCATGAGAATGAGGAGATGGTTGGAATTAATCAAGGATTATTATTTCACGATCCCTTAATATTCGAGAAAATCAAATAAAGTGGCTGATGATTAGAGTCCAAAACATTTTACTTCATTAAACGCATTATGTTTGGAATGATATACCTTGGTTTTTGATTTGATAGACATTTTTATATAAGTTTTTGGTGCAAGAATTTATTTTTTTTATTTCAGGTGTTAGTGAAATCACCTCTATCAGACAGAATAAAGGAAATGTAGAAGGAAGACAATGAGTTGTAGGAATAATTAGAGTTGGTTTAGAAGGGTAAGTTGTCTCATATTAATGTTGTTACTGACTATTTTGAGGTTTGGGAAAATATTATATGTGCCTTGTGAATCATAGTTGAAGAATGATTTGTTATTTAAAAATCCTAGTTCTTTGTTTTCAGTTCATCCTGGATGTACTATGATGTTCAGAGAACTTTGAGAGTATTATTGGTGGCATAGAATGAAAAAAGATATTGTTAATCTTACTGTGATGTGTTTGAATTTTCAACAGGTTAATGAAGAGCGGCAGTTATAGAATGGGATGCTTCAGTCTTTACCGGTGCCAGAGTGGAAATGGGAAAATATATTCATGAACATCATTGTGGGATTAACAAAGAAATCTCAATGTAACAATGCAATTTGGTTTATTTTTGATCTATTGAATAAATCAAATCATTTCTTTCCTATTCAAGATACATTGTCAATTGATCAAATTTCTCGGTTGTATGATAAAGAGATAGTCAGGTTACATGGAGTGCCCCTCGACATTATATCTGACCATGATCGGAGGTTTACATTTAACTTTTGTAAAGGCCTTCAGAAGTTATTGGGTACTGAATTAAATATCAGTACATCTTTTCATCCTCAATTTGATGGGAAGTAAAAATGAAGAATTTAGACATTTAAGTATATTCTACATTCTTGTTCACTAAATTACCAGGAAATTTGGGACCAACATCTTTCATTGTTTGAATTTTTATATAATGAACATTTTCATTCCACTATACAGATGTCCCCCTTAGAGGCATTATGTGGAAAGCGTTGTTAAACTCCATCTTTTTGGGATCAAGTAGGTTAATGAAAGATTATGGGGCCAGAATTGGTAGTATAGATGGCATAATAGGTTTAGGTGATTCAAAAGAATACGAGAGAATCTAAGAGTGGGAAGAAAGGATATTGGGATAACTAGAAGAAGGTTCTTTATTTTGAGGTAGGTGGTCATGTCTTTCTCCATGTTTCTCCATTGAAAAGTGTGATGTGTTTTGGTAAAAAGGGATAGTTGAGTCTCAGTATCATTGGACCTTATGAAAACCTAGAGAATGTTAGATCAGCTTCATACCGAGTGGTATTTCTACCATGATTCATCTTATCTTATAGTTTAATTAGTTTTTTACATTTAGAAACAGAATATAGTAAAATAATTAAATAATACATTCACACAATTTTAAAGAGCCCCGCTTCCCCCTTATAAAAATCCCTCAACTCTAACACATTCCTCACACCACTGAAGCCCCTTGTCTCATCATACCACAGAAAAAATGATCTCTCAAGACCCCCCTCTTCCATCTAGAAGCCTTACATAAGGCAAAAGTCACTTCAAGAAATCATTTTGGTTCAATCCAATGGGTGTTACCTAAATTAATGGTGACAATTTCTCAAAAAATCTTAATTTTATTTTACTTCTACAAACTCTAAAACCATTTTATTCATTTCTTTTAAAACCACACTAGTTTCATTTATATATTAGGATTGTGTTAAGATATGTATTTAAACTATACCTACACACACCTCCATCTAATGGTGGAAGAATATACTGTTTCTGTGGATGGAAAACTAAAGCCTCACGAAACGATGATTGTTTGATTATCTTCTACCACCTCTCATGGTGTCCATTAAGATAGAACTATATTTATATATGGTACATATTCTGTTTATGTTTTCTTTATTCTTATTTGTTTTACATTTATATCCTACCCTTATGGTTTCCATAATGGGTAAACATGATAATTTCATTTGAGGAAGTGTGGACTACCTCCCCCTCACAGTGATATGACTTGTTAATTGGTATATATGGGATTTATAAAAGTGTGTTGTTAATGATATTATTTATGATATTATACTGGAATTATATTATACCAATTTATCATTATTTTTTCATTCCATTAAAATACGAAATATAAATGAAAGTAGTATTCATGCGTACGTACGACTTACCGTCTCCATGAGGGATGCATTTCATTTCATATCTCCAAATGATACATACTATTATAAATACATCTATGTACTGGATATATATGAAATATATGATATCGAAATAATGATTATCATTTTTGGAGATAATGGACTATTTAACACATGGGAAACTTGTAATTATAAGAAGTCCCTTTTGGCTCAAGTACCAAATATCGACAAAATGACCATTATTAACTTAAATTATTGAATTATGTTTATAAGATTGTAATAAGTGACATAAAATGAATAATAAACATGGAAAAAGCTCTTAACCAAGTATAAATTAACATTAGTTTATTATTCAGGGGATTAAAGAACGAACGGGTGATGTCGGACACATGGTAAGGGACGTCATCTCAATCTCCTTTCAATGAGGAATATATTGTTTTAATACAAAAATTTCATTCATAGGCTTTATAAAAATCTTTGATTTTTCATATCAGTCATGTGGAATCTTTTTTTATGAAGCATTTTACTAAACGACAAAAAGGAATGTTTCTTTTAACATACACTCTGAAAACAACCTTTCCACTGCAGCGAGTATTATTTGATCATTGGATTCCTTAACAAGATGTAATATTTTTAAAAGACAAATAAATATCATATACTATTTTATGATTTTTGGTATTGAAAATGGTTTTTGGATTTATTATTTCTATATCTTGTTCAATATATTGAAAGGATATATTGTGATAGAAATTTTGGAATTTTATCATTCCATTATGATTATGTTATGTGTTACGATTACATTATAGTACGTTGAAATATTTTACGTATAAGGGTGGTATTATGATAAACCTAGGGTGGGTGAACCTGAGATAGCGCTCCTATTAATTGGGTAATGTGATGGAGGTAAACATGAATATTTATCCTAATATATTTAGGGGATATACTATGATGGGTATTCCAAATGAAACTCCCTACGTAGTTGTGATAGATAAAATGTAAGTATGATATGGATGCCACAAGTTACCTTTATGATTTGTGAATACCATGTGTTATTCATAAATATTATGTTTTCATGAGGTATGTTAAAGATTTTATTTTTGGTATGTATTTATGGACTAATGTATTCTTTCTTCGTTTTATAACCCTTACTGAGCTTTTTATTCTCATACCATGTTTTGAAGTGTTTTTCACATGAACTAAATATGAATAGATTCCAGAATGCGATCAAGGAAAATTCATGATGTCTAAAACATAGAACTATACATGACTCTTTTTATTGAAGAGTTTTTATTTTATTAAAAAAATTATATGAGTAGAAGTTTCTCCATTGTATTTTTTGTGATTTAATGTAATATTTATGGCCAAAATCTTTAAAACTCTAAACATGAAAAGATCATCAATGTGAATTATTCATTTATTTCACTATTATCTAATGTTTAAGGAAATTTCTTTATATTCTTTGTCTTCTATAATTTAAAATTAATAAAATATAATAGTCTTGAGATATTTCTTCACTATATCTAATAATAAATAAAATATATTTTGAGATATACTATAATTTCCCCATGATATTCCAAATTAAAATCTCCATAGTGGTAATCCGTAGACATTCTATAATCATTGAATGAAACAAATTGAACTGGAGGTTCATGTGTTAGATTTTGTCCCTAAAAACAACTTCCTTGTACATTTTGATTACATATATTCATGTAATTGGTTATTAAATATGAATTTAAAAAATCGTGATTGTTTTAATACATAAAAAAATATTTGATAATGTGTAAAGGATATTTATCATAAGAAAATGAAATAATAGTTTTTTTATGATAAGAATCAATAATTTCTCTATCGTTATTCATAAATAGGTGTTCGATAAACATAATATATTTTCTTTTGAGACATAAATGATATGGAATATTATTATAATGGGGATTATAAGACATTGTGACTTATTCTCATGAAATCTTTCCTTGGGTAACTTTTGTGGGAAGCCATTGAAAACCTAACCATGTGGCAAATGTATATCACCTCTAAATATTGTGCGAATTTGGTTATTCAAAAGACAAAACGATCACATCTCTGTCATGATATTTACAAACTCATCTCTTATGAATCAGAATGCTTAGTGGGTTATTATTAGAGGTGATATTTAATTTTGGAGGAACAATTAGGCTGGAATTAAACATGGATTCCCATTATTTACTACCCTTAATGTTTATTTCAAATAAGTGGGTTGGTATTTGAGGTTAATTCAAGTAGTCATAAAAAAATATCAATATTCCACATTTATTGTATTTAATATATCTTGGGACCAAGAAATATATATATTTATTGGATATTATTCATGTTAATTCACTTTTAGGGATTTCTCTAGGGTTTTCCATTTGTTGACTCAGCAAAAAATATGTGGAGAGATCCATTAGAGAAATGATTTCCCCCACAAGATGACATTTATTTAATGGAGAGTTAGTAACCATTTTATTCAAACATATTACAACATCCAATTTAATGGGATTCATCTCGTCTCAACGTTATCATGTCGTAGAGGACCTAATGATGAAACCTCACACCACCTATTTTATGAGAGAAAATTTGCATCAAATTTTTGGTGTACCATTAGAGGTCTTAGTGGAGTTTTTGATTAGTATATATCTTGTATTAGTTTATTTATTCAATGGTTTAGTAGATCAATTAGTGACTTGAACAAAATTAAGGGGCATGTGCTTATTCATTCTATAGGTTTCTTATGTCTTTTCATAGAAGCGATCATGTCCCAATTTAAAGCTATGAAATCCACAGCCTCTAATACTATTTTCAAAATTAATTGTCATCTTAAAAACCTCATGTTGTAGTTGAAATAATGGGAGTATGATACCAATCTCAATTTTTTCCGGAATGTGATCTATTTTAATATTAACCCTTAATTACCTTCTAATAAACACTAGATATGTTATTTTCGCAAATTTTTTTATTTCAAACATAATATCGAGGGATCAAGCATCATTCAAGATTTGCAGGTTGGTGTTATCATTCATGACTATAAGGGTTCTATTATTTTATCCTTCGCAGCTATGTACGATGTTGCTGACTGTATATAGGCTAAATCCAATTCCATGCTGACAGGATTAGAGATTTATCATCTCCAAAATATTCTGCTCACCACCCTTGAAATATATTCAAATCTTCTCTACAAATCTATTCGTAGAAGTATCCACACTCCCATGATCATCGCCTATTTGGTCCGTAATTGTAGAACTATAATTTAAAAATTCATTGTTCTTCCTAACATATGGTGTAGGGTTAATAAAGACGATGAATTATTTTCTTCTAGGGATCCTCATGATTACCTGATTCATTTTTTTTTAATTTAGAATCCATCCAAGATGAAGGCATGTATATTATTAGACATGACTATCTCATGCTTCAATATTTTAGATCCCTATAAATCCCTCATTTTCTTTTCTATAATTGAAGTGTGACATCATAATACAATTATCAATGGCTATTCATTTTTTCCTATTAATATTTTTTGGAAAGGATTATGAGAACAAGACCAGTGAGTAGAAATTCACATTTACATGTTTAATTGGTTATTTCTATATGGGTATGTGTGTAATATTCACTAAATATTTTTATTTCAATTAATACATAACATGAGTCACCTAAATTGATGTACTGATGAAAATAATGACTATATATTTTTATAATAAGGTTGGAAATATTGATCATGTCGTGATTGAAATTGTATTAATGAATAATATAGGTAATGTTTTTAAAATATTTTTATAAATGAATTTTATATATTTCAACCCTTTAATTGAATGGAACTGTCTAATTTAGTCCATTTCTATAGGGAACTGTTACCTAGTTCATTTTATTAATTTTAATGAACATGGCATCAAACACATAAGTTCATGACACTAGTATGGAACTTTTTTCATCAATGATATCATGACAATGAGATTATATTACAATGTGTGCATTTGTATAATGTTGTTTACTTTTGTAGAAATTAATCCATAATCTATGGGTTCAATTATGTGTTTCTAGAAACAATCATTGGAATTTATGTGGTTCTACCTACTTCCAATGAAAATGGGCCCATATGGTCACACACTAAATGTCCCCAGAACCTTTGATAAATCCTACCTGAATTTTACATATTGAATAAAAATTATTTTCATATGAGGTTTGAAATTAATTCATGTTTGGTTGATTAATAATATTAAGTTGAATATATGATAAATAATTATTCTCTAGTTTTGATACTATAAAATTTATATACATTCCAATGAATACAATTTTCTTTTTTATTTATTCAAATAAATATTCATTAATTAAGGATTAATAAATATCGATTAGGTTTAACGGTTCAGGTTGAGGGTCCGATTAAGTAAGTTATATTCTCTATCAATTTAAGGTATTTTTTTACCCATGATTTTAGTGTAATATAAGTTTATAATAATAAAATATTATTAACATTTATACATAGTGTGAAATAATGAAAATCTTATCGATGAAATGCCACTGTGCAATTACCAACCCAAACATAGCACTATATATACCTTGTGATAACGTTTTTTAGTGGTGGGAAATATGGTGCATAATGAATTCTTGAGAAAATTTAGTAACAATATAGGATATAAGAATTTATTTATATTTAATATATTCAATGTGTTTTATAGCTTGTGATGTGTGTTACAAAATTCTTAAATGGACTGTGGTATTATATATAAAAATTATTTTATAATATGTGAATTATGACCTTGAATTTGGTTTAATGGGAATGAATATGAGTAAAAATATTATGGAATATATATGTAAAACATTCCTTAATAAAATTAATAATCTATAATAAAATAATATATACTTGGTTAGAAATGAAGATATTATTTTTTAAAGGAAAAATATATATTATTTATTAATTTTTTATGTGTGTGATGGATTTTCATCTTAATTGATTATATAAATCACTATAGATTTCTTATTGTAATGAAATTAATATATTATATTACAAATATAATTATTTTAAATTTATTTTTCAATTTTTATCGGGTTTGGAATGAGAAGAAATTAATTATATGTTTCAAATATAATTTTTTCATCAAAATAATTTTTCATTAAATGTTGTATAAGAATATTTTAATTAATTAATGAAACTATTTAAAAACATATTTTAGAATATTTGAATATTTTTTGAAATCAAAATGTTGTGATAGATTTAGGTTTTTTAAGACAAAATGTTATATGTGTTGGTCTCCCAGCCCATACCCCCCATATTTTTTAATGAGTGTAAGAGATACAATTTGAAAATGAGGTGTAATGTGTTTATTCGAAAAGGAAGTTAGTAATAAAATACACATTAATTCTAGCATGAGAAAAATTATAAATGGTGCACACAAGTATAAGGAGTTTTATTTTAATATTTTCTAGTTTTCTAAATAAATCATCAATTCTTCTGGAAAAAAAATATTTAGGGTAAATTAATTAAGAATCCTCAATGGATCGATGCCCAAAAATGAAATTCGTATCGAGCAGGTTCATCTTCATAGAAGTAGAACAACTTCCTATATGAAGCCACTCTAGTCAAATCGAATGATGAAATACTCCCATGTATAGAGCATTCATAATTAAACATAAGGACTTAAACATTCTGATGAATAATGCCATCTTTTTGTAAAATAATCAAAATAAAAAATAAAGGTTCACGTAGTGTCCATAGACCTCTGGAAATAATGGATTTTCTCTTATGAAATGAAACCATACAAGGTATATATGTTCAAAATTATCTCCCTCTACATTAGTAACATGTAGTTTCCATGCCATGGATCCTAACATCATAGTTATCATGTTCCACCATATTCAGATCATACATCATTTCATAAAACATTTTTCCCAGGAAATCATTTTGATGATTTTGAATTTATAAGGTTGTATAGAGATATTTTAGAAAAATCCAACACACATTATAGGAAATCATTGTCCTAAGAAGTCACTTGGGGCACATCATACATAGGAAAAATTGCTGGACATGAAGCAGATTCCAATGTGGTGGTATTATAAATACATGGAAAATTATGACTCATTCAACCAAAGTTATTTCTGATCTTCAGCATTCATAAGTATAGTCCCATTTTCCAACCATCTCATGAAAGAAATTTTTGAGAAAACTATTTTAATATTATTTCTCTAATATGCATGAAATCTGTAATATTTCCAAGGGAATCAAAGAATAATTTTCGTGAGACGACCATAGAGATCCTCTAGCACACCGGTCTAAACAATGAACTTGTGTAGGACATCATGATGGGGGAGAAAATCCCTATATGACATTCTATACTCCTTGACTTGATGAGTTATTGATCAAGAAATGAAATTGAAAAAAAGAACATGTAGCATGTTGGAATCATGAAATAAAACATGAACAGTAGTAAAAGAATACACACACCATAAGGAGAAAGAACAAGAAGAAGGCCAACAATGCTAATAAAATGGAATAGGAGTGCAGCTAAAAATAATAATCAGGGCCCTCTGACTCTATATAGAAAAAAAATCATAAAAAATCAAGAATTCAAGGATTTTGAGCTGGTTAAAATTCATTCCCAAGGTATTTCATTATTTTTTAAATATGTATTTATTTATATTCTTCTAACATCCTAATAAACACATGTTTTCTGATTTCAAGGTATTCCTCAATAGTAATATTACCATCCTAGTGAAAAATTCAAATTTTTTCAAAACTAGAATATATTTTCACTAAATAAATGAATTTAAAAGTTTAATTATCATTTGGATTAGTTTTTAAATTATAATAATATCTAATTGATTAGTTATAGTCTTAATAATTCCAAAAGAATCAATATTTTATTTTATTTTTTTATACGTTCTATTCTATTTATATAAAGTAATTTTTATAAAAAAAATATATCATTGCATTTTACATATTTATAATAATAACAATTTTTAAAACTCTATAAAATGGATTCTGTATTTGTAATTATAAGAATAAAATATTATAAATATATCCCATTTATTTTTAATCGTATGGAGTAGAAACTATGGTAAAAGTTAATCACCAGTATAATTGGAAAAATAAGTTAATTAAGGTTATAAAAGTGTGATTAGTTCCCAAAATCTATACAACACATTTAATTATTTCATTAATGAGTTTCATTTTAATATATTGTTCAAATATTACAATAAATTGAATTTTGGAACAATTTTGAATAAATAATAAAATTTATATTATATTATTTTATGAAAATTAAAAAGTACCACACAATTTAGTTTTATATCACAAGTAGTTTTTCATTAGGATAAATGTTTTTATGACTGGTTATAAATGGATATATATTTTTTAGTTTAATAAATTATTTTTATTATAGTATTTTCAATTTTATTTTCTAGTGATTTTAAAATTACCTTAATTGCTTATGAAATTCAGAAATAATGCGTGTGAAAGTATTGTAAAAGGTATGGTAAATTTAATATAAATTAATATAATTAATATGATTTGGATTAGTGATTTAATTCCTTAAACATAATGGTTAAATATAATGTATAAATTATGATAGGTTTTTTGTTTCTAATTCAATTGTTTTTATGATGAATATGAATTAATTCTAAAAGAATAGTTCCAAAATGACTTTACTGATATTCCATGACAAAAATTTTATTAAATGATTTAAAATATTTAAAAATATATTGAAAAATTAAAATTGGGATGTGAAATAATCTAAAATTTAATCAGTGTACCAATTTTATCCACTTTGGTAGTTATTAGTAAATTTACGACCATAGATGCCTAAAAACAATGCTACTACAGTTAATGATAAAATTGATAATGAGGATGTTAAACTATAAAATAAGGCATAAAATGTAACAAAAATAAGTATAAATTTTATTATATGAATGTATTTAATCCTTTTAAAGTCCTTCATTTTTAAGTATTACAATTTTCTCTAAATGGTGATGGTCCTGATATATATTATATTTCAGTAGTTTATCTTATTTAATGTGTATCCATTAACTAAATTATAAAATGGAACCATATAATATCCTTCATTAATAATGTTTGAGAACTATATCATGGAAAACCCTATACTAATAACTTACTTGTTTCCTTAATTTTTTTATTAGAGATTCTTTAATCATAAAAATACCATCTTAAGATGGATTAATGTGTTAGCCAAAGGTGGTCTCTTAACCAAGAGTTCATCATCTTAATAAACTCCTTCAATGTTTAGTTATTAATAGAAATTTTATAAATAAAATGTATCCAAAATAAAATAACGAATCTGATATACACTATTTTTTATTACGTTATAATGTTTATTAGAGAATAATATTTCCCAACCTTTCCAGCAATTGTGAAATTAAAGTATAACTCATGTGTATATATTGACTACTACCAATACCTAGTGATAAAATTCAATCTCCATTGAAATAATTCATGGTTGGTTATTTTATTGGATTTTATCATTATATAATATACTTATGACATAATGATTCTTATATAAATTAATGATCTTATTTAAATACTTACCTACTCATTTGTTGGAATTTGATAATGACTATCATTGGTATGTGTGTACTACCACCATAATAAAAGATGTCATTAAGTTATTACTTACTCTAATCATAGAGGGTAAAAAAGATATATTTAAATAATATATAAGTTATTTATGATACATTAATTATTATATAAATTTTAATTATTATTTTTCCATCCATTTTTTACATGCATCAAAAATTGGATACATCTGTCATATGTATGTTCATATTTTCATCTTCATTAGGAGATGTAATATACTTTTCACCATCATATTAAATAAATCCAAATAAAATTGAATATGATGATTTAGCAGGATACTTTTGATATGATTAATGATCTATAATTTACTTAACCATAAATAATATACTAGTACAGAAACACTCAAACCAAAATATTCTTGAAAAATGAAGTATTATACATGAAAAAATGATTTGAAAAATAAAAATTTAATAAATAGATGATATGATATTAAATGTAAATTATATATGGTAGGATATGTATAGATATATATTGATAATAGATTTATAATAAATCTATATTTATTATAATTGATGTATGAACCCATATAAATTAATATGAGACTTAAGGTAAGAGTTTCCCATCTCACTTTTGTTTCATTGAGAAATATTCCATATTAACTACTTATATAATTCATGTAGACACTTTTTTGGCCCTTTGATATGATATATAATTAATATATTTTTTTAATATATTAAAATATTATTTTCAATTTATTTATTTAATGGGGGTTATGATTCAATTGTATCAAAAATAGTAAGATATTTATGTAACCATCTAATTTTTTTGAGACTTGCTATACTAAATTTCCACTAATGTTAAATCTATTGATATAATCGTTTTATAAAAATATTTTATCTTAATATATTTTAAATCATATAATTTTAATATAATAGTTTCATTTCCACATATATCTTATTAAAAATGAGTGATAAAGTTTTTTTTATTAAAAACTCACAAAATTTCACAATTATTTGATTATTTTTTCCATCTATTTCCTTAATCTGTAAAACATGTCATGTATTTTTTTCATTGATAAAATTATTGTTTAATTCCATGTCAATCAATATTTTAATTTAATTTCAATTGTTTATAACTGAATCTTTACATCATTTTCCAAATTGGTAATTTATAGCCGTAAAAAACTAAATGGCATATATGTTTTAAATTTTATATTAAATTTGAAACCACTATCATAATTATTTTTATTGAGACCTCATTTAATAGTTTTGAATAATATTTAATTATAAAATATTTCCCTTTTTTCAAATTTATGATTTTTATATTTCATAAAATAAAATATATTTTCTATCCTTTGAACGAAATGTTCAAATGATATTTTAATGATAGTTTACATTTTTTACTATTTTAAATAATGTTATGATTCATTGGGTATATGGTATTTTGATTACATCAACTTTATATCTATTGTCATATTATTACTATGACTATTTAAGGATGATTTTTTCAAACCTCATTCTTTCCCATAATTAAATTATGTTATGAAGAAATATTCATATGTCCTAATTCTTTTACATGGGTTATGATATAATTAAATGATAAAATGTTTATAAAACATATTTACATTACTATATTGATATAGTGATAAATATTTCAATATTTAATGATATTTTTCCAGACATATATATGGTATTCACTATATCATGCATAGTCTTGGAATAATATATTTAAATATTTAACTGGAGAAAGAATGATATCTCATTAGATAATAACGACAATAATAGGGAATTAACCAAGTTAATAAAGGGAAGTTATCGGCTAAAAACCTATTTTGAGTGAATCTTAAATTATGAAATGATTGAATGAAGAGTGAACCCAATCAAATTTCATAGTATAGGTATTGATCCTTGATGATGGAAATAAATTTTAATGCTTACATCTATTTTTCAAACTTATATCTTATGATTTTTGTAAAATTTCATGGATCATGATTAATTAAAGATGAATTCTCATTCATATGAATTTTGTGTTTTAAGATGCTAAATAATTATACCATGACTCAAGAGTAGTGATCTATGGATAATTGATTATGAAATTTTATAGTTATTATTATGAAATGATTCCCTAATACATATCATTTTCTTTTATTATATTTTCATTTTCTATGTCATATGTTTACTTTATTAAGAATCTAATCTCACCATTTCTTATGTTTCCATTTTATCTAGGTTAGGAACAATGATATTTTTTGATATTTTCGAAAATGTTATCCTAGGTGAAGTCTTTTTCTGTGATATTCTATAGTATTTTTATGCAATAAGAAATTATTTGTATAAGAAGTTTTTTTTCATTTAAGTAGAAAGTAATGGGTTTTTTTATGTAATGATTTTTTTGTAATTCTCAAAACACCAAATAAAAACGTTATTTGGAACATAAGTGACACAATATTGGTTATTAGTATTTTAATTACACATGGTTAATATTGGGACATAGTAATTGGTATCAAATATATTGTTTAATGATAATTGTTTTGCACATGGTCTAGCAGTATGGGTATAGTTATGTCTAAGTTGGTATCATAATAGGGTTTACATTACATTTGAGGTTATGAAGTAATCATTTGAGGGTAATTTGAGAGTTAAGGGTACTATTATATGTTGATAAGATGAGGTATGATGATAATTTTTATGGTATACATTCCCTTTTTTGATTTGATGTAACGAGATATGTATTAGACAAATGATACTTTATGGGATTTTTAATCCATTTTAATAAATCATTGAGATATATGTAACCCCCAAAGTTCAATATATTATTTATATTGACTTTATTCAAGAATAAAATTATTAGGGACATTATATAATTAATCTTAATATATAACTAAGGCTGGTATACAAATTTATTTGAGGATGAAATATTGATTATTTATTTAGAATTGCATGTGGATTTATTAAGACTTTTTGTTGATTTAGGATATTTATTGGAATAATTAGGTTATTTCAGAGATTATATGATTAGGGAATAAAATTATTTGGTAGGAGAGATTAGTATTTGTTGATGTTATTTTGAAATATGTGATATGCATACCATTGAATAATATCTGATAATATATTGTTCATTTGTTGGGTTTTGAACTTATTCATTAATGTTTTAATAATTTTCATGGACATATTATTATAGAATACTTTGGTGAAAATAATGGTTTTATTTTTGGTGTTTTAATGATTTTTGTATTATTTCTTCTTATGATGGTTTTTTCATAATAATTAATATTTTACCATATGTTGACCATATTTTTGACAATATATATATATAAAAGGATTAAAATTTCATTTTTTGTGATATTATGATCTATTAATAGGTAATTGTTTTTCTCTGTGCATGAAAAATTATTAATGGTGAATTATCATGAATATTAGGTGGAAAAAATCTCAAAACACAAATGAATGATTAAATTATAGAGTGGAATAATTTGATGATATTTTTCACCTTCTTTATCACAATTGAAAAGTAATTTCACAATCTTAATAAATAAGAAGTTAAATCTACTGAGTCCCATGTGAAAAATACTTCATAGATAAAAGTTATGCATTATAAAACCTACTCAAAATTATACATTTATATTACATATACCATTTGAGATATAATTATGAAATAATAATTTTAATAATATTAATCATATAAATTAATGTCCATTTAAAAATAATTTGTTTTATGTTTATTAATGTGTATTTCTTTTAATATTGATATAATTATCTTCTACTCCTTGTAATTGATTTATAAAATGTTTGAATCCCATTTTCCAGAAAAATGATATAAAATTTTCAAGGGAACTGTAAATTTAGTGGGGTAGAATGTAAAAACCACAAATTTTAAAATTTATTTATATTTTATAGACTTAATTCATCTAATAGTTTTTTATACACCCCAAACTGATCATAAACAATGTGTGATTACTGTCGAAATATTTTAATTTAAATATTACCATAATGAGTAGATCATTTTTTGGATATTACGAATATGAATGACAACATTTTGAAATAAAAGATGAAGTTTTGAAATAATATATTAAATTATCAATCATAAATTTATTATAAATTATTTTTAAATAAAGATAATGTTTTTGACATTAAAATTGTTATTTTCGTAAAACTACATTTATGTATGTAATGTATTTTTATCATAATAAATTAAATTAGTTAGAAAGTGATTAATAATTATAATGTAATATGTATATTATATATCAAATTTAAATAATTAAAATTCATCAAATAATATTTATTATAAATGCACTTATAATAAATTAATTCTATGCTTCAAAAATAAATTATCTTTATAAATTGTTATAATTGAAATTTCTATACAGATAGTATAACTAATTATTAAAAAATATAGAAATTATATTTGAAAAAATTGTTTTAATATTTTAAATAATATTTCTATTATAGAAATATGAATAAATTTTATCATTTTCATTGAAAAATTAAATGTTGATTGAATAGTGAAGAATTACAGATTTTTAAAAAATAACCATTTATTTTTAGAAATATTTATTTAATTAAAAAGTACACTTAGTTTTTGGAATGTTTTAATTAAATATATGATTAAATTTATTAAAAAGTTTCTAGAATATCTATAGGAATCATTATAATATTACATTTTGATATAAATCATTTATTATCATTAATGATTAAATTTTGTAAAAAAATTCATTTCATTTTTCAATCTTATATTGAATGAAATTTTTTCCACTTCTAAAAATGTAATGATTAAAAATATGTTAATTAATTTTAGTAAGGTTGTTGAATTTTTTTAAATAGGTCCCTTCTATTGTAATTAAGAACGAATAGAAACCATGGTAAAATTTTATCAGTAATATAACTGGAAGAAACATTAATTATGGCTATTACTAAGGGATAATGATTCCAAATAACCCCAAAACACTCTTATATTTCATATTATGATATTATGTTTATCATCGAGTTCCTGAAATTGAATATATATATATATATATATATATGTTTGGATAAATATTTCTATTATAATGGAATTTATATTATTTTACATTCAATCTATTACATTCTGTCACTCTCATTAATTAGACATCTCGAATATATTTTCATTATGATGAAAATAAATAATAATTTATTATATATGTTTAATATTAATTAATTTAATTTTTAAATTTAATTATGTTTAATTTTTAGTGATGATATAATTACGATAAATGCTTACAGAATGCAGATATAATGGTTGTGCATGTAGAGAAAAAATAATGGTAAATGATTTTTGAAACAAAAAAAATTTACAAGGGTTAGATGAATTGTGGTATTACATTAATATAATGTGTAATTAGAAATTATAAATGTTTATAAATGTTTTTATATTTTAATTCCATTATGGTCATGGTGTCTTTGAAGTCAAATTAAAACAACAGATCCAAAAATGACAATATAGATATTTTATGTTAAACAATTCTATATTTATTGATTTATAAAAATATTTTAATACACCAAGTGGGATAGGAAAAGGTCTGACATTTAATCCTTATTCTGTTTCAGATCCACTTTTGTTCATAGAAGTAAATTTATATCCATTAAAAACAAAAAAATTCATTATCAAAATTAATGATAATAATGTATAATGAGGGGTTTAAACCGAAGGATATGATTTAAAATGTAATTTAATCGTCAATAATTGTTTTTGGTTCAATGTTTTTTTACCATATAATGTCCTGAATTTTATATTATATCCATTTATTAACACTTTACATGATTATGATAAATATTATATGTTAATATTTTAACTAATTTATAGTTTTTCCTCTACATCACTTACAGAATGGTACGTTCTATTATCCTTCATTCAAAAAACATTTAGCACTCTTTCACGTCCAATTACTACAATAGTAAATTCCAATATTCATATCCTTAATCCTATATATTCATTTTCTATAACAATATTCAATGATTACTTATGGTGTATCTTAAAGGAGGTCCCTCAAAGAAGAAGTAATCATCTTACCAAACAATTTAAAAAATTATTTATTTTATTTTTCATATAAATATATTATACCCATAAAAAGTTGTCGTATAGGTTATAATAAATATTATTTGTTGTTATTATAATTAAGGTAATATAAATTTTCACATATATTCCATAATATAGGAAATTAAAGTATCACTCATGCATATATGTGGATTACCTCAACCACATAGGAATGTTATTCATTTTCCACCAGAAAATTTAATGGTTTGTTGAAATTATGTAATTAATATTTATACATGATATATATTAAATTATAATTATTTTTGAATTTAAATACCCCATCAATCATTTACCTACCCGTCTAATGGAAAATGATAATATCACTTGTGTGTATGTGTGGACTACCACCACCATAAAGCGATGTGATTCATATTTCAATTATAATTTATATGTATGATAATAATGATACATTAAATAAATATATATATTATTTGTTATATTATGATAATTATCTAATGTTGAATTATTTTTAGCATTCTTTCATTACCACCATTGAGATGATGAAACATCACATGAGTGTATATACAAATTAACACTTCTATAAACTGATGTAATTAATTTTTAATCACCAAATTATAAGATCATTCATAAAATTCTACATGATTATTAAATACTATACTGAATAAATGAGTAGAATTATTTATTTGGTGGAACCATGATAAAATTATGTGGACCTAAATTTCTGAACCCAAACATGTAAGAAAAACTAATCCATTATCACTCGAAAAAATGATTGAAATAATGAAATGTTAATAATTTCGTGAGAAGAAGTTATATGTAAATCATATATGGTATTTTATTTATGAATATGGATTTAAATAGATTAAATATAAATATATATTTATTATATTTGAGGTTTGAATCCATAAATGTGTGATGAGACATGATGGGAGGGTTTCCCGTTAGATATTAGTTTCTTGTCGACTTTTTCCATATTCACTAATGGGTTTATTTTATATCATCATTATATTTCCAATGTTATATGATAAATCATTTATATAATTATATATCTATTTCATTATTTTTAATTTATCAAAACATCATTCCGATGGATGTGATTCAAATGTTCCCCATGTATTATGAGATTTATGCTATAATCTATTTTCTTTTCAAGGATGACTAATCTAAATTTCAATTATAATAAATTATATTTATCTTATAAATTTAAACCAATATATTTTATTTTAGTTGATAATTCAATTTAATTTCAATTAATAGTATAATTTCCAAGTATTTTCCCATGAAATGTACATAATAATGGTGTTTACAAGATCAAATGTATTTCCTCTTTGGCCAAGTAATATTTTCTAATATGACCATTTTTTTTAAATTGTTTTCGATAATTTTATTTTAGATTCTATAATTATTAAATAATGTAATTTTTAACCATATTGTAATATAATTTCAATGTTTTTACAATAAATCTTTCCAATATATTCCCAAATGGTCATTTATGAAGTTTTTTAAAAAATATTTAAAGGATCCTTTGTTATGAATTTTAATTCATGAATACATTTCCCCAAAATCATTACTATTATTTACACTGATGATTCCTTTATTTATTTTTTTATTTTAATATAATAGCTTTTGAAAATAGTTTTGAATTTTTAGTTTTTAAGATAACAAAAGAAAATGTTATTTTCACCATTTTAATAGAAATCATCTTAAGATCATTCAAAGTTATTTCTCATTTATGTCATCATAATTTAAGGATTATTGTGAATAACCATCCAAACTCTATAACTTAATGTCTTATAATATGATACCATCCAAACTCTATAACTTAATGTCTTATAATATGTTGATTTATGGAACATTTTATGAAACACATATATTTACAATAACATATTTGTGTTATGTTGAAATATATAAGGAACCCATTTATTTTTTTATTTCTTATGATATGTTGAAATAATGAAATTATTAAAGAAATATATTATATTCCATTGGATTTGACATCTGATTAGGGATGTAAGAATATATCGATCAAGATATTATTTAAAGGTGTTGAATCCTCTAGAAATATTGATAGAATTGGAAGGAAAATGAAAATACTTACCATGATATTGATTCTCTCATTTTCTCAAGTGAAACAGAAATCCGCAAATCAATCGTAATTTCTGAAGAATACAATCCCATGTGAATTTGATTAAATAAAAATATCAATATCTTTTTTCATGTCATATACACAAGAGTTTCATGAATTAAGATACCAAAAATAGTTCTTACTTTTCATGAATCATATTGATTCCATAAAGCATCTTACCCACACATCATGGTTTAACATTATATAAAGGTGTTTATACACTTATGAAATGCTGATTGAATGTGATTACCGTTAACAAATTGGACAACATATACCTTAATAAAGGGGATATTCGAGAGAATATAAAGAACCATGTATGCACAATTTTACACAATGGATTAATGTAAGGTTGTGATTAATAAATTAGAAAGAATTAAAATAGAATATATGATAATAAAGAAGGAAATGTTATGTGATATGGTTTATAACTATGAGAATACCATGATATTATTTCATGACGTGTCATTGAGAAATTCAATGCAACACTAGAAAACAACAAATTGAGGTCATAAAATCAATATTAGAAGGATAAATTCACGGATCACAATTTCACAAAGAAATATTTTCATATTTGGGTGTTATAATTATTGAACAAGACTAAGAGACATGATCAATGGTTGATGAAGGTATACAAAGGTGTACATAAGAAAGATATATCTGGAACACACATGGTGGAAGACAAAGAGATCATCCTATAGTGAATCAAACCTAAAAAGGGAGTAAATATATCAGTTTGAGCATATGAATATGAATACTTTCAGTTCATTTTTGAAGTATGAGAATACTCTGGTTGGGCTCCCGAGAAGGTGATGATAGGAGGGGGTATAACCAACCAAGGAAGAAGAGTTGAAATGTTGGAAGTATAACTATTATAAATTGGAGGATCGTCTAGTGGGATGTATAACTTCTTTCTTCCCCAACCAATGTAGTTAATGATATGACTACATAAAGAATTCATATTGGTGGTTATAAAAATCATGGATAAGATTTGGTCTTTGTATTGATAAATATAAATACATCAAAATGCTCTATCTATTTTCAGAACTCCACATGAGGTGATATTGACTGATATCACTCTATTGAATGAATACCATAACATGTTAAAGATTTAGATTTTAAAGAAAAATAATTAATAATAATAGTGTACAACTGATTACCCCCTAGTTACACCTATCCGAACATGTGAAACTATAATTATTATCATAGAACAATTTCCTCAAAATATCCAAGATTTACACTTAGTGTGTGTGAATATTAACTCTATAAATAGATAATATATGTCAATATTTTATAGGAATAGTTAACATAGATGGAGAAATTTGGGGCTACCAAATGTTTTATCTCATAGAATGAACGTTGTAGATATTGCACAAGTTGATTATCCACGCATAATTTATGATTATATAAAGACACATGTAGATAATATAAATATATTGTTAGATGGAATAAAATAAAAGTAAATCATGATGTATCTACCAGAGAAGGTACAAAAACCCCATGGTCCTCCTACATGCCAATGTGATCTGGGAAAAAATAGATGTTGTTACCAAGGTAGTGTTAATGTCAATAAATAAAAACTATATGTTTTTAGGAGATAGTTAGAGGATGATGAAAAAAATTGATACAACTCTATCTATTATATCAAAAAGATTTAAAAATTAAATGTGTAATGGAATTTTTAAGAAACAAATGAAGTGGTTCTATTATGGTGACTTGTAATTTAATTAAGAAATGTCCATTAAATATGCTTGATGAATTAAAATTACAATTATAAAAAAATGATGGGAGACTTTTGAAATATAAATTGGGTAAGAAGAAGATGAGGCACCTCTGTCGTAAAAAGAAAAATATTATTAGAAAGCATAAGAGGGATTCATCCTCAAGTTGATATTGGAATAATGATTTTTTTTTCCTTATGAATATAAATTTAGGGAATTATTCATCATGTAGTAGTGATGTTCGATTGTAAAGGAAAGAAATTGCATGCAAAATGAAAGAAAAATTATATTTATATATTAGATAGATATAATTCATCAATAATGAGAAGAATCATGAAATACAAAATAAACTAGATGTTGTTCAGATACATGATATTATCAATAACGAAGTAGCTAATATTTATGAGATCAAGAATCAAAATCTTTGAGAAACAGAACATAAAATGATTATCAAATATCTAAAAATTTACTCGTTGCAATGGAAGAGGAACTGTTTAATACCCAATACAAATGAATCATAGTACAACATGAATTAATAAAAGTTTGATAAGCCTCTAATAAATTATTTTAGTTTAATAAATAATCCACTCAAGTTGGTGAAATAAATGTTTACAAAAACATAAAAAATATAGTAAATTCAAAGATTGATCTATCATAAATAACCACAAATATAACAAAAAAACCCTATAAATTATTAGAAAAATAAAATAGAGAGTGAATCTATGACATCAAATGATGAAAAATATATTCCAAAGAGTAAACAACCCCATATTTTATGTGAATCATAGTTTGAGATGGTAAAAAAACAACAAAATATTGACATATTTGAATGTAATATATATGAATAATGTTTCAAGAGTTCTACTGGTGGTGTGGTATGCATGTACAAAAATAATATTCATGTTGGTTCCATATATATTTTCTAGGAAATAATCAATAACCTTGGATGATTTTCAATGATCATATAAGGATAAAATCTGAAGGAAAAAACCTATGAATATAATGTAATTATTACATAATACACAAAAATTGTTATTTCATAATGCATCTATGGAATATGTATATTTTATTGTTACAAGGATAAGGTATGAATTCCATGGTTAGAATGAGACTTTCCCTATGTTTTGAATAGGAAAATATATCAAAATAAAAATAATGTATTGTTGTATACCAATTTTGAGGTGATTGAGAATATCAAGAATTAATGAATAGTTTTTTCGATTAATCTATTGAAATTAGGTAAACCATTAGAACATGCTGAAATTTTACTAAGTATAATGGATAGAATGTTGTTTCAAATGGGTATGTAAAATATGGGTAGATGTTATTCACAACATTCAACCGGAAGGAACATAAGATTGAGGCAAACAAATTCATTCCAAAAAAAGAATATATTTAAGATAAGAATTGAGATATTCAAATAGATGAGTTAGAAAAATTAATTTGGTATAAGAATCATAACATACTATTATTGGGAGAAAATAATGGCACATATTATGATGAATCTCTTTTTAGGAATGTAATTTATAATTAACTGTATCATACCTCCTTATAATATATTACTAAATATCTATTGAGCTAGAATGCACAGAAGTGATGGAGAAATTAGTGGTTTTCCATTCTAGAAAGCATGAAGTTATTTTCCTTCATGGAGTCCATCGACTTTAATGAAATGCATGAAATGTGTGCATACCATAAGTTGGAGGTCCCTAGTTGATGATCAGATGGAAAAATTGGGTTGATTTTTTGATAATTTTATCTTTCTGATTTGATTGTAAAAATGTAAACAATATCATGTATTTCTAGTATTAAAAAACCATATGTTGAGAAATAAGAAGATATTATCTTTAATTTATGTGGTTGGATAACATTGAAAACCTTGGTTGTGTCACTCATGTTTTCAAAACTAGGTTATTACACACTAAAAAAAAATACACCAACTAAAGTCACATTGGTAATAGTTCAAATTGGTATCATCCTTCTCTCAAAAAAATATGGAGTAGTATGAGATATACTTTAAATTTAAAATAAGAGATATGGAAACCCATATTAATCCATTCCAATTGAATTTCAATAAGTGGGATTCAATTTTGAGACACATATTCACTTTTGAAAATGTGAAGTGATATTGAAAACAAAAACAATGTATGATATTATTGTTCCCAAGTGTTTTATTTTTTACATGATATATCAAAATGTTGTTGGTGAGTTGAGAAGAAATGCTTATGCTTGTATAATTGGTAAGGATTCACTTAATTTAATTTTTGGTCTTTATTAGGAAATTATCTATGTAACTATGATTATTTTTGAACATTTATTCATTCCCAAGACATATGACAATTTTTTTGGAATTTAAAAAAAATTACAACATTGAATAGAAACACATGAAAATGTTTATTTGTCTGAATAATTAGATGACCATTCAAATTAATATTTTTCAAGTAGATTGATTATGTATAATGAAAAATAAATTAATAAATAACATAAAAATATTAATAATCATATTTATTTTTCATGAATAATATTTTAGAATGGGCTGTTTTGGTAATTCTATAGTAATTAATATAAGAAATTTTTATCAGTGGTTAAAAATAAGTGTCCATCCATAGCCATCCAAGCTAGGACAACTCAACCACACATAATTGAAAGAAATATAATCCATGTGATAAAGCCATCCAAGTCCAGCCATCATGGAGATAGGTTGTGGGAAATCATAGGGACAACACTATTTATATTAGGGTGTGCATGGGATACACAAGATGTCCGATGGATCATTATGTAGGGTGGTGCCTCCCAAGTGGTAGGTGTCTGCATGTTCTTTTGGATTAAAATCCTTCATTCCAAATTTAGAGTTAAGTGACACAAAATTATTTATTAATCATTCCAGGAAGGATTTAATAATAAATTTGGGATGGCTTGTTTTTTAACTGTTTAGCCAACTTTTAAATGTTATGAATATATCAGCTATATCTAATGAGTTCCATCAAGGTCATTCATTCTAAACCACATTCATGTTAATCCTCATCTCTTATAAAAGTTTTTTAGAAGAAAAAAATTTCATTGTCAAACCTCTAATTATCAAACATGAGGTATCCACATACATTCAAAAGCTATGATTTCAAGGTGATGAGACTATGATCATCTATGCATACAATCTGCATCGTTTATACATGAATCTGTATGAATAATTTGGTTCTCTATAGGTATAAATAAATATATAGAAGTATATTAATTCATCATTAATACATTGACTAGTTCAATCATTAATGAAATGTTGAATTTTATATTTTTATATGAATCTAAGGATTAGTCACATAATAATGTAATCCATGATATTCATTATCATGAATAGTATAAACTATGTTAAGGGAATTCAAAGCACACCGAGTTATTTGGGCATTCAAAATGTTTATTAAAACAAAATAAAAAGATTATGACTATATTCATGAATCTATAATGTAATGTTATGAAACCACACTACAAATACTGATACACTGATGATGAAAATGATACTACTGACCAATATATTGAAGGAATTATTTTATAGTGTGAAATAGGAAACCATGACTATTTATTCAATCATGGTGAATAAAATATCATGTGACTTACTTACTTGTGAGATATTGAATCCACTTAAATTATAAATCGCAAATTGATGTTTTTCATTAATATTCTGATATACAACATTGCCTTCTTAAATTGTGAAATACACTATTATTTCATTAATTTGATCACCCTTACATGAAGGTTTAACTTTATGTGAATGTGTTTGTAACATTATAAATAGTAGAGTAAATGTTATTACCCTTACATGATGTGAACCATGAACCCTTACACAAAGGGACAATTTGAAGAGAATATTTGATCTTGTGTATATAAAATAATAAATCAGGGGTAGAAGGGGGGAAAAGATTTAGAGTTAAAAAACAATTAAAATAGAACATAATATAATAATGAATTAAATATTATGTTATACACTTAAAAACATTTTGATGTGCCTAAACATCAAGAATGATTTATCTTATAATAATTGTGTGCATCTCTAGAACACAAGCATTTGAGGCTATGAATTCAATAATAGATGAAGTAATTGCCTGAGAAATGATTCACTATTGAACTCATTGTATTTAGGTGATAAAATTTATTATATATGATCAATATACTTGATATATGAATATTAAAGGTACATGAAGTTTGTAAATTTATAAAATTGAACATGTAAGCTCGTGCAGTAATATCAAATGATCATCATATAATGTATGTAACTTAAAGGGGAAAAGAAGTCTCATTGTTTGTGTTGGGAGTAGAGGAAGTCATTTATGTGGTGTAGAAAGTTGGAGGAAACACTCGTGGGACATTCGAGAATGTGAATACGGTAGGGCGTGTAACAAACTGAAGAAGAAGAGTTAGGTTATTCGGTGAATATCTATGATCATCTTGTTGATTAACTATTAGTGTTTATAAAAAGTTTCATTCTAAAACACTAAAATTGATTATGAGATTATAGTATAGAATCCTTGTTGGGGTATAATAAAACATGGAAATGGTTAGGTCATTATTCAAAAACTTCTAAATATTTTTTAGTTCCCTATATATTATTACAAATTAACATAAGGTTAGATTTAGAGAGATCAAAGAGTTTATCGAGAACCATGTCATGGTTAAGAGATTTGTTTCAATATAAATTAATTCATAAAACGAGTTTGCCACTGATTCACACTTGTAATAACACATGTTTTAAGAATTTGTCAAAATCTCGACCCTGTATGAATTTTTGACATATTTATGTGAAAAATGGGAAATTCAAAAAAATTATAGATTTCACTCCATGTACTCAAAGTTACACGTTGTGTATGAGTTAGGCGTGTATCATCCACATTCATTCCTATTATATGTCGTGTGATGAACATGTAAGAATTTTCTACAACATGGCTTGTGGGGTTACTGAACATACCATGTATTTTCTTTTCTATGTACCAGCTGAGTTTCAGCCATGTGTAGACCCATGAGGTGTGTCTAACATGTGTGGATACCATCACCTTAGTTGGAGTACAGGAAAGGCCACTGCACAGCATGTAATCCATTATACACATAGTGTATTTTAATTTTTATTCACTTAAATGAAATAGAGTTGCGTTTTATTATAGAAAGTACCTTTTTCTTCCCCATTTAAAGACCATGATTCTCTAGGAAACTGAAAACATTTCATCCCTTATATTCTTCATTCGATGATCATTCTTCATTCCATTGGTGGCTTTTTGATCATATTAGGATGTTTAAACATGTTCACCCTTTTTCTTTCCAGTTTCATTTCCTCAGATAGTGTAGTTTCCATCCGAGCATAATTGGATGGATTTGATGGAAATGTATATCTACGAAGAAAATCATCGAATTGAAGCTTGATAAGAGAAGATCCTATGTCTAAAAGTTTCATGTAGGTGGTGCATACCTTATTTCGTGTTTTCGCAGACCATTGGGCGGTGCGGCTTAAAGCGAGTAATTGGATATTTTGATCGAGACCATGTTAAAGTTTCTTTTGAATATTACATTATTAATTATACATGTGGGTTGCATTTAGGTATGCACAATTACCAATTTTTCTTTAGTGGGGCAATGCGTGGGGTCAATGATCATTTCAAGAATTTTGGCTGCGGTTGGCAAAATCGTATAAGTGATTTTTTATTAAACTATCCGTTTATAATTTGTTATGTTATGATATGAATTGTTAGAGGCTTCCATGACCTTTGTGCTAGTATGGGACATCACATAGCTAGAGAAATTCAACTAATCATTTTTTTCAAGATTAATGTATTTATTTGGATTATATATATATATATGATTTGTGATATTTCATATAAAGGAACATTCAGTTGTGCTGGGAGTAGCCCAGGTTACATTGGGTGGTTCTGAGCATAGGATGGGCAATCATAGACATCGTAATAAGGAAGTGTGGCTATCAGGTCGAGCATGGAAGGGGTAACTTGGCTGGAGAGGTGATCATACATGAGTGAAATGGCCACCGAGGCATGAGGTGTCAGAGATATTGTGGATTGGGAACTCATTTTGGTGATTAAGGCTCTCCCTGCACATTGAGTAGTGTGCACACAGAGAGACTCTGTGATGAGATGGATTTTACAACTCATGTGGGTAGAGGACCCCATCAGTTGAAGTTTAAGTAGTATTAGTTTGGGGGTATATGCCATATGAATCCATGTGGAAGGTGAGGAGCCTTCAGGGGATAACATTGATGCTATCGGGTTGGGGGAAGAGTCTCTCCGCAGTTTGTGGGCCGAAATCACTATCCCTCCGATGAAATTATTGAGGTAAGACATCATTGTTTCTCCAGTAACTTAATTGAGGACATAAATATATGTTATTTAGAGTTACTACTTATTGGGTGTGGCTTCGGGATGTCGGTACTTGTGACATGCGGTGTTAGGTGTAACATGGTGTCTGGTTACAAGACAGAGATTCCAGCTTTGGTCGAAGTAGCTAACACTCCATGGTTGCTACTGATCACTAGTTGAGTTTATGTTTATTTTTTCATTATACTATTTATTGTTTTCCTTATATGTGTTTTCTTGCTTAAACACATATATTTGGTACTTACTATTGGGTGGTATCCTACTGATATTTTTCTCACACCCTGCACGTGACCTTCAAGATCTGTGTAGACTTTATGGATTTAAATTCATGAAACAGACAAGATTCAAGAGATGGATTATTTTAGCTATCCCATGGAGATGGTAGGAAGTTTTAGGTCTTGCCTAGCTGGAGTTTAATTTGTTTTTCTTTCTTTCTTATGGTATCATGCTTACCATGTTTCTTGTAGCTACTGTTGGATTGCCATTGGAACCCTTTTATATATTTACTTTCTATGGATGCAAGACTTGTCTATTCTAGTAGTTACTATACGTTGTCAACATTCTGTTTTGTTTACTTTCCACTGCACTTATATATCTATTGTTTCTGCAATTTATTTCTATTGATTTTTTTCCGCAATACGGGTCTGGTTTGAGTATGCTGGGTAATTTAGTTTCTCTTCATGTTATATGTTAATACATGGAACAGTATAATTATTATCCTCCAAGATGGTATAGCCTCCCACCATTTACATATCAGACCCTAGATCCTAGTCAGAAGCCTTTGGAGTTCGATGAGGTGCACCTATGGTAGTAACCCCTGACTTTTTTAGAACTGTTCGGCTAGCTATTCAAGTTTGGTTCGATACAACATCCCTCTCCATTTAGCCAATCAAGACATAGGGATATAGACTTATGTGAATTACCCAATCATATATCTTACGATTATTATTTTATCTCATTTATTATGATTTTTTAAAAACAATTACTTACTCTTATGACTCATGTATTTTTAAATGCCTAACCATTATACCATGACTGGTGAATCATGATCATTGACTGATTGGGTATGAATATCCAATGTTATGAACCTGACCATGTACCCTTATAATTTTCTTATTCTTTCTATTATCCTCGAATGAAATATACTATGTTTACCATTACTGAGAATCTATTGTCATTTTTATTATTTTCTATTTCCCCTAGGTTATTATGAATTATATTATGTAATATTGGACTAAAAGTGTTTCTATGTGAAAATTTTTATTGTAGGAGATGTTGTAGTGTTCTTGTGTAAAATAATGAAATAAGTAAAAGAAGAAAAGTCCTTGTTTATGGAGAATGAAATCGGTTTGGTACACAATTTGTTTTTCTACATCTCTAAACATAAAAGGTTTTGGGTTTATAGGTGACACAATATTGGTTATTGATATTGTAATTATGAATGGTTGAAAATGATTCAATTTAGTTGGTATAAAATACATTAAGAAAAGATTTTGTTTTAACTGATGATCTGGGTCTATGAGTATATGGATTTCTAAAAAATTCATATAACCTAGAGATATCTTCAGCAATAATGATATCAAGAATAAAGGGAAAATCACCCCATCCATTTTTGTGAATCTAATGAGAAAATGAATAATGATTATGCATCTAATAAATTCATTTGGAAATCAACACCACACATCAGTAGAATTATAATATTTTGTGATAGAACTTGTAGATTTTTATGGTGATGTTATGAGGTTCAAGTGACGGGTGTATATCACTATTATATTAGTTTTTTACTTGAATCCTTTCATCATAATGATGGTACATCTAGTCATGGTTAACCAAATTTCCACCAATGACATAATTTTAATTTATGCAATTAAATATTAAAATAAACTAATTTTAAATTATATGTAATTATTAATTATAATTTATTTAGGGGTTACTTTTCACGATTTTTTGATGAGTAGTCCAAGGATGTTCAAAACATTTGGGTATTACGAATGGGCCTGGACAAATCTGTGATGCTTCGAAACCATCATGTGGTATCAAAGATATCATTTATAATTTCATATTTACTTTTTGATCATTGAGTGATAATATTTCTTGTTTTTTAGTTTTAGTTTATGGTTTTTTATTTATTTAATAAGAATGTTATTATTACATATTTTTCAATTTCATATCATATAAAATTGGTCAGGAATAGTTTTTTAATGATCAAAAATTCCATCAGGATGTGCCAGATATTCTGGCTAGTAGACATAGTCACAAAATTTGTAACTAAAAAGTACACTCTATGAATCAAGAGTCACAACACATGTTCATTGTACTGTATAAACTACACATTTAGTGGTAAATAAGACATGGTGGGTAATTAATATAGTATGTTTTGACAGAACCATCTTGGAAAATTTTTTCCCATACCATGTAACATATTAATAGAGTAAATGGAGTGTGGTCTTGTAGTATTGAGAGATATATTTATGTAATCCACATTAGAAATTTTTTGTTCTGTATTTATTGAATGATTTGTATGATTGTAGACTATAAAACATAGAGGATACAAGATATGTTTCAATAATACATGTCATGTAATGAATCATATGGTTGAAAGACACATTGAGTCCCTATATGTGTATCTCAAAAGATATTACATAAGAAATAGAAGGTTATGCACTCCATGTAAGACATACCTATTTATTTAGGGTACATGAAATTGTAATCATACACTTTTAAATTAATTTCATGGAATGAAATTAATTGTGGAAGTATAGAAATAAACATAGAATATTATTGTGTACACGCCATGGGACTCTGTTTAAAGAATTATATAGGCCTAATTTAATTTTTCAGAACCATTAATGCATAATGAAATACTATGTAGATTTCATACATGCCATGTATTTATCATTCACATTTAATAAAATAATGACAATTTATATTCATTCATATAATAATATCTTAAATATGTTACCTATTACATTACCCTTCACGCCATATGAATTTTAATATGTTACACATCATGTATGCTTTAGATGTCATGTGAATAAATAGTACACCACTAATAGGGAGTTGTTTAGTTTGGATGGGTACATTTTGTGTTTACTTATTGTACATATTGTGTACATAATTAATTTAAAATTATATAAAATAATTTTATTTTTTAAAAGATGGTATGGATAGTTATCAACATGAATGTTTAGATAGTAAATTTAAATTAAAGGATATAAATGATTAATATGATTATTAATTAATGTCATAAAATTATCTTAATAAAAAATAATGCATTATAATGATTGTTATCTAGTTTGAGTTTGCATATTTTTTGCAAGTGTGGATAATCATTGGCTTAGACTGACCTGTGTATGTAATTTGTTTTTTAATTTATTATTATAAAATCAACATGATCACATATGTGTCATCCCCTCAATTGTAATATTTATAACTTCCATGTACATGGTTTATTTAACGTGGACCAACTAAAATATTAAATTGGTTATTTTAATATTATTGGGTGTAAAATAATTTGTAGATATTGGAGCTCCCTAGAAAATTGGGGAAGTTTATGTTCCAATACAAGGTGAAACCAACCTAGAAGATACATCAGTTCTTAGATGGAATACTCCAACTCGAACCCGGAATGGATCAAGGAGTTATTTCCATAGGGTAAGGTATTGGATTATTATTGTAACATCCCAGGTAAATAATGAATAATAAATTGTCATATTTATTAATATTTGCAAATTAAATATTAATTTTAATTAAAAGGGGTTTCTATGTTTGATAGCGTACTCGATACGCAATGATGATTTGCTTTGAAAACTTACGTTGCACACTAGTAATATAATAATATTATTTTAAATGGTAGTTAACATGTAGCCGTAGTATTGACGGGAATGGATAGAAATTACTAAAATATGATTATATATGTTTTCTAATTGTTTTTAAATTTATCCAATAAAAGAAAAAGGCTTAAAATACGAAAAGATTTCAATTTTAGGCTTTTATACCCTAATTTTCACTAAAGGTTCACTTATCACCTTTTGATGGCGAACCGTCATGAAATATAGTTTTGTTCACACTTATACATTCTATTGTACCAAATAAAACTCTTCTTTAGAATCGGAACATCAAAATTTAATTTGTGTAATGTTTTGGTATTTTTCCAATAAAGTTCATTTTTTTAATGAAGAGTGTAAAATGTTTTATTTTAATTCAAAAACTCTTTTTAATCTAATTTATTTATATTATTAGATTATCTTTTTAATTGGTTTTAATGTGAAATTAGAATAAATTTTTACCATTAAATCCAATAGTTGTCATTGGAATTAATTTCACTTTGAAATCAGACTTAAAGTAGTGTCAATCTTTTGATACTTATTGTTTCATAAAAACACGCATTTTTTCAAGACAACGGTAATTAATTATTAAATTAATTAATGTGACTTATATGTTTTGAATTTTTTAATATAGACTTAATCTTTGAATTCCGAATATCAAATATAGCTTAGGGTGAATTTTTGGTGTTTTTCTGAAAAACTTCAATTTTTGATGAATAGTGAAACCACTAAGTTGTACTTATAAAAACTGATTTTTCGTTTAAATGCAATTTTACCTCTTCTGTGTTTTGAATTTGTAAAGTCCTACATACAGGGTTGTCATTAAGAAGTAAAATGTGTTTCAATGGGATTAAAATAATTTTTTGGTGAATAGTAACTTATTAAGTTTTAATCACGATTAGAGGTAATTAGTGTAGTTTAAGGTAAAAATAATGTTTCAATAATATTAAATGAACTTGACACATGTCCTAACCTCATTGGATGTGTCATGGACGACCAAGACAATCCATGGGTCAACTTGGTGACCCAATGGAGCCACTTTAGTTGGAAAATGACATTAATATCATTTTATTTAATGTTAAAATAAAAATGTCACAAACATGGGTTTTTTTACTAAAACAATTTTTACATGGGGTTATACAAGTCATATTTTTTACTAAAAATATTCATTGGAAAGATAAAACTATTTCCTACATCATTATAGTTTAATGATAATTTTTAGACATTAAATAAGTTAAATTATTTATGACATCATGATGATGCATCGATTACCTCATTAATAAAGGATATAAATAAAATGAAATGATAATGTAAAATCTATGACCTACACATGTCCAAAACATATTGGATGTGTGGATTTCTAACCCCTATCACCTTATCATAGAAACAAAACAATGTGGGACCATTAAAATCCGAAACGCATTCTAAAATAAAGTAACATTTCCTTACTTTCCAAGAGTCCCCCTCCTCTCCTCTTATAAAAGGCCCCCACCTCAACCACATTACCCACACTTCCAAAGCCTTTGTCTCGGCCAGACCCTACCCATTTTGTCTCTACACTTCCCTCTCTTACTCCTTGAAGCCTCACTTTGGGAAGAAGTCTTTCCAAGGAATCCTTTGAGCTCAAATCTAAGAGAGTTACCCGATTTTAAGGTGATGTCTTCACTTGTGTTCTTTTGTTTTATTTTGCTTATCCAACCCCCAAAATCATTTTATTCATTTCTTTTGTAACAAATACAGTATCTTAAATATACTAGGATGTTGTTATAAGAATATTTCTAGATACACTTACACACATCTACATCTAACAGTTAATCAACATATTGTTTCTTTGGTTGGCGAATTTCTGCCTCACGAAACGATGATTGTTCAATCTTCTTTTAAACACCATTAATGGTGGCCATTAAGATGTAAATCTATTCATATATGATATATATTATGTTTATGTTTTCCTTATGCTTATTTATTTTTCATTTTTGGTTTACCTTTATGGTTTCCATTGTGGGTAAACACGATAATTTCATTTTAGGAAGTGCGGACTACTGCCCCCTAAAAGTGATGTGATTCGTTAATGCCATATGTGGGACGTTTAAAGGATGGATTTAATGATATTATATATGATATTATACAAGAATTATAATATACCTCTATATCATTATTATTTATTTCCATTAATGTATGAGATAGAAATGAAAGTAGTGTTCATGCGTACGTACGGCTTGCCGTCTCCATGAACGGTGCATTTCATTTCTTATCCCCAAATGTAATGTACTATTATAAGTACTTATTTGTAATGGATATATATAATGTATTTTACATTGAAATGATGAATATATTTCTGGAATTAAAATATACATACCTCTCATTTAGTTTTAATTCCATTAATATGACAAAGAAATGAAAGTAGCGTTCATGCGTACGTACGGCTTACTGTCTCCATGAACGGTGCATTTCATTTCTTACCTCTAAATGATTATGTAATATTATAAATACATATATCTGCTGGATATATATGATATATATGATATCCAAATCAGGAATTTCATTTTGGATATAAAGAACCATTGACCACACGAACAACATGTAATTATAAGAAGTCCACTTTCAACTTAAGAACCAAATATCGACAAAACAAACATTATTAACATAAATATTTACATAATGTTTATAACATGATAATAAGTGATATAAAAGTAATAATTAACTTGAAAAAGGTTCTTTAATCAATAGAAATTAACTCAAGTTTATTCTTCAGGACGTTAAAGAAAGATCGAGTCAAGTCGGACACGAGGTAAGGGACTTCGTCTCAATCTCCTTTCATTGAGGTATATTTCATTTTATACACAACTATCTTTTATATGGTGTATAAAACCCTTTTAATTTTACTTGTATACAAAAGGAATCTATTTCTACGAAGCATTTTACTAAATGACAAAAAGGAATGTTTCTTTTATGGTATGCGGTGACAACGACCTTTTTTACCGTCGTGAGTATTATTTGTTATTTGGAGTCCTCAACAAGCCGTAATGTTTAAAAAATGAAATAAATACCTTATACTCTTTTATGTAATTTGTTATTGAAAATGGTTTTTATAATGGATTTTTTATGTCAATATATTTATGTGATATATTTGTGATCAAAGTGTGGAAATGTTTTCTTTCCATTATATTTGTTTTATGTTTTCTGATTTTATATTGGTACTTGGACATTTGACGGGTGGTTACGTGATAAACCATATGACGGGTGGTGTCGTGAATACCAGGACGACTGGTTACGTTATAACCTCCAATGCATTTAGTATGGAAGTCGGCCGTATGGCTATTCCATTATGTATGTATGGAAGTTGGTCGTATGTCTATTCCATTAAGTGATAGGTGTGGAAGTTGACCGTATGGTTATTCCACTTAAGTATGTTTATGTCCCAAATTACCTTTATATGTTATGTGTTCTTTATATGGGTTTTATGGCAATTTTTTGGTTACAAAAGGGTAAGTAATGATCTTTTATTCAGTGAAGATTTTTTACTACTTCATAAAGGTGAAAAGTATTACTTTGATAAAGTATACATGGTTTACTTTTTGTATTGATTAATTAACAGTTTTTATTCTTTTTTTATCCCTTACTGAGCTTTTTTTGCTAACCCCAAGTTTTTTTTTGAAATGTTTTTCACATGACTTAATGTGGAATATGGTCAAGGATGGGATTAAGGGAAAGTCATGCTCTATAAAACATGGAACTAGACATGTTCCTTTTTAAGAGTTTTTTTATTCTATGGAATCTTGGTAGAAGTGTATACTTTGTAAATCTTTTGAGATGTAATCGTTATGTTCAAATTCTCTAAAACTCTAAACATGAAAATATCCTCAATTTTAATTATTCATTTAATTCAATATTAAGTAAGGTTTAAGTTCGGGGCCTTATAGTTGGTATCAAAGGACGCTTTAGATAACTTTAGGAGTTAGAATTCTATTAAATGATTATCCAAAATTTTTTTCTTGTCAAATTGAAATGATATAGAATTTAAATATTACCATGTTACTTCTCCTAATATATTTATGTGTTAATAATGGTTTTTCGTAGAGGAAACAGATAAGTTTTTGGGGAGGCAAACTGAGGGAAATGACCTTCCAAATCAGCATACTGAGATGGTCAGAATCAGAATTGAGAAGTTTACTACAGTGATGGCTCTGTTGAATCAGGTGATAAGTGATGGTTGTGTAATTGATGATATTTTTGTGTTTTCTAAATGTAAAGAGGAGCATGAAAGTCATTTAAGGGTTATCTTGAAAACCTTAAAAGAAAAGAAACTATATAGTAAATTCAGCAAGTGGGACTTTTGGTTACAACAAATTTCTTTCTTGGGTCACATTGTTTCAAAAGATGGCATAACTGTTGATCCTGCTAAAACAAAAGTTGTTGAAGAATGGACAAGACCCACAAATGTAACCGAGATCCGTAGTTTTCTTGGTTTGGAAGGTTACTACCGAAGGTTTGTTGAAAATTTTTCACGGTTATCTAGTCCAATGACTAAGCTAACTCGGAAGGGTGTTAAGTTTATCTGGAAAAAATAATGTGATGATTGTTTTCAGGACTATTAAAGAAGATTGGTGAATGCTCCAGTTTTGGCACTTCCTTCCAGGAATGGTGAGTTTGTTAAATACAGTGATGCTTCGTTGAAGGGACTTGGTTGTGTCCTTATGCAGAATGATCAGGTAATTGCATATGCTTCACGTCAGTTGAAAAATCATAAGGTAAATTACCATACACATGATTTGGAATTAGCTGCTGTTTTTTTTGATCTAAAAATTTGGAGGCATCATTTGTATGGAGTAAAGTGTGAAATATATACTGATCACAAAAGTTTAAAGTATATATTCACTCAGAAATAATTGAACATGAGGCAGTGGAGATGGCTGGAATTAATCAAGGATTATGATTGTCCAATTTATTACCATCCGGGAAAAGAAAATAAAGTGGTCGATGCTTTGAGGTGAAAAAGTAATGCTTTATAAACCATGCTACGTTTGGAATGAGATTCTTTGGTTTTTGATTTGATGATATTTGGCATAGAAGTTGTTGGTGCAAGACGGCCTTATGTTTTTCTTCAGGTATCAGTGAAATCTTCTCTATCAGACATAATTAATCAAGCATAGAGGGAAGAAAGTGAGTTGTAGAAAAAGGTTGAGATGGTTTAGAAGGGTAAGTTTCCTAAATTCAACATTGATAATGATTGTGTTTTGAGATTTGGGAAGAGATTGTGTGTGCCTTGTGATTCACAGTTGAAGAGGGAGTTGTTATGTGAAGCTCATAGTTCTCCGTTTTCAGTTCATCCTGGCAGTACTAAGATGTATAGAGATCTGCGAGAGTATTACTGGTGGGACGGAATGAAAAGGTATATTGCTGATTTTACTGTGAAGTTTAGACTTGTTAGCATGTTAAAGCATAGTGACATTTACCGAAAGGGATGCTGCAGCCTTTATCAGTGCCAGAGTGGAAATGGGAAAACATATCCATGGACATTGTTGTGGGATTACAGAGGACATCTCAAGGAAATAATGAAATCTGGGGTATTGTTGATCGCTTGAATAAATCTTCCCATTTCCTTTCTATACGAGATACTTTTTCACTAGATCAAATTTCCCCTTTGTATCTTAATGAGATAGTCAGGTTACATGGAGTTCCTCTCTCCATTGTGTCAGATCATGATCCCAGGTTCACTTCTAACTTTTGGAAAGGCCTTCAGATGTCGTTGGGTACTGAATTAAATTTTAGTACAGCTTTTCATCCTCAATCAGATGGGCAGTCAGAATGAAAAATTCAGACATTGGAGGATATTCTGTGTTCTTGCTAAATGGATTATCAGGGAAGTTAGGGCCAACATATTTCTTTGGTTGAATTTTCATATAATAATAGTTTTCATTCCAGTATACAGATGTCACCATTTTAGGCATTATATGGGAATCAGTGTCGAACTCCATCTTTCTGGGATGAAGTGGGTGAAAGGAAGTTGAAGGGACCAGAATTGGTAGAAGAGATGGAAAAAAACGTTCAGTTGATTCAAAAACACATGAGAACAGCTCAAAGCAGGCAGAAGAGTTATACGGATAACCGGAGGAAGGATCTATCTTTCGATGTAGGTGATCATGTTTTTCTCAAGGTTTCTCCATGGAAAAGTGTGATGATATTTGGTAAGAAAGGAAAGATGAGTCCAAGGTTCATTGGACCATATGAAATTCTGGAGAGGGTTGGATCAGTTTCTTACCGAGTGGCTTTACCTCCGAGTTTATCTCAGGTACACAATGTTTTTCATATTTCGATGTTGAGGAAGTATATGCTAGATCCATCTCATGTTTTGAGTCCAGAGGTAGTTCAGCTGGAAGAGAACCGATCTTATGAAGAACAACCAGTCCATATTCTTGACTGAAGAGTGCAAGTGTTGTGAAATAAGGTAATTTACCAGGTAAAGGTTTTGTGGAAAAACCATATGGTTGAAGAGGCAATGTGGGATTCTGAAAATGCTCTGAGGGATAAATACCACCACTTATTTTGATAAGTGAATAAAATTGCGAGGACGCAATTCCCAAAAGGGGGAAGGATGTAACATCCCAGGTAAATAAAGAACAATAAATTTTCATATTTATTAATATTTTTGAATTAAATATAAATTTTAATTAAAAGGGGTTGCTATGTTCGATAGTGTACTCGATACACAAAGATGTGTTTCTTTGAAAACTTACGTTGCACACTAGTAATATAATAATATTATTTTAAATGGTAGTTAACATGTAGCCGTTGTATTGGCGGGAATGGATATAAATAACAAAAATATGATTATATATGTTTTTCAAATGTTTTTACATTTTTCCAACAAAAGATAAAGGCTTAAAATATGAAAAGAATTCAATTTTAGGCTTTTATACCCTAATGTTCACTAAAGGTTCACTTATCACCTTTTGATGGAGAACCATCATGAAATATAGTTTTGTTCACTCTTATATATTCTATTGGACCAAATAAAACTCTTCTTTAGAATCGGAACATCAAATTTTACTTTGTGTAAATATTTGGTATTTTTCCGATAAAGTTAATTGTTTTTAATGAATAGTGTAAAATGTTGTATTTTAATTCAAAAACTATTTTTAATCTAATTCATTTTATATGATTATATTAACTTTTGAATTGGTTTTAATGTTAAATTAGAATAAATGTTTACCATTAAATCCAATAGTGGTCGTTGGAATTAATTTCACTTTGAAATCAGACTTAAACTAGTGTCAATCTTTTTATACTTATTGTTTCATAAAAACACACTATTTGAAATGACAGCGGGAATTAATTATTAAATTCATTAATGTGACTTATATGTTTTGAATTTTGTAAAATAGACTTCATTTTTGAATTCAGAATATCAAATATAGCTTAGGGTGAATTTTTTGTATTTTTCTGAAAAACATCAATTTTTGATGAATAGTGAAACCACTAAGTGGTACTTATAAAAACTGATTTTTCGTTTAAATGAAATTTTACCACTTCTGTGTTTTGAATTTAAAAAATACAACATACATGGTTGTCATTAAGAAGTAAAATGTGGTACAATGGGATTAGAATAATTTTTTGGTGAATAGTAACTTATTAGGTTTTAATCGCGATTAGAGGTAATTAGTATAGTTTAAGTAAATATAATGTTTCAATAATATGAAATGAACCTGACACATGTACTAAACTCATTTTATGTTCCATGGCCGACCAAGAAAATCCATGGGTCATCTTGGGGACCCTATAGAGCCACTTTAGTTGGAAAATGACATTAATATATTTTTATTTAATGTTAAAATAAAAATGTCACAAACATGAGTTGTTTTACTAAAACAATTTTTACATCGGGTTATACAAGTCATATATTTGACTATAAATATTAATTGGAAATATAAAAAGATTTCCTACATCATGATATTTTTTTAATAATTTTTAGACATTAAATAAATTAAATTATTTATGACATCATGATGATGCAGAGATTACCTCATTAATAAAGGATTTAAATAAAATGAAATGATAATGTAAAATCAATGACCTAAACATGTCCAAAACCGATTAGATGAGTGTATTTTGAACCCTTGTCACCTTATCCTAGAAAAACATCAATGTGGGACCATTAAAATCATAAACTCATTCTACAATAATGTAACATTTCCTTACATTCCAAGAGTGCCCCTCCTCTCCTCTTATAAAAGGCCCCCACCTCTACCACCTTACTCAAACTTCCAAAGCCTTTGGATCGGCCAAACCCTGACCATTTTGTCTCTAAAAATCCCTCTATTACTCCTTGAATCCTCACATTGGGCATAAGTCTTCACAAAAAAGCCTTTGAGATCAAATATAAGAGAGTTACCCGATTTTTAGGTGATGTCTTCACTTGTGTTCTTTTGTTTTATTTTGCTTCTCCAACCCCGTAAACTCTTTTTATTCATTTCTTTTGTAACAAATCCAGTATAATAAATATACTTGGATGTTTTTATAAGAATATTTAGAGATACAATTACACACATCTACATCTAATTGTTAATGAACATACTGTTTCTGTGGTTGGCGAATTTCTGCCTCACGAAACGATGATTGTTCAATCTTCTTTTAAACACGTTTAATGGTGGCCATTAATATGTCACTCTATTTATATATGATATATATTATGTTTATGTTTTCCTTATGCTTATTTATTTTTCATTTGTGGTTTACCTTTATGGTTTCTATTGTGGTTAAACACGATGATTTCATTTTAGGAAGTGCGGACTACCACCCCCTCAAAGTGACGTGATTCGTTAATGCCATATGTGGGATGTATAAAGGATGGATTTAATGATATTATATATGATATTATAATGGAATTATAATATACCTCTATATCATTATTATTTCTTTCCATTAATGTATGAGATAGAAATGAAAGTAGTGTTCATGGGTACGTACAGCTTACCGTCTCCATGAACAGTGAACTTCATTTCTTATCCCCAAATGTAATGTACTATTATAAGTACATATTTATATTGGATATATATAATGTATGTTACATATAAATGATGAATATAATTCTGGAATTAAAATATACATACCTCTCATTTAGTTTTAATTCCATTAATATGACAAAGAAATGAAAGTAGCGTTCATGCATACGTACGGCTTACCGTCTCCATGAATGGTGCATTTCATTTCTTACCTCTAAATGATTATTTAATTTTATAAAAACATGTATATGCTGGATATATATGATATATATGATATCCAAATCAGTAATTTCATTCTGGATATAAATAACCTTTGACCACATGAACAACATGTAATTGTAAGAAGTCCACTTTCGACTTAAGAACCAAATATCGACAAAACAAACATTATTAACATAAATTATTAAATAATGATTATAACATGATAATAAGTGATATAAAAGTAATAATTAACTTGAAAAAGGTTCTTAATAAAGTAGAAATTAACTCAAGTTTATTATTCAGGACGTTAAGGAACGATCGAGTCAAGTCGGACCCGAGGTAAGGGACTTCGTCTCAATCTCCTTTCATTGAGGCATATTTCGTTTTATACACGACAATCTTTTATATGGTGTATAAGCCCCTTTGACTTTTACTTTTATACAAAAGGAATATTTTTCTATGAATCATTTTACTAAATGACAAAATGGAATGTTTCTTTTAACGTATGCGGTGAAAACGACCCTTTCCGCCACCGCGAGTATTATTTGGTCTTTGGTTTCCTCAACAAGCCATAATGTTTAAAAAATGAAATAAATAACATATAATCTTTTACGTATTTTGGTATTGAAGATGGTTTTTATAATGGATTTGTTATGAAAATATATTTATGTGATATATTGTGATCAAAGTGTGGAAATATTTTCTTTCCATTATATTTTTTTTATGTTTTATGATTTTATATTGGTACTTGGACATTTGACGGGTGGTTACGTGATAAACCATATGACGGGTGGTGCCGTGAATACCAAGATAGTTGGTTACATTATAACCTCCAATGCATTGGGTATGGAAGTCGGCCATATGGCTATTCCATTATGTATGTATGCAAGTTGTTCATATGGCTATTCCATTAAGTGATATGTGTGGAAGTCGATCGTATGGTTATTCCACATAAGTATGTTTATGTCCTAAGTTACCTTTATATGTTATGTGTTCTTTATATGGGTTTTATGGTAATATTTTGGTTACAAAAGGGTAAGTAATGATATTTTATTCAGTGAATAGTTTTTACTACTTCATAAAGGTGAAAAGTATTACTTTGATAAAGTATAAATAGTTTACTTTTTGTTTTGATAAACTAACAGTTTTTATTCTTTGTGTATCCCTTGCTGAGCTTTTTATGCTCAACCCAAGTTTTTTTTTGAAATGTTTTTCAGAGGACTTAATGTGGAATAGGGTCAAGTATGGGATCAAGGGAAAGTCATGCTATATAAAACATAGAACTAGACATGTTTCTTTTTAAGAGTTTTTTTTTCTATGGAAACTTGGTAGAAGTGTCTACTTTGTAAATCTTTTGAGATGTAATAGTTATGTTCTAATTATCTAAAACTCTAAACCTGAAAAGATCCTCAATGTGAATTATTCATTTAATTCAATATTAAGTAAGTATTAAGGCCAGGGCCTTATTATTATCCATTAGATAAAACAACCATTATAAATGAATAGGACCCTGATAGTTATTTATATTAATTATTTCAATTTCAGGATATGAAATTTTTTATGTTTATCTTGACCACATAATAAATGATCTAATAAGCATCCTTGAAAAAATTTGTATAAATTTTATTTTGATTAAATTTTATTATTACTAGTATAATCACTGAAGTAAATCTACAAATCATTGACAAGAATGTGCTAGGAAAATATTGTCAATTTATGAATAATGAAAAAAATAATCAAATCAAAATATCACGTCATTAAATCCTTAAATTACATCATTTAAGAATATGTAATAGATTAATTAGTTTGACCAGCCTCAGCTATGGTGCCTTAAATTATGGAATAGTTTTTGCTTGAGTTTTTTATTAACATAATATAATTTTATATAAGGTATAATCTCCTAAATAATATATATTTCAATTAGTATGAAATGTTTAAATAAAAAAGCCCTTGATTTTAAGTTTGGGATTCTAATTGATTGTTCTATATACCATGGGTTAATACTATTATAATGACCCTCATAACAAAATAATTCCAAATAATTTGTTAGGACAACACTCTAGGTTATGAGAAGAGAAAAAATTATTCTTTTCATCAGAATATCAATATAATAGGATATTTTGAAATCAATAGTGATAGATATTGGGTTTTGATAAAATAGTGTGAAATTAACAAATTAAAATTTATTATCTAATTTTTTAATCAACATAAACTACTAAATATTTATCATTTATTGCCCAAAATTGCATGCAATATCACTTTGAAATTATTAATGTGATATTAATTATGGATGTATAACATTCTCACCAGTTAAAATTTATGGGAGTGGAATGAGAAAATGTATATTGTATCACTCCATGAATGGAAATTATTCATGATGGAAACCCATATTCATAATTGTTTTGTTGAACAGGCAATAGCGGTGGAACATTATTTCTATATGTAAAAATTTGATAATGTAACTGATATCTACTATTTATGGTATCACTAATAGATAGTAATATATTGATGAAATATAATAAAATAAAAGTGTATAGAGTGATGTATCGTCATCATGGTCATTATCGTGAAAAAATAGAGACACAATATTTTTTTAGAAATCAAATACACTATTCACATAAAGCCTTTAAGAGTAACTTCAAATTGGACCACATGTTGTCAAGATGATTGGTTAGATGGATTTCTATGAAATAATGATATTTAGTATTAATGTGTCCCAAACATTACAAACATATATATGAAATAACATTAAAATAATATGGAATATATTTTATAATAAAACATAACCAAAATACACAAAACATTAGTATCTTATATGACTAGACACATAATCAAAATATTTTATTAAAGAACATCAATAACTCTTACAATTTTCTTTTTATATATTAACATTCACATATACATCCTACATAAAACCATTATTAATAACTATAGAAAATGGAAACAAAAGGAAGGGTGAGATAAAATGCTCAACAAGAGTAAACAAAGGAGATATTGATCATTGATAACATGAGACCATAAAATAAGAATAGTTGTATATGGAAAAGTGTAAAAATATTGAATTTCATAACCAATTTGTTAATGATCTCTAATCCTGAATCATTGAATAAGACATTGTTAATAAAAATAAATAATTCATAATAATGGAGAATCATTAATAATCAATGATGTGCCAAGAAAAAATATCATAATAGAAAAAAATTATAGAATATAAATAAGCATAGAATATAATTTCAGTAGTCATGGATCATCTCGAAGACTATGTTAGTGAATGATTTCACATAGTTCATTGGCTTCGCTACCCATTCCATCATATACATAGCCATGTTTCACTCAAAAGGCAATCATATATTACAATTTATATTATTAAACAGGGTTCACTATCCAATAAATTATATATTATCTCATGAGATATCAATCATTTCTTAATACATTAGTGGGATAGTTAATTTTTATCCCAATGCTAATGTAATGAAAACCAAACATATGTTTAGAACAATATCAAAAAACATTCATAAATTACATATTTCATAACCTAGTGAAAAGAATAAAGTTTCAAAATCATTCCATCATTTTATCATATCAAAACCCTTGAAAAAGAAAATTATTTCATTTATATTTCGTTATAATTTATCTAACCCATGGCTATAAAATTGGCTTTATAAAATTGTACTTTAATATAAATCCTCATAATCCATCTAGATCAATAAATTGTATGGTATCATATGATAATATCCCTAGTTAAGAATAAATATCCAAAAATAATTATTACGTATATGAAATAAACCTTTAAAATAGTATATGAACATTTCATCTAAAAACGAAAAATACCATTTTCATGTAGTATTGTTAAAAAATTTAAATTTCAAAAACATTAAGAATCATATTTTTTTGGAATATAAATATAGAAATTTGTAATGTAAGCTTCAAAGAAAATAACTTCTCTAACAGAATTAAAATCCAATCATGATATATACATGAAATTAAGATATTCTATTCAAACATTTTGAAAATGCCAAAAGTCAATTGTACATTAAAATTTCAAATATATTCCTTAAAATAAAATGAGAATAAATAATATGTTTTTAGAAATATTAATTATAAAACATTTATGTATGCATAATAGCATCAATTAAATATTTTTAAGAACATGGACATGAATGGAAAATATCATTGACTATAGAGGGAATAATATTAAATTTTCTTAAAAATATTTTCACGGAAATTTAATGTATGAAAGAGAGGGAAATTATACTAATAATTTAAACCAATATAAATGTACATATTTTAAAAAATTATACTTGGTATAAATGATAATAATGAAATAATTTAACTTAATGGATGTTTTTCATAGATAATCATGAAAAGGAATATGATAATAACATTAAACCATAAATTATGTATTGTATTGTTTAATTTTTGTTCAAAACGATCATATAATAAATAAAATTAGAAATTAATATTTATTCATAAATAATTATGTATCACTATATTATAAATTTCTAATATCATTTGATTAAAAATCAATAAATTAATCATTCAAGTGAAAACTATTCTTTTTTACGTGAATGTTATTGTTTGATAAATACAGTTAATTGAAATTAGGTCATTCATTAATCATCTAAACAATATTAATCAATAAATAATTAATATATTTATTCATTATATAAATTTTTTAACCGATAATATTAATCAGTGTTGATAAATTATTTTCATCCCTTCGTGGAGGAAGTATTAAACACATATGCACATAAATGTTTTCACTTCTTGACGGGAGTAAAAATAGAAAAGTATATAACCATTGAAATTTATGGAGTCATAATTATATATCTAATTTCATAAATATTCATTTAATATATCATTATAACCATCCATTTAAATTGAAAATAAAAATTATTTTTTTCACATAATAGAGATTTTTGTGAACACGTATTCACATGCGACATTGTTTTTTTCCAAATGATAAGACTGTTATAGAGAATTGATATTAAATTTTAAAATATCAAAATATAGTTAATATACTAATTAAAATATAATAACATAGTTATATAACAATTATATGAGTATTAATAATATAGTACCTCAAGAAAGATCATTAAAAATATATACCTCTACTTAAGATATTAAACATTGAAAATCAACCTTTGGATACATGGAAGTGTATTTTTTGGAGAATATTAAATCAAGTTAGGGTATATAAATTTTAGATATTATTTGGTTATAAATAGGGATTGGGTTTCATATATATGATAGGAGAGCTAATTTCCTATTTTATTTGATTAGATTGGCACAATTTTAGTTTTTATGAGTATGGAAATATGATAAAGTCACTATTAATAGAAAGTGGAAAAAATTTGGATAAATTTAAAAGATAGTATGATATTAGCTCAAATAAAATTAAAATTATAGGTTTTTTAATATTTCATATTTCAATTTATCCCATATTTATTTTGTTAATCCTTTCTTAACCCTTTTAACCTTACCGCAATAATGAAATTTTACCTCATTTAATGTTCACAGAGACTATGAATAAAATTGAAAACATTAATAAATTTTTAAATTTTTATTCCAAATATGGAAACACTCTAAAACAATTTATTTCCAATAATAAGAAGAAATTCACATAAATTAAGTACACAAAAATCCGCAACTGATGTTCTATAAAAAATGCCTTTTTATGCATGACACTGAATTTAATAAAATTGATTTCCTAGTAAAAATAATTAGATAAAAGAAAAAATAAGTAATTTAACAAATATTAAACACATGTAATTAAAAAAATTTGACAATATTTTTTATTTAAATTTATTATGATATAAACATATTACATCTATAAAAATAACTTTTCAATAAACACATCAATACTTACCTATTTATGATTCTAATTTCATTACAATCAAATTTATAGAAAATAAATTTTCTCAATACTATTTCTACCCACTAATTAAAAATCATGGGAATTAAAATAACAATATATAATAACAGTTCAGTAGTATATTTAGTTTTTTAAACATGTAATTGTTTCTATTAGAAGATATCAATGACATCAAATTTATTAATAGATTAATATATCATAATATCACATTTTGTTACATTCCACTAAAAATAATAATATTATCGTTAAATTAAAAAATTTTCATACATGAAACTGAGGGTACTTTTATATCATCACATACTTGGGTTTCCACTTAGTATTATCAGATTTATTATTTCACTAGAATGAAATGAATATGTTAGTGACCTTTTTGTAGAGGTTTATCCCATCGATCAAAAATCTCTATCAACTGTCCACATAAGACAAACCTTGATTCAGTTTCATTACCTCTGAGATCAATATATATGAATTATTAGGTATGTAGTTCCTCCCTATAGAATCACAAAACACATCATTAACATATGGGTAATTAGATGGAATCACCAAATGATAAGAAACAATCATGGTATAATTAATATCTTTAAATGGATTGATATATTGAGAGACAAATATTATTCATGATGATCGAAATATAAGATATTCCTTTAAATAAATATTGGGTTGATAAAATTTTTACAATAAAAACCAATCTAATGAAAATCTATTATACTCTAAGATAAAATTATTAAATTTGACCCTTAAAATATAACCGGTAAATTAGTATATAATAAAGGATGTAATATATTAAGAAATCTACAACAAAATGAAATAAAACAGGTTATAGAAGTCTCCAAAATTATTCTTATTTTCCTCATCTTGGAATTTAAGAAACTTCACTATTGTTTTCCTCAAATAATGACATTTATGAAATTCTAAATTTATGGTATAAGAAAAATGATATTTAGGTGATGATAAAAATAATTGAAATTTCAATAAGATCCAAAGGTGTTGAATCACCACCCATAATTTCCATTAAGGATTTCATTATAGATATATCATAAATTTATATATTTTTGGAATATTTAATATGAAATTATTATTCTATAAACATATAATTACAAATTCAATATGGTATTAACCACATGTTTTTTTTATTTTTTATTTATATTTTTAAAGAAAAAAATCTTCATTTACTAATATATTGAAAAAATGCACAAGATCATATTATTATGTTGTAGTGTTTTTTTTATAAAACATGTCTTTATGTAATTTATTTATATAAAATAGATATATTTTTATGTTTTTTATGTGAATAACATATTAAAAATAAAATTAGTATTTAATTGGAAAAAATAATGAAAAATACTATAATGTTAGTAAGCCCTTCCAATGAAAACTATTGATGTTATATTATTATTATTATTATGTTCATTTTAAAATTTTACAATTTCAATTTTATCTAATTATCCTATTTTTTACTTATAATAAATATATTATATAAGGATAAATTTGTTTATGTTTTTCTAAAATAATATATTTTTAGTGGAATTTTGAGAAATATTAAATTTGATAATACCATCAATTTTATGAAGTTATAATAGTACAATTATAAATTAAATTTTTCCCAAAAACAATTATATAAAAAAAATATTTTTGGAAGAAAATTAAGATATTTAAAAATTAAATTTTGAATTTATAAAAGCCATGTTTAACATTTGGGATACTAATGTAACAATTTACTCTAAAAACTATTTTTATATCTTATATAAAAAATATAATTTAGCCAACTATAGAATTTAAACTTTTTTAAAAAAGTTTAAATATTTTTGAGTGAAATATACATATAATTTATGTAGGTAAATTTATTTTACAGGAACTAATATAATATTACAAGGATTAATGATTATTACTTTGGGATAGTTTTAAAAAAAATTATCTAATATTTTTTTGATTACATTGTGTAATGTTTCACATAATTAAATTAGTAAATATCATCCAATCAATTGATGTAATATATTATTTAAACCTATTCTTGAAAATATTTTAACATTTTTTTTGGTAGTTGATGTTATATAATATTTAGAACACTTAATATTAAAAACATCAATTTCCCACAAAAATAAATAAATAAATTTATAATATATGATATAATATAAAATAGAATATTGAAATTGTTATAAATTCAATTGGATTAAATGAAGGATAAATATTTATTTAGCAAAAAAAATAATTTTTAGGTGAGTTTGTCTTATAATTTTATAAAATCATATATTAAATTGTTAAAACCGTTAAACAAGGTAAAAACCAAAATGTTTAACAGTAAAAATCAAATGGTATTTGACTAAAAAACGTGTTAAAATATATTTTTATGGATTTATCAATTATTAAATACACCAAATAAATTATTTATCTCTTCTAGACTTATTTATAGTTTAAAAGTGTAATTTAGTATTCAAAAATTATAGATGTTCAAAAAAGCACCATTTTATCCACTTATAAAAGTGGATCAATTTAACCATTTAATTGATATGATTATCCTTGAAATTTATCCTAAAAGTCTTTTCAATTTTAATCTCATAGAGTCATCATGCACTTCTATAATCCCATCGTCTCTATATTATAACATATTCCCTTAATTTATAAGAATACTTTCAATAGAATGATTTAGCTCTCCATGTGAGTAATCCTTACTCCTTACTATTTTCTCCTTAAACATCGTATACCCCAATAAATATTTCCTATACATGAAATAATGATAACATATGAACTATTAATACAATAAATGTTATTATTCTAATGTAATATCACACTTCTTCGACCCTATACAACCATTCAACTAACGAAGATTTCAACATGCATTATGAAGACTACCACCTCCATGAACGAAGAGTTATATTATTTGCAAACACATTCCATGAAATTTTCAAAATAGTTTTTTAGTGAAAAATGATAATAATTATAAAATGATATTGATTAAAAAATTATATTCTATGTATTTTTTTACACCTTTCATTATATTTATAATGAGAAAATAGTGCATGAAGATGTGATCTACTGCATCCACAAAAAGAAATATTTCATTTATCTATTGCATCCAATCATTGAGGAATGAAAAATGTATAGAATTTATATTACTGATATTTATAAAACTATTAATATTATAGAATGATAATATTGAACATTATACAAGTGTTAGTAATAATCAAAATTCATAATAATATTAACGTCAATAAATGATTACATGGAAGAACCTTTTGTAATTTGAGTCCATTTTAGAAAACCCTTGGAAATTGTATAAATTATATACTTAAGGAAAAATTAAATACATAAATCTATATAATTCTGTGAACCTAAAACACTAATTCATTTTTAATAAGTCAATATGTTTGGGAAAATTTCATTCATTCTTAAGGAAACTTGAATAACCACAACATATTAAAAATACATTTTTAATATATATGTGATAAAAACAAAGATGGTAAAAAAGTAATACTTATTACCATTTGAAAATAAATAAATAATATTAAAATATATTAAAATATTTTATTTAATAATATATTATTTCATCAAATTATATATGTTTTCTATAATAAATTTAAAAAAATAGAGTTTAAATCTGATAAGGAGTGTGCCTTTCTTAAATTCCTCCCAACAAAAATATATTATATTATATCGTTGATATTTATGGAAAATAATAGTTTTTTTGGTGAATAATTATTTTTTTTATTTTTCTAGAACTACCACTTCTACATAACTGGTGATTTTTTAAAATATTTATGACACAAAAAAATTATTTTAGTAATTTACAATAACGAATTGAAAAATATAATGCCAATTTATAAAACCCCTGAATATCAATTTTGATAATCATGTAATAATTTATTAAAACTACTTCTCATTGTTTCATTAAAAAAGTTTGAAAACGATAAAAGTTAGGTTACACACAAATTAAAATTTTAAATACCTCTTATTTGATAAAAAAAATAATATTCTTTTATATTTATAATCAATTTCATTGATATATGATCATATACCGAAACATTATGCTTAAAATTATACATTTCTAATGTAAGAGGTTTTATACACTATATATGCTACTGTTAAGATTAATTTCCCTAAAAATTACTTTTAATTTGACAAAAGTCATATGAAATTTATTATAATAATTTTCATATTATTTATTAATTACAACTTAATTTCCAAGCATAAAATTAATATTATTTGGATTAATGCTCATTACCAGGATAATAGTGAAACAATTATTTTAAAATTATTATTTTATTAATATCATGAATATTTTTAAGAATAAAAAAATTTAACTAAATTAAATATTTAATATAATGTAAATTATAAATTAATAATAATTATGTTAACAAAAATTTAATTTTAATTTAATTCTTCATAATATTAAGAATCCATAATGGTCAAAATTACACTTTTTTAATAATGTTTTTTTCTACACACTATATAAATTAATTTAATTGTAAATTATGTAATTGTCAGAAATTGACATGGATTATTGAGGGGTAAAATATGGTTCCATTAGAACAATATTTTTCTACTTGGGTTATGGTATATTTTTAATATAATAGAAATGTAATTTGTTAAATACTAGTTACCAAGTTAAAAAGTAAAACTAAATAATAAAAAACATTATACATAGAAACACTATAACATGGTTAAAAAATATGTGGAAAGAATTATTTGAGTATGTATTGACCCATGTAAATCACATAATCCATTATTTCAGAACATTGGTTCCATTGACCTTGAATAAGTTTCATTTCACTACTAAAATAATATGGGTGTTTCCAAAAGGTCAATTTTCCTCTCTTATAAAAGTGGCCAAACTTGTTAAATCATGATCCTAAAATTATAGTTTTCCTTGAATATCTACCATAATATCCTACACTATAATTCCCTCACTCTTTCTTATTCCTATGGTCACACGATGTAAACCTATTACCTTATATTTCATGGAGTTTTCAAATGAATTATCAATTCTCCAACATAATTATTATATAATTCTCAAGTTCCTATTCTTAATATTACTCTTCCAAAGACTTCATAAATAATATAATATTAGTACTTATATATCATTATTATATTGAAATTATTTTATATAAATTGTTTGACCATTAGTTATTCCTCTTCATTCGCAATGAAAAACAAAAGTGTCGTTACTACATTGAATAGTCTACCACCTCCACAATGTAATGGATTCCATTTTTTAACACCACCATTCATGGATAATCGAAAATATTTTACTTAAGAATAAATATGATATATAAAATATATATATTATACTGAAATTTTAAATTATAATATACATTTTTCACACTGATTTATTGAGATATAGAAGCATTCATTATGTGTATGTGTAAACAATAACTTTCATGTTTTATGTGATTAATTTTTCATAACCATCCATCTATGTAGGATTTAAATATATATAATTAATATATACTATATATGTATAATTTTTTTATTATTTAGAAAATTTCAAAACAATTTTATTATGGTTTCTACCACAGTCAACATGTATAAGATATTACAGGAAATCTAATAAAAAAACATTTAATAACTGAAAAAGGAAAAAATTCTATTATAAATAAATAACATATGATTGTTAATAGAATTATTCATATAAATATATATATATATATATTTCTTTTTAAATATCAAACATAATTAATTTAATTATTTAGGAAGTTATGGTCATGTGTAGAGATCTTTCCAAATCATAGTAAGGGTTTCTGTCTAAATTTCATTTCATTGAGATAAGATAATGTCATACACCATGTGTAATTTTATCGGATTTACATACCACCCCATTTAAATGTTCATATATTATTTATACTATAGTTGGGGATATTTATTCTCTCATTTCATGTAAAATTTATCATGGTATTTTGGTTCCAATGTTACATAATTTGTGATATTTTTCATCACCAATTCCACTCATTGAGACATGTTTGGTATTATGAAATAAATTTAAACTTTGTTGAATATATAAATACTATATGATATATCATATAATGAATTATATTTTATCCTTGAACTTTAATGTCATTTACAACACCCCTATTTCATGGGGTTTTTATTAACATATTAATCAAGACACAAGGTTTTTCATGGCCACATGTCTGATTCGTTAAGACATAATACATTTTGTGAACTATATATTATTTGAATATATTATTCACAAACAAATATTTATTTTATCATAATCCTTATATTTAGTGGTATTTATTATACAAATAATGTTACAATATTTGAGTTTCTATTGATTTATATTTTACCCTAGTTGATTGAGTTTTTTGTAAATCCATTTTCATTTATTATGTTTTAAATGATACTCAGATTGTATTTCCTGTATGTTTGGTATATTATACAATTTTATTTTAATATGTGACATTGTGTCTTTTTTCAATGAGAATATAACATCCTTCCAAAGAAACACTTTGAAAAATATTTCTCAATTATACGGATATGTTTATTAATAATACATTATGCTTATCTTGATGAATTGTAGTCAAGCTATTCTTATATTAATTTTTCTCTAAGTGGTGAACATCAAGTTTTACATAACTCAAATTGGATGACGATCACCTCTAATGTATAATCTTTTATTTATGTGGTGAATGTATTTTTGTATCATACATTATTATCCATATATTTTAATTCAAGAATGCATTGACATTAATAATGATTATTGGCTACTAGCACAGGTTGATTATGTATTAATAATCTATTTTCTTCATTATATGGATTTCTAGTTTTTATTTATCCAAAGGATCCTTAAGGAATGGTTTGAATGATCTTATTCACTCTTATAGTGAGTACATTGGTCTTAAATTCAAGGATGGTAGAGGCCCATAATTATATATCACATTGATGCATTAATATATGTCATGAGAAATAAAATGTTTTGTTATATTGTGTATTCATTCCCATTTCAACAAGATGACATTGTTATATTATCATTGATAAGTAAAGTTTCCTGAAATAAGGGCTTGGCAACACGATTTTGATATTCATAATTTTTCATTCCATTTGTATGAAATCAATATTATTGAAATCTGTGTTTTTATTTCTTATTATGGACAAAACATTCTCTTATTTTCATGTTCGTTATAGATCATTAATGTTTACCTATTTATTCTTTAACATTTTCCCATGTTTATACAATGAATACTGTCACGACCCGTCCTCGGGGCCCGTGCCGTGACTACCCCAAGCCCGCCTTCCATAGGCCAGGGGCTGGCGACTAGCACCAAGGCGTAAATTCCCTGTAAACAGGGAAGGCATTGCCTTTATAAGTAACAACCACCACAGAGTCAGCAAGCGGAAAGTAACTACAAAGTGCAGAGAAGTAAAGGGGGCCGGAAATACAAGCCCAACTGTAAAGTACAACTGAAAATTAATGTACAACAACTGAAGAAAAGACGGTGGCCTCGTGTCGTCCACTGGCAATCCCACCTGAAGGGTGGGAACAGATAGCCTCCAGGCTCCTCGGGTCCCACGTCCGCTTCGAGAACGTCCCGCCCAGTGGTCCACCTCCAGGTACCGTCCTGCTCCACACCCCAACTGAGATCAGCGCTGTCCGTCGTCTGCATCCAACACAACAAGGTGCGGGCATAGCCCGTGCAGGGTTGAGTATAAGCTACTCAGTAAGGACCCCGAGACCCCCGAAGGTCTCCCGAAATCCACAAAGGATATAGCACAAAAGAAAGATGCAATCACGAAGTAACATATGACTCGACTTAGGTATATGCCCATACATATACCTAAGTCCCCACTTCTAGCTCTGCTCACGAGCTCAAGAACAACTCAATCCACATAGGAAAGCAAGACTCAAATCCACAAGGAGAGTAAACAGTAAATCCACATAGGATAGTTCAACACAATCCACAAAGGAGAGTAACATAAGATTCAGCTCAACCAGGTATACTTTTTCAGATGATGTCAAAGATGATCACTGATCCATCTAAGTCGTCGGACCCACGAAGGATCGATAGGTACTAACCCCCGCAAAAGACCCACTCAGGATCGGGCTCACACAGAACCTGTAGGCAGTGGCTCACACAGAACCGGTAGTAAGGACCCACGTAGGATCGGGCTCACACAGAACCTGTAGCACTGATCCATGTAGGATCGCTGAGTGCAGTAGTCTACGCAGTCCAATGAGGATCTCTGCACAGTCGTCGCCGCAGTCCACGAAGGATCTCTGCTCTGCCGTCGTCGCAGTCCACAGAGGATCTCTGCTCTGTCGTCGTCGCAGCCAGCGCTAGGGTTCCCGCACATAGCGAGCTCGTTAGGAGGGTCCGCTCCACGAGCCGAGAGGCTGATACATCAACTGACACGTAGTCCGAAGTTGATGTATCCAAAAGTTCCGTATCGACAACAGGATCTCAACGCAACAGACGGCGCGTCAATCGGACGCCCGGTCTAAGAGTTATTGACATTTTCGTCCCAGGGGCCCGGTTGGTTTTTAGGGAAAAACCAACCCGACCGTACTCCGCCTGTATCCGATCCTCGGGCGGAGTATGCCAAAAGTTCCGTCTCACTTAGAGGAAACTACCACAGCTGACGGTACGTCGATCGGACGTCCGTAGCTCAAGTTATGAGCGTTTCCGCTCCGAGGGCCCGGTTGGTTTCGTATACGAACCAACCCGGCCGAACCCAAAGTCTTCCGAAACCTTGAGTATAATATACCGAAACGACCGTCTCAATCCAAGGATCGCGTAGCCGCTGACGGTTCGTCAACCGGAGGTCCCAGGCCCACGATATGGGCAAAAGACCGAAGAGGCCCGAAAACGGGGGGTTTGGGCCCGGGGCGACCCGGCCCGAACCCCCCCTGGGTCGGCCGAACCGGGTCGGCCCGACCCGGCCCGACCCGGCTCGCCCGGGTCCGGTCCGGCCTGGGCGCGGCCCGGCCGCCCGGACCGGCCGGCTCGGCTTCGGCCGAGCGGCCGAATGAGCCGACGCGGGTTTGACCCGCGGCTTTGGAGAAACGTGGCCCGCGCGGGCCGAGTGCTGGGTGGCCGGACCGCGGACGCGGTCCGGTGGTTCGCCGCCGCCGCGGCCGAGCCGCGGCGGATCTTCCGGCGGTTCGCCGCCACCGCGGCCGAGCCGCGGCGGATCTTCCGGCGGCGCGCCGGGCGCCGCAACCTCCGGTCGCCGGCGCCGCCGCGCCGGCGACCCGCGCCGCCGCAGCCTTCCGCGGGCCCCCGGAGTTGCTCCGGTGGCCCGTTTTGCCTCCTGTCTGCGCCGTTGCTCCTCCTGGGGGCCGATCTTCACTGCGGGATCAACGGACCGCCCTTTCCGCGCAGTTCGTCGTCGTTCGCCAAATCCGCACAAAAGGGAAGATCAGCAGAGGGTTGCCGGGTCTTGTTCGTTAGACCCGCACCCTCCGCGTTAGTCATAAACAACGGGAGGAATAAAAACAACCAATCAACAATTTTAAAATAATTTAAAATTGTTCTGAGGTCGGGTTCTTTATTTCAAAAGAATAAACACGGGAAAGAATCATCAAGGAAATAAACCCCTACCTCGATGTCGCCGTCGGACGAGAGGTCGTCGCGGAATCGCTCGTCGCGGATGAAGGAGATCGTCGCGTTGTCGCGGTATCCGGCGTCGCGTCGCCAATCTCTTAGTTGCCGAACGAGGATCGGCTGCGGAAGAAGAGGCGTCGCCGAAGAACGTCGCGGGTAGAGCTCGTCGTCGTCGCAGATCTCGGTGTGCGTCGTCGAATTCCGGTCGCCGGCGTTCTTCGCGTTCTTCGCGTTCTTCGCGTTCTTCGCGGGGAGATGAAGAAACAAAGATCCTCTCAAATCCTTTCAAAGGATTTTTAGGTTGGTCTTATTTTATTAATATGCCAACACACGAAACCGGTTAAGAAACGATCCATCAATTCGAAAGAAACGACCCATTTAATTCACGAAAGAAACAGCCCATTTAATTCACGAAATATACCGCCCAATTAAATGGTCTGTTAAGAATTTAAGAAAACGCGTCGGTTGACTTTTCAGTTACTTTGACGGGTTTTCGCGGGTGCGTTACTTAGCGAAAGAAACGGCGGGGCTCGTGCGGGCCCCACCTCACAAATATCCTACCAAGGGGGTAGGATATTTCTGGATAGCATCCTATCCGCTTTAACTCAGTTCAAGTGGCTTCCAAGTGACTTCCAAGCAGCTTAAGTGAAATAAAATAAAGTTGTCGCACAAACTTTATTTTATTTCTGACTTAAAGCCGCAAAATTTAAAAACCACGTCTGAGCAAACGCAACTCCGAAAGAGGCGTTTCTAAGCAAATACCGGCGCTGTGATTTCATCGGTGCCCTCAGAATTTGATTCCGGGCACCGGTTCAAAAGATAGAAAAACTCGCTCGTCCGTTCACTGAACGTACCCGAGCCAAACTTCGGAAATTGATTCCGGGCACACCGGGCCTCGGAATCAGGTGCCGTCTGAAGCTGCGCTCTTGTAAAATTCCAAAGAAAATTAAGAAAACAATTTCCTTGAAATTTTTGGGTCTTTACATTACTCCCACCTCAGGGCTTTACGTCCCTGTAAAGATACATCAAAAACTAGGGGAACAAATGGGGGTACTGAGCACACATCTGAGTCTCCCGCTCCCAAGTGCTCTCCTGGAGGTTCCCGTGCTGCCATCTGACGCGCACAAGAGGAATCGACCGCCCACGTAGGAACCGCTCCTGTGGATCCTCGATCTCCACTGGGACCTCCGCAAAAGTCGCCCCATCGTCCACGTCCAGCTCCCCAAAGTCGATGATGTGCGTCGGGTCGTGCACGTATCTCCTCAGCTGAGACACGTGGAAGACGTCGTGCACCCGGTGCAACTGAGGTGGTAGAGCCAGGCGATAAGACACCTCTCATATCCTGCTGAGGACCTGGAAAGGCCCGATGAAGCGTGGAGACAACTTGCCGCCTCGGACAAATCTCCGTAAACCACGTCGAGGTGAGACACGCAAAAAGACGTGGTCACCATCCTCGAACTCTAGTGGCCTCCGCCTCCTGTCAGCATATGACTTCTGCCGGCTCTGAGCTGTCCTCATCCTCTCCTGGATGATCTGGACCTTCTCTGTCATGGCTCGGACCATCTCTGGTCCCACGAGTACTGACTCCCCAGTGTCTGTCCAGCACAACGGTGATCTGCAGGGTCTGCCGTACAACGCCTCGTATGGTGCCATCCCGATGGTGGAGTGGTAGCTGTTGTTGTACGCGAACTCCACCAAGGGTACGTGGTCCTCCCAGCTGCGACCAAAGTCGAGAACACATGCACGGAGCATGTCCTCGAGTGTCTGTATGGTCCTCTCCGTCTGACCATCCGTCTGAGGGTGGAAGGCTGTGCTCAGATGGAGCCGCGTCCCGAACGCCTCCTGCAACCCCTTCCAAAGCCGGGAAGTGAAACGAGCATCTCGATCGGAGACGATAGACGATGGCACACCGTGAAGCCGTATGATCTCCTGGACGTAAAGACGTCCCAAGCTCTCCACTGAGCCCTGCTCTCTGATGGGTAAGAAGTGTGCCGACTTGGTGAGTCGGTCGACAATCACCCAAATGGAGTCGTGACCTCTGGAAGTGCGTGGAAGTCCAGTCACGAAGTCCATAGATATGCCATCCCACTTCCACTCCGGGACCTCCAAGGGCTGTACCAAGCCTACTGGTACCTGATGCTCTGCCTTCACCTGCTGGCAGGTGAGGCATCGTGAAACGAACTCTGCTACAGCTTTCTTCATGCCCGGCCACCAGTGCTGTCGTCTGAGATCCTGGTACATCTTCGCCACTCCGGGATGAACCGCCAAGGGAGAAGTGTGAAACTCTCTCAGCACCTCCTCTCGTAAAGCGACTGGTACGAAGGTACGCCATCTGAAAAGGATGTCGTGCTCTGCTCCAAGGGAGAAGCCATCAGGCGCCTGACCTGAGGATATCAGTGCACTCCGGGTCTCACAGTCAGCGTCCCCACGCTGAGCCTCTCTGACCCGCTGTAGAAGTAGAGGAGAGACTGTGAGAGACTGAAGAAAGGCTGCTCCTTCTCTATCCACGAAGGATATCTGTAAGGAGGCTAGCTGCTCCGTCGCCTCCTCAAGTAGCTGAATGCCCGTCCTCCTGCTGAGGGCATCGGCTACCACGTTTCCCTTCCCAGGAGTATAGACTATCTCAAAGTCATAGTCCTGGAGGAACTCAAGCCATCTCCGATGTCTCAGGTTCAGGTCCTTCTGAGAGAAGATATACCTGAGACTCTGGTGGTCCGAAAAGACTGTGAAGCGCTCTCCCATCAGATAGTGCCGCCAAGTCTTCAGAGCGAAGACCACTGCTGCTAACTCCAGGTCATGAGTGGCGTAGTTCCGCTCATGTGGCCTCAACTGACGTGATCCATAGGCGATCACGGCCCGCTCCTGCATCAGGACGCATCCGAGTCCAGTCCCTGATGCATCGCAGTAAACTACATATCCAACTCCCTCCTCAGGCAACCTCAAGATAGGTGCGCTGGTCAATCTCTGTCTCAGCTTCTGGAAGCTCTGATGACATCTGTCTGACCACACGAAGGGTTTCCCCTTCTTCATCAACGCTGAGAGTGGTGCCGCAACTCTGGAGAAGTCTGGCACGAATCTCCGATAGTATCCGGCTAGGCCCAAGAAGCTCCGCACCTCCGTCACGCTCTTGGGTGTCTCCCAAGCTAGCACTGCCTCGATCTTCGCGGGATCCACTGCAACTCCCGCCTCAGAGATTACGTGCCCCAAGAAATGGACCTCACGTAACCAGAACTGGCACTTTGAGAGCTTTCCATAAAGCTGGTGCTCTTGGAGTGTGTCTAGCACAACTCCCAGGTGGTAGTCATGCCCCTCCTCAGTCGTCGAGTATACCAAAATGTCGTCAATGAAGACCACGACAAACCGGTCGAGGTATGGCTGGAAGATCCTGTTCATGAGGCTCATGAACACTGCTGGAGCATTGGTTACGCCGAACGGCATAACCAAGAACTCATAATGGCCATACCGACACCTGAAGGCCGTCTTCTGCACGTCCTCATCTCGAACTCTGAGCTGATGATAGCCTGACCGGAGGTCTATCTTCGAGAACCACCGCGCTCCCTTGAGCTGATCGAAGAGGTCATCAATCTGTGGCAGCGGATACTTGTTCCTCACTGTCACCTGGTTCAGGCGACGATAGTCGACACATAGTCGCAAGCTCTCGTCCGCCTTCTTGGCGAACAAAATCGGGGAAGCCCAGGGTGAAACACTGGGTCGGATAAACCCCTTGCTTTGCAAGTCCTCCAACTGTACCCGCAGCTCCCGAAGCTCGGCGGGGGCCATCTGATATGCTGGAGTAGATATCGGGGCTGTCCCGGGGTACAAGTCGATGTAAAAGTCTACCCCTCTACGAGGAGGTAGCCCTGGAACGTCGTCGGGAAAGACGTCCACGTACTGGTCCACCACTGCAGGAAAAGCTGGACTCCGCACGTCCACTGCTCCTAGGATGAGGCTAGCCAACTGATGAGAGATGGGCTGCACTCTCCTCCGCGGAAGTCCATCCTGTGCTGCAAAGGTTCCCTTCTCGCCGGTGAAGGTAAACATGCTCCCGTCGGTGCGAACACATCGCACCTTGCGCCTAAAACAGTCGATCTGGGCATGAACCGTGGATAGCCAATCCATGCCCAAGATGACGTCGCAAGGCCTCGACGCCGCTACAAGGAGATCCCAGCCGAAGCTCTAGCCTCCTAGAGTAAGCTTACACTGCCGGCACCAGTGCGTAATCGTTGAGTCTGCTCCCGTAGGAGTCTCTAGCCGTAAGGATCGAGCCAGCGGCTCAGTCAGAATCTCCGAGCTCCGAACAAGGGCAGAGGCTATGAAAGAGTGACTCTCTCCTGTGTCTATAAGTACTGCAGCAAGGGTGGAAAAGACACAGATCGTACCTCGAATCATCTCTGGCACGTCGGGGTCGTAGGCCTCCACTGCCTGGAGCTGGGCATGTCCCTGCCCGCCAGCTCCCTGTGGTTGAGGTGGCCCTCCTGGTGGTGGTGGGGGTAGAGCCTAGAAGCGTCGCCCACCACCCGCTGCTCGGCCAGCTCCTCTGCCTCGTCCGCCTCCTCCCTGCGGACCGCCACGGTCGACCCTCTGCCTCTGCCTGGGTGGCCCCTCCACCGTCTGCTTCTCCTCTGATCGGCGAGTCGGGCAGTCACGAGCCATGTGACCCTGCCCGCCGCAGGAGTAGCACAACCTGCCTCTCGGAGGGCTGGCACTCCGCTGTGTGCCCCGCACTGCTGAGCCGGTGTCCTGAGGCCGTCTGCGTGGGGGTCTGGTCTGCCTGGACCCGAGAGTCATCCGCCGGCTACCTGCTGCCGAAGACTCAGCTACCTGCCGCCCTGCGCTAGGTCTCGCCGCTGAAGAAGGCTCTGCCAGGAAGCTCTCGATCAGGAGGGCTCGCTCCAGCACTCCCGCCTGGGTCGGAATGCTGAGGGAGATCAGCGACGCCCGAATCTCCTGTCGCAAGCCCTGCTCGAAGGTCCAGGCCCGGAAGAAGGGGTCTCGTACCATGTCGGTCGAGTAGCGAGATAGGTCAGTGAACCTTGCTGCGTACTGAGCGACCGTCATGCTGCCCATGGCGCAGCTGGAGAAGCTCCTGGATGCGCACCACTCGGAGGGTGGCCGGGACGAACTCAGAGCGGAAGAGGCTCTCGAAGTCCGTCCAGAGCAAGGATGCCTCATCGTGAACCTGGAGCATCAAGCTCCACCATCGTCCTGCCGTCGCCAGCAGGAGGCTCGCCGCGAGAATCACCATGAGATCCGCTGGTGTCCTCACTAGCCTAAAGATTCGTACCACCGCCTCTAGCCAGTCCTCGGCGGCCTGGGGGTCCGCCTCACCACGAAACCTGGGCGGTCGCTGGCTCTGAAACTCATGCAGTGCCCTGAGGCGACGTGCATCGTCAGCGTCTAGTACTGGTAGCATCGGTGGCTCGGCGGGTAAAGCTACCGCCGGTGCCACTGCTGGCAAACGGCCCTGCACCGAGGCCTCGTCGCTCGGTGGGCTGCCGTCGCGCCCTACACTCGGAACCCTAGCTGGCAGTCGTCGCGGGGCCATCTTGAAAAGGAGAACAAGAGCACCACAGTCAGAACAGTATACCTGGTGAGCTGTCACAAGTAATCACAAGGAAAACTTGAGACTTTCATGAAGCAGATCAGTATACCCGGTGAGCTGACACAAGTAATCACATAGAAGACTTGAAACACACACACAATCAATGTTTTCATGCATTAAGTCGGAAATCAGGAGTCAGGGTCCTGGTGTACGGATACGTCGGCCGCCGCACCAACACTGGGCTCCCTGAACTGATAACCACACTCAATACACTAAACACTATTGCTTCATATAGAAAGAAAAGACGGTCAGAGTCTGCGGTAGAACCGACCACCTCTGATACCAATTTGTCACGACCCGTCGTCGGGGCCCGTGCCGTGACTACCCCAAGCCCGCCTTCCATAGGCCAGGGGCTGGCGACTAGCACCAAGGCGTAAATTCCCGGTAAACAGGGAAGGCATTGCCTTTATAAGTAACAACCACCACAGAGTCAGCAAGCGGAAAGTAACTACAAAGTGCAGAAAAGTAAAGGGGGCCGGAAATACAAGCCCAACTGTAAAGTACAACTGAAAAGTAAAGTACAGCAACTGAAGAAAAGACGGCGGCATCGTGTCGTCCACTAGCAATCCCACCTGAAGGGTGGGAACAGATAGCCTCCAGCCTCCTCGGGTCCCACGTCCGCTCCGAGCACGTCCCGCCCAGTGGTCCACCTCCAGGTACCGTCCTGCTCCACGCCCCAACCGAGATCAGCGCTGTCCGTCGTCTGCATCCAACACAACAAGGTGCGGGCATAGCCCGTGCAGGGGTGAGTATAAGCTACTCAGTAAGGTCCCCGAGACCCCCGAAGGTCTCCCGAAATCCACAAAGGATATAGCACAAAAGAAAGATGCAATCACGAAGTAACATCTGACTCGACTTAGGTATATGCCCATACATATACCTAAGTCCCCACTTCTAGCTCTGCTCACGCGCTCAAGAACAACTCAATCCACATAGGAAAGCAAGACTCAAATCCACAAGGAGAGTAAACAGTAAATCCACATAGGATAGTTCAACACAATCCACAAAGGAGAGTAACATAAGATTCAGCTCAACCAGGTATACTTTTTCAGATGACGTCAAAGATGATCACTGATCCATCTAAGTCGTCGGACCCACGAAGGATCGATAGGTACTAACCCCCGCAAAAGACCCACTCAGGATCGGGCTCACACAGAACCTGTAGGCAGTGGCTCACACAGAACCGGTAGTAAGGACCCACGTAGGATCGGGCTCACACAGAACCTGTAGCACTGATCCACGTAGGATCGCTGAGTGCAGTAGTCGACGCAGTCCACTGAGGATCTCTGCACAGTCGTCGCCGCAGTCCACGAAGGATCTCTGCTCTGCCGTCGTCGCAGTCCACGGAGGATCTCTGCTCTGTCGTCGTCGCAGCCAGCGCTAGGGTTCCCGCACATAGCGAGCTCGTTAGGAGGGTCCGCTCCACGAGCCGAGAGGCTGATACATCAACTGACACGTAGTCCGAAGTTGATGTATCCAAAAGTTCCGTATCGACAACAGGATCTCAACGCAACAGACGGCGCGTCAATCAGACGCCCGGTCTGAGAGTTATTGGCATTTTCGTCCCAGGGGCCCGGTTGGTTTTTAGGGCAAAACCAACCCGACCGTACTCCGCCTGTATCCGATCCTCGGGCGGAGTATGCCAAAAGTTCCGTCTCACTTAGAGGAAACTACCACAGCTGACGGTACGTCGATCGGACGTCCGTAGCTCAAGTTATGAGCGTTTCCGCTCCGAGGGCCCGGTTGGTTTCGTGTACGAACCAACCCGGCCGAACCCAAAGTCTTCCGAAACCTTGAGTATAATATACCGAAACGACCGTCTCGATCCAAGGATCGCGTAGCCACTGACGGTTCATCAACCGGAGGTCCCAGGCCCGAGATATGGGAAAAAGACCGAAGAGGCCCGAAAACGGGGGGTTGGGGCCCGGGGCGACCCGGCCCGAACCCACCCTGGGTCGGCCGCACCGGGTCGGCCCGAACCGGCCCGACCCGGCTCGGCCGGGTCCGGTCCGGCCGGGGCGCGGCCCGGCCGCCGGACAGGCCGGCTCGGCTTCGGCCGAGCGGCCGAATGAGCCGCCGCGGGTTTGACCCGCGGCTTTGGAGAAACGCGGCCCGCGTGCTGGGTGGCCGGACCGCGGACGCGGTCCGGCGGTTCGCCGCCGCCGCCGCCGAGCCGCGGCGGATCTTCCGGCGGCGCGCCGGGCGCCGCCGCCGCCTTCCGCGGGCCGCCGGAGTTGCTCCGGTGGCCCGTTTTGCCTCTCGTCTGCGCCGTTGCTCCTCCCGGGGGCCGATCTTCACTGCGGGATCAACGGATCGCCCTTGCCGCGCGGTTCGTCGTCGTCCGCCAAATCCGCACAAAAGGGAAGATCAGCGGAGGGTTGCCGGGTCTTGTTCGTTAGACCCGCACCCTCCGCGTTAGTCATAAACAACGAGAGGAATAAAAACAACCAATCAACAATTTTAAAATAATTTAAAATTGTTCTGAGGTCGGGTTCTTTATTTCAAAAGAATAAACACGGGAAAGAATCATCAAGGAAATAAACCCCTACCTCGATGTCGCCGTCGGACGAGTGGTCGTCGCGGAATCGCTCGTCGCGGATGAAGGAGATCGTCGCGTCGTCGCGGTATCCGGCGTCGCGTCGCCAATCTCTTAGTTGCCGAACGAGGATCGGCTGTGGAAGAAGAGGCGTCGCCGAAGAACGTCGCGGGTAGAGCTCGTCGACGTCGCAGATCTCGGTGTGCGTCGTCGAATTCCGGTCGCCGACGTTCTTCGCGTTCTTCGCGTTCTTCGCGTTCTTCGCGTTCTTCGCGGGGAGATGAAGAAACAAAGATCCTCTCAAATCCTTTCAAAGGATTTTTAGGATGGTCTTATTTTATTAATATGCCAACACACGAAACCGGTTAAGAAACGATCCATCAATTCGAAAGAAACGACCCATTTAATTCACGAAAGAAACAGCCCATTTAATTCACGAAATAAACCGCCCAATTAAATGGTCTGTTAAGAATTTAAGAAAACGCGTCGGTTGACTTTTCAGTTACTTTGACGGGTTTTCGCGGGTGCGTTACTTAGCGAAAGAAACGGCGGGGCTCGTGCGGGCCCCACCTCACAAATATCCTACCAAGGGGGTAGGATATTTCTGGATAGCATCCTATCCGCTTTAACTCAGTTCAAGTGGCTTCCAAGTGACTTCCAAGCAGCTTAAGTGAAATAAAATAAAGTTGTCGCACAAACTTTATTTTATTTCTGACTTAAAGCCGCAAAATTTAAAAACCACGTCTGAGCAAACGCAACTCCGGAAGAGGCGTTTCTAAGAAAATACCGGCGCTGCGATTTCATCGGTGCCCTCAGAATTTGATTCCGGGCACCGGTTCAAAAGATAGAAAAACCCGCTCGTCCGTTCACTGAACGTACCCGAGCCAAACTTCGGAAATTGATTCCGGGCACACCGGGCCTCGGAATCAGGTGCCGTCTGAAGCTGCGCTCTAGTAAAATTCCAAAGAAAATTAAGAAAAAAATTACCTTGAAATTTGCAGGTCTTTACAAATACATTATATATATGTTTCCCTTAATGTGCATTTAAGATGTACCCTTCATATTGTTTCCATTTATCATTATTATATATCAAATTATTACACATGACAAGTTCTTAGGGATGGCACATGTGAAAAAAGGGAGATGTTGAATACATGTCATGAATTATGTAATTTTTCATATAATCGGATGATTTTTCATTAATATAAGTACATTATATTTATCAGTTTATGTTGATTCCTTATTATCTCTATCACTAAACCTAAAAATATCCTCTCAATGTAAGAGATGAGATAATAATTATTGGTTTTGAAATTATATATGATTATATCCTATACATTGATGGTCATATCATAGAATGAATGTAATGTTTTTTTTGTGTGGGACTATATATTTATGTGTAGGTATAAGGTGGCACAATTGGACTCGATTGAAAGACATAAATAACAGTAGAGATTAGGATTTTTGTATAGGACAATTTGAGGCTTGATAATTTAGGTTTGATAATACGTAATAGGTAATGTTATCCCCGTAGGATAAGCATATTATTTAATGATAAGGTTATGAAAAAAAATTTATTTGTTCATTAGAGTTATAGAACCATATTTAATACCCTATAGGTAAGTCTATGTATAGTATAAAATAACAATTATTTGATAATGTTATGTTTTCCACTATCAGTACATCCCTACAAGAAAACCAGAAAGCTGGTGTGGATGGAGAACAAAGGAATCAAGGGTAATAAACATTTGAATGGTTGATTGATCATTCACTCATTCAACACATTGATTTACAATGAGTGGACCTAATACAACACAATGTGTGAGGAAAACCTAGTGGATATTCTTTGGTTACTCAAAGTATACTTATAAAGAAATAATATGGAACTATCTCTAAAATTACAATAATATATTAGGCCATGAATTATAAGATAACCTATACTAAAAATTATATATTTAACTGAATGATTAAAATTTCTAAATTAATGTTTCATTAGAAAAAAATATTATGAATTACTTATTATATTCATATATTTAATTTTCTCTAGTTTTAATATTTTTTTTTATTTTTTAGTATTTGATTAAAATATGATCATTGAAATGAAGTTGACAAGGGTATGTAATTTGAAACCACTATGTATTATAACTGAATATCATATTTTTAAAAAAATTAATAATTATATTATATTCCAATTAGATCGAAATCGTTGATTTTATTAGGCATACCTGTGGAATTGAGTTTGATATCATAATTTAAATAATTTCTTGATACACATAGTTATATTAAATAGTGATGTGCTAGTTATCAAAAACAAAATTGAATATTCACATGGTTATTATAAATTATGTGAAACATATAAGGAACATTCTTCAGTAGTTTTTATTAAGGGTTTGAAATAATATTTTAAAATGTATGATTATCGTTGATAAATGAATTCATGGAAATGTTAATTTTTGAAGGAAAATATTGATTGACACATGATTGTGGGATTGATATGTTTTAGGTTTAGTATATGTTTAATTTTTGGATAATAATGTGTGTTGTGATTCTAGTGAAATAATTTACATATTAATAGACAACATATGGTTTGATAACTGATTCATAATTTTTTTGGAGAAGTTCCTCTTATTTTTTGTATAAGGATATATAGTGACTAGTGTGTGTCATTATGAACTGGTGGTTAATACCATCCATGTGTTAAATATAGATATATTTTCTAGTGGAAAATGTATTATCAATGTGGATTGATTTCTTTAGATACAAATAGGTTTTAGGGAAGGGGAGTTATTTAATGTATTTGATCATGGTATTTACATAAATGGGTATATGATTGTAATAATGAATAACACTATTTGAAGATGTATAAGGAGGATTTTTAGAGCTTATATTTCAATTATTATTGGTATTAAAATATTTTAATAATGTTAATGCTACTTTTAGATCCCAATTTTAAGGGCTATGATAATATGTATATGACAACCCAACTCATTTTAACCTTGGTTTCACCAAGAATAATATTGTTTAATATAATATTGATATGGGTTGAAATAAATGAATTATAGGATAACTTTATTATAAGAGTAAAAGGTTTTATGGTTTAATATCTCTTTTGTTATAGATTATCTTAAATCCTTTGTATTGTTTATGTTTCTTTGCTCATGTCAAACATTTTTGTTTTATAAATGGAAAGAACTAGACTAAACAATGGGTAAAAGGGACAATGTGGATATAATCTAATTGAAAAATATTTCAGATTTGGAGATGGAGTGTGGAAGTGTGAGATTATGAAAAACTATATATTATGAATTTTTATTAAATATGTTGATATTCAAAGTCCCAAAAACACAAAATATGATAAAGAAGGATTCTCATGAAAAATAAAATGATCTGGATGATGATCTTCATCAGTCTCAAAAATTTAAGGGAAAGAGGGAATCTAAAAAACTATTTCATTATTTGAAAGAGAGTAGGGAATTATGTGATTCAATGTCCCAGCCTGAGGGATAATGAGGTAAATTATAACCCATAACTATGTAAACTAATCAAATCCAATGGAAATATAGATAAGGGATTTGATAGTATTTTTTGACTCACAGTTTTATAGTGTATTATGACATATATATTTCAACAACAATTTTATATTGAGTTAAAAAAACCAATAGTGGTATAAATTTCATATAAATAAAATGAAGGATTTTTGGGATGTTATTCCATATAGATCCAGATCTTCATCCATTGGTATAATTTTAAATCTAATTTTGAAGGGTTTAAATCCCATTAAAAGCACTTATAATAATTATTTCATATTGGTTATTCCCATTCCAAATACAAAATAAATATATGATCATCTAGAGGCATCCAATTTATTATATGTTACCTATAGATATTAATCTAATATTATGATTAAAATTCTTAGGATGGTATTTATTTCTGGGTTGGGAGAATACAACACTGTAAAATTATAATTATATTAAAATAAGTCAATGTGTTTGATAACGTACAATTAACAATGCATTTAACATCAAAAAACCAAAACATATCAATATGACATTAAAATAAAAACTATTATAAATGCATTTATGGTAAAACAATAATATATATTTTGCTTAGAAGGTAAATATTAAATATTAGATAATATTGGAAAATATTATTTTCAAAAAAAAATTATAATATACATTTTCATTTAAAAAGTTAAATTTTTATATTTTAGAAAATAAATTTGAAAATAAAAAAATTCATCTTAAATTCATCAAAACAAATTTACTTAAAAATTTATTTTTTATTTTTTTGATTACTAGTCAATTTTTTGTGAATAAAAATAAAATTTAATTCTCTAATCCAATCACATTAAATTGTCAAAAAAATTTATCTAAAATATTTGACATAAAAATATATATTTATAATTTAAAAATTAATTTATTCAAAAAAATTCGAAATAAAGACACCTGATGTAAATTTTATAAAATCAAGTAATATTATATGGAAATATTTTTCATTAATGTATTTAATTATTTTTTTATGTCCGAAAAATAAGATATATTTATATTTATATTTCAAATTAATTTTATGTGATAAATAATAATATTTTTCTAATATTTAAAATCATTGTCATTGATAATTTTTTTCTATATTTAAACATTATACTTAAAAATAAGTTTTCTAAATAACCATTTTTTACACATCATATGTGATAATGTTGTGAATAATTTCCCAAAACATAGAAAATTAATATGTTAAAATTATTCCAACTGTTTAGGTAATAAATTTTATATTACTCAATATTAAAAAATTTTATTTTCTATTATGAAATATAAATTTTTATTATTTATAATAAATACCATGATAATTGTGAAACAATTATTTTAATATTTCTATTTTATTAGTAAAAAATAATTTTAAATGATTTAATTAATTTTATTTATTTTAAATAAAATATATATAAGATCTCATATCTTCTTTTCATGTACGTTTTTTCTTTCTAATTGTTTTTTAGAAAAAGATGAGTTTCTGGAAATTTCCAAAGTTCACGCCGTGTACATTTAGTTCAGGCTGTGTACTGAGTTGTCGTGTGTTACTGTGTACTGGTCGAGCAGAGGCTAAGTACATGGCTGTGTGTGCTGACTTCGAGACAGCCTAAAAAAGAGTATGCAAAATGCAGGTACATGAAATGTACTTTTAAAATACATGTTGTGTAATTTCTTTTATTCATTAAATTGGAAGGGGTCACTTCTACTGAACAAAACCATCTTCTCCTTCACTTGTCTCATCAAAGAGCGTCAGTATGACTACGGATCATATCCAACCCCCTGACTCGTCATTCGTTCTTCAAATTAACTCTTGTCGATTGCGTTAGAAACACATTGGTGAGTTCTTCTTTGTTCTTGAACCTTATATTCTGATTTCTCATCTTTCTCGAGCTATCCTCGTTTGAACAGTTTTACTGTTTTTGAATATATACAGTGTTCTAGAGAAATTCACTTCCTAAGGTTCACGTATATCAGTCTCAAGATGATGAGGTTGGTGGTTTGTGGCTTTCCATAGATTTTCTTTGAGTTATGTGTGCAAAAGTGCCCAATACAATTGTTCAGGGTATTGTGTGTTTATGGTTTTAGCCCATTTTTCTTCTAGTAATGCCTAGTTTAATTGGATAGAGGTTAATTGTTGAGAATAAGTCATCCTTGTTAAGCTATAGATGTTTTTCCCATTTTTTCATGTTTTGACCATTTGGTCTAGCCATTCCTTTTAGGCTGCTACTTTGTATTCCATGCCTCGTATTGTTAAGGTTGATTGATTATTATATCACATGTTATCATATTCTTTATATTTTTTAGCCAACTATTTCTTAAGGTTTACATTGGAATCTAAATATCGTTTGTGCATGATTTCATTACATGGTGTTGTGGGAACGTGGTGTAGTGAGACAATAAGGGAAATTGACGTTGAGGGCTTTTCGAGAGTGTATGTAATAATTATCACGATACGAGACTATAGGGGGATTGACGTTGAGTGATCCCTCAGAATGTCTATAATAATGTTAAGAGACCACAAAAGGAATTGATATCTAGTTCTTCCTCATAGTGTCTATACTTTATTATTAGAAGACTACATGGGAATTGACAGTGAGTAATTCCTAAAAGAGTATTTGATTACACATTACTATATGGGGAATTGATGGTGAGTGTTTCATCAGAATGTCTTTGTTATATCTTATATTGTATTGTTATCAAGTGGGTTAAGGCTGTGAGAACTACCGAATGGGTTTCTTTTATTTGTTTTTGGTTGATTAAATACTTAAAAGTAAATTTTTTTAAATAAAACTGTAGTAATTTTTACTTATGATTACTTCATTTTTTACTAATTATTTTTCATATTTCCTTCCATATATATGTACTGAATTTTAGTCACAGATCATTGAGTGGTTTTCTACTAGGATTAGTCTCACACCCTCTTTCGGTCTTGTTTTGGGCCAAAACAGATTATATTGTTGCAGGTATTGATAAGGGAAACCGCCCTTCTACTTTAGGTACTTGACTGCTTTGGAGCTAGGTAGCAACATACCAAACTGAAGCCTGTGATACAATGGAGATGTTCACATTCTTTTCTTTTGTATTTTTTTTGCTATTGTATTCCATCATTTTTATTGGTGCGGATTCTTTCCTAGATATATGTATCATTCATCATTTATATATGTGTGTCTGTTTGTGCTCTAGTTGTTTATTACATTCATTGATTACATGTTGCATGTTTTACTACATCTACTATTGCTATCTATTTTACATCTGATGTGTTACTCTGCCAATGAGGGAATATTTTCCCCACTATCACACCCAAGTCTCTCGCTGCTAATCAGAAGTCTCTAGCATTCGGGGAAATGCGATTGAGGCCATCTGACCATCCAAGTACGGGGCACTTCTAGGAGGCTTCCAAAATGAGGCATTACAAAGTTGTATCAGAGGAATGATTTTCTTTCTAACATACTATTTGGATAATATATCCCGGGACATGAAACAAATATGTACATGGTAATAGGTTTTTCCAAGGCATAGCTAACACATGTATAGTGAAAAGCCAGTTTACCTCTTTAGTACTATTTTTATGGTTTTATAATTATACAGTTAATTTGATTTCACCATCAGGTGATTCAAATTCTTTATGCAGTTATTGTTGATATTATTTAGGTACTATTTATATTGCATCCTGATGTGATAAGGGTATTCCATCTCATACATCATATAGGAACTTGTTATAAATCACATATAATGCATTCATGGCATTCCAATTAGGGTGTATTAGATATTGCACGTTGTTTTGAATGATGTTGTGTTAGATATGCATTCTGTTGTGATAGATTCCTTGATAGAATACATTCTTTTTGATGGGGTATTTAATTGTGTAAGGTTCCATTTTAATGAACACCACACCATGGTTCTTGAGGTGATATAGGCCATTAGGGATCGGAATTTGGTGGATCGTTTACATGTTTATCTTGTATTTGATATTAATAAGATTCCAAGCATTGATTTTCAGGGAGTATGTTCCCTCACGAATTGGAATTTGGAACCTTAATGTTCATTTTAGTGTTATTTGGGTTCTCGAGCATTTTATGAGGATTACTATCTGGAAGAGCCCAGAATACATGGCGTGTAATGATAAATACCCGCTATGTGTCTCTCCTTCTGGGAAGGAACTGTTTTTCATAAATACACACTGTGTACATTATATACATGCCATGTAGTCTCTAAACCTATCACTGGCTGGGTGGGCAGAGACACATGGTTGGTAATTCATTGATGGAACATGAATTTTACTAGTTGAAAACTTCTTGTTGTGAAGACCATGTGTCCACTCATGTACCTAGTGACACAGATGGATAAAACATAAGTTATACACAATGTTTAGTGTAACCCATGTATCCATCCATGTAGTGAACAACACGGGTCAGTGAAATCTTTTTATTACATGTCGTATTTGGAACAAACTTGTCATGTAGAGTCAACCGTGTAACTGGTCGTGTAACTACCAACATGGGTCGGTGAGGTTCTTCTAGTACACGCCAGGTCTAGAACGAACACCAAGTGTATTCTTGTTCTAGGAGAACTATGTGTCTTAGCTATGTAGATGATCTGGGGTATGAGAAGCAGAATCAATTACACGATGTGTGCTAGTAAAACATGTTGTGTGTATGGGGTGTTACACATCCTAGGTTGGAAAATGTACATGCACAAGTGAAGGCTTAAGGGAACACGTTGTGTCTGCATTAAACATGCGGTGTATCCTTGTTTTGAAAAAAACATGAATGATTTATATCTCTTGTTCCCCTTTTAATCATCTATGTTTTAGTTCTTGATAATCTTGATCTATGGTTTGCACTTGACCTTGATATGTAATTCCACTGTGATGTCCTCTGGTTGTCAGCTAGTTACAGGGTAGTGACCAGACACCGAATATGGCTAATGAGGGACTACCAGAAGATCCTCTAGTTGTACCAGTCTTGGAAACAGCCATTATTCTGGATACTAGTGATGATTCTCAACTTAGATATTGTTTAATGAGGACGATACAATCCTTTAAGGGAGTAAAGCATCCATTACCTTCTATGGAAGAGTTGACGCGGGATTTCAAATAGCATCATCCTCCCATATTCTCAGTGGATGGTGGACCCTAGGATACAGAGTCATGGATAGAATTCATGCTAATGATTTTTTATCATCTAAAGTCATCTCCATAGAGGAGGGTGAAAATCACTACTAAAATTATTCCTAGATCCATCAGGAGATGGTGGGATGTGATCCCATATGTGGGACGCCAGCAGGTTATGGCGTGGGTCGAGTTTCATCATACCTTTTATGAAAACTTCTACCTGGATACTTTAAGGGCCAATCGAACACAATAGTTCATGTTTTTGTAGAAGGGTACACTTTCTATTAGGGAGTATTATTCTTTATTCATATATCTAAAGCACTTCACACCTTTTTTAGGGGGAGATAAGTTATTTCATGCACGGTAGTTTGAGGATGGTCTCAGGTAGGATATCTGATATCAGGTGAACAACTTCTGGCTGAAATCCATCACTTCTATAATCAATTAGATGTTGATCGTAGGGATCAACATGAGGAATTATGGAGATTTGGTCTAGTGACTTTCTATATCCTAGGATTGTATTTATGCGTTTGATAGTAGGAAGCATTGTTGGAAGTCTACACGTTGAAATTTGAGTACGCGGGATGCACCTTTAGGTTGCCAAGTGTTATGCTACAAGTGTGGGAAGGTCGGTTATATTAGGAAATATTTCCCGAAATACCCAGTGGAGTGAAGATCTTATGGAATGATGGGGCACCTTCAGTGTTTCTATCAGTACTTCTCTTCAGCAGCTGGAGACATGGGTCCTTCTATGACTCCACATTCAGGATTAACACCACTGGTACTCATTAGTCAAGAACTGGAGTTATTCCGGCCATTCCTGCCGAGTTCATGTTCGTGTCATCATTGTTAGTCACCATGATTTCTGCGACAGCGGGGTGGATCACCTCAGGGTTGTCAGGCAGGGTTGTTGAGCTATAGTGAAGGTCAGGCATTTGCAATGGAGCAGACCCAAAAGAAGTAGGATCCAAGACCCTCAAGAGTTCAAGGTGCGATCCATGTTGCCTCGGTTTTAGCTTCTTCTCTATTCGATACAGGGTATCCCCATATCATTATATATATTTCGATTGTGTAGAGACATGGGATCTGTATCTTTTCATCTTCTAATATCTTAACACTAGACACTCATTTAGGGGCTAAAATAGCTAGTGTATGTCAGTGCATGGAGTGCCTTCTTTAGGTTGGTGGGTTTCACTTCTTATGGGACCTCTATGTCTTAGAGATGAAATTCATGATTTCATTCTGGGAATAAACTAGTTGTTTCCCTTCCATGATTTTGTCAACTACTATTATGGTAGATTGAGTTTCACATCAGTAGAGGGCAGATCATTTGTTCATAAGGGAGAGTGGGATGTCCGGGTGAGCAGAGCAGGACCCAGGCATCTTGGGATTGGAGGCGTTTCTACACAGATTACAAGAATCTATTTAGACAGCCATGGAACTTCACAAATGGAATATCCTCTAGTGTTTTTTTTGTTTCAGTGATGTCTTTCGATAGGACTTTTCATGTTTTCCTATGTAGAGAGAGTTGTACTTTTCTATTGAGCTTGTTTCAGGAGCGACACCATTGTCCATTCAAACTAATAGGATGGCTAGAACAGAGATATAGGTTCTCAATAATCTGATAGAGGAGTTACAGTCAAGGGTTTCATCTAACCCAGTACATCCCTTTCGGTTTTGCACATTCTATTTACGAAAATGGAAAACAGTACCCTTAGGCTATGGTGGATTATCAGATGTTGACCAAGTTGACCATCAAGAACTGATATCACTTACCAAGAAATGATGATCTAATTGATCTTATTTGAGTATCATCATGTTCTTGATGATTGAATTGAGATTTAGTTACCATTAGTTGCATGTTAGACCATCTGATATACCCTTTACAGTCTTATGGAGCAGGTATGGTATATACAAGTAAGAGGTTATGTCGTTCTGACTCATGAATTCACCTTCCGTATTCATGGCACTAATGAACCGAGTGATCCATCCAATATTATATTATTTTGCGGTAGTCTTTGTGGATGATAACTTGGTGAACTCTCACACTCAACACGACCATGCCACCCATCTTGAGATTGTTTCGAGTACACAGAGAGTTCATCAATTATATGATAATCCCTCAAAATTACACGTTTGGATGTACCAGATTCACTTCATGGGTCATGTAATGTCAGAGACAGGAGGATTAATAGACCCTTAGAAAGTATTAGTAGTAGATACCTATGAGAAGCCAAAGAACATCTTTGAGGTATAGAGTTTTTTGGGGATGGATGGATACTGCACATGTTTTATACATGACTTTTTCACGCTTAGCAGCACCATTGACGAGTCTGACAAAGAAGGGTGTGATGTACATGTGGTCAGATTTTTGTGAGTCAACCTTTTAGGAGATGAAAGGGAGGTTGACATCATCATCGATAATAGTATTTACAGATCTAGGAATGATCATTACTGTGTACTGTGATGCATCAAGTATCGGTCTGGGAGCAATGATTATGCATGGGTAAGGGGTCGTTTCATAGAATTCTCAGCATTTGAGGCCGCATAAGAGAAAATAACCGAAACACTGTCTCGAGTTGGCTGTAGTGGTCCTTCCATTATTTTGTTGGAGAATCTACCTTCTGGAGAGAATTTTGTGATTTCCACTGACCCAAAAAGACTCAAGTATATCTTCACTCAGCACGATCCAAATTTGATAAAATGAATGTGGGTTGAGTATCATTAGTCCTTGGATTATGAGCTTGCCTATAGACCTGGAAAAGGAAACACAATAGCTGATGTGTTGAGCATGAGGACTCATATACAGGTGGTTTAAGGGGAAAAACATGAGTGGAAACATATGGCCCTGTTCTTTGAGATGCATTTGGATGTCATGACTGAAAAAGGTAGACTTTTCTTCCCTCTATAGATCTTACCTATAATCTTCATGATCAATTTTGGATGAGGCATATATCAGACTATGATGGACTTGTACTATGGGAGGCTGTGTTAGGGGTGGACCCTATTCCTAGTGTAAACAAGATGTATCGTGATCTATACCGTCAGTATTGGTGGCCAGGTATGAAGATAAACGATTCTTGTTTCTTCATGAGGTGTTACACCTATTATTAGGTGAAGGAAGATCATCAGTGACCATCAAGAATTTTGCAGTAGTAACCCATTCCCCATTGGAAGTTGAATGTTGTCGCGATGGATTTCATGACAGGTTTTCCAAGGATGCCTCAAGGGAATGATGTAGTTTGTGTTTTCATTGACATACTCATGAAGGATTCTCACTTCATTCTAATCAAGGATGCTTTTAGTTTTGATGATATGGGAAAGTTTTACATTCAATCGATTATGTGTTTACATGGGGTTCCACACTCAATTAATCATACAGGGATGCATGTTTTACTTCATGGGTCTAGCAAGGAATTAAGAGGGAATTGGGTACAATGGTACGTCTGAGAACAGCTTACCATCCCAAGATAGATGGCCAGTCCGAGCGTACGTTTCAGGTTCTTGAAGACATGTTTAGAGAATTCATCCTATATTTTGGTGTTTCGTGGGAGAAGCACATACCTCTTGTAGAGTTTTACAACAATAATAGTATGCAAAAAAATCATATTTCACCTTATGAGCCTTTGTATGGTAGGCCATTTCGATCACCTTTATGCTTACTGGAGGTAGGAGAGGAAGCTATGATGGGATCTCATTTTTTCCAGTATGCCATAGAGCATATAGTGTTGATTTAGAATAGGATAACTATTACACAGTCACAATCGAAGTCTTATTCTAATCGATAGACATTACCTCTAGAGTTCGAGGTTGGAGATTTGGTTTTCCTACATGTCACACCATGGTTATGACATGGGAGGATATGGAGATAGTGTAAGATTTCACTAAGATATGTCAGGCCATTTTATGTATTGGAGAGAGTTGGTCTATTTTTCAATCTGTTATAATTACCTCAATGGTACCGGGATATACATGACGTCTTCTACGTTTCTCATATTCGACATTACTTCTCATACCTACATCATGTTTTCCATCTTGTGGAGGTTGAGGTCAAAGTGGACACATCTTTCAAGAAGCATCCTATCTTGATAGTTGATAGACGTGATATGGTTTTTGGAGTCCTGTTTATCCCTCTGGTATGAGTACTATGGTAGCACCAGAGACTATAGGACATGACCTAGGAGATGGAGGCTGATGTACCCTTATAATGGTTAGAGCTGTTCAAGGTTTCATCATCGATGCTTCCTCACATGGGTAATTCAGAGACAAATTTCATTACGGGGGGGGGGAGTTTGAAAGAACCTAGTTCTTCATTTCAGGAAATTCCTTTCTTTCTGATATTTTTTGATAAAAAAGGATTTTCTTGAAATTTCAGGAGTACACGTCGTGTAATCAGTTGTCAAGGGTGACCATGTATAGGCTGAGTAGCGGCAGTGCACATGGCTATGTGTGGTGACCTAGAGACTACCTAAATTAGAGGCCAAAAAAGGCAAGTACCAGCCGAGTATATTTAAAATACATGTTTTGTAATTTTTTCAATTAAACGGACCGAGGTCACGTCTGATTGACAAAACTATCTTCTTCTTCACCCATCTGATGTGAGAGAATCTGTATGGATACAGATCTTCTCTGAGCCCCTAAGTCGCCATCCGTTCTCCAAATTGACCAGTATCAATTTTATTGGAATCACATAGGTGAGTTTTTATTTCTTCTTGAACCTCATCTATTTATTTCTACACTTTCTCGAGTTATCCATGGTTGAACGTTTTTTTTCATTTTTGTAGATTGATGTCATTCTAGGGAAATTCACGGCCTGAGGTTCACATATATAAATGTCACGACATCGAGGTAGGTGGTTTGTTCGTTTTCGTAGATATTATTTGAGTTATATATGCAAAATTTCCCAATACCCTTGTTTGGGTTATTGCGTGTTTATTGTTTAAGAACTTTTTTCTACCCCATATGCCTCGTTTGATTAGATTGAGGTTATGTGCTGAGAATAATGTCATCTTTGTTAATCTATGGATAGTATTCCCATGTTTTCTATTTTGATCTGTTTTTTCTAGCATTGCATGTTAGGATACTTCTTTTTTTACATGCCTTGTATTTTTTGGGTGGAGTGATTATTATTTGACATAATATAATATACTATAGATTTTTTATCCAAGTAGTTCTTGAGGATTAATTTGGATTGTGATTATAGTTTTTGCATGAATTCCTTACACGGGTCTGTGAGAACCTCGTGTAGTGAGACCATAAGGTAAATTGATATTGAGGGCTTTCCCAGAGTGTCTGTTATAATTATCACGATGTCAAACCATAGAGGGTATTGATGTTGAGTGCTTACTCAGAATTTCAATAGTTATGTTATGAGACCACATGTGGAATTAATGTTGAGATCATCCTCAAATTGTTAGTAGTTTATCATTAAAAGACTATAGGGGGAATTTACAGTGAGTGCTTTCTCAGATATTCTTTGATTAAAAATGAATATAGAGATAATTGACGGTGAGTTCTTCCTTAGAGATTCATCGTTATATCTTCCCAAGAATTGTTAACAAAAGGGGTTACACTGTGAGAACTTCCCAAAGGGTTTCTCTTATTTGTTTTTGGTTGACTAAATACTTAAATGTAAAAATTTGTTAATTAAACTGTAGTATTATTTACTTTTGAGTACTTCCTTGTTTACTACTTCTTTTACTTATTTCCTACCATATATATTCAATGAATGATAGGTCCAGATCATCTGGTTGTTACCTACAAGGATTAGTCTCACACACTATTTGGGTCATTATTTTGGGCCCAAAAAGATTATATTGATGCATGTATTGATACAGTCAAGCACACTTCTACTTCAGGTACTTGACTGCTTTGGAGCTGGGGAGCATGGGACCAAGTTGAGGCTTGCAATGTTGTTGAGATATTTCCATGAATTTATTTATTTTTGTTTCATATTGTATTCCATCATTGTTATGGGTTTGGATGATTCCCTATACATATGTATCATGCATACTTTCTATATAAGTGTTCTCTAGTTGTTTATTACTTCCATTTTTTACCTATGTCATTTTTACTACTTCTTCTTTTACTATCTGATTTATTTCCACTGTGTTAATCTTCCAATAAGGTTATAGTTTCCCACTATCACACCCAAGGCCCTCGATTCTACTCAGAAGCCTCTGGCATTAGGGGAAATGCGCTTGAGGCCCTGTGACCAACTAGGTAAGGGGCACCTCTAGGTGGATTTTAGAACTGAGATTTTACAATATCAATTATGATATATAAACATATAAATAAATACACACTTATTTAATATTTAATCAATACAAAATTAGATAAAAAATCCCTAAATGTCAAAATATAATTTTTTATATTAAAATTGTTTTTGAAAACATCATCTATTATAATTTAAATTTTTTTAAAATATTTTGAAATTGATTTTGATTAAACAGAGGTAAAAAAAATTCCATCCCACACAAATTTTTTCATTCAGATTATTTTATATTTCTAATAAAATATAAAATCAGTTGGTTATAAACAAGTTACCTAATTTATATATAAGTGATTAAATTGTAAACGTCTTTTGGTAGAATTATAGTAATAGGTTTGAAACATGGTTGAACTTTCTTGGAGTCATTATTTACTAAATTGCAGACAAAAAATCACTTTTTAGAAATTTTTTGTGCCATCGATCTTATATTTTTTTCATTGAGTTATCAAAATATAATGGGTGATTTAAAAAGTGTCATTTTCCACTATTATAATTTGGTGGAAATAACATACTCTCAATCATGAGCTTAACATTATCATTTTACTTTATCATAAACCCAAATATCATATCAAAGAATTATCTTACACTATTATAATCCCCTGGTCAAACTATGATATCATATTCACTTTAATTCGAATGTGATTTCCTTGAATGATAAAAACTCCAACGTATGTATTATACACATTTTATGTTTTTATTCATAAAATTATTTTTCAAAACTACTTTCAACCATAAAAATATGGTGAATTAAATATATTTTTTTCTAACGAGATATTGTTATATTAATTTAGTGACAATAATTTATTCCTATCAATCTACTAATATAAATAATAACATATTTAGTGCATTGTACGAACAATCATCTCCACAAAGCCACATCCTTAGTATTTCCACACCAAAATTCATGGATTATAAAAAATATTTAATAGATGATAATATATTATTTATATAATAGAAATATGATTCATAAATTTCAAATTGTCTTCTACTATTTCCCCTTTCATTTGTTGAGAAATGGAAATATTTACCATGTGTATGTTTGCACAATCACCTCCACAAGCAAGGAGTTTCGTCTTTCAACACCCCCATCATGGATAGATTTTAAAATATATTTAATATATAATAAATTTTCAACTACAATAGTAAAATTATTTATATTATGAAAAAATCTTATGATTATTTTTACCATTGGAAACTTACAAACGGATTATGGGAGAACAGATCAAACAACCTCAAGTAACAATAATAGGTATGAAAACAATATTATATATAAATATACTATTATAGTTGTATGAAATTTTAATATAACTTATATTATCATAATTTCATTTGGATGATATGTAATTATCATAATTTTATTTTTATGTATTTTAATTGAATGTGTAGAACACTTTCGAACATGAGTTAAGGGTTTCAATTTCAATTTATTTTAATAAAGATATGTTTATGTAATACAAATTGTTTTCTTTTTTTGGTGTAGTTATCACCACAATATAAATTTTGTATAATTATTACATCATATGTCATTATATTTAATTTCCCATTTATTTTCAATTATCTCATTGGAAATTGGATCTATAGATATAATAGCTGAAAGGGTTTTTGTCTAAAATTCCCTTATTTGAGAAATTTTAGGTGTTATGCACCTAATTAGATTTATAGGGTGTATATAATTACTATAATAGTCAAAATATCTTGAAATGTTTTTTATCAATGTAATTTATTTCAAATTAGAAGATCTATATTTTATGGGGTTCAAATTAATGTCTTACTCAGACTCTATGGATTTTCTTGGTCTTAATTTTGATTCATTGAGACATAATACCTTTTTAAATGATAAAATCATTGAATTTTTTATTTAGTAGCCATGGATATGTTTATCCCTTTATACTTTTATTTCATGGAATATACTATAAAAAGTTTGTTTCCATATTAATGTTTCTTTTTATTTAGTTTTTTTCCATAGTAGTAATTTTATTTGGAAACAAAAGTATTATTCATTTAGATATGATTGGTCCCATGAAGTTATTTCATATATATTGGGTAAAGTTTATCCTTTTATTGTAATATGAGGTATTTTACCATTATTTTATAGTAATATACATCACTTAAACATCCACCCTTGAAAAATATTTCTCACTTATTGAGATATGTTATTTTGAAACCATCCATGTTTTTTATTAGGATGAACTATGATCATGTAATCAAAGTATTGAATTATTAATATACTCATTATTATTTATGATGAGAATAAAAATAATTTCATAACATAGATTTGATAAAATTAACCTATAAATTAATACATTTTATTGATATGGTGAAACTTTTTGTCTTATGATAAATTGTTATCCCATAATTTATATATGGATATGTATTGACATTTTATATTATAATTTTTCTTAATACAGGATGATCATGTGTTGATATACTATAATAGGTGTTATAAGGATATTTTTTTTATTCAGTGAAATTTACATCAATAATTGGTATGAACGATATTTTCATCTCTTATAGAGAGTTAATTACATTTAATCTGGTGACTAGTGGGGCATAGAGTTATATAGTCCCTCGATGCAAGGATATGTCTCATAAGTCAAAAACAAATTGTGTATTTTGTATATTCCTTCCTATATCAGTAATATGTATTGACTATGGTCATGAAAACATGTAATGAGCTAAGGGGAAACCCCTTTGTAGAAGGGTATTGATGTTTGAAATTATGCAATCCATCAGTGTGAGAATAATATTATTGATATCAATGTTTTAATTTATTTTCATTCATATAATATTATATCAATTTTATGTTGATATTAGAATCGTTTTGTTTTACTATTCATAAAAAAATTATTTATTCCATTTTTATTCAAGGATATCATCAGTTATACGTTTCCCTTACGGATTCATTAGCTGGACACATCTTTTGTTTTAAATTTCCATAGTTTGTGGATAAAATTCATACACCTGACATGTTTAGAGGGGTAACACATGTGAATAAATTTTTCATATATGATGAATAATTTTCATGAAATAAGTGACAACATAAATAAAATGTATAATTTTCATTTATACAAAAAACATGGGATTTATTAATTTATACTACATTATAATTATATAAATCACTAAACCATCAAGGATAATTTGGATGTATGATATATAATAATTGTTTTTTATTTTATAGTTATATATGTTTTTATTATACATTTTACATCTGGTTAAAAATAAACAATATAAAGAATGTTTTTCTGGAATTAGATCTAAGAGTACGTGTATGGGATGCAATATTATTTGTTGAGATTATGAAGCTATTTTAAAAAAATATTTTACCACAATTAAAATTTCATGTATGTTTAATTGAAATTGATTGAACCATCTCATGTAACCCACATATGTCAAAACAATTTAATAAATTATTATCAATTTATAATAAACATAACTTTTAAAATGAAATTTAGATGATCAAAATAAAAAATAATGTTTTATTAGAATTATTTTTGATTATCCAATATGTTTGGTTCACACACAAAATTAATGAGGATCTATGAGAGTAGTTCTTGGGTCTTACTTTTTTCAGTGAGATATGACTTGTTTTCCATTTTTTTTATGTGGACTATGTATTGATAATGGGTTTTATTTTACATGAATTTATTAATGTCATTTTTTTATAAATCCATATCATATTCTACCTTCCATGGATTTTCAATTTTAATGATTGAGACACTATAAGGGTTATGTTAAATTCCGACCCCTTTCTTTGAGTTATTATGCTTTGTCTTGATTTATTACTTTTATGATTGGTTCTATACACCCAATTATGTTATATTGATAATTTTATTTCGACCTAGTGATATTGAAACTATTATTTAAATTATCCTATATGATGAATTTATCCCCGAAATAATTATTAAAATGTTTAGAATAACTCAAATACCAATTAAAAATGAATTTTAATCCATGTCTATATTCAAATTTCAATTAAATTGTAACCATTAAATTTTAAAAAATAATTATGTGTTTTATCATGTGACCTTCATATTTACCTTATCCTATTTTAAAAGGAATGTTATATAATCCTCTTTTACTATGTGGTAACTTGAAAAATGTAATTATAAAATAGGAAAATTAATAGTCTTAAATTCCATTTTATTTTATCATTGGGTATTCTCTATTTTTTTAATATTATGTTATTTTATTCTAATCTATTTATTTCTTTATTTTTTTTATCATATTATCATATTATAGTTTTCCATATTTGTTTCGGGATAATTCATGTATCAACTCCCCATTAATATAGTTTCCCACCTTTTTATAACATAAACATTCATTTCATTACACAAAACTGAGGATCTTTAAGGTTTAGTGTCTTGGAAACCAGGAACAAAAAACATGAAAACCTAAAACATTCCTTTGAAACACTTGAAAGGCTTCTCCTCATGTTCATCCTTGGTTCATTACTGCATCTCATAACCTAGGGACATACATCAAAAGAAAGGGTGAGCAGAAGGCCTAGTATGGGAAACCAGAGAAACATTTTACATGTGAACATGAGATACTTCAATCAGGTCATGAAAAGAACTTTAAGGCATGAGAAATAAATCATGAGATATATCATAATAAAAATAACATTTTTCATAACTTTAATATGTGGCTACATAATTTAACATAGAAAATCATGAACATATCACCATGGTCCATTCCAAAGGTGTCATTTGAAAATTACCATGGCTATTTACCAAGATATCGTGAAAATTGTAATCTCTAGTGGTTACATCATTACCCAATGCATTGGAGCGCTATCAGGGTGCACCCTTAAATTTTCCTTTATTATCATGTGAGACACATATATAATCATAAATAATTTCATAAACAACCCATATAGCATAAAATAAATGGATTTCATTTCATAATCATAACGTTTTAAAAACTGCTTTAAGGACATGATCTTAATGTCACTTTAAACCCTCGGAACGGGAAAGCGGGTTTCATGCATGTAAATCCCAGAATTTAAAATAGAAAATTTTGGTATATTTTTTAATACCCTTATAGAAGAGAGATCTTTGAGTATTAACTTAAAAATAAAATAACTTTAGAAAATTAGAGAGACATTTTGAGATGAAAATTCTGCAGCATAACGACTATGTTACAGTGTTTTATAAAACATTGAAAAGAGAGGGGACATGGGTCAAACATTTATAAATGACCCATAAAACAGTAGAGGGACAGAATATAAGGGATTTAAGAACATGGTAATGATATTTGAAAATATACCATATGAAATGAAGAACATTAAAGAAAGACAAAATAAGATTTCTCTTATGAAAATTCTGCAGCCTAACGGCGTCACATAAACTTCAACCAAAAATGAATTGACGAGATCAAATAGGTTGTCTCATCATATGAACATAAAATATCAGCATGATAGATATATAGATCATACCCCAACATAATAAAAAGGAAATTTCAAGACTTGACATGGAATTAGAACATTGAAAAGGAGAAAGGTAAAAGAACCACTTAAAAATTCTGCAGCTTAACGGCGCCACTTAAAACATCAAAATACTGAATTGAAGAGATCAAATGGGTTCTCTCATCATATTATCATAAAATATCCATATGATAGATATATATATCATTACCCAACAAAATAAAAAGGAACTTGAAAGACATGACATGAAATTAGAACTTTGAAAAATGAGAAAGGTGAACGAATCCCATAAAAATTCGGTAGCCTAACGACGCCACTTAAACTTCAACAAAAATGATTTGATGAGGTCAAAAAGGGTATCTCATCATATTAACATAAAATATGATTATGATATATTTAGATATCATTCACCAACATAATAAAAATCTATTTGAAATACTTGACATGAAAGTAGAACTTTGAAAAGAATGAGAAGGGTGAAAGAATCCCCTTAAAAATTAGGCAGCCTAACGGCGTCACTTGAGCTTCAAAAAATGAATTGAAAAGATCAAATAGGGTCTCTAATCATATGAACATAATATTTCAGTATGATAGATATAGAGATCATACCCCAACATAATAAAAAGTAATTTGAAAGACTTGACATGAAAGTAGAACTTTGAAAAGAATGAAAAGGGTGAAAGAAACCCCTTTAAAAATTCGGCAGCCTAACGGCGTCACTTAAGCTTCAAAAAATGAATTGACAAGATCAAATTGGATCTCTCATAATATTAACATAAGAGTTAAGTATGATAGATATAGATATCACACCCCAAAATAATAAAAATGAACTTAAAAGAATTGACAAGAAAATAAAACTTGAAAATGAGAAGGGTGAAAGAATCCGTTACAAAAATTTCGGCAGCCTAACGGTGCCACTTTATCATTCATAAAATTAAATGATGAGAGTAAGAGGGGTTATCTCATCATATGAACATAAAAAGGACAGTATATTGAATATAAAAGACCATACTCCAACATCTGAACATGGAGCGTAAAAGAAATGACATAAAAGAGATCACTTGAAAAGAAAGAGAGAGGTCGGATCCCTTACCTTAAAACGTAAATCTTAAAACTCAATGGTTGGAACCTTGAGGTCTTGGGGGAACCTTGGGCGGACTAATTGGGAGGTACGGAGACCAGAACATAGTTGAGGATGGTTTTGGAGTTCAAAAGATGAGAGGAGGGCTTGGTATTTATAGGGAAAGTGAGGGGACAAGGCATTAATGGCCAAGGGACACCTCAAATGTGGTTTTCTCAAAAGCATGGGCCCTCCCATGGTACTTACCATAGAGTTAGGCCAAATGGGGACCCCAACACAATAATTCATCCTCTTTAGTCGACCATCCTCTAAAATATCTTATGAAATCATCATGACACAGTTATGATATCATTAAACATACCGAAACCCTAAAACTGTATTTTTACTATTCCCTGAAAATTCAACTTTCTCATAAAAATCCCAAAATTTCACATTAACCAAATATCAATGTTATGATTTAAAAAATTAAATCTATTTTATAAAAATAATTTTCTAAATATTTTTAATTCATTTTTTTTAAATAATCACACTATTCACCAAAAATTCAATTTTTTCAGAAAAATCCCCAAAAATTACCTTAACATAATATCGATGCTCTGAGTTCATAAATGAAATCCATTTTATAAAAATAATTTTCTAATTATTTTTAATTGAATTTTTATTTAAAAACACTATTCACCCGGAAAAAACTAATACTTGAATAATAATTTATGAAACTGTTATTTACCAATTTTTTTGAATCTCATTACTTAATCTATGTGTCTAAATTATATTAAAACTTTCTTTGAGTGAAATTAATAATCCATTTGATCACCTTACTAATCCTAAGAGTAAAATCACAATTCATAAATTACTATTCATCAAAAATCAAGTTGATCTTATTAGACTCGAAATTTCATGCTGAACATAATTATAGAAGCCAATTTTTTGAAAATCATTACACATTTTTATTTATTTAAGGTTTACATAAACATTTTTAAAATATCCTTTCTCTAAAATTCATCAAAAATATGCATACTATATTTATCCGGACATCTGAAAATTCATAAACTTCATCATAAGAAGAAATCCCAATATTTATTTAAAACAAAGGATTACACAAGGCAGTTACGGTCTCCTTATATAGCCCCTTATCACACCAGCATAGGACCCAAGTGTAAGGTGTGCTAAGGTGAGAGAATCCGAGGGAAGCTCGACCAACATCGCACGAGTAGTAATATCTATCAGTTTGAACTTCTTGCGAAGCCGATCCCGTTCTAGCTTCACATGATGAAGTTCTGCTTGGGTTTGGACTAGAGAAAAGCCCAGTGGTGCTACCTCCTTCACAAGTTCTGTTAGATGGGCTTCGATCAGTCCAAGACTACTGGGTGAGGCCATCGAATCTTCTTTCTATATTAATTAACCAAGATTTCATGTATTTAGAGACAATAGTCCAAACGTTTAGTTTCTAGGGGTCATATTTACCAATGGTCAAATAACTGTCAAAACCCAACAGTCTCATTTTAATTATACTCATGTTATCAAATGAAACATTTTTTTGTGTATAAAAATAAAATAAAATAACACATAAAATTAGGAAACAAGATTTATTTAAAATTTCGGGTTGTTACAATCTTCCCCCCTTAAGAAATTGCGTCCTCGAAATTTTTAAAATTGGGTTTTGAAATTTTATTTAAAATCCCACATCGAAAAATGAGTCAGTAAAACTATTACATTAAAAGAAAGAAAGGGAAGTACAAAGGTCACCCGAGTTAACCCACACTCGGATTCTATGTAGGAAAACATGGACATGGAGGAGAAAACAAAGGTTCAAGTTCTGAGGGAGAGTGATAGAGAACATGATTAGGGGAAAGTTAACCATAAGCAAATCGCAAACTTATGATGTGTGTAAACGGTCTTTGATTACCTATTAGGAAACGTAAACCAACAACATTTTTTCTATTCATAATTTTGAGGAATTCATTTACCACATAGAACAAAAACATAAGATAATAAACCTACCTTCATGTAGAGTTTCATCCTTTAATAAGTTTGTAACAAAAAATAATCTTTTCTCCAAATGATGAGCATTCAAAAACACTTGGTCGCATAAAAACACAAGAATCATCTTCTAGATAATCACTTAATCCACAAAAGATTAACCATCTATTTCATCTATCTTTAAACATTATCCCAAAAATAGAAAGGGTAAGGTAAAACAACTCTTCAAAAAAAAATAATCCCATAGGAATGGAAACTACTTTTAAATCTTCAAAGTTCCATGGTACTACCCAGAGTTCATCATAGACCATTCCGTAAATAACTGTCCTTAAAAATACTCAAAATAAAGAAAACTAAGATTGAAACCCAAATACAAGAATGATTTGATAACATAGTCTTCCAAGGTAAACTTTATCATTCATCTCCAAACAACATCAACCACTCCTAACATCTTATGAAAAAAGTAACTAACCTAAACATATTTACACCAAGATAGGTTATTCATTTCCATAAGTAACCTAAAATACTATAAGTCCACCTTAAATTCATCGATTATTCTAAATATAAGTCAACATTACTCCTCAATGAAAATACAGTAGTAATCTATTTACCTCGATCATATAGGGTCCCCAAAATAGTGAATGTCTTCCAAAATAATAATCATCTTTTAATCCCCTAATCATATATGTCATGTTAATTCGGAAATCATCGCATTTCCTATCACATTGGTTGTTTGGACATGTTCTTCCATTTCCCACCATTAACTAAGAAGATAAAGTATAATTAGGGGCTTAAATACTTCGCCAATAATCATGAAAAGGAAACATTAGGCATAAAAGGATAAACTTGTAGAATAAAAGTATATCCTAACTTGCGATCCCCAAGGTTCCAATATAGGTTATCCATGATCGTATATTCTTATGTGAATCATTATTTTATTTTATCTTTGTTCCTTTAATAATGGTTCATACTAAGCTTATGAATTTACCAAAGCACATCCCCCGGGAGTGTCGTAACCAAGATTAAAGCAAGGCCCGTTGTCGTGTACCAGTTCTCATTCGAGTCTAGCTCAAAGCGGTGTCTTCGGGTTTTACCCCTATGTACATCTGTGCCAGAGCCACCTCTACCTGCTCGTATCCAGACAGGGACGTATTTGCTTGGAAACCCCTTACTCCATACTCACCAAAATATCTGGAAGATTTCCTATATTTAAACTTGTCTATAGGGTTCTTCCTAAAGTTTTCATATCCTAATTTCCAAAAATAACTAAACCATCCTTTGATACCAACTATATAATCCCGCCTTTTTATAACATAAACATTCATTTCATTACACCAAACTGAGGATCTTTATGGTTTAGTGTCTTGGAAACTAGGAAAAAAAGCATGAAAACATAATACATTATTCTAAAACAATTGAAAGGCTTCTCCTCATGTTAATCCTAGGTTCATTACTGCATCTCATAACCTGGGGACATACATCAAAAGAAAGGGTGAGCAGAAGGCCAGGTAATGGAAACAAGAGAAACATTTTACATGTGAACTTGAGATACTTCAATCAGGTCATGAAAAGAACTTTAAGGAATGAGAAATAAATCATGTGATATATCATAATAAAAATAACATTTTTTATAACATTAAGATGTGGCTACATCATTTAACATATACAATCATGAACATATCACCAAGGTCCATCCCCAAGGTGTCATTTGAAAATTACCAAGGTTATTCAATAAGATATCATGAAAATTGTAATCTCTAGTGGTTACATCATTACCCAATGCATTGGAGCGCTATCAGGACACACCATTAAATTTTCCTTTATTATCATGTGATCCACATATATAATAATAAATCATTTCATAAACAACCCATATAGCATAAAAGAAATGGATTTCATTTCATAATCATAACGTTAAAAAAACTGCTTTAAAGACATGACCTTAATGTCACTCTAAACCCACGGAAAGGGAAAGCGGGTTTCATGTATGTAAATCCCAGAATTTAAAATAGAACATTTTGGTATATATGTGAATACCCATATATAAGAGAGAGATTTTAGTATTAACTTAAAAATAAAATAACTTTAGAAAAATAGAGAGACATTTTGAGACGAAAATTCTGCAGCATAACGACTATGTTACAGGGTTTTAGAAAACATTGAAAAGAGAGGGGACATGGGTCAAACATTTATAAATCACCCATAAAACAGTAGAGGGACAGAATATAAGGTATTTAAGAACATGGTAATGAAATTTGAAAATATACCATATGAAATGAATAACATGAAAGAAAGACAAAATAAGATTTCTCTTAGGAAAATTCTGCAGCCTAACGGCGTGACATAAACTTCAACCAAAAATGAATTGATGAGATTAAATAGGTTCTCTCATCATATGAACATAAAATATCAGTATGATAGATATAGAGATCATACCCCAACATAATAAAAATGAACTTTCAAGACTTGACATGGAATTAGAACATTAAAAAGGAGAAAGGTGAAAGAACCACTTAAAAATTATGCAGCCTAACGGCGCCACTTAAAACATCAAAATACTGAATTGAATAGATCTAATGGGTTCTCTCATCATATAATCATAAAATATACGTATGATAGATATATAAATAATTCCCCAACAAAATAAAAAGTAACTTTAATGAATTGACTTGAAATTAGAACTTTGAAACATGAGAAAGGTGAACGAATCCCTTAAAAATTCGGCAGCCTAACAGCGCCACTTAAACTTCAACTAAAATGAATTGACGAGATCAAAAAGGGTATCTCATCATATTAACATAAAAGATTAGTATGATAGATTTATATATCATACCCCAACATAATAAAAAGGAATTTGAAAGAAGTGACGTGAATGTAGAACTTCGAAAAGAATGAGAAGGGTGAAAGAATCCCCTAAAAAATTCGACAGCCTAACGGCGTCACTTAAGCTTCAAAAAATGGATTGACAAGATCAAATAGGGTCTCTCATACTATTAACATAAGAGTTCAGTATGATAGATATAGAGATCATACCCCAACATAATAAAAAGGAATTTGAAAGACTTTACATGAAAGTATAACTTTGAAAAGAATGAGATGGGTGAAAGAATCCCCTTAAAAATTCGGCAGCCTAACGACGTCACTTAAGCTTCAAAAAATGAATAGAAAAGATCAAATAGGGTATCTCATCAAATTAACATAATTGTTCAGTATGATAGATATAGAGATCATACCCCAACATAATTAAAATTAACTTAAAAGACTTGACAAGAAAATAGAACTGGAAAATGCGAAGGGTGAAAGAATCTGTTACAAATGTTTTGGCAGCCTAACTGCGCCACTTAAACATTCATAAAATGAAATGATGAGAGTAAGAGGGTGTATCTCATCATATGAACATAAAAATTAAATTATAATTAATATAAAATAACATCTTCCAACATATGAACATGGAGCATAAAATAAATGACATAAAAGAGATCACTTGAAAAGAAAGAGAGAGGTCGGATCCCTTACCTTAAAACTTAACTCTTAAAACTCAAAGGTTGGGACCATGAGGGCCTGGGGCACCTTGGAAGGACTCCATGGGAGGTAAGGAGATAGGAACATAATTGAGGATGTTTTTTGTTTCGATAAGATGAGAGGGGGCTTTTTATTTATAGGGAAAGTGAAGGGACAAGGCATTAATGGCCAAGGGACACCTCAAAAGTGGTTTTCTCAAAAGCATGGGCCCTCCCATTGTACTTACTATAGAGTTAGGCCACATGAGGACCCCCACAAAATAATTCATCCTATTTAGTCGACCATCCTCTAAAATATCTCATGACATTATCATGACACAGTTATGATGTCATTAAACATAACGAAACCCTAAAACTGTATTTTTACTATTCACTGAAAATTCAACTTTCTCATAAAAATCCCAAAATTTCACATTAACCAAATATCAATGTTCTGATTTCAAAAATGAACTCTATTTTTTAAAAATAATTTTCTAAATATTTTTAATTCATTTTTTTTAAATAAACACACTATTCACTGAAAATTCATTTTTTTCAGAAAAATCCCCAAAAATTACCTTAACATAATATTGATGCTCTGAGTTCAAAAATGAAATCCATTTTATAAAAATAATTTTCTAAATATTTTTAATTTAATTTTTAATTAAAAAAACTATTCACCCAAAAAAACTAATACATGAATAATAATTAATGAAACTGTTATATACCCATTTTATTGAATCTCATTACTTAATCTAGGTGTCTAAATTATATTAAAACTTTTTTGAGTGAAATTACTTATCCATTTGGTCACATTACTAATCCTAAGCATAAAATCTCTATTCATAATTTAATATTCATCAAAAATCATGTTGATCTCATTAGACTCTAAATTTAATGCTGAACATAATTATAGAATACCATTTTTTGAAAATCATTACACATTTTTATTTATTTAAGGTTTACATAAAGATTTTTAAAATGTCTTTTCTCTAAAATTCATCAAAAATATGCATACTATATTTATCCAGACATTTTAAAATTCATAAACTTCATCATAAGATGAAATCCCAATTTTTATTTAAAAAAAGGATTACACAAGGCAGTTACAGTCTCCTTACATAGCCCCTTATCACACCAGCATAGGACCTAAGTTTAATGTGTGCTAAGGTGAGGGAATCCTAGGGAGGCTCGACCTACATCGCATGAGTAGTAATTTCTATCAGTTTGAACTTCTTGTGAAGCCGATCCCGTTCTAGCTTCACATGATGAAGTTCAGCTTGGGTTTGGTCCAGAGCAAAGCCCATTGGTGCTACCGCCTTCCCAAGTTCTATTAGATGGGCTTCGATCAGTCCAAGACTACTGGGTGAGGCCATCAAATCTTATTTCTATATTAATTAACCATGATTGCTTGTATTTAGAGACAATAGTCAAAACTTTTAGTTTCCAGGGGTCATATTGACCAATGGTCAAATAACAGTCAAAACCCAACAGTCTCATTTTAATTATACTCATGTTATCAAATGAAAAATTTTTGTTGAGTATAAAAATAAAATAAAATAACACATAAAATTAGTAGACATGATTTATTTAAAATTTCGGGTCGTTACAATTACAATTATCTATTTTAAGTAGCATGATTTATGGGATCTTTAAATTTTCATATTTCATCTCTATTACCACTCCACAAAATGTTTTAGCACTGAAAATATTTTGGAAATAATCCATATTTATTTTAAGGAAAATGGACATCGTAAAATTTTAGTTTAAATTAACATATAATATCTTTTTCCATAAAAATATCCTTTTCTAATTTCTAAAAACATCACTTATGATGTTCATTTTAATCCATAAAGATCCTTGATCATTCTCATAATTGTTTATATACTAGAAATCAATGTTCAAGAAATATTACACTTTTTTAAAATATTGTCATAAAAATGATTTAATTCCCTATGATCTAGGTAATCAATTAGATATAGACAATGGTTGTGTTTTGAAAAAAAATAATGAAACTCTCATCTTTCTGATGAGCATTATCAAGCAATTTCTCTATGTATGGTTTGTTTTCCTTAGGCGAAATACATATTCATGTAAATATTTTAGTTTTCATTATGATATGGGTGTGAATAAAACAATATAATCATATAATGTATTGTGTAATTTTTTATATCATTATATACCATGTATAGTGCACAAATAGTTATAGTAAGTTAACTATGTTATGTAATGGGTGGGATTGAAGTTATATAGCCCTTCTATTAAATTGGAAATGATTTACATCTCATAAGACGATATGTATAATAATGGGGAGTGAACCCAATCCGCCATGTGACATTATCTATTATTCTTATTAGAATTGGGTGTTAACCAAATCACGTATAGAGCTCTATCCACATTAATATAACTGTCTCGGTGGTTAACCTCGACTATGGTGAATATATGGTTAGACTATGCATGATATATTATGTTTTCATTGTGGTGAGATATGAATTATTCAAATAATGTTCTTATAAAATTATTTACCACATATTTATGATTACATGATCTTATGATATCATTTACTTATGCTATATTTCCAATTTTATGATCATTAGCTTTATGATATCATGTTATGAATTAAAAAATATATGTAATCTCTCACCATCGTCATTTACAATGAGTATTACCTTACTGAAAATTTAATATCACGCCCCACTAATGATTTCATTCCGCACATTATGAAGGTGAGTTTATCTTATGATAATTCTAGAAGTAGTATAGCGTGACACAATTATGGTCAAGTTATTACATGTTTTTTAAAATAATTTTATTATGTTGGTACTCCTAAAAAAACATAAATTCCAAGGATTATGATTTTTTTTATGATATTTAGTGTTTATGTTATGGTAATGATGTAAAATAATAATATGTTATGGTTCCCACTGTAACACTAAATATGATATTATGATAAATAGAAAATTATTTAGTGGATGAATTTAGTTTTTCTGGGAGACTAGAATGAATTAATTGTAGTGAAAACCGAGGGATAAATATAATGTATACTTCTACGTAGAATATAATAGAATGAAATATTGTTAATGCCTTCCGTATATGTATATCCAAGCTATTACTTCCCAATTTAGATATTAACATCAGCATGTGGCTATTCCATGGATGCCTATATGTGTAATCACCCTAAAAGAGTGTGGTATAGAATCATCTTTATCTCCAACTATTAGAATATTATTAGTCCTAAGACTACACCGGTAGATTGAAATTCCATAAGGGTATTCATTCATAATCAAAATTTTCATTACTATCCATTGGGATGGATTTAAAACGTTATGTTATTATATTAAGGAGTACAAGAGAACCCAACCTAATGTAACCATGATTAAACTGGGAGTGATTTTGGTTTAACTGACAATAATTTCAATGTTTTAAAGAGTAAGATATATATTGGTTGATTTTTTCATACGATCCTTTTTTATAGTTCAATTAGGATGTTAATTATACATCACTCAGGTTTACCCCTCTTGGTTTTGGAAGTTGATTAATCCCTAAATAATCATGTTAAAAATAGATTCCATGTGAACATTAAAGAATGTTACCATGAGAAATATAACATAATTATAGTTTTACTAATAAATATTATGATTATTTGAATCTAGATATCAATAATTATGACTAAAAATTTGTACATATTTGAGTATCCAAAAACACTAATGAAGAAAAATATGGACGAAAAGTATTGTTTATGAGATAATCATAATTATGGAAAGAACATTCAATTTCTATATTTTTGAGAATTATGGAGGATGTAATCTGAGTAATGTCTATAATGAACTAAAAAATATTTCATCATTGGTAAATTATGGCATTGAGAAACAAGATACTTAGGAAAATGAAGAGTTGAATCAATATATTGAATAAAAATAATGTTCTTCTGAAGAATCCACTAGAAATTATATGTTTTAGATGTGATGAATTTTTCAAAATAAAAATGACTACATCAATACAATGGATTAACTTGATAAAAAACCTGAAGGAAATTATATATTATCATAATTAGAAAATGATTATACAATGACTGTTATTAATGTGGGTAGTGATATTGATGTTATGTGAGGTATTCATGAATCTAGATCATATTTTTTTTATATTGGGTTTGTTTTAATAGTATATTATCTATTATGTTAAAATCAAAACATCTTGTGGTACCATCATTGTTTCCAATATATATGAATATCTATCATATTTTCGGTAATTATGATACCTGGATGTATTATTATCATTCCTTTAAGAATATCCTATTCCAAGCGGAAAACCATTTTCAACTATTTATAAGGTTATTTTTTCTCTTGAAATTATATTTTGTGTCACTTATATCTTATATACTCACATAAATTATTTCATTGTTATGAAATATTTTATATTATGAAGAAAATATTTATTCAAGGGAAAGAATTTAACGCCCAAATATTTTAATATATAATTTTATTTAAATAAAAACAATGTCGTTGTATTGGTTTATATGAATCACCTAACTAAAACCAAACTATGATACATTCAGAAAATATTATTTAATGTTACTATTATATATACAAAGTTCTTGGGTGCATAATTAAATTCAAACACATACACATACATAGAAGATGAAAAAGAATGTCATAGCCCCCTAGTGATAACCCTCCCAACCAGCCACATTATTACATGGAAAATTGTGGCATAAAATCCTAGTTCGTATGAATCCCATTATATGGGCCAAATGGCCTTAATAAATGGCTCATTGGCCCACCATTAGATGGCCCATGTTTTTTATGCATCATTCATGCACCACCACTAGCATGTCACGCCTACATCACTGCCACAATGATGTCCAACGGCCTAATGGCTTGAAAGCCCATTTAGGATGAGTTGTACTACTTAATTAATGTCACAATCATAATATAGAAGTTAATGTACATTTATTTATGTAATGTAACCTTACCATGATATCTTTGGAGAAAATAAATTAAATTGTTTAGTGTAAATCTCATGTAGGAAACTCTTGTTTCTATGCGTGGAAAGAATGTTGATTCATTACTGTTTTACATTGGCCAATTTCTATTCTGAAATACAGTACTTATTTTTTTATTTAAATCATATTTGATGGAATTTCAATCTCACAAAATTTTCTAGGAGATCAATACTTATAGATTCACCACCAATGACTACCAACAGTTCCTACAAATGTTATATGGATATCGTGAGTTTCTATGTGATTAGAAATAAGGATGATATAAAATTTTAATTATAAAATTATTAATTTATTTAACACATGTATTTTAAATTTTTTATTTTTTTCATCTAATGAAAAACAATTTATATTTTCTAATTCCTTGATAAAATTTACGAGATCACTATTTTCAAAATATTTTTTTTTAATTTCTGTTTATGTAATTTATTTAGAGAAAAAAATATATATTATTTATTTTTTAAAATAATAATATATTAGTAATATTATTATTAATTAATAGGAACTAATAAAAAAACACGTAAATGTTAAAAAGGTTATCATTATATGAAATTAAATGTCATCAATTTTTTAATTCTTAATTTAAATATAAAATTTTATAATTTAAATTTTAAAAAAAAATTTTCATTTTTCACTTATAATTAAAGTAATATAATTTTGAATAATTTTTCCTATTTTAATAAATAATAAATTTTTAGGTGAAGAGAGAAACAATATTGATAATGATAATATAGAGACTTTTTAGACTATATCATAATAGAATAATGAAAAAATGTATATGAAAATTTTTCTATATACAAATATATATTTATAATGTAAAATAACTCATTTAAAAAACTATATTTTAATTATAGAACCCATGTATAATATTTTGGAAATATATGGAACATTTTTCAATAAAAATAGGTTTTTATTCTCTTATATAACAATGTTGTTTTCATCCCTAATGGAAATTAAATCTAAAAAAATGGATTTAAAAATTTTGACCAAAATATTCTAATTATTTAATAAGTTCAATTAAGTATTTGTTCATAAAAAACATTACTAGGATTAAAATCAGTCATTAGAAATATTGTAAAAATTATATCTTTAATGAATTTTTTTGTTTCTATTGTTTAATTTTTAAATAATTTGAAAAAATATTATTTTATAAATAATTATATTATGTAATATTGTAACCTATATATATATATATATTATCACCCATTTAATTAGTAATATCAATTATACTTCTTTTATAACACTTAATTTTTAAAACATCAGTTTTCGATAAAAAATTGTTTTACAATATATAATATTCATAAATATAAATGTTAATATTTTATTTTTTATAAATTGAATTGGATTAAATAGGGAATAAATTTAGTTTCATTAAAACTATATTTTTCATTAGGGTATATCTTATATTTTTTGTAAAACATAAATTATTTCATTAAAATATAGGTACCAAGGTAAAATAAAAATGGAAAAGTGTAAAAAATGATAAATGACTCAAAAAATGTTTAAAATATGTCTTAATATAAATTTTTTATTATTTCATGACCTCAAACAATTTATACTTAATTATTTATCACTTTTTAATCCATTGACCCATGAAGAGTGTCATGAAATTATTGAAGAAAAAAATTGTAGTTCACAGAATGTCCATTTTTATCTTTTAGAAGGAGGTAACTTATACTATATCAGTTACACACTTAAAATTTTATTTCACTTAAAACACCACTCTGTGAACATATCCTATAAATATTTTAGTCATCTATAATCCCCTGGTCTCTATATTTTTTCTTATTCCCTTAATATACCAAAATAATTTCTAGAGAATAGTCAAGCTCTCAACATAAGTGATTCTTACACCGTAGTATTTTGAATTTAATATTCCTCCACTACATAAAAATATTAAATATCTATTGATGTAAGATAAAATAAGTACAATAAATATTCGGATTGTCAAATTTCACTCTTATACCTCCATATATATCCATTTAAAAAATGAATACATAAACTCACATTATGTTGATTACCACCTCTATGAATGGTGGGATATATTTTTGGTAAACTCTTTACATGTATTGTCTAAATGATTAATTTAATGAATAAATATAATAAATTTGACAGTGTTAATTTTATTAAATTATAATTAATTTATTTTTATACCCTTTCCATGCTATGAATAATGATAACATCATTTCTGTAAGTGTAGATTACCACCTCCACTAAATGAGAAATTTTTTTCAATTGATTACCAAGAAGGATGATGTTTGAAATATATTAATTGTATAAAAATGTAATTAATAAAACTAATTATATTATATAATCGTAGAATTTTAAATTATTTGAGTGATGATAATAATAAATGGTCATTGTAATATTATCTTCCTAAAGTGAATAAATTGAGGAACCTATATTAATTTCAGTCTATACTTTGATAACCTATCGAAATATATAAAATTTATTCTAATGGAATAATAAAATAAATAAAATTATAAAATCCTAAATAATTTGGTGAAATTATATAATAAATATGAATATGGACGATATATTTAGAATTCTTTAATGATATTGACCAAACCACCTCAATTAACAAACATAGGAGAAAACAATTCAATACATGAATAAAAAATGATTATAAATACTATATATAACGATAAATATAGATTACAAAATTTAATTATATATTTTTAATAAAATTATTATACTGGATTTTATGTGCAAGAAAAGAATAAATTGGAACCTAAATATAAGGTTCTTTATCTCAATTTGGTTACATTGATATAGGATTTGGGTTTATAAATTATATTATATTTTTCATATATATTGTAAATGGTTTTAATTTATCAAAACATATCATGAATTAAAAGTTATTAATAAATCATTATAATGTTAATCCTTTCATTTATTTTAAATTAAAATGATTGTGATGTTTTAAGGGTTTTTATTAAATCATAACACCTTTCTTTGAGTTATAATGCTTCATCGTAAACTTCCTCCATCGTTGATTGGTTCCTTAAACCCTATTAATATCTAATGATCATTCATACTAAATGTAGCTAAATTTAATTATTGATTACAATATTCTTCCTCATTTTATTTGTTCCCCAGAAATGTATGTGATTGTCAAAAATTAATTCCAATGTCGTTAATAATAATTCTTAATCCATATCCATATTTTTACATCCCAATAAGTTTCACCTATATATTTGGATACATAATAATGTGTAATAACTTTTTAATTTCATATTTAGCATCTTATATTTTAAAAATAATTCATTATTATCCTCTTTAATGTTTTAGTATTTCAAAAAAGGCATTTAAAATCATTAAACGACATCTTCTAGACCTCCAATGCTTTTCTTGGTTTCATGTTTTATTCCGTTATCTATATTTTCATCTACTTTATTCTGATTAATTTAATAAATATTATCTATATATGATTCATACACATATAAAAAAAATTATATTTCCTTTTCTTAGGGCTGATTTGTTTTTTAGGTTCACTTATTAATTATCTATTTTATGGATCTTGATTTAAGGGGCCATTATAATTTCTTGTGTCATATCAATTACCCTCCCATCACTAATTTTACCCAGGAAAAATTTGAAAAAACATATTTTTAATATTGGGAATACAAACATTTTAATATTATGGATGAATAGAAAATAATAATCACCTTTTTTTAATAAAAGACCCTTTTTTATTTTGAAAAGAATAACATATGCGGTTCATTTTTATTCATATTTCTCTTCGATCGTTTCCACGATTATTTCTATATTGAAACAAATATTCTAGAAATATGACTCTTAAAATTTTAGAATTCAAAATTCTTAACATACCATTACACTTTCATATCCTCATGACGTATCTGTGATTATACTTTGAGATAATACTATGAAACCTCCTTCATTATTTGGGGTTTTGTCTTGGTGATGATCTATATATTGTTTCTTTTCAACTTATGGAACATATATACATTTATATGAATGGATTTTATATATGTGATGGGTGGGACTAAAGATATATATCAACAAAATGAAATGGTTATGATTTTCTTCTCATATATACCATATATGGTTCCAAAGAATTTATCCTAAGAGCATTATACTATGTGTAGGGTGGGACCATAAATATAAATCCCTCGAATACATTTGGTAAAGTATTACATCTAATGAGAAAACAAGAATGGTAATGAGGAGTAAAACCAATCCATCATTGGTCTTTTTAAACTACATTTATGGAATTGGGAGTGAACAAAATCCACCATGCGTCTCTTTTTAATATGATATAACAATATTTGTGGGGATCCTTGACTATGGTACACAAACAGTTAGCCTAAGAACATTCTGTTTGATTTCTTAATGATGACCCTTGACTTATGATAATTTTGTTATGATTTATATTGTTACTACATACTTACGATTTCATGATATTATGATAAAATTTTATTATTTTATGTTTTCTTTATTATTATAATTAAATTTATGTTATAATGTTATTCCACTAAAAATGAATTTTTTTCCCGCCATCATGTTTTACGATAATTATTACCCTTCTGAGTGTTTATTCTCACCCCTTTCTTATGTTTAAATTTCCTAGGTTATGAATAATACATTAAAAAAAATATAAATCTAAACATATTTTAGTGTCGATCAAATATACATAAATTCTTTTATTTTGTTAAATTTATATTTTTATATAGCTAGTCCACTGAGATAGTAAACCTTCTGTTGTAAGTATTGTGAGATAATTATTTGTGATGTAATGTTTAAATTATGAATATTACTTAAAATAATGAAATTTTCATCCTGAGTTTTAATATTCATCTTTCTTTTATTTTTAAATCTCACAACCTTATTCAAAGGTGATATTTGTAGGAATTCCTTATCACCAACTTCTAAATATATAATTGATCATTGATTATTAGTATGAATTTTATATTGACTCTGAGATTTGTTAATATACTATTGAATGGAACTCACAGTCTATTATAGTTCATAATATGTCATATGTCTTTATTGATATCATTTTCTAACATCAACTCCCCATGTTTTTAAAAACTTTTTCTATAATGGTCTTCATAAGGATATGTCTAAATACTTGAGAGAAATATATTATTGTATGGAAACTCAAATAGGGAAATGTGTTGATCTAAACCACCTTTTAAATTAATAAATAATTCTCACCACATATATTCAATATCTTTAACAGTCCTCTCTGACACACTATCTATTTGAGAATAATATGCATATATGATGTTAAACTCCATATTCATAGCATGCTCAGGGATTCTCCAAAACAACAAGGCAGTCCCCAGATCATAATCACATATGATATAATATAGTATTATATGTAATCTTACCAATTCTATAATCTATATTCTAAAAAGCTGAAAAAGTGTTAAATCCCCTCTTATTTCATTGAAATTTTATGACTTCCTAAGGAGGTCAGCTATAAACCTAATATAATTATATCCATTATATGATTATTGAGCCAAAAATGAAATCCATGATATTATTTTCCCTTTTCCATTCTTTTATGAGTAATTTTTATAACACAAAATTATGATTCTTTGTTTTAGACATAAATTTATAACATATAATGATTCAAGATACAATCTCTAAAATATACATTTTATACTCATCACTCCCAAAATACTCTTTTAGGCCTCTGTATATCTTCATATATAATTTATGAATAGATAATGAAGAACATTGAACATCATATAATAAAACCATTTAATCATATATTAACATGTAACAAAATCGGCTCTCGAACCATATCATTCTATCCCAATTAGGGTTGAACATAAGGACATAACTCGGCATCATCTATAGTTTCACATTTTCGTTATCAACATCATAAATCCTCATATAGATGGATTATTTCATATTCATATGAGACAGAATAAATCTATCCCCTTTTTCCATGATTTCCATATCCATATTTGAAAAATATTTATTTATTCAATCTCCTTATATTTTTCTCAATGAAAAATTTCCTGAATCACTGAAACATAGAGAATCGTCCACCATGTTTTCATCCTAGGGTGGTAAAGTATTGAGCATTAATAATGGTTATTCAACTCCAAACATCAACTTTGATGCATATTCATCAATTATTGTGTGAATATGTATATTAAGATTTGATGATCAGTATATATATCACACCATAAACATTAAATTTAACACCTAAATATTTTCATTGGAAAATTACTACTTCCAAATATAAATCCTCATTCGGGTATATTTTTTTAATAAAATTGATGTTGGTGTGAGGTATAAGATATAAAAATATAATTCTATATGATGATGAATCCTAGTACATTATTTGTTTCATCACTACCATTCAAAAAACCATTTCTAATAAAATATATTATGTTTATATATTCAAAGACAAACCAAACCATCATATCCTTGATTGTTTCCTGACATTCATTTTGATGAACTTATATTGGATTCCTTTGTTTATAACATTTATTCTAGATTAGGTAGGTGTGAGAAATATCTCTTAAATGGTTGGTGTAATCCAGCCAACCGATAAAAAATTAATATCTTTGTTACTATGGGTGGTCTATTACTTTTCTCAAATAACATCTAGCATGAATTTATACATCAATATACCATTTCATTAAATTATCTGACACAAGGATGACAAAATATGTATCCATAATTCCAACTTGTTGAGTTTCATGTACATCTTATCCTTCTTAAAGGTCTTTAATACATTCCAAAATTGAACTTCATACACATACATTCTATTGGAATAAATACTAATACAATCAATAAATACTTCAATAAATTCGAATTCATAATATCTAAAGTCATTATTAATTAAATATATAGGGATGGAATAGATGTTAATAATACCAAAGAAATTTTTATAAATTAATAATTTCTATACCACATATGGAAGGATGTGTTTGGTGTGTCCTCTTCCTTGACAATAAATTTATAATATCAAGAATAATGGTAAATCATTGGAAATTATTGGTATCCAACATATTGATCTAAAACTCAGTTGATATATGTTATACCTTGCTTATTGTTTATAGTGAACCTGTTAATTTATTGTTAATCAAAGTTGAGAGACTTTTACCCATATTTCTTATTAATAAAATGAATTGTTTCACAATATGGTGATACACTGTAAAATATGAATCCCCTATCATAACTATTCTATTTTTTCTTATTTAATTATAGTAACATAACTAGGTCCATACTATATGTAGTATTTGAAATAAGTAAAACACTATATGGTAATTCATTTAAAATATAACATCATGATTTAAGGAAAATTTGGAATGTATTCTAGTATCAAATCATCTTAATCTTAAAAAATAGGGTGTAATTTAATGTTATGTTTCTCCCCAGACATATGAAATAAATATACATCTTGTATAGGTAATTTTACCCCATACAATTGATGTGATTTCAATTATAAGACAACATTTATAATCACATTGAAATATGATCAATGCTTATTTGAATTTTTAAATGTGACTTAACTTCATATAAATTTGATATGGGCTCTATATAATGCAATCTAATATCTAGAAAATTACATCAAAGTCAGCAACACAGATAAAAACTATAATTATAAGATGAATATTCTGTCAAAATTTTATATAAGAGATGCTATAAAAATTAGATACGATCATCATACCAGTAAGATATTTCATTAATAATTATTAATATAATTGTTTATTTAGTGAGGTTATTCATATAGATAATTTTTCTTATCTAAAAGAGTAGTTAGATATAGAATCAAATTTGATATTTTCCATTGTAAACTAGATGGTAAGTGTCATTTTATACACTTTATTCTTGTGACCTTCTTCACCAATTGTAATTGCATGAATTCTGCCTTTGTAACTTCACATAAGAGGTTACTAACACAGATATTATCATTTACCCTCATATCTGTGAATTTTTTTAAGGTAAATATTTTTTGTAGTTACATTATCAGTGTGTGGGTGGAACATTCAGTTGAGTTTTGTTGAAATATTTCATGGGACTCTTCAAATGAATAACCCATTATTATGCTCTATGTCGTTCTTTCAAGATTTAATAAATTTCCCACACCATATAAAAAATTCCCTGACGCTAACAAAAAAAATCAGAAGCAAAGTATAATAATTTTTCATTATTTCATGTGGTTTATTATTAAAATTTCACCAAAATTCAATCATTCCCTTTTATACCCAAATCCAAGAGAATAATGAGCAGCTCTAATATCCTTTTCTATCTTGATAGCACAAAAATATATATAATTGTTGCTATAAATTTCATTTATATCCATCATTTTTTAAGACATTGTCTCAATACACTAAACAATTAATATGTTTTCTCATGATAGATGATAAAATTGAAAGTATTCCATTGAAGTCAAGTGAAATTTTCCTAAAATTCACTATTATATTTGTCAACATTATACACTATTTCATTAAATTAATATTCAATATTCATGTTAATGGTTATGAAACAATACAAATTTAAAAATACATTCTTAAAACATTCCCATATAACGAATTAAATTATCTCTTCATTCCTTATATTATCATTAGTTTGTATCATTGATCAACATAAACATAAAAATGACACATGTCATAAATAACCATCACAATGTATGATCATTTTAAAATAGAGAATATATCTTCTATAAGATTGGTCCATTTCTCAAAATAAGTGTATCAGAAGAAGTACTATTAGAAGGTGGACATTTTTGTATAAAATACTAAATAGTGACTTGTTCCTTCCATTAATTAATTGAATATTTAGTATAATTAATGTTACAATTTATAGGTTGAGGGATTTAGGTTACTATAAATTCATGATTTCACATCCATGCTTCCATTTCGTTTTTATTTCCCATGAGGAAAGTTGTTACATTGGTCGTCACATTCATTATTTACATTATTCCTCATGGATCAAGCCACTGAATAAAATCAAAAAATATAGTTTGAGTATCAAAAAATATATATTTAGATTAAAATTTTATATAATTATTAAAATATTTCATATGATGTCCTAAATTATTAAAATATATTTAAAACCATGACATATTATATTCCTCTCATGTCTTTATATATTATCATCGGTTTCATAATTTCTATCCCCTCATTCATCAAAATTGTTTATAAATAAATTCTTAATTAACTAAAACATATTAAAGGAATGTATTTCTATAAGTATGTAATATAAGTCCCACACATCAGGTATCATGTAATGATCATGTTAATATTGAACAGAATGCCAACAAGCATGTACCCATGTGGTAGAGGCTCCTGCTTGGCATCCAAGAGAACCATTTTCTTATCCAGGTGGGGGTGAATCCATTGGTTACTGTAGTATTACTATAGTAGGTACTATTCAATATTTTAGTATCCAAAAGTATTCATCTAATTTGGGACTTTGGTTCACCTGTTTGGGACTACATGTGTAAAGGTATTTGGCCCACCAAAGGCCTTCAGGCAAGAGGGCCTTCATTCAAGAGGGCCTTTTGGCTATATGGCCCTTTGGGCCTCTAATGACCTTCAAGAAAATAGGATTTCAAGCCATAGAAAATACCTAGAAGAAACATAGGGAAGAACACATGAGAACAATCTTATATTAGGTTTCAGATTAAAATTACCAACCATTTGAGCAGAACTAATCGGATTGGAAGAATGAGAGGGTATGATAATTGCCTTCAGGACCAGGCCTTGTGCAGCTCTACACAAGGAATTTCTTGAAGATAACCCATGTGTGGTGGGGATCTATAATCCTTCAATATTATGTTTTTTGGGACAGATTTTTTCATGTGTATTAGGAATTGCTCCTTTATGTTCAGGTATTAGGCATTGTGCTTTGGGACTATGGGTCATGTAAGGGTCATGTTTGGTCCTTGTTCCTAGGGACGATGGGTCTTGTAAGGGTTGTACCTCCACCATTAAATGTGTGATAAAACAAAAATAATTAAAAATACAGCCATTGATCCATTTAGGTAGATACTAAACGAAACATATTCATGTGTTATTACCCATAGGTGCATTTATAAAATAGACATAGACATTTTCTAGTATCTGAATATGTTTTTCATTGATTAGAATGAACATAATATCTAATTAATTAAAACATATAGATTTTATTATATACATTGACTTAACCATACTGTTTTCACCAACGATAAATAATCCTAATATAGTGAATTTAACACTTTCTCTGATACAAAATAAGAGAAAACAATAATTACATACCTAAATAATATATCATTTTAGATGAATATTCAATGAACATAATAATAAAACAAACACCTAAACGATAAAATTTTACTGTATTTCAAGACTGGATAAAAACTCTATTTATTTCATGAATGATCTACAATATATTAGAAAAATCTTCTCATATTGAACCCTTATAGGATATGACATTATTTATATGTGATTCATAACCAAGTGAAAAGGGAAAAAATAATTTATGGGATCAGATTTTTTATTAGGAAAAATATAGGATGTATCGATCAATGATTTTAAGTGGCCATATGATAAGAATAGCTATAAATGAACAGTGCTATATTTTTTAAAATAAATTCACATTTAGTTATCGATCATTAATCATAAATCAAGGAATAATGACTTTTCATAAAAAATAAATAATTTATAAGTGTGTAGTATCAGTAATAATATATCATCAGTTTATGCCATATGTTTTTTCAATAAAAATAATCATTAAAAATTATTTTCAGAGTCATTGATCACTAACATGTCTACCATTGTGGAAAAAATCCAAAATTGGATTAGATTCACATCCTATTCCTTTATTTCTTTACTGTCGGTTCACTCAAGGACTACTTTAGATGAAAAATCACTTTACTAAACTAGTTTCATTCCCTATTTCAAATGATATTATTTAATGATATATCAATATATACCATATTCATTGGAGGGGTTTATAATATCATTCCCACAAATAACATTATAAAAACAGTAAATATTCATGCCAAAAGAATATTAAAAACTCATTGATTCATCATATCAAAACAAATTGAACGGAAAATGGATTAAAAAACAGTCAATAATTTCATCATATCTTATATTTTGGAACAAAAATTAGTTGAATATAGATTTAACCAATTTTAATTAATCCTTGAGAATGAAACTTGTTTTTTAGAATCATCATTCTATCAAAATTACCACATGAAATCTAGATAATGAATATTGATGGTATCATAATATCATCCCCCCATTAAATCATAAAAACTTATAATGATTGATTACATAGATGAAAAAAAATATTTAAAAGATAATATGATTATTTCATTGAAAAATAAGAAACATATTTTTTTTCTTTTGGAATCATTAAAAACTACAATTTTTCATAATATTTAAAAAATTATTTTCCTAAATTATGATCGTGGAACCTGTAAAAGAACGTTTCACTTTTCAATTGATGGATAAAAAGAACTTTTAATAATAATTGAACAATATAGAATCATAATTAAATCACAAATATAATATATTTTAATATAATATATCTTTGCGACTATCTATGTGAAAAATAAATGTAAAACAAGTCACGTCACTTTTTGGAGGTGGTATTCCACATGTAGGCACATGCAACCTTATCATTTTCTAATGGATTGGAATGAGATAGAAAATAGATTAAAAATAAAAAAAATCTTATAATAGTGAATATATTTATTAAATAATTTTAATATTTTGATAGAACATTTCTATTAGTTTCAGTAAGAATGAATCATGAAAAGGAAGGGTAAGAACATATACCCCTACATTAGGTATCCAACTTTGAAAAACACAATAAGGCATCCTAGATTGGTATTTTATTATGATTAAAACATCTTAGTAATCGACAATGATATTGGGAGATTATTTTATTATTTTCTATATTAAATACTTTTCTCATGTGTTTTTGATAACAGAGGAGATGAGGTCCCATTTTATAAGTGCGGGGATCGGTATAAATGTAAATCTTAAGAATATAAAAATATATTAACGTCACCACTAGGGTAATATATCTAGAAATTTGTTAATTAGATAAGATTGGATAAAATATTGTCAACAAACAATAATAAAATAGGATTAATGAATGTTTTTATTAAATTCCAACACCTATATCAATAGTTTAACTATAGTTTATCCTTTTAACATTTACCATAATATTTAGTTCATATATTGATTTCTATTAATTATAACTGAAAAATAAATTTACCACATTACTAAATTTTCCCTTGATTATCTAAATATGGAATTCATTTTATCATTTACAATTTCTATAAGTGTATTTGATTAATTTTAAAATAATTCATAAAATATAATAAAATCCATTTTTATAAAAATTAATTTTTATGTAGAGAATTCAATTTAATAAAACTCATTTCTCTAAAACATCATTAGATGATTAAAAAAATATTTTATAGAATTTATTTTCTCCTAATTTATTTATGTTAATTAATGAATATAAATAATGTTAATTTCTTATTATAAAAACTTATTGATCATATAAAAACAGGTTTTTATATAAAACTATATTTTAAATATAATTTTATTACATTTTTCATTTCTATTGATTTGTTTTCAAATGAATTAATTTTAAAAATGTGAAACAAAATATTTTTCATGACATATTTAGTTATATCCATACATTCTAATCAAATATATTTGTGATATCAATCATATTAAATAATATTATTTCAACTGTATATAGTGGTTCATTTAATCTACATATTGTGCGTAAAGAATGATACTAAAGACATAATTTTTTATTGAATAAATAAATCATAAAATCTAAAGTTGTTTTAAAGAACATAATATTATTCATATTGATATCAATATATACTCGCTACATTTTATATTTTCCAGTTACATTTTGAATTATATTATAACAAATAGTTTGAAGTCAATATTTTCAACTATTTAACCTAATCTATCATGATGCAAACGAAATGAGTTGGAAAATAACTATGGTTCTATTATTGATGAAAATAATGAAAAATTCAAATGTCCCAAATACTAACTCAATGTATAATCTTATTTAAAACCTTCCATCCTGGAAGAGGAGAATATATATAATGGTGGAGGAAAAAATATGTTTTATATTTTTTATCTGGCATGATGGGCCATTGCAAAAAACAACACCCATTAAATGAAGAACATGGAGCTTTAGGTGTTTTTTTAAATCATTCAATTTCAATCAACTAAGTATTATATATAGATATTAGTACTCAAATCTATATCCAAATTCAAGAACCATGTAAATTTAAAATATTTCAAGATTATTGGTCGTTCATTGAGATAATAATAGAGAATAAATTTATTATATGGAAATAAGATACCCACACTTTCTATCCACAATATGAATGATCATTTTTTTGAAAACTATTATTATTTAAACAGTTTAAAAAAATATTATATATACTATATAGATATGATTTTTTTTAATTTAATATCTATAAATAAAAATAAATTCATTTACAAATAAAACAAAAAATATGTTGTGGATTAATTAACTAAATGATATTATTTATTGTATTATGAAAACACTTTATTGTAAATTTCAATGATTCATGCTCACATGAATTAAATCACACCCAGTTGTGGAATCATTTAATTTTCTAATTAACTGAGAATAATTTTACAACTATCCCTTAAGATCTATATTTAGATTCTTCTGAACTAATTACACATAATAAATGATCCAATTTTTTCAATATAAGGATGACTATGATACATTTTTCAGTTAAGGACAAAGGGAAACAATGCTTCCATAATTGGCACAAAATGACATGTCTAGATCTCTTCAACTAGATGTTAGAAGTGGGTATTAAAACATCATATCTTTCACTAATTACATGTGTATACTTTGATATGTTTACCTCATGATTTTCAAGTATCAATCCTTTGCAAAATTGAAAGACCTAAAAATGATTTTGATAGTCAATGTGGTTGTAATATATGTATTCCTTGATCTAATTGTGATGGTGAGTATCTTATCCATGAATTTATTGATATATTGCTGATATTTAGGATTCTATCTCAAATTAATTCTCTATTTTCTCCATATAGGAATTGTGTTATGGAATGTAATAACCATTACATACATGAATTGGAAAGGAAGATGATGAGTCATACAGATCTACAGTTATAATTTTTGGGATATGGATTATATGATGGAACAGACCTAATAAATAATGTACCTGATAAATTATAAAATGGAATACCATATGATTTATTCAATGAAATGAAATATTATTTGTCACATACACACGTCTATCTATATAAATAATCTTATACCCCATTGCATAAAATGATAAATTATTAGATATCCTATGTAAACGTAGTGATAATAATTATAAAGTCCCTTGGACCAGAAATTCATTGTGACGTGGTATGAAATATTTGTTGACATGGAGGAAGTATTTTAAAGTTATAGTGGGATAATGATTGAATTCATTGAATTTTATTATCAATATACGTAAGAGCTGGTGTAGGAACACATTCTATTAGTCCTCATACATTATTTTTTTCCTCAGAAACAAGTACAACATAAAATAACTATAGAGGTCTGAGAACTAAGAAGATATGGGTTTCTAGTCACTAGGGATGGTGAATCATAATTTAAATGAAACAGTGATCCAAATCCAAAATAGTTGGTAGTAGAGATATAAATAGATGTAAAATAAAAAGAATCCAAAAAATCATGGAAGGATTCTTTGTGGAAAAACTATGTATGAGTTCATTTTGATCCACCAAATAGTGTAAAGACCGTTGGGTGCAAATAGGTAGTACAAATATAATTTTAAAAGTCTGATAATTTGAATACCTATAATGTATAACTAGTGGCTAAAGGGTTTAAAAAGTTATGGATTATTAATTATAGAAAAATATATTCTATATTTTTAATACTTTAATAAATCAGTGACGTAATTTAATAGAATAATTACATTTCTATTTAATATAAAATTAGGATATCAAAACAATGTTCCTTAAAAAACATTTTGAATGTTTTCTATATACATAAGAATAAGGCTTTATAAATCCACATAATGCAAGTAATTTCTAAAATTTTGTAGATATATATATGGATTGAAGAAATAATCTAGGTCCAAACACATTTGGTTTGATGAATCCATAATATAATTTGAATCCATAATGATTCAATTTGAGGCATGGGTTTTCAGATAGTTTATTAGGAGTGATATTATTTTTCAAATACTATATGTGGATTACATAAAACTTATATGAAATGATGTTCTAGTGTTGTATTCATTTTAGTACGAGTAAATAAAATTTTTATCTATAAATTATTTAGGGTAAGCATCCCATATCCTACGTATAAACATTATTCATAACAAATATAACAGGTAGATTTTACAAGATCTAGGTATATACCTTAAATAGATACTCTATAGATTCAGTATTAAACAATCAAAGAGCGTGTTCGTTAGAGTATCATAACGAAAATACAAAAATAATAAAATGTATCCTAAAATATTATATGATAGATAAATATTGATGATCTGTAGGATTCCATGAGAATATTTGATATGATCAATTTTGAATTCAATGTTTTTTTCTAAACAAGAATTTCATTTCCTTAAACATTTTAAGATAATAACATGATAATATGATAGAATAACATTGGATTATTATCAAGTAAATCCTTAATAATATTAAACATATTAACTAATTGATTCTACTTTATAGAAGTGATAAAATACTATCCATTAATGGTTATAATTATTATATCCTTCAAAAACATAATTTTTTTTAAAGTCATAGTTTTGATAAGTCATCAGTACTAATAAATGATCCATGAGTAGTAAAAGTTGAAAGGATCATATTGATTCCAATTCTTTTATATAATCCATACTATAACAAAGAATCATATTTTACATTGAAATATGCGTCGAATAAAATTAGTTATTAAGATAATTATGTGGTGTATAGATGTAATGATACAATAACTTTATGTTTTCATAACACTATAGTAGAAGATCCCAAAAAATTTCTAAAGTTACATCTATTTAAAAGGAATGTAATTCAGTAGTATCACAAATTGAGGTATTTTTCTCTCATGAGTGTGGTTGTAGTGAGATGTTTTCCCACATTGTAGAATTTGGGGGACCCATTCACTAAATCATTATATTAGTACAAGAATAAACATAATGGGAGAGTTTGTAGTGTTAGAGTTGAAAACAATTATCTCTAGATTATATTTGAGGGTGTTGGAGTTTTTTTCTGAGAATAAAATTCTATTTACATTATGATTACATGTATTTATGGATTTGAATAATAATAATTTTATTAGAACATCAAGAAAGAATCATATTATATGTAACATTGTATGCGACAATGTCCAATGAATACATTAAAAATTGATAGGTCATAGATGTTCCCCCATTCTAGGAACCTACACGTGCTAAAATTGTATCATTAAATAAATATTATTTGGATAGATTATATTTTACAATGGGGAATAGAGGATATAGTCTCCCATGGATTCGAAGATTATTAGATTTTGAGGCATTTTCTCATGATTTTCATCCATGATAATATCCTTGAGAGGATATAATTAGAACTATACACTACAATTATAAACCCACATTTATATGTTTCTTTGGTTATTCCAATAAATAATGTAGTTTTACATCTTCGAGAAATTAGGATTATTATTAACTTATATCATGAGTCCTATAATTATATGTATGAAAAAACCATTATGATATATGGTAAAGTTATATGAAACATTGGGTTCATCCTGATTGATATTCAATTAATGTATAATGTTAGTATGGATTGGACCCTTCAGTTTTTAGTGGATGTGGATATCTCTAACCATGTTATGGGAGTAAAATTTCCTAATTAATTCCATTTGCCTAAAATTATTTCAGCATGTTCGTATAGGGAATGTCAAATAAAGTGACAAAAAGAACATTGGTTGATGAAACTTTTATGAAACTATCATAATTAAAGATAATGATATAAATTGATTATATTACATAGTGTACATTAATAAGATATTATATCTCAATATGGGAAATATTCCATTCACTTTGGTTAAATTACAATAGTGTAAGATTATAACCACAAATTATATATTGATCTACCAAATTCAACTGAGAATGTGACCAATAGGGTCACAAAGTATGGTTATCAAAAAAACAGATAAATGATCACAATAATTTAACAGATTGAATAAAAATTATTCTTGTACGTGGTATACTAATTTTTAATGTATGTAAGATCATAGTTAATTAGTTAAATATTTAATTAATATTTATTCAAAGATTTAGTGATAATAAAATTTGTTTATTTCACAAGTAATAATTTAGTGAAATATAGTTGTTTTAAAAAATTACCTTTTTGTGGATCGATAATTAGTGAGGGGGTTGATGGGATATTTTGAGTGATTTATGAAGAATTATATATTGAATATAATTTTAAGATACCTATATATTTATGATTTTCAATCCCCACAAACACACACTTCTAGTTCATGTTCTAAGAAAACTATCATTAAATAAAAGATTTAATATAATTTCAGATGACCTATGATAAGAATATGTATATTTCCTAAAATATTTATTAAAAAACATTACAACTCAAATTAATAACAGAATACTATGAATGAATTTTTTACTCTCTATGTGGACTAGAAAGCAATAAAATATATTTTATTATAGTCATTACCATTTCCCCATAATCAAACCATTGTCGACCCCCATATAGAACCCTCATAAGCAATAATCATATATATTATGAGGGGAATAGAATCATAATAAGGGGTTATAATCAATTTATCAATAATGGAAAACCTATAAACATGTCAACAAGGTTCAAAACATTATAATATGTGAAAACTTTAGCATGAGATTAATATATATATATATATGAATAACATAGAGAAATAATAGTTATATATCATTGAGTCGAAGATGTTTTGGGTTTTTTTGTGGTTTGTGACTCAAATTATTTGATAAAGTATATATTTTTTACTATGATGACTTATTTTTTAAATACCTAAATCAAACTCAATGAAAATTTATATGAAACATAAGTCAGTTTAGGGTTTTTACATATTATTAAAGATGATCATGTTAAAATAATGATTTAAACTAATAGTGGACTTAGTTCCATGATGTATATATTGATATTGTACCATAGAAGATGATTTGTGAATTTTTATCACTGCAATAGATGTCTACAACAAAAAAGATTCCATCAAGTAAGGTTAAGTCATATTAGATGGTTCCATTCCATAGAGATGTTGTATTTTTATTTTGGAGAAAAATTGATCTATAGGACCACACTCAATAGATTATGTGTCCAAATAATAGTGGATATTAGGGTGGTTTTTGTGTGTTCAGAAATATTTGGGGCTTTGAATCTATTGCTCTTATTCTATGTTTCATATTGTTTGGATGTTCATTGGAAACCACTAAAAACCACTATTCAGTACTCTATCACCTTAGGCCACATTAAAAAAATCTATTTTATGGGTGAAAATTATACATCGTGATTCAGAATGCTGAATTGGATTCATATTTTTAATTTGGTTGCAATTCTTACCAATTTTAAATAATTCTTGAAAATTATTTTTTAGTATTAAGAGGTGAGATTATCAATGAGTTATGATTAATGATAGTGATTTATATTTGATATATAAATTAAAATATGAATTTCATAAAGAATAAGTTTATGTGTAAATTTAAAAATATAAAATTATTTAGATGAAGTTCGTGTTTATATATAATGAATAATAAGTGAAGGGGATGAAAAGTTAGATGTGAAAATTAATAGAGGGATGTGATTATGCAAGATATTGGTTGAAAAATAGGAGGAAGATAAACATTTCAATTAGAAATGAAGTCAATGAATATAAGGATTTGTTCTTGTTGATATCATGCTTATTATCATTATATCAGTTTTATATAATTTAACACTATTGGGAGACTTATTATAGTAATTATGTAATGATAAATCCTTCTCATTGTACATATATATTGAAACTAGTGGGTAGTATAGTCTCAATGTATTTTAGATCATGAAAATTACTGAATTCTAATATGGTGGTTGAACCATATATATATATTCATTCCTATTTATGTTTTTGTGTGGTAAAATGATCAAGAATAACTTTTACTATAAATGAAAAAAACATTTCACCATAGAAACAAATAAAAATATGAATCACTAATTCACCCACTATCTCAGTGATTCTACAAGGATTAATGAGGTGAATTTTTTTGTGGTGTTTAAGGGAGGATTATCACATTAATGATTTGTTATTTCATTTTTGAAATTTTTTTTCTATCTGATAAAATTATTTCTATTTAAATTTCTAAACTATGTCATGGAAAATCATAATTCATTTAATAAAAAGATTGTTTTTTCAGTTGATTTAAAATAATTATCATTTCTATATGGATATTTTGTTTCTTTATCGTTTATTTTTTAGATTTGATGATATTAAGGCTACAAAAAATGGGTTTTCATGTCATATTGAGAAGGTTTCATTGATTGAAACAAATATAATTAATCTTTATATTTAACATCATTCCAAGAATTATTTACTATCGTCAATATACGTGATCGAATTTCTCAAAGTGAGAATTATAAATATGTATTATAACATTTGGGATAAAGATGAAAATATATATGAATTAAATAAGAATGTGAAGAAAGATCAAATATGATTTAGATATTTAAATATATATATAATAATGAATTAATATGAAATTTTTTAGTACTTATTTTCCATCATAAACGAGATTGTTAGAATTTTATGAATCTATGGTAAAATATTTGATGATACTAAAAAGGTTGAGATAATAAATTCTATCTTACCGGAATTGTTTGCTGATAAAGTCTCCACTCATGAAAATATGGATCCTTAATCACATCTTGTAGATTATTTAAACAACATAGACATTATATATGAGATGAGTAAAGGATTTTCTCTAATGAAAAATTTTAAAGATGCAAAATAAATTTTTTTTAGGGCCTCATTGAAAAGAGAATCATATAGATGAGGTAGTCAAAGAGGACATGAAATTTTCTATTTTTAATTTTTAATTATAACAAATTAATTTTAATTTTTTATCCTTAATATCAATATATATTAGTGTAGATATGGTATGGATTAACGGTAAGAATACAATTAAATGAATTATTTTTGGAGAATTAAAGAATTCTGCTGCTCATTTCTAATAGATAAAATAATATGGAGAAAATAATGAATGAGAGGAATAACCAAGGAAGTTCTTTAATACTATATCAAAAAAATTGAAAAACCAAGGGTTGTTGTATAATTAATTTTACAAGTATAAAAAATTTGGGCTGGAATGATCTTATATTTGGGTTAATGTAGTTATAGCTTTGGTGAAGAAGAAAAATTAGATATGATAAGAGATGTTGATAAAAATCCTCATATTTTCTACATGAATAATATTAATTCACTATCGAGTTTTGATATGATGTTAAAGATAATGAAAAAATTGAGATTTAATTATTGTTTAAAAGATAAATATTGTAGTGTCTCTCAAACAACTCTATGTTTTATAAAGTGATTAAAATTTATAAAAGAAAATTAATCTCCTATAATAAATGTGTCAATTTATATTTATGAAAAAACAATGATATATAATTAATTTAATTAATTTAATAAAAAAAATTAAACAGAAAAATTCATGAATCATTATAGAAGAATTAGTGAATCACAAATATAATGAGTACATGATTTTACAAAAAATGTTTATGTATGGATAAATAACATTAAAAATATAAGTTGAATTATCATAACACTATTTATATTGTTAGGGCATTATTAAGTTAACATTATGCTCATATAGTCAGAAAATATCAATCAAATATGAATTGAAAACAATGAGTTCAATTTGGATGGGTTTGAGAAGAAAAAAAAATTGGGAGGGCCATACTTTTAGCCTAATTAAATTATTTTCCGAATTGTGTAATTTTTTAGTACATTAAACATTATTCAGAATTTACAAAAAAAATTTAATAAAAAAAGGCTCAAACATGTTTATTGAGTATGAGAATGATTTAACAGTTCACTTATGCTTTCATTTTAAAAATGATACATAAGATAATGGGTGGAATAAGGTTAGAATACAATTTATTAATTTTTTAAATAAATATTGGTTTCAAAGAAATTATTTATTTTCTGATAAATGTTTCCACTATAGATGTATTGGTAACATTGAATGTATGTTTTGCTTTATTTACAAAAAAATTAAGATTTTAGATGGTTTGGAAGATATAAATTCAGGGGGATTGACATCTTTTAATTTATAACAATTAATTTTTTACAAGAAAAAAGTTTTATTGAAAAGATAAATTTGATTTCTACAATAGGAAAATGTTTTTGAATTATTTTAGAAACCTGGTCTTATGAAAAATGGGTGACATATGATAATACATAACCAAATGTTCTCAAGGAAATGTTCAGATATGTTTTTGAGGAGGAAGAAGAATGGGAAGAAGAAAACATTGGTATATAAGATTTTCTACAATGTGTTTAAGGAAGAATGTCCATGGATTTTTGTTATTTGTGGTTTTTCTCATATGATAGGATATTTGTATCTCCTCAAGGATTTTGAAAAATTTAATGATGTCCATGTGATATTTGGAAATGATGGGTCAAACAAAATCAAAGGTACTCTATTAGCATTGATCAAAAAACATCAATTCAAATAAAAGAACACATTTAATGTTTATGGAATAAAAATAATATTCTTAATATGTCTCAATTATTTTATAACAGAAATAAAGTGATGATTAAGAATCCTTTTTTTGTTTTGATTTTCATGAAATATGACGGTATCTTGATAATAGGATATAATAATGGAGGAAATTTGTTTCATAATATTTTTGTTTAAATTATTTTTATATGATTGTGAATTAATAAAATCAAATATCGAATTGAAGGCTTGGTCATCTTAAAAAAAATAACATAAATTTGATTTTTTGTTGATATAATTTTGTTGATGATCCTACAATGAAAAGACAAGTAAATCAAATGTTCCCCACATGTCAAAATTAAAATATTTTAAGAAGTCAACATAAGAAGGTAGAAATACAATATATGAACCCATCGGAGTTAATTTACATAATAATTTACGGGCCTATGGGGAAGGAATCAATAAATATAGATATTTACATAGTTTCTTTTGTTGATGAATTGTCTCATATTACATGTATTAATTTTATGCATCAGAAATCATAGTTTTTCAAATGGATCATATGTTTTATAAGATGTTCTGAAAATGTCTTTGGTAACTCTCTAGAGAATATTATAATAGATAATGTTTCTAAGTATACTTTTATATGATTTTCTTTCCTTTCTTGATAATCATAGAATCCATAATGAACAAATTTCACCATACACACTATAAGAAAATGGGTCTCATAAATGAAAAAAATAATCCTTTTGGGGACAGCTCGAACTATATTGGAAGGGCATGTCACATCTCATTATTTATGATGATAATATATTAGAGAAATAGTTCGTATTTAAAATCATTGTATTTATACACCATATTTTGATATTTCACTATATGATATATATTACAAGAAATATATAAGTTTGAAGTATCTATGAGATATTGGATGCCCTTGGATTATCAAATCTAAAGGTTATAATGATGTAAAATCTGAGGGAAGAGATGTTGATTCCATCATCGAACGGTATCCAGAAAATGGAATAGTATATTGTAAATACAAAAATGGGATAGATAAGTTATTTTTTTCTCATGATGTAAAATTGATGAAACACAGAAATCTCACATGATGAAAAAAGTTCCAAATGTGCTAAAAATGATACTATATTAAGGAAAAAATAAGATGATGTTTTAGAAAATTGTGAGAATTCAGATTAAGATCATGTTGAAGGTGTTTATTTAAAAAAATTAAGTCATTAATACAATATTTTTCATATAATTCATGGTTTCTATGATGTGTTATATTCCATAATATTTAATAAAATATTACAAAATTGATTTAAACATGAGGAAAAATGAGGATTTACACTAATATATCAATGTTCACTGATGAAAAATTAAGCGACGTGCATGAAGCAATGAAATATAATGAGTAGATTGGTGATATAAATTTATTTTAAGATCATATTAATAAAAAAGTGATATTTCAGATGGTAGAAATTCCAAAGAGAATAATATAATTGAGACAAAGTTTTTGTTATGAAATATGATCAATGAAAAAGGAGAACTAGTGATAAATAATGCATTATTGGTGTGTAAATAATAGTTAGATGAAGAAGTCATTGATACCAATGAAATATATGTACTGATTTCAAGGAATAAAATGAAAATAAATTTTCTCCCCATTTTGTGCAACAGAAATGCAATAATAAAAAATGTTTTTCAGGTTGTCCTTAGTCAATGGCGAATTAGAAGAATATTTATATATATAACAACCTCTTCAATTCAATCTTGGTGAAGATAATATCTTTTTTTTTTTGGAAAAAACTAGATTTATATTTGAAAATGTAATCCCTAATAGGTTTTTTTCTAAGATGGACACCTTTTTGATGAAATTATAATTTAAAAAAGAAAGATTTTATATGAATATCTACATTAAAGATCATTAAATCGTATATCCCATTGTTATTGTTTATATAGATGAATTCATTTTACTAGAAATTATGAATAATCTTGTGGAGAATTTTCAAATGTGATGAATAAGAATATTGAAATTTCTATTCCCAATGAAATGAGATACTTTAGTATAATAAAATTTCTAAATAAAATGATTATATATTTCTATCTCAAGAGAATTATGATAATATTTTTTTTTTAATTTTTAAATGTATTATTTAAATCTTATTTCTGCAAAAATTATAGTGTGAAACAAGATAACTAAATATTAATTGGGAATGATATTTGATCATCATGAATATTTAAAGAATATTAAAAATTTATTTTACAACGAAGAACCAGGACTAGAAATTTTGTATGTTGTCAGACATTGATGCAGATATCAATGAGTTTCAAAAGTTTCTCATTTCATAACTAGAAATGTAAAATAGAGATACATCAAATTTATATAAAATTATGGACTGAAATATGAAAAAAAAATTGAAGATTTATCTTCTTGGATACATAGATTCATATTTGTAAGGATGGGTTGATGATATGAGGTTAAAATCTAGTGGATATTTCCATCTTGGAGAAAGTTGTATTTTTAGATTTCTTGGTAACATAATTCGAAAACCATGAGGCATGCTGAGTCTTAACATACATCTATAACTAATTCTTTAACATTTCATATGTGTATTAATACATATTTAGAATATTATTATTTTTATGTGTTGTTTCCATTACTATTAGAATGTGATAATTAAAGTTCTATTAATCTTTTGACGAGTATCATTCACAATTAAATATTATAGCATACTGATATTAAATATCAGCTCATTAAAGAGCTATTGGGGAAGAATGATTCAAATTTTTTATTTTATCCTTTAATGGAGAATATTATAGATGTGCTCACTAAGACATTATCAAAATATGCATTCCATAATATAAGGATGATTTTTTTCTTCATCCTCATTCATTATAGATCTATGGCATGTTGATTTTTTATTACCTCTCTCCTCATTTATTTGGATATTGTTTTCAAATAAGACAAAAATTGTAACGCCCCGACCCCAGTTACCTAGAGTCGGTGCATTATTGCGTAGCATTGGCATGATCACAAAAGATCATGTCTCGAAAGGTCGATTAGTTTAGTATCCTTGGAAAAACTAGATACATTTATAAATGTTACATTACATCATAAAGCGAAAAACTAAAAACAAAGTATTTATAGTCCACACTCATATCATCTTCTGACTATCCCTACAGGCCATTCATAAAATACTTCTTCACATTCTAGAAAATATTAAAACATTGAAAGGGGTGAGCACAGATGCTCAGTAATGATAACAATATAGCGTAATCTTTCATAAATAAACATAAACATTTAAGGCAATTTATAACTAAAACAAAAGACTTTTAAACTTGAACTTCAACATAAAATGGAAAAAGTAAAATGAAATAATTCCATTTACTTATTCACAGAGATATTCTACTGGTCGAATAATCACATGCAATATCAATAACCACTTTCATAATGATGGAATTCATAATTCCAGACTATCATAACCATGTAGCCAAGGCCTCGTTCCAAGACCACAAAAAAGATTTTGTCAAGGCCTCGTTCCAAGACACTAGTTTGTCTCATGAGACCTGCCGATGCATCGAGGAACTGTAGTGGGCTCCACCCGTCACTTATTAAGTCCAATGCATTCCTCATATGAATAGGTTTAAACATATCATAAACCATAACATGCATAAAGGAAACATAACATTTCCACATCTCAATCACAAGATATCAATACAACACATTGATATAATAAAAACAATTTCAAAACCATTTTCAATACTAAAATAAAAGAAAGTTAAAACTTTGTATTTATTTTTCATTAAAAAAAATTATTGCTTGTAAAGGAAGCTGAAACTCAAATAATGGTCATGGCGGCGGAGAAGTCATTGTCGCCGCATACGTACGACAAGAAAAACATTCCTTTTTGTCGTTTAGTAAAACACTTCGTATAAAAATATTCCTTTTGAATAAACGTAAAAGTCAAAGGGGTTTATACACCGTATAAAAGAAATTTGTGTATAAAACAAAATATGCCGCAATGAAATGAGATTGAGAAGGAGTCCTTACAAAGATCATTTTTAAAATAAAATAGATCTATTATGTGTATTCACTATATGTACACATAAATAAAGTACAAATACAATATAGGACATAATAATATCATGATATAATTTGATAGTAGTAGATTAACCAAGAGATTAGAAATTGGGTTAAGAAATTCCATTACAAAGATAATTTTTTAAATAAAATAGATTTATTATGTGTGTTCACTATAATTACACATAAAGAAAGTACAAATACTGGATAATACATAATAATAACATGACATAATTTGAAAGTATGAGAATAACCCAAATAATAGAAATTGGGTTAAGAAGTTCCCTTACCCTGCGTCTGGTCTTGATTCGACTGATCTTTAACCTCCTGAATAATAAACTAGAGTTAATTTATAATTTCTTAAGAACCTTTTTCAAGTTTTTTATTCCTTTTATATCACTTATTACCATGTTATTAACATTATTTAATTATTTAAGTTAATAACGGTCGTTTTATCGATCGTTGGTACTTGAGTCAAAAATAAACTTCTTATAATTACAAGTTGTTCATGTGGGGAAATATCCATTATATTCAAAATTTTATTCATTAAATAGATATAATATATCTCATTTATATCCAGTATATACATGCATTTATAATATTCCATAACGTTTAGAGGTACGAAATGAAATTCACCATTCATAGAGACGGTAAGCCGTACGTACACAAGAACGCTACTTTCATTTCTATTTTTTATTTAATGAAATCATAATGATATAAATGTATATTATAATTTCAGTATAATATCATATATAATATCATTTACTCCATCCATTATACATCCCACATATGGCATTAACGATTCAACTCAGTTTGAGGGGGCGGAAGTCCGCACTTTCTAAAATGAAAATATCTCGTTTATCCATAATGGAAACAATAAAGGTATTCCATAAATGAAAAATACAGAACCTTAAGAAAAACATAAACATATTATATATTATGTATAAATATATGGACATCTTAATGGACACCTTTGAAGGTGTTATATGAGTGTTGAACAATCATCGTTTCGTGAGATAGAAATTCACCATCCAGAGAAACAGTATGTTTTTTAACCATTAGATGCATGGGTGTGTAAGTGTAGCTCGAATAATTCTTATAAAAACATCCTAGTATATTTAGGATACATTTTTTGTTACAAACGAAATTAATAAAAATAGTTTAAGGGTTGGAGAAGTAAAATAAAACAAAACAACATTAGAGAAGACATTACCTTAAATTCGGGTAACTCTTTTTGATTTGAGCCAAAGGCTTCCTTGGGAAGACATCTGCCAAAAGTGAGGCTTCTAGGAGTAAGGGAGGGATGTTGGGAGAGTATTTTGACAGAGTTTGGCCAAGCCAAAAGGATTTTATGGTGTGAGTAAGGTGGTAGTGGTGGGGGCGTTTTATAAGAGGAGAGAAGGGGCACTCTTGGAAAGATTGAAATTTTACATTATTATGAAATTCGTTTTCGAATTCTAAAGGTCCCACACTTATATATTTCGAGGATAATGGGATAAGGGTTCTAAATCTACTCATCCAAAAGGTTTTTGACAATTTTAAGTCTTAGATTTCACATTATAGTTTCATTTTATTTAAATCGTTAATTAATGAGGTAATCAATGCATCATCATGGTGTCATAAATAAATTAATTTATTTAATATATAAAAATTATAAAAAAATATCAAGATGTAGGAAATATTTTTATCTTTCTAATGAATATTTATAGTCAAAAATATGACTTGTATAACCCCATTTAAATTTGTTTTAGTAAAACAACTCTTGTTTGTGACAATTTAATTTTAACATTAAATAAAAAGTTTTTAATGTCATTTTCCAACCAAAGTGGCTCCATAGAGTCCCCAAGTTGACCCATGGATTGTATTGGTAGGCAATGACTCATCAAATAGGGGTAGGACAAGTGTAAATGTATTTTCATATTTTTATAATATCATTTTTACATTAAATTTTACTAATTACCTTTAATCGCGAGTAAATAAACATAAAAGTTACTATTCACCAAAACATTATTTTAATCCCACTGAACCACATTTTACTTCCTAATGACAACCATTTATGTCGGAATTTTGAAAATAAAAGCACAGAAGCGGTAAAGTTTCATTTAAATGAAAAATCAGTTTTTTAACCACCACTTAGTGGTTTCACTATTCATCAAAAATTGATGTTTTTCAGAACAATGGCAAACATTCACCCAAAGCTATAATTTATATTCCAAATTCAAAAATGATGCCTTTTTCACAAAATTCTAAAGATATAATTTGAATTAATTAATTTTATAATTAATTCCCGCTGTCACAACAAATTGCGTGTTTTTAAGAAATAATATATATCAAAAGATTGACAATTGTTTATGTCCAATTTCAAAGTGAAATTAATTCTAATGACCATCATTGGATATAATGGTAAAAATATATTCTTATTATAAATTAAAACCACTCAATATTATAGTTTATCACTATAAATTATTTTGATTAAAAAGGTTGTTTTTAAGTATTTTTCACTATTCATAAAAAATTGAAAGTTCTCAGAAAATTACAAAAAATTCATCTTAGGATAATTTCGATATTATGAATACAAAAATGAAGTCCATTTTGAAATATAAAATTTCTTTAATTTTAAAAAGTAGTTATTACTATTCATAATGGCTACTTTGATTAGTCGTAGTGTTTTAGAACTCGAACTTGCATACAATGCAAGCTATTGAATTATTGAAAGAGAGGCGTATCGTGGAAGCTCGGGGTGTTACATTCTCCCCTCCTTCAATAAATTGTGTCCTCGCAATTGGAAATTTTTCTTTGAAAATAAAATGTTGAAAATATAAAATACCTTTGTGGAAAACCCACCTCAGAAAAAGGGTTAATAAGAATATAACATTAAAAGAAAGAAAGATAAGTACAAAGGTCACTCGAGATAGCACATACTAGGATTCTATGAAAATATTGATATGGAAGAAAAACAAACCATCAAGGTCTAATGGAGAGTTATAGAAAAATGTATTAGGAGAAATTCAACCATAATAAAATCACAAACTTGTGATTGGTTAAACGGTCATTGAATCCCCAGTTGGAAAAGTTAACTGGCAACGTTTTTGTTTTAAGTTACCTTTTATAAAGTTGAGGAATTTATATAGGAGATTTACTAAGAACGTAAGGGAATATACATACTTGTCATGTAGACTTTCATTCTTTAATAATTTTTTACCACAAACCCATATTTCACTCTAAAAGGTAATAGAACTCAAAAATATTCTATTTATCCTAATTGTATAAGGTTCCTAATATTACCACATACCATTTATATTAGGAAAACTATTTTTTTATAACCAGGTACTTCCTGTAGGTTAGTGGTAGGTAATAAAGGCTTATCGCACTATGGTTGTGGGTTCGATTTCCGCAACTTTGTCCAACGCAACGGGTTATCCCCCAACCTGCAGGTTGATCTTTTCCTAAAAATATAGTATTATAATATTCCAAAAATACTCTACAGAATTTTTTTTAACCTTAAATAACACTATACAAGGTTTAACTAAATCCATTCCAACCAATATAGTTTTCCAAAATACCTTTGTCCAGACTTTCTCTAAAAGGTATCTTAATTCCAAAATCAATTGTAACATTAGATTCCCCAAACAAATTAATGTTTCTCTTATTGTCACATACTAAAAATATTATTATCTTCATCATATTAAAACCTTAATTAAAAAAAACAAGTACTGCAGTACAATCTTTATATATATCACATTATTATTATTACCAGAATATAATCCTTGAGTCCAAAAGCACCAATACATTAATTATTCTACTTCAAATGTAGTAATAGCATAATATTTTCCTTGATCCCTTGGCCTTTTCTGAGGTATGTTTCCCTGACGCTTAGGACATTCATTTTCATAATTCCCCATTTCCCTACAATTGTAGAATTCAACATTGATAGACTCTTTCTTTCCCTTACAATCACGAGCCTGGTGACCTTTTTCCCCACATTTATAACAAACTCCCATTCCTTTTAGCCAAGTACCTGGGTGATTCTTCCCACAATTATCACATAATGGAAAATCCTTCTTTCCCTTTTTCCCTTTATCTCTCTCTTGTTCTACCATTATCTTCTTCTCTTGCTTTACTTTATTGTCATAAGATTTAGAGAATTCCTTTTTTGTCTTGATAGCACATGAGACAATATCTTAGTATGACGAGAAAGATTTTGAGACTATGGCTCAACGGAGAAATAGTTTTAACCCATAAAATAAATGATCAATATTACTTCTTGGGTTACATATATAATTTGATTCATGCCTCGCTAACCGTGTAAAGTTAGACTCATACATTGCGACATTGTCATCCTCCTTCTGCCTCAGACTCAGAAATTGTTTTTCCATATCTTCTCTATGGTCACAGGGAATGTACTTTTCTAAGAAAAGCTCTTTGAACTCCCTCCATTCCATATTCGATACTTCATCATCTTCCTTTGTATTTTGAATCAATGACCACCATTGTTCAGCATCTCCAGTGAGGCGGTAAACTGCCATGATAACCTTTTCCCATTCACTACTCCCCAAGGCGTGAAATATTTTCTCTAACGAGTTTATCCATTGCTCAGCTATTAATGGATTTGTACCCCCATTAAGTATTGGTGGTTGTTGCCTCATGAAACAATCTAACATTGATCCTCTAAGTTGCGGATCAGGGTGCTCAATATGAGTAAGGTTATTATTCATAACCTGAGTGAGTTGTCCCAGTATGGTAATAAGTTGATCAGCACCAGTTGTATCTCTAGATCCACAATAATTATCTTGAGTAGGAGGGCAATCCATACACAGAGTGCATGCATTGATATAGTTTCCATTCCTTCCACTAGGTGCCTTTTCTAAACAATGGCATAAACTAGATTAGTTTATGAATCAAAATACATAATTTCATACTTATAAAATAGTTAACATAAATTGAACTATTTATGGATATAATCCATAATCATAATAAAAGTTTTCTTTGAGGAAGTATATACTCATAACCCTTCATAGTTGTTTGTAAATAAAATGAGAATTATCCAAATCATATCCCCCGGGAGTGTCGTAACCAAGAGTGCAGCAAGGCCCGTTGTCGTGCACCAGTTCCCGTTCGAGTCTAGCACAAAGTGGTGTTTTCGGGTTTTACCCCTAGGTACATCTGTTCTAGATCCGCCTCTACCTGCTCGTATCCAGGCATGGATGTATTTCTTGGAAAACTCACAAAATCTCTACAATACCAAAATTCTAGGAAGTTCTTCTATACTAATCCTTAAAGTATATTTTCGGGCTATGTGATCTAATCAATGTTTATCTAAATCTAGCTTCCATGGATAGTACTAAACTTCCACTGATACCAACTGTAACGCCCCGACGCCAGTTACCCAGATTCGGTGCATTATTACGTAGCATTGGCATGATCACAAAAGATCAAGTCTCGAAAAAACGATTAGTTTAGTAGCCTTGGAACCACTAGATACATTCATAAATGTTACATTACATCATAAAGTGAAAAACTAATAACAAAGTCTTCATATTCCACACTCATATCCTCTTCTGACTATCCCTGAAGGTCATTCATAAAATACTTCTTCACATCCTAGAAAATATTAAACCATTGAAATGGGTGAGCTTAGATGCTGAGTAAGGATAACAATATAGCGGAAGCTTTCATAAATAAACATAAACATTTAAAGCAATGTATAACTAAAACAAAATCCTTTTAAACTTGAACTTCAACATAAAATGGAAGAAGTAAAATGAAATAATTCCATTTACTTATTCACATGGATATTCTACTGGTCGAATAATCACATGCAATATCAATAACCACTTTCATAATGATGGAATGCATAATTCCAGACTATCATAACCACGTAGCCAAGGCCTCGTGCCAAGACCACAAATAATATATTGTCAAAGCCTCATGCCAAGACACTAGTTTGTCTCATGAGACCTGCTGATGCATCGAGGAGATGTAGCGGGCTCCACCTGTCACTTATTAAGTCCAATGCATTCCTCATATGAATAGGTTTAAACATATCATAAACCATAACAAGCATAAAGGAAACATAACATTTCCACATTTCAATCACAAGATATCAATACAACACATTGATATAATAAAAACACTTTCAAAACCATTTTCAATACCAAAATAAAAGAAAGTTAAAACATTGTATTTATTTTTCATTAAAAAAAGTTATGGCTTGTAGAGGAAGCCGAAACTCAAATAATGGTCACGACAGCGGAGAAGTCATTGTCGCCGCATACGTACGACAAGAAAAACATTCCTTTTTGTCGTTTAGTAAAACAATTAATATAAAAAGATTCCTTTTGAATAAACGTAAAAGTCAAAGGGGTTTATACACTGTATAAAAGAAATTTGTGTATAAAACAAATTATGCCTCAATGAAAGGATATTGAGGTGAAGTCCTTACAAAGATATTTTTGAAAATAAAATAGATCTATTATGTGTATTCACTATATGTACACATAAAGAAAGTACAAATACAATATAGGACATAATAATATCATGACATAATTTGAAAGTAGGAGATTAACCCAGTGATTGAAAATTGTGTTAAGAAATTCCCTTACAAAGATCATTTTTTAAATAAAATAGATATATTATATGTATTCACTATAAGTACACATAAAGAAAGTACAAATACAGGATAGGACATAATAAAAACATGACATAATTTGAAAGTATGGGATTATCCCAAGGAATAGAAATTGGGTTAAGAAGTTCCCTTACCCTACGTCTTGTCTTGACTCGACCGTTCTTTAACCTCCTGAATAATAAACTAGAGATAATTTATAATTGATTTGGAACCTTTTTCAATTTTTTTATTCCTTTTATATCACTTATTACCATGTTATGAACATTATGTAATTATTTAAGTTAATAATGGTCGTTTTATCGATCGTTGGTACCTTAGTCAAAAATAAACTTCTTATAATTACAAGTTGTTCATGTGGTGAAATATCCATTATATCCAGAATTATATTCATGATATAGATATAATATATCTCATATATATCCATTATATACATGCATTTATAATATTCCATAACGTTTAGAGGTAAGAAATGAAATGCACCGTTCATGGAGACGGTAAGCCGTACGTACGCATGAACACTACTTTCATTTCTATTTCGTATTTAATGAAATCATAATGATATAAAGGTATTTTATAATTACAGTATAATATCATATATAATATCATTAACTCTATCCTTTATACATCCCACATATGGCATTAACGATTCAAATCACTTTGAGGAGGCAGTAGTCCGCACTTCCTAAAATGAAAATATCGCGTTTACCCATAATGGAAACAATAAAGGATTGCCATAAATGAAAAATACAGAACCTTAAGAAAAACATAAACATATTATATATTATTTATAAATAGAGTGACATATTAATGGCCACCTTTGATGGTGTTATATGAGTGTTGAACAATCATCGTTTCGTGAGGCAGAAATTCGCCATCCACAGAAACAGTATGTTCATTAACCATTATATGTAGGGGTGTGTAAGTGTAGCTCGAATAATTCTTATAAAAACATCCTAGTATATTTAGGATACATTTTTTTACCAAAGAAATTAATACAAAGCGTTTAGGGGTTGGAGAAGAAAAATAAAACAAAACAACATTAGAGAAAACATTACATTAAAATCGGGTAACTCTATTTGATTTGAGCCAAATGCTTCCTTGGGAAGACTTCTACCAAAAGTGAGGCTTCTAGGAGTAAGGTAGGGACATTGGGAGAGTATTTGGGCAGAGGTTGGCCGAGCCAAAAGGCTTTGATTGTGTGAGTAAGGTGGTAGTGGTGGGGGGCCTTTTATTAGAGGAGAGAAGGGGCACTCTTGGAAAGATTGAAATGTTACTTTATTATGAAATTCTTTTTCGGATTCTAAAGGTCCCAAACTTATATATTTCTAGGATAAGGTGATAAGGGTTCTAAATCTACTCATCCAATAGGTTTTTTACAAGTTTATGTCTTAGATTTTACATTATCGTTTCATTTTATTAAAATCGTTAATTAATGAGGGAATCGCTGCATCATCATGGTGTCATAAATAATTTAATTTATTTAATGTCTAAAAATTATAAAAAAATATCATGATTTAGGAAATATTTTTATATTTCTGATGAATATTTATAGTCAAAAATATGTCTTGTATAACCCCGTTTAAATTTGTTTTAGTAAAACAACACTTGTTTGTGACATTTTAATTTTAACATTAAATAAAAATTTTTTAATGTCATTTTCCTACCAAAGTGGCTCCATTGGGTCCCCAAGGTGACCCATGGATTGTCTTGGTCGGCCATGACTCATAAAATAGGGGTAGGACAAGTGTAAAGGTATTTTCATATTTTTATAATATCATTTTTACCTTAAATTTCACCATTTAACTTTAATCGCGATTAAATAAACATAAAAGTTACTATTCACCAAAAAATTATTTTAATCCAATTTATCCACATTTTACTTCCTAATGACAACCATTTATGTCAGATTTTTGGAAATCAAATCACAGAAGCGGTAAAGTTTCATTTAAACGAAAAATCAGTTTTTTAACCACCACTTAGTGGTTTCACTATTCATCAAAAATTGAAGTTTTTCAGAACAATGCCAAAATTTCACCCTAAGCTATAATTTATATTCTGAATTCAAAAATGATGTCTATTTTAATAAATTCCAAATATATATGCTGAATTAATTAATTTTATAATTAATTCCCGCTGTCACAACAACATGCGTGTTTTTATGAAACAATATATATCAAAAGATTGACAATTGTTTATGTCCAATTTCAATGTGAAATTAATTATAATGACCACCATTGGATATAATGGTAAAAATATATTCTAATTATACATTAAAACCACTCAATATTATAATTTATCACTATAAATTACTTTGATTAAAAAAGTTTTTTTTAAGTATTTTTCACTATTCATAAAAATTTTAAAGTTCTCAAAAAATTACAAAAAATTCAACTTTGGATAATTTCGATATTAAAAATAAAAAAATGAAGCTCATTTTGAAATATAAAATTTCTATAATTTTAAAAAGTGATTATTACTATTCATAACGGCTACTTTGATTAGTCGTGGTGTTTTAGAACTCGAACATGCATACAATGCAAGCTATTGCTTTATTGAAAAAGAGGCGTATCGTGGAAGCTCGGGGTGTTACAAAAATAACCACATAAATATTTAATTATATCATTCGTAATAAATTTTTTAAAGGGATGGATAATATATATTTGGGAGAATTTATTATTATATGTTTCATTTATAGAAAATAATATATTTTAAGAGAGTTTTAAAAATATTAATGTAATGATTTCATCATTTTTTCATGTAGGTAAAATATTATAAAATTTGTTCATGTACACCCTATTTGTTGACATGATGTTTATATAGGTTGTATAAATTCACTAAAGACATTATTTGGTTAGATTTGAAAGATTTTGATTCTTGATCCCTATAATATTTGGGATAAATGGTATAATTAATTCAATGTTATTCTTTATTACCATGAGTTCACTCACATTGGTTTATAATTATTTGATGGTGATCGAATGATATGTTTTTTGATTCATAGATTAATTTATTCTCCTTGGTTGTTAAAAAAACATAATGGGTATATTTTTAAAATCAACAACTATTTAAATGGTTTTTTATGATTAGTGAGTCTAATAATTTGTTGAAGTGGATATGGATGAGCATGTTGGTTTTGTATTTAAACACATAAATAATTTTTTTAATATTTATATGATTCTTAAGGTTGTTCAATGTGTTTAGATATCTTGAAACAAGTTCATGATGCAAAAATAATTAAAAGTAGAATCCAAAATATTTGAACAACCAAAATCATTGTATTTTATCATAAAAGTGGATTAAAGAAAATGTTTTTCATCATAACATATGTCCATAACACATCCTTTTCATCGATTCAAGCTATGTTGTAGAAGATGTTGCTATGCTGACGAGGTAATGAAATTGGTAGTGGGGTGAAAAATGGTATATATGACCTTATATCATATTGTAAAATTTCACTCAATATGGGACATTTGAATAATTTTTTGTGGATTTAGAATATTCTGGTCTTCCATGTTGAAAATTGTATTCCACACCACAAACTTGTGGGGATGTTCAGTATAAACCACTAAAAAAACAAGCTATTCCTTAATTCCCTAAGCCACAATGTAGAATATGTTTTATGAAGTAAATCTGGGACGTTCATGTAGAAATGATTACATATATGCATATTTTCATTTTGATGTTTATTCTAACCTATTTAAACTACCAATTAAAATATAATGGAGGAATGTAAATAATATAGAGGAGCTAAGGGTCATGTTTTATAATGGGGATTGGAATTTTAAATTAAAATTCAAACAAAATTTTATTTAAGAAGATAATGTTTTGTTGATTTGAAAAAAGTTGATTACAGAGAAGAAATTAGTACTAATATTGGAAGAATAATGAGATACTATGGAGAAGTAGTGATTGTGAAAATTAGAATATATGGAATAGTTTCTACCCATGTTTATATTAGCGTAATAAGAAGAGGAAGAGGTACACTGTATAAAGATATGAGTGTTATATACATAATCACAAGATCCTCAACCAAAATGGCATGGACATGGATATTGAATCCAAGAGACCAGAGATCACATTTGGGGGGAGATTTAATTCATGGGTTTATGTAGATGTATTGTATCTGGTACTATAGCAAGAACTATAGTAGTCATTTTAAAAGGAAATATTATGTACTATTGTAGCCGAAGTGATTCATTTTTTTGAGATTTCGGGGCACCAGTATGATCCTCAAGTCCATCACGGCTTTTGGGCCACCCAAGGCCTTCAGACCAGTAAGGATTTTTCTCCACCTTAAGTCCTTCGGGCCACATTAAGGCTTTCAGGACACCTTAAGGCATTCAAGGCACATGTGATTGTGATTAATGGAACGTGAATACTCTACAAGTAGGAGACTCTAGATGAGGATTCAAAGAATGATCATTCACTAGAGAAGAATAAATTATATTGGGAAGAAGGAGAGTGAATATTATTTCCAACAGGACAGGCCTATACATTCATGCAAATAATTGTCGAATAGCCAAGCAAAGTTGAAGAGCAGACATCACGATGTAGAATCTTGGGAGGAGCTCTTCCAAGAATTTATAGTAAATATGAATTCCTATAAGTACTAGAGGTAATGTATTGTCATGAATCATTCAGTCCATGTATGGTTTAATTGTCAAACCTTAAAAGGGGGATCATAAAAATGAATAAAAATAGAAGGCATTCGGGCGATTAATAGTTTTACTTATAGATTTTTTTCATCTAATTTATATAAATTATTTTTCAACATATATGTGTGGGAATAACTTTTATTATTGGGATAATAATTTTAACATGATTAAAAAGAAAAAATAAATACCTCTAATTGGACCATCATTTTGAAACTAGTGGGTATTGTGGTGTGAGTGAAATATAGATCATAATAAGGACTATACATCCCATTCTAATATATAAATGTTTTAAATATTGTTTTAAATTTCTGTGTGTCTTAAAAAATGATTAAGAATCACATTTACCATTTATGAGTGTTGTTCCAATTAGTAAACATATAATGGAATTCAATTACCTATTCACCCTCCGATTAGTGATTCTTCCCTAATCCCAAATGTATCATTTCATCTATAATAAATGATATTGGAACATGAAATATCAAATAGAAACTGTGTACCATGGAAAATATTATAAGATAAGAATAAAACCACCTAATAAATAAATTATATCATAAGTTCATTGAATTATAAATAAGATTATTCAATATAATTCATGTCATCATAAGCATAATTCATGGCTCACTACAAGAGTGTAAATTATAGTGTGCTAGGATAATTACTCATTGACAATACATAGAATCTCAAGAAATAAAAGCATTACCCATTGCATTGGAGATGTTTATATTTTGGAACAACATATCGTATGGTGAAAATCATAATATTTACAATCATATGTGTTTCACAAGTAAAAAAAACATATATGTAAATCATAAGATTGATATAAACCCATAATAAGAAAGGTTATTTCATAATCCCATCTCAAAGAACAACAATGTGTTATAAAATCTATATTCCCAAAAGAATATAGAATTAACCATTTTTAGTGTTCATAATTTAATAATGAATCATATTTTATAAACATGGAGTTACATTTTTAAACAACTCATGACATGAATTGGAAAACTAAAAATAGAAAATAAACACTTAGGTGATTCATTATTAAATGGGTAAATGAACATTTAAATAACGAATAAGAATAATAATTTCAGATAAATTTGAATTAAGCCAGGAGTTTTTTCTATAAAAAATGAGGTGTTCCATAAACTATTTAGGGTTAAGACATTTATTGGTGAGGTACATGACATGAAATAAATATTGATTTTCCCATAAATCAAGTAAAATTAAAGGAGATAATTACTATGGGAATATAAAAATGTATTATCCGAAAAAAATGTATATTAAATGGTTTATATATTAATATAATATATATAAATTTATATAATATGTAATAAGTAAAATTTAATTATATTATTGATAAGGTAGAAAAATAATCACAACTTTCAACAAAAAAGCAATGATGGTAGTTCAGAAGATCCCTAATAAACATCATAATTCATGTAATACTTAAACTTTTAAAAGTGGTTTATATCATAGAAATGTGTATCCCCAATGATAAAGATTTAAATATTAATAATTCATTTATATTATATAAAATATAAAACATATAATTGTTACATTAAATAAGAATGGTCATAACTCAATGAATGAAAATTTAGTTAACAAAAAACATTACATTTTATCCCTCATAGTCGAACATTATCTAACCTCCTGTATACCATAAATAAATATCACAGTAAATTATTTAATAACCGTAATCATACATATAAAATTTTATAATCTTTATTTATAATCATGTTTTACAAATATTTTAGTTACTTATATCATATTTTCTTCGTCAGAAGTTATTCATTTTGATATTTTCTATTATATTAAATTTTCTAATAGAAGTGTCAACTTAGGTTTATGGATTGAAATTTACTCATTATAATTTCAATACTGGTGAAAATATATATATATTATAAAATTTATATTTTTAAATTAATTTCGTACATAATTTAGTTACGATTTATGATGATGAGTGTGCAAATGACCTTGTGTTGGTAATTCTCATGAATGATGGGTGGTGTCCTCATAACAAGTTATATTAATCATTATCCTTATAGAAAAACTAAAATAAAATTATTTACTAATTATTTTTCTATCACAATTATAAATATATTTCCATAGTTACCGAGGATAGATGTTTACTACATTATTCATATAGGTGGTAATACAAACCAAAACTAGAAGATGATGCCATCTATGGGTGAATGTGGTCATGACTATGACTAATTTTCCTTATTATCATTATTATAGATGAATAATTATATTATTTATATGGTTTCAGGGTTTTTAATAAGTTCAAAATTGATTTTAAAAAAGAACTAAATAATTATAGTAAAAATAATGCAACTTTCATTTTGGTGGTAGTCGTCACGTAAAAATAGGCGAGACATTCATTTAAATATATCTAGAGGGAGATATGGAATGATTTATAATAATATATTGTTAAAGTTATTATCAATAAAATTTTAATCCATCCTTGTATGTTGATGGTGAAAACATAAGAACACCTTTCTAGAAGACGATAGTCCACATGTACAGATGATGAAATCTTCATTTTTAATGGTTTTGAATGAAGGTATAAAATGTATATTACATAAGAATAATAAAATTTTAACATTTTTTTATTCATTATTTTTTTAATTATTTCAATGATATAAATGTTTAGGATGGTTATAATAATATGGTAATTAAAAGGGCTATTTTATGAACATTACCACTTCCAGGATGTTCTCCCTTTTATAAAATATTATTAATTATTGGATTAGTATTTTTACCCTAAAAGGATTGTATGATATAGTTATAAAGTTTAGGATGTTCTAGGTAAGTATTTTTGTTTTGACAATATTGTATAATTCATGGAGAAATGGAGTGGATGGGAGATCCTTATTAGTATTGGGGTGCACAATGGAAGTTGGTGGGTTGGGGATATTCGTAATTTTATCACCAAAACAATGTAACATTGTCCACACTAGACATGCAAGATTATGTAATGTTTTGAGTATCCCACTTGATTTTAAATAAACATTAAACAAAACAAAAAACACCTCAATCTATAATGTTGTTGTTCCTGATATACACTGATTCATGGTGATCTTTTCATACACAAGCCAAACTAGATTCCCTCTAGATCGTCATCAAACACATTGAATGTCTAAGGTGGCCTCGCTCATTGAATTAATTTATCCAGAGAAAAAAAATGATGAATTAAACATTATAAAAATAAACACATTTATATTCCACTGATCCATTAAGGATATCATGATCTGGTTTCATGGATGAAGGTCTTTTATCGATGAAGAAGATGGATAGTAGAATGATGCTCTCATTAAATCATAGTGAAAAATCATTTTCTTGAATGACCCTATACACTTTATATAGTGAGAACCTAAAAACCCATAAAAGGGTTCCTGACCCCTAGAGAGTTACAAATTACTATAAATGAGATCTTATGACTAATTTCCAAGTAATAGATATCATTTGTATTTTTATTAGATACCTGTAATCTAATATATATGTAATATTATAAAACAAATACATTAAATTGACTCAATATTTCATAATAATGTAATATGAACATTAAATATTAATATAATAATCATTCATATAATAATTTTCCATATATAAACATTATTAGATGAAAAAAATTATGAATAAATTCCATACTATTTATTATAATCTAAAATAATATAAAATTATTTACTACTCAGAGATCCTATATTCTCAAACATAACCAAGACCCCATGATGTAGAACATAATGTATTATACTCATATTAATTAGAATATAGATGATTTTTTAATATTCACATTCAATAAGCAGGGTCTAGAAACCCATAAAAACCCCTAAAAGATAGGTAATTTTCATTTCAATGAAGACATCCTCCAAAGACATATTGCGTAATATAATTTATTTTTCTCATGATGTATCATAAAACTATATGTAGACTTCATATTATCATCAATTTTTTCTTTATTCATTAACCATCTTGGATTGACATAAATTATTCTATGATGTCCATTTATTTAATAAATTAGCTACTATAATTAAAAAATGTCATGAGAAAACAATTCATTTTTAAAGAGAAAAATTCACTATTGATTATTCAATCAATTGGAGGCCACTAATAAGGAACCAAAAACAATCTACCACACTATGAATTCAGTGTCATATGTTTCCTCTTGCATAAAACCATGCAATCGAATGGCACACATTGATAATAATCACAATTAAGGATACCATTACATGTGTTTGAAAATAGGAACAACCAAGGACACATAAATCATGTAGTGTTTTTTTGGTGGGTTAGTCCACATGTTATATTCTACTCAAGATCAAAAAGTTATAATTTCCAAAAAAAATATGTCTTACTACTTATGAGTTACCATTACTAGATAATAAGACATCTCTGGTTTCCAGTTAGTATGATGTATCTTGACTATAATACATAGGATTGTGAATAATTTCTTATTATCATGACATTCCCATTTTAGATTGAGAGCCACTATAAACTTTTCATAAGAATTTTAGTCTATTAAATTGAATATATAAATAGTCTATTCATATATATCAACTCTATTATGATAAGGGTAAATCAGAAATATCTCAATGTATACATGATATAGAAATTGATAAAAAATCGAGGGAACACGCTATTATAGCAATTAAAATTTAACTAAATCTAATTTGATATTGAATATTATTAGCTCATACATAATATTTTCATGCTTATATTGAGTTATGGATTTATTCATTTGAACTACAACGTCTCTAGTGTGAGGTAATTATTCTCTAAATTAATTCACCTACCTGAGTACGAACCCTTATGAGATGATATCCCTGATTTGATTACTTTCACACACTTTTAAAAATGACATTATTTCTAGTCATGCTAGTAAAATTATCATAATTTTTTAAATATAAAAACATAATTACTATTTGTGTTTCCAAGAATTGGACAAAATTGTTTTTTATTTTTACACTCCTTCTTTTACTGTATAAAAATCCACCGCATGCTCAGTATTATTACATTTGGATACCACAAGCTTGAATGATATTTTCATGATTATTAAATAATCCCCACTATGATATGATATCATTTTTTTTCAAATGATGAATATTTTTATCCAATAATAACTAGTTCCCCTTCATCGCTGTGTCCGAGGAACATATAAAATGTACTCTCTCAAGTAAAATTTAATAGTTCTGACAGCTTTGTGTAAATTTCTCATAGATTTGGCGGATATTTTTTACTATTAATTATATGATGGTGATATCATATCTTTTACTTGGAAGGTAATATTTGATTAATCGATCACATAATCATATATAATTATACACAGTCATCTCAAATTAACCATTTATGTCTTGTAGAATTTATTTATTCCATGTGACATCTTTTACAATAATATCTCTAAATATTCAATATTTTATTTTTTAATTCCTTATAAATATTGGTACAATTGAATAGGACTAAGAATCCATTAGATATACCACATTATATATACATTCATTTAACATAGGTTATTACTATTAGTCAAACTTTGGATGGTACTGTTATTATATTCCTTACTACATAGAAGACTAATAACTATTTTTCATATATAATCAATATATTATCCTTATAATATTTTGTCAAAATGACTAACCGCATGGAGACACATGGATGAAATATATTTCGAATGAATATTCTATGAAATTTTCACATAAAAAAAATCTAAAACTACATTAAAATAACATGTACACCTTATTGGAAATCTATGGTTCCATCATCCATTTTTGGTTTCTTTTTATGGATGCCTTCCATGAATGGTGGTCTTGACAACCAATTTACAATATAATGATAATAAAATTTATTTATGACAAGTATAAAATAATATGTAATTTATGAAGGATTACATTGTATAACAAATGAAACCATATAAGATCTATTTTTTTACTACCAATGTATTGTCTCACATGAATACCCACTACATAATTCAAAAAAATAAGATCATGAACATTAATTCTGGAAATAAATTATTTAATATTTAATGATCTCTTCAATATTAGTTATTTTTATATGCTACTTACTTGTAGGATTCATTTAAATCACTGATTATAGAATCGCCGATTGTGGTGAATTTAAAACCATTAATATGGTTTTATTTCTCCAAAACATCATGTGTCTCTGGAACAATCCTTTTCCACAATCTCTCATTGAACATGTTCATAGACCTACTACTTTTTTATATTAAAAATTGACCAAATCCAAGTAAATCATTATCCCCTACATCAAATAGAAATTTACACACATTTATATAAATATGTCTATTTAATTCCTATTACTTTTCTTATCTATGTTATTTCTGTCATACCCTTTGATACCATTTTGATAATCACTTTAGATGGAATTTTTTTCATGATTCATGATTGTTTTTATCAGTAATAAACACTACACATCTAAAAATATATAAAAATTAAATAATGGATTAATATCATAATAGAAAAAATATAATATACATTTTTCATCATAGATAGAATATATTTATGGGGAAACATCTATATTTTTCAAGTACGTCTCCTAAACTATTGGTTGTTTCTGTAATGCATATTAATCCCTACAATGATATGCCTTTTTCAAAAATCACGAATATAATTTGTTTAAGGAAATTTGTATTTCAGAATTACTCTACACAATATCCTATTGATCAATTTTAATATCTATGTATTGTCATTGATCCTCCTTTCTAACATAATAACTCTGATTTATATAATGAAACTTCCATTTAGGAATTACTCCAATTTAAATTATGATCATCATTATATTTTTAGTCAATATATTCTTCAGCATATGTTATTGAAGTAACTTATATCTTCTATCCATTAAAAAACCATTAATAAAATTTTATTTCCATTAAAAAATATATGTAATATTATAACATATATTAATTTATCTATTCCTCCTCCTTGGAATAACTGACGCTCTAGGAGATCTAAGTCTAAAATCTTTTTGGCGTATTTTTATTTCTAAAGGTTTCTTTGCCTAAAACAACATAAATAAATGTTTAAATAATAACTATTTTATTTAACAATAAATATCTAAATCCATGATGGGTGTTTCCTTGATAATTTATTATTTTATCGTGATAAAAAATAATCAATCCACAACTGGGTATAACTGAGTACTACATTTTATATCAATCAATTGTTAAGTCTGCTTTAATATTTAATGAAAAAATAGTTAAGAAATAAACAAAACAAAAATATAATCCTAAACTTAGATAATGTCTCATTATTTATGAAGGACACACAAGAAATGTTTTTGTTCATAATTAACAAATTTTCCACTAGAATCTATAATCACAGAAAATAGTTGTTGTTATCTTCTCACCACTGACTTAGGAGTAAACCTTTATCATAGTGTTGGAGAACACACCTGTACTCTTGTAAATTTTATATAATTACATGGTTAAAGTATTTAAATACATATATGTTATAGGAATACAGTATTAAATAATCATGTCGGATAATAAAAACAATACAAAAAAATGTTGATATTCCTAAATAAGATGCGACTGATTTCTCGTTTAATTAATTTAATTGCATTTAACATCTATATATTTATTTCATTTTATTTTAATAAAATATTGAAATACATAATGATAAAAATATATTATTTTGGAATATATTTTTATGTTTCCATTAGTGTCGGAAATTTCATTATCCTTTTCTATTTTACATTCAAATTGTTACCAATAAAACAAATGATTATACTTTCTTTAGGTTCTTCAGTTCCTGGAGAGCTTGTCTACTATGTAATGGGTCACATTCTCTATATTTTTCATTATCTAAATTTAAATGAAACGACCATAAATGGGTGATCAACATATAATAATTGGATGTGTTGAAATATTTTGATTCAGGATTAATATTTACATGTATCCAGTGTAATCATCAACATATCTAAATCCCACTTCACTTTCTCCTCACAAGATATTCTGAAATGACAAAACATGTAAAACCATTCATGTCCTGATTTTTTGTTGGAAACTCACACATTATGTTCATGATACTATTATAATGTAAAAATTAAATGTTTAATGCCTAACTATCAAATAATCATCATTCACACCTAGCTTATTACTGTTGATTTATATGTATTTCGGAATCCAGTACCATGAATTTATTATATAGTAATACTATGTGAAATATCCTATACTACCATTAGAAACTCATGTTGGCAGGGACATTAACATTGTAAAATATAAATTGTATTCGATGGTGGTATTACATGGAATTATACACAAAAAAATTTAGATTAGTACTTTTATATTGATTACTGATTATACATTTCATATTAATTATATCATTAAATTTCTCTAAATATTTTATTCAACCTATTAGCCCTCATTAATCAGAATAAAGAGTCACTAGAGTTTTCTAGTGGAATATAACCATGAAAATCCACCTTCATGTTCAAGATATGGCTACACAACTATTTATTGTATTTCAAGTAAGGTTTTTTAGTGTTCAACCTAACTAACTCACAATTAATTAAACAATTCAGTGAAGTCTCATCCTTTAAAAATCAGAAAACACATTTACTCAATGATTTTCCTCTAATGACTAAAAAATCGATTTATGGTTACTTATCCACTTCCTTTTTTTAAGTCAACCAATAGTCTCATGAAAACGTCTACATAATAGGAGGAATCCTCATATTGGGTTGACGAGCACCACAAACACTCAGTTTTCGTCAACTTCATATGTCTTATGTAATTTGAAACAAAATATTTCATTGAGTGTAATTTATTATTTCTCATCAAATGAAATAATTTTCTATCTGATATGCATGTACTATGTGATCTCACTCAAATATAACTAGGAACTATATTTAAAAACAATCATTTCAACATAAATTGGTTCAACATATACATTATTAGTTTTTAATTTTATTTTTTATTTCAAAAAACAACATTAAAAAACAATAAAAATGATATGTATATTAAATAAATTACCAGACTAATTTATATCCTTTTATATTGGTAAATCCATTCATAATAAATGGAATTACTATGACCATATGGCTATAATACTATATTTCATTATGAGTCATATAATATCTTGCACCCCAATCCATTGTTTTTAAATTTAATATAGAATAAAATTACATCTTGGATTGATTCAAATCACACATCATCATCGTCATAATACATAAGTTATCACAAATAGGTCATGGGGTCTCAAGAAGTGGAATATACATATTGATAAATTAATGTATGAATATAACCTTGTATATATTTTAAATTAAGATGTATGATGTATAGACTATAAATAAACAAATAATAATTACAATCCGTGCACAATATTGTCATAATTAATTACAAAAGTTTAAAACCCAAGAAAATCATTGGTCAATGATCAAGATAAGTCAAAGGGTAATTAAAAACAAACATAATAAAAATTAAAATGAAATAACATCACGATAGATAGAAATTATATAAATTAAATGAAATATATAAATTCAAATAAAATATTTCATTTAGTCCCATAATTGGAAAAAATTTTATTCCAAAATATATATTAAGTTTCATTTACAAAATTTTTTAAAATATAACATTCAATTATTTTTTGAATAAATTTAATTATTTTACTTGTGCTAGACTCCACCTGGATCTTTTGTGGGTTGGGAAGATCCAACAAATGCTGGTTATGATTTAGTTATTACCCAAACAATAACTTACTAGGTTGGGAGGGAATATATTTGACCCTTACATGTTTTGGAGATCAAAGACCGATGTGACAAATGTGGAACAGTGCTCCAGAAGATCCCCCACGACATTGGTTTCCAAAAAATGGAATTCCACACACCCAAACCACAACATCAAGTAATACATGCATATGTATTTGGTCTTCCCAAGGATTAATTCCGAGAAAAAAAAACAAAAGTACAGAAAAATGAAATATGAATTCAAGCACCAAGTAGAAAACAATTCATAATAGGATAATGTTCATTGGACATTCTTCCTTCATATATGAAAAAATGGAAGAATCACATTCATTAAATGATGAGAAACATCTAAGATACATGAATTTATGTCTTCATGAATTCTACCAGGATCACCCAAATATATGCCAATGACACCATTCAGTTATCACGTCTTATAGATCCCACCTTCTCATCTCTTCACTTTTAGGTCTTACATATTTTCTATGGATTTGGTTCCTAGGATCTTTGTGTGCACCCAGGCTGGCATCCCTAGAATTTGATACAACTCTTCCATTATCATTCCTTTACTTCTTCTCCTCAATTATACTCAACCAATATCACCACATCAATTTGAATAAACCCAATGTCCGTATCTCCAATTAATATAGATTAAAAAAATATTTCCATCCATTAATATTCAGAATTAATTCTTTATTAATGTTGGGATAAACTCTAATATTAATTTTCAGGTAATTCTATCCATTAATGATTTTTTTTTTCTCTTCAATAAATTGGTTGGACACAAATAAATTATTTTTTTAGAATTATTTTTTCAAACTGCATACAAAAATCTCCCACATATAGACTATTCTCATGCTTTCACCAATCTCAAATCTATTTCATCTTCTATTCACCATTCTTCCACAACACATGCATGGTTATCCACACCATAATGCTTCAATTTTTAAAGCTCCCACTCAAGAAGTTCCTCATCAATCTTCTAGAACAATTATTTGATCATTTCATAGTCTATATGAAACTAATATGATTTAATCATCGGAAAATTTATCCAATCAATAAGGAATGATTTATCATCCTTGGATTTTTTTAAAATTCCCAACAACATGTTTCACTATGCACCATGTTCATGGCCTCAATCTACTATTCTCTTATAGAGACCCTGATTCTTCTTACCTTACAAGTAAACCATTTTAAAGATAAACATCATAAATGAATTTTACAACTAGGATCCAAAGGATTAGTGTCTTGAAAAAACAATGACCATAAATAACATTTTCAAAAAGAAAATAAACATTTATTTTATTCCCACTTCTCTAGCTTCTTAAGGTATAATGTATTCTCCTTAGTACAAGTAATCACCAAAGGATATATATCAAAAACAATGGTGAGATAAAATCCCAGTAAGAGGATAGATAATAATATATACCAATATAACATAGTGTGTGATTAATCATATCATAAAAATATGAATATAAACATGATAGGCAGTAATTATAAAATAATAAAAAATTTAGGAAATGCATAAAAATAAAACATCATGTCTTAGTGGTAAACACCACACATAGTGGTGAAAACATCTATCATAATGTTAAAACATATTTGAAATTATGTCCTAAAATTCATCATTTTACCCAATGAATTAGAGTGCTATATAATTCCAAGAGCTCCCACAATATTATAATATTCATATTGCACTATATAAAACTGGTAACATGCATCATATCATAATATTTATATTATCATGCATGCCACATAGAGTTTATGTCAAATTTTACCATAAAATTACACATGGAATGATATGGGTCTCATTTAATAGATAATAAATTCATAAAAATTGGGTTCCCATAATAAAGATGTTGAAAAATTCATGACATAGAACCATAAACCTTTTGTGAATGCCAATCAATAATTAAAGACTAAAAACGGTGTGTTTATTTTAATGAATTGTTGTTTTATAAAACATTATTATTGTAATAAAATTATGTATATTACATGAATATCTTATAAATTTTAACATATTGGTGAATAAATTATTTTAAGGGCATATCAACACTAAAAATGGGTTGAATGAGTGAAACACCAAATAATGAGAGTTGGGATAATGAATTCCCCTTAACTTTTGTATGAACAGGTCCTCGAAATTATTGTCGTATATAATAATATTAGATTCATTAGTTGACAATTAATGAACCATTTAAACATGAAAATGATTCATTATTGGTTCATTATGATCTTTTATGTGCATTTGGATGAGTTATATAGTTTAAATTCATTGTTCGGGGGTGTTCATTTCCACTGTCTTCATGAACGGTTCACCTGTATTCATGAATGGGAGTTTGTGTAAAATGTGGATCAACATAAAGAATTATTTTCAAATATTATTAGTGACATTATATAGGTATGAATTATTTTATAATTATTTAGGATATGTAATGTTTGTATGACTCGTTAAATAAAATTTAATGATGATCATTTATTTTAAATTTGGGTGGTTTTTCTATTACAAGGATTTTGTTTTTTATAAATTTTTTTAATGTAAGTAAGTAATTTCTATAACATAATGAGGAAAAAAACATAAACATTATAATTTGTTTTCAACAATTTAAGGTTTTTTATAACATCATTGAAGGAGTTGAATGAAAATGAAAGTGCATCACCCACAATGCTGGTAAATTGACACATTACGTGTGATGATTTAATATTTAAAATAAAATAGAGAGATTGAGAGAGAGGATTTTAATAAGAATAGTTCCTTTATAATGATATAATACCATTATATAAAACATTATAGAGTTATTTTTCAATTTGGAATAAGTGATTTGTGTAGAAAATAATAAACTAAATGAAATTGAAAGGGAATTAATTGAAAAGAGAGAGGAATTACCTCTTGAAATCTCATCTAGAGATCATCCTCAAGGAACCTAGGCTTGGTATTTTTATAATACAAAGAGCTCCTAGCTGTGGGTAAGGGACTAAGGAAGAGCTTTGGTAAAAATTTGGACAAATTTTGAAGCATGAGAGGTGTAATGAAATGAGGGTGTCAGTGGTTGTATTTAAAGTGGAGGCATTAGGGATTCTTTAATATTTAATGCATTAGTTTATTTATTTCCCTCAATATAATAAATAGTGAGTATTTATAAATAAATAATGTAATGTGAGAATGTGAGTTCACAATATTAGTGCTTAAATTAGCCATGATTTCATGAATATTGTACTTAACATAAAATGTATATATACAGTAAATTATTGTATTTCACTATTCTTAAAAAATTCAAGTATTTCTGAAAAAATCCAAAAATTCCACATAACCATTTATTGACACATAGAAATAAAAAAAAATCCATTTTTCAAAAATAGTTTTTCTAAATGAGAGAAATTTCACTCTTAATTAAAATCATTATTTACTTGAGAAAAAATGATTTTAAAATTATAAATGATTTTATACAAGTTTAAAAAATTATTTACGGTCAAAAAATTTATCTTAAAATACAAATACAAAAAAATATTAATTAATGTACACATTTTATTGAAATAAGAATTCTCTTAAGTTACTAAATTTATTTTAAAAATTTTAATTAATGATTTATGACTTAGAAAGATTCCCAAATTTAATTAATAATTATTTAAATATTTACAATCATATTCTATGAAATAATTATATAATATTTTCTAATATAATATGAATAAATTTTATTTATATTCTTATTGCTGAGGTAACTATTCATTTCATTGGTTTACTTTTCATAAGGGTCATATAACTATTGCTATGGTCAAATTACTATTTCACCTGTATGTGTTCCTTAACATCTAAAAAAACTTACTATATCATTAATTAATCATTTATAATGTTTTATTATGATATATATATGATTTTATTTGTTTTTTCACACATGAAATTACTATAATAAGGGTGAAATTCCCTTGACAAATGTTTGGATCATTACATTTACCATGAATTTTTGACAAGTCATTTACTGGGCATGTACACCACCCATGTTATTTTTGGTGCACCAAACACTAGTGACACCATCAAGACTGACCATCATCCTATAACCATATATTCTATAAATTCTGATATCATTGACATTATGAACACACACTAATATTTACATAAGTGGAAATATGGAAACAAGGTCCTTTTCTCACACTACATCATGATTTTTCTAACTCATTGAGGGGAAACCGTCATCATAGAAAAACATTCTTATTCTCTGATGATTCTACAATAGAAAATTGTCTTATATTCAAAAAAATTGCTTCTCCTTCTGTTGTGTCATGCATAATAGTGGAACCTTCAAAATCATCCATAAAATTGAATTGCAAACAGAGGGCTTAATTTGATATATCCTTTTAGGTCCTCAAGTCATTTATCTATTGTCCTACAAATCCATAATAAACCCTAAATTCTTTATATAATGGTCTTAAAATTCTATTGCATTCATAAATTTCTGTATCCTTCCCCCAAGATCCAAATGTCACCCAATGAACCAAATATGCTACATGACACCTATGGACAAGAATAAATTTGATATTCTAGAAAAAAGGATGACACCGTCGTTATCCTATGATGAAAATTTTCTAGAGACCTATTATAACTTCTAATCTTTGGTACCATATCTATTTTTCACTCAGCTCTAACTTTCACCAACAATGGGACACACCTCATGACTGATGATGGTCAATTGGTCTTTTGATATTTGAGAGACACCTCTAGTACTACAACTATATTTTTGTAGTGTCCATCATGTCCTTGATAAATTTCTCCACCAGATTCATTCCACCATGTTCTAAAAACAAACACTCCAATAAATCTCTCTGATAAAAAAATGTGGGGGATCAGATCCCAGATACAAAAGTGCATAACATTGCTCGGGAGGATCCAACATGGCTTGGTTGTCTGTAATTGGGAATTCCAGGCACCCTAGGCACCTCATAGAGTCTCCCTTGAATCTGGTTCCACTAATTTAATGGTATTCAGTCACATCAATTAATAAATGTTCATGACATAAAAATCTATATGAAAGAAGAAATTACAATATAATTCACAACAAGATTACGTGGTTCAATATTTCATCCTACATCCATGGGAGAATGAAAACATAACTTTTTATCAAGGGGGAGAAACCTCAAATTCACAATTATTTCTATCCTCTGGAACACTACCTAGATCACCAGATGATGTTTCACCACCACCATTCGGTAATCACATCTTTTTTATCCTTTTTATTATCTCTTACATTGTGGGTCTTCACCTTCTCCTTTGGATATGGTGCCTTGAGATTTTTTTGTGTGCCGAGGTTGTCTTCCCCAGAAGGGGTACCACATCCACCATTTATAGGCCATGTCATGTACCCATTTTTCATACTCAAAAAATTTCACTACATCCATTTATATAGGCTATAATCCTATATATACAATTAATATAGTTAACATTAATTTTTTCCATTCAATAATATTGATATTTAATTACCCATTATATTTAGAAGAAAATCATCTATTAATATACCCATAAATGTCTCCATTAATGATTTTCCCTATCACCTATAATTGGGATAAACCAAAATCAATTATTTCATGAGATTCATTTTCTATATTGAGTCCAACAACTAGGTCAATCCAAAATTGATGGGCACAAGGGTTGGAAGGCATGGAGGATATGGGACACATATGAGCCGATTCGGCAATGTTGTTTATGGAAGGAGGTTCCACTAGTGTTTCCATGCATAGAAAAAATGTGGATAGAGAGAAGGAGGTCTGAAATGGAAAAGCGGGGACCCCTGTAGGGGGAATCTCCCATGACTTGGTATCCAAGGGAAATTTTTTTGGAGGATATGCACACAATGGTATGTGTGGGAGGTCGCAATGGTAGAGTGATTAGGGGGTTGCACCGATGGTGACCTCTGAGGAACCCAATCGTTGTATGGTTTCATTGTGGTTGACCATGGTGCTATCGAGGAGAGGGTTAAGAATAAAATAGAAATATATTCTATAAAGGGATAGAGTAATTCCACATGTTTCCATGGTTGTGGACATGAGGGGTGACATGGTAGGATGGTAGGGTTGTCCCTATTAACATATACGTGGTGGAGGTTTTTAATTTTAAAAATTTTATTTTTTAATTTTTTACCTTATTAGATCATGCTCCCCCTGTCCATTATCATATTTAAATTTTTTTCACAGTGGAAAAAACCAAAAACCTTCAGTCACCCCCTTTTATATAGCCTTTTCATTTTCTATTAAGCCAAGATATAAGCTTTTTTGTACTGTTAGTGCGCATGTTAATATTTTTTTTGAACGATACCAAAATAGTGTAAAATTATTAATCAGTGGATGGAAATGTTCTTGTAAAATCCCGGGTAAATAAAGAATAAAGAATTTTCATATTTATTAATATTTACAAATTAAATATTAATTTTATTTTAAAGGGGTTGCTATGTTCGATAGCGTACCCGATACGCAACGATGAGTTTCTTTGAAACTTACATAGCACATTAGTAATATAATAATAATATTTTAAATGTTAGTTAAAAAGTAGCCGTTGTACTGGCGGGAATGAATAGAAATAACTAAAATATGATTAGATTTGTTTTTAGATGTTTTTACATTTACCCAATAAAAGATAAAGGCTTAAAATACGGAAAGAGTTCAATTTTAGGGCATATATACCCTAATTTTCACGAAAGGTTCACTTATCACCTTTTAATGGTGAACCGTCATTAAATATAGTTTTGATCACTCTTATACATTCTTTTTGACCAAATATAACTCTTCTTTAGAATAGGTACATCAAATTTTACTTTGTGTAATTTTTTGGTATTTGTTTCTGATAAAGTTCATTTTTTTTATGAATAGTGTAAAATGTTGTATTTTAATTCAAAACCTTTTTTTAATCTAAATTATTTATATGATTAGATTATTATTTTAATTGGTTTTAAAGTGAAATTATAAAATATTTTTACCAGTTAATCCAATGGTGGTCATTGGAATCAATTTCACTTTGAAATTGGACTTAAACTGGTGTCAATCTTTTGATACTTATTGTTTCACAAAAACACGCTATTTGTCATGACATCGGGAATTAATTATTAAATTAATTAATGTGACTTATATGTTTTTAATTTTTTAAAATGGACTTCATTTTTGAATTTGGAATATCAAATATAGCTTAGGGTGAATTTTTGGTAATTTTCTGAAAAACTTCTATTTTTGATGAATAGTGAAACCACTAAGTGGTAATCAAGCAAACTGATTTTTCAGTTAAATGAAAATTTAGCACTAATGTGTATTGAATTTTTAAAATCAGACATACATGGTTGTCATTAAGAAGTAAAATGTGGTTCAATGAGATTAAAATATTTTTTTTGGTGAATAGTAACCTATTAAGTTTTTAATCGCGATTAGTGGTAATTAGTGTAGTTTAAGGTATAAATAATGCTTTAATAATATGAAATGACCTAGACACATGTCCCAACCTTATTGGATGGGTAATGGCCGACCAAGACAAGCCATGGGTCAACTTGGGGACCCCATGGAGACATTTTGGTTGGGAAATGACATAAATTACTTTTTATTTAATGTAAAAGTAAAATTGACACAAACATGATATGTTTTACTAAAACAATTTTTAAGTGGGGTTATACAAGTCATCATTTTGATTATAAATATTCATTGGAAAGATAAAAATATTTCCTACATCATAGTATTTTTTTTAATTTTTAGACATTAAATAAATTAAATTATTTATGACATAATAATGATGGAGCGATGACATCATTATTTGATGATTTAAATAAAATGGAAAGATAATGTAAAATCTATGAACTACACATGTCCAAAACCAATTGGATGAGTGGATTTCGAACCCTTATCACCTTATCCACGAATTATATCAATGTGGGACCTTTTGAAACCGAAACACATTTTCAAATAAAGTAATATCTCTTTACTTTCCCAAAAGTGCCTCTCCTCTCCTCTTATAAAAGGCCCCCACCTCTACCACCTTTCACACACTTCTCAAGCCTTTGGCTCGGCCAAACCCTGACCAATTACTCTCTCCACATCCCTCTCCTCATCCTAGAGGATTCCCTTTGGGCAGAATCCTTTCAAAGTAAGCCTTTAGGCTCAAATCAAAAGAGAGTTACACTTTTAAAGGTAATTCATTCTCTCTTGTTCATTTGTTTTATTTTGCTTCTCCAACCCTCTAAAATCTTTTTATTTACTTCTTTTGTAACAAAACCAGTATCTTAAATATACTAGGATGTTGTCATAATATTTATTTGAGCTACACTCTCACACAACTACATCAAATGGATAAAGAACATACGGTTTCCGTGGATTGCGAAATTCTGCCTCCCGAAACGATGGTTGTTCAATACTCATTTAACACCTTCAAGGGTGGCCATTATGATGTCACTATTTTTATATATGATATATAATATGTTTATGTTTTCTTTAAGCTTCTGTATTTTTCATTTTTGGCATAACTTTATGGTTTCCATTATGGGTAAACACGATATCTTCATTTAAGGAAGTGCGGACTACCGCCCCCTAAAAGTGATGTGATTCGTTAATGCCATATGTGGGACGTGTAAAGGATGGATTTAAAGTTATTATATATGATGTTATACTGGAATTATAATATACCTCTATATCATTATTATTTCTTTCCATTAAAGTATAAGATAGAAATGAAAGTAGCGTTCATGCGTATGTACGGCTTACCGTCTCCATGAACGGTGCATTTCATTTCTTATCCCCAAATGTAATGTACTATTAAAAGTACATGTATATAATGGATATATATAATTAATGATATATCTAAGTGATGATTATAATTCTGGAATTAAAATATACATACCTCTCATTTAGTTTTAATTCCATTAATATGACAAAGAAATGAAAGTAGCGTTCATGCGTACGTACGGCATACCGTCTCCATGAACGGTGTTTTTCATTTCTTACCTCTAAATGATTATGTAATTTTATAAATACATGTATATTCTTGATATATATGATACATATTATATCCAAATCGGAAATTTCATTCTGGATATAATGAATCTTTGACCACATGAACAACATGTAATTGTAAGAAGTCAACTTTCGACTTAAGAACCAAATATTGACAAAACAAACATTATTAACTTAAATGGTTACATAATGTTTATAACATGGCAATAAGTGATATAAAAAGAATAATGAACTTTAAAAAGGTTCTTAATCAAGTATAAATTAACTCAAGTTTATTATTCAGGACGTTAAAGAACGATCGAGTCAAGTCGGACCCAAGGTAAGGGACTTCGTCTCAATCTCCATTCATTGAGGCATATTTCGTTTTATACACAACTTTCTTTTATACGGTGTATAAACTCCTTTGACTTTTACTTTTATACAAAAGGAATATTTTTCTACGAAGCATTTTACTAAACGACAAAAAGGAATCTATTTTTTAACGTACGCGGTGACGACGACCTTTTTCGCCGCCACGAGTATTATTTGATCTTTGGCTTTCTCAACAAGCCTTAATGTTTTTAGAATAAAATAAATACAATATACTCTTTTATGTATTTTGGTATTGAAAATGGTTTTGAAAAAGGATTCTATTATGTCAATATATTTATGATATATTGTGATTGAAATGTGGAAATGTTATCATTCCTTTATATTGGTTTTATGTTTTATGATTTTATACTGGTACTTGGACATTTTAATGGGTGGTTACGTTATAAACCAAATGACAGGTGGTTCCGTGAATACCAGGTCGGGTGGTTACGTTATAACCTCCAATGCATTGGGTATGGAAGTCGTCCGTATTGCTATTCCATTAAGTATGTATGGAAATTGGCCGTATGGCTATTCCATTAAGTGATATGTGTGGAAGTCAACCGTATGGTTATTCCACTTAAGTATGTTTATGTCCCAAGTTACCTTTATATATTCTATGGGTTCTTTTTATGGGTTTTATGGTAATCCTTTGGTTACAAAAAGGTAAGTAATGATACTTTATTCAGTGAAGATTTTTTTTTACTACTTCATGAAGGTGAAGGTAATACTTTGATATAGTATACATGGTTTACTTGATGTTTGAAAAACTAACAGTTTTCATTCTTTTTGTATCCCTTACTGAGCTTTTTAAGCTCATCCCAAGTTTTTATGAAATGTTTTTCACAGGACTTAAAGTGGAATAAGCTCAAGGATGGGATCAAGGGAATTTCATGCTATCTAAAACATGGAATCTAGACATCTTTCTTTTTAAGAGTTTTTTTTGGAGACTTAGTAGAAGTGTCTACTTTGTAATCTTTTAAGATGTAATAGTTATGTTATAATTCTATAAAACTCTAAACCTGAAAAGATCCTCGACGTGAATTATTCATTTAATTCAATATTAAGTAATGTTTAAGGATGGGGCCTTATAGTTCTGGCCAATAGATTCTCGCTGTAACTAGTAGGAAAATGTGGTTTCAAAGAATCACCATCGGAATGTGGAAATTGGTAAAATTTGAAATATATATATATATACATGCATTCACAAATTTTATATAATCATGAAAACCACATTTGATCCCTCTCCATTTATTCTAATTATAATAAATTTTTCATATGAGATCGAATCAATATGATGTCAAATCTATTGGGATAGAAAAATGCTATGTTATAAATTTAATGAAGATTAATTTTTTCTTGGCATAATTTTTTTATGATCTCACTAAAACCAATTTTTGGTATTGGTATGCATAGAGAAAATTAGTGGGATAGAGATTTTAAAATTCTCATCACTAGAGATATTTTACACTATCACATCTAGTTAATATAACCTCATTAACGGTATGAGGATCCCACATTATGTTATTTAATATTAAATATAAATACAAAATTTACTAGAACTATTCTGAAGCTCTGATAGACATCCACTCATCTATGGTGCAAATTTTTTGAAGGAGCTTAATATGATTCATGCTATATCCTAAAACGGTGTTTTTAATGTATATAATATGATCAATTATTGAATTATGGGTTTTAGCATGGTGATCTAATGATGTGTTCGATGTCTAAATGATCATCGCATCACTATTTCTTTAATGCGTAATGGAGAGCTCAATCTGATATCATGGATTGAGAACATCAATCTCTACGAACTATGAGAGGATGGAGTGGCTATAACAAAATCATATTAAATATTCATCTTCATGAGATAACCTTCACTCTAATATTATTACATTATAAAATACATAGGAAACTTTCCTTACCACTACATATTTATAACGCACTATGAACGACATCTTATTACTACTTACTGAGTAAAACATATCACTAATATTTTGATCACATGTAATATAATAAATATATTATTAGATAAAACAAAGAAATTAAATATATTCTATGTTACCAAAAATATTATATTAAACTTGAATGTTAAAATAATTTTCCATCATATAATATTTTTCTTTTCATTTTCCATAATTCATGTAAATAAATTTAATAAATAAATTCGTATATAATTAATATAAACTCTAATATTATTAATTTATTTACCACATGGAAATTTAATATTCATTGTCATAACTCAATCCCCATGGTCAGGGCCTCTATTTCTAATATTACAACTCATTAGATTATGGGTTATTTTTGAATTGGATTAGTGTATTACGGATTAGGCCCTTATCTCGATAGTAGAATACACTATTCATATCCCAAGATCAAAGCCTAAAAATCATCATAAAAACTACAACGATTATGAAAACTATTTTGATTCAAAATATTATTCGACTTTTCCATTAATAATAAGTTTTTGAAGTCAAAAATTACACATATCAAAATAATATATATTGTTTATCATGTATGTTGTTTTATCAATCGTAATCACTAACATTGTTTTTCATGTTCGATGTACGCTTATGAAAGATGTGTTAGTTGTTCATACACGATGTTTTAAATGCTGTTTCAGAATCATAACCAGATTATGCATCGCATCGTACTAAGGAATCGTAACTTGACTGTGTATTGCATTATAATTAGAAATCGTAACCAAGTTAAGTACCACATCATAAAAATGCATCGTAACCAAGTTATGTACTAAATCGTAATCATGATATCGTAACCATGTTATGAATCATACTCTTATTGTGTATTATATTCGATCAACATTACTATATTGAATATTAGCCATTGTAACCAAGTTATGAATTGTAAAAAATTTAGGAATCGTAACTAGGTTATAATTTGTAGTCAATATGCATTGATATGATGAGATTAGAAAATAAGTTACATAGTTCACTTATGAAATGCATCACACTCTTATCATAACATCAATATTGATTGCATGAATCTCATACTCGTTGTCTTATAATTTTTTACCCGCTTCCTTCTAACTAAAACAATGTTATTGTGTATGTTATTTACTATTCAAAATAATGTCGTGTATTCTATTTTGTTTTGACCGTTGTAAAGTCAGGTGTCCAAGTCCCTCTGAGTTTTTTGGAGAAATATGGCCATTGGAGAAAATACGACTATTGCAACAAGAATCCTATAAATATGATGTCATTCAAGACAGAATATATAACTTTTTCTTCTATCAATTTCTAGAGAGAGATGATTTGACTTATATCATGCATCGGGTGAAAGGTTTAAAGATTCATGACGTGAATATCTTGGTCTGTGTTATTGTATTTATATAATTACATTGTTTCTACATTGTGTGAATTATTGTTGTGATAAATATACAGGTCTTTCGTGGATTTGTAGAAGTGATGTTGATCATCATATTAAGTTCCTTCAATTGCTTGAAGGATAGTGGTGCTGGTTATATTATTAATCGATGACTTACACGGATAAAAAGATAGTCATACTGATCATCACATTGATGGCTTACCAAGGTGGTGGTAAGACAGACTGTAAGGACCCGACCCCAGTTTCCTTGAGCCGATGCCCTGTTTGAGTACGATGGTATATATACAAGGAATTAGAATCCCAAAGGAATGAGTAGTTTAGTATTATTGGAAATAAGATTCATATATAAGTTCAATAATTACAAATTGAAGAGAAATACAACATGGAAACTCATTTGACAACACCCATAACTCCTAGGTTATTTCAGCATGTCATTCATAATAAACATCTTCATGTCCTGAAAAATTGATATATTAGAAAGGGTTGTGATTGAATGATCAGTAAGAGTAAGAAATACAACAGAAGATAGTATAAACATAATACATGGTGGATAATAGAAAACTCATGCTTTTAATAATAATGTTGAACACATTATGGCAGGATAATGAGCTGTGTAAATATAGCCATATTAAAACATAATCATTCGTATTCAACTAATCAAATAACCACATGGAATATCAATAGATAAACTCATATTGAAGGAATTCATAATTCCGAACATTCTGAATCATTTTTTCAAGGCCATGACCAAGATGTTTAATGATTAAGGCCTCTACCAAAATCCATATATCACATTGGGAAAGGCCTCGACAAATTCCACGTCTATTTGTCTCATGAGTCATACTGATGCATCGAGGGGCTATAGCAGGCCCCATCCATCACATAATAAGTCCAATGCATTCCTCATATGAGATGGGATCAACATAAACAACATATATATTCTTATTGAAACTACCATATGAAATGTTACTAACTTTCCCCAATAATTAAACATAAAACACTAACCATTCAATATATTATGGTGAATTGTTTTAGGATAGATCATCCTCAATAAATTTTGTAATAATCCATTATATAAAATATGGTAGATTACTTCATAAATTATTCAACCCAATAATACCATGGAATCAACAAGAGTTTTGAATTAGACATAAACATTCTTCCAAAATCATTAAGCAATTCTTGTGATAAATACACTTTTATTTTGAAAAGAATAGTTCTTTTGGAAATTCTTTGTATAAAACAAGAAGTAATGTAATATATTCTCTTATGAAAAAATTATTGTTTTTATAATGATAATGGTTTTCAAAAAATAGATTATAGCTTGCCCTTAAAAATACATATGAATTTGAGAAATTCTGTTGTATCGGGCTCGTATTTTTGGAAACAGTTTTGAGAGCTCCTTTTAAAACATCTAACTATCTAGAAAATAGGGAAGGATTATGGTTGGTTTAGATATATATAATACTCAAATAGAACTTAGGAGTATTACATAACAATACCTAATAATTTCATCAAGGAAATTAGACAATAAAAGTAACCCGAATGAAAATGGATGTTCGGGTGAAAAACCCCTACACTTTGAAATCATATGATATGTATGCCTCAAAATTAATAACATAAAAATGATAAATTTAATACCATGAAGATAAACATATTCATGATATGTGACATAAACTGTCAGTTTATATACACCATACAAAAGTATTACTAGTGAATATGGTAAATCTCACGAAAATGGAAGTGAGATGAAGAAACACTTACCTTAACTCCGAATGTGTTCCTCTCTTGTACTTAAGAAACTAGAATATGAAATTATACTTATTAATAACTTATTAAAGAAAATATTATACATTTATTTAGTTTATCATAGTTCTGAATAGTTCATTTATGTCTTTATTGATTAGTTATTGTGTTGAATTTCATCATTTCAGAGTGTTTGATTCATTTATTTTCATATTAGGTTCACATGTTTTTAAGTAATGAAGTGGAATGGATGTAAATCTCTAGAATTGAAATTATATATTATTTATTAACATAAATAAGTCTTATTGTACCTTTTTATATCTTGGTTACATGGAACGAAGATGAATTATCATATAGAACATTAATGATAATTGTTTCAGTTAATTTGTGTATTTTGATTACAACATACTCATTTTTATTTATAACCTAATACCATTTGAACAAAGTAATTACAGAATCGTAAATAGGTTATATTATATAAAATAATCTGGTTCCACCATAACAAGAATGGTTTCATGAATATAATTTATAATTATAAAAGAAATCAAAAGTCCATCGTCCTTGAATGTGTTAAATTGACACATCTCAGATGGTGTTCTTGCAAATAGTATAAAATAAAGTAAAAAGTGGGACATGATGGTAAATTATTACACTATGATGACAAAATTATATTATATATAAGGTACTAGAGTCATCTCAAAATTTGGATAAAGAGAAGTAATAGAAAAAGAAAACAAATGAACTTGAAAGGAATGACAAAGAATTGAAAAGAGGAATTTACCTCTTGAACCAATCTTCCTTCGGACCCTCTTTAAGGGAGAGGTTTTAGCCTTTTAATGAGACCAAAGCTTTCTAGACGTGGGATAGGAGGATGGGAGGGTATTTGGCCATAATTTTGATAAGGTACAGGGCTTGAGAGGAGTGATGGGAAGTGGGGGTGACAAGTGGTTTTTATAGTGGTGGGAGGGGATTTCCTAATATGAAATTCATTAATTTATTATTTCTTCACAAGACAAGTAATAGTAAGTATTCCATGACCAAGAATAGTAATTTTATCATGTGAGTTTTGATTAAGGGTGGTGACATCATCCATGATGCTATGAATACTCTATTTAGCTTATAATGTATATATACGGTAAATTACTGTATTTTTCTATTCATCAAAAAATTTAGTATTTTAGAAAAATCTCAAAAATTCACCCAAACCATTTTTCAACATGTAGAATCCAAAAATGAAGTCCATTTTTCAAAATTAGTTTTCTAAATATTATTATTTTAATATTTAATTAAATTCATAATTAATTATCAAAAACCACTTTTAAAATATTCATTAACTTATTCTAAAATATTGGTATATCATAATTTCATCTTGAATATTATTTATATAGTATCATAGGTAAGGTTACTATTCATTAGGGTATATCACTATTCATAAGGGTATGTTACAATTCATAAGGGTAGGTTACTATTCGCAAAAAATTATGGTTTTCTTATTGGATTCTAAATAACTTATTGGTGTGTATGTCTGATTTTTGAAATTCACCTCACAGAAGTGACAAAATTATGATTTAAAGGTACCATAGAACTTAGTAGTTAATTTGATTATGAGATATTTATAATAAAGTAACTAACTTTAAAAATTATTGGGTCGTTACATTCTCCCCTCCTTATTAAAATTTTTGCCTCAAAATTTCATTTACAATATAGGCCATGAACAGGTGGGGTACTTTTCCTTCATTGATTCCTCCAGTTCCCAGGTTTCCTCTTCGTACATATGGTTTCTGCATCGTACCGTGACAAGATGATAAGTCTTGTTGCAATGAACATTGTCTCTACGATCCAAAATTTTCACCGGGTGCTTTTCATAGGAAAGCTCATCCTCCAACTATACCACCTCTGAAGAGAGTACATGTGAAGGGTTTGGTATGTACTTACTTAAGAGGGATACATGAAAGAAATCATGTACCTTTGACATTGTTGGTGGAAGTTCAAGTCGATATGCCACAGCTTCAACTCGATTAAGGATCCCGAAGGGGACAATAAACCTGGGATCTAGCTTTCCTTTCTTCCCAAACCGCATGACCTTCTTCCATGGAGATATGCGTAGAAATACTAGGTCTCTTACTTTGAACTCTAGGACTCGTCGATGGTTATCCGCATAACTATTCTATCAACATTTGACTGCCTTGATATGCTACAAAAAGGTTTTCACCTTCTCTGCCATTTCCTCAACCAATTCAGGACCTAATAGCTTTTTCTCACTGACTTCATCCCAACACACCGGTTTTCTACACGTTTTCCCATAATGGGATTCATATGGTTCCATACGGATGCTTGAGTGGAAACTATTGTTATTGGAGAATTTAACTAGTGGAAGATATTGGTACCATCCTCCTTTGAATTCGATAGAACATGCCCTCAACATTTTTTCCACTTTCTGAATAGTCCGACCATATTGGCTTTCAGTTTGAGGATGATAGGCCATACTGAAGTTCACTTCAGTGCTCAAAGCATGTTAGAGACTTTTCCAGAACATCAAGGTGAATCTAGTATCACGGTCAGACACAATAGAGAGTGGTACTCCATGCATCCTTACCACTTATTTGATGTAAATTCGTGAAAGTTGATCAAATGAGAAGTCCTTTGGAATCACTATGATGTGAGAATTCATTTTATGACGATCCACAATGACTCATATTGCATTATTTCCTCTAGATGTCCTTGGGAGTCCAGTGACAATGCCCATGTTAATTTTATCCCACTTCCATGATGGTATGTGTAGTGGTTGCATGAACCCCTTATACGTTTTCCTCTCATCCTCTACTTGTTGACATACCAGGCACTTTGACATATATTTAGCAACCTCCCTTTTCATATTTTCCCACCAAATGTTCACTCGGAGATCTCAAAATATCTTTGTGCTACTAGGATGTATAGAGAAATTAGAGCTATGAGAATAATCCAAAAGATCTCTCTTTAGCTCAGGAATAGCGGGAACACAAAGCCTCTTCCCGAATTTCAGAATTCTATCTTTATATCTGCTCTTTGTTTTCAAGGGAAATATTTTTCTAATAAGATTTCCTTAAATCCCTCCATTCCATATCTTCTATTTCTTCCTCCTCCTTTGTGTTTTTGATTAATTACCACTATTGATTCGTATCTCCCTACAGACGATATACTTCCATGACAACTGTCTCTCTTTCATTATATAATAAATCGATAAATATCTTCTCAAGGGAACATATCCACTACTATGCTACAAAAAAGTTTGTAGTCCCGTTGAACGATGGAGGGTTTTGTTGCCTAACGCGGTCTAGCATAGCTCTCTCTCATATGGTGGATTCGAATTCTCTATATGGGTAAGGTTGTTATTCATAACCTGAGTATGTTTTCCCAGTATAGTTATGAGTTTCTCAGCACCAGTCACATCACCAGAGCCAATATCCTTATCTTGCTTCAGAGGAAAATCCCTAAAATGGACACGTGTGTTCATGCAGTTTCCATTCCTTCCACTTGGTGCCATCTCTAGATAATTTTATACACTATATTAGGTTATGAATCATAATGTATAATCTGAATATAACAAAACACATAGAAAAAAACTGAAATCCTAGGAATGGCTAATCCCATATTCACAAATATAGTTTCTTTGAGGAATATTATTCATTTCAATCCTTCATAATGGCTTCTAATGAAAATCCGAATTCTCCTAAGCATATATCCTGGGAGACTCGTAACCAAGAGTACAACAAGGCCCATTGTCGTGTAGTAGTTCTCGTTCAAGTCTAGCTCAAATTGATGTTTTCAGGTTTTACCCTTAGATACATATGTGCTAGAGTCGCCTCTACCTGCTCGTATCCAGACATGGATGTAGTGCTTGAATGATCCACATAATATATTACTTACCCAAATACAAGGATTTTATTGTATGTATGTCATCAAATAGTAACTTAGGGACTCTTCCCCAATTCTATGATTTCTAAATATATTTTCCAAATATTATACTAAACATCCTCTGATACCAACTGTAAGGACCCGACCTCGGGTACTTGGATTCGGTGCCTTGTTTGAGTATGATAGCATACATACAAGGAATATGAATCCCAAAGGACCAAGTAGTTTAGTATTATTGGAACAATATTCACACATAAGTTCAATAATTACAAATTGAAGAGAAATACAACATGGAAACTCCTTAGACAACACCAATAACTCCTAGGTTATTTCAGCATTTCATTCATATTAAACATCTTCATGTCCTGAAAAAAATGATACATAATAAATAGGTGAGCTAAAATTCTCAGTAAAAGTAAAAAATACAGTGGAAGATAGTATAAACAAAAGACATGGTGTATAATTTAAAACACATTCCTTTAATAATAAACCTGATCACATTACGGAAGGAAAAGGAGCTGAGTAAATAATGCCATAATAAAACAATATCATGGGTATTCTACTAATCAAATAACCTCATAGAATATCAATAGTTGAACTCATAATGATGGAATTCATAATGTCGGAAATTTTGAAACATTTTTTCAAGGACTTGGCCAAGACGTCTAATTATTAAGGCCTCGGCCAAAATCCATATATCATATTGGGAAAGGCCTCGTCCAATTTCATGTCTATTTGTCTAATGAGACCTACCGATGCATAGAAGGGATATAGTGGGACCCACCCATCACATAAAAAGTATAATTAATTCCTCATATGAGTGGGGATCAACATAAGAAACATATACATTCTTATTAAAAATAATATATGAAATGTGACTAACTTTCCCCAATCATTAAACGTAAAACACTAACCATTTGGAATAATATGGTGAATGGTTTTAAGATAGATTATCCACAATAAAGTTAGTCATAAACCATTAAATAAAATATTTTCTATAAATTTATAAATGATTAAACCCAATAATAATGTTGAATCAACAAGTGTGTTGAATTAGATGAAAATAATCTTCCAAAATCATTAAGCAATTCTTGTGATAAATACTCATTTATTTTGAAAAGAATAGTTCTTTTGAGAAAATCTTTGTATAAAACCATAAGTAAAGTAAGATAGTATTTTATGATAAAATGGGTTTTTTTATAAGGATACTGGTTTCCAAAAATAGATTATAGCATGCCCGTAAAAATAGATATGAATTTGGGAAATTTTCTTATATCGGGCGCATATTTTTTGAAATAGTTTTCAGAGCTTCTTTTAAAACATGTAACTATCCAGAAAATAGGGAAGGATTCTGGTTGGTGTTCATATATATAATACTCACATATAATTTATGAGTATTACATAACAATACATAATAATTTAATCGACAAAATTTGTCAATAAAAGTAACCTGAATGAAAATGGATGTTCGGGTTAAAACCCTTACACATTGAAATCAAATGATCCGTATGCCCCAAAATTAATAACATAAAAATGACAGATTTAATACAATGAATATAAATATATTAATGATATTTGACATCAATGGTCAGTAAACAAACACCATAAAAAAAGTATTACTAGTGAATATCGAAAATGTCACGAAAATGGAAGTGAGATGAAGAAACCCTTACCTTAACATCGAATGTGTTCTGATCTTGTACATAAGCTCATAGATTATGAAATTATACTTATTAATAACTTATTCCTAAACCTATTATACATGTATTTAGTTTATTATAATTCTGGATAGTTCATTTAGGTCTTTATTGAGTTGTTGTTGTATTGAATTTCGTCGTTCTAGAGTGTTTGATTCTTTTATTTTCATATTCGGTTCACTTGTTTTTAAGTAATGAAGTAGAATTGTTTTAAATCTACAGAATAGAAATTATATATTATTTAGGAAAATAAATATTTTTTATTGTTCCTTTATATATATTGGTTACGTGGAATGAGGATGAATTATCATATAGAACTTTATAGATAATTGTTTCGGTTAATCTGTGGGTTTTGATTACAACGAACTAATTTTTATTTATAACCTAATAACATATGGAAAAGGGATTACAGAATCTTAAATAGGTTATATTATATATAATAATCTGGATCAACCATAAGAGTAATGGTTTCATGGCCATAATTTATAATGATAAACGAAATCAAAAGTACATCATCCTTGAATGTTTAAAATAGACACATCTTGGATAGTGTTCTTGCAACTAGTATAAAAGTAAGTAAATAGGGGTAGATGATGATAAATTATTCTACTATTATGAAAATATTCTAGTACATATTAGGTACTAGAGTCATCAAAATATTTAGATAAGGATAGGTAATAGAAAATAAAACAAATGAACATGAAAGGAAGGACAAAGAATTGAAAACAGGAATTTACCTCTTTAACCAAAATTCATTGTGAACCTCTTTAAGGGAGAGGATTTGGTCTTTAAATGAGAACAATTCTTTCTGGACGTGGGAGAGGAGGTTGGGATTGTATTGGCCAGAATTTGGAGAAGGAACAAGGCATGAGAGGAGTGATTGGAAGATGGGGTGAGAGGGGGTTTTTATATCGGAGGAGGGAGGGGATTTCCTAATATAAAATTCATTAATTTATTATTTCTTCACAAAAAAAGTAATAGTAAGTATTCCATGACAATGAATAGTAATTTTATCTTGTGAATTCGGATTAATGATTTTTTCATCAGCCATGATGCCATGAATAGTCTATTTCACATATAATGTATATATATGGTAAATTACTGTATTTCACTATTCATGAAAAAATTAAGTATTTCAAAAATACCTCAAATATTCACCAAACCATTATTCGAAATGTGGAATCTAAAAATGAAGTCCATTTTTCAAAAATAATTTTTTTAAATATTATTATTATAATATTTAATAAAAATCATAATTTATTATTAAAAACAAGTTTTAAAACATTTATTAACTTATTCTAAAATATTCGTTTATCGTAATTTCAACATGAATATTATTAATATATTATCATAGGTAAGGTTACTATTCATTAGGGTATATCACTATTCATAATGGTATGTTATGATTCATAAGGGTAGGTTACTATTCACCAAAAATTTTATTTTTCTTGTTGGACTCTAAATTACTTACTAATCATGACTTTGAATGTCGTCTTTTTGAAATTCACATCTCAAAAGTGACAAAATTATGATTTAAGGGTCCCATATAACATAGTATTTTATGTGATTATGACATATTTATAAGATAGTAATTTCATTTAAAAAATATTGGGTCATTACACAGACCTTCTATCCTATGTGAATGGATACCCTTCTATTTATATTAATATAATATTAAAACTTTTACATTTCTACTTCTATTTGTATTTGAATGGGAGTTGTATTGTCTCCCCGTACATTTGATATTCAATTCAATTGTAATTGTTTCAATTACAATTAATATTGTATTTATATATTCTATACACTAAATGGTAGAATCATTAACATTTGTATAACTCTAATTATTGTATTCATTTCAATTACAATTGTTTTACATTACTTGTATTATTACATCATAGTATATCTATTAGATCCAAGACATGCATGGTCTTTTTTATTTGTTGTGAATTTTATTAGTTTAGGATCTCTTAAACTATGTTATTTATTAAGTGTCTTGTTATATAGTTATTTAAACCTATAATTCACCACCTCTTGTATTGTTCCATCTAATATACATATACATTTATATTACGATCCAACAATTATTATCAGAGGAGGTTTCCAATGCTTTTTATTACATGGTATATATCTTCTAGAAATACTATTGAATTTATTTTATAAATATTTTTTATAACTATTTACTACACAAACGTGTGTTGTGGAAAATTATAGTTTTATAAAATTAAAGTAATGAGTATTGGATAAATTGAAAAACTAAATCCAACTAAACCACATATATTTTATGGGAATGATTACAAGTCATTGGGAGATTGTGTAAACACATTTTTTATTAAAAATGGAGTGGAAAACATTATCATGCTTATTGGATGTTACAAAATCCCAGATTAGGAAGTATGTACCATCAACAATCAAGAGAAACAATAACATCGACTGAATAACAAGGTACATAATACATTGTTGTGTTCCATGAATATGAATATATATAGTCACATATCATCTTGTGAGGTATCCAATTGTATCTAGAAGAAATGGGAAGTATAACATTTTGGTACATCCAAAGTCATAGAATCCATAAGAGCAATGCTTAGAGAAAAATATTATGGGTTTATTTTTCATTATGGAGAACCAGTCATCAAGGTGTAACAAAGGATTATGACAACAGTTAATTTTATACAATATATTGGGTAAAATGGTCTTGATGATGAATCACTTGTATACATGATTATTGATATTATTTCTAACAAGTGGGAATCAAAATAGAACAATTATTCATGAAAACATGAATGTTACTCAAATCACTCTTGATGAGTTATTTGGCATTCTACTTCAGCATGCTACTAGATTGAAAATATATTATTATTTCAATAAGAAGAATAAATGTAATGGGTGTATAACATTTAATACTACAAAATCTAAGACACGAGAAAGGATAACATGATCCAATACTAAGAAATCTGTTGTTATATTAGAATCAAGTGATAGAGATCACCCAAATAATGAATTAGACAATATTTCTCAAAGGATGAATAAGATAGTTGGAAATAAAGACATTAAATACAGATTCCAAGAGAAATATTGAAAAGAAAAGAAAGATTATGAGGTCACTTATAATGAATTAAAAAGAAAAGGACATATTTGACAAGATTATACGTTACTAAAAAAAATAGGAAGGATAAACAATTTTAAAGACTCAAGAAATAATATTTCAAGGAAAATATGATGAATTATTTGAAAAGAAATTATACTTGGATAGAAAGTGGTGGTGATTCGTTTGATGAATCGACATATTATGAATCTTCTTGTTAGAGAAACATAGGACTCATAGCAAGACTAGTAATTGAAAATAATTTCTACATGGATAAGGTACACAATGATGAATCACTTACAAATGTTTCTTTAAATGAAAATTACTCTGATGAAAAACACACTAACTCCTTGGATGAGGAATCATCCTCAATATAGGAAAATTTATTTTCATTTGAATAGGGTTCAAGATTTTCCAAATTAATTGAGAATAAAAATTCAATACTCAAGAAAAACCTTAACAAGAAAAATTCTAGAATATCTATTCTTACAAATGTAGTTTTAGATCTATAAAAATTTATTTATCATAAATTTCATGATATTGAAAATATTTCAATGTATCTTATGGATGAATATTGTGTGAAGGATTAACTTTCAAACGACCATGATCAACTTTTTTTAAAGAAGAGAGTCTGGTTGAATTCCATAAGACCTTCAGGTCATGTAATCTTCTTAGCCTACGAGCCTTGTAATCTCTAAGCCTACAGGGCCTTATAAGGGTTCCCCTCATCCCTTAAAAGGGGGGTTATCAAAAGTAAATAAAAATAAAGGCCTTCTAAACATTCAGGAAAAAATAATTCCAAAACACTTTTTTATGGGAATGATAATTTATCCATAAAACTAAAATATGAAATCTATTCTCTTATAAACATTTTATCAAACATTACCTATGGTAAGGAAAATATTGATAAAATGTATTCTCAAATTCATCCGTTAAATATTACTTCTAGATTTGGATACACGTACTGAAACCCCATTTTTAGTAATAACTATTTTGTTCTTCAAGGTGCCCTATTTTTGTTTGAAATGTCAATGTGGTAAAAATTGGGAAAGATATTTTTCTCTTAATAAAACTCAATATTTAGGATTTCACAAAGGAACTTTTTCGGAAAAATGTGGATTTCCAAAATTCTTGTATCTATCACTTCCAGATCTGAACATGTTTGGGTTCTAAAAAACTAATTGTTTCTTATTCGGGAAAAGAATATGTGTACCAACAATAAGAACATTTGGTACATGTATAGTGTTTTTTTATGATACATGCTTGGAAACAAAAATTTATTTAAAAAAATATTAAATGAAAGATGGAAGAGTGACCTTCATAGATAATGATCAAGGAAAGATCATTGGTATAGGTAATATTGGTTCATTTAAGAAATTATTTAATTTTAAATGTTTTGTTTTTCAATTGTCATAAGCACAACTTTATAAGCATATGTAAATTTTGTGAAAATGGTTACCTTGTGAATTTTAGGATTGATAAATTATTAGTTCACAATTCCAAGGATGAATTCATTCTTTTTTTGAATAGGAATGATAATGTATACACAATCATTTTATAAGTCCTTAGGAGACAAACCATCACATTTTTAGGTGCAATAGAAGATGAATATTGGTTATGGAAAAGAATGTTAGAAAACTATAACCTAAGAAACGTCTGAAAGAATTCAAAGAAAAGAATTGTTATGGATCCACTAGATCTTAGGTTTGATTATTTAAATGATTGTTATCCTTGTAAATATAGAAACAAGATAAAACTAGCTTTAAACCAATCAATTAATTTTCAACATTAAATGAAATATAGTTAGTTCACATGGATCATTTCAGTCCTCAAAATATGGAAGCATATGAGTAAAATACTATGTTTCTGATTTTGTTTATGACTATTCTTTATTTACATGGGTATATATTCAAGAAAATAAATCTGATGCCTTTATCTATTTAAAAACTATCGGATCCCAAGTTAAAAATGAGAAAACCCTACCATTTATAACTATATATAGTGATCATTTTGGAGAATTTCACAATTAATATTTTGAAAATATTTGTTGTAAGAAAGGTATTACTAAAAACATTTCATCTCCAAGAACCCCTCATCAAAATGGTTTTGTTGAGATAAGGAACCATATTCTTCAAAAAATGACAATAACTGTGTTGAGTGAATACTAAATTGCTATGAATTTTTAGGATGATGTTTTTAGTACTACAGGTTATACTATAAATCATGTTTTAACTAGAACTTTTCATAATAAAAAAATTTCTGAATTGTGGATTTTATGAAAACCTAAATTATCAGCCTTCAGAGTGTTTGGATTAAAAGTACTCATATTGAATACAAAAGAAAATTTAAATTATTTTTCCACCAAATCTGATAAAGAAATTATTCTAGGTTATTCATAAACTTGCAAGGCTCATAGGGTTTTTAATAAAAACTATTATCATGTTGAATAAATAGCGCATGTAAAATTTGATGAAGATAAACCATTTGTTTTTAAACAATCTTTATCTACATCAACTAATGTATTTTTAAGAACTGATTATCAATCTATGATTGAAAACTCTACTATAAAGGGAAATTCTCAAGATAAGGTTTTGAAAATAGTTACCCCAGAATAATTTCAATCAAATTTTGATGGACCTGATTTATAGAACAAAAAACATTTGTGTCTTAAGAATCATCAAAAGGATAATATTATTGGAGATGTAAATCAAATTATAAGGATAATAAATTCCATGCGAAATTTAATAGAACATTTGAATTTTATTTCACAATTTGAAACTAAATTGTCGAATGATTCCTTAGATGATGAATATTGGAATAAGGAAATTCAAGATGAACTAAATTAATTTGAGAGTAATCAAGTCTAGAATGTGGTTGAAATACCTAGTGAAACAACTGTAATTGGTGTGAAATGGGTTTTCGTAAACAAATGTGATTAAAATGGAGACATAGTAAAAAAATAAAGGACATGTTTCTAAGGGTTATAATAAAAAATAGGGAATATAATATAAAAAAACCTATGCTCTAGTAGCTAGACTTGAATCTATTAAAATTCTATTAGCCATTTCAACATACTTAAATTTAAAACATTTTCATAAAAAATGTGATTTTATTAATGGTTTTGTTCATGAAGAATTTTTGTTGATGATCCCACTAGTTTTTTGATCCAAATAATCATTATCATGATTTTAAACTTACCAAATCATTGTATGGACTTAAACAATCCGAAAGAGCATGGTATGATAGAATCATTGGATTCCTTTTACATAAAAACTATGAAAAAGTACTTTTGACACCACACTTTTTATAAAAATGGATAACATGTTTTAATATGTAAAATTAATGTTTATGACATTATATTTTGTTCAACTAAATAATCATTAACTAATTTGTTTGCAAATCTGATGAAATTTGAGTTTGAAATGAGTATGATGGTTGAGTTTACATTATTTTCAGTTTTTCAAATATCTCAAAAACCATAATGAACCTATGTAAACCAACATAAGTATATCAAATACCTACTCAAAAAGTGTGGATATGACAATACTAAAAGTATTAGTACTCCTACCAGTACCTCAAATAAACTTGATATTGATGAATCTAAGAAACTAGTAGATCAGATAACTTTTTGAGGTATTATTGGAAGCCTTCTATACAGAACAGCTAGTCTTTTAGACATATTTTTTGGTCATGCTTATGGAAAAGATTAAAATCTAATCCAAAAGAACCTCATTTAAAATCAGTGAAAATAATTTTTCATTACTTAAAAGAAACTACGGATTTATGAGTATTCTATTCATCTAGTAATGATTTTTTAAATGTATTTCAGATATTGACTTTGGCGGATATAGAATGTATAGAAAGAGTACATTGGGAACGTGTCATTGTAGTGTTGATTCTTTGGTTTCTTGGTCATTCTAGTAACAAAACTCAGTAGCACTTTCTACTACTGTAGATGAACATACAGTATCTAGAAGTTGTTGTGACCAGGTGTTGTTGATGCAACACAGACTCACTAATTATGGAATTAGTTTCACAAAATCTCAAATACATTGTGAAAATTATAGTTCAATTTCTCTTAATAAAACCACAACACATCACGTACATGAATAAAATATATATTTTAGGAACCACTTTCTTAGGGATTATAAAAGAAGGGATATAGTTTTACAATTCATCAAACAAAAGAACAACATGCTGACATTTTAACAAAACCATTATCTTACGATATATTTTAATACATTAAACATAAACTAGAATGATCACTCTAATGTAATAATTCTCATATATTTCATGATTAAGTCATCTTTTTTTACATTGAGTTATTTCTTTTCAAAGAGGTATATACATTTTGTTTCACGTTTTGTTTTAATGTTTATCAGTTTCACTTTTTGTTTTACAGTTTCTCGGTTTCACATTTTGATTTACATTCTATCAGTTTCACATTTTGTTTTACAATTTTTTTTGTTTCACTATTTTATTTAAAGTTATTTGTTATTAATTTTTAGTTTTCTTATATAGGTTTTTAAATTTTATTGATTTTATGTCCTGGTTGTAAATTTTTTTGGTACAAGATTTAAACTATCAGTTTTGTATGATCTAGTCAATTATAATTTATAAATATTAAATTACTTTATCGGTATTGCACAATTAGTATTAGATTACCTTATTAGTACTGAAATATTGATATTGGTACTGGACTATCATAGTATATCTTTCTATTGGTTCTAAATAATAGGTAACAACCTATTTGATTTTATCTATTTTAGATTCAGTAATGGATTTATTTGTATTGTGGAGGACAATATACTGAAACCATAATATCTATCTTATTACACCTATAGGTACATTTTATGAAATCTTAATTTGGTTGTTTTAATGGTTGTTTCTCATTTAATTCTTTTACTTTGAAATTAGTTTCACTCTGAATATGATTTTATATTAATGAAAGCCTCAAGTGTTGGAAAAAATTCATGACCATTGGATCTCTTATATCTTATATTGACTGCCAATTACCGTTAAAATAATATATCCCAAATTGTATTCATTTATGCTTTCTCCCAACACGTGATGCTTTATAAATAGTCAGAAATGTTCTATCGGTTCTCACCTCAGTTTTTTGTAATCAGAGATCTTCTCAGCGTTCGAAATCTGTTGGTACTTCAGGGTGTGAGTTGGTCTTTCATGTCTAAGTCATCTGTTCATTTCCTAATGTAATTCCTCAAAATAATTTATCTTCCAAGGCATTCTATGGTGAAAGGTTGGTGTCCTGATATTTTTATGAGTCATTTAATTATTCTTTTAAATGAATTGTATGTTATCAAGGATGGGAATCAATTTGTTTGGAAAGACCAGGAACTGATCAGGATATTTACTATCATGATGACATGTTTAAATTTTACGAATGAGTGGGGATAGTCAAGGATATGATGATTTAGATTAATACATCTAACAATACTTATACAACTTCTTAAAAACATGAAGCTATGTTTCTAGATGTTCCTTTTTTAGGGAGATTCGTTATGTCCTTCACATAAGTTACCTAATGCTGATGGAATCATTGATAAGTCTAAATATGGAGAAATCCTTTTTGAAATTCCTGTGGTCAAAAGGAAAGTGAGTCATTTATCAAGAGATAATAAACTTATAACCTGTTGCATGAAAGAGTTTTTGGTGATGAAAAATGGTGATAAGGAAAATTATAATGTTTCAAATTTTTATGTGCTTGACTACATGGTGAACATGCGGATGTTTATTCTCATGGGGTTTATATTCCGAACAATTAATAATCTCAAATCTGTTGGTATAAAATCATTGCAGAAAATGTTTCCCACAATTATTAGTATGTTTCTGAAAAAGATCATAGGGATTTGTAATATTTAAATTAAGTCAGAAATGAAATTCTTATAATATCCCATAATTAGTAAGGATATGATAAGGACTCTCCTATTACAATTCAATTCTGAAATGAAAATGTTTGATAAAGATATGCATGCTGAGAATGAAAATAATGATAGGGAAGGTAGTGAGAAACCATTTAAGTCATCCATGAATTCATCAAAAAACAATGAAATTAATGTTATGGATACAACTACATAACCCTCATAGAAACAAAAGGCAATATCTGATGAGGGTGTTTCTAAATGGAGGAAGATAAATCAAGAAAATAATGATGGGGATCCTCAATTTTGATTGGTTGTAGCTGAATCTTTGTATATAAATGGAAATTATGAAGAGACATTTAATGATGAATTTAGAAAGAAGATATTTAAGAAAATAAAGTATGATACTGTTGATATTAATAGTCTTATAAAAATAGCTTATTAATTAAAATCGAGATTTGAAATAAAGGAGCCATATGGTAAAACTCAATCAGTTCCATCATGGAAAGGCAAGGAGAAACAAATTTCTGAACAATCGGCTACACAATCTCTTAGAAATGTAGATGAAGAAGAAGAAGAAAAATAACAAGAAGGAGATCGTCAAGAAGAACATGATCAAGAAGAAATGGTATAGGAGTAAGTAGAAGTCATTGAAAAGGAAGATACAAACAAAAAATTTCATACTACAGAGTCATCAAAATTACAATCTATTTTTTATCCAACTCCAAATCCTCAGCCCTCCAAGAGAGTATCTCAAAGTTATTCCTCCAAGATATTCATTATGTTTTTTTGACAATGAAGAAGAAAAATAAGAGGAATAGGAAGAATATAATAAAAATTGGAATCATCTAGCTCAAGTAATCAGCATTGATTCTCATTTTGTTGATCTCCCACAATTCACCGAGTATATATATTCTGAAAGGAAGATCACTATGAAAGTGGATCAGTATAATGAACAATATTTTAATATATTGGAGAAGATTTCACCTTTTATTCCAAAATTTGAGACCATGTTGTAAATTATTTCAAATTCCCATAATTAAGAACAAATTCGGTTATGTATTTTATAGATAGTTTTCTATGTCTTGATGCTAATTTCATGAATTTCAGGGAATGCTCTACTCTGAAAAGTAAGGATTTAAATAATGTTTTGAAGTGGTATTATATTGTTGATGAAATCCTAATGAACCATCTGAACAAGTACAAATAATTTGTACTTCAGGTAAAAAAGTCAACTTTATCTATCAAAAGATGATTTAGTATTTGAATGAAATGTTTGAAGAATTTTAAAGACTTAGAACCTAAAAAGAATTAGCCACAAAATAGTGTTATAGTTTAATCGAAAGGTTTGAAGACAATAGTAATGATTTAGTTTTACTCTATAATAGAGTATTTATCTATAAAAAATCATGTCAACCCATGATGGATGATTTCAATAAACAAGAAGTAAGACTTAATGCTCATGAGTATATTAACGGTTAATGAATATTGGCTCCGAAATAAAGAAAATATTAATTCTAATCAAGAAGAGAAGATGAAGGCTTAGCAAGAATCCCTTGACAACATCATGTAGGATAGAAAATAAACCCAGAAGATGAAACTCTCATTGTTTGATCTTTTGGATGAAATGTTTTTAAAAGAATGATGTCTAAACTCTTTTTTTAATGAAATTTTACTTCTAGTAACATTTATTGTTACGTAATATCTTTCTATAACCTTTTGTTGGAAATTAATTCCTTCCCTTACACGTTTTGGAAATCAAAAAGGGGGAGAATTACTTTTTAAATAATTTTTTTTATGAATGTATGATTATGTGGGAGATGTCATAAGAAAATGTAAGGAGAATATGATCCCTTGTGAGTTGTTTACACCAAGGGTGGAATTAGTCATATTCATAGAGTTATTAAAAATATATAGTGATAATTCATTATTTTTTTCGTCCTATTATGTTTTTTGTTTTGTGACTTCATTAAAAAAATGGGGATATTGTTTATTTAAAACTTGTTTCAACTTTCCCATCAATCATTTTTTTTGGAATTTACAAAACAAAAATATTGTAATCACATATATTTTTTATCAAGTATATTGTTTTATGAATCCTAATTACTGAATTTGTTTTTCATGTTTGATGTAACTTTATGAATGTTGGGTTTTTTGTTCTTACAATATATTTTATATGTTGTTTTAGAATCATAACCAGATTATGAATTGCAGCGTTTTCGGGAATCATAACTTGACTATGTATTGCATTATAATTAGAAATCATAACCAGGTTATGTATTGCATCATAAATATGCATCGTTACCAGTTTGTGTATTAAATCATAATCTTATAAAATTATCACAATATCGTAACCAGGGTATGAATCATCACTAGGTTATGCATCATACTCTTATTACTTATTGTATCCAAGCATTGTAACCAGATTGAATATTGTGCATCATTACCAAGTTAAGAATCGTATCCAAGTTAAGAATAGTAACTATGTTATAATTTGTAATGGATATTCATTCTTATATTGATCCTAGAATAAAAGTTACATATTTCACATATGTAATACATTACACTGTTCTAATAACATCAATTCCAATTTCATGTATCTCATACTCTTTTTTTATACTTTTGTACTTACATTATTCTAACAAAAACAATATTTTCTGAGTTTGTTATTTTCTGATAAAAATGATGTCTTGTATTATGTTTTTCTACCCTTTTAATGACATGAGGCCATGTCCCTACATGATTATTTTTTGAGAAATATGATCATTGAAGATAATAAGGTCATTGGAACCTAATGCCTTTAGATAAGAGGTCATTCAAACTAGAATAGATAACATTTTCTTCAATAAAGATCTAGAGAGTGATTTTGTGACATATCCATTTATTAGTTTGAATGCCTTGAAGATTCAAGAATTGAACAAATTGTTATATTTTCATGTATTTATATTAATCCTTTTCTTTTTCATTGTGGGATAGTTCATGGTGATAACGATCAAGGGATTCCGATGATAGGAATAATTGCTGCTATCATCATATCTATGGAATTCAATTGATTGAAGGATATAGGTGTCGATTACCTTCTTAATCGAGGACTTATGGGAATTGGAAGATAGTTTTCCTAATCATATTATCGTGGACTTAAAAAGGTTGTGGTATGATAAACGTTCTATCCTGGTTGAATGGATACCCATCTATCTGGGTTAATAGAATCGTAAAACTTTTATATTTCCACTACTATTTGTATTAGAAATTAAATTTTATTTTTCCCCTTTAGTTTCAAATTCAATTAAATTGTAATTATTTAAATTACGATTCATATTGTATTATGAGATTCAACACACTATATTTAATAATTGTTAAAATTTGTATAAATCATATTATTATATTCATTTTAAATAATTTTTTTTACATTACATGTAGTATTACTTCTTAGTATTTCCATCAGACCAAAGACATTTATTTTCTATTGTATTGGTTATGAGTTGAATTAGATTAAGATCTCTTAAACTATGACCTTTATTAAGTATTTAAATATACCATTTTTTAAACATACAATTCATAACTCTCATGTATTGATCCATTTAATAAACATATACATTTATATTATGATCCAACAAAATCATACTAATGACAACCTTCGTATGAACACATGTGGTGTAATATAATCTCTTTTTATCAAAATATCTCACAAAAATGGGTGCACACTTTATGTAATCCTCCTTCCTTTTATTATTATTCATTTTCCTTTTTGGATGGAAATACCTTATTCTACCATGGACATGAATTTAATTAATATTCTACCATCCTTATCATTTATACATGATATAAACATCTCTACAACTTTACTTTCATAGTTTTCATCTTGTATCAAACCATGAGATCAAATGGTTCACATTGTTAATAATCTCAATTCAGGATACCATTTCACCAATTAACATAAATAAAATACTAATCACAATAGAATCATATGGTGTTCATTTTGGTGGGTTTTTCCTCATGATCACATCTACCTGAGATCACCATGTTTGAACATTATGAGATGAAGTATAATTGTTGATGAGACCCCAACAAATGAATTTTAAACATCATATATTTTTAGTTTGTATGATATATCTAGACCATATAACATTTGTTCTAGATTAATTTCAGAGTATCTTGAGTTTCTCAATATAGTTTGGGAACTTCTATAATGTTTTTATATGACATGTAATATATGGATATTAACAAATTAATAGTGGATGATGAAATGTGAACAATATTATGGTAAGTGTACATCATGAATAACTCACTGTATTCATGATATGTTAATCAAAATTTACTATTATAATTAGTTCTTGTGAACCCACTATCACAAAACTCCTTTTATAGGTGAAGGGAATTATATTTTGGTATATATATGTTCATAAAATAATGAGATAACATGATTCACTAGAAATATGGATCCAAAGAGAAAAATAACATTTTTGGGGATGACTGAAGGTCCAATATCCCTCTATAATTTCACTCAACACATTTTTTAAACATGTTTTCAATATTTTACTTGTATATTTTTCATTTTTACCTTTTTGGGGTTTTAATTTTTTTAATTTTTTTACTTATGTGAATAACTTTTATTCCAAAAAATGGCCCTTATTCTTTTATTTTTTTCCAACAGATTCCAAATATGAACTTCATTTTTTCAAATAAAATTTACATTATAAATATAAATTAATTTTAACATTAGAAAACGAAAACTCTAGTTGTTTTTAAAAAAATTGAAATTTTAATTATAAAATATATTTATAGTATAAATATATACATTTTATTGCTTTTTATCAAATTAATGTGTCTATTATAAACCAAAGGAGCGTATTGTGTATTTTAATGAAATAAAAAACCCTAATTTTACATACGAAAGACTTAATTAAAAGAGAAATCCTTATTATAGTTTTTTATTTGAAAAATATTTCTTATTTTTTAAAAATATAAACATGGGTATTCAAAAATAAATGTTTAATTTTTTTAAAATATTTCTTTCACTCTCTAAATACATTTCATTAGGAAATATGTTTTTTTTATTTTTTATGATAACCTTGCATATTTATAGAGTCATAAAATTTGTGGTTCTTCAAAAAAATTAAATTTTCATTCTACCCAAAAATAAAATATTTCATAAAAATACTAAAAACGTTTTTAGAATAATTTTATTTAGAATAAATACATTTTTTCATTTAATAAAAAATAGATTCTTAATTTTTCATATTTTACATATATATATAATTTTTAGAAATATTGAAAAATATTTTTATAGGAATATAACCTTTTCAAATTATAATTATTCATTTTTTATTTATTTATTACAAATTAAATAATTTCAATTTATTTTTTAATATATAAAAAATACAATAATCCATAACAATATTAATTTGATTTATGATTATAATAACAATACTTAATAATTTTAATTTGAACAGAATTAAAACATTAATATTAAATATTATTTAAATTATAATATTATTATAAATAAACTACATACTAAAAATTTAATTTTACTAATCCATTGATAATATTATGATTTATTGAAGTGTGAAAATATAAAATATCATGTAATAATAAAAAAAATGTTAATAATAATAATTCTTAGCACACACACAAACCTATATATATATATATAAAATATTTTGATGATATTTTTTATTTCATGATTTATTATTCATAAGATATGTTATTTTATATTTAAAAATAACTATAATCAACATCATTATACCAATTGTAAATATTTATTTCCATTGAAACTATTTCCAACAGACATATTTCAAAAAAACATATCTATAATGGACAAATTTGATTCATATATATAGCCTTACTAAACTCATTTATTCCATTCGGGCTTTTTAATTCATCATCCCCATTTCTAAAATTCTCATTTTTTATATCACAACAATATTTCTTCTTCCAATAAATTCTTTCTCAACTCAGATAATTTTATATTAATGGAAATTCTATAAGGTGGATGTTGTTTGGGGAGTTTCTTCTTTAAAAGATTGTTTTTTATTTATTTTTCCATTTTATAAATGTGTCATTCATAATGGATGTGATAATCCATGGTCAGTAGTAATCCATGGTGCGTAATACATAGATCGATGTGATTTTTTTATATATTACTGTTATTTAAAAATATGTTATTTAATTTTGATATTTTATTGATTATTGCCTAATCTATTTCAATTATTTTTAATAAATAAGAAAATATATATTAGAATTAAAAACATATACGTTATTGATATAATTGTTCCCCAAAAAAATAAATATATATATATTTTATCACATTTCTGGTAAATAATGATAATATACAGTTATTATTTAGAAATGTGGTAACCTAAGGATTAGGTTATTGGTCGATGGAATATGTGTAATTACGAAAACAAACATAGATTTACAAATTCCCAGTTTTGTCATTTCATAATGATGCCTAATATTGTTCATAATTAATTCTATATAGTATCTTATCAATCGATATATATATATATTCCTCTATGATTCTCTTTAAAGGTCAATGTAATTCTCTATATCCACTTTCTCAATAATAGAGAGAACATAAATAACCCTTCCACCACAAAAGGATTATAGTAGGGATGAATGATGAACTAATTAAGTGTAATAATATTCCATGATATCACCTAGCGTTCTTTATAGTGATATTTATATGTTCACATAGAATGTCTAGATTACCACTACAGGGATTATTTTCTTGATAATGCTAACTAAAATGAGGTTACACCTATAAGTGTCATCTAAATCATTAGTGAAGAAGTAATTTAAATGAACCATAATTATTTAGTAACATAATGTAATTATAAAGTAGAGGTGATGATATTATCTTGTGGATTAAAGGGTTAAAATTTTCGTAGTTAGTATGGGAAATGTAAAGACGATGATAAATTTCCATTATGGAAAATATGATCGATATTTATCATTGTTACCTTGAACATTCATGTAGTTTGGACGATCTGACCATCACGTGTTGTCTTTCTTCATCACAAAATATCATATAATCATAATGGATTTTATTTCATGTTCTCTTGATCATGAGATTTTGGAATGAAGAGGGTCGATTCTCTTGGTCTAAAAAGAATCCCAAGAGGTTTTCATCATAGTGAAAATTCCCTAGGGATGATATTTTTGTCCATGAAAAATTATTTTCAACAAAAAAATAAATTAAATAACATATTAATATATTCTTAGGGCTTATAGTTCATAGTTTCAAAAAGGACATAAAAATATTATTGAGTACCACATATTCATAATCCCAAAAAATAGTACTTGGTAGATTTTAGAGTTTATAATTCAATGAAACACATAAACAGTCACACATATAATCTAGAAATATAGGTTATCACCACATCGAATAACCTACGATACAAGATGAATTATTACATTATTATTATAGACCAAAGTCCTAGTGAGCATAAACCAATTACATGGTTGAATGGCCCAACAACTAGAGCGAAGGATATGTGTTGTGCCATGGCCGCATCGTCCTACCTCCATCATTGGCCCTATGTCATACCTATGTCACCACTTGTCTACATCATGAATCATATCTATTCCACCACCTGGTGGATTCCTCTTCTATGTCTCATCCTTCATAGTAATATAATTGTATATTTTTTTCATGAGGTATTGAACCCAGGACCACCTTAATGTAATGGCCATTAGGAGAGTACCACTCAGCTACAACATTGGACACACCATATTGTAAATATATATATATATATAAATAACTTCCAAAATAAATATATTTTTTTAAAATAAGTAAAAATTAATTATTTTAAATTATATTTATTTTTATATAAATTTTATTAATAACTGCATAATGTAAACCATAATCCTTCCTCAATATTTAAATAAGTTACAATAATAAATATATATTATCTATTTTATAATCAAATAAATATAATATTTATTATATTAGAATGAAATTTTAATTATAATATTAATTTAATTAAATATATATTATTAATTATACTATGAATAAAATGCGTGATAAATAAATATTTTATTTTACTTCCTTGTAAATACATTTTTAGGTTAATCTTCACATAATGAAACACATATTATTTTAGTAATAAATTTAATTTAATAACTTCTATATAATACAAGAGATAATAAATATTATATTTTATAGCCTTGTGAATAAATGTTTTTATAATATTCAAATCCCATATATATATTATGTTGTATATATCTACTAAATGAATATTAGTTATAAATTCATGAGTTACTATTATTACTTGGTCTTCATAGTATTATTTATTTCTGTTTTTAAAATCAAATATAATTAAAATGATTTTAATCAGTATACTAAGTATTTTCCACTCTAAACCACTTACTAAGTGGTGATAGGTGTGTTACCTAAAATCCATGATTACTGAGTAGGAACATGTCAATGAACCAAGGTAGGAAGAAGTTCTTTTATCAATAATGAAAACATAGTGGTAACACTCATTCTGTAAAATAATACTTTTCCATTGATAACTATTATCAATAAGGTCGAACACTGATTTGATCCAAATATGAACTCGATATATCATTATTTAATTTCATGAAATGAACATATTAATAAACATTGATGAGAAATTAATCCAATCAATTCAATTTTAATCAATGATCATGAGATATCATATTCTATTATTCGATGGGACAAATCATTTCAACATGTATTAATTAATTAAATATCACTCTTGACACACTATAATATCCCTAAACTTGCAATCTAGGATATAGGGACAAAAGATCATTTTTAAACTTATATCATTGAAGTCATTAAATGTGTCCCAATATCAACTATAAAAACCAGAAAACATTGAATGGAAATATATGTTCACATACACACTCATATACCTTTCATGTTTAGAGATTCAATGAATAAGGAAAAAAACTTACATATGAAACTGGATATAAAGACAACATGGGAAATGGAAATAACATACATAAAGTAAATGGACCTTCTAAGGTATAACATACTTGAATCATTTTCTAACAACTTTGGGAAATGTAAATATATGAAGGGAAAGCTCAAATAATCAATAAGGGTGAACTTAATGATTAATAGTTTAATTTCATCAGTGTTTATAAGGTGAAAAATGGGTATGATGTCGTAATAAAGGTTCATTATCAGGACATTAGATAATTCATTCCCATCAAATCCTTTATCATAAGACATAATAAATGTATTAAAGATATTACAAAATAAGCATACATGGGAATAAACAATCATGATAAATGTGAATCCACTCTTGATAAAAAGATACATTAAATACTCATAGAAAGAATAAATAAAATATGGTATAATCTTGTATTATTATCTTCATCGAAACCATATAATTGGAAAGTAATTAGGGTAAACATTACAAAATATTCTCCAAGGAAAATACTGATTTCTGAGTGCATTAGAGGGATATTACACACCCAATAATCCATGTTTTATATCATATCCAGCAATATTTGGTTTATAATGGAAGCATCCATCATTAGTATATAATAGAACCCCCATCCATCATCCCTTAATATGTACAAGTTATATAAATGTGAAAACCAATGAGAGGAATTTAGTTTTCAATATAATAATAACCATTGTTATTTCACAACTTGATTTACCCAAGGAAAAGGAACTTGTTACCAAATAATCTACCTTAAATAATAATAATTCATCAATATAAGGAATAAAGATTAAATAATTAACAAATATCCCTAGTATAATTGATATAACATCAAGGAATCATGTATTTGATAAATATAAGTAATATTAAAATATCATTATAAATCTACTACTGGGAAATTCCATTTACATATTTAATAATCAATTTATAAATAAAATAATTTCAAGAATATCGAGAATTCAATTTTCATTTAGAAGTATCATATATAATTGTAAATAAATTATCAAATAATTTAGTGTTCATTATGGTTGTAAATTCCATTCTTCTAAAAATTATATAAAAAAATATTCGATTTACACCGTTGAGAAAAAGTTTATTGTTCAAAAAATAATAAGAATATTATTATAAAACCTTTTAGAAAAATTCAACAGTTGGTAAAACTTTTTTTAAAAACCATTGAATAATAGTAAACAATTTTAATAAAAATAGAATACATTGATATGGGAGAATAATTAATTCTAACGGTATGATGATAAATATGTTTTGATTTTAATTAAAACAATTTCTGAACTGTTCTGAGGAAAAAATAGAAAATTAAAACATAAACATAAAAATTATATATATAACAAGAGTTAGGATATAAAGTAAATGTAATTACAAAATAATTATCATATAATTTATTCAATGTAAATTTAATAAAAAAAATCACATATAAAATGGGATTGGTACATAGACCCCTTGAGAATTTGGTGACTTTTGAATTGTAATCCAAATGGTAGAATTACTTCGAATGAAGCTGTAAATATCAAAAAAATATTGAAGATTCATGATATGTCACATAAAAAGGGATTTTATACGTCATAAAATTGGGATTCGTATACCCAAATTTAACTAAAAATTTAAATTACTATATCATGTATAAATAGGTTTATTCGTGATGTATAATTACAAGAATAGTTCTGATATTTGAATATTCAATATTTATATGGTAATATTCGTAGATTATTTTTTCTATCATTATTATATATAAATTCATATTCAATATTTATTTCATTGAGATTCTACAATATTAATCTTAATCATACGTTTTATATTTCATAAACATAATTCTAATAAGATACATATGATTTATGACTATTAGATGTTGGGGGATCAATATTATTGATACATCTTATCATTGATTTAACACACAAATATTTTCATTAGATGATATATTTTGATATTACCACACATGGATACACCAATTGTATTATTTTTCATTGGTAATTCTTATCTTGGAATATGTGTAATAGTCTTCTGAATTAAGATTATTATTAATTTATATACATTGATTATGTACTTTGATTAATGAATACAACTATGGAATTTTTGATGTGGTGATGTAGCTTTCATTGTGTGCATCATTGGAAGAATAATATTAATTGGATAATCAAGACATAATTTAACTCTTATAAAAGGATATGATATCTCAGACCTTGATGATCAATATGGTATTATCTTCAATAATTTTATGGACATGGTAGAAGAATTTGGGTTATTTTAGTGAGGTCAATTAATAATGAAGAAAAATCGGATGATGACATAGTGTTGTTGGGTCCTTATTTCAGAGAGATCGTGAGAAAAATAATCTATATTAAATGTAGTGTCTTTGTAGGAAATGGTTTCATTGCAAGGACTATTACTTATCTCCTTTGAGGACTTGAATGGTACAGATGCTACTCTCGGTCTATGAATATTATTCACTGTTATTGAGGTAAGGGCTTAGAGGGTAACTAACATAGTATATACAAATATCTATCTCATTCTAACGAATAATAGTTTTGGGAATTTTAGGGCCCACTATGGGTGCTGTGAAATGACTTAGAATAGACTCTATCTAATAAAAAAGAATTTATATTATTCTAGTTTAGAAAAATTGGTATTGGATGTATATTTTCAAAGTCTTCAAAATATATTATTTGAATATGTTTAGAATATTTAATGAAATAATATAATTAAAATATACATGGTTCTTTATATATTTTTTTGGAAAATTAGTGTATGTAATGGATTTTTTATATCACATAATATATTATTTATATTATAATAATTTTATTAAAATTTAATAAATTTTTATGAAATATTTAATCGATATACAAAGTAGTTTATGAATTATTTATTGGGAATTTCATTTAAAGGGTTAGGGATCTAATTCTATGTATTTAAAAGCCTAATATAAAAGTGATAAGAGGGTCACATTGGTGGTACAATTCACTACATTATTTGGAGAGCTTCTATCTCATCTCTCATGCTTTCCCAGGGGGAAAAGTTAATTATTTGAGGAACTGATTCGATTTCTTCTTCAATGATTGACATATCATCCTTGGGTTGATCATTGGGATATTGAATTGTTCATAAAACCTCTATTAAATCCCCAAAAATCTATGATCTATGTTAAATAATATTTATAATAACATGTGGATGATATCTATGAATCTTCTTTCGGTTCCATTAAGCACCAAAAACCATTTTTTTTGTAGTTGTTCAACACATCGTCAAATCGATCAAGGTATTTTTCAGATTTTAATTTTTATGATTAAATTATTTACACATTATACTAAATTTTTTACTAATATATTAGTCTCTAGATATGATGAAGTTTCAATTAATGGTTTTAAAAAATGTAGATTTTTATCCTACTTCTTGGGCTGCACACCGCAAAACTGTTAATTGGTATCAAAGAGATAATGTGGATTTTTTACTCCAGACAAATTTTATTTTCATTATATACATGAATAGGGAATCATTAATATTTCTTTACAATAGAAAAAATTACAATCCAATAACAGATAGTCAACATTTGGTCGTATGAAGATTGAATTATGGATCAAAACTGATATTATCTGATGAATTATGAAGAATATGTATGTATATATATGTGGGTGTGTGTGTTTTTGTGTGTGTGTGCATGTGTGTGTGTGTTATATTTTTACCTAGTGATATTTTTTGTTCCCTACAGTTAAAATATTGTCTTCCCTATATATTATATTGGCTAGAATAGTCTTTTCCAACAAAGATTTATTCCAAATAATTGTGAAAATTTTACTAGCTATTAATTATCTCTATGAAATTATACAATGAAAACAAATATCAGATTTCATCGGTCATGTGAGTCTATAATGGAAAAAATTAATCATATAAAATGATACGTATATAATTTTACCTAACTGGTATTAGAAAATGTAAAAAAAAACAAAATGAACACATATAGAGGGAGTTATTGCCCACCCAGACGACCTCGTACTAGTGCCACGTCCATCCAGCTGGCCTATTATTGGCACTGCCTCCACCATGCATACATCTACCTTTCTCCACCCTAGCAAAAATTTCATCTCACCACTAGATCTCAATTCATATGGACTCTAAAACAATATATTTATTTACTAGACCAATGAGCTCTACCACCCACATATGGACACTCGGCCTCATGACCACCATCACTGGATGCCTCTCGGTTGGCCTCCTACCACCCATCAAACACATACTCCCGATGAAGTGTCATATTGGGTACCTCTTATTGGAATTATATTGACCATGTCAGGTTCTGCTAACCTGGACCATGTCAAGGCTACTCTTTTCTGATCATCCAAACACATTCCAAATAAGAAATGTCCCATAAACGATTTTTATCAGTTTTCTAGGCCATGTGTGGGATAGATAAAAATTATAAATATTTATACAATTCTGTTAATTTTTTTGAAATAAAATTAGATGTAATTATTTCTTGTGAAAATATATTGTTTTAATTAAAATTAGAATTATTTTCATTAATTTTTTTCATTTTCCATGACATAAATTTGTCATAAAATGAATTTTATTAAAAAAAAATTGACTGATCACGAGGGATGTCTAATATATATATATATATATATATATTATTTACTAATTTATTATTAAATGAGGTAGATGTTTATAGTAATTAGTTAATTTATTATATTTTTTGCATAATTTTTTATACCTCATTATATATAAGTTTTTGCATGACAATGATAGATGTATTGAATCTGTAATATATATTCTAGACCCACTCACCTAAATGATTGTATTTATATATTATGATGATGAATAACAAATACATATATGTTTTCAAGATGAGGTGGTATACTAGACGTGATGCCGATATATTGAACTAGAAAGTGAGAGGTTACATGAGTTAGAAATGACATAGGCATTCACCCCATGGATATTGACAGATTCATTTACACTGAATTGATCTACTAGTAACAAACAATTATGATCCATCTTGTATTTTATTTAATTTATGAAAAAAAAATTAAATGATGGATAAATCATGCACGTAAAAAAAATATAATTCATTTTTTAAATCAAATTAAGATTCTATGTATGTTTTCTATTTATACCCAGTAACTACAACCAGAAGGTAGGCACATGACCAGTTAATAAAAATAAATGAAAAAGTACAAGAGATGATCTGGGTCAATCAAATGAACTTACCCTCATCCCTCAAGCACATGTTTAATGATCATAATAAGACATGTCATTACCATAATCAGAATCATCACCTATTTCCCATTCAGATTGGGACTATTTATATCATACTCATATAGTGACTAATATCACATGTTACATTCATATTGGATAGAAAATGAATTCCAACATTGAGAAATAATAAAAACCCTCAATGAAATATTACATTGTAACAAAACTATGTGTATGGGGTTCTATTTAGTAAAAGATGAGGGTTCCTCCTACTACTAGGGAGATAAAAGGGATTGGTCGACAGAACTAATGATGGTATGAATATTGTGTCCATATTTATACTATTTCAAATTTAGATTCAAAATTTTGAATAAATCATGTATAAAATTTCTCAATGGTTGAAATTCACTAAATAGTTTTTCAAAGCATGAGTAAATGTTGTCGGCCAGTCAAATAGATTCAATAAAAGACTATTGAGTGGTCTAGCCATATCATTGACTCTAAGAATATGTTTTTTGGAATAATTTCCACTATAATACTCAAGTTACTGAGTATTCTGATTCATGAAGTGATGGATATTATATTTAAATAAAATAGTGAAACAAATTTAATGATTTAACTAATCATGTAATGAATAATCTATAATATAGATAATGTATAAATCTTATTATGTTTTATTTTATTGCTCGCAGGCATGTAATACCATAAATATAATATGATTACTATTGGGTAAAGAACATGTATTATCCATCCAAAATTTCCAAAAGTTTTATAGGTTCTTGTGTAATGTTCTATAATATTATAACATCGAAGTGTTGGACACCCCACTAACTATTTTTCCCCTTCAGGAAGTTAGGTTGCGAATGATTCTTACATTATAAACATGGATATTACATTTTATTATAACATTATTTTGATATCGTCAATATCTGTTGTTTTGTAAAAACAAGACTATGGAATCAATGAAATAAAAATTTTTCTCATATTTAAAAAGTAGTGATGATAATATGATGTATAAAATTAATGATGTTATGACTAAATTAAAATTATGTAATTTTAATGATATATCATGTTCCATTAAAAATATCATTGTTATATTTTTATCTCCAAATTACTTCTTTTTAATTTATTCTTAAAAAAGAAATACTAAATTAGTGAAAATCATCATTACCTTTGGGTAAGTAAATCTAATAAAATAAAAACCTGAATACAATGTAATATTAAGTTCTAATGCTAAAAACGTCGAATAATATTGTGGAAAATTCCAATGGAAAATGTTACACCAAAAACACAATCACAAAAACAACATTGAATAGTGGATGATAATTATAAATTATTCCTTTTGATTTTCACATCATGAAATAATTATTTGTAATATTAATTGCTATTAAATAATTTGAAAAACCAAAAAGACACATATTGTTTAGTTATATTCATTTACTATAAGTGATTTTTATTGTATTTTTGGTTATTAGTCACTAAATGTGAATCATAAATTTGTATCAAAATACCAAAACCATTTATGAATATAAATTGTTGAATAATTATGGTTAATTAACTCTATTGATGAGAAAGGGTGATCCTGATGTTAGTAGAGAGATGTACATAACATCAAATCAGGAATCATAATGTTTCTAGTTGAACTTCTATTACATATTAAAAAATATTCATCTCACAAGGATATTGGACATAAGGGGAAAATATTACTTGTAGTAAATAATATTATTTTACATGTCTAATACTCAACTATTAGTTTTGTAATTTTTGATTTAGTTTTAATAATTTGTGAATATAAAATAAATGACTCTGTTATACATTTTTGAGGAAACAAAATATATTATTTAGTGAAACTAGTTATTTTTTCAAGATATATCTATTAATTTTTTTTGAGTATATGTAGCTAAAGTCATTATGTATTATTGAAACATTTACTTATCAATTTTTTGGAAATAAATCATATAGAAATAAGGGTAATTCAAAAATCTTTTTGAATTTTTTCAGCTAAAGAGTGTTCACTATTCAAGGGTTAAGCTAGAGGTAAGTTCATATGTTTCATAATATTACAATATATGTTTTACGGAATATAATAATGGTGAATGAAATATTCATAGTTACGAGATATGAGTTGAATCATTCTTATTTCATGAATAATATATTGACCAAACAATCATTGACCAGAAATATAGAGTGTATATATTCTTAAACTCACACTTCTTTAAACATATAAATTTTGTAATAAATTAATGTTATATTCAATATGAGCTTGATATACAGACATTGATCAATAAATTATATAATGGGGTAATTCCTATTTGAATGTTTAATTATATGCATTAGAATCATGAAGTATGTGAATGGACAAACATTGTTAATATTTCAATAAATTTATCAAACTGCTATTAGTTTTCAAGACATGATTCATATATAATGAAGTTATACCATAACCATAAACCAGCTATAATGGAAAATGGATTTTAAAAGATTTATACTATTATATAAATAAATAATATTATGTGAAAATATTTTTAAATGTAAAGATATTTTTATGAATATAAACAAACATGCCTAAAAAAACAATATTCATATATGTAATTATCCTAAATGTTGCAATGATATTACCAAAAACATTAATATTAAAAATTTATTTTCATGTAATATAAATTATTTCAAAAAAAATGGTTCTCATATATATTTTTGAATATGTCAGAAATATTCATTTCAGTTATGTTTAACTAGATAATGCACAACTAGTTAGAATATGATCATGTTTGACTAGAGCTTCTGGAAAAGAAATGTTCCACACACACATACAATGTAAAAATGAAAAAATATAGTGGTAGTTTTATATTCATTCTGATAGGTGACACATTTTTCATTAAGAATAATGGGTCCTTCAGGAAAATAGTATATGACAATGATCTATAATTGAAATGTTTATATTAATTCTAGATATGGATACCTTTTCTCAATTTGTAGTTTCATATTATTTTGGATGTTCCAATCTTGAAACAATGTTAGTATTCAGGAAAAAATATATATTGTTCCGTTAAGTCCATAGTTCCATAGTAGATTACAGATATGTTTAAGAATCAATTTCAAGACAATGTTTATGATATAATCTTTTCACTAATTTTCATTCTCATCCCATTTGAATTCTAATTCTCATATGTACATTATATTATCAAAATATTTTCATTGGTTTCACTGCACACATTTCTGGAAAATTACCTATATGATACATTGAGTAAGTTATATTGAAAACAATGAAATAATAGTAAGTAGGTAAAGTTAATAAAATCATGTTTTTATTGATGTTAGAAACTAGTACATATAATATTATATTAGAATATTTTCATTTGTCGATAATAGGATAGTGTGAGTGCAAAAAATTTCCAAGTAAAATATGATTATAATATATGGAAAATAATAAATTTAGGACAAGTTGGGATAATAATAGAATTTAGGTATCTATCAAAATATTGAATTATATTAGCAACCTATGTTCTAGGGAATGAGAACTAATGAGGTTGATCTAATGGATTATATAGATCAATTCACTATATATATGAGAACATGGATTAACAAATTAATGTTTTAACAATTCAAGTGGTAATTGTTACCAATGTCTCATTACATAAATCTCTCCAAGAAGACATCTTTGAGAAATGGGAGGACAATAACTAGGGGAGTAGAATCCAATATGTTCCAATAGTGGATCTATTTCATATGACCATATTTTTACTAAACATGATATTTCCAACATATAATTTATTGTAAGTGATTAATAGTGAAATCCATGATATCCTCAAGAGATGCTGAAAATATTATCCACATATAATTATGAGAGTGTAAGGGATATGTTCCTTGTAATTATGAGAGTAAGGGACATTAGTTTTTTATGGATAAAACCAATGATTAATTATATATATATATATCGAATATTATAGATATGTAGACGTAAAGATAAATAGAATTTCATTTGAGATAGTGTTATTCATATCTACAAATAATAAGTGATGTGTGACATCTAATACAACTAAAAAATATAAAATATGAAATTAGTTGTTTCAGTTTATTGGATAATGCATAGTAAGTAATTTTTTGTCATAATATATATTATTATTATCCCACTTTTGGTACTAGAAAGGATGTAAATATATTATAGTGTACAAATATAATATACATGATAATATCATCTCATGAGGAGTCTTACTCAAGGACTTGAAGTCAAATAAAACAATGTAGTCCAGTACTAGTGATGTGGCCATCATAATAACAAAATCCATAACAAAGTAGAAGCATGATATCATCATGGTAGTGCCTTAACTAAATTAGTTGACATAGTAGAAAAATTAATTTCTTAATGTAAATTCAATGAAAAATAAAATAGGAATGTATGATGACAGAAAGTGTGTATCCTTCTCTTTGAGATATCATGAGATAAGGAGAAAATATTAAGTGACATGTGATTATAAGAGATGTTCATCTTTCTTTTACTATTAATATAATATTTTGTGGAATGGTTGGGTTTCTAGACTCCACTATTGGTCTTTGACTAATATTCACAGATATTGAGAAAATTATTTAGATGTTCACTCCCTTATAATAATCAATAGCTATTATATTATAATTAATATCAGTTTAGTAAATAATGGTCCCCACCACTAATTCTATGTTTTTTAGAAGACACTGTAACCATGTAATAAATATATTCATATTATATGATTTTATAATAATTACTATTAAATTTATTTATAAAAAATATTCATAAGATATTATGTGAATATACTAAAAATATATAATGAAGGAATATTATTTTAATCATCAGGGAATATTTAATATTCTTGAGAACAAAGAATAGAATTAATGTCACAAATTTATGAGATAATTTATTTATTATATTATAAAAATGATATAAAAATATGAATGAAGTTTATTTCAATGTTATTAGTTCATACCATTTCGGTTGTAACATATTTTATGGGCATTTCTTATCCAAGGGTTAGGGATCAATTTTTTTATATTTTTTAACCCACTATATAAGAAAGTGGATGATCTAAGTTAGTGTATTATTCATTTTATGATTATGATATCTTATCTCCCCCCCTAAACAACTATCTAGAGATATAAAATCATTATTAAGGCAATAGAACAATGTTTTCCTTCAATGGTCGAATGATGGTCGTAGTGGTGATCAACAAGGTGTTGAAGGCTTCATCAGATCATTTCTCCAACACATGGATTTATTGTATCTCGATTCTCATTGATTTAAAAAAAAATATTTTTGATATAGACGGACGTAAATTTGGTTTCATCTTGTAATGGTCATCAGGGACGTGCAATTTTTGTATGTCTTGATATTAATCGAGTTAGTTTTCATATTTAATTTTCACGCATAGATTCCACACACTGGATCCTTGACATTTATAATGGTTTGTGCATCATCAATGATTATGTAGTTATGTTAATTAGTTTTTGAAATTTTATATACCCACACTATATTATTCCACTACAACCCCCAGTACCTTCAATATGCACATTATAAAATAAGATAGTTGTATAACTAAAATGTATGTCCCAAAGAATGAAACTTTTAAATGAATAAACACTAAAAAGATCATATAATTTATTTGAGAATTAATAATTGGAGTGATTCTATGTGACACATTTAAATATATAAAAAATTCGATATAAAACATAAATAAAAAAAATCATTTCACACATATTCACTACCTGATATAACCAATAATTATGTGATATAATACAATGAATACATTTTTAGATAAAAATCATTTTAATCATTTGTGACATTCATATAAAATCACAATGAATGAAATATTTTTAAATGAAAAATAATATTAAATGAAGGGTGGATGATTTATGTTATAAAATTTAAAAATTTGATTATTTATTCCATTTAAAATAGATAATTAATATTTCATTAAAACATTCCCTATTGAAGAGAAATTTAGACTAAATACTATACCATGAGTCCAGACATTCCATTGGTATAATTTAACTCCTATAAAATAAAATTAAATAAATTATTTTATTTATTAATAAAATTATTTCGTGTTTAAAATCAAATAAATTACCAATTATTTAATTAATTATAATGGAATATTAAATTACTTAAATTTTAATGTTCAGGTTAGGTGTTTTGAGGACATTCAGTTCATAGTTGAAAAAGGAATTTGATATATTGACCATATAATATGTCATAATTATTAAATCCTATAAAAAATAATAATAATGGAATAATTAAACATCTTATATGTAATTTATACTTTAAAAGACCCTAAAACATGGTTTTGAAAATTTATTTGTGTTATAAACATGGAGATGGGAGGCCATCTGTACGCTTGATTAATGTTTCCACTTTTCAAACAAAATCATAGAAATAGTGTAAGAATTATTTTACATTAATATGTTTATTATTATATCATCAATATTATATTATCTCATTAAATAATTTACTGACTCCCATCATATGATGCGGTGATGAAAAAATCATACCGCTTCGTGCAAGTCGTAATCCACATGTATTCATAAATGATGTTATAATTTTTTAATGGATGATTTTTTTAAGATATATGATATATTGTCTTTAAATAATTATAATTTTTTAATTAATATAATTTATACACATTAAATCTATAATTATAAATATCCATTATAGACATTGATGGAAAACAAAACACATCACTACACGAGGCGGTGGTCTTCCATACACAAGAATGATGTATTCATTTACCTTTTAATGGGTGAAGATGATATAAATCTGTTATGAATTAAAATAAAAAAATATTATAATATGGAAAATACATACGTTATTATATATTTATTATTTATGATTGTTTTATGATGTTAATATACGTAATAAATCTTAATCATTCAGTAAAGTGTTAATCCTTTTTTTTCGAAAACCTCTTTTTAGTTACACATTAATATTTATAAGTTATTATTAATCTCAATTTTTGACATCTATAACATATATAGGGATTTCAATAATATATTTGGGTAGGTAATTTCCAAACAATAATTCTATGGTGTTGTTATGGGTAGAGGATATGATGTTCCATTTTACAGGTGAGGGGAGGGGCATTTTTTCAATTTATTAATGTAATAAATAAATATAAATTTATTTTCATTTTGACGTTGATATAAATTGATATAAGTACAATTTACAATTATTAAATTTCCAAATAATCTCAAAAACTTTAATTTTTAGAGGTTATGATTATGTATTACACCTTTCTCATTATTTCATCCCATCATTAACAATTTCAAAAATTACGACAACATTACTATTTTTTCTATTTTGGGGTAATGAAAGATAATATATATAAAACAATGACCCATAAATTCACCATGTATTGTGTTTTAAAACAAATCCAATTATATTGGATGTATATATAATTTTTGTTAACTTCCAATCATTTAATAATATATTTTTTTATTATGAAATATCATTAATATAATTATTGGAAATATAAGAAATATTTTAATATAATATGTGCCTAACTCATGTAAAATGGTTCAAAATAGAAATGTTTTCATTTATAAGTAGTATATGGTATTAATAAAACCCTATGACAAAATTTTAAAAGGCTTAGGTAACATTTAAAACCTTAACTTTTGGATTACCCACTCGGTCAATAAATTTTAACATTAAATGTGGTAAATAATTTTGCATTATTAAAGGTTTATAAATTGAATTATAAGGTTGAAATTTTATTGTAAATTTAAACAAGTAAACATTAAATATTTTATCTCCCAACATGCCTCAATATATATTTGTATTATGTTTAAATATTTATTAAAATATTATTTATCATAAAATATCATTAATGTTAGTTTTGCACTTTTTTATTAGGATGAATTTAATTTCAAAAAAATAAGAATGCTTTCCAAATATGAAACATTAAAAAATCATAAATATATTCTAATTATCTATATTTTTTAACACTATATTTTTTTATAAAATCACTTACTTGATTTGTTTTTCTTATTACACAATAACTGTGTTGGCATTGTATAAGAATTTTAAGTAATTATGTTAATGCTTAGAATTATAAATATATAATCATGGTAGAAAAACATTAAATTAGTAATTTATAATCAAAATATGGCTATACATTCATTTCATAATATATTAATAATATTAATGCAATAGTGTGACATTTCTAACTTTATCCTTTACATCAAATATTATAACAATCAAAAGAAAATATAATAGAAAACAAATCCATATTGTTGATGTTATAATTCCTATAAATAAAATAAAATTATAAAATAAAATAAATAATTTTTCAAAATAAATTTAAGCCATATGACATTAGTTTTAAACCTAATATTCCCATTTTTTCTTTTTCGATGAAAAAAATATTTACCATGAGTACTATTTATATTCACAAAAAATAAAATTATAAAATGTACAACAAATAGACCTCATGGTTCTGAATTGAGAATTTGTTTTTTAGTAACCAATTAATAGAATTGGTAGAAATGTTTTCAATAGTAAAAAACAAAATGCAATGAAAAACTGTTTCTTGGAAAAATTAAATTATTAAAGTATTAAAATATTTTTATTACAAATTCAACTATTGAATCGATTATAATGAAAATGATTTGATTATTCATAATATAATAGATCTAATTTCACATTGAAATAATTTCAAAATTAAATTGATCTTTTTAAATGCATGGAAAAATACAGTTTTCAAAAAAACCAAGTATTTTTTACTATTCACAAGAAAATCAATACATTATGAAACTTCTAAAACATTTGTACAAATATATTTTTTGGATGATGGGGTAATTATTTTCATTATTTTTTATATATAATTTATCAAATTTATATAATTTAATAATAAATTTCTCTCACAAAAAACAATAAAAACCATTTTTAAGAAAACAAAATTTGAAAAGATAAAATGTATTTACTAGAAAATTGAGGTATTATTTCCTAAGAATTAATCTATAATTTTTTAAAGATTATTTATATATATATATATTGAAATTAGGATAATACTTTCATACCATCAAATTTATGCACATGGTTAAAAAAATATTAATATTAATTTTTCATGGTTTATTTAAGATTAGTGTTTAATATATTATACACTATGAAACATTGTTTTAATTTAAAATATTATGATATTAGGTTATCCCCCACCATTAATAAATTACATCCATGTATGTTGAATATGATTTTTGAAATTAAAGGTTTGACATTTGCAAATTCCTTCACTAAAAAACCACATTGTAAAACAGGTTAACAAAATAACATTTTGAAAAGAGGAAATAGAAAGTGAGAGGGTTATATGGAAAAAAAATACCATATTTAAAAATAGGAGAAACTTTATTTGGAATGAAATTATGGGAATAGTGAAAATTAATATCCAAATAATTATAGAGACTAGCACAGATCATTAATCATAAGAGTTTGATTTATCATGAGAATGATAATGAACAGAAGAAAATAAACCAATTAGATGTAAAAATTAATATTGATTCATTAGAATGATGGTAATATGATCAATGTTTTAATTAAAGATAATATCCTTAGATTTGAGGAATTATTTTGTCCATTTTGATTAAGAATAAAAGGAAATACATGAACATGACATGTATAATTTCATCCTTTATTCAATTTCCATCAAATTTTCATATTTCTATACAAAAATAGTATTTAATAAATTTTCCATTTCAAATTAACTAACGTCAAAAAAATATCCGATAACATATTCCATAAAACCTTTTATATTTATTTATCCTATCTTTATATATTACCTAAAAACTAAATGGTTTTTCAAATGTAAAAAAAATATCCAAAATTCATAAACCATTATATAAAGATATATTAGATTAATATATAAATATAAATAATAACAAAAAATTATGAATATAGATAATTCCATAAATAAATTTCATTAGGTTATGAAAAACATAATCATTAAAAAAATTAACCTTAAAGGATAAGTCAAAACATTCATCTTATATCAACAAAAAATTAATAGCATTTATTCCAAATATTTTTTTTATTTTAATACACATGTTAATCCTTATAGTTATATTTATATCTTCCAAATGAAACATCTCCCAAAATATAATTTATTTCAATTTTAAATAAATACATAATCTTATAATGGAGTGAGATCCACCAAAATATCATGAATCAAATATGGAAACTATCTTAAATTAAGGTCCTAATCTTTAACATAATATCTATGAAAAGATTACTATGTCAATTGATCAATTTTTAAATCAATATTATCCACATCCCACTATAAAATAGGCTATGATGAATTTGAGATCTAGTAATATACAAACCAAAAGAGTTATTTAAACCTAAATAGAGTATTTTTAATAAAACCCATTAAAATTTTAAAATCATCTCAAATTACCATCACATAAAAACTCAATCTGTGATTCTAAGACATAAAACATAGAATGAACCATAAACATAAAAAGAAATCTAGCCATAACTCAAATATATCCTTTCAGGAAATAGAATCCAAATCTATAATGTTTTCTAAACCGTACACTAAAACCATGTTTAATATCCCTGATCTAGGACTCTTGCATCTGATGCTGGAATATCATCATCGCATTTTTGGAATTGGTACCAATAAATTTGACACAATTTCAATAATACAAATCAATAAACATTAAAAAAATTTATCACAAACATATCCAAGGAACTATTAGGTTTTTATTATCTCAAAATTAGGGTAAAATCATACCTAAAAACACGGATAAAAAAATACGTGTTCATAAAAATGTACATCATCTCATTCAATTTTCATCAAATCTAGTAACATTCATAAACATAACATACATATAAAAATTCTTCAAAACTTGTTTAAAAGGAAACATAAGAAAGTTGAGATCAAATTCTCAATAACGATGAACATATTTATTAACAATTCATAGTAATTATTGATAATAGGATGAGAATAAGTGAAGGACTACATAATCAAAGTGCATGAGAATTACATAATAGAATTCATACCCATAAAAACCATACAATAAAACATGTGACAAGGAATAATGTTCTAAAAATGTCACAATTCCAAAAAATTAATAATCCTCAGCCATGTGATATCAATATTGATCAATGAAATTTTTAAAAACTCATAAAGGTAATAAAGAAATGGTGATGGTATCTTGGATGATTATCTTCATAAAATCCATAAAAGTTCCCTTAATGGTGGAATATGAAATGTCCTAGGCCTAGTTCACTCCTAAGTAGCTAAACTTGTTCAGTCACATGGCCCCACGTTTTCCTCCCTGTATTCCAGAGGCTATTAACTAGCAGTGATGGCCTAAATTAGTAGTGGAGAGACAATACCATCATGGATAGAGTATTAGAATAGTGAATGTAAGAAAATAAAAATAATGAAAATAATGAAAATAAAAATGTATGATAGAAAACAAATCCACTGCAAGACTAGAATAATCCTATAAAAAATTATTAGAATGTCATGATGATACAAAAATGAAATATAAATACATAAAAGTGGGAATCTAGTACTATACAAGTATAATAAAGAAAAAAATTATTAAATGGTTATCACAATTCATCACGGGTGAAGGCTCAGTACTATGATCTGACGAAATTATGCTATGTGTCATTCAAGGATCTAGACACATGTACTTACTATTTTCTATACCCTTGACCATGAAGTCTATCTGTATACCATACGGTAGGCCAAAAAATGTGTGGGACATACTATGTAGTCAACCAAAAACTGCGCCTATAATAAATATTGCATGTCTATGAAAACTATATCTATGAGTAGGTATAATAGTAAAGTATTTAATGAAAATGACACATATAAACATGTCTATAATAAGGACTATAATAATGATAAGACTATACGAAAGAATATCAGTTAACAATAGTATGGTGTGAATGTTTCTACTAGCTCTAGCATACACATCATATGTAAAATGTATTAGACCACATTGACGAGGTCTCAAGGATGTAGTCCAATGTGACCACCACGAGTATAAGGAAATCCAAATTGTATCAGACCATCATGGGATACATTGTAAGGAATGAACAAGGAGACCTAATATCTAGATATATAAATGTATATAGAGGTTATTGGTTCCCTTCAACGATCACACCCATTGATTCCAAACCGTAATATTGATTAGTGTCATACCGTAATAAGGATAATTTTAATACAATAATAATGAATATCAATAAATAAAATCTAGGTAAATGATAGTGTCTATACCCATTTTCAATCATCCATTCTATTATAATATTCTCATACAATCCATTCATCAACTCCTTTAAATTATTTAAGGCTTCCATAATTATGTTGAATGATCAAACACCCAAAGGGGAATTCTTATCTTAGGAAGATGAATGAACCCACCTCTGAGGTGGCTTGGGATTAGGTTGAAAACATCCAAAACAGACAAGGTTCTACATGGTCATAATATTAAGGTAAAAATATTTATTTATGAAATTGATAAATAGTTTGGAGGAACGTTTTGAAGGTCCAATGTGCCAAAAAATGATTATAATTTAATAAATGAAAAAAACATAGAGAATAATTATATAACATAATATATATGGTTCAATATTAATAGGAATATTTTATAAGATCATATATTGATCTGAATCGTAAAAACATATGATTTGAAAAATTTCCTATAAATCGGGTATATTGGATCACACAAAAATTGAGCATAAGATGGAGATAAAATATTGGAAAAAAACATAAAACATCAATTCTATTATTGAGAGGAATCCAATTTCACATAAAAAACCTCATTCAGCCGTTGGATGAGGATGTAATATAAAATCCCAATTTAGGCATATGAAGACTCTAATGGTAGAAGAGGTTTGTGCATATAAGGGAAAATAAAAAAAAGGTGGTTGAGTTATACGAAAAGGTCTAGAAAATAAAAAAAATTCTCCCACATTAATAGGTCCCATGATATTCCATCATTGTTGGCCAAACTATGTGATAACCTAGAGAGAAACATAATCGTTTGAAACCCCTTGTATGTTTTAGGCACATCACACACCCATATGCATTGTTATATTGATGTAGGCTATGTTCATATTATAATTTTAGTGTTTTCCAAACATCATGTGATATAAGGTTTTAGTATAGTGAATTTTCGGGGTCGGGCCCAGGGGCGTTAAGATGGAAATGGGAACTCATGGTCTGGAACCCTTTGATGTAGGATTCCATTCATATTGGTTCAGTTTGGGAAAATTGTTTCTTGAGGGTTGATTTTTAACCTCTCAAATAATAGAGGGATCATGATAAGAATTAGGGATCTGTAGAAAATAGTATATTAATTAGGAATTGGTTGGATCCAATGGTTGAGGTTCCAAAGTAAGAGGATGTCAAAAGTTAACTATGGTCAAATAAAATAGTTCATCCTAAGACATAATTAGTCCTTGATCAAGAAATAGTGACATCTCAAATGAATTATGAGTAGATTATAAGGTATAATTCAATTATGGTTATTGGTTAAAAATTAATCTACCCCAACCAGGATTGGGTCCTTCACTCAAATATATTTAGTTCATGGATATGGGACTGAACAAGATTGTTATTATAAATTTATCTTGATTACTAATCATTTACCTTAGAATGTTGAGAATTTATAATTTATTGAATTCATATTCAACTAATCTCAATCCATATCCTAGGGGGTTTAGAAACTCATGAAAGGATTGAACTTAAGTAAGTAAATAATTTAAATAATTCCCATCAATCTAGAAATAATTTAATTTAGATGATTGAAAAACATTCAAGGATTAGGTTTGGGAATTTAATTATGACCAAGTAGTTTATAATCAAACACAATTCAAAAAACTACTTACTTTGAAAAACTATGAATCATGAATGCAAGTGAAAGTGTCCCAAAATTCAGTAATTGAAGATGATGGTTTGAAAAGGAATGAATAAATATGATTGAAAAAAACTCACAAAACATTTATTAATGTAAAACAATAAATTAAAACTATTAAATTTGGAGTTTGGGCTCTGGGGAAAAAAATAGAAATAATAGAGGAAAACCTTTTAACCCTAGAACTCTCTAAAATCCAAATCAATGCTACTTTCCTTATAGGATAAATTGTACACACTGTGTAATAGGGATTCACATCGTGTAATGCTGATCTATTCATTCCTCCATTAATTTTTAATTTATGTGTACCTCATGAATATCTCATTCGATATTTGATGATCTGACTCCTTTCACATTGTGTATCCAAGACTCATGATCTGTACCTTCCTTTATGAATTATCATCAGTGTGGGGATATCGCTCAAAGGGTTCATGACATGTATTTGAATACCATTACATGTAATGGATTCTTCATTTTTAGTTTCCAAAACATCTATGATGACTTATTTTATGAATTTTTAAGAGCTGTTAATGTCTAGTAAAAATCATGTAATGATATTTCCCAATGTTTAATTTGAAATTTTTATCTTTCTATGAATTTTATCCATTGGAACATTAGAAACTATTTGATGACAAAAATAACGCATACCAAGTTAAATATCATTTACATCATTGAACACCCATAACTAAATTATTGAAAAATGTATATATGATTTTACTTTTTCAAATTCTCCCACAAATGAACAATTTATTGTCATAAAGATAAAATATATCAACAAAGATCTCAAAATGTTAATCAATGATTAAATCAAGGCACATTCATTATTTCTAGGAAAATAAAACTAAGGGTATGAATAAATGTTTAGTCTGCATAATTTTCCCTTCATAGAAAATATTCTATGCCTCATAACCCTATTCATTATAAATATTCTATCCTTTAAATTATAATCTCCTAAATGATCATTCAATTATATAACCATTTTCAATGTACCACATAATGAATTATCTCTCATCAATCAAGGTAAAATGAAACTATATATATTCTGAAAAATTTATTAAATGCCCCTAAATATAGGAATGAATTGGTTCTATCAACTCTAGCTTGTAAAAAAATATAAAATTAATTATAAGGGGTACATAAATTGGTTTCTAATGACTCTGAGGCAGTGGCTAGGTAGGTAAAAAGTGAAACAAAACTCATAAAGTAGAGTAGTCTCTAATGTATAATTCCTGGTTGTCATCAAAGAGGTAATAAAATTACATCACCATAAATAATCAAATCCATGCTCTCATTAGCTGAAATTAGATCCATGTATATGTCATATAAGTGAAATAAGGGATTCAAGTTCCTCTATTTTTCTTTTTTATTTTTATTTTTAAGATGTAATTTTTATGTCAGATATCTCATCCATCCAATAACCAAATATGACCCTTTAGGGGATTCATCGATCTAGAAATGGTTATTTTTAACCTTCCCAATACATAACCCTTGTAAATGTTTCTTCCATTTCTTTTATATTATTCAAAGGAACATGATAGACTAGAAAGGGAAAATATTGTCCATGGATCACAATCCAAGGGTATAATGAGAAAAACAATACATCTACATAACTTAATCATCTCATACTATTTGAAAAACATCCCCCCATACTTATTCAAAGTACAAACATGCATTGTATAATGAGTATACAATTATAGATTTAGAATCCCAGGTATCACTCATAAAATATGTTCTGAAAAAAATGAAATTATATGTTTAGAATCCTCTTTAGATTGAGAATTATAGAAGATACTAGTAATCACTAATGGTATAAAACCAATTCAAATGTCAATTAACCATAATTTCAAAATTGATGAATTTAAATAAAATCACTATGTTAAAGAATCATTATAAAAATCTATATAAAGATAATAAATGATTTCAATGAATTTTCTACTTAAATGTTTCTTTTATTTAAATGGGAATAATGTTTTTCAAATTTAAACGATACTTCCAACTATAAAAGAATATCTCTTATAAAGATATTAACTAAAAAAATAAAGCTCATATAAAATAAATTTATGTTAATTAGATGATGTTTGAGGGAATTGAGAGATTTCTATATGCATTGGCATTCCATGATGGAACATTTGATGTCCTGATGTTGAATCTAGGTTACCTTCAAGATGGGATAACAAAACAATCATGCACTATATGAAACATTATTCCACATGATTAAATTATTATTATGAATAAATAATTGCAGGTTCACATAATTATGTGAAATGGAAACCATTTTTATTAATGATCTAGAAGTTTTATACAATAATATAAAGGAACACGTGAAAATTATGAAAAGGGGTCAAGAAAAATAGTAAGCATAAGGACTCGCACATGTAAAATGATTAACTAGGTGTTGGCTCCCATAAAGTACTAATAGAAACCTCGGCTTCTAGATGGATGGACTAATATATCAGGCGATGATGTCCATTAGCCCATTTTCTCCTCCAGTGTCAACAGTAATTTCTGGTTGTTTCCTACATCTCATAGTGTTCCTTGAAAGGAATGACAACATCATGTGATTGGTGAGTATTGATCAAATTATGATTAAAGGATATTTATTCTCATCATTGTTTACAATATTCAAGAATCATTAGCGAATGTTCCTGATTTAGATGTTTTATTCCTACCATGTTTTATGTCACTCGTTGAATCTGAACAGATGGTGTTACAGGTCCATCAACAATCATAGACAAGACAATGAATCAAGAAATGAATATTTAAAATTTTAAGATAAGAAAATTCAACCATGTAAAAGTGATGAAAATTATGTACCCATATATAAATATGATTGGAGTGGTAAAAAATGTAGAAATAAAAAACTACAATGTATAAAACATTGTCCATGATAAAAAACTAAATAAAAAATTATCAATGTGGTTTAATGAGATAATACTATAGAATATAAAATCTCCTCCAAAGTCGACTATCTATCTCGTGTTAGGGGAAGCAGTTCAGTTTGATCAGTGTTCTCTCAGAAAGTTTGGAAGGTGTATTAGCAATAGAGTGTAGAGTCATGGAGATGAAAAAATGGGATAAGCTAGCTTGAGAATAAGACTTTATTGGAAGTGGGGTTGTGAGTTTAGATTCAAGATAAAAATAGGGTACCTCCTTATTTGAGGATTTTTCCGCACCCTTTCCTCATCAGGCCTACATGATGAGTTACTATCATTGGGTAGCAAGGATAGTGATCTCTGGTGGCATGTTAGTGTGGGATGTGTGTTGAGAGAGATATGTATAAGTGGAGAGGGAAGTAGGCTCTACTGGTGGCATAGAGTTTGTTGTAGAAGAGTGTGGTGGAGGGGTGGTGAAATCAGAAAGATCTTCTATGGGTAGGTGTACGTGGGAGGATGCAAAGCTACATAGACCAAATATCTGGAGGGGTGGGATACATGGGTGGAGAAATGGTGGATGATGAAGTTGTAGGGGAAAGGATATGGGTAAGAGGTTCTGATGGGGAAGTTCTAGGCGGATCAGGTGTAGGTTATGCTGTTGGTTGCGGGTCTGGTGGTGTTGACACATACATTCCTAGTGCCCTGTGGTATGTATTATCTTCCTTCACTATGAGATGTATCATTTATGGCATCTAGATATCAATGAAATCTATAGTTCTAAGGGATGTTTGGTGAAGAGACTCATCAGAAACTATGAGATTTCTTGTAAGGTGTGTAATGAGTAGACCACTAATCAATGAGCCTCTACTACACAATGCATGAGTCTGACAATAGTAGGTGAATTGAGAAACCATGTTGATGGATGGTCCAGTAATCATTGCTGCCAAATTGAGAAAATCAACCTCGATCATGATCCATTGGGACTTTTACCAAGTAAACCATTTGTGGGGAAGGAATCTATGGTGTACCAGTAATGTTGGATAGTGTAATTCAGTGGGCATGGTGATCTACTGGTTATGAACTGATTGAGTATCTCATGCACTCATTTTTCACAGGATCCACATTTCAGACTAAGGAGGGTCAAGTAGAAGTGTAGTTATTAACTCAAAAATAACAAACTCATCTTTTGAGATTCTGAGACTGATTAAAAATTTGTAAAATGATATCTACTATTCTCATCATCCTAGATGGAAATGTAAGATATCCACGGAAACCTCCAATGTATATATGAAATCTATAAACATCCCTCTGTATGTTTCCTCACATAGCTCAATAATGCATTTGAAATGAATTCTTGTGAGTTGGTCTTGAATGTCATCGATTATTTTCACTTGGTAAATAATGAGAAATTCTCGAGTCATGTTTATTATCATGGGCTTCGCCTGCAACTTGTTGAGGTTGACTCAATGATGGATTATAATAGGTTGTTGTGGGTGCTTATGAAGGTGTCTTATGTGAAACTCCTTGTAGACATTTTACTAGTGGTTACTTTTCGTGGTCTGAATTTGACTCAATAGTTTTTTTCATAACATTTTGTTCCATCCAATAGTGTAAGGTAGATGGTGGGGAGAAGATGAGGTGAAATGGTTTGAGGGGAAGGATGAATGGGAGTGTCGGGTTAGTTTTAGATTGGAGGGATATGAGGTTCATCAGGTAAAGCTTAGAGTTAGGGAATGTGAGGTGTGCATGTGAGTTCATTGTAGGGAGGGAGAGTATGTTCTGTTGGGTGTGGTAGAGAGTGATAAAATTTGTGGAGTGAATGAGAGTTATCGACTGGGAGGGAGAGGCGGTTTCAGTAGAGATAAAAGAGTATGGGTGATTTTTTATTTGGAAGGAAGAAATAAATGGGAGGTAGAGGAGTTGGATCACAATAGGGGGGTCACATGTCAGTATAGGAGGGAGGATGATGGTCAATCGGGAGGTGGGTTTTTTGGCAATGAAAATAAATTTATGGCATGTGATTTTTTAAACAAGTATATGTATTTTACATGTCATATAATTACATTTCATAACTTACACTACTAGGTTTTTATAAAAATGTTTACCAAAAAAACATTACACTTCATGTAAGAGGGTTAGATGATGTGTAATTAACATTTTTTGCTCATCTTCTATTCAAACCTCTGCATTCATCTCATAGACTATCCTAGTTTTTCAAATTCTATTTTAATATAATCTTTCTTAGTATGTCCTACCTTGGGATTCCTCTCAGTATTTACTTCCATTAACGTCAAAATATTGACTCTATTATGGATCAGATGAACATAAGGATGATAAAATACCCTTCACGGAAGGGTTCTGGAATATTTTTTTCCTTTCTCTATTATCATGGAATGTGGTCCACCATCCCTTAGTATTTCAATATTCATATAGGGAAAATGGTGAAAAACATTGATGGGGTGAGAGCATCTAGATTTTAGTTATTTCTACTAATATTATCAATCAATAATTCAATAAGAGGATCATATCTCCTAGGATTAAGATATTTATTTCAATACATTGATCAGGTAATTTCATATTTCTTTTTTTATAGAATTTGGAATTTTTAAATTTATCTCTTAGGATTTCATCCAATTCAACTAACTATAGCATCCAATGTTTTATAGCATTTTTAGAATCTAAATTTATCTATGTAATTGCATATTATGTGTGATTATCTAGTTCAACTTGAATACTACATGGTTTCCTATAAACCAATCCAAATGGTGTCGTATCAATCGGTGTTCTGTACATAGTGTGGTGTACCCATAGTGCAGCATCCCATTTCAAGATTTCGTATATTAGACATGTAGCCACAGTCATTTCCATTATTTCTTTATCTTCCTATTTGAAATTCAACTTAATAAATTTTTTGTAGATGTTACTAAGTTCCTATTTTATACCGGATTCTATATTTTTTAGCAATTAATTAATAGCTATGTTGGTAAAATGTGATCCTTGATCACTAATGAGTAATATATGGAATCTGACTATTGGGAACACATTCTTTTTCATGAATTCCCTGACCACTTCTCCTTGGTCAAGTGAAGTGGATTAATCTTCTACCCACATTGATATGTAGTAAATGCCAACAAGAATATAGGATATTCCATGTGAATTGAAAATTTTTCTCATTGAATATATAGCACATACATCGAGGATTTCTACATCCATTTTTGGGGTTTGATTCCTTTTGTTTCGTTTCCAAATGGTACCACATCGACGTCACCTATCACAGCTGTGAAATAATTCCCTCGAATTATAGGGTAGAGTGGGACATATAATTCAGCCTTATAGAATATTTTCTATAATGTGCTCGATACAATGATGTCCTCCTATTGCTGACTTATGAAACATTCATATCACATTTGGGAATTCATTATTGGGAATGAAATGTCGCAATAACCCATCACCTCAATTCTTGATCATTAGTGGTTCATCCTATTATTAATACTTTTATTTATTTTTTAAATCGTTTCTTTGGATGGTCGTAGAGATCATGAATAAAAAATCCCATGGAGTGATAATTAGAAATATCGAAAAACCACATATGTACAATAAATTTTAAAATGGGGTATGTTAGGAAAATCAACATCAATGTCAGTATCATTTTCATCCTTGATTAATTGTAGAATAAGTCGAGATAAGTCATCATCAATAACACTTTCCATTCATTTTGTAACATTGATCAAAATATCAAAATCATGTAGAAGAACAGTTTTATTTATTAGCATTCTCTTGGCATCCTTATCATTTAATAAATATATTAGGGTAGCATAATCAGTGTGAACAATCACCTCATATTAGAACAGATAGGGTTTGATCTTTTCATAGGCATACACAACATCCAAGTGTTCTTTATCTAGATTGGTGTAGTTGACATGGGCTTTATTAAGTGTATGGATAGAGTAGTATATAGGACAATATATGTGACCAATACAGTTTCCTATGATAGCATCAATAACAATGGTACTAGAAGCACAAATAAATTCAAATTCTTTACCCTAATCAGGTGAAATGACTTTATGGGTTGGTGTTAGAATTTTCATATAGGTATTGAATGTGTTTTGACATTATATAGTGAATTAAAATCGAAATTTTGTTGAAAATAGGTACATTATTGTGTGGGAAGATTTTAAATGTATTTTACAAGTCAAATGTTGAATCCAGCATGTCCCCTAAAGCTTTTTGTACCGTTCCATGTTGAAGGATATGGTAAATCGTTGATGGGCTTAATCATGACTATATTTACATATATTCCCTCTTGTGAAATTTTATGTCTAATGAATCTTCCTCCTTGATCAATATAATCAAATTTGTTCTAATTCAATAGTAATAAGTTTTCTTCACATCTTCATTGGACTAACACTAAATTTCATAGGCATACATCAAAATATCATCCAAAAAATGAGAGGAAATCCAGGAATATTTTTTGGAATTTCTATTCCATATCAGGGAAATGATACATCATTCATATATGAATCTTTTTTATAGCATTACACATTTTTATTGACTTGATAATCTAAGGGAAAGATCCAAATCGACCTGTAAATGTTGTTTTTGAGTAATAATCTAGGTTGAATGTAATATGATTAGAACTTGAATATCCATCTACGAAATAATAGAATTCACTAGATTCTAGTCATTCCAACATCTAATACATAACGGTCAGAGGAAAATTCTCTTTTCCTGTTCCTCTATTCAAGATTATATAATCCCTACAAACTCACCATCTAGTGATGATGTGGGTTGAGATCAATAAATTTTCATTGGTTTTCTCCACTATGAGTCCTCATCTCATAGGGACTACATGTAGCGGTCCCACCAACTACCAAATAGAGAGTTAAATGTTTATTCTGGAAGACAATATTTTAATCACATACTTTTTAACAACATACTTCATTAGTGGTGTGATCCGCCTTTGAGTTTGGAATTTTGGTTTTCATTTATCCTGGAGTATAATTTTATGGTTGCACACAGTAGGCCTGATTCTTTTAATGTTAACCACTCCCTTGAAAATTTAATTCAAGTGTCATTTCAAGACTTCTACATATTTTTCTTATAATACCTGGGATATTGTAAACATGATGATTACAAGAAGAGAGGTTGAAGAAATATATAATAAATACATAAGAGGGACGAGTGGATACCTAAATTAAAATGTCTGGGGTTGAATGATTGAGGGTGTGAAGGTTGTAATTGTTTCCCTTGTGAGAGTTTTATTCATTCCAACATACTCAAATTCATATAATTCTTCTATATCTGGGAGTGAATCATCGATATCTTCTCCAATGTTAATGAATTCATTTCATTCTTGGGTATGATATAAGGTGTTACAATCTATGGAATATTCTGATTTTTTTCATCTTTGACAAGTATGAAGACTACAAGTTCTTCTCCAAATCAAAATATTAGTTGACCATCATTCACATCTATAAGATCCTTTCTTGTGGCTATGAATGATCTTCTGAGAACAATAGGGACATGATGTTATTCTTCCATGTCTTGAACCAGGATGTTTTTGTGAATGAATATTTTCCCAACATTGACTAGAACACCCTCAATAATTCCTCTAGTTTACAATATTTATCGATCTACAAGTTATAGATCTTCTCATGTTGGTTTTGGAACTTGATTCACCAACATGAAAAATTAACTCATTGGAATTTTTTTATTCTTTTTCTATGATTTCATTGGGATATTCAAAATTTACATTCAATGATTGTACATGGGAATGAAAAAAGTTTGTAGTATCTCATATTAGGTGGGATTTTAAATTTAACAAAAATAAATCAATCTCTATTTAGTGAGATGATACTACGATCATCCATTTTTCATTTGTTGGATATAAAATCCTTAAGAAATTATTCCTTAACTGGGATCTGAGCGGAACCCTCTGAAATGGGTAAATTGATATGTTATTGTTTGAACATTTCCAAAACCATAATTTACTTTCCCTCTTATATTCTTTTTATTTCACTTTTTTGGAAAAAGTTATGGTGGCTTGTATAATGGTGGGAAATCAAAAACCAGGTACTTTGTTTTCTGAGGTATTTGGGTTTTTGTAGCTAGTGATGCATCGTTGGTTATCATGTGAGCGGTCCTATCAGCTTCTTCATCTTCTAATAGTTAATTATTATTAGGTAATTGAGTTTTTCCTTCATCCACTACACCTCTTTTTTTAAAATATAGAATTTTCCTACTTCTCAGCTGAACATCCTCAGATTCCTTCCTTGGATATGTCTCTATATTACCATGTAGTAATTAGTAATCTTTTTGATAGAATATTTGAGATATGAACAATCTAAACTTCACTAATTTTCAAATAAACTCACTAGTTATGGTTTGTTGACTCTTTATTAGTCATCCATTGTTCATCTTTTGGATAAAAATGATACCATGATGATTTATATGTTATTCTAGAGAGGGGCAGTTTGATGATGAGGCCAATGTTAAGAAAGTTGAAACTAATATTATATTCTCTGATGGAAAGTTTGTCATATTATTTAATATTTTGGCTTTGGTACCTGGTTCATGGGAGGTTACCCTAGTGTTTCGTAGTTAAAAATAGTAATTGACCACTTATCTATTGAAAATATCATTTTTTAGGAGGATGATGAGAAGGCCACTGCTGATAATGTTGGTGGTGTTAAAATGATTGGTTTTCATGATTTTAATTAAGGTAACTACAATATTTAATATGTTATTGGACTCCTGACATGATTTTTTTGTGTAATTATGAGGCCACCTCACATTTTTCCTGACATTACCTCCATTATAGGAGATGGAGGGGTGGTGTGGCAGTAAGCTGAGATGATTATAGATTCCATTTTAGCACTTAAACTAACGATCCAATTCAGGTATTCTAATCCACTTTGTTGATTCCATGATGAGGTGGACCAAAATAAATCTAACATAGTCTCGTGTTGTGAGATTCTTATTCTAAAATGGTTCTTTCTACTTCATGTGTTTTGAACATCAATCCTCAATCAGTTGAAGCATCTATAACTATGTGTACTGATGGTTAGAGACCTTTTTTTCAATGTATAGAGCTAGATCCACATGCCTAGTCCCTAGTGTGGGAACATCATCATTAGGTCATTAAATCTATCCCAAAACTCCCATGAATACTCTACATATATCTGCGAACCTTTTTTAATGTCATTATAGAGTTCTAAATTCCATATTAATGTGAAATATTTATCTATAATAGTCATGGATAGATATTCCCAAGTCATGATTGACTTGGGAGATTGAATCATGATCTAATCCATGTATCAGTCTCATAGAGATAGTGTTAATATGAAAATTCTAATTTACTATGATGAAACTACCTAGTTTCAAATGCGATTACATGTTTCCAGGATGTTAGAGATGTTCTCATGTGGGTCATCACAATATAGCCCACTTAACTGGCCCATATTCTAGATCATGTGAATGAGTCCAGGATATATCTCAATGTATATTTTTTAATATGAGTATGCACAATGCTAGGTATAACACCATGGATTGATGGAAATCCATAATCCATGATGGTTCATTCTCATTCCACCTGGTTCTCTACAAGAACTATATGTTGAATGATCAGGTGGTTATACAGGATCAGTCATGATTGATTGTTTTGATCAGACATGTTCGACCAGTGGGGTGGAGAGAGTGATAGAATTAAACTTTTGGGATTTAAGGCTAACTTATATAATGATTCATGGCTGCTTGAATGATTTGAGGGGCCTTGGTACATGCACTATGCTATAAGATAAGGGATGTAATGGAATCATGAGAAAAATAAATAATGAAATTGGGTTACGTATTGGTAATCCCTGGCCTTTTCAAGATGTTTTTTGAGTTCAATGAACATATTTCATATCCCTATCAATGAATCCAAAATTTGATGCACCTATTTGGGTCATTAAATTTTCGCTAGATATTGTCCAATTATAATGTTATTATTATCAAAACAGCACTTTCTATAAGGGCATAGTCTAGTGACATTATGAGATAGATCACATGGGGAGTTACGAAAGAAATAGAATCCAATATATTGGAACCCATTAGTGTAAGATTATTTTTATTTTGGTTCAGTTTAAGAAATTAGATTCTAGAGGATTTATGTTTTACATCAAGAATTAATATGGGATTATGGTTAATTTCACAGATCTATAAAAAAGATTATCATAATTTTAACTTGGTAGGAAACTATGTTTTAGGGTGCAATGAAACCAGAGGTCACTAGTTGACTATGGTTAAAAAATATTTCTACCGTATAGGTAACTATTCCTTGATTGGGAAATTGTTACAACCAATATGCCTTATTCATAGCTTCCAAAGAAAATTTATTTTAGGCTATTGGTCATAACATTATTAACTACAACCTCGATAGGGTCCTTCAGTAAATTATTCCATTGTCAAGGATGTTCGAATGAATTGGATAGACACATGAAATTTACCTTGATTACTAATCCTTAATCATAAAAAGTTCCTAACTACATATTCATTGAATTTAGATACACCAACTCTTGATCCCTACCCATATGTGGTTTAGCCACCCATAGTATTAGTAAACACAAGTAAATGATGAATTGTAATCATTCTCAATATGGGAAAAAATAATTGAACATAAATGATTGAAAAATATGATAGGATTCGTTTTGGGAATTTAATTACGGAAATGATGTTTATAATAAAACACAATTCAAAAAACTACATACATGTAATATGCTTGGAATGTTAATACCAACAAAAGTACTCCAAAATTCAGTTTTTGAATTATATGGGTAAAAAATAATGAATAAAACCCACTAATAAGTAATCATGATACTTGTATTAAAGTAAAACAATAAAGAGGGTTAAATAAAGTTCTATTTTTTGTTTTGGGAATCAAGAAAGGAATAATAGAAGAGTAGTATTCTACTCGATAGGACTATAAAATATGATGTCATACTGAATTATCTATAGTTGAAATATTATAAGATGTGTATTGGGGATTCATGTCATGTCATTTAGATCTGTGATTTCTTATTTGGATTTTTAATCAATGTATATCTCACTTGTATCTCATCCGAGATTTGACCATTTGACTCCTTTCACATCATGTAAATGAGATTCACTATGTGTAGCTTCCTTCCAGATTTATCTTCAAAGAAGGAATTACATTTAAAGGGTTCAAGAAATGTTTCAGAATGTCACGTTGTCTAATGGATTCTTCATTTATAGTTTTCATGACTTCAATTTACGACATGATTAATGAAATAAAACATTTGGTGAAAGACAATTACATGTTGTGTAATTCTGTTTCCGGATGTGTAATATGAAATTTTTCTCTTTTTATTGTTATTCGACATTTAAACATTGGAAGCATATTTTAGGTAAAAAAAATCAACACATACAAACTTCATTATCCTTTAAATCCTTGAAAAACCTTAACAAAATGATAGAAAAATGTATAGATTATTTCATCTTAACATCGAACGATTATACTAACCATGTGTAAGCCATAAAAATCATCTCTACAATGAGACCTTTAGAATTTACATGGCTACGTGGCTTAGGAATAATGGTTATAAAAAACTATATGACCCCATCTAATACAATAGAGTACCTCAAATATTTTAAACAAAATGTATATAAATGGATGCACTATTTATACTATAGGTGTAGCCCAACTATTTCCTCCAAATCTCTAGGCTTCGGGCTCTGAACAAGCCCCATACCCCCACAAAACCTATGAAATGTCATTAAGAATAATTATTAAGTCAATCCCAATGAATTAAATTGGAAATAAAATTTTCCATGTCTTATATAAAAATTAGGGATTTATGGCCTTCCGAAATTGGAAAACTCATCCCAGAGTTTCCCAACTAAATGTAATAAAGCATCATTTATGAAAATATTGGGAAAATGGGAACATATTTTTAACTCTTTCTCCTAGGTGTCCTGAAGTACATGGTTGAAATTATATAGCACCCCAAATAAATGAACTGACCATCCTTTTAGGTAATTTTTTCTATAGTCCATGATGAGAATATTGTACTCCTTGAAATAAGCTTCAACATCTAGTTCCAAAACATTAGGCTGAAAACATGAGATGATTGTGGGTAGTAATGATAAAACAAGGTAATAGAAAATATCACATGCACATCTCTATATCTCTGAGTAATTATTATACTAAAATCAACTGATTCATGCTTTTATCACCCCCAATTGATAATTCAACCCTTTCATTATGCTTATTATTTATGAAAAATGTTTCTGTGACGATTGGGAGGGTTTTGAATACATTTGTTTATTTTGGGGATTTTCCAAAGTAAAATGATTTTAGAATGGTTAGTGAAAACCCTAAAACACCAATAAGAAACCATCCATAATGATACATAAGCTTATTGTTTGGCACACAATTAGACACAGAGTTTAACCAGACTATGTGAGCACCCAGGAAACCATGAAAAATTGGATATAGGGATTTTCCTTGGTTGGAACACAACTTTAATAACCATGTGGTAAAATTGTGCTTGGTTTTTCTTGAGAGAGAAGATGTCGCATAATTAGCGTACGATTTTCCTAATCGTGTGACAAACTATGAAAATTATAAAACCTATATTCTAAATAATTGTGTATTGGTTATAATTAGCTCTAAAACACTCAATTTTCATCAATTTTTTTCCCTACATCAATATTTCATTCTCTTAAAGGCTATGGAGTGTTCCTTAGTGATTTAGATCTAATTTAAAGACTTTTCTTTGTTTATTGAAGATCGATTCCCTCATCAATTCTCCTCTTGTGGAAGTTTTTCATAGATTAATTTTATTCCCGCTTTCAATTTATTATATCAATTCTGATGTTGATTGATGTATGGTTTTTGATTCCAATCATAGTTATTTATTTCTTTGTTAATGTTGGTGGAAGATATATATGGTTGATTTTTCAGTGATTCAACAACAGGTTTTCAGTGTTTTCATGTCGTTCATCATTTTAGGCATAATTATAGAGGTAGGTGGAATCACTATAATGCCCCAGCCTTAAACCTTACTTAATATTGAATTAAATTAATAATTCACATTGAGGATCTTTTCAGGTTTAGAGTTTTAGAGAATTAGGACATGACTATAACATCTCAAAAGATTACAAAGTAGAAAATTCCACTAATATTCCATAAAATAAAAACTCTTAAAAAGAAACATGTCTAGTTCCATGTTTTAGGTAGCATGACTTTCCCTTCATCCCATCCTTTACCCTATTCCATGTTATGTCCTCTGAAAAACATTTCAAAAACTTGGGATGAGCATAAAAAGCTCAATAAGGGATACACAAAGAATGAAAACTGATAGTTTTTCAAAAAAACAATTAAACCATGTATACATTATCAATGTAATACCTTTCACCTTATAGAAGTAGTAAAAAACTCTTCAATGAATAAAAGATCATTACTTTCCCTTTTGTAACCAAAATATTACCATAAAACCCATATAAAGAACACATAACATAAAAAAGGTAACTTGGGACATAAACATACTTAAATGGAATAACCATACGGTCGACTTCCACACATACTTAATGGAATAGCCATACGGCCGACTTCTACACATACTTAATGGAATAGCCATACGGCCAACTTCCATACCCAATGCATTGGAGGTTATGACGTAACCACCCGTCCTGGTATTCACGGCACCACCCGTCATATGGTTTATCACGTAACCACCAGAAAAAATGTCCATGTACAATCATTGCACATAAAATATTGAAAATATAAACATTTCTATAACAACATTTCATTTGCAATCACAATAAGTAATTCCAAGATATCAATCCATTTTCAAAAACCATTTAAAAGGGATTTTTGAATCAATGTTTCCCATACCACATTGAAACTTTTATTGGAATTATAATTTTAAAACATTAATGTCCATATAAATAAATACAGAAAACCAATTTGAAAACATGGATATTAATGATAAATATTTAGAATAATAAATCATTAAAACATATAAAGTGATATTTTTGTTAAAGAGTTTTTAACAAAATGAGAGACTCTTGAATACAAATAATTGCGGAAAAACATTTAATCCGAACTCTATAATATCCTGAGAATAAAGGTATTCATGATATAATATGTCAAGGGATAGTATACACACCATATAAGAGTGAATTGGTGCATAACAATAATGATGTCTCAAATGAAATGTAAAATGAGATGAAATCCATTATAAAGAAGGTATCCTTAAATTAAGGATAAATCAATCTCATAATTATGTGTGAAAAATATAAATACACCCTATATAAGAGGATATTAAGTGTAAAACAATCAAAGGTCATTCACACATATTCAAAGGATGGCATATTCAATATCTACATGTTGAACCCATAGAAATCGAAATTGGGTTAAGAAGTTCCCTTGGTAAAATTCGACAGCCTAACGGCGTCACATAAAATTTTACAAAAATGGTTGATGAGAGAGATAAAGGGGATCTCATCACTTTGACATAAAATTTAAATAAATAAGGATATAGAAGAACATATCCCTACATAATAGTATGTTAATTAAAAGACATAACAAAATAAGTCTTTTAAAAAAGAGGAGGGTGAAAGGTCCCCTTATCGAGTTGGGTAACATTCGAAAAGTACACCCCCTAGAAGAAGGATCATAAAATGAAAATGTAAATACCCATAAATGAAATTATACTACACAAAGTGTATAATAATGGGTAGTGCATACACCACTCAAAGGAAATAGTGGAAAACATAGCATAAATTTCACAGGAATAAAAGTGAGATGAAAAATCCCTTACGAAAACTCGGCAGCCTAACAACGCCACTTAAAACTTCCAAAAATGGATTTATGATATCAAATAGGGTCTAACATAATATGAATATAAAAAGTAAAGTATGAGGAATATTAAAGAACATCCCCAAACATAAGAAACATTGGATTAAAATAAATGACATAAAAGAGAGTACTTAAAAAGAAAGAGAGAGGTTGGATCCCTTACGAAAATTCAGCAGCCTAACGGTGCCACTCAAAACTTTCAAAATGGATTGATAAGTTAAAATAGATTCTCTCACCATATGAAAATAAAAAGTATAGTAGGATTAATATAAAAGAACATCCCAATAATAATAAAGATGATCTTAAAAGGAATGACATAAAACAGTGTACTTAAAAAGAAAGAGGGGAGTAGGATCCCTTACCTCAGGTCCGACTTGACTCGATCGTTCTTTAACGTCCTGAATAATAAACTTGGGTTAATTTCGACTAGATTAAGAACCCTTTTCAAGTTCATTATGCCTTTTATATTACATATTTCTATGTTATAAACATTATGTAATCATTTTAGTTAATAATGTTTGTTTTGTCGATATTTGGTTCTTAAGTCGAAAGTGGACTTCTTACAATTACATGTTGTTCGTGTGGTCAAAGGTTCATTATATCCAGAATGATATTCATGATTTGGATATAATATATATCATATATATCCATAATATACATGTATTTATAATATAAAATATTCATTTAGAGGTAAGAAATGAAATGCACTGTTCATGGAGACGGTAAGCCGTACGTACGCATGAATGCTGCTTTCATTTCTATGTCATATTAATGGAATTAAAACTAAATGAGAGGTATGTATATTTTAATTCCAGAATTATATTAATCATTTATATGTAACATAAATAATATATAATAACTTTATATACATCCTTCATGCATCCCACACATGGCATTAACGAATCAAATCACTTTGAGGGGGCGGTAGTCCGCACTTCCTAAAATGAAATTATCGTGTTTACCCACAATGGAAACCATAAAGGTATTCCACAAAAGAAAAATACCAAAACTTATGTAAAACATGAAAATATTTTATATCATATATAAATACAGTGACATCTTAATGGCCTCCTTTTAAGGTGTTATATGACTGTTGAACAATCATCGTTTCGTGAGGAAGAAATGTGCCATCTACAGAAACAATATGTTCTTAAACCATTTGATGTAGGTGTGTGTAAGTGTAGCTATAATTTTTCTTATAAAAACATCATAGTATATTGAAGATACTATAGTTGTTATAAAATAAATGAATAAAATATTTTAGGGGGTTGGAGAAGAAAAATAAAACAAAAGAACACAAGTGAAGACATTACCTTAAAATCGGGTAACTCTTTTTTATTTGAGCTCAAAGGATTCCTTGGGAAGACTTATGCCCAAAGTGAGGCTTCTAGGAGTAAGATAGGGATGTTGAGAGGAAAAATGGGTCGGGTTTGGCTGGTCCAAAGGCTTTGGAAGTGTGGGTAAGGAGGTATAGGTGGGGACCTTTTAGAAGAGGAGAGGAGGGGCACTCATGGAAAGTAAAGAAATGTTACTTTATTGGAAAATGAGTTTCGGATTTAAAAGGTCCCACATTGACATAATTCTAGGATATCATGATAAGTGTAACACCCCAGGTAAATAATGAATATGAAATTTTCATATTTATCCATATTTGTGAATAAAATATTAATATGACTTTAAAGGGGACGCTATGCTCGATGGCGTACCCAACACGCAACAACTAGTTTCTTGGGAATCTTACGTTGCACTCTAATAATAAAATAATATTATTTCAAATGATAGTTAACATGTAGTCGTTGTCTTGGCGGGAATGGATAGAAATAACTAAAATATGATTATATATGTTTTTTAAATGTTTTTACATTTATACAATAAAAGATAAAGGCTTAAAATACGGAAAGAATTCAATTTTAGGCGTATATGCCCTAGTTTTCACTAAAGGTTCACTTATAACCTTTTGATGGAGAACCGTCATTAAATATAGTTTTGTTCACTCTTAAACATTCTTTTGGACCAAATAAAACTCTTATTAAGAATCAGGACATCAAAATTTACTTTGTGTAAATTTTTGGTATCTTTCCGATAAAGTTCATTTTTTTAATGAATAGTGTAAAATGTTGTATTTTAATTCAAAACCACTTTTTAATCTAATTTATTTATATGATTAGATTATATTTTGAATTGGTTTTAAAGTGAAATTAGAAAATATTTTTACCATTAAATCCAATAGTGGTCGTTGGAATCAATTTCACTTTGAAATCAGACTTAAACCAGTGTCAATCTTTTGATACTTATTGTTTCATAAAAACACGCTATTTGCTATGACAGCGGGAATTAATTATTAATTAATTAATGTGACTTATATGTTTTGAATTTTGTAAAATAGACTTCATTTTTGAATTCGTAATATTAAATATAGATTATGGTGAATTTTTGGTAATTTTCTGAAAAACATCAATTTTTGATGAATAGTGAAACTACTAATTGATAATCAAGCAAACTGATTTTTCAGTTAAATGAAAGTTTACCACTAATGTGTATTGAATTTTGAAAATCCGACATACATGGTTGTCATTAGTATGTAAAATGTGGTTCAATAAGATTATAATAATTTTTTGGTGAATAGTAACTTATTAAGTTCTTAATCACGATTAGTGGTAATTAGGGTAGTTTAAGGTATAAATAATACTTTAATAAAATGAAATGACCTAGAAACATGTCCCAACCTCATTGGTTGTGTCATGGCCGACCATGACATGCCATGGGTCAGCTTGGGGACCCCATGGATCCACTTTTGTTGGGAAATGACATAAATAACATTTTATTTAATGTAAAAGTAAAATTGACACAAACATGATATGTTTTACTAAAACAATTGTTAAATGGGGTTACACAAGTCCAGGTTTTGATTATAAATAGTAATTGGAAAGCTAAAAAGATTTCCTACATCATAGTATTTTTTTATAATTTTTAGACATTAAATAAATTAAATTATTTATGACATAATAATGATGTAGTGATGACATCATTATTTGACGATTTAAATAAAATGGAAAGATAATGTAAAATCTATGAACTACACATGTCCAAAACTTATTGGATGAGTGGATTTATAAGCCTTATCACCTTATCCACGACTTATATCAATGTGGGACCTTTTAAAACCGAAACACATTTTCAAATAAAGTAATATTTCTTACTTTCCAAAAGTGCCCCTCCTCTCCTCTTATAAAAGGCCCCCACCTCTACCTCATTTCACACACTCCTCAAGCCTTTGGCTCGGCCAACCCCTGCCCAATTACTCTCTCCACATACCTCTCCTCATCCTAGAGGATTCTCTTTGGGCAGAATCCTTTCAAAGGAAGCCTTTAGGCTCAAATCAAAAGGAGTTACACTTTTTAAAGGTAATTCATTCTCTCATGTTCATTTGTTTTATTTTGCTTCTCCAACCCCCTAAACTCTTTTTATTTACTTCTTTTGTAACAACACCAGTATATTCAATATACTAGTATGTTGTTATAAGATTTATTCAATCTACACTCTCACACAACTACATCAAATGGTTAAAGAACATACGGTTTCTGTGGATGGTGAAATTCTACCTCCCGAAACGATGATTGTTCAATACTCATTTAACAACTTCAAAGGTGGACATTAAGATGTCACTATATTTATATATGATATATGATATGTTTATGTTTTACTTAAGCTTATGTATTTTTCATTTTTGGCTTACCTTTATGTCTTCCATTATGGGTATACGCGATATCATCATTTTAGGAAGTGCGGACTACCGCCCCCTCAAAGTGATGTGATTCGTTAATGCCATACGTGGGGTGTATAAAGGATGGATTTAATGTTATTATATATGATGTTATACTGGAATTATAATATAGCTATATATCATTATTATTTCTTTCCATTAATGTATGAGATAGAAATGAAAGTACCGTTCATGCGTACGCACGGCTTACCGTCTCCATGAACGGTGCATTTCATTTATTATCCCCAAAAGTAATGTACTATTATAAGTACATGTATATAATGAATATATGTGATGAATGATACATCTAAATGATGAATATAATTCTGTAATTAGAATATTCATACCTCTCATTTAGTTTTAATTCCATTAATATGACAAAGAAATGAAAGTAGCGTGCATGCATACGTACGGCTTACCGTCTCCATGAATGGTGCATTTCATTTCTTACCTCTAAATGATTATGTTTTATTATAAATACATGTATATTCTGGATATATATGATATATATTCTATCCAAATCAGGAATTTCATTCTGGATATAAAGAACCTTTGACCACACGAACAACATGTAATTGTAAGAAGTCCACTTTCGACTTAAGAACCAAATATCGACAAAACAAACATTATTAACTTAAATGATTACATAATGTTTATAACATGAAAATAAGTGATATAAAAGTAATAATGAACTAGAAAAGATTCTTAATAAAGTTGGAATTAACTCAAGTTTATTATTCAGGACGTTAAAGAATGATCGAATCTAGTCGGACCCAAGGTAAGGGATCTTACTCCTCTCTTTCTTTTTAAGTACACTCTTTTATGTCATTCCCTCTAAAGCTCATCTTTCTTGTTATTGGGATGTTATTTTATATTACACTTACTGTAATTTTTATGTTCATGTGATGAGAGGCCTTATTCTCTCTAATCAATCCATTTTGGATGTTTTTTGTGGCGCCGTTAGGCTGCCGAGTTTTTGTAAGGGATTTTTCATCTCACTTTTATTCCCGTGAGATTTATGCTACATTTGCCACAAATTCCATTGAGTGGTGTATGTACTGCCCATTATTTTACTCTTTGTGTAATATAATTTCGTTTATGAGTATTTACATAAATGATCTATTGTCCTTCTTTCATGGGGTGTATGTTTTGAAAGATACCCAAGTCGGTAAGGGAACCTTTCACCCTCCTCTTTTTTAAAAGACTTCTTTTGTTGGGTCTTTTAATTTACATATTTTTATGTTGGGATATGTCCTCATATACCCTTATTGATGTAAATTTTATGTCCAAGTGATGAGATACACTTTTTATCTCTCATCAACTCATTTTGATGTGATGTCATTAGGCTGTCAAGGGAACTTTTTAACCCAATTTCGATTTCTTTGGGTTCAACATGTAGTCATTGAATCCATTGAATATGTGTGAATGACCTTTTATTGTTTTACACTTAATATCCACTTATATTGGGTGTATTTATATTTGTCACACATATTTTGAGATTGATTTGTCCTTAATTTAAGGATACCTTCTTTATAAGGGATTTCATCACATTTGACATTTCTATTGAGGGTTCATTGTTGTTATGCACCAATTCACTCTTATATGGTGTATATACTGTCCTTTGGAGTATTATATCATGATTCCTTTTATTCTCATGATATTATAATGTTCGGACTAAATGTTATTACTCGATTATTGTATTCAAGTGTCTCTAATTTTGGTAAAACCCCTTTAACCAAAATATCGTTTTAAATGTTTTAATTATTTGTCCTTATTAATATCCATGTTTTCAAAATTGTTTTAAGGATTTATTTATATGGATATTAATGGTTTAAAATGTTAAAAGCTTCATGGTGGTATGGGACTTCATCTCAATCTCCTTTCGTTGAGGCATATTTTATTTTATACACAACTTTCTTTTATACGGTGTATAAACCCCTTTGACTTTTACGTTTATTCAAAAGGAATATTTTTTATACGAAGCGTTTACTAAATGACAAAAGGGAATGTTTTTGTCGTACGTATGCGGCGACAACGACTTCTCCGCCGTCGTGACCATTATTTGAGTTTCGGCTTCCTCTACAAGCCATACCTTCTTTTTAAAAGAAAAATAAATACCATGTTTTACTTTTCATTTATTTTGGTATTGAAAATGGTTTTCATAATGTTTTTATTATATCAATGTGTTGTATTGATATCTCGTGATTGAAATGTGGAAATGTTATGTTTCCTTTATGCATGTTTTATGTGATATGATTATGTTATGGTTCTTGGGCATTATTATGAAGACGGGTGGTTCCGTGATAAACTAATGGCGGGTGAGCCCGTTATAGCTCTCCAATACATTGGGTAATGCGAAGGAGTGAAACGTTAAGGTTTCTCCGAAGAGATTTAGGGAATATACTGTGATGGGTATTCTAAACGTAACCAAGAGGGTTACTCCCTACGTAAGAATGTTATGAATGCCTCAAGTTACCTTTTATGTCTTATGATTTCTATGATTTATTCATGATTTGATATGCCTATGTTTTATGGGTAAAATATGATTTCATTCTTATGTATACATGTACTCATTTTTCCTTTCCGTATTTTTATATCCCTTACTGAGCTTTTTATGCTCATCCCAAGGTTTTGAAATGTTTTTCACAGGTCAAGGGAAGGGTACATGATGTGATGATAGTGTCAAGGATGTGTCAAGAAAGAATCCATGTTTTATTTTAAATATGTTTCCGTTGATGGGAAGAATGAATACTGTCTTTTATGTAACCACACTGTCTAAATGTGGAATGTAATGCAAGTTTCATGATCTAATTCTCTAAAACTCTAAACCTAAAAAGATCCTCAATGTGTAATCTTGTAATAACTCAAGATTAAGTAAGGTTTAAGGCTGGGGCCTTATAATAAGGGTTCGAAATATACCCATACAATAGGTTTTTTACAAGTGTAGGTTTTAGTTTTTACATTATCATTCCATTTTATTTAAATAGTTAAATAATGAGGTAATCGCTGCATCATCATGGTGTCATAAATAATTTAATTTATTTAGTGTCTAAAAATTATAAACAAAATATCATGATGTAGGAAATATTTTTATCTTTCTAATGAATATTTATAGTCTAATATATTACTTGTATAACCCCATATAAAAATTGTTTTAGTAAAATAACAAGTGTTTGTGACATTTTAATTTTAACATTAAATAAAAAGGTATTAATGTCATTTTCCATCCAAAGTGGCTCCATGGGTTCCCCAAGTTGACCCACGGATTGTCTTGGTCGTCCATGACAAATCTAATGGGGGTATGACATGTGTATAGGTCATTTCATATTATTAAAATATTATTTTTACCTTAAATTACACTAATTACCTCTAATCGCGATTAATAAACATAAAAGTTACTATTCACCAAAAAATTATTTTAATCCCATTGATCCAAATTTTACTTCTTAATGGAAACCATGTATGTTGGATTTTTGAAACTCAAATCACAGAAGTGGTAATGTTTCATTTAAACGAAAAATCAGTTTCTTTAACTACCACTTAGTGGTTTCACTTTTCATCAAAAATTGAAGTTTTTCAGAAAATTACCAAAAATTCACCCTAGGATATATTTGATATTCCTAATTCAAAAATGATCCCTATATTAAAAAATTAAAAACATATAAGTTACATTAATTAATTTAATAATTAATTCCTATTCTCAGAGCAAATAGCGTTTTTTTATGAAACAATAGATATCAAAAGATTGACACTAGTTTAAGTCCAATTTCAAGATGAAATTAATTCCAATGACCACTATTGGATTAAATGGTAAAAATATATTCTAATTTTACTTTTAAAAAAATTAAAAAAAATAATCTATTCATATAAATAAATTAGATTAAAAAGAGGTTTTGGATTAAAATACAACATTTTTCATTATTCATTAAAAAAATGAACTTTATCGGAAAGATACCAAAAATTTACACAAAGTAAATTTTGATGTCCCGATTCTGAAGAAGAATTTTATTTTGTCAAATATAACACATAAAATTGTCAAAAAGTGGATTTAAAAGAGGTTCTCCATAAAAAGGCGGTTAATCAACCTTTTAATGAATATTAGAATATTTACGCTTAAAATTGGATTCATTCACATTTTAAGCCTCTAAGATTTATTGGATAAAAGTAAAAATATTTTACAAACATATATAATCATTTTATACTTAGTTACGTTCATTCCCACCATTACAACGGCTAGGTGTTAACTACAATTTAAAATAAAATTATTTTATTATTAGAGTGCAACGTAACATTTTAAAGGAACTCGTTGTTTTGTATTGGGTAAGACATCGAGCATAGCGTTACCTTTATATTAATATTGATGTTTTATTCAAAAATAGGGATAAATATAAAAATTTCATATTCTTTATTTATCTGGGGTGTTACATCCTTCCCCCTTTTGGGAATTGCGTCCTCACAATTTTAAAATTGGGCTTGGAAACTGCATTGAAAGTCCCACATCGGAAAAAGAGTCGGTAAAACAATCACTTTAAAATAACAAAAGATTAGTACAGTGGTCACCCGAGTAAACCCATACTTGGATTCCATGTAGGAAAACACGGACATGGAGGTGAAAACATAGGGTCACGTTCTGATGGAGAGTGATAGAAAATGTGTTTAGAAGAAAGTTAACCACAAGAAACTCACAAACTTGTGATGGGTTAAACGGTATTCGATTCCCCCGTAGGAAAAGTTAATAGACAACATTTTTTTGTTTTTTTATTGACTAATTTATTCATAAGGAAACATAATTACTTATCATGTTGACTTTAAACTTTTATTAGATTTCTTACACAAACTCATATTTTCTCCAAAAGACGAGCATTTAGGAAGACTTGTTCACTATAATCAACTTCTAGAAAATCACCTAATCCAAAAAAGAGAACTATATACTTCCCATGTCATTAGACTTTAACCAATACCAAATCCAAAATGGTTATTACAAGATCAGATAATCCAGAAAAGGATAACCCTTTATAAAAAAATCTATTCTTAATCTCCAAAATTTGTCCAACAAAACCCAAAGTTCAACGAGGACCATTTGATAAACAATTTGTCAATAAAATTATTCAAAGTAAACCAAACTAAGATTGAAACCCAAATATTTGAAGGACTTAGTCACATAGTCTTCCAAGGTACAAATTAAATTTTATCTCCAAATAACATCAGTTTCTCTTAAATTCTCATATTAAAAAGTAATTAAACTAATAACATATCCTCGATGATGGGTTAACCATTTCCATAGATAACCCAAAATAAACTTACTCATGATTCCTAAAATCATCTAACTAAAAAGAATTAGTCAAACTAACCAGGGACTTCACGTAGTCTAGTGGTAGGCGATATATACCAGTCGCACTTTGGTTGTGGGTTCGATTCTCACAGCTTTGTCCGACACGATGGGTTGTCACACGGTCTGCATGTTTTCCTTTTTCCAAAACTATAAAATTCTTAAATCATTCCCCATAATGAGATAAAATCTTAAAAAATGAACATAACATATTTTAACCTCACGTTTATCTCATGCCTTTCATTTTCCATCATAACATATAATAACCAATAATTACCTCAAAAGTACGGATCATATAAACTATAATGGTTACCTTTATAATTATTACATGAACTTCTACATCGATTGGTCATCTTGTACATGATTCATTATAGATCATACCAAGGTTCAAGTGGTTGATCATGACTCCTTGATCGTTGGTTTAGAAAAACCACGAGTTTCCTCATTGAATCCCCCATTTTATCTAGTATCTTAATCAGAGAACCACCACAGTTTCCTTCAAACCTGTTGTCTCTTTGGTGCCTGCTAGATCCATCTATTCACTAAAAATAGAAATGTCAGTGTGAGTATATCAACAAAACCATCATGTACTAATGAGGAAGGTAAACACTAAGATATACTTACTCATTCACTTTATCTAAAACTAGGACTCTTTATGAAATCATAACCATTATGGTAATGTCACTTGTGCTTAGATAATACCCTAACCTCTAAAGTTATCTAAACTGACCTTTGATACCAACTATAAGGCCCCAGCCTTAAACCTTACTTAATATTGAATTAAATGAATAATTCACATTGAGGATCTTTTCAATTTTAGAGTTTTAGATAATTAAGACATAACTATTACATCACAAAAGATTACAAAGTAGAAACTTTTACTGAGTTTCCATAAAATTAAAACTCTTAAAAAGAAACATGTCTAGTTCCATGTTTTAGGTAGCATGACTTTCCCTTGATCCCATCTTTGACCCTATTCCGCGTTAAGTCCTGTGAAAAACATTTCAAAAACTTGGGATGAGCATAAAAAGCTCAGTAAGGGATGCACAAAAAATGAAAACTGTTAGTTTTTCAAAACAACAAGTAAACCATGTATACTTTATCAAATTAATACCTTTTAACTTTTAGAATTATTAAAAAAAACTATTCAATGAATAAAATATCAATACATGCCCTTTTGTAACCAAAAGATTACCATAAAACCCATATAAGGAACACATAACATAAAAAGGTAACTTGGGACATAAACATACTTAAATGGAATAACCATACGGTCGACTTACACACATACTTAATGAAATAGCCATACAGCCGACTTCCACACATACTTAATGGAATATCCATACGACCAACTTCCATACCCAATGCATTGGAGGTTATAACGTAACCACCCGTCCTGGTATTCACGGCACCACCCATCATATGGTTTATCACGTAACAACCCGTAAAAATGTCCAAGTACCATCATTACACATAAAATATTGAAAATATAAACATTTCAATAACAACATTTCATTTTCAATCACAAAAAGTAATTCCAAGATATCAATCCATTTTCAAAAACCATTTAAAATAGATTTTTGAATCAATGTGTCCCATTCCACTTTGAAGCATTTATTAGAATTATAGTTTTAAAACATTAATGTTCATATAAATAAATACAAAAAATCATTTTGAAAACATGGACATTAAAGATAAAGATTTAGAATAATAAATCTTTAAAACATTTAAAACGATATTTTTGTTAAAGAGTTTTTAACAAAATGAGAGACTCTTGAATACAAATAATTGCGGAATGACATTTAATCCAAACATTATAATATCATGATAATAAATGGTTTCATGATATAATATGTCAAAGGATAGTATACACACCATATAAGAGTAAATTGGTGAATAAAAATAATGATGTCCCAAAAGAAATGTAAAATGAGATGAAATCCATTATAAATAAGGTATCCTTAAATTAAGGATAAATAAATCTCATAATTATGTGTGAAAAATATAAATAAACCCAATATAAGTGGATATTAAGTGTAAAATAATCAAAGGTAATTCACACATATTAAAAGGATGACATATTCATTATCTACATGTCGAACCCAATGAAATGAAAATTGGGTTAAGAAGTTCCCTTGGTAAAATTCGACAGCCTAACGGCGTCACATAAAATTTTACAAAAAGGGTTGATGAGAGAGATAAAAGGGATCTCATCACTTGGACATAAAATTTTCATAAATAAGGATATATAAGAACATATACCAACATAATAGTATATGAATTAAAATACATAACAAAAGAAGTCTTTTAAAAAAAGGAGGGTGAAAGGTCCTCTTACCGAGTTGGGTAACTTTCGAAAAGTACACCCCATGGAAGAAGGGTCATAAAATGAAAATGTAAATACCCATAAATTAAATTATACTACACAAATTGTATATTAATGGGCAGTACATACACCACTCAAAGGAAATAGGGGAAAACTTAGCATAAATGTAACGGGAATAAAAGTGGGATGAAAAATCCCTTACAAAAACTCGGCAGCCTAACGACGCCACTTAAAACTTCCAAAAATGGATTTATGAGATCAAATAGGGTCTCCCATAATATGAACATAAAAATGTAAAGTATGAGGAATATAAGAGAAAATCCCCAAACATAAGAAAGATGGGCTTAAAATAAATGACATAAAAGAGAGTACTTAAAAAGAAAGAGAGAGGTTGGATCCCTTACGAAAATTCGGCAGCCTAACGGCGCCACTCAAAACATCCAAAATGGATTTATGAGAGAAAATAGATTCTTTCACCATATGAACATAAAAATTACATTACGAGTAATATAAACAAACATCCCAATCGTAATAAATATGATCATAAAAGGAATTGCATAAAAGAGTGTACTTAAAAAGAAAGAGAGGAGTAAGATCCCTTACCTTGGATCCGTCTTGAGTCGATCGTTCTTTAACGTCCTTAATAATAAACTTGAGTTAATTTATACTTACTTAGGAACCTTTTTCAAGTTCAGTATTCCTTTTATATCACTTATTTCGATGTTATAAACATTATGTAATCATTTAAGTTAATAACGTTTGTTTTGTCGATATTTGGTTCTTAAGTCGAAAGTGGACTTCTTATAATTACATGTTGTGCGTGTGGTCAAAGGTTCATTATATCCAGAATGATATTAATGATTTGGATATCATATATATCATATATATCCATAATATACATGTATTTATAATATTACATAATCATTTAGATGTAAGAAATGAAATGCACCGTTCATGGAGATGGTAAGCCATACGTACGCATGAACGCTACTTTCATTTCAATGTCATATGAATGGAATTAAAACTAAATGAGAGATACGTATATTTTAATTCCAGAATTATATTCATCATATATATGTAAAATACATCATATATAATAACTTTAAATACATCTTTTATACATCCCACATATGGCATTAACGAATCAAATCACTTTGAGGGGGCGGTAGTCTGCACTTCCTAAAATGAAAGTATTGTGTTTACCCACAATGGAAACCATAAAGATATGCCACAAAAGAAAAATACAGAAGCTTATGTAAAACACGACAATATTATATATCATATATAAATATATTGACATCTTACTGTCCACCTTTTAAGGTGTTATATGAGTGTTGAACAATCAACGTTTCATGAGGCAGAAATTCTCCATCCAAAGAAACAGTATGTTCTTTAACAATTTGATTTAGGTGTGTGTAAGTGTAGCTCGAATGCTTCTTATAAAAACGTCCTAGTATATTGAGGATACTGGAGTTGTTACAAAAGAAATGAATAAAATGATTTTCGGGGGTTGGAGAAGCAAAATAAAACAAAAGAACACAAGTGAAGACATTACCTTAAAATCAGGTAACTCTTTTTGATTTGAGCTCAAAGGCATCCTTGGCAAGACTTCTACAAATGTGAGGCTTCTAGGAGTAATATAGGGATGTGGAGAGGCAAAATGATAAGGTTTAGGCTGAGGCAAAGGCTTTGTAAGTGTGGGTAAGGAGGTAGATGTTGGGGCCTTTTATAAGAGGAGAGGAGGGGCACTCTTGGAAAGTAAAGAAATGTTACTTTATTGGAAAATGATTTTTGGATTTAAAAAGTCCCACATTGATATAATTCGGGGATAAGGTGATAAGGGTTCGAAATATACCCATAAAATTGGTTTTTGAAAAGTGTAGGTTTTAGTTTTAACATTATCTTTTCATTTTATTTAAATCGATAAATAATGAGGTAATCGTTGCATCATCACGGTGTCATAAATAATTTAATTTATATAGTGTCTAAAAATAAAAAAAACTATCATGATGTAGGAAATACTTTTATACTTATAATGAATATTTATATTCAAAAATATGACTTTTATAACCCCATATAAAAATTGTTTTAGTAAAATAACACATGTTTGTGACATTTTAATTTTAACATTAAATTAAAAGGAATTAATGTCATTTTCCAACCAAAGTGCCTCCATGGGGTCCCAAAGTTGACCCATGGATTGTCTTGGGAGGCCATGACAAACCCAATGAGGGTAGGACATGTGTCTAGGTCATTTAATATTATTAAAACCTTATTTTTACCTTAAATTACACTAATTACCTCTTATCGGGATTAATAAACTTAAAAGTTACTATTCACCAAAAAAATTATTTTAATCCAATTGAACCACATATTACTTCTTAATGACAACCATGTATTTTGGATTTTTTAAATTCAAATCACAGAAGTGGTAATGTTTTATTTAAACCAAAAATCAGTTTCTTTAACTACCACTTAGTGGTTTCACTATTCATCAAAAATTGAAGTTTTTCAGAAATTTATCAAAAATTTACTGTAGGCTATATTTGATATTCCGAATTCAAAAATAATGTATATATTAAAAAATTAAAAACATATAAGTTACACTAATTAATTTAATAATTAATTCCCGCTGTCAGAGCAAATAGCGTGTTTTTATGAAACAATAAGTATCAAAAGATTGACAGTAGTTTAAGTCCAATTTCAAGATGAAATTAATTCCAACGTCCACTATTGGATATAATGGTAAAAATATATTCTAATTTTACTTTAAAAACAATTAAAAATAAAATCTAATCATATAAATAAATTAGATTCAAAAGATTTTTTGAATTAAAATACAACATTTTTCACTATTCATTAAAAAATGAACTTTATCGGAACGATAACAACAAATTACACAAACTATATTTTGATCTCCCTATTCTAAAGAAGAATTATATTTTGTCAAATATAACACATAAAATTGTCAAAAAGTGTATTTAAAAGAGGTTCTCCTACAACAGGTGGTTAATCGACCTTTTAAAGAATATTAGAATATTTACGCTTAAAATTGGATTCATTCACGTTTTAAGCCTCTAACATTTATTGGATAAAAGTAAAAATATTTTACAAACATATATAATCATTTTTTACTTAGTTACATTCATTCCTGCCATTACAACGGCTAGGCGTTAACTACAATTAAAAATAAAATTATTTTATTATTAGAGTGCAACGTAAGATTTCAAAGGAACTCGTTGTTTTGTATTGGGTAAGCCATCAAGCATAGCGTTCCCTTTAAATTAATATTGACATGTTATTCACAAATAGGGATAAATATATAAATTTCATATTCTTTATTTACCTGGGGTGTTACAATCATTCTCGAATCCTATAGTTATAACATCAAGGATTATATTCAAATTGTTTAAATTTGTTGAATTCAATTGTGAATTTGGTCTTTAAAGAATGGTAGAAACCTCTTATGTTATCATTTATGGATTTTTTCAAATTGGGTGTTCAATGTGCCGTGATTTATTTATTTTAAAGTTATAATTTTAAAATATGGATTCATTAGATTTATGAATATGGTACATATAAGATTTTTCAATCAATGAATGATTTCATGTAATTGCCTTGTAATTGTTAATTTAAAATGGATTTGGAATACATGTGTTTTGTGAGTTCATGATTCATATGTGACCCTGAATAATGGGCATGTACCATTGGGGATCAAAGGGATGTGACCCGTGATAAGGGGTGTGTGTCATTTTGTCGCAAGGTGATTGGGCACTTAGTGAAGACTTAGTGGATGTATGAGAAACCTGTCATGAGTACGTAAATATCAATGTAGCTTGCATGTGTGGGTGTGTGTGTCTCAATCTTGAGTTGGGTGAGCCAAAAAGGAATGTGAAATGGTTCATAGCATTTTATGGATGTTTTACTTGGGAATAATATTGATATAGAATTTTTTTTATATTGTCATATAAACTATTGTAAATTGTTTAATGTAAATGTTTTTATATAAATGTGCTGACATGTTCTATCATTTTTTCATTAGTAGGAAATACATTTGGGAAAAAATTACTTAGTTTCATTAGTCACCCTTGCTTTGAAACATTGGTGCTTTTTAATATTTTGAGAATTGGGATTCATGTAAAGGATGAGTATCACCTTTATTTAGTGGAACATAATGATACTTGGGATATATTTTTGATGTTATAAGATGGGGCAAGTTGGTATTTGTGGACTTATGTCTTGGAGTAATTTTATTTTGTTGGATTTGTCTTTCACATTGTACTAGGATGTTAGTAGTCTTCCACTATGGTAATTTTATTCTATATGGGTTTGATATTAAGTTGTATACATTTTTATAATGAATAATCCAGTTGAAATTTTCTTATGTTTTTTATGGTAGGGTTGTCTAATTTATCAATGGGAAAATAATCCCATAATTGTATTTAATCCCATTCCATTTATTTCCATATTTGTAACCTTGGGGATATCTCTTAATTCCACGTTGCATTTCTTCTTCAACTCAGGAAAATGAAGAGGGGTATCATATTACATGGATTGTTGAGAAATAAAATGTAGAGTGTTAAAATATGTAGCTAACCATTTTATTCTAAACCTCATGTTATCAGGGAGTTGTGTAAATAAATTTTTTAGTTAAACGTATATTATTTGGAATCTCATTATCATGGGTTTATCCAATTACATAAGCAAGACATTAATTTTATAAATGAATTCCCACTATGATTTCATATATCATTTTGAGTGATGAACTATAATTGTGTTGAAAATTGTTGGTTTCTAAACATGATCAAATTATTTTAAAATGTGTAATTTATAAAAAGGTCATGGTAATTATATTTTTCAAATGGTTTGGCATTCCATGTCATGGTGGAATTTTAAAAAACGGTTGAACATGGAAAATCATGAATTTTGGAATGTAATGTTGTGATATATGATGTTATTGAATTTTAAATTTGATAAATATTCAGTTGATTGAGTGTAAGACTTATAGTTTTTTTTTCTATTTATAGAAATGGAACCTGATAAGAATCATACAAACCAACTAGAAGAACCCTCTGAGAATGTGGTTTTACTTAAGCCATATGTGAACCAATAAATTATATAGAGTATAGTCTAGGATTTAAAAACCCTGGATTGAGTGAACACATGGGATGAACAAAGGAAGGTGCATCATTTTGTTTAGTTCTAGAAGAATATTACACCAATATTTTAGAGTGATTTGGATCCAGATAATGTTGTGGTGTTGATGAATAGGATGAACCAGGGAATCAATTTTCTTTTCACACCATCCGAGTTTAAATTCAATTTGGTGATGTATATGCAGGAGGATGGTGCATGCCATTAGTGGGATTTAACATTTCATTATATATTATACCAGGACATTATATGTGAGGACTTTTGAGAATTGTTAAGCAAATCGATACTCTTAAGATTGGAAATGAGTGAAATAATGTCTTATTAAGAATAAATCAAGAGAGTCTCATAGTGAGAGTGAATATGGCTAATTTCATGATTTTAGTCCACTATGCACATAATGTTAGAGTAAGTGAATCCATGTAGGAACACACTTTTTAATCTAGGATAAGGAAGTAAATTCACTCACATAGTGATGAATTATATAGATATAGTTTATAGAGACACATTGGTTAAATGAGAAATCTCAAGTTATATTGGTGGAGGAAGAATGTTGATATCTATAATAAATGGTGGGAACTCTAATGATGGGATAAAGTAGAAGGGTGAAAATTTATTCCTATGTAGTGGGATGATATAGAATCAGATTTGATGGTTCAGTGATCCTTCCTCCATGAACCATGAGAAAATATGGATGTTTATAATTTGGTTCATTTGACCACTTAAATTGAGAGTTTATGTAATAAACTATAGCATTTCACAATTGAACATTAGACGGTGAATCATCAGTGCTATTGTCATAGTGCACTGAGGTCGGGTGTTCAGGGCACATATTAGGTGTCGTACAAATCAAATGCTTTAATAGTATGATGACAATAGAATAATTATCATAAATAGAACATAGTAGGCCATGGAGATACTAAGAATACAATGACTCCTCAGAATGTAAAATATTAATAGGTGAATAAAGAATAGTATATTGTGAGTAATAAATTATATAGAGATGATAAAATTATTGTGGATGATAAGTCTGGACCATCGACTATGAGATTTAAAATTATTTTAAAATATACCATTATGAAATCATTGTTTGATAATGGGGCATCACATTATTTTATTGGTTATCATGTTTTAAATTTCTAGGTTAAAATGTGCACATGATTCCTTTTGGGTGAAAAATTCAAACTCTTATTTCTCAAAGAGAATTCTGAGCCTTTATATGTAGAGAATGATAGATAAATAATTGTGGAGATGAGATGGTATGGGTCTAATACATGATAGAGATGAATTTATATGATATAATAATGGGTATGGATTTGTGTACAATGTTCAGGGATAAAATTTGTTGTTATACTCAATGTGTCCATTTTAAAATGAGGATGGCATCTAGAATCTCTTTATAGGGAACCAAAATGAAAAGGATGCTTTGAAAGGCATGATTGTACCAGTAGTTTGAACGTTATCATAATATTTGGTAGTGTTGACTTTGGAATTTATTGAAGAGATCAACAATAGCCGTTTTCCTATGGTGGTTGACCATTTTAAGGTTGTGTTTCCGAAAATATTATTAGGGTTTCCACCGATAAGAGAAGATGTGTTTACAATTGATATCCTTTTTGGGGACTAGTAGTATCTCTATTCCATCATACTAGATGGGAGAAATAGAATATTCAGAGTTTCAATTTATGATGGATGATATGGAATGAATATGATTCAGTCATCTTGGAAAATTTTTTTGGGAAAAATATGTTTTGTTTATCATGATGGTAGAGGTAACTCTTAGGCTATGTGTGGATAATCGTAAGCTTTACAAAGATAAAATAAATAATATGTACCCACATCCATGAATTAATGTTTTCTTATATCAATTTTGTGTATATCATTATTTCTCCAAAATTTAATTGAGATCCATATTACAAAAATTATGGTTTTGAAAGGAGGATATTCCAAAAACAGATTTCAGGAGTAGATATGACCATTATGAGTTTGTGGTTATGAATTAAGGTCTAATCAATGCACCATCAGTATATATGGAATTGATGGATTATAAATTTCTAAGACATCTGGTTTCTTTTTATTTGGTGTTTGGGGATCACATATTGGTGTATTCAAGGATAAGGTTTAAGCATGACCGACACATGGTGACAGTGTTTGTAAAACTAAGGGATCATTGTTTTAATGTAAAATTATCGATGTGTGATTTTTTGATATAATGGTCATGTTATCTTGTACTTTTAATATCTAAAAGAAGTATTTTTTGAGCTATAAAAGATACAAACTATTATCTCCTTGAAATTTCTAAATAATTTCATTAAGATAAGATTTTACCTTTGACTGGATGGTTGTTATTTTTTCTTTTTTTTGTGACTTTTCATTACTATCAAAGCCTTTTAAATATTTTATGGTTAAAAATGATCCATTCCAATATAATGACATATTTTAGAAGTCATTCCAAGATATTAAATTTCTCATTACATCAGTGCTAATCATGATTTATCCAAAATCTAGATATGGGTACGTGGTATATTGTGAGGATTTGTGATCTTGGTTCAGATGTATTCTCATGCAGGGAGATCGTGTTGTAAAATTTGGATTAAGAGAGTTATGGTTAGATGATAAAAACTACCCAACATAGGATTTAGATTATGATTCTATAGTCCGTGATATGAAGACATTGTGTCATTAATTCTTTCGTGATAAATATATATTTTCTATGGAACATATGTTGTTTAAATATATTTTAACAAAATGGGATTTGAACTTATGATAACATAGATGGATGAAGTACCTCCATAATTTTGATGTTGAATTGATGTATAAGCTAGGTAATGGAATCATAGAGTGAGAGGCATTATTTAGAAATTCATAAGCTCAGTTGGTAAAAGAATCTTCATATCAGTTACATTTGATTTCGATCATAGATGACATGAACATGAAATCGGAAAAAAGAGGCGATGTTGTGGTTATAACATGGTTGAAACAATTAAAGAGGCACATACTTTTAGTTTAGAATGTGTTTATCTAAGGTCTGAAAACAATGGTAGGATACCATTGGGGGATGTAAACTGGATGGGAGTTCAGTATTGTGGTTTTGAAATTGGATGGTCATACCTTTAGTCTATTAGGAACATGTTATTCATTAATAAAACCATTCATGATGGGTTATTCATCCTGGAATATAGAAGATTTATTAGGCATTGAAACCACATTATTGGTGGGTTAGATTAAAATAAAGGTGGATGAGTGTTTTTAAGATGCTTAACCTATCATTAGGTTAAAGAAGAGAATTTCTGACCGAATGGTATGTTATAGCCTTTAAATATCCTTGTATGGTAATGGTTGTATAGATCCATGGATTTAGGGACCGGTCTCCAAAGAACAGTATAGAAACACAATTCCATGTTGGTGATAGTGGATCATCTCACAATTTTGTCTCATTTCATCCATATTCTGGATTCTCATATATTATAGGACTTATAAAATATCAATATTAGTTAAGAGGTAAAGAGGAATGGTGAACTTGTTTCAATTGTGTCAAAAAAAAGATCCAAGACTTGTCTATAATTTTTTGTGATCCATAGAAATATACCTTGGAACAAAGTTTACCATGAGAATGGAATAACATTTATAGACAAATGGGAAATCTGAAAGGATGATTTAGGCATTGGAACATATGTTTCGGGATTTTATAATGGATTTTGTTGGATTGTGGGAAGAGCACATACAGTTGGTTGAGTTTTCATATTAAATAGTTATCATTTGTTGATAAAAATGAATCCTTTTGAATCATTGTTTGGGAATCATTGTCATCAAACACTTTTTTGGGTGGAAATGGTGATACATCACAGGTTGGGACAGTCCTTGTCCATGAAAAAATGATGATTTAGTTTATAAGGAAACAGAAGGAGATAGTATAGAGTAATCAAAAGTATTATTCATATCATCTTCCATTATTCTTAACTATCAATGTAAATGATCATGTGTTCTTAAGGATCACTCCAAGGCTTGGAATCATTATTTTTGGATGAAGGTAACGTTATCAATTTGATTTATAAAACCTTTTGAGATACTTTCATGGGTTTGTGAACTGACATAATAGTTGGATTTTCGACAACAATTCTATGATTTTCATAATGTGTTTCACATATTTTAGTTAAAATATATCATTATGATCACAACCATGTGATTCAATGGGATCACATTGAACTAGATATGGATACTTAATCAGTACATGTCTGTATACAGAATGTGGATAGGTAAGAGATTGTCTTGCATAGAAGTAGCATAGGTCTACTATTAGTTTTGTAGCTACATGGTAGGATCCCAGAAGTATCCTAGGAATATGAGAAGGATATGGCCATGAAATGTAACAATATCTTTCTGTGAATTGGTAGTTTTTTACATTCTGGGCATTGAAAGGCCAATAGTGGGGAGAATGTAGAACCCCCTAGTTTCAGGTAAATAACCCATCCATTATGTTTCTTTAGTATGTTATGTGTTTATGGGATGTTTCTTGAGGATTGGAAGACTTATAGAATGTTTTCTGGGGATATTTTAAAGGTTCAAGTATTGATCATGGTTATTGGAAACTATGGAACTCCTATTGTAAACTGTGCAAAGTGTAAATGGGGATTTATTCTAGGTTCACTGTTAGGTGCACTGTTTTTCTAGATCGTGTGGAAAACATGGAGAAACCATTGAATGTGAGAAGGATGTATTTTTCAGAGTTGGTTCATGGTTGTTTAACCAATTATAACAACCATTTGAGGTGAATCTTAAGGCGGAGGCTAGTTAATGGTTAGCGCACTTTTTTCCTAATAGTGTGGCTAACAATGCATATTTTACAAACTTGATCCAATATTGTTTATTTTAGTTTTTATAAGCCCTAAAACTCCCATTTTTATACATTTCATCCCCCAATTCATGATTTCTTCCTCTTAATGGTTTTTTAGTCTTCCCCTGTTGATTTATAGCTGATTCCATGATTTTTATGGTTCATTGATGCCTGATTCCTTTGTAAGTATCTATTTGTGGCTTCTTATCATAGATCTACTTTCTCCCCTCTCTTGGTTTCTTATATCTAGAAAACTGTGGATTAATAATAGGTAGTTTATTCCAATCATGTTTTTTTTGTAATTTTTGAATTTTTGGGAAGATATACAAGGTGCGTTAAATTAGATTCAACAATGTTTTGGGTTATTTCTTTTTATTAGCAATAATTCCAATGTTAGGAGGATTTATTCTGGACTCCTCTTATTAGAACATGAATGATTTGTTTAAAATTGCTTAAAATTATTTAAATTGTTTTGAAAAATTAATGTGAAAAGCATGATCAAAACTTCATTTGTTGATAGTTTTTAGATTTTTTTATTTATGTACATTGGTTGTTCAAATTTCTTTGTTTTCTTGATTTTAAAATGCTGATTTTAAAATAAGTCATTGTTAGATTTATTTAAAAAGTTTTCTCCATACATGGTTTGTGTGAGTTAATGCATTCCACCTGACCATGAATAAGGGTCTTGTACCACTAGTGTATAATGGGAAGCATCCCAGGATAAGGGGAATGTGTTATTTGGGAACAATGTGATAGGAATGTTTGTGACAACATAGTGTATATATGAGAAACATTTCATGAGTATGGAACTATAAATAAAGCATGCATGTTGGGATGTGTGTATAAATAACAGGTTGGGATTTAGAAAACGAATATAAAATAGCTCAATGATGTTTTTTGTTGTTTTCCTTGGAATTAGTTTTGGTATGGCATTTTTATATATTAAGATATAAAAATTTTGAAATTTATTTATATAAATTATTTTATATATATAGGAAAATAAGTTATTTCAGAGTGGAATGGTTTGGGAAGTCATTTAGGAAAAATCTAACGAGTGTCATTACTCACCCCTACATTGAAACAGTGGTACTATTTCATATATTGTCTCTCATGGTATAGTTAATGGAATGGTATAAAATTTCATTATAGGTGCTTCGTGATACTTTGGCTTTATTAAGGATTTAGAGCATTGAGCATGTCGGGAGCTGTGGAGTTATTTCTAAGAGTCTTTGACTTTTGTTGGTTTTTTCATACACAATTTACTGTGATTTTAGCCATCTTCCATCATAGTAATATAATTATATTTTGGTTTGACATCCAGTTGTAAACAATTTTATCATGCATTATCTACATGTTATTTTGTTATGGTGTGTTGGGTATGGTATTTTTATTTCTAAAAGGGATAATCATCCCCCGATTGTATTAAATCCCTTAGAATTTATTTCTTCCCTTTGCAACCTTTGGGATTTCATTTCAGGAAAATTATGAATTTCTCCTCAACATAAAGAAATTTGAATGGTTGAGATGTTATATACCCTCTCGAAATTATCAAATCTTCAAAAAAAGGGACAGACTTACCTTGCTCTCTAAATAGTTAAATTTTCAGTCAAGTCTAAACTCCTATAAAGACATGATCAATGAAATCAAAATCTAATGTTCATTGAAAATGATTGACATATGATTTTTATCTAGACTAGAAAATATCCATTCATTTCCAGATCATATAAAGAATCTCTAAATATCTAGAATGAAATGTCTTTTAAGTAGTCCAGGCTCCCCTTCCTCTAAACAGAACCTAGGTGATTGGAATTTCCTACTACGTAAGTCCTCATAAAGAGATATATAAATATTCTCCTGGAAAATTTTATTGTAACTAATACTCAATCATTTTTTAAAAGTGGATCTTCTATTTGATAGCATATGTGATACACAACACAGAACCCAAAAACACAATGATCATTTAAATATTATAGTTTAGTCTATTCCATTAAATTTCCGTATAAGAGTAGGAATAAATATTATATTATATATATATATCTTAAATATGTAAATAAATTATTATTAAATAGTAAAAAAAAATTTGATAATTTCTCCAGATTGTTAAATATATGTTTTATAAAAAACTGATTCTTCATTTTTTTAAGACAAAAATTTATTAATCTTGTTTTTTAGGAAATTTTGAAATTTATTTTGATAAATTTGAAACAATTTTTCACATAATAATATCAAAATTAACATAGTTTTAAAATTTATGATTTTTCAGAAAATATAATTTTTTTTGAATATTAAAATTTAAAACCTTTTTTTAAAATTTATCATCTACTTTGATAAATTAAAAAATTTAAATTTCCAATTATTAATTTAATTTAATTCATAAGTAAAATAAGAATTCTATAGAAATAATTAATAACTTTAATTCAATTTCAATCAATATTATGGCTACATTTAGGATTAAAAACATATTTTTAATAAAATTGTTTTAAAAAAATATTGTTTATCCATATAAAATAATTTAAATAATAGCTAATGAGAATTTATAAAAATTAAATATTTAGATTATATATCTATATTTTTAATTTTTAATTTATAAAATGATTATTACCAGTTATAGAGTCAATTTAAAAGAATATTTTTATTTAAAAATGAGTTTTTTAGAAAACAGCTTTCCATCATTGATGTTTTCATTATTTTATGATAAATTCATCAAACTCAGTTAATTTATTTTGATGAAATTTATTCAATATTTTTAATCTTCATTATTAATATTAGTTAATAAAGTCAACATATTGTTTAATCAAAATTTGAATTGTAAATGTAGCAAATATTAATTTTTATGAAAAAATGAAAATAATTAAATTAATGGCAATAATAATTTAACATTGCATATAACCAAACTAACCACAATAATTATATATCACTTTAATTAAAATTAATATTATATTTATTCCAAATTTTTCTTTATTAATAAATAATTTAATAATTAGTTTGATAAAAACTATATTTATGATTTAATAGAAAATTATTTTTTAGGGTAATATTAAAATTCAACTAAAGAATATATTTTGATACATAAATGGGTTTTCAAAATATATAATATTTTTAAATAATATTATTATTAAATAATATTTATTAAATATAAATGATCATATGAATTTTATGATTTCTGATGTATTTTTTATAAAGGTTCAAAAACTATTATTGCCAAAAAAGAACATATTTTAGCAATAAATGTGGATTGTTATATTAAAAGTAAAAAAACATATTTAGAAAATTATTTTTATAAGTGATTATTATTTTTGGAACCGAAATGATGAAACTATTGATTGGTTAAATTTTCATAATTTTTTGAGACAGTCGAATTTTCTGGTAAGAAATTAAATATCGTATAAACATATGATATATATAATGACATCATAATGAACAAAAATATGATGTAATAAATATTATGAATGGAATAAAAAATAAATAAGTGTTTTACTTTAGAATAATTTTATTTTATTTTTATTATATTAAATTTAAAAATCCACTATGAATCCTCCAAAACCATTAATATATATTATGTTTTTAAATTAGTATCATTCATATTATGACTCACCTCCACATTGGAAAGGGTATAATTTAATATCTTTCAGCCATTATAATTATATAATAATGAGAAAAACCCCTATGGATGAAACCATGAGAAATAAACTTGGTAATGTTAGTGGTTTGGGTTATTTTATTATATAGATCCTAAAACACATGTTTTAGAAATGATAAATAATTCCCCACTCATTTCCTATATAAAACTGCCCAATCATAAAATTCTATTATCATTAATTCCATGCAGTAAATCATTTTTTTCATAAAATATCTATAGTCTTCCCATGGTGCCCCCAATATCTCATGAATCCCATTTAAATAATTTAGAGTCACACTCTCAAGGAAATGGATTCTTATCATCTCTTAAATATTAATGTTTCATTATTATCTTTTGCCAAATTTTACCTATTCATAATGATTGTATATGTCATTTCATGTTCCTATTATTATAAATTTCATGTCCTAATTATTAGATAACCATTTATCTATCATCAACTAATTTTGTGAATATTTAACTGTGATGTTATGATTATGATATTTCATTGCGATTTTACATGCCAAAATAGTTTCGTAATGAATACCATAACCATTTCCTATCAAGGGTTTTCACCTTTATATCGATATAAACCATTGATTTGGGAAATAAATGTATGTATTCTAAAATCCACGATCTTGTAATAAAATATAATGATGTATGAATAAATTTTGTATGATATATATTTCACACATAAGCCTGAGAATGAAATGAAAGTTACAAGTCCACCCAAAAATGTATATCACCCTAATGTGTTGGGTAATGTTTAGTTTAATGATACGTCATGTTGGTACAAGGAGTAAACATGATTACTATATGTGACTTGGTCCATTATTATTTCATTTATTGTATCCTTGTCTTAGGTATAAGATTCACTTTTTTATGTTGTTTCAAAATTTCCCATGTTTCCTTTATGAAATAATGTTATATCATGTCATATTGTTCATGTTTGTGATTCTCACATATTTTATGCACCACTTATATACCTATTGAAACAAATTTATTACTTTCATGATGTTATTCCATGTTTATCCCCATACTGGGATTTATATATCCCTCATTTCTTATGTATGTCCCCTTATTATCCAATGCTGTTTTATGTATGAGCATGTTAAGGACGCTTTCAATAAAGATGTTTTTTCCTATTTTATTTTGTTATTTAATGGAACTAATTATCAAATAAAATTGATTTTATAATCTTCTTATTTGTATTATTTGTAAAAATATATTATAAATAATGTATAATTTTTTAATAATGAGAAGGTTTCTTACAGTTGGTATAAATGGAAATGTTTAAATATTTTTTGAATTAGGACAAGAAAACTATAAAGAAAGCGTTACAGATAATTCAATGAATAAGAAAACATCCTTAATTTTTTTTGTATAGAATAAGTAGTTTTTCACGATAACACATCCCTTTTGGATAATACATGTGGATGTGGATCTGGAATAGATGTATATAGGGGTAAAACCCAAAAACACAGTGTTGAGTTATACTCGACTACGAACTAGTGCATGACAACTGGCCTTGTTGCACACCTAGTTTGAAGATCACAAAGGGATATTCATTGGTAAATTCATATTTTCATTATTAATCACTATTATGGAAGAAAAAAATGACTAAAATATTATATGATACATAATATATCGTGGATAACATATATTGAACCCTATAAATTCATAACATAAGAAGTAAATGGCATTTATAAGTCATCCCTTTAAATCATTTCAGATAAATTAATTGTATTATCACAAATCCTAGATTTATGGTTTTGTAGTCATTGAAATTATTCTGAAATCGTTTTCTATCACACTCTATTAGTTCATTGGTTTTAGTTTTCTATTCCATTTCTATGTTTTTACTTGACAATACTGTTCTCCAATTTGAAAAATCAAGTTATAGTATGACCATCATAATTCCACTTCTCTCCATTCAAGTGATGCTTCTGTAAACATTTTTATGATGTGGGTTTTCAAAAAAGATATTTTAATGTGCCAAATATCTAATACAAAGAAAATTTTTAAATTAAAAGTATGTAATTTATTAAACGGGGAAGAATATAACACCTTGAGTTTTAAAAAGAGAAAACCTTGTTCAGTAGTGTATGTGATATAGAACATCGAAACCCAACAGATAATAAATTAATAAATATACACATTTTAACAATCAAAATAAATTGTTTTATATGAGTATGATTAAATATATATATATATATATATATATCATAAAATGTTCATAAATTCTTATTGAATCAACAATATCTTTATGATGAATTGTTTTTCTACATCAAAATATTTTTTAAAAAATTTAATTCATTATATCATTTTATGAAAATATATATTTAAATTATTTTTTAGATTATTTATAAAATTATTTTTTCAAATGAAATCCATTTTTTAAATCATCATGTCAAAATTAACTTATGGTTACATTTAGGGATTTCTCTAAAAACATAGATTGTTCTATGAATAGAGAAAAATATCATTTTTATGTAAAATTATCATTTCTTTTTATAAATTAAAAAATATAAAAGTCCACATATAATTATTTTTTAAATATTAGATAACATAAATATTATTTATTTATATTCTATTCAATTAAGTACATTTTAATCATCATTATATCTACATTTTTATACGTTTATTTTTATGAATGAAAACATCGTTTTTGTGAAAACTGTCTTAAAATAATTAATGTATCTCCATTTTAATTAATTAAAATAACTGGTAATTAGAAATTATCTAATTGAAATATTTATATGATATATCTATCTATTTAAATTTAAATTAATATATTGAATATTACTTGTTATAATGTTAATGTAATTTATTCTTTTCATTGAAAAAGAATATTTTCTAAAACTGTATTACATCATTCATTTGGGTTTTATTTTAAATTAGTACAATACACATATATGAATAAATTTTTTTATAAATTTATTACATTTTTTCAATCATCATAATTATTATTTTGTAAAAATATCATCTTAAGTTACATAAAATCATAATGGACAATGTAGTAAATATGATTTTCCATGGTAAAATGAAAATAGTTTATTTAAGGGTAAAAATAATATAACAAAGAATAGAAACCATTTAACACTAATATTTATATTTACCATTCATTAAAATGTTTATAACATTTATTTTTTTATTTTCTTAATATTATAAATGATTAAGTAATTACATTGATAAAAATTATATATTAATATAATAAGACACAAATTGTTTGGTGTCAAATTAAAATTCAATTTTGGAATTTATTTTGATCCATTAATCTATTTATTAAATAAATAATGTTCTATTAAAATATTACTAGTAATTAAAAAAAAATTAAATATAAAAAATATATAATTTTATATCTTTGAAATATTTTTTATTAGGGTTCAAAAAACTATTACTGTAAAAAACCCCATCATTTCTCAATAATTCCCAATTGTAATTTTAAAAGTAAATAATATATTTATAAAATTATTTTCATAGAATATATATTATTTTTGGAATTATAAATTTGAAATTATCAAATGGTTATGTTTCAAAATTTTCTGATACTGTCGAATTTTCATGTAAAAATATAAATACTTTAAAAATATTTAGTTTGTATTATGACATCACAATGACCCAATGGTGATCTAATAAATACTATAGATGGTATAAACGACCATATATATGTTTTAAATTAAAAATAATGTGATTTATTTTTATATTTTAAATTTTAAATTTTTTTATGAATCCTCCAAAACCATTCAAATATTTTGAGGTTTTATAATCATTTAATCAAAATTATGGCTCACATCCACAAGAGAAGGGTTAGTATTTTTTATTCCTAAAAACATGAAATTAAACATCATTAAAACTACTCCCCTTTGGTATAAATCGTGGGAAATACCATGGTATGGTTTGGGTTTTTGGAAATATTATCATATACAGTCCAAAACTGATGTTAGAGAAATGATAAAGAATTCAACACTCATGTCCAATTTAAACCCACAATTTCCCACATGTATATTAAATAATAATCCTTTAATCAAATACATAATTTTACCTCCCCTCTCTAGAGTCCTCTTAATGTTCCCCCATGGTCAATGTAATCCAATCAAAATAATTTCGAGTCACACTCTGAAGGTAAGGGATCCTCACCTTCTATTATTTATTCATGTTTTCTTCTTATCTTATCCAATATATTTCAAATTAGTAAAGTTGGGATACGTGATTACATGTAATTATTACTATAAAAATTATTCCATAATTATTTTACACACATTTCTCACTAATAAAACCATTTTATTAATCATAACATAATGACATTATGCTTAAGAAATTTAATAGAAATTTTCCATGCCGAAAAATTGAGATATTAATTCAAAACTGTTATCCTATCAAGGTAGTTCATATTTATAAACATAAACATCTATAATTGGGGAAATACATTTAATTATTGAACAATACTTAATCACGGAATAAAATATGACAATGAATGAATCATTTTTTCAATGTTGTATACTTAATAATGAGAATGAAATTATTGTGATGAGTGGGCCATAAATAATATAGCACTTCAATGCATTGTGTAATGTTTAGTGACATGAGACGTCTTGTTAGGAATGGAGAAAACATGATTTTTGTTTTGGAAATAATTCTATTATGATGTCTTGGTAGTTAGCATTGACCTATTTTTATGATGTATGTTTTAAATTTGTTGCCACATTTCCCATTTTTCCTATTATGTTATCATGTTATACCGTATATTATTGTTCATTTTCTTTAATATCCCCCTTGTTATGTCCCATTTATAAGATTATTTTCTAAAATTTATTAATTTATTCATATTGTGACATTTTTATTCACTTAATGGGCTTTATAAACCACCCCTTTCTTATGTATATCCCTAGGTTATCCCATGCAGTATTCTGTAAGAGAATTAAAAAGAACGTTTTTGTAAAGTTGTTTTCTCTCCATTTTAATTTGTTATGTAATGTACCTAATTCAAAATACACTAGAATTATCGATATTATAGATTTTATTAACAAATACCATATGTATTAAAAATTTAGTAATGTGAAATAAAGAGACAAATTGTTATTGTAAGTGAATTAGAATATGTGTAAATGTTTCTCCAAATAATCACCATAATCAATGATACATACTCTAATAATTTCATATAACAAATTTATTGTATTATATAAATACACATCAGTCTGGGGGTGGTATGATTTACTTAAAATAACCTTTGTACACTACACACTCTTTATCCCTTTCCAAAACAGAGAAGTGAAATGAGAATCCTTATACGATACAACATTCCATTGAACTCTATGAAGCTTGATAATATATTGGACAGTGATCTTACCATGATCATCTATATAAATAGTCTCCTTCATAGGTAAAATATTAGATAACATTATGAGCATGTCAATGATCAACCATACTACTTATTTTCCATGAGGGAATCTCTATAAGCCAGCCGTAAAATCCATGATGGATTCATTCCATTCCCACTAATAATTGGAAATGACTACAATATCCCACCTAGTAACTAGTGTACCACTATTACATGATGATGTCTGGAAAACCTAGTTTCACATCCTTTCCCATTAGGGCCCCTTATGTGCCTACCCCAATCCCCCTTCCAATATACTAGGTGATAGTAAATAGAATGAGTAGGAAAATTCCCCCAAAGGGAGGCATTATTCTAATGTATATGAACAGACACACACATCTCCAAGCCACAAAATAAAGAAAGGTACAATACACTATGTAAAATATGAATTCATAACAAAATAAACCACCACTAGAATGCACTATTATTTAACGGAAATATAAAATTGGATAAATATAGGCTAACCACAAAGAGTTTGTAACACATGTCCAACCTGGATGTAAATGTATTCAGAATACAGCTTAAAAGTCTTAAGAACACACCTAACTCTTTTTTATCACACTAAGAGACATCTTGTCCTAGACTACCTAGGACACCATCAATAGGTCAATTGTCCGCACAAGACATGGCACATGCAGGAAAATCCCATACAGGGTTGATTATAACAATACTTAATAGGATTCCAAGTTGTCACAAATAAATACAACGAAGAAAAGAACAATAAGCTCTACACAGTTATATCTCTATAACACATATAACAAAAAAATCAAGACAAAATCTTGAGATACACCACTCTCTGCGGATGCCAATACAACCTCCATACATAGGATTCTTCTTGAATCATATTCATTTTAGGAGAACACCCACCTTGAGCCATGATATCATTGGGGACACTCAATAAAGATGTATAGTTCATATGGTCCTTCCCTAAATATAACACATTCCTCAAGGAAGACTATGATACATAGAGAGGGGTTCACACCTAGAACTTACTTGGGTACACCATGGATCACACTTACACTCACTGGTGGATACGACATACCCAATCTAGATCATCACGATATATTGGGGGTCCCACCCATAATTGATTGGGGGATTCCATAGAGCCTACCAATACGGCTCGCAAAATGGGGTATCAACAACCTATTCAACAAGATGATCTAATTCAAAAAACTCCACTATTAGTGATGTAATATATTAGTCCAGTCTCAGGGAAGGATATCATACAATATTTGAGACTCAAACCTTATTGGGGATTACAATATACTGAGGTGGTTGTAGTGTCATACTTAACCATAGTGAAAAGAACAAAGTAAATGATATCATCCTATAATGTTATAAACTAAAACCTAGATCATATTTAAAAATGACCATCTCAATTTTATGGTCTCAATTTAGTAGAGAACTCATATATTAAAAGCTCTATTTAGGATATATTATCATTTGAGAGAATCTATCAGTAGGCCTTCTAGGGCCTACAAACCTACCGCCATTGTAGTTCGACCTACTGCTACGATCGACTGCTACTATCAACTACATTGGTGGGTCCACCAACCAATGGTAACGGCCGCATGTGGAAAAAATATCATGGTCAGTCCACCTGTCGTGCTAGATCATTCCCTATAGTAGATTTTACCTGAACTAGTTGTGAAATAGTTGGGCCGTGGCATCCCCACATGCTTCTCTACTTTGGGTTTGACTGCACCGCACAGTCAACAGTTTTGGTAAACCTCTATATTTGACTGAAACCAGGCTATGCCCCTATTTCCCCTAGATACAACCTAGCTATGGTCTAGGTCTATCCAAGTCCAGTAGACTAGCTTATCCTGCCGGCCTGACCCTGGATGCTAGGCCCGACCCATCTCTCTAACCCGACCAACCGGACCGTCTCAGTCTACTCTATGCCCAACTCTGCCACTGTCATGATGCATTCACCACCGTTTGCTGCCTCTTGTGTGGTCCTCCATTGCCTCCTCGTCCATGTGATTTTCCATTTCCTCTGATTCTTGAAAATTGAAATAGTGAATGTTCTATGCTCATCCAAGCCTTGTCATTATTGAACAATGTGTCCTATTGTCAGATCTTCTTACAAAATGGAATAAATTTTCATTATTCAGTGTGTGCCGAAGAAAAATAAATAACATGATTTTCATAATATTATATCATTAAAATCTCTCTGTATCTGTCATCTCAAATACATCGTGTCATTCCAGTACAAGATATAATATATCTGATCGTTGCACCAGGAATAAGGAGCGCAACGATCGATTAATCAGCATGTGTGTAACCCCTGGACATATAAGAATACACAAGGTGAAATGCAGAATTGGGGATGCAACACACAAAAAATCTAGATGAATGAACCATGATAAATGTTATTGTTCATCATGGTTCATTGTTTTTATATCAAAAAGAAGAAATGAAAAACATATAAATGAAAAAAATAATCTTCTTATAAAGTTTCCATAAAACCAATCCCTTCCCATAGTACACCCAATCTGTGAATCAATCCATTCACAGATTGATTCTTGTTTTTTGTAAAAATTATTAATGGAAAATTAATAAATTAAAAAATAAAACCTACCCTAATTTGTTTCAATTGCTTATGAAAACGAATATGTGTCATTCTCATTCTTTGATCCTGAATCCATCAAATCTGAGGTTGCATCGATTTTATGATCCATGATACATCGCTTTTATCATGATGGGATTCTACATGGTTCTCTTTAAGGGTCATCCAATTCCTCTATGGTTATGCAGCTAACCCTAGAATTCCAATATAACAATGTATTTAAATACAGAAAACTATTGCATGACTGAAATGAAATAAAATGATTTTATTAAAAAAATTATTCATTTCAACACCTACAAAAACATTTCACAAATAGTTTGTGCCCAATGTAATGTCATGCCTAGGAAAAACACCACATTATGAACACAATGGTGGCCTCATATTTCTATCATATGTCAATATTAATTAGGTATTAGGATTTAAAATTAAAATAATTTTATTTACAGTTACATCCTTGTTGAATTCATCAACTGATGACCTGCACCAACCATTTCTTGGTCACTCCTAGTGCAATTTCATTGTTCTATATGAAATCATTCCTTTTAGTTTCGTAACTGAGCATTCGTTTAGATGTTATTCCACTTTTTCGAGAAAATTTCACTTGCGTGATATTGAATAAATTTAAATATTTAAAAATAAATTTTTCTAGGCATACATGGACTTCGAATTGTATGCCATCTCATTGAATTTTCTTGATATCGATCCATATATTTTTAGAAAATAATACATAGAAAATATGACATTACACCTTGAAACAAATCCATCTATCTCCCTTTTTATATCGATCCACCAGTATTAGTGATATAGATCATGATATATAATTGTAATATCATGGTGTAAATCCCAACTATAAGAATTGGACTATTTTATCAATTCCTATTGATATGTTTTGGAATCCATATGTATACATGGATTGAAAAAGAAGAATCCTCATTAATGCCCCATCATGGGGGAGGTTCCTTGCCCAAAACACACTCCTTTAGTAATATAACTGCATAATATAATAATTGACTCATCTAATCCATCCCAATGAGTGAAGATGTCAATAAAAATATGTAAGGATAGGTGGTATGTCGTATACCTTAATCAATAAATTCATATATGAGAACTGATATTTATGCTACCACTCACTACCGGCATTTACCAATGCATCTATTGAAGTCACCCGTCTCAAGGAATCCACTACAAAATTTCCTTTTTGAGGAATATAGGAAGGATCAAAATCAAATTACTCCATGTATTCCACCCACCATCTCTACCCAAGGTTTAAATAACATTGTGATATACCTGAGATTTTTTGTGTGTGTATACTCTACAAAAGTTTCTCTAAGAAAATAATTCCCCATCCAACATAAGTTGTTTACCATAGCTGGTAGCTCAAGATTACGTGTTAGGTATTTCATATCATGTAGCATCAAATAAAAAGACACCTACACAATGAATCTATATCATTGAAACATAAATGTTCCAAACCTGATTCCCAATTCACCATATGAAAAGGTATATATTCTTCTATGATTTAAAAAAATCAGGATCCTTAATAAATTTAGTCTCCCTTTTAACTCATGAAGGGTTGTCTCAGATTCATCTGACCATAATATTTTGACACAATTTGTAGTCAAGACTTTGATATTTTATTGTTGGAATTAAATTTCCTAAATAATTCACATTTAAATGATAACTATCACAATGAAAATATATAGTTCAATGGAATTATTTTTTTTCTCTCAGGAATCCATGACACCCACCTTTTATGGGTAAATAGACAATCATGTTGTTTATCAGAAATTATATTTACATTTTGGATTAATTTTTTTAATGATTATTCATTAATTATTCAATAATTTATTTTCATTTTGTTAATTTTCATATGAAACGTATATTTAAGACATAATCTAATAAATTAGGGAATGTGCCTAAAAAATCTTTTACATGCGGTGTATCACAGACACAATTGAATGATTCCTTCATAGAATACCTATAATATTGAAGACCTACACGCGGATCTTCAAAATCATGTAAATAAAATATGAAACATATAAAACAATTAGATGATGTGTAACATTAAAAATTCACAATCCCACGAAATATAAATTTCAAAAATTATATCTAGAGATTGCACGAAGTGCATGTATCGAGGCCTCACATAGATAAAGATACATACATTTCTTCAAAATGAAAAGTACTTTTAAATTACATGGCGTGAAAAGAACATAGAAGGTGTTAAGATGTTGGGAACTAAGTCATTTAATCTAGTACATGAATTTTATGTCTTTCATTCCATGTTATTTTCAGGTCAATTAATATTTTCAGTTCTAAGCACAAAACATAGAGCATAATCATTTATTTATTCTCATTTTTTATTTTCCTACATTCATTAATTCTCATCTTTAACTAGATTACCATAATTATATTCATTTTATTTGTTACATTCTTCTGAGTTATTAATAATTACATATACTTGTCATCTCCATTTCAATCCCTCTTTAGGTTTCAATGCTCATTTATATCACATAACTCTGTTCTTCATCAACACACGTGTTTGTTCGTACATTTTCATTCGTAGTATGATTTTTTTGTTTCTTAACTGTTCTGATTCCAAATTTCTCCTATATCATGGAAAACATTTGATAGATCCATGTAAATGAACCATATATGCCCAAATCATTGTCTAAATGTTTGGCTACAATTGTTGATTTTATACCAATGACTAAATCCTACTATAGTTATAGTAGTATATGCCACTACTAATGGTATAATAAAAATCAAGATGCCAATATTTCGATGATACATTATTGATGAAGTCACTCAAAATTACATTATGTGGATATGTTTTATTGGAGAATAACAATGTGGAACAAATCAGGTAGACAGAACTATATTCCATGAAGTAGAAATAGGGTCTCAAACTAAGATGATAGAATCATTATAGTTACATGTTGTACAACCACCAACTCCTACTCCTCTTATGGAAATATACTCTTATGAAATATGAACAATCTTGAATTCATACAAATATTGAAGGGCATGGGTGGAAGAGTCTCAAACTCATGAATTTAATAATATAAATTACAAAAAACACGGCCTATAGTACCAACAACCATATCATTATCAATAGACTCAAAACTACCATGAGAGTATACATCATCCGCAAAAATAAAACCAAGGTTAATTTTAAAATAAGAGTGGACATGTACTAAAAATAAACTTAGGCCCACCTGGGTACCAATTATATGTTCTAGCTCTTCAAAAAAAATTCCAAAAACAATTTCATAGAGCTTAGAAGTACGCACCATGTAATAACATTAGATTTAAAAACCCCCACTAAGAAAACATTAATTGTATCAAATTTTTAAATCTAATCTCCCAAACCTACTCATTAATTTCATATATAATTAATACTAATGTCTGAAAAACCATGAATATAAATTTCAGAAACAAAAAGGATACATTTTGCAAGATGGATCATCAAATGTAAAAAAAATCAATGGCCTTAACTCGTCGATAACCTAGAACATTCCTTGGTAATACTGAAACTAATCGAAGGAAAAAGTCTAAAGTTATTATTCTTAAATCTGAAAAAAAAATGGTGAACTCAAAAATAATTTTAAATTTATAAACATATGTAGAAATAATTTAATAAATCTCGTCATGGGACAAATCAGAATGTAAAACCAAATAAGGAATCTCTATTATAAAGAAAAATGTAAACAGATGAAATCTACGTATAATCACATTTATACATTCCAAATCTACTCTTTCTAATATGTATTAATTAATGAATTGAGTATGAGAAATAAAAAATTATAGAGTCAGTTAAATAATACAAAATGATTTTCTCTTTCTCAGAGGCAACATCACAAGAACCTACTTATGAATTATTCTTTAAGGACATGCACATTGGTAAAAAAATTGATGATTTAGGAATTAATTCCTTGAATTACTTATTATATAATGTTTTCCTATGGAAATTTAATCCCAAAATGTGAGAGACTTTATGTTTTTCATCTACATGTATAATTGGGATATCAACTTTGGAATATTCATTATGTTGGTCTTTGAATAAGAATCAAGTTAATTATTGTGATTGTTTACAGGAATATGTGGATACGAAATCTAAAAAAATACCACTCTAACATGTTGAATATTTAGTCAAATATTCTTAAGTATTTCTTGAGAATTTTATTGTTAAAGTTGAAAATTTTAATTTCCCCATTGATTTCTATGATATTGATATGGAAGAGGAAGGTGAAACCCCCTCATTCTTGGATGAAGATTTCTAAACACTAGAAATGTGATTATTGATTTTATCCTGGGATGATTGATTTTTATAGAGGGTTAAGATAATTTTTTGTTCAACATGGGGTATACCATTAATAAAAGAAACTTTTCATCAAATTTTCTAACAATATAGGATACTAATGAAAATGTTGATCATGTAAAAATGGAAGATTGTAATAAGTTACCACCTACTATTGAAAATGGGCCAATTTCCCACAAGTATAGGAATTTTACTATACCTCTGACAAGACGGGTCATCCCAGATTTCAACTCGTCGCTATTTAAGAACCATTTAACAAGGGGTAAAAATTAAATGTTCAATTCGTCTAATTTTGAAAATATTTAGAATTAGAAACTCAATGAAACTCTAACTAGGAGGTAACCAAGGGTAGGTCTAATATTCTAGGATATGGTAGCTTAGTAATTAGGATAGTTTAGAGGGATACTAGAAGTATGTCAATGTGATTGACTGTAAATGGGAAAAAATGAAACAATACATGCAATGAAAATGATTCATAATATGAATATGTTTAGAGGTTGAAAATTATAAAAATTTATGATATTCACACCCTGTTTTCAATATATCGGTTGAAATTTTAAAATATGGTTGGTAAAAAATTCATGAATCTGGGGTTCAAGATGAACCCTCTTACATCTATCATCTTCATCCCACATGAGACTCCACCCTACCCCAATGAAATCCCTTGCAAAAATAGAAATCCACATATCCTTCCTCTGTACTACCATCCTTATCTACTCCTCTCCTCTTTAATTACATTTTATATTCCTCTCATGGGACACCAAATTACTGTGGGCACCCCACCCACTGACTTCATTCCTAAGAAGAAGAACACACTCCCACCACCCACATTGTGAGAAATACACATCCTCCACCACACGATACCTATGTTATTCCTATTCTGATTCATCAATATCATTTGTTTCCACATCAAGTGACTCCTAGTCATCCTCTGATAGATCATAGCACCATGAATATCCTAACATTCTCCTCGACATACATTTTTATGACCCCACAAAAAAGGTTTACTTAGGCCCTCACCAAGGCAAGGCAATGAGTACAAAAAAAATTTGGATCTCAATATTACGGAGCTCATCTATATCAACCATGATATACATTTCCTCGTGTGTTGGCTACACCCAAGCACTATCACATATGTACGAGAGGATATATACATGGATATCTTCACTGATTTCCATGAAACCTTCAATATGGGAATTGACTTCTTCCAATTTTGAGTCGAAGAAAGGCCCCAAGAGATCATACTTGGGGAATATTCATTTGGTCATAGAATCCACTCACCTGATATTGTTGCCTCCCCCATCTTCCTACATTGCAAGTCAAGACAATCAAGGAAAAGTCTGAAAGACTATATCCTAAGGACACCAAAGACTACTATAGTAAGTACAACCTATGCACCATGAAGAGAACTGTTATAGGAGGTGTACCTCTACAGATCCTATATAGATTCCTTCCTCATGATTCCCTAGTACATGGTGGTGGACATGGATGATTTAGCAAGATCGAGGTCATTATTGTCAATTTATCCATGGGAGGCCCCACTGCCACCCTGGATAGATAGTTTGGATAGTTATATGGGACATGGGTGATTATGACACATAAAAACTTTATGGGTGGTTCATTCATCACCCACATGGGTTAAAATTTGGTTGCCTTTGAGGTCCCTCAACACTTCACATCCCTCAACAATATAGATAGCATCACCATTCTACTTCTCCAAAAGATGGAGCTGTAGACATAGGATGACGATGACTACCATTGGTCACCAAAAAATATATAGGATTTTGACGATCCCCACTATCATGCTACCAGTCCTCTAGAAACCCCATACTCCTATATTATTCTCCATCTCCCACCGCATCCTCCACCACCACTACTACCACTCTACCATCACACCCACCACCATTCATTACCACATTTCAATGTCAATCCCTACCTCTTCCACTACCCATCTCACTTAATCACCTACGAATTCCATCCCAATCAACATAAGACTCTCCCACCATTATATTCTTGTAAACCTTTACAATATTTTTCAAAATTGGGCATCCAATTTATATCCCCACTATTCATTACTAGCCCCAACTCACTACCAGCCCCTATAACCCCTCACCCCACCACCAGCAATCCCATCAACCTCCTCCATGAAATCATCATCTCCCACCCTAACATAACTACCATTATAGATGACCTATAATTCTTCCTAGGATTATTTTTTGGTAGACTAGGACCAAAGGGAAAAAAGGATATCCCATCAAAAATATTTAGATCTTTCATTCATTGACCCTACATCCAGATACACAACTACTATCAGGATTGGAACTTCATCTCCAACATCCTTTGATATAGCTGCAATTACCACAACTCCCACTATGGAAGTTGATCACCCATTCCCTTAAATTATAGATAACATCTATAGGGTGATTGACCAGAAGGCATCCTCTATTTGGGAGCATATTTTTTATGAATAGAGAAATGATTTTTATTAGTATTAAAAATATTATAACCCATCCCTTATTTTTTATATTCCTTATAGGTGAATGGTTTTTTACTACTTGTATTTCATTCCACATGATGTATCATTACTCTCTCTATATATATATAATCGAAAAACATTTTAGTTTCATTATTTCTTGGATCAATTTTAATTTCCTTACTTTAATAATTTTTCTATGTCTAGTTCTTTTTCTTCATCTATGGTTATCAATGAACCTATTCAAACATAACAATACCTCCTTTTTTAGATAAATCCAAATCTCGATGATGTCATGTGCTAGATTGATGTGCTTTCACATAAGATTCATGATTAGCAGTGGGCCCACCAACCTGAGTGTAAATAATATTTTCACCACACAAGATTCATGGTCAGTGTAATCCAATGTTGGTTAACCCCACCAGGAGTGCCCATGAACTCGATGACATAGCATAAAATTACAATTTGAGGTAATGGACTTCTGGGTATATTGGCAACACTGACTAATCTCTTTTTCCCATCTCTCTGGATAACAGTTTAATTATTATAGATTAATGGGAGGAAACCCATATTTGATTTCTTTTTCTTTATTTTCAGTCTTGGAGTTATGATAAATTTCATTTGGTTTCAATTGTTTTTATTATCAAACACTAAACTCCACTATACCGCAAAATATGCATGTATATGAGATACTTTTGAATACATTTCCCTATGTTCACTTTCACAGTAACTTGTTTCATATATATTAATATATATGTACTAATTCTTTATCAAGTGGAAGAATTTAAATTTTAACTCATTATGTAGGTATCTCAATTTCGACACCATTATCCACCATGTTTCCTGTGGGATAAAACTCATAATGGGGAGATCCTAATTCTCTAAATTCAATTGCAAAGTTTCTTGTTCATATTTTCTATTCTATATATGTGATATCTCTCCCACGATTTTTTCAGGGAAATTATTGAAATTATTTCATTTTAATTGTGGAGTCTTCCTTAATCATTACTATCGATACACTTGGAAAATTATTTTTTCACCAACCTTAGGGGAATTTTTCATTATCTGCATTCTATAAAGATAAAAACACATTTCACCTATTTAAATAAAAGAAACTTTTGTGTTGAATTTTTTTTGAATCTATGTTTTAATCTTATTTAAATTTTCAAAATTATTGATGATATTAGAAATTTAATTCAACATTAAAATTTTCTAAAAGTCTTTTTATTGACTTATTAATGAGTTTCATACCCTAAATGATTGCCAATTATTTTTTTATACTCTCAATCTAAAGGGGATTATTGACCAATGACCTCAAGTTATTTTCTATGAATTTTTTATGAAATTCAATTGGGTCTTGAAAAGCAATAATAGCTTACATTTAGAACTTATTGATGTTATGACTGAATAAATACAATATTAATAAGATCGAGTCAATAATTATTGAGATAACTTTTCCATGGACCGACTTTATACATTTCCTAATTTATACCATAGTTTTCATTAATGAATAGTATAATATTCATCAATTTCGAGACAATTATATCCATTTATCATACTATTAGTATTATTCATGATTATCCTTTGAAAAAGCATAGGGGAGTTTTTAGCTGGCGGAAAAGAAATGTTTTGATGGAGGTTCTGTATTATAGAATTTCTAGACGATTTATTTTATGTGATCCTTGATTACTCTTTTAATTTTTCTCCCACCTTGGTTATTTAGAAAACATATAAAAATAAAAATAAAGAAAAATATTTTTGCTATTATATTAGGAAAATAAAAAATCACTATTTCTAGACTGAAAATTACTCTAATTGATCATATGTGTGTATGGTAGGGATGTGAGATGTAGAATGAACAATAATTTGGAAAAATTAAATATATGAAAAATAAAATGAATGATACAAGGTAAACTTTTTATAGATCATTGATATTTAAGTGGATAAAATTTGAGTTGTTTAGAGCCTAAACACCTTTATATCCTGGAGGATTCACTTTCTATTGACCTCAATGACATATAAACCCTTTTCATAAATACATAATGAATTATTTTAGAATTTTTATTTGTGAAGTGGAGATGATAAAACTAATTCAAGTATATGGTTAAGAACATGTACTCTGGTTTTTAATATAGCTCTTATTACATTTTATCCTGTTGGATGGGAGGAATTTTTTTGTGAAGTAAATTGAAAATAGGGAATATGATTTATATATTATTTATGAAATTTTATTTATAAGAGTAATAAAATTGATAAAGAAATAAACTATGATAAATGATTTACTTTTTCCCATGAGTGATTCTGGAGAAATCAGTTTTTCTATATTCACTTAATTTTATTTTCCTAGTTCTAATGCATGATTCAAAATTTAAAAATTGTTTGTTTCAGAATCCCTATTGAGATCATTATTTATTGACGAAAATCAACTATTCAAGTTTGGGGGAATTTGATTAGTTAAAATTGTTGACACATTTTTGATACATTTCATTTTTGTTTTTTCAAAAATTATTTGATAATTCACTATGTTTTGGTTTTTTCATAATAATTAATAATTATTTACTTAAAGAAAGAAATGCATTCAATGATCCATGAAAAATATTTATGGACATGTATCACATACATGATGTGAATTCTTTTTCCGCAGTATGAATGCAATATGACTGACCAACCCATGATACTTTTATATAATGTAATGATAATACATAAAGGGTAGAAGCATATTAAAAAGTGCATTTTCAAAATTCTAAATATTTCTAAAAGAAAATATCATAAACAACCTGAAAACATTTCATGATGTGCATGTTTTGAGGCCTCACACAGTCAAAGATACGAACATAATCTTTGTATGGAAAAGTGGATCTAAGATATATGGTGTGACACTAACACACATGATGTGTAAACGTTAGTAACCATGTTATTATTACAAGTACATGATGTGATGGAATTTCACACGTTGTTCTTTTTGGGATTTTTTATATTTTCATGGCTTCACACGCAATAGAGTGCTTCAGATTTTTTCAGGTTTCTCTTGTTTTTGTTCTTATGTTTTTAATTTTTCACATTCTAAACATGATTAATTTCTTTCCATTCATTATTTTATAAAATTATTTATAGATATTAATCATTGAACCATCTTTATTTTCCATTTCATTCCCAATTTTCAATCCAATGATTGTTCCCATCACCACATGTTAATCATAATCAATGCACACAAGGTTCTCTATATGTTCTTCAATCACTATAATTTTGTGTTTATTTATTATTTATTTTGATTCTGGATTTTATTTTCATCATTGTTTTGTATTTAGTAGTCAATTAATGGTAATATTTTAATTGAATTAAATTGATTTATTTTTAATATTTTATTTTATAATCATGGATTTCCCCTTTGTAAAATTTTTTATGGTTATTCATAGATAACATGATATTTCATTGCATTTCCAAATCACCGCCTTTCAAGGATAATCTATATAGTGTTAGGGGTGGAGAGTATGGGTGTTTTTAAAATATAATAAATAATTATATTTAATTTTAATAATCATATAAAAATTTATTAGTTTAATAAAAAGATTTCATCACATTATTTCACACAACCAAGGCCATGTGGAGTGTGATCAAATAAATCTTACCTAATATGATTAATTAAGGATTGTGAACACTATCTTTTGATGCTTTATTCAAGTAAGCCAAGTGTAATACACTTAGTTTTTCAATTATACCTATACAATTGGGTAGTTTTATCATAGTTAGATCTAATTGTTTTTACCAAAACCAAATGGTTGCCTTTACACTATTTCACAACCTCATCCATATAAAAATTCAATGTAAAATTTATGAACTTTTTCTCAAGAAACCTAAAATTTACCTAGTTTCCTTCTTTATTAATCTGAAGTAAACTCCAAATTGCTTATAATAAGTAATCACCAATCCTATAAACATAATGTGAGGGATCCGTCCAAGGGTTTAATTGATTGGCTACTAACATTCCATCAGTCCTCATGGGTTCAACCAAACACTTCTACATTACTATTCCATATGTGTAAGGGTAGTTTGGGATAATAAATTCTAATTAGATATCATACTAGAAGAATTCAATTATGTTTGTGGGTGATTCACCTACCTTGGAGATAATATGTCCCATGAATTGAACATTATCTATTAAAAATTGTTATATTTTGAGATCTCGATAAAACTGATTGTCTCTTAGTGTATTCAGAATGATCTTATTATGTTTGAGATGGTTGTATTGACTATAAAAATACACTAAGATATTATAAATTAAGACTACAAAAAATGAATCTAGATATGGTTGCGTAAACCCAATTAATAAAATCCATCAAAATGGTCGATGCATCGTCAAACCAAACAACATAACCATATATTCATATAGAATATATATAAAATAAAAAGATGTATGAGGTATGTTTAATGGTATCACATGCACATGGTGACAACTCAGCCTCAGTGAAATATTATAGAGGACCTGAGTTTCTCATAGATGATCAATGATTTATTATATGAGTGGTAAAGGATATCAGTTCTTCATTGTAAGATTGTTAAATTTTCGATAATATCAATGAATGAGTATCCCATAAACTTTATTATAAAAAATGATTGGGGAACCCCCACATGAAGTATTGGGTCATATAAAATCCTCAATTTTTAATCCCTCTTTATGCCTCTTAAAAAATAACATCTAAGTGGTATACATCTGGTAAGGAGAAATGGTCACTGATGTAGAACCAAGAACTAGCGCAACTAAGAAATAAACTTCTATATCAGGAGTGAACTCAAGGAATTCATTAAGAATAAATCTATGAAACGACATAATATGGGAAGAAAATATTCATGATTTATTTCATGGTTTCCTATATAATGATTAGAAATCTCATATTTCACTATACTAAAACCAAAATTCCCTAGTCGATATAAACATTCATATATATCCCATTCAACCTTCTGAATATATAATCCACCCTTTAGGGATTCAAGAAATACCTTTATGCACTATAAGTCAAAATAATCATATTGAGTTACTAATAATGAAATTATGAGAATGATGTAAAATCTAATAATATCATGGAAGAGAAAATTCCAAACACACAATATCCACCTATTCATAGGTGGAACTCCATGAATTTGGGATCAATTTCAGATGAACCTCTAGAGAATCAAAAATCGCCACACTAAAGAAATATGGAATCCCATGAACAAGGATTATTATGATAGATATGGAAATAACATAGTGGGATGATCATATATCAATAAAATACTAAGGGTGATTCTCTTAAAACTGTTCCTCAAGAAATAGAAATTTCTAGACTCTACTCCATCAGTATAGGATGGAATGCATATATCTAGCTCAATCCACATCCCTGATATACATCCTAACTACTCTAATGAGTCCATCTATACTGATGTTGTGCCACAGGTGTCTGTATACCATGTCAATTAATACACCCTCTTTTTGATCAGTTGATTGCACTCATGCTTCCTAGATGAAGTTGAGATGTTGATCACAGTCCTATAACCGGAGTCAGTCCGGACCCTATATCACTAGATATGGGAGAAAAAAGTTATTAAAACCCAATTAAAATGGTTTATCCTAAAAAAGGATTGGCACTCAATTATGGCTCAATCACACTAAGGTTTCATGTGAACATTAATTTATCACGGGTGAGAGACCATATAAATTCCATCATTGGTAGTCTCATAAGTACTTCCATTATGAGGGTTTTTGAAGTGATTCTTCCTACCAGTAGACACTGCACCACCAGGTTGATATGATAGTCCACTATAATTTGTATTTCTATCTTCCCTTGTGTTATGTTCAGTAATAATTTCTTTGTATTCTATTTAATACATGATAGTAAACAAAAAACATTCAATGGATATTGACTCGGATTTCAGAGCCCATCCTCTAAGAATCTCCCTGAAGATATCATGTTAATTCTATAGATTGGATTGATGTAATAATACTCTATCATGTGAGCTCCTCAATCCATTATAGTCATAGATATCTTATTTAGGTTCATAAAATACCTTTCTCGATCAACCATTCAGTTCTCAATGTTATAGTGGTTATTGATTCTTGATTGTAAATCCATCTAAAAAATATCCTAGTACATACATTTCATGTTCTATATATCCCACCAATATTATGTGGATCCACACAGCATATAAATCCTGATATTTACCTTCCTCTTTAGAGGAGTCTCCAGATTCTCCGAGATAGATAGGACAATATTAATCCATTACTTGGTAGTCTAGGGCCACCATCCCCTGAGAAATTTAGTGGATACCACTAGTGAAACACTCAAATCATATATTCCATAGAAAAGGCCGGTAATGAAGCTCTATTCATTATACATAAATGACACGATAACCCAAATGAAACTATCCATCGTCTCCCATGTCAGGAATATCATGAGGTTCCACAGGTGTCACTACTGGTGGTAATAATATTAGCTCGGGGACCACAACCTCTAGGTCATGATCATTAAAACAGTCCTATTGTATGAATCTAGGAAATTATATTGGATTAGCTCTAGAACTTCCATGAACATTCATGAGATAATATTTGATAACAAAATCCAACTAAAAAAGTGGAGGATAGGTAATAACATAACTATCCTTAATTCACACCCCTCTGCATTCTCTTAATGTTTTTTCTGGGCGACAAATTTACCATAATGAATCATAATAGACAATGGAAATTTCATACTACTAAGTTAGTTTCTAGGTATAGTTCATTGTTCTATTCATGTTTCCCAATATAGGGATATTAAATTGAATGTTTTTGTGGAAAAAATACATAATGTTTCAATTGGAAACCCCATTTAATGGTGACCATATTTTTATTTAAGATTTATCAATTTTGGATTTATAATTATAATTTAATTAAATAAAATTCCTTTCAAAGTTAATACATGTAATATCAATATAAATTACAATTTTTAATTCAATTTACTGCATGTAGATCCATTCATTCAGTAGAATAATGTATTAGGTAGTATAAGATAGTTTGACTAGATGAATTGACATTCATAATTTTTAGAGGTACATAAACTATTTTAATTAAAAATAAAATTCATGAATTAAAAAAAACGGATTCAATCTAGGAAACATTAGTCTCATAAATCAAATAGGTGATCATTAGTTAATTATGGTATAATTATCAATCTATATGCGAAAAATCTATTTATATTGTTTCTCACACTTTAATAACCAATTATTCAATCCCATTTTCCAATAATTTTTTTTTCATACCAGATATATCACTCGAGGAATATATAGTAGATATCATCTATTCAAACAATGAAACCTACATGGTATGGAATAATTCATTACATATAAACCGTGAAAGGTTCCTATAATCATACCTGAGAAATCATTACTTTCCAGACTAGGGATATGATAATGTATAACCAATAATAGTAATAACCAAAACTACCCATCATGTCCATCACCTGATAATGAAAAGAGTGCAACTATAACACGCATAATATAGAACATTAAATCCCATCCTATGAAATATGAATTATCCCCCTGCGTGGGGTAGCTTCTCTCAAGAACAAGATCATTACATAATTCTAAATCCTCCTGGTCTACAGTCTACTGACCCTAATAGTATGGAAAAGGAAAATAAATCCTTTGATACAAATTTGGAATGTCCCAAACCTTTTTCTCTAGAATATAACAAAATTATATTGGTTAAAGGGCATCAATCGTACATCCCCATATTCTAGAGGCTATCAAAAATTAGTGAGGGCCAAAGGTATTATAATGTGGAGACTGTACCATCATGGTACAAGATGTATATAATTAATAATAAAGGGATTGTTTATAGAATCATAATAATGAAAAAGATATAATTTGATGTTAATCTCCTATTCCACAATCATATGAAAAATGAAGAGTATTTCATGATGATATAAAAAGAAATAGGCATACAAGATAATATGAATCAAGAACAATATATCTAATAAAAAATGAAAAATGAGAAAGAGGCTATCTCCAAGCATTACAATCTGAGCCTTTGTCCTTCATTCCTAACTCCCATGCAATATAAAAATAAAAAATAAATGACTGAGACCATTCCATTGTCCCAATATATAACCATAATGCTTGTTTGGGGTACCACTTAGAGTCTTAAATAAGTTGTGATATATACCGAAATGGCCACCCTGAGTAGTTACTCTAATTTATATAGCCCATTTAAGAAAAATATAACATTGTTCATGTATAAAAGGTAAGGTAGTAATGTAAATAATAAATACACACAAGATCATAAATTGAACTGTAATAATGAAAAGACTACACTTGATGCAAAGAATTATATAAAAGTATTTTCTGAAAGTATCTAATATCTCTCACATTCGCCACATATGTAAAATATATCAGACAGTATGGGGTAGGTCCTAAGGTTGTATAAATATGTTACCTCCATGACTATAAAGAACAAATAATTGTATCAGAAATACATGGTTTTGGTCCAAAGGTTGTTGAACAATATTTCCAAATATCAAGATATATAAATATATATTGAGGTCATAGGTTCCATATCTAGCTCCCCCTCAACAATTGTTTACTTTAATAATTATTGGTTCCAAATATTAATAATCAAAATTAATAAATAAAATCTAGGGAAATGTTAGAGCATATACCCAAGTAAAATTAACATTTTTGTTACAATATTTTTATTCAGTCAATTCCTTAAAGCATTTATTTTTTAAAGTAATTAGTAACAAGGTGGAAATTATGAACTCCAAAATGGTGGACCATAACATTGTTGGATAAATGAACCCCCCTTAGAGGTGGATTGGATTATGGATTAAATAATTAAACCAAGATAAGGTGCTATATGGGAATAACATTATAGATCAAAAGAAAAATTTAAAAAATTGGTTAATTTTAATTATAAATAACTGGAAGGTCTGATATATGACCATAATGATGATAATTTAAAAATTAAAACTAAGGGAAATTTATAAAATACATACCTCATGGAACCAGAAGAATACTCATTTAAAATCGACCCTTGGATTTTTCTGAATCATAATGTAATAAATGAATATAATTTTTTTCTTAAATAGGTAATTTTAGACTACACTGAAAAAGTATAGAAAATGGAGAGATTAAAATAAAAAATATGGTATGATATTGAATACAATACCAATAGGGATCCAGTGCAATATAAGGAACATTATTCGAAAACCGATTGAGGATGTAATCTCAATTCCTATCATAGACATGTGAAGAATCTAATAGGAGAAGAGGGATATACATGAAAGTATAAAGAACATGAGGTTCCCCAATTATAATAGATTTCACGGGTTGTAGGAAATGTTTTCAGAATATTTTTCTAACCATTTCACAAGAACTATCTCAAATAACCCATCACATGGGTGAGAATCATAGTTTGAATAACCATGCACAACTTAAGAAAATTCCTCTATAATAAGACCAATAAAATTTTCATGGATATGAAATATTAGCTATACTGTTATAACATATTGTGAGACCCCCATTTATATAATAGATCACCCACATGGTTTAAATAAACAATGAATATTGTGAAACACGGTTCACACTAATTATGAATCCCACATTTACATGAATAAATCAATGAATAGGGCATCAAAAAAGTGTTAAGAGATCACTTAACCTCAGAAACTTCATTAGGATTTCATAGGTGTCCATAATGAAATGAATAATCTTGAATTTAATGGTTGAAAAACATAGAGATAAACCGATGTCTTATAGAATAACCAATATTATCAACCTCCAAAATATTTTTTTGGAAAAACATAATCATTATGAAATTCATTAGTGGGATATAACAAACCCACCATCCTTGGTTTATAATTTTACCACCCATCCATGTATTTTAATGAAACCACACATAGATTTTCTATAACAAAACCGCCCATTAATAATCAATAATTATTTCCATGAACATTTAAATTATCAAAAATAATGAGAATCCTCACTTTTTATAATAATAATAACCATTATTTGTTCATAGTAGGATTAAACCATAGATGTGAAAAGGGTTCCATGGTAATCTATTTTAGAAATATAAAATCCATATAGAGAGAGTGAATTGTTTTTATAATTATAACATATCTCTAGAAGATAATAACTTTTTACAATGTGTGATTTTAGGGATAAAAGTAAATATTATTAAATGATCATTAAAATTCAGGTTAGGAAAATTCAATTTCCAGTTTTGGAAATCAGTTTTGAAAACTAAAAAAATTAAATAATATTATGAAAATAATTTATTTGAAATGAATAATTGGAAGTTATAAAGGAAACAGTAAATAAATAAGCAGTCTTGAGGTTGAAAAATCTATTTCGGAAATTATTGTTAAAATAAATATTAAGTTGACACCATCGATATAAAGCACCATATTCAACAAAAGGCAAAAATATTATTTCAAATTTTGTAAAAATTAATACATGTATATAACATTGGTAAAATAATAATTGTTGAATAGTAATCATTTGTCAGGAATTTTTTTAGAAATAATTGATATAGGAGAAAAACATTTTTGACCAAATCTTGGGAAATAATCTTGGTTTTTATAAAAAACAATTTCTGATCCATTTTGAGATCCACATAGAGAAATGGTGTACAGAAACATTAAAATTATATATATATGAACAGGAGAATAAAATTGAAATAGATATTTCAAATAAAGATCATATAATTTCATCAACATAAATTTAAGTAGAAAATCTTATTTAAAATAGAGATGGAAAATAATAACCCTACAAATATTGTAACATTTTTACCATATTCCCTATGAAGGAATACCAATAAAATAAAGAATTAAATATCATTAAAATAAGGGGATTTGTGTTATAACTTATTAAAGTGTATGTATATATATTGATACAAAATAAATTTTCAAATATTATATATGATTTTTAATATGAACCTTATTTAATTACAACCAAAATATCATGAGGCCTAGTGTAATTTAAATACAAGGATTATAAAATATTATTGGAAGATAAATGAATAAATCATAATTTATTTCATTTTCTTTGTGAGATTCTAAATAATAATGATCTCCTAAAACTACATATGATACTATCATGAATACATAAAAAATTCTGTTAGTATAAAATCATAATAATATAATAATAATGATTAAGTACTAAAACTTGTCTGTCAAAGTCATAACATGATATCATAAATGAGAAGGTAAATGAGTAATCACATGGAACCATTAAATAATTTATAATTGTAAAATATGAAAATTTAAGAATATGAAATTTGGAAGCAACATATAAAATGACTTAAACTTATGTTATGTACAGCTACATAGAAAATAGCACTTGGTTGAAAGAGTCCAATAATGGATTAGGTTAACTCTATAATCCCATATAGCAAGAATCCTAAGACTAAAGCTTTAAACAATGAATTATATTTCTATTTGGGAATATAAATAATTATATGTTGATGATATATATTCATAATATATAAAAATTCAATATTAAGGTAGAACATAAAAATTAATGAATGAAGGAAATGGGGTTGCATAATCTTGTCTAATATAATAATAAATTGAAATATCATAATAGATGGTTTTTAAAAAATGAAAATAATTAATGTTTTATCCTGTCAATACAAGGGAAAAAACATTGTATATTTGTATAGGACATTTATATAGAATTTCGAATCAATACATTACATCAATGGTTATTGTTGTTGATTAAAATAATTTTAAGAAGATTAATTACACTATTATGTAAAATATCATCAGCAAATTGAATATAATTTAAAAAAAATAAATAATCACAAAATAATATTAATATTCTTTTATTTTAAAATAAAATTTTAATCTTATAATGGAATAATTAAAACATTTAGTAGTCATAACGGTGGCAAGTTCCATTCATGCCTTACATGAGAAAACAAGTATTCATTTTTCATTTCCTATAATATCGAACGAGAAATTTTTTAAAATGAAATGTATATTTATTTTAAAAAAATATTTAAAAATTTAAAATAAATTAAAATTTTATTTGTTAAATCATTATTATAACGTGGAAACATTTCATGAAGTCTTTTAATAACAGGTTTATTAATAAAAATGATTGTCGATCAAAGAGAGAATTTAAGTAAGATTTTATAAAAAAAATTAATCATTTATAGAAAGAAAGAGTGTAAATTTTACTATTACATGAAATATTAATTAAAAACATAGGAGAATAATTTCATGTTTTTTCAGTAGTATATCAAAATATATGATCATTAGAAACATAATCATAAACATCTCTGAAAATCAAAGAGATTATAACATGAACAATTATCATTTTTTTTCTAAAACACGACTCCAAAAAGTGAACTAGATAAATTTTAGCATAAAATATCAGTAATAAACAATGTTTTCATATATATTATTTAATTGGAAAGTGTTACACTATTTAAAAACATTTGGTGCATAAAACAATATGTGCCTCAAAGGAGGGTGTTTTTACAAGAAACCCATGTAAATTTATTGACTTTTGAATCGTAGTCCCTTAAATAAATTATATAAATGAAACATTAAATATGAAGATAATAGATATATACATTATATATAATTTCAAAGGGAAATTATATACACTACACAAAAGCAACATGTGGGAAATATTGTTTGTGTCTCCAAAAATAAAAATAGAGACTGTAAATTTATTAAATAAAGTACAAAATTAATTAATATGTGTATTTATCTCCAGTATAATAAATGCATATTTATTATAAATCTATTACAGAGGCATAATAATATATTTCACACCATATATGATTTGCTTATATTCATTTTTAAAAATTCCTTGTTCGAATATGGTTTTGGAAAATAGTAGCTTTGTGATACTTGTGTGTTTTGATTTGGTATTTTTTTTCCTTTTACGTAGATCATGGTAAAATGACCAAAATAACATAAAAATTGATATTAATATCATACTTTTTTATCAAATATTTATTTAGATTAATTCGTTCATGATAGAGACATAGAAATCATGTCATAGTTTGTGGAGATCATAGTTCATCCATGTACAAGAACATTGTTTCCATTTTCTCAATGAATAAAGAAAAATGAAATTAAATATTAATATTAATTTTATATATAATTATTTTCTCACATATATAATAAATATTAATTAAATATGTCTTTATTATAATCCATTTAAAAATACAATGAAAAAATTTCACAACACTAATCATGTTTAAAATCCACATGTTCACATGAGCAGCGATTTTATTTTACAATGTATAAGAAGGTATGAAATAAGATTTGGTACATTAATTAAATAATTAATTTTAATTAATATATATCATATATATTCATTATCATTATCCTTTTTACCATTCGTGTAAATCATAATTGAAAAAACAAATCACATTGTTTCGTGATGCAATAGTCTGTTGTACATCCAAGTGAAGTAATTGTATCCCCCAAAGAATGGAATGTAAGAAGTTTTTTTTAATATAATAGTTAAATATGTAAACGAATATCATAAATATATATTTTTATATTAAATACATAATTATATCCATCCTTGAATGTTGGTTATGGAAAAAGAATTACATCAGTTCGCATGGTGGTTTTCTATAGTACACATGATGTATGACTTCATTTTACATTTGATGAATGTGTATATGGATTTAGGTTATTAATCAAACATATTAACATATTATAAAATTGTAGATATTTATGTTAATATATCATCATAGCATAAAAATATTTTATGGAGGTGGTTGATGAAGTAAAATAAAAATGCCCAGTTTTAAATTTTACCTATTATTAAACAAACTCTTTAATATTATAACTAATGAATTACTAGAATTGATTCATGGTAAACCCAAACATTATTTTATGATGTAAGGTAATTGAGTATGTTATTGGACAAAAATTGGGTTTTTTATGTGTGAATATAAGTGGAGAGTGGATGGCCTTTTATAAGTTGGGGAGAGGGAACATAATAAGTTTTTGAGAAGAAAAAATGTTTACACACGTTTCTCACAAGCTAAAATGAAAAAAGGTCCATTATCAAACCAACTAGGTTATAATTTCACAATTAGTTTGGAAAATAATTTATAGAATCATTTATACGTAGTATTAACTCTATTATTTATAGTTTAACCCCTTGGAAACTCGTCTTTACCTAACCATACCTAATAAATTTTGTTGTTTTCGCTATTAATTTTGGATAAAAATTAATTATAATTTTTCAGATATTACGTAATGTTATTATTAAAAAAATGAATCAATATTTCCTAAATCAACTAAATGGACTAGAGAGATTAAATTATTAATAAAACGCACAAATGTTATAGAGAAGTGAGTTTTCAAGAAATTTATTTTTCAAGAATGTGATGATTTCACCAGAACTATATGACTATTAATACCCATTATATGAATTTAAATTAATATTTATAGAAATATAATATATAAATATCATTTAAATAACTTCCCAATATGGTTTATTTTAGATCATTATAATTTATAATCATAATGGACATAAAAATAGTTTGTAGAAAATTCTCATTTGTAATCCCATATATAAAATTATGTTAAATTAGAGTATAAATATTATTTATATAAAATTAAAATGATTATATATTAATAAATAATAAATATATTAATTTGATAAAAAATAAAATGAATAATTTAAATTAATCTATTAAATTTAAATGAGAGTTTTATAAAAATTAGTATTTTTCACTATTCAAAAAATCATTAATATTTTCTGAAAAATGAAATATTTAACGCTATGTTAAAATATATATGATTATTTAATTAATTTTATTTTTTCAAATTTGTTTTATAAAATAGGTAAAATGTTAATTTTTATTTATTCACAAAAACCAGTGAATATCATTTTTAGTGGAATAGTATATTTATAGTATATAATAAAATTATTAAAATTTATGTTCATATTTTCTATAAAATATATCTTTTATCTAACACCATAATAATTAAATTTAAAATCGTTTTTTCTCCTATTAAAACATCCATGTTTTACATATAGGTATTATATTTTATGTTTAATTAATGTATTGTGGTTTGTTAAAACCTTTTCTTGCATGTAGCAGAATCTATTGATATAACAAAATTATTTGGAAAAAAATAACATTATTTCAGTGTGTTACATTCTAACCCATTAAATAAATTTTGTACTAATAATTTTAAATTTTTCAAACTAATCAATGGTTTTACATTTGTAAATTTCATTATAGTAAAACTCACATAAAAATGGTTTTTAAAGCTTCCTCCCAAAATTGATGAAAGTGAAGTGCACTTGTCATTAGGACTAACACATAAAAGGATCAAAAATAAGAGAACACTAATGAAATTTGGATATATTTAAATAGAATAAGAGTGAAAATAATAGTGAATTTATATACAGCTCAATGATCACATGTAATGGGTGACCCAAAAATGTTTAATAACCTAAAAACCTAAAATATGTGATGTATTAAATGACCATTTTACTCATCGGATATTAATTTTATAAGATAACATTTCGTTATCAATATTTTTCTTCCAAGATTTGAGAAATTCCATTATCATATATTCTTCAAACCTAATGAAATATACTTACATGAAATGAATAATTTCACTCTTCAATCAAATTCCACCACATTACCATTTTTTTCTTCTATCTAATAGTGGTCAATATAATTTTTTCATGCCTCAAACAATAAACAAATTTCAATTGGTCTTGTGAGTCCACATGATGATATCATGATATTCCACATGTCTTTTAAAACTAACCAAAATAAAATGATTAAAAGAATTTATCCTATAGCTCCCAAGGTTAAACACAATAAATTTAATAAAGATTTACTCCCCCAAAATTTTTCTGACCAAGTTCTATGTCTATAAATTTTGATTTATGAACACCAAATTTCAAAAATTTACATAACATTTGAGCTCTCAAAAAACAAAACATAGCTCTTAATTTCACATATGAGATTTTCAAATAACATTATCACCATTAATAAATTATGTATTCATTAATTCTTTTTTATTCCTTAAATATAACAATAAATTACCAAATATATTGCATAACCCAAATAATTTTCTAAACTCAATCAATGATAACATAAACCTCATTTTAAAAAAATGAATAATCTGTTCCCGGATCATAAAAACTATCAAAAATAAATTATCCATATCAATCATCTCTTCATATAACTTAAAAAACAACTATCACAACATTAGGAAAATATATATATTTATCTTCCTTTAATATTGTTTTTTCATAAAATACCACCTTGAAATTATATCAATATTCTATATTATAACTAAAATTCACCACATTCATGAAAATACTCAATGAAAAAAATAATTATTAACAAAACATTTATATATCATTATTCTAATAACAAAAATACATATGAATATATTTTATAAATTATTTAATTATATTAATTTCAACACATAAGCACATTTATCATTACACTTCTATTGTACAACATTAACCTGGATTCTACATTTTATTCCATAACACTTATTTTCATTTTATAGGTCATTATTATTCTATTTATCATCAATAAAATAACAATTACATGAATAAAATTTTCTATTTACTTGGTTATCTTTTTAACTAGGACACCAATTTAAATAATTCCCATACATTCCACATTTAACACATTTATCCATTGATAATACACTAGGGATTCAAATAGTACCATCTATTACATTGACCTATCATTTCACTTTTCCACATATATTAGATTATATATTTACTTATTTTCTACACCCAGAAAAATTCTTTCATTTTTTATACATTCTCCTTGATTTTATTGAAAAATTATTGACCTGAGAAAATTTGAAATTTCATTCCCCTATAGTCATCTTGAAATCCAATTTGTTTATCTTATTAGGCGTGTAAAAAAGCATACCTATATTGGAATTGTTAATCATATTATTATATTAATCTTTCAAAAAAAATCATTTTATTGTACTTATCCAATTTATCTTATTTTAACAATAAGAGAATTATTACATTGCTAGTCACATTCAACAATAAATTTATCTTTTAAGGTTCCATCCTTCGACAAAAATAAAAAACATAGCATGATAAGAAATAATTTCAGTGGGAAAAGTCACAAAATAGAAAGAATCATTTATTTTATGTTTCCAAACTTGAAACCATATTTTAAAAATATGATACATTAGTTTTAACTTAGGAAATTCATGGTAATCAAAATTTTAATTCATTCATGATGGTATTTATAGATTTTTTGAATTTTGCAATCATATCCCGTATGAATGTAAACTACGTGAGAAGTAAGGAATGTTTTTATATACAATGTAATGATCTAATCAATCCAACTACACATTTTTTGGAGTTAATACCCCTAGGTATATCTTTCCTAGAACCACAAGAACTTGTATTATCCATACAGGGATGCATTTCTATGTAAACAACATATTCACTTACATAGAAAAACAATAGTCTATTCTCTTCTATATAGGCTTATCCCAATGGTTTATACTAAAGTTTTTTCTTCATAGTTTCTGATGGTTATCTATTCGATTTTTATGATACCAACAACAGAATCCCAAGACATTTACACATATTATACATCACTTTTAAATAAACATCAATAAACTAATAATCACTAATATTAAGGGCAAGTGTCTTTATAATACTAGGATCATAAGACATCAAAGATAATATAAACATGAGTTCCTAATTTTATTCCATTTACTTAATGAGTTCCTAAATACATTTAACATCCTAAAATGACATAGCATAACCTACGTAATACATAATGTAAGATGTGAGACAAAAAGGCTAGTAAATGAATAAACATGATTAGGGAACATAACATGTGATTCGAATTCATAACAGTATATCATGAAAGATAAGGATCTTGAGTAATGAAATAGAAAAAAACCTAAAGAAAATGGTATCATAAGATCATGGAATTATAGATAATTTAGAAACAACATATAACATGATCAAAACATGACTGAAGTATTACAACATGAAAAAATCACATGTTGGTTAAAGTCCCATAACGGAGTGGTTCTACTCACTAATCCAAACTATTACCCCATATCGAGCTAATTATTTACCAAATTCCTTAGAGAATTATATAGTAATAATCATAAAAACACGATAATGATATATATGTTCCCCATAAATCTATTCAATAATATGGCTTCAAAATTATTTATCCATTGAAATAAAATGGTTTTCATAATCATCTTTCACATCATAATCTAAATAAATTTCATTGTGAAGGAGTTGTAGAAATGAACATAAGTAATTTAGCACCCCCATTAATGTATGTTAGGAAAAACTAGTTATATATATATGATACACAAAAATTGAATTTACAAGAAATACATTAGATCAAAGGTTGTTGTCATTGATTGAAATACATAAAATATGATTACAAAAATTTAGATGGAACTAAAAATTTCATAATTAAAATAATTTTTTGAATCTATATATTCAAAAAACATTGGCATGTCCTTTACTTTAAAAATTTCATATGAAACATATAAATGATTCTTGAAGACAATTAATGGTCATGATGGAAGGAATGTCTATCCATGTCGCTCATATTTAAAAATGATTCCTTTCATATTTATATTAAAATCCAAACATTCATTTTTTGAAAGAGGTATAATGAGTCATTTTAAACTACTTTTAATAAATATAAACACTATTAAAATTTTATATTTTAAGACATTTGGAAAATTTTAAAACATTTTAAGAATTTATTTTTTTAAAACATAGTTTTCTTTGAAAAGGATTCTTGATAGAAGTGAGAAAAGAAGAAGTCATTTATTAAAAACATCATCCCAATTATTTATGTAAAAAAATTAGGTTAATTGATATAATTATATGAAATGTTCATTAATGTCCCAGATAGAATAAAATTTATGAATTTCATCAGTTGTATATCACATGATTTTATCACAAAAATACATAGTTATAAAAAAATTCCGGTAATCAATGAGATTTCTATATACACCCTTACTGCATTGTTAATTTTTGAATACCAAATACCAAGATTGGATTAATTAATTTTAACTTATAATATCATTATTTATTAAGTATTTATAAATTAATAGGTAAAATTTAATTTTATAAACAATTTATTATAAATTTAGTTCATACAATAACATGTGTCTCAAATGGGGACGTTCTGGGATAAAACCCTTTCACCTTTACTAACATTTGAATAGTATGACCATTGTAGAAAGGATATCATATAAAAAATATACCATGTGAATATTTATCATTATGATATAAAAGATAAATGGGGATGTATATACAAGACAGAAAAATAAATTTGTTGTTATGGCATGTGTTTAACAAAAATATAAGAGAAAATTGAAATCCATTACCATAAGATTCAAAATCCATTATATGTGTTCACAATGATATTAAAATAAATATATATTTTTTTTAAAATATTAATGAACCATAACCATATGTTTTATACAATATATGATTTACTTATATCCTTTCCTGATGCAACTTTTGACAATTCCTTGTAAGAATCACATTTCAGTTAATAACGACATTGTTTTTCATGTATGATTTGATTTGGAATTTTCGGTCATTTTACATTTATCATGGTTAAATAATATAAATAATGAAAAAATTATTAAAAATATCATATATATTCATCAAATACGTTTTTAGAGTAACCCATTATTGTTATAGATAGAAAATGCAATACACCATTCATGGAGATGATATGTCATACATATGAATTAAAAATTATTACATTTTAATGATTAATGGAATGAATGAAATTTAAAAATTATTTCAATTTTATAATAAAAATATTTTTTTTATTTTTATTTAATATTAGTTAAATATATCATTATTACCATCAATTTAAAAAATAAAATGAAAGCATTAAATCCCTTGTTGGAGGTTGTAATCCACACATTCACATGAGGGACATTATGGTTTTCCAACATATAGAAGGTAATAAAATTATGTCATATTTTTTTTAATGATGTACTTTTATGTATAAAATATCACATATATTCATTAATTTTGTTTACTACCATGTAAAAAATAATTGAAAAAAATCAAAGCGTTTTGTGAGGCAGGAGTCCGCCATTCACAAGAGCGATATATATCATACCCCCTATAAAATGGAAATTTAAAAAAGTTTATGTAATATAATAATACATGATTTATAATAATCTATTGAATATCTTATACTTTTATTAAATACATCATTATATTTTACATTAAAAGGGTGTGGTGAGAAAGGAATTACATTACTTCAGGAGAAGATAATCCGATATACACATGATTAAGGCTTTCATTTTAAATTTTATTAATGTCAATATGGATTTATGTTATTTAATTAACATTACGAAATATTATTATATAGGATATTCAAATTTTATTATATGATCATTGTTGAATAATATTTTATGGAGTTGATGATTGAAATAAAATAAAAATGCATGGATATGAATTTTATATTTTCTCAGACAACCTCTTTAGGGTTATATATAAATTCCACCAAGAATGTATTTATGATAATTCTAAGAATTATTGAAATATATATGGAATTAATTAATCAATATTGGTATATAATAATGGGGTTTCTATGTGTGAATTGAAGAGGAAAAGTTGTGGTTTTTCAAAATTATGTAGAGGACACTTGATTTTTTCAAAAAGAAAACATTGTACCCATGGATTTGGCTTGATACGAGGATTCCAAAAGGACCATTATTGGAAACTATCTATGAAAGGTTAAAAAATAAATTTAAAAAAAATTTGTGCTCGTATTGATGTCATGTTCTCTATAATACATTTAGTCTAACCCCTCGATAAACTCATTTTTTATTTAACCACGATAATTATTCTTTAATATTTATATTATTTTATTAAGGTTAAAAATTATGTTTAACTTATTAGATAATATAAATTGTTATTATTAGAAATAAATAATCTATTTTTCAAAACGGAGCTGACATAGGCAGAAAAATTAAAGTAAAAACAAAACCCACAGATAAAAAGAATATATGGTTTTTAGAGAAATGTATATTTCAATAAAATGATGAATTCAAATTAACTCTATAAATATTAACCATAATTATATTAATATCAGTTCAAAAATATATTTTTTTATAAATTTAATTTAAAGAATTCGTAATTAGGTTTTATTTTCATTAATTATAATGTAAACACATTATGGACTTTAAAATATTTTATTGAAAAAAAATTTTGAACATAAAAATAACATTATAAAAAAATATATTATAAATAATATTTAAAATTAATTAATAGGATTAATTATAACTGAATAATAAAATTTCCCTTTTAAATAAAATTTAAATTATAATGGTACTTAATTTTTTTAAAAAAAATCACGATTTTTGAAAATTCTGTATTATTGAGTATTCACTATAAAAGTACAATTTTTGAAAAATATAAAAAAATTACCCTATTTTTAAATCTAAATGATGATTTGAAAAATGAAAATAATTTTTTCAATTACATTTTCTAAAATTGTTTATATTAAAGTTTTATTATTTCAAAAAAATAATGAAAATAATTTGTTTTATAAATTTTTTTTTAGAAAAAAAGGATTTAATAAAAATTATGGACTTCTTCTTTATATATATATTTTATTTATAAAAAATAAATATAATTAATATTAAAATTTTATTTATTCAAATTCATACTAAAATTTTAAATGAATAGTATGTAGTAGTTATTTTTCATCATATATCATGGTTTGTTAAAACTCGGTGTTGCATGCAACAAAGGCTATCAAGGAAATAAAATATATTGGAACAAATAAATTAATAAAATATCAGGATTTTTAAATATAAAAAATATAATTCAAATTATTATCATAAAATAAAATTATGTCCCAATAAAAGATTATTTTGGACGAATAATGATTACAATGTTCATATAATAGAATTGAGAATGAATCAATAGAGTTTTTATGTTTTAAAAAATATATCCAGAAAAAGAAATTGAAAATGGAACCAAAAAAAAATAAATGTAATATAATCGATAATATTAAAATAATACAATGAACTAAGAGATGATAAATACCCATGAATGGATAATGTGATAATAAACCACTTTCCACTTAGTAACATTATAGTCAAATCCCCTTTGACGAAGTAAATTTAATTATAGTATAAAATAAAAATAAGTATGACTGATTCATGAAAAAATGAAAAGTTGTATTATATAAGCCATATAATATAAATTAGGTTTATTATATAAAATCATTCCTGAATGAATAGAAATTATGATATAATTTGTTGGCTCTACTTTAGACATTCCAGGCGTAACCTATTACTCCATTTTTATATACATATATCAATTAGATTATTTCTTAAAAATTGTTTACAAGATTAATAATGAATCATTAATAATTTTTTAAATTTTTTTGTTCCATAATTAATTATGTAATCATTTAAGTCCATATTGGATTTTTTGAAGATCTTCGCTTTATATTGGAAAAACCAGTTTGTTATGTTGACTATGGTTAAAGTGATAATTATTCAATCGTCTCCATAATAATGATCAATATATAATAATAATTTTTATAAATTAATTTTAATTTATAGTATAATTTTCAAATATAGTTATTAAAAAGTAATTATGTTTCAATCATCGAGATGGCAGGTCAAATGTACGCATTTGCAAAGCCTCCATTTTTGAAAAAAAAAGTTAGAGAATGAATGTAACTATTATATTATCATTATAGGGTTATTATTATATCATAAATATGATAATATCCACTTAAATACATTAAATATTCCTTTGATGTGATGTTTTTTTTTGTAAAATGAATAACATCAATTCCTGGAGGAGGCAATCCATGTGTACAATCGAATGGCGTTATAATTTTTTAAAGGATGGAATGTTTAGAAAATTTATTATATATTATCTTAAAAAATGATAATTATGTCATGAATAATATATATATATATATATAAATTAAATAAATCATTATAAACATCCGTGTGAGGTAGTGATAAAAACAAAACATATCGCCTCACGAGGCATTAGTCCTCCAAAAACAAAAATAATGGATTCATTTATCATTTGATATAAGAAGGTGATGTATATAGTTTATTTTATTAAACTAAATCCATATAAGTATATGTATGAAACTGGTGTTATTATTTTGTCATCAGTCATGATTATTTCATAGAGGTAGAAGAAGGAACAAAACTAAAACATTTATCTTAATGATATGCATATTATTTTGAGAATGTCTCTTTATTTACAAATTAATCTTTATTTGGTTGGTATCATGGAAACAATAAGACTACTAAAATGTATTATTTGATGTTATATATTGTTTTTTTATTTATTTTAAGAATTATATTTCTAAAATGGTGTGAGGAAGATAGGAGAGGTGGTACCCTTTTAAAAGTGAGGGAAGGGTCATTTTATGAATATCATAAGGAATTTAGTTAATATAAATTACTTCTCAGACTCAAGTGGTTGAAAATTTATATAATTATAACAAAAGATCTATTTAGGTGAAAACAATCTCATATAATAAAATTTCTTCAAGTTTTTATTTTGATTTAACCATTATGTATTTGTTGCAAACCGCGTTTTACCTTTTTATAATTACAATGATATTAATGTTTTTATTATTTTTGGGTAAAGACTGTTATAATAAAAAGAATAAAAACCTAGAAAATGGACAATGTATTATATTTTAAACCACATCACATTAATTGTATCATGAAAAAATTTAATTAATTTTATATTTCTTATTAAAATACTGATTATTATAAAACATCATTAATGTCATTTATTGAAATACAATAAATATTATAATATAATATGTGTTATCTTGTATATAATAGTTCAAAATTATAGGGATTTGATGATAAGGATGATATGGAATTAATATAAAAATACCATAAATTTTTTAATGGTTTAGGTATAATTTAAAACCGGACCTTTTGGTTTAATCCCTTAGTAAACAAATTTTAACAATCATTATGGAAATTAATTTTCAATACTAAAGGGTTATAATTGTATATATATATATATATATATAATTAATAGTAAATAAAACAAATATGTTATGATATTCCATTTAGAATCCATCTTATTTTATTTAATTATTTAATTATTTATTTTATTTAAGTTAATTAAATATTATTAAAAATAAAATATCTTTAATGTCATTTTTTTAATGTTCATTTATATTGACTTTGAGGAAATGAACATAAAAATATATTTTGAAGCTAAACCAACTAAAATATATTATATATTTTTCAACAATGTTCAAGGAACACTACATCTAACCAAATAACTATTACATTGAGAGTTTTTAATTTTTTTTATTTTTGTACTGCTTGCACATGCACTATTTCAGTGTTGCATAAAATAATAATGTAATTATTTCATCACTGAAAATAAAAATAAAAGTAAAAATTAATACAAAAATTATATAATTAAAATAATGATTTATTAATAAACATATTGTAAAGATCTGTAAAATTCAAGGGAAATATTTTCTTGATTTTCTTTGGAATATTACAAGAACGCAATTTTTGACTGCGCCTGATTCTGAGGCCCGGTGTGCCCGGAACCATTTTCGGAAGTTTGGCTCGGGTACATTCAGTGAACGAACGAGCGGGAATTTCTATCTTTTGAATAGGTGCTCGGAATCAAATTCTGATGGCACCGATGGAACCGCAACGCCAGTAATTTCTTAGGAACTCATGTTCTGCAGTTGTGTTTTATCGAGTTTGGAAGCTAGTTTGCGGGGGTTTTTAATTAAACTGAATAAAAATATGTGTTTGAAATATTTTTATTTGAAGTGGTAGTTATAACCTCCAAGGGGAGGTTAGTGGAGGGGCCCACCCGCACATAACCTCCCTTGGGTGGATGTTATAGGGTGGGGCCCACATGAGTATCAAACCCCCTTAACCCCCCTTAACTCTTGAACTCTCCATTTATGTGGATGAAACTCTCTCTCATTAAATGAGTCTCTCCACCTCCCTCTCATTAAATTTGACAACTTGAGATATTTAATTATGTGAGTTAATTTAATTTCAAAATCATGAAATTCATAAGCTTTGTTGTGTTAATAAAACAAGTTAAGAACTTATTTTATATGGGTTGGAGTTTAGTTGATTGGGAGCCTTTGGAGAAAAAGCTTAGGAAGTCTTGAGTTTCATCTTTCTCTATGACGAAGAACACGAAGAACGTCTCTTCCGCCACTAAAGTATGAAGACGCCATATTTTTCATTGTTCTTCAACCGAGGCAAGGAAAGGGAAGTGACGCCCACGACATCTCCAACGACCTTCATCCGCGTCAAAGGAGAAGACGTCGCCTGTGAAGAACGTCGTCAACGACGACGTCACCTCCGAACTCTTGTCCACCAACGACGAGTACCCTTCTTCCTTTCCGACGCATGAGCATGAGAATTGGGAGTGTGTGACAAACACGACAATCGAGGAATCGATATCTGCCCTTTTTCTGAGATCATCAACGAACGACAATTACGAGGTAGGGAATATAAATTGTGATTGTTGGTGAACCCTCATTTAGTCCCTTCTAAATCTAAGAACGCGGTTAAACTAAATATTAAGTTGATCCGCAAAATTATTTTGCGGGTTGGGATTATTATTATGATTCTTTTTATTTAAGAGGTTGTAGGGGATTTTCTTTACTTTATTTTTGTTCGAGATTACTCCATTGATTTTTATTCTTCGTGAATATGTCCAACTGCTATCGTTTAACGAGGGGGGTCGGTCCGCAAAAACATGGCCGACCCACCTCCTTTTTCCATGTTGGATTTCATTGTGGTTGGGTACGGGAAGGCGTGGTGCCGTCACACCACATAGAATCATGCGACAAGGAAATGCGTGGCGTCGTCGCGCCGCGTCGGGGAAACCCGAAGACATTCGCGGATGGATTTGGGCTACGGCGAAGGGGCATGGCACCAATGCGTCACGCCAAAGAACCACGAAGATGACGCGTTTTGTTAATTAACGTGCAGATTGACGTGCAATGACATAACGGGGCCGTAGCGTATTTTTGAAGCTCGCGCAGTAAAGTACGAGACCCGAGATGAACATCGGCTCAGACGGTTTTGAAAACGGACCACCGGAGCAACTTCGGTGGCCCGCGGAAACACCCGGTGGCACGGGTCACCGGCGTGGCACCGCCGGTGACCGGAGGCGGCGGCCGGAACCATCTAGCCGCCAGGCGGTGGCGGTTCCCGAGCGCGCCGCTGGAAGAATTGGCGGCGACGGTTGCGCCGCCGCCCTCAATTAACGGCGAGGGGCAGGCCGCGCGCACCCCCCCCCCCTCCCCGACATCAGCTCAGCCACGTCGAGCCGCAGCTGGCCGGGCCACGCCGGCAGGGCCGGGCCGGGTCCGGTCGGGTCGGACCCAGTTCAGGCCGACCAAGGGGGGTCGGTCCAGGTCGGTCCGGGCCCAGACCCCCCGTTTTCGGATCATTTTCAGTCAAATGCCCATATCATGGGCTACAGACCTCCGATCGAAGCACTGTCAGTTGTGTAGCGATCCTTTGAATGAGTCGATCGTTTCGGTATATCAAAATCAAGGTTTCGGAATACTTTGGGTTCGTCTGGGTTGGTTCGGATACGAAACCAACCGGGCTCTCCGAGCGGAAACGCTTATATCTTGAGCTCCAGACGTCCGATTGACGTGCCGTCAAATTTGATGGATTCCTCTAAGTGAGACGGTTATTTTGACTTACTCCACTCAAGGTTTGGATGTCATCGGAGTGCGGTCGGTTTGGTTCACTCATGAAACCAACCGGGCCCCTAGAACGAAAAAACCAATAACTCACAGACCGGGCGTCTGATAGACACGTCGTCTGTCTCATTGAATTCCTAATGATAAGATGGAACTTTTGGTATTCTTCACCAGAGTTTCGGTTGCTGTTGGATAGTGACTGGAATAGATTGTACCTGAAATCCAACCGGGCCCTTGGAACGGAAAAGCTGATATCTTTCAGACTAGACGTCCGTTTGACGAACCTTCAGCGGCATTGATGATCACGTTGAGAAACAGTCCCTATGAGTATACCCTATGAGTGTTCGGGGTATAGTTGAGATATGGCTGGGATTGGTTCTCTCACGAAACCAACCGGGTAGCTGGGATGAAAAGTCTAGTAACTCACAGACCGGGCGTCCGATTGACGCACCGTCTGTTGCGTTGAGACCCCTATGACGAGGCGGTCCTTTGAGATATTTCTTCATGGGACTTTGAGATACTTGGAGTATCGACTTGTAGCTCGTGGAGCGGACCCTCCCATAGACGAGCGTGCGGAGTACAGAGACCGTGTAGCCGACTGAGACCTGACGACTGCTTGACCGACTCGACTTGGAGTGAGTTGACTAGCCCAGTGGATGGAGCACTAAATTGTGAGGTGTAGACCCATGTCGGACGGAGCACTACCTGTGTGACAGTGCAGACCTGCGGTACTCGTCCGGAGAGTACCTAAGCAGGCTACTAGTGGGTGTGCACTAGTTTGTTTGGGTGGCATACCCCGGCGGGAAGCACTACTGTGTTTGGGTGGCTGGCCCGCGGTACTCGATAGGAGGAGTACCTCATTAGTCTTAGGTTAGTGAGCAGTACCTTGGAGTCATGACAGGACCACTATACACTCTAGAGACGGGGCTCTTCAGTAGTAACGGTTTCGATAATGAAAATCCAGGTTTGAGCTGAGACTTTTGACCTTTGTGTTTACCTCATGATTGAGATGGGTCACTTGATAACTTAGGTATATGTATGAGGATATACCTGGGTAGTGGTTATCCGTTGATTTCATGATCTTGGTGTTTTCCTCATGATTGAGATGGGTTACTTGATAACTTAGGTATATGCATGGGCATATACCTAAGTAGAGGTTATTTGTTGGATCTTCTTTGTGGTTATCCATGTTGGTTTTAGTGAGACATTGAGGGTCTTGGGGTCCCTACTGAGTATCGTTATACTCACCCATGCACGGTCTATGCCTGCACCTCGTAGTGTTGGTTGTAGACGACGGGCAGTGCTGACGGACGCCGAGTGTTCGAGGACTGGACGGTACCCGGAGGTGGACTACACGACGAGTCAGTACCCGGAGGTGGACTACACGACGAGACGACACACGGAGGAGGTTGACGGGCGAGAGCGTTGAGGAGGCTATCTATACCTACCCTTCAGGTAGGATCCGTGGTGGACGATCCATGAGTTGCAGCATCTGTACCTACCCTTCAGGTAGGATCCGAGGAGGACGACCCAGGAGCTGCTTCCTTTTGTCCAGCTATTCTACTTTGTTCAGTTGTAGTTGTACTTCCTTTTGGGTTTGTATTCTGGCCCATTTACCTTTCATCACTTCTCTTAGCACTTAGTGTTTTACTTCCTCTTATACTCTGTGGTGTTTTCTTTGCTTTTATAAAGGGAATGCCTTCCCTGTTATCAGGATTTATGCCTTTGGTGCTAGTCGCCAGCCCCTGGCCTATGGAAGGCGGGCTTGGGGTAGTCACGGCATGAGCCCCGAGGAAGGGTCGTGAAAAATTTGTATCAGAGGATTCGGTTCTACCACAGAACTTATAACTATGATATTTTCTTTCTGTGAAGCAATAGTGTTAAGGGTACCGAGTGTGGTCTTCAGTTCAGGGAGTCCAGTGTTGGTGTGGGCGACCGACGTATCCATTCACCAGGACCCTGACAATTGAATTCCGACTTTGTGCACAAAAACACTTATTGCATGTGTGTTTTCCAGAAGTTTTATTTAAATATCAGATCAAACCAGGTTAGTTCACTAGGTATAATCGTTTAACCGTGTCACGTTGTTTCTTTCAGGATTCCTTTTCACGGATGACCAGCTATAGCCTAGAGGGATGTGTGTACTGACAGTCTGCCGAGCGACGAGGCTTCGGTAAAGGGACCTCTTGCAGTTGAGGCACCAGCAGAGGCACCAGCTGTACTACCATACGTTGGGCCACTGATGCCACCAGCCCCAGCAGTAGGCGATGTACGCCACTTGAGTGCGCTGTACGAGTTCCAGCGATAGAGGCCACCAAGGTTCCGAGGAGTGATGGACCTGCAGGCGGCTAAGGATTGGCTGGAGGTTGTGGTGAGAGTCTTCAGGCTAGTTGGGACTCTGGCAGACTTCATGGTGATCTTTGCTGCCAGCCTCCTTCAGGCAGCAGCAGACTGGTGGTGGAGCCACTTGTTCCAGTTTTGCGACGGGATGACCTTCGCATGGGAAGACTTTGAGACCTTCTTCAAGGTGGAGTTTGTGCCAATAGCACTACACCCCTATTGTGTACAGGAGCTTCTTCCTTTGCCGTGTGTTTTTCGATCAGTAGTCGAGTCATCTGTGGGTAGTAGACCGATGATGCAGAGGTCCAGGAGGACCAGACCAGGAGTTGGATGATCTCGGGTTTTAGTACCGGTGGTGCGGGGCACCCGGGTTGGGGTCAGAGCCAGGCGTGCTAGAAACAGACAGTGTTACTCTTGAGGCGGGAAGGGTCACCAGGCATGTGACTGTCCGACTCCTCGTACAGTTGATCCACATGCTTTGGAGGAGCCACCGAGGTAGAAGCAGCGGCCGGTTCTTGAGAAACAGCCGAGTAGTGGACAAGGTAGTAGAGCTCTGGGAGTAGGGGGATAGGAGAGGAACTAGTGGATACGTCCATTGTACTTCTAGTTCCATGTTGCTGTTGTATTCGTGTCTTTGTACTATGAGATGAAATAATAAAAAAGACACTTATCATTGTTTTCATTCCTGTCCTTTTGTTTGGATGATAATGAGTGGTCCTGGTTAAAACGGTTGACTAGACCCTCACTTTCGAGATTTCTACTGGAGGAGACCCAGTAACCTCACACTGATGCCGACAGTGTGACTCGACCCTTGTAGGCGAGAGTGACAGTTGGATCTCTTGGTAGTTATGTCGAGGCTTTACGATGTCATCCATGGCATGAATACATCATTAATGTCAGTATTGACTGTATTAGGCAATGGGCATGGTTTATCCAGGTGATGAGACTGTGTTTCTCTTTTCAGCAAAGGAGAAATTTTAGAAGCTCTTCAGATCGTAGGCAAATAAGGTGCAGATCATCCAGGAGATGATGAAAACTGCATAGAGCAGTAAAAAATAGGAAACTGGCACCAGTCTTGGAGACACGAGCATGTTAAATGTTTCCATAAGAGGAAGCTTAAAAGAGAGATGAGTCTGCGAAGCAGCAGACGTGGAGGCAGAGCTAGTAGAGCAGCATGAGGTGGTGTACATCTTACCATGCTAAAACCACCCGCCATAGTTATCCCCGCCAGGCTCAGGGAGCTGGAGGGCGGAGGAAGAGTGCGGCTACATGCGGTCAAGGAGTGTGACCCAATGGCTCTAAAAATGATTCAAGGGACAGTATGTGTCCACTACTAGCTGCTGTAGTAACAGACATCGATATGAATCATTCCTTGCTTTCACAAATCTTATTCTAGACATAGAGTTTCCGGTAAGCCGTGGACTTGACCCTCACGTCTGCAGATACCTTGGGAGGAGACTCGATTATCACACTTACGACGACGGTGTGGTCAGACCCTCGAGGTGAGATTTTTGGTTGAAGTCTCATTGTGGTAGCGTCGAGGCCTTACGAAATTGGTTTGAGTATGGACTGGGCAATAACAGTTCATACACAAATTGACGATATTAGGAAAAAAGGTTATGGTTTAACTACGATGTCGGGACGAGTTTTCCTTGGTCGGCGAAAAGGAAACCCCAGGAAGCACATGATAAACTCTTTCACGGGAGGGTGCAACTGATCAATATTGAGTCAGTCAACCTTAGCCTCGTAGTAGCAGTCGTTTCGAGTTCTAGTTCTAACAGGAATTGGAGACCTCTAGAGTTTGAGGATGACGATCACATCCATATACGGGTCTCACCTCGACGAAGATTATGGAGATGTGGCCTAGGTGGAAAGTTATCTCTGAGGTTCAGCGGACCTTTCTATGTCCTTATCTGGGTATGTGGGGTGGTTTTCCTCTTGACACATCCACCTCAGTTGCACCAGGTGCATGACGATTTCCATGAATCTCAAGTGAGGAGATACGTGCTCGACCCTTCGCATATCATCGACCATGAGGAGCTGGATAGTGGCGATGGGGTGTCATTCACAGAGGTTCCAGTGGGAATCGAGGATCGATAGGAGCAGATCCTACGAGGACGACCGATTCCTCAGGTGCACTTTCTGTGGCAGTATGGAACCTCCAGGTGAGCACATGAGAGCAGGAGGCTCAGATGCGTGCTCAGTACCGTTTTTGTATCCCCGGTTTCTGTTGTAGTTTTACGAGGACGTAAAGCCCTGAGGTGGGATTAATGTAAAGATCCGTAAAATTCATGGGAAATATTTTATTAATTTTCTTTGGAATTTTACAGGAATGCAGTTTCTGACGGCGCCTGATTCTGTGGCCCGGTGTGCCTGGAATCATTTTCCGAAGTTTGGCTCGGGTACGTTCAGTGAACTAACGAGCGGGAATTTCTATCTTTTGAACTGGTGTTCAGAATCGAATTCCGAGGGCACCGATGGAACCGCAGCGCCGGTAATTTCTTAGGAACTCATGTTCCGCAGTTGCGTTTTATCATGTTTGGAAGCTAGTTTTCGGGGGGTTTTAATTAAAATGAATAAAAAAATGTGTTTGCAATATTTTTATTTGAAGTGGTAGTTAGAACCTCCAAGGGGAGGTTAGTGTAGGGGCCCACCCGCACATAACCTCCCTTGGGTGTATGTTATAAGGTGGGTCCCACATGAGTATCAAACCCCCTTAACCCCCCTTAACTCTTGAACTCTCCATTTATGTGGATGAAACTCTCTCTCATTAAATGAGTCTCTCCACCTCCCTCTCATTAAATTTGAAAACTTGAGATATTTAATTATGCGAGTTAATTTAATTTCAAACACTTAAAATTCATAAGCATTGTTGTGTTAATAAAACAAGTTAAGAACTTATTTTATTTTTCATGGAGTTTAGTTGATTGGGAGCCTTTGGAGAAAAAGCTTAGGAATTCTTGAGTTTCTTCTTTCTCTACGACGAACAACACGAAGAACGTCTCTTCCGCCACTGAAGCACGACGACGCCATCTTCTTCATCGTTCTTCAACCGAGGCAAGTAAAGGGAAGCGATGCCCACAACATCTCCAACGAACTTCATCAGCGTCAAAGGAGAAGACGTCGCCGGCGAAGAACGTCGTCAACGACGACGTCACCTCCAAATGCTCGTCCACCAACGACGAGTACCCTTCTTCCTTTCCGACGCATGTGAATGAGAATTGGGAGTGTGTGACGAACACGACAATCAAGGAATCAATATCTGCCCTTTTTCTGAGATTGTCAACGAACGAAAATTACGAGGTAGGGAATTTAAATTGTGATTGTTGGTGAACCCTTGTTTACTCCCTTCTAAATCTAAGAACGCGATTCAACTAAATATTAAGTTGATCCGCGAAGATTATTTTGCGGGTTGGGATTATTGTTATGATTCTTTTTATTTAAGAGGTTGTAGGGGATTGTCTTTACTTTATTTTTGTTCGATATTACTCCCTTGATTTTTATTCTTTGTGAATATGTCCAACTGTTATCGTTTAACGAAAGGGGGCCGGTCCACACAAACACGGCTGACCCACCTCCTTTTTCAATGTTGGATTTCTTTGTGGTTTGGTACGGGAAGGCGTGGTGTCGTCGCACCACGCAGAATCATGCGACAAGGAAATGCGCGGCGACGGCGCGCCGCATCGTGAAAAACAAAAAAGGGCGCGACACCATTGCGCTGCGTCGAAGAAACCCGAAGACATCCGCGGACGGAGTTGGGCCACGACGAAGGGGCGCGGCACCAACTCGTCATGACAGAGAACCACGAAGACGGTGCGTTTTGTTAATTGATGTGCAGTTTGACGAGCGACGACATAACGGGGCCGAAAAGTATTTTTTAAGCTTGCTCAGTAAAGTACGAGACCCGAGATGAACATCGGCTCAGACAGTTTTGAAAACGGACCACCAGAGCAACTCCGGTGGCCCGCGGAAATAGCCAGAGGCGCAGGTCGTCGGCGCGGCGCCGTCGGCGACCGAGGGCGACGGCCGGAGCCGTCTGGCCGCCAGGCGGCAGCGGTGCCCGAGCTTGCCGCCAGAATAATTGCCGGCGGCGGTTGCGCCGCCGCACTCAATTAACGGCGAGGGGCGGGCCGCGCGCACCCCCCGCTCCCTGACTTTGGCCCGGCCATGCCGAGCCACGGCGGGCCGGTCGGGCCGGACTGAGCCGGCCGCGCTGGGCCGTGACGGCTGGGCCATGCCGCGCCGTCCGGGCGGGGCCGGGTCCAGTTGGGTCGGACCCGGTTCGGGCCGACCCAGGGGGGTCGGGCCGGGTCGGTCCGGGCCCAGACCCCCCGTTTTCAGACCATTTTCAGTCAAATGCCCATATCATGGGATAGAAACCTTCGATCGACGCACTGTCAGTTGTGTAGAGATCCATAGAACAATATGGTCGTTTCAGTATATTGCACTCAAGGTTTTGGAATACTTTGGGTTCAGCCGGGTTGGTTCGGATACGAAACCAGCCGGGCCCTCGAAGCGGAAACGCTTATATCATGAGATCCGGACTTCCGATTGACGTGCTGTCGACTTTGATGGATTCCTTTAAGTGAGACGGATCTTTTGGCTTACTCCGCTCGAGGTTTGGATGCCATCGGAGTGCGGTCAGGTTGGTTCGCTCATGAAACCAACCGGGCCCCTGGAACGAAAAAGCCAATAACTCACAAACCGGGCGTCCAATAGACGCGCCATCTGTCTCGTTGAATTACTCATGATAAGACGGAATGTTTGATATTCTTCGCCCGAGTTTCGGTTGCTATTGGATAGTGGCCGTAATGGATTGTACCCGAAATCCAACCGGGCCTTTGGAACGATAAAGCTGATATCTTTCGGACTGGACGTCTGTTTGACGAACCGTCAGCAGCGTTGATGATCACATTGAGAAACGGTCCCTATGAGTATACCTTATGAGATTTCGGGGTACAGTTGAGATACGTCCGGGATTGGTTCGCTCATGAAACCAACTGGGTCCCTGGGACAAAAAGGCTAGTAACTCACAGACCAGGTGTCCGATTGACGCGCCGTCTGTTGCGTTAAGACCCCTGTGACGAGGCGGTCCTTTGAGATACTTCTTCATGGGACTTTGAGATACTTGGATTATTGACTTGTAGCTCGTGGATCAGACCCTCCCAGAGACGAGCGTACGGAGTACGAAGACCGTGTAGCCGACTGAGACCTGACGACTGCTTGACCGACTCGACTTGGAGTGAGTCGACTAACCCAGTTGACGGAGCACTACTTTGTGAGGTGCAGACCCATGGCAGACGGAGCACTACCTGTGTGACAGTGCAGACCCACGGTACTCGTCCGGATAGTACCTATGCATGCTACTAGGGGGTGTGCACTACTGTGTTTGGGTGGCATACCCCGGCGGGAAGCACTACTGTGTTTGGGTGGCTGGCCCGCGGTACTCGATAGGAGGAGTACCTCAGCAGTCTTAGGTTAGTGAGCTGTATCTCGGAGTCATGACAGGACCACTGTACACTCCAGTGACGGGGCTCTTTAGCAGTTACGGTTTCAATAATGAAAATCCTTGTTTAAGCTGAGACTTTGGATCTTTGTGTTTACCTCATGATTGAGATGGGTCACTTGATAACTTAGGTATCTGTATGGGCATATACCCGGGTAGTGGTTATCTGTTGATTTCATGATCTTGGTGTTTTCCTCATGATTGAGATGGGTTACTTGATAACTTAGGTATATGAATGGGCATACATCTAAGTAGAGGTTATCTGTTGAGATCTTCTTTGTGGTTATCCATGTTGGTTTTAGTGAGACCTTGAGGGTCTCGGGGTCCCTACTATGTATCGTTATACTCACCCCTACACTGGCTATGCCCGCACCTCGTTGTGTTGGATGCAGACGACGGGCAGTGCTGACGGAGGCCGAGTGTTCGAGGACTGGATGGTACTCGGAGGTGGACTACATGACGAGTCAGTACCCGGAGGGGGACTACACGATGACACGACACACGGAGGAGGTTTACGGGCGAGAGCGTTGAGGAGGCTATCTGTACCTACCTTTCAGGTAGGATCCGTGGTGGATGATCCAGGAGCTGCGGCATCTATACCTACCCTTCAGGTAGGATCTGAGGAGGACGACCCAGGAGCTGCTTCCTTTCTTCCAGCTGTTGTACTTTGTTCAGTTACAGTTGTACTTCCTTTTGGGTTTGTATTCTGGCCCATTTACCTTTCAGCACTTCTCTTTGTACTTAGTGTTTTACTTCCGCTTGTACTCTGTGGTGTTTTATTTACTTTTATAAAGGCAATGCCTTCCCAGTTATCGGATTTACGCCTTTGGTGCTAGTCTCCAGCCCCTGCCCTATGGAAGGCGGGCTTGGGGTAGTCACAGCACGGGCCCCGAGGACGGGTCGTGACATATATGTTATGTTAGACACATTAAGAAAATATTAAAAATATTAAAAGTAAGTGACTGACATTATTGAAATTATCCAATACAGAAAATAATATTAAGGTAAAAGAGAAAATAAAATGAAAAAAATAACAATTAATCTAATTTATTATGATTATGGACAAAATATACATATATAATGAAATATAAGAAAGTTTTTTAATGAATTTTAATCTGTATGTCATTAATTTTAACCCTAATTTTCCTATTTTACCATTACTATGGTAACAAAAAAATTACGATGGTTACTATTCATATTGAATAAAAATAAAATGGGCCCCTTAACAAAATTTGGAAATATTGATTGAATATTTGGAAATAATTTTTGAATAATAAATTCAAATAAGTAGAAGAAAATAATTTAAAGAAAAATATTAAAATCATAATGAGAAATAGTTTTTCGGAAAAACGCATTTTTTATAATAAAGATGACTTTTTTCCATATTCAACCATAAAATTTATTTCATTGAAATTAATTGAAATATTTATAATATCTGAGATATATATTTAATTTTAAATAATTTTAAAACCAAAATTTACTTTTTAAATTACAGAATAATGAAATACATTTTTTAAAAAGATATGTATTTTTCACTATTTATTAGAAAACTAGACTTCTTAGAAAATTCTAAATATTATTTATATGATAATTTTTACATGATAAATAGAAAAATTATAACCTTTTTTCAAATAAAATTTAAAAAATTCCTGAATTTATTTATGTTATTCACTCACAAAAATCAATAAAAATCATTTCTCATAAAATAATATTTTTATGCACAAAATGGCCGTTAAAAAATTTGATTCTTAATTTCTTGATAATTAAATTAAATATTTTTATTTTTTATGAACATTATATATATTTTATTATATAGTTAATCCCATTAATACCCACCAATTTGATAGATAGGTTACAATTATAGCGTTTAAATATTAATATTTCATGGTTTGTAGAAGCTTAGTGTTGCATGTTTTATATGTGATGAAACATTGTGTTAATATATCATTTTTTTATGTTTATCATCCCCAAAAAAACATACATCACCATGAAAACATCGAATTAGGGTTTATGATAGTACATTAATGTATATGATTCCTGCTATTCATTAATAATAATCTCATATTTAAGAACCAATACACATGTTTAAATATATAAAAATCCAATGATTCAAAAAAAAGATGAATTGATTATTTTGGTTGTTGGTCAGAGTTGATCACTCATGAGGGTGGTGAATTTGGGGACTATAAATTTTCTTTTAAATTGTATACTTCAAAAAAATGGTTTTCCCAATAAGGTTATATATAGCCCGATTGATCAAGGGTATACTGTTATGAATGATTGAATTTTTAAATGACTTCATAGAAGATTGTTTAATTTTAAATAATTTTAATATCAGTTATTAGGATTACTTTTTGAAATATTCTACTATTTAAAAACAATTATATCTTCTTATCATGATTGAATATGAAATCCAATTTAGTGATTTTTGAATTATATAGTAAAGCAGTAAAACAGAGAAGACTATATTATATAGCACAGTGGATATGAAACAAGTGTTTCGATGTCAAGCTGTCACATATATGACATATTATAAAGGTAATTTTCATTTAATTTACATTATTTCTTTGATTTTGGGGTTTTCCATGCATTTTTTGAAGGAAATTGTGGGTTTTCAAAATATGGGCTAACCCGAGAGCTCATTTCCAGTTTTAAAAATAATTTTTTTCTTTAATTTTTCCTTCGTTTGTCAACCATTATCACCCATTAAACTTCCAAAATGACCTTTATATAACTATTAAAACCACCAATTAAATTTGTTCCCCTTAAAAAATAATTAGAATATTGGATTTGGGTGATCAATTTAGGTGTTGGGCCAACCCGAATGCACATTTCCAGTTTTAAAATGTTTTTTTAATTCTTTCATAAAATATTCATTTTTTATCCTTTTTCGGTGATGCCACCTCTTACATGTTTCCAATGAACCCATACACACCCCCATATTCATTTCCACCACTTTTAAGATCTTATTCATAGCAAATTAGGGCCGAACTTCTCCATCTCCAAAAAATGTCTGTATTTCTCAAGTAAGTTGGTTCCCTTCCTTCCTCCTCCATTTTTCTTAGGGTTTCTTCTTTTTTTATTGAATTCCCAAATTTTCCAAAGCTAGGGATTCGTACCTAGTGTTTTAGTTTTGAGTTTCTTGGTCCAATCCTCTGGGTTTAGGTTCAATCATACTCCCTTGGGGTGCGGCGAATGTGCGGTTGAAGTGACACACAATGATTTGGGGGTTTTGACTCTTTTTGTATGTGATTCCATATGTAGGTATTGAAGAATTAGTTGGATTAATGTATTTATATTTCCATTATGTTCCTCCTTCATTATTTGGATTGCGAAAATTGATTTGGATAACATTTTCATAGCGGTTTATTTTTAAGTGCAAATTTTGTTTGAAAATGGGTGTTTTACATTTGCAACCAATGTTGTGCCTCTCGGTGTTGTTTTATAATTCATGGATTGAATTTATAAAAATGTTTTGATGCTGAAATTTCGGGTTTGGTATAATATTGGTCTCCAATGGGATTTAAATGTTGGATTTTAGATGAATTTAATGTGCAAAATTTGATTATTTTTCGTGAAATTCTTTTTTGGAAATTATAAGTGGTTTATTAAGTTATATAAAAGGTGAAAAGAATGTGTAGCTACGTTTTTGAAGGTGTGTGACCGGAACTGATATTTATATGTGAAAAATTGATTTTGGTAGCATGTGGTAACTATTTGAGCACAAGACGGGAAACCCAGTTAACTAGGTGGGCTAACGTGTACTAGTACACTAGTGAACGAAGGGGTTTTGACCATGCATCACATAGCAAGTCTGACATGGATAACAATAAAAAAACTATATTGAAGATGATTGGAAGCCACTAGGTTATTGGTATTCTCCCTACTATTGGCTAGTGCAAGAGAAATAATTTAATTATGGTTACTTTCACCGAGGTATGAGGTACTTGGGGCTCACAACTAACTAGTTCCTAGGGGTGTTCCTATGCTTGGTGCTCATGGCCTTTTTGGAATTTATCTTTTCCTTATGGTATTTTGGGATGTTAAAACCAGTATCTTTCATGTTTTATTCAAATTTACTCATTCTTTAATGTAATCCTCATTGAAAGTTATTTTCTTTTCAAAGCTTCACTTTTAGAAATTAATGCTGCCATTTTCTGTTTATAACTCCCGCATGGTTTTTATTTTATAATACCTATCACTTTGAATCCTTGGGTGATTTCATTTTGGGATTAGTCTCACACCCTACTTAAACCTTTGGGTGTAAGTAGACTTGGTCATGTTTGGCACAGGCAAAGGTAAGGCCCTGGGTGAGGGCGGTTCGGGTTGCTAGTGTCTCTCAATGGTGTGGTGTTGTGGAGACGGATCGTGGGCGATGACCCCTTGTCGTGTGGAGTCTCTTGGGATGTTTTTCTACTACTTTTATACACCTTTGGAGCTCTTGAGTATTTTTTAAATCCATATACTTAGTTCTGAATTTTATTAAGTCTTGTTTGGCATAATTTTTCAGATTTGGATTATTGTTGTTATTGGTAATTTTAAGAATCCAAACTCAGGTAAATCCTTCTAAAATTAATTTTAATGATACTCGGGCACTTGTGCCAGCATGTGGGGATAGGGAACCCCCTTTGGTACTTGTCATGGGCCGGGTTTAGTGCAGGTAATAGTGGTGACCAGATCTGGTTCGTGAAAAAATGGTATCGGAGGGAGGTTAACGTTTTTGAGTTATATTATTATTTTGGGATGAGTCGGGCAAGATCGGAGATAGGAATGTCCGGGCTCGGATTTTTTTTCACGAGTGGGGTGCTTGGCCCGTACCCCTCGTGGCAGACCGCGAGTCACCATGGGGTGTCTGAATTGTTTGTTTATCATCACTTCCAGGTGAGACGTGTGGGTTGCAGACTGCACGCGGACATCGTGGGTGGTGAAGTAGTTGTTTATCTTATTGTTGTAATGTGTTTGGATTTTTTATATCTGATGTTATTCCTGAAATTTTCAGAACTGCTGTACTGATTTTTTTCCCTTGTGACTGTTGCCTTTTGTAGCAACCTGCATCCCCGAAAATCTCCCACACACCCAAGGGAGGAAGCCAGAGAGAGTTCTCCAACACCACTCGAACAAAGGATGATAGAAGTCATGGTCCATGTTGTCCAGGATCTGGGTCAAGGAGGGTTTATGGCTTCTACTCCAGACAGAGAAGATGAGTCTAGGCCCAGGAAGGATAAGGCCCAAGAGTTCTTGAAAAATAAACCTCCTTGTTTTCGAGGTAGCTCAGAACCTCAAGAGGCAGAGGAATGGATCGAGAAGATAGAGCGTATGTTCGAGTTCCTGGACACACCCGAGGAGGTCCGGGTGAAATGTACCTCTTTACCACTAGAGGGTCCCAGCTGTATGTGGTGGGAATCAGTGCTTCAATCTAGGAAGCATGAAAACATGAGCTCGAGAGATTTTAAATCCATATTTAACGAGCAGTATTGTCCATAGGTTCTATCCTATTCCAGATCTCGAGAATTTATGGATCTTTCCTAGGGAGATCATTCAGTAATGGATTATGCTAACCATTTTTCTGAATTAGTTCGGAACATTCCTGAGATTGTTTCAAGTGAATACATGAAAGCTCGAAAATTGGAGAAGGGGCTGCAACCAGATATTTACTCATAGGTCTTCCAATTCAAGTTTGGAACGTATGCTGAGGTGGTCATTCGTGCTTGCATGGTAGAGATTGATCAAAAGGGTATGTCGGGGATATTTGGAGAGGTATCTTCTATGGGCACTGTTAGCTCTGCTGAATAGAAGATGAAGCGGGAAGAGAAGGGAAATAAGGGAGGTGGTAGTTCAGGCCACTCTTCCAGGCAGTTTTCATCAGTGGTTTCAGATGCGAGGACTATCGTGTGCCACCGGTGTGGGAAGACAGGTCACATCCTTCCAGCTTTCCCTCTTCCTCCGAAGACCTGTTTTCAGTGTGGAGGTATGGGACACGTGCATCATTTTTGTGGGATAGTGCATCCACTTCAAACTAGGGCAGGATCTGTTCCTCCTAGGGGAGTTCCAGCACAGTCCAAGCCATCGAGGAAAGGGGGGTCTCGGTTCGGTGGTCTTGGCGGCAGGGCTGGATCATCTTTTGGGCAGAGCCATTTTAGGGCAGAGCCACATGTGGGTGGCCGTTCTCTGGCAGGTACCAGACTATTACATGTTCTGGATCAGGCACTAGTGGGATCTGATGTAGGACCTTCGACTGTTCGAGGAACCATTCTGATTGCATCTTCTATAGCTGCAGTTTTGTTTGATACTGGTGCTTCAGTTTCATTTATATCTTCCCATTATGTGAACTTGTTGAGACTTCCAACCGAGCTTTTAACTTTTGTAATGGAGTTAGTAACACCGTTGGGTAAGAAAAAGGAGCAGGGTCTTAGGTGCCCTTTGTGCGCACGATCTGTGTCAGGAGTCGAGTTGGAGTGGGATTTCATGGTCCTTGATATAGACCCATTTGATGTGATACTCGGAATGGATCAGATGGTGTGATTCCAAGCACATATTGACTACTATCAGCGTTGAGTTAGCTTTATGGCACCAGATGGGAGTCCTCAGTTATTTCATGGAGAATGGGATCCTCAGTCAGGTCGCGCGGGACCTCCACTCCCAGAGTGGGGGAATCTTTCTTATCAGTTGTCATCGCTCGCACTAGAGTATGGTGGTAGTGTCTCTCAGGGTGGGTTACCTCATGTAGTGGTTGAGTTCCTTGAAGTATTCCCAAATGATTTCTCAGGCTTACCCCCAGATTGGGACGTGGAGTTCTCGATTGAGATGACACCGGGAACAGAGCCTATATCTCTTCCCTCATATCGCATGGCCCCCACCGAATTTAGGGAATTAAACATACAGCTTGACGATTTGGAATCCAAAGGATTCATTCATCCGAGCATCTCTCCTTGTGCCGTCCTAGTCTTAATCGCGAAGAAGGCCGATGGAACCCTCTAATTGTTCATCAATTATCGGAAATTGAAAAAGGTAACCATCAAGAATAAATAACCATCGTCTCGGATAGACGATTTGTTTGACCAACTGAAGGGGGAAAAGTGGTTCTCCAAAATCAACTTTCATTCGGGATACCACCAGCTCAGGGTAAGAGAAGAAGATATTCCGAAGACAACTTTCTGAAGCAGGTATGGTCACTTCGAATAACTAGTCATGCATTTCGGATTTACAAATGCCCTAGTAGTTTTCATGGCGCTCAAAAATAGGGTGTTCCACCAATATCTTGACTCATTTGTAGTGGTATTTTTGGATGACCTCCTAGTTTATTCTAGACCAGAGGAGGAGCATGAGCACCACCTGTGGGTTGTTTTGAGCACCTTGCGAGACCATTGCATATATTCCAAACTCTCGAAGTGCACATTCTGGATCAGGGATGTGAGGTTTCTGGGGCATGTCGTCTCAAAACATCTGGTTTCAGTGGATCTTGAGAAGATTAAAGCAGTTATATCTTGGGAACAACCTAGAAATGTGTTTGAGATCGAGATTTTTCTTGGCCTGTCAGGTTATTACAGGCGCTTAGTTCAGGACATCTCGCGGCTCGCCTCCCCCATGACCGAACTCACCCAGAAAGGGGTGAAGTTTGAATGGATCGCATAGTGTAAGGCATACTTTTAGAAGTTGAAGCGGTGATTGACCACCACACCTGCTCTGATTTTACTAGAGTCTGGGAAGGGATATGTTCTTTATTGTGATGCATCAGGTATGTGCCTTGGGTGTGTACTCATGCAGGATGGCCATGTGGTGGCTTATGGTTCTCGCCAGCTCCGACCGCCTGAGAAGAATTATCCGACTCACGAATTGGAGTTGGCAGCGGTGATTCATGACTTAATGACATGGCAACACTACCTCTTTGGGGAGAAATTTGTGGTCTATTCTGACCATAAGAGCCTAGCCTGCATTTTCTCTCATAAGGATCTCAATCTAAGGCAGCATCGTTGGATCGAGTACTTGCAGGGATTTTACATTGACATTGTCTATACCCCAGGTAAGGGTAATTTGGTGGAAGATTCTTTGAGAAGGAAGGTACCAGTGTAGACATTGAGGAAGTCCAACGATGATTGGACATTGATGGGGATCTTCGCCCAGATACACTTAGAGAGCTGGGAGCATTGTGGAGGTACTTTCTTGGATAACATTCAGTTGAATCCCACTTTTCTAGAGTTGATTCAGTGGGAGAAGCCTGGTGATGAGTTGTGTCAGCGATCTATGCAGTTGCTTCATGGTGGGGATACTTCTTCTGATTGGTCTCTGTCTCCTGAGAGGATCTGGTGCTTCAAGGGATGTGCAGTGGTGCCTTTGTCTATGCGGAAGGTGGTGATGCAGTATAGCCACCAATCTAAGTGGGTCGTCCATACTGGTGAAACCAAGATGTATTATGATGTCCGTCGGTAGTTTTGGTGGCCTGGTAAGAGAGGGGACATAGCAGACATTGTTTCGAGATGCTTCACATGCCAGGAAGTGAAAGCAGAGCACCAAAGGTCTTCTAGTTTGCTCCAACCACAACCCATTCCTACTTTGAAGTGGGAAGAGGTCGCCATGGACTTAATTGTTGGCTTAACTTTTACTCCTCATGGTAATAATTCCCCTTGGTTGGTGAATGATCATCTGAACAAATCATTCCACTTCATTTCGATGAAAGAAACAACAAAGGTGGAGGAGTTGGGCCGTTTGTGTGTTCAGGAAGTGGTCAGACTCCATGGTGTGCCATCTGCAATTTTTTCTGATAGGGACCCCCACATTACATCTCGGTTTTGGGGTGGTCTTCAGAAGGATTTTGGGTCGCAAATTAATATGAACATGGCATACCATCCTCAAATAGATGTCCGGACAGAGAAGGCAAATTAGATTCCAGAGGACATGCTTCATGCATGTGTGTTGGATTTAAGAGGTGCATGGGATATCCATTTGGTATTGGTCAAGTTTTATTATAATAATAGTTACCAATCCTCGATTCGAATGGCCCCTTTTGAGGTGAACTATGGTCAACCATGTCGGCCCCCCCTATGTTAGGATGAGGTAGGAGAGACTTCACTATTGGGGCCAAGCCTTGTGTAGGAGACTTATGAGAAGGACAAGTTGATTATGAAGCGCTTATTGACAGCTCAGATTCTTCATAAATAATATGCTGACTGGAGGCATCGAGATCTAGAGTTTTCTGTGGGCGACAGGGTATTCTTGAAAGTGGCCCCTCGTCTGGGCCATTGTTGATTGGGGAAGCAAGGTAAGCTGATACCGCGGTATGTCAGGACCTTTGAGATCACCGAGCATATTGGAAAGGTGGAATACAGGTTGAAATTACCTTCTCAGTTGACGTCCATCCCTGATTTCTTCCACGTCTCTCAGTTGAAGAAATACAATCTGAATCTGTCCCACGAGTTGAGCTGGGAAGAACTAGAGATAGAGTCTGACTTGTCTGTTGTTTAGAGGCCAGTGGAAATAGTGGACTCCCAAAATAAGATACTTCGAGGATAGTCTATTCCATTAGTCTGGGTTCTGTGGCAGCTTGTGAATGATACACATGAGACATGGGAGTGAAAGTCATGGGTTGAGGAAGAGTACCCGAACCTGTTTTCCGATCAATCATTAGGTTGACTTTCTGGGGTGGAAAGTCCTTCATGGTGTGGTGAATTTTCCAATATATGAAAAATTTTAAAATTATTTTTCTTTTAGTTTACATTCTTGCTGGGTTTGGGGGTTTTTCCATGCATTTTTTAAGGAAATTGTGGGTTTTCAAAATTTGGACAACCCGAGAGCCCATTTCCAGTTTTAAAAATAAATATTGTTTCTTTAATAAATCCTTCATTTGTCAACCTTTTTAACCCATTCAAATTCCAATATGAAATTACTTTAACTATGAAAACCAAAAAATAAATTTGGTTCCCTTAAAAATCACTAGAAGATTTTATTTGGGTGATCAATTTAGGTTTTGGGCCAACCCGAAAGCCCATTTCAAGTTTTAAAATGTGTTTTTAATTCTTTCAAAAAATATTCATTTTTTATCCTTTTTTGGTAATTCCACATCTCACATGTTCCCAATGAAACCAGCCGCACCACCAGTTTTGTTTCCCCCTCTTTAAAGTTCGTATTTATGACTAATTAGTGCCGAACTTCTCCAGCTCTAAAAAACGTCTAGATTTCTCAAGTAAGTCGGTTCCCTTCCTTCCTCCTCCCTTTTTCTTAGGGTTTCATTTTTTTTATTAAATCCCCAAACTTATAGAAGCTTTGGATTTGTACCTAGGGTTTTAGTTTTGAGTTTCTTGGCCCTATAATCTGGTTTTAGGTTCAATTTTACTCACTTGCGGTGCGGCGAAGGTGCGGTTGAAGTGACAGACATGGATTTGGGGGTTTTGAATCTTTTGGTCGGTGATTCCATATATAGGTGTTGTAGAATGAGTTGTTTTGCTGTATTTCTATTTCCATTATGTTCCTCCTTCATTATTTTGATTGTGAAAATTGATATGGGTATCATTTTCAAAGCGGTTGATTTTTAAGTGCAAATTTTGTGTGAAAATGGGTGTTTTACATGTGCAGTCCATGTTGTGCCTCTTGGTGTTGTATTATAATTCATGGATTGGATTTATAAAAAAAATTTCATGCTGAAATTTATGTTTTGGTATAATATTGGTCTCCAATGGGTTTTAAATGTGGGATTTTAGATGAATTTAATTGAAAAAATTTGATTACTTTTTGTGAAATTGTTTTATGAAAATTATAATTGATTTATTGAGTTATATAAAAGGTGAAAAGAATGTGTAGCTACTGTTTTGAAGGTGTGTTACCAGAACTGATATTTATATGTGAAAAATTGATTTTGGTAGAATGTGGTAACTATTTGAGAATAGGATGGGAAACCCAGGTAACTAGGTGGGATAACGTGTACTAGTATGCTAGTGAACGTAGGGGTTTTTACCATGGTTCACATAGCTAGTATGACATGGATAACACTAAAAAAACAATATTGGAGATGATTGGAGACCACTAGGTTATGGGTATTCCCCCTAATAGTGTCTCGTGCACGAGAATGAATATTATTATGGTAACATTCACCGAGGTACGAGGTACTTGAGGCTCACAACTAACTAGTTCCTAGGGGTGTTCCTATGCTTGGTGCTCGTGGCCTTTTTGGAATTTATCTTTGCCTTATGGTATTTTGGGATGTGAAAACTAGTTGCTTGATTTTTTTTGTTCAAATGCACTAATTCTTTAAATTTATCCCCATTGAAAGTTATTTTCTTTTGAAAGATTCACTTTTAGAAATTAATGCTACCATTTCCTATTTATAACTCTCGCATGCTTTTTATTTTATAATGCCTATCACTTGGAATCCATAGGTGATATCCTTTTGGGATTAGTCTCACACCCTACTTACACCTTTGGGTGTATGTAGACTTGGTCATGTTTGACACAGGCAAAGGAAAGGCCTTGGGTGATGGCGGTTCGGGTTGCTAGTGTCTCTCAATGGTGTGGTGTTGTGGAGACGGCTCGTGGGAAATGACCCATTGCCGGGTGAAGTCTCTTGGGATGTTTTTATACTACTTTTATACACCTCTGGACCTCTTTTGTATTGTTTAAACCCATATACTTAGTTCTGAATTTTATTAAGTATTGTTTGGCATAATTTTTCAGATTTGGATTATTGTTGTTTTTTTATTTTAAGAATCCAACCTCATGTAAATCGTTCCCAAATTAATTTTAATGATACCCGGGCACTAGTGCCAGTCCGTGGATTGGGGTTAACAACAGTACAAAAGATTGTCCAGGTCACATTACCACTTCCATAGTTCTTCGTGGGTACAAACTACCTAGCCACACTGGGACCTCTTCCACACTTATGAATGGGTATACACTAGTGTCAAAAGATGTTTAAGAAAGGATATCTTGTATCCTTCAGTTTAATTAAGGAGACAGAGTGTGTTATTATACAGATCAACAAACTTCTCCAAAGCTAATAAAATGACACAGAACAGAGAAAAAATTTTGAAAAAAGTTTAGATGTTCTCTGAGTGTTAGTCTTTCCAGCTTTGGAGTTCTCTGATGATGCAGATGTAGAAATAATGTCCTTGTTATGGAAAACAGAGTGTCTTATGTCAAAAAAATATGAATTGAGTTCTTCGTGATGTTTGATAATGTGAAGATGTTCTCAATTATGGGACTCATGTATGCTTCGCGTGTTCTCTAACAGCATCGAGTTGCATGTGTCAATTATTTCTTCAAAAAATACATGAGTTTATTTTTTCTTTTTAGTCTTTTTTCCACTTCCCTTGTTTTTTTATTGTATTTTTTATGGGCTGCACTACACATTTATCATGGAGTGTATGTGTTGGAGCCGAAAGGTTGCACGTATTCTGCACCTCATCCCTTGTAATGTCAGGTGACATGTCTACAAAGAAACCTTAATTTTGTCAGTGAATATAAAAACATCAAATAAGACCATTAAAGAGTAAATTGAAAAATGACAAAACAGATGAAGAAAGGTGTCTCAGTATGTCATGGAAATGGTGTCTTCTTCAAATGGTGTCTGGATTGGTCTTGGTGTCTCATTCATAGTGTATGGTTCACGGTGTCTGGATCATAGTGTGTCATTCACAGAATCACTTGTTCACGATGTCTCATGGTCATGGTGTCACTTGGTCATGGGGTCTCATTGTCACAATGTCTCATGGTTACACTGTCTCATAACTTTTAGAGAAAAACATAACTAGTGGAAGACTAACGGTGTCTCAGACATAGATAAATATCTTTATTCAGACATAAGTAGAGATATTCATATAATGTGTTAGACATAATCTTTTTTCAAAGAAATTGTAAAGTAAATCAAAAGATAGTATACAGTAACCAAACTGTGTGTATATAACTTAATAGATTTTTATAGTTTTTACTAAAAAACATTACATTTGATGTGAGATAGAGTACATAGAGTAAACAGGGTTTATATACTAAATAGGATTTGTGATCATTAAAACTTGATAAATACATGAGGAGTCAAACAATATCCCCCTAGGTGAAGATCACAAATCTTGTATATTTGTTTTAAAAACATATTTCCAATGTGAATATAACATATATAGATTTTTCTCCCATAGATATTTTTCAATAAACATTTACCCCCCTTTTGGGATTATCAAAAAAGAGTGAATAATGAGTAGACAATAAAAATTTCACAATTAATTAGTAAAAAATAATGTTTCAATACAAAAATTAATTGAAAGAACATTCCTATCAATGAGAGTAATAACAATTATTCATCACTAGCTGGTCTACTCTTTTCCTTTAGCAGCAACATCAGAAGAAGAATCCATAGGAGCAGAGGATGAGGTAGAATAAAGGAGTGACTTAGTTGACAGAGAAGTTAAAGGAAGACCTTTGAAGACAAAGGGAGCCAGTGTAGCTGTAGTTGAAGATCGAGGCAATTTTTGATCAAGGATTTCAGGCCTGGTCTGACTCAGTACCTGACTGATAGACATAGTGGTGGAGGTTAGGGAAGATGTAATGGTAGGCAAACTAGGTCTCGGAGGTGCAGTCGTAGGAGCAATTAGGTCAGTACTCGGTATATGAATATAATGCCACAGAAGCATTATATAATCAGTAATTATATCTCCACCATACAACATGGCTTTCTCAAAGTCATCCTTTTTTCATAATTTTATCCAACAGAAAATTGATCTTGTTTAGCTTTTGGAATTCGGTCTTGAAAACATGAGTAAAAGGATAAATCCCCATATTTTCTACAAGTTTTTTGAAATGATTGGTCATGTCGGTCTTTGAGAGGATTCAGCTGAAGTAGAAATCCAATTACATTGAAATGTATTGTTGATCATCATTTGAAATTTTGGAATGGATTTGAACAAGATCAATAACTTTTTTATTGTTCTTGATAACATCAAAAAGATATTCTTTATGGAAAACATTAAGAACAATCTAAATATAGTATTTGACCACTATTATGAGAAGGTCACTATGTAATGAAGGTTGAGATTATTGTTCTAAGGATTTAGAGGCACGGATAGCTAAGGTTAGATATTTCAGTTGATGTTTCAATTTTTTAAGGCACACATTTTACTCATTTGTGAGCTTGTTAAGACCAATAACAAGTTTCCAAAAATCTTTAAATATCTATTTGTTTCTTTCAGATACCTTCTTAGTTGAAAAAGATAAATGAGCTTGAATCAGGGTAGAAGTTTCTTGTGGGGTTTGAGGAAAAAAGGATCAATAGGATGAGAAGCAATCTCTGATCTCGAATTCATCACTTTTTGCATGTCTTCAATCATACCTCTTAGAGTCATCACATCATCACTAAGCAGTCTATTCTCAGCACTGACTTCCTGAATCTCATGAACTATTTTGCGTATAATCTACCAATTGAATTTTTCCATCAAAAGTGTGAAGTCTCTATCACTTATATTTGTTACAAGAGCTAGTTGGGTTTTCAGTATTTTTTCAACCATAACAACAATGGTATCCTGAAATTCTTTCAGGTCATATTTACTTACCATTGTTGGTTATTCTGGTGAAGGTTTAGAGATAGATAATGTGGAATTCTCATGTTCTTTATAAGAGTTAGATTAAGAAGAAGATGTTATTTTCAACTGAAACATAGTGGAATGCTCAATACCTTTTACTGAGACTTCTTGAGATTCATTCAAGTCAAAATAACTTGGCAATTTATACCACGTGTCTATTGAGTTTGGATCAATTGGTTTGGAACATAAACAGATTCATGATTGGGGGTTTCTCCCCCTCAACAGTTACATCCATATTAGGACTAAGTGGCTTAGGATTTTGATCTATTTCCATAAATTAATTACTTAGTTCCTCACCCATTTCTTATCTATCCAATTGAAAATCTTACTCTGTCCTCTCTTCAGCCGACTGAATGTCTTCCAAAACAGATAGTTCCACTGGGAGTTCATCAAGGTTAGCTTCTTACATAGCATGAATTTCTTTTACAATATGTTCATCCATAGCATCCTTTTCTGTTTCTTTGGAAAAAAATTCTTTTTGAACTTCAAGTTTATATTCCAGATCAGCAACATCTTTGTGAGAAGGGATTTCATTTGCAATTACTACATGAGGAACTTGATTAGTTTCTTCCTTATCAGAAATAGTTTCTATGGTAGGCTCCACAACCTCTTCTTCATTTTTGCAAGAATACAAAACAAATTCATATGGTTCCAAACCAAGATCAAAAATACCTTTTTCTCTAGAGGGATGTTCCATTTGATTGATCTTTTCATATATCCTCTTATTTTCATCCACCCATGCCTTTTTTCTAAGGATTCCAATTGATATGAATCCTCTTGATAATGACATTTGAAAGGCAGAAACATGATCTTTGATAACTTCTTCATTTGGTCAGACGAATCCTTTATCATGAAACATGGTTAAGATAAGCCGATAATATAATAGGGAGGTTAACTTGGATGTCGTCTTTATCAATTCACACATATAGTGTATTACATACTTAAAAAAATTGATCTTATGTAATTTTTTTCATAAGTTGAATAAAAAATATAAACTAATATTTAAGAATATCTAAATCACCTTTTCTAGGGATAATAATGTTCTGAATAAACTTAAACAGAAGTCTAGATTCTCCATCCAGTTCAGATGTGATAGCTCACCTCTTGGTCCAATTTATAGTTAAACATTTCAAATCATCATCCAAAACAAAGAATTCACTAGGAGGTGGAGGTCCCCTCTGATTTTCCTCACATATAACTTCATAAAGTATCCTAAGGCATGCAACACGTAACCTCAAAGAAAAAGAGAATTTATGGCCATTTATCCAACTCCTTACAATATTTCCACTATCTGAATCAAACAAAAATTTTACAAAATGATAAAATTGTGCAAGTAACTTTAAATAGATAGGTATATATTCCTTTGAAAACCATTCTATCCAGCCTTTATCTTTTAATACTTTCAAAACCAGAGAAATACTTCATAGAATCCGCATAGGGAATATCTCATTCTTATGTACTACAGTTTGATTCAACAAATTTGGATTTAGAGTACCCTCTGGTGCTAACATAGGTGCGATTTTCTGCTTCTTTGAACTGTGTTTCTTAGGAGTCAGTGATGACATGCTATTCATCTTGGGCATTCATTGAAGGTTCAATAGAGAGAATGGTTGAATGTTTGAATAAGGGTTATGGTTTTAGATAATATATGGTTGATGAAGTGAAGAGCAAGTGAAACTCCATTTTATTTTATCATGTAGGAATACCAAACATCATAAAAACAAAATTGGTGGAAAGAAATAAGTAATTACCTCAATACAGGTTGTATTTTATAAATTAAATAACAAGACATTTATATAGTGAGATAGCAACTGACTCTCACAGTGAGAAAGTAAAAATAGTTTTACGATGAGACAATAACAAGTGTTTTATGCTGATATAGTAAAATTTGTTTTATGGTGAGATAGTAACATGTGTGATCTCTAATTTGTGCGACCGTATTGTTAGAGACATTAGGTGTTAGACAGTAACAATGAAATACTAACTGCGAGACTTTAATCATGAAGTAGAAAGATATAAAATAGTAAGATATAAAATAGTAAGATATAAAAAAGTAAGATGTAAAATATAAAGATATAAAATAGTATGAAATTTACAAAAGGTTTTTCATTCCTAGTTCTTGTATGATGTAGTTTATTCTTTCAGAATTTAATGGTTTTTTGAAGACATTAGTAAGATGATATTCAGTTCCAATGAATTCCAGAATGATATCTCCTTTTTGTTAATGATCTCTCCAAATGTGATTTATTACATCAATATGTTTTGTCCTATAGTGGGAAACATTATTTTTTGAGATATTAATAGCACTTTTGTTGTCAAATTTTATTGGTACATGCCTTAATTGATATCCATAATCAAGTAATGTATGTTTAATCCACAAAATTTATGCACAACAACTATAAGCAGCTATGTATTTAGCTCCTGCAGTAGATAATGTAACAAAATTGTGTTTCTCACTAGACCATGATACTAGTGACTTGCCTAAATAGTGACATTATCTAGAGGTTCTTTTTTAATCTATCATACAGCCAACAAATCCAGTATCAGAATAACTAACTAATTCAAATGAATTTCTACTAGGATAGAACATTCCTCGATTGGGTGTTTTCTTAAGGTATTTGAAAATTCTATTTATATCATTTAAATGAGATTCCTTAAGATTTTCTTGAAACCGATCACACATACACACACTAAACATATTGTCAGGTTGACTAGAAGTTATGTAGAGTAAACATCCAATCATTCCTCTATAAGTGTTTTGATCAACATATTTTCCATCTTCATCAAGATCCATCATACAAGTGGAACTCATAAGAGTCTCACTACCTATAGTGATATTCCATCCAAAACATTTTAGAAGATTTCTGGTGTATATAATTTGATTTAAAATAATAAAATTATTATTTTCAATGATTTGAAATCCGAGAAAGAATTTCAGTTCAACCATTTAACTCCTTTCAATAAAAATTAGCACCATTTTAGAAAAATCAATATATAAATAATTTCTTGAGGATACAAAGATAATGTCATCTACCTAGATTCTAACAACTAAAACAACATTAGAAATTATTTTTATAAAAATGGTAAAAATAGATCTTCCTTTTGTAAAACTTTTAGAAATAAGAAAAGTACTCAACCTATTATACCAGGCTCTGGGATCTAGTTTTAAACCATATAATGCTTTTGATAACATAAAAATATGATTTGTATAATGAGGAATCATAAAACCTGGATTCCTCTCAACAAAGACATCCTCATCAATATACACATTTACAAATGAACTCTTAACACCCATTTGATATAGTTTAAAATTAAGTTTTGTAGCATAAGCGAGCAAAATTTTGATGGATTCGAGTATAAACTAGTGAAAAGGTGTATTCATAGTCAATTCCTTCTTCTTGACAATAGCCTTGTACAACCAATCTTGCCATATTTTTAAACATGTTACCATCTTCAAGTACATTATTTCTAAACACGCATTTAGTGCCTATGGTGAATGTGTCCTTTGGCCTTTCGACAAGCTTCCAATCTTTGTTCCTTTCAAACTAATTATGGTCTTCTTACATATCTGTCACCTAAAATTCATCATTGATTTCATCACTAATTTTTTTAGGTTTATGTTGTGACAAGAAGACACGACGTCCAACCTAATTTCTAAGAGAAGCTCTAGTTTGTGTTCCTTTGTCTAGGTCTCCAACAACAGCATCTAATGAATGGTTCTTAAGAGTTAGAACAGCTCTAGAAAAGGAAGGACTAGTGATTTCAGGTTCATCAACCATTTTAGGTTCATTGTTAGTTGAGTCTAAGGAATTTCCAGAACTGGAATTTTTCACATATTCTTTAACATAATAGATTGATGATTTGGAATTAATTTTCATATTTGATACGGCATCCCCCGGGTTTTCTAGAATGGATATAGGCTCATATGGATCTGTTTCATCAAATTTTACACGGACTGATTCTTCCACACATTTAGTTCTTTTATTGAACACTCTATAGGCATTACTAGAAATTGAATATCCAAAATACATGCCTTTATCGCCCTTAGATGAAAATTTGTCATGCTTTTCCTTAGTATTATGGATATAGACATTGCAACCCAAAACATTAATGTAGTTAACTTAGGGTTTTTGATTTGTTCAATAGCTTATAAAGAGTCTTTTTATGAATAGGTCTGATCAACACTCTATTGATTATGTAGCATGCTATATTTATAGCATCAACCCAAAAATAAATAGGTAGGTCTCATTCACTTAGCACTGTTCTAAAAATATCTTGTAGGGTTTATTTCTTCAATCTACAATAGCATTTTATTGAGTTTTTCTTGGTACATAGAAATTATGAATATATCCATTTTGCGAGAAAAATAATTCAAACTCTTGATTTTCAAACTCACGGCCATGATCACATCTTAAGGATTTAATTTTACGTCTAGTAATATTTTCTACAAACATGGCATATTTAGAAAAATATGTGGAAGCATCACTTTTGTGCGCCAGAAATAAGTTACATGTATATCTAGAAAAGTCATCTACAATAACATAATCATAGTGATTCCCAGTTAAACTAGAACCTCTAGATGGTCCAAAAAACCAATGTGATCCATTTTCATAGGATGAGAACTAGAAACTTATTTATTTAGCTTGAAGGATATTTTGTGTTGTTTTCCCTATTGACAGGGATTAAACACATTATAATTTGCAATCTTGAGTTTGGATTGGTCTTTGGATGAGCTTTTTCTAGTTAGCTTTTTAAGGTAAGGAATATTACAGTGCCCTAGTCTTCTATGCCAAAACCATGACTCTATGAAATACGCATAAGCATGAAGCATTCTTCGAAAAAAAAGAATCAATGTTAATAGAATAATAATTTTCATTTCATAATGTAGAAAAAACTATTTATTCTTTAGAATTAAATACATTTCAATAATCCTTTTCAAATATAACATGAAATTCATCATCACATAATTTTGAGATACTATGTAGATTATATTTCAGACCATCCAAAAACAGTTCTTAAGAAATCAAAACTTACTTATTGTTACCGATTTGGAGAAGGCCAATTATATTTCCATTGGAATTGTAACCAAATGTAAAATGCCCTCCATTTATTTTTATTAGGTTCCTTTAGAAAGAGTAGTCTTCTGTCTTGTGTCTTGAACACTTGTTGTCCAAGTACCATAAGCATTTACAGTAACTCATTAGGCAACATTCCTCCTAGATGATCAAGAAAAAATATATTTTGGTACCCATACTTGTTTCGGTCCAGTAGCATTATTGATAAGTGTTTTAGGAACCATATCGGCCCCATAGGATTCCAATCATCATTGTTTAATGTCTTTAAAAAATAAATATTATTTGGTCCATAATAACATAAAACAGTAGAAAGTGTATCATATCCTAAAGTAGTTTATTTGTGTCTAGAACTGCGAGTAATACTATATGTCCATGATTTAAAAACAGTGTTTTTTCTAACAAGATTTTCTTGTCCAGGTTGATAACCAATTCGAGTGGTGTATATAGGGGAAATTTGTTTACCAATAATTTGAGTAACAGTATTTTTCCCATTGGTAAACATTTCTAAGTCATTCTTCAATTTCTTATTAAAATTTTTTAATTCATTTTTTTGAGCAGTTGAGAATTTTTTCTCTTTTTATGTTGTGAGTTCCGATCAAACTTTCATAGTAAGAGAATAATATTTCATCAAAGATTTATATTTTTCTTTTAGTTCATTGCATTTTTCTTCAAGCATGTTATAGTATTCAATCATTTTTTCGACTAGTAATGTTATTAGAGTCTCTATCATGTACAGAATAGTATGTATTATGTACAGAGTCTAGTGTTACTATAGATGTGTTATTCATAAAACACATATTGGATTTGTTATCCTGTTCATCAGGTGATGATTTTGAATTGCATGATCTTTCCTCAAAATAAGTCTATGTAGCTTTCACTGCGTTTTTATACTTATTGTCCTTTTCCTCATATCTCTTTTTGTACTTGATCTTTGGACAGTCATATTTGATTAGTCCTTTGTTTTTACATTCATATAATACAATCTCATAATTCTTGTCACCTCTTTTCCAATCCCTCTCCCAAAATCCTTTTTGGTCATATCATATCTTAATGATAGGCTTTCTGAAAAAATTCTTCTTATTGTAAAATATTTTTAAATCTTATGGCTGATTGAGCCATCTCTTTAACATTGTCAGGTGATGATGTTTCACAACTAGGACATTATTCATAAGAATCCATTTTCACTTTGTATTTTAGTTTAGAGGTGGTGGTCTTGAATGTGTCATATTTTCTTTTTGGTCCATCCTCATTTTACTTATTGAATTTCATCTCTTCTTCATACATCTTCAGTTTCCAAATGATTTCATTTAAAGGTATCTTGGGGATATCACATTATTCTTTAATAGAGACAGAGGTTCTTTTTTATCTTCCAGGTAGACATCTGAGAATTCTAATGATCTGTTCCTTGGCAGGGACTTTTCTTCTAAGAGAAATAATTATGTTTACAATCTCATTGAACATGATATACATTTAAGTGTAGGATCATCAATTTTAATTTCAAATTTATCATACTCAATAGAATAAGTATTAAGTATCATTCCCTTCACAATATATGTTCTTTCATGTGAAATAGACAAGGTGTACCAAATTTTATGGTAGTTTTACACGCAGAAATTCTATTGAATTTATCATCTCCTAAAGATCAATATAACGAATTTATAGCTTTGAAATTTTTATTATAGGCAGTTTTTTAAGCTTCATCCCAAGTGATTCTATTATTACAAGGAATATTAAATTCATCTATAATGGAAGACCAAATTTCCAAACCCATTTTTTCTAAATGCATTATCATTTTAATTTTCCATTGAGAAGAGTTGGTTCCATTAATGAATGGAGGTATGTTGGTTGCAACACCATCCAATCTATTATCAATAATAATGAAATACTTTGAAAGAGTTATAAATATAGAATTAACAAGAATTTATATATCACTAAAGTACAACTACAATCAATGTTGAATAAGACTAAATAGAGTCTTTAATAAAAAGACTTTTATACCAAAAGTTGGTTGGAGTATATCACTTAAGAGGGGGGAGGGGTGAATTGAGTGTCTAAAAAAAATTTTGTTTAAAATTTATTCTTAAAAAAAGGTTTTTCCAATACGGTTAAATACATCCAAGTAGATCAAGGATATAATGTTATGAATTTTTTACTATATAAATAACTACATAGAAGATTGATTAATTCTCAATAATCTTATGATCAGTTATTAAGAATTCTTTTGGAGCTATTCTACTATGCGAAAAAAATTATAACTTCTTTTCAATATTAAAAATCAAATTGAATTTAGTGATTTATAAATTATATAGTAAAGTAGAAAAATAAAGAAGAATAAATTAAGTAGCATAATGGATATAAAACAAGTGGTTTAGTCTCATGCTGATACCTAATCCACACCACATAGTGATCACTTCCCACCAAGAAATTTATATAAATTAACATGATCCACACCCTGGATCAGTGTTAACAATAGTACACATGACTACCCATGTCACTTGAACTCTTCTACAGTTCTTCGTGGGTAGAAACTAACAGGCCACATAGGGTCCTCTACCACACTTATGCGTGGGTATAAACAAATTTCATAAGATGTTTGAGATAGTATATCTTGTATCCTTCAGTTTAATGCAAGAGTCAGAGTGTGTTGTCATACAGATACACATGCTACTCGAAATCTAATAAAACGATACACAATAGAGGAAAATATTGATATAAGTTTAGAAGTTCTCTTAGTGTTAGTCATTGCAGCTCTCGACTTCTGAGATGAATCAGATACATAAATAAAGTCCTCATTATGGAAAATAGAGTATCACAAGTCAAGAAGATCCGACTTGTGTTCATTTTGGTATTGGACAATGTGAATATGATCTTGATTCAGGGATTCAAGATGGCTTCATGTGTTCTTTATCACCATTGAGTTTTAGGCGTCAATTATTTTTTCCAAAATTCTAGGAGTGTATTCTTGGTTTTTAATCTTTTTTCCACCTGGCTCATTTTTTTGTAGTATTGTTTCTGGGCCGCACTACTCTTTTATCTTGGAGTATATGTGTTGAGCCTATAGGTTTATTTTATTTTGATCCTAGAACGTCATACTGTCAGGTGACATGTCTACAAAGAAACATTAATTATGTTAGTGCATTTAAAAACATAAAATATGGCCGTTAGAGAGTAAATTAAAAAATAAATAACCAGATTCAGAAACGGTGTCACAGTATGTCATGGAAACAATGTCTCCTTTAAATGGTGTCAGGATTGGTCATGATGTCTCATTCACGGTGTCTGGTTCACGGTGTCTGGTTCACGGTGCCTCATTCTCTATGTCTCATCGTCACAGTTTCTCATGGTCACAGTGTCTCATGGTCACGATTTATCATTGTTATGGTGTATTATGGTCATGGTGTGTCATGGTAACGTTGTCTCATTACATTTCCAAAAAACATAATCAGTGGAAGACTTGCGGTGTCTCAGACAAAGCAAAATATTTGTACTCAGACTTAGGAAGATATATTCATAGAATGGGTTAGACATAATCATTTGTCAAAGAAATTGTAAATTAAATCAAAAGATACTGCATAGTAACCAAACTGTGTGTATATCACTTAATATCTTTGTATAGCTTTTACAAAACAATTGTACATTTGATGTGAGATAGATTACAAAGAGTTAACAGGTCATGTAGACTGAATTGGATGTGTGATCATTAAAACCTGATTAATACATGAGGATTCCAATAGTGGTATATCATAAAAATATAAAATAATGTTTAATAATTTGAATATAAAATTTTCTTCTTCTCATGAGTATGAATCCTATGACTGTCAAACATACCATGTATCCCTTCAGAGAATTTTAACCAAAACGTATGATATAATTTTAAGAATATCATCATATTTTTTAACCGTTATGACCAAGTAAATGTAATATATACTACATGAAAATATCACATTAATGTAGTATAGAATATCAATCAATATGATATAATTCATTTAATAATTCATAGGTAATTGAATATACTATTAATCTTATGTAAAAAGTAATACGATCAATAGAACCAACTATAACATCATTAATTGTACAAATCAACATACTTAACCACAAAAACCAAAGGAAAATTACATTCATTCATTAAATAATTTTTAATTAAATATTAATTAAATTAAATTTTAATATACTATCAAATAAATAACTTTTCCTATCATAAATTTACTTTTGAATAATAGAACTATTCCAAAAACAAACACTATTGTAAATTCATTCATGGAAAGTGGAGATACCAATACTAAATTAATTTGAATAGCATGTAAAAATGTAAAAAATATAGTGTAACAATATTAAATGTTGTCATTTCATGAAGTAATTTTCCTTTTCCTTCAATTTATTAAGTTGTTGAGTTATCCCTAAAGTGTTTCTAATCACTTCACATTGAAGCATATTATTAAAACATCCACATGTTAACACAAACATGGTGAGTGTGTGTGGTGTCAAACAACCTCTCCTTCTAGTTTTGGTAGAGATTACACTTAGAAATCATAACATAGAATATCAAATATTCAACTACATTGGAGATATTATCTAGATCAACAAAATTTTCCTCAATAAAAATCTTCCTCTTTATCTTTTTTACAATCCCTAGACTAATATATAGGCTTATTAGATTTATAACAATATCATTTGAAATACTTCTGACCATAGCATGGATTTACTCTTTAAGGGTTCCACATATTGATATTTGAACATACTCCAAATAAGTTGGCTTTAGATATATTTTTTTTTCTAGTTACATTCATTTCATAATGTCAGTATTCTTCCTATTTCCTCAATTACATGACAATGTATTCATGTACATGTTCTTTTCTCGTGTTCTTATGATATTTTTAAATTCATTATAAAATCATTAAAATTTAAAAATAAAATAATCACACTAAATTGATTCCTCATGTTACTTAAATTTTGTTTGAATATCATAAATAATCACCAACAATTAATAATCTAGATTCATTATTATTTTTTAGTAAATCATAATGGAGAACATAAATTTATTGATAATGAATTTCTTAAATATAACATTTCTGGTCATATACTTGTGATCTAGATTCTATAATTACTCCTAATTAGTTTTAATATTCTATAAAATTTATAAAGGTATTTTTCAATACTGATGATGGTAAAATTATGGAATAGTATGTTAGAATGATTCCCATCAACATATACTAAAATATCCTCAATTGAAATTTTTTTTACTAATCATTGCTAATTCAATAGTAATAAATCATTCCTATGTTTAACATTATGGTGGTAAAACAACATTTCTCTTTCATCATATTAAAAATCTATAATTAAATTTTTATATATCCTCTCTTTGATAATTTAATGGATACACTATATCTGGATGAATTAAGAAATTTGATGATGACCTTTTAGTTACTAAGAAAAAAAATTAATATTAATATGGTTTTATGAAAAATTAAAGGTTTTCATAGGATTCTTGGACACACTATATTTTTACAAAAAATTTAGTTCCCATTTCATAGAATAATATCCACAAAAAGTGTAGTGAGTTATATTCCTAGTATAAAAAACATGATTTGTTTGAAAAACTATATACTAAATTCTATAGAGTCATTCATCAACGTTTATACATATATAGTACATGAAGGTTTAAAAAGTCAATATGTGGAATATTGAAGGTTCCCTCAGTTTCTAATAAATCACTTAATCTATATATTCAATATAGTAAACATTGATTATTTAATTAGATACAATATATAACCATATTAGAGAATAAAATAAGGGTTTTTTGAAGAAAAGAAAAAAATAAAAATGTAAATTCCAGGACTAAAAAACTCACTTTGTTTCTTCAATATGAACTGTGTACTAGAACACCACCCATGGTTTTGATAAATTATATAATGATATAAATAATCACATTACATGGATATTGGACCTTTAAATTAAATTATTTCTGCGAACACAATTTGTGTAGTCAATTTCTTTTTTTATATTTTGAATTATTTGGGAAATTTCAACAATGATTTGGTGATTAGAGAAGGCGGGGGGGAAACAGAAGAGTAGGGGGGTACCCTTCCTTTTATAATTATGTGGAATGGAAGAATATTAAATAATAATCAATTTTTCTGATTAATAAATACCATGTAAAAGTATCTATTTACAAAAAAACAAAAAGAGAGTATTTAAACTTGTTATTTCAAATGGACCCCCAACCGTGATTCTCCCACAATCAATTTATTTCCAAAAAATTACATTTTTTTAATTTATTTTAAAATTTATGAACAAAATTTATTATAAGTGAAAACATTTCAAGGAAAATTCCTTACTACATACACTATATTATAATATATATTTCTTTTAATAGTTACATTTAGATATTCAATGATATACATTATATTTTTTATATACTTGTTCTTATACCATGTGAGCACATGAGTTATTATTCCTGATGTAATATAATATATTATTGGTAATTTTAAATATAATATAATGTATCTGATGAATAAATAATTTAGATATCAAATATAATATATAATAAGATGAAATAAAATATATTTTGTAATAAAATATTTTATCAATTCAACTTCTTTGATTTGAATCATTAAACAAAATAGTTTAGAACATTGAATCATACCAATGAATTCCAATGTGGAAATATATTTGGTTGATTGGTGGTGAAAAACTATAACTGATGAAAATATTTACACTATATATATGTATACTATAGAATTATACCTCTTAAAAATATACCTTTGGAATTGAATTAGAATTAAAAAATAAAAATCTATCATAATAATGAATTATAAACATATAATATAATAATATATGTTAATACCGTAGAATAAAAAAATGTATAAGGAGAATAGAATTTAATTAGTTATGAATAATAATATATATTAATAAATATAATAAAAATAGTTAAAAATAATATCAATATAAATAAATGTATTATAGAAAATTAAATTGGGATAATGTGAAAATAAATCCATAGAATGAGCTATAAAATATTTAAAATTACTCATATTTGTATAGAATAGAAAAATAGAAATGAATAAATATATAAATGAAAATTATGAAATAGTAATATATATATATAAACGTTGAATTGAAAATTTTAAATATATATAGAAAATAAATATATAAATTCATAATTTGGAAATAATAAAAAATTTAGAAACATAATAGAAAATTATTCTTTTAGTAGTTAATAATAGAAAAAAGAAATATTCTCAGTAGAAAAATATAATTATAATAAATAAAAATTAAAAGAATGATATTCATAATATAAATTACAAAATGAACCAATGAGTAATAAAAAAATAAATTTTGATAATTTAAAAAATTGATATGAATAATATATATATATATATATATATATTTGCAATTTAACTACACCATCCACTATAATATGATTAATATTTTCAAATAATTTATTTTTTATATTCAATGAAATACATTAGATTTTTTCAATATATTGTTCTTACAACACTAATTAGTGGGATCCCATACTATAAAAACCTTACTGATGACAAATATATCAAAGAATATTTTAAAATAAAATTTATAAATAAGTAATTTTATATAAAAAACATTAAAACGTTCTAATTAATATCGTTGTTTTATTAAAATTTATTTTATATTACCTTCACATTATAAAATTATTTTTTATTCTCTTTTCAATTTAAATGAAATTTTTTTATTATTTTGATCTATAATATATAATTATTTTAGTTTCAATATATACATATTAAAAAACCTTATGTACATGTGAAAAATGTGGTTCCAAAACTAGAATTGGTTTAAAAAAGTGACACGTGATCCCAAAACCAAACATCTTGAATACTAATTTTCAATTTTTTAATTTGAATCTAAATAAAAAGAATAAAAATAATTTAATTCCCGAAATTTTTTAATAAATACTTTTAAGAAAGTATTTTGTGATGTTATCATTAAACAAGTTAATTGTAAAAACAATTAAGAGAGAGGAATCAATAAATTGATCCAAAAAACTATGTGTATGAAAAAAATGTTTTGTGAGGTTGTTGATGGGGTAGTGTGAGCTAAAACCATGTGGAATGGGCCTAAAAATAAGAAGTTAATATTTGACCACATTTAATGAATAATAAAAAAACATGTTTCTTTTGATTTGATGTTTTAGTAATGCAATTCACTGGTCGAACCACATGTGTAATCATGGTTAAAATATATTTTTTTGAACACAAAATATTAAGGATTATCCAATAATAAACACATGATAAATATCTAAAAAATTTGACTTTAAATTTATAGCCATCACTTACCTAATTTATATGTATGTTTTTCATCAAAAAAATTTTAAAATGGGTGAACAATAAAATAAATAATACTAATAATAATTTTTGGATAGAGGGATATATTTTGATGTAGTTTTTAATATTCCCATATGTTTTTTCCAAGGAAAATTTTTTTATTCTTAATACGTTGGAAATATTTTCCTTATCTATCCCACTGTATAAATATGGGTTATAATGACTTTCTTATGTACTTATGGAATTTTAATTAATCTTAGGTGGATTTTTGAAATAGAATGTTAATGAATGGTTGTTGGGTTTTGATGATATAAAATTTGTTTGGTTTTATTTTTATTAATCAGTATTGTTAATGAAATGATTCGAATGATATTTATTACGTAATGGATTCAGTTTCCATCCATTATATGATAATGAAGATGGTTCCCACATATACATCTGTAACAGAATTTTTTACCCTTAAATACATGGCTATAAATATTCAAAATTTTGTCCCAGAAAACATATGATTGTATGAGATGGATTGTATCGTTATGATAACTAATACAAGTGTTGGTGAATCCTTGTCTATAATAGTTTCATAGGCATATGGGAGATAGTTTCTGAATCTAAACATAATATCCTTTGGGACCATATTTATAAAATTTAAATAATTGTCAAAGAAGTAGTGATTCTAGATATATTAATGGACTTTAAATCCTTGGTATACTTTGAATTTTTATATCTACAATAATTAATAATACACTCTTGGATGAAAGATGACATAGTTTTGAGTGATGCAGAATTAGCTTTATGAATTCTGGAATCCAGTTCAAAAATATGAAAATTGAATATTTCTTGACTATATATGAGCCATTTCATATAAAATATATACGTCTTAGGATACACTTTTTTTATTTTAGTTATTCCTACATATGTGATATAAATATTCTACATATTTGAGATGATCGGAAGTCCTATAAATCATGAAATTTTCATGATATGTTACTATGGTTCTACTTGAGTGATGGAAAATTTTACATTTATGTAAGTTTCAATTCACCTTTGCACATGTCATTTTATATCAACATCTATGTTACACTTGGAATAGAAAAATATGAATTTATACTGGTTTAAAAACTCAGATTTACAAAATTATGTTTAATGAATTTTGAAAACTTTTGGATTATATGGTAGCGGTTCTTCATGGATTTAAACATTATAGTCTCCAAGAATAGTATGTGATCCAAACAAGAGAAAAATTCGAAGAAGGTGATCATCATCCTTGGAAATTAAATATTGTAGAAGATGATAATTCGAGTTATTATAATTCTTTTTTCTAATGAAATATATTAATATTAATGCTAATTTTGTTCACTATGGTTAAGAATATCATGATTCTTATTTATTCACTAATTTAATAATTATTTTAGAAATAACATATGAGAAAATACACTACATATGTTTCATGTTAATTAAATTGAACTTAACAGGTTATCAAGAATAACTAAAATGACATTCCATCAAATATTGAGTTGTCCAATAAATATTAAATCATCTTGATATGAGAAAAAGGTATGTGATTCTTGATCCCCATGAATTATTTATAAGTGATAAAGGTTAGTGATATTTATGCAATAGATTTTTTAATGATTAAAATGTTATGTTCTATATTTAGTGAAGTCTAAAAAATTACATATATATATGTTTTAATGTACATTTCGTTGATTAAATATCATTAATTATTTGGGATTCAAGTTGGGGGTTAAAACGATGAGGATGTGGTGTTTCTATTATGTATAGATTGAAACATATATCTCAACATGATAACTTGTTCAATCCATCATGTTGTATATTGAATTGATCCCCTAAAAATATGTGGTGATATGTGGTCTATTCATATAATAATGATGATTTGATTTGAAAAATATATAGGTGAATTTGGATGAAGAATAATCTCATCCTATAATAATAATAAATGATAAATTATTTCATCCCATGTGAGGACCATTAAATGATATTTTTCTATAATACCGTTTGAGTTGAAAATAAAGAGAATGAAATATAATGGGATCCAAAAATATGAATCTTATATTTAATATATTAGTTGGAAACCTAAAAAACATATCATATTACATTTTTTTCACATTTGAATGAATGGAATATAATTAATTGAGCTTATTGTGTGATTGAAGATATAGAGAATAATGAAATGAAAGGAAAATGGTTAATTTATTAGTGTCGTGAATATGTAATGTGGTGTTTTGAGAATCCATGATATTAAATTCTTTCAAGGATTAAAAATTGAGAAGAAAAAGAGAGTATAATAATTAGTAATGAAGAAGAGGTAACCAATTATGTATTGTAGTATACAAGTAACATCTGGTTACCTCCATTAAGGTATTTTTAATCTCTTTTTCATTTCCCCCTTTTGGTGGTTCATTTAGGGACTCACAATTATGGAGAGCGTTTTCTAGGGAAAACGACATAGTTTTTAGGGATGTATCATTGTGTGAATTAATTTATTAAGAGTATAAATCGGATTTTTCATAAGAGGATGAATTTTGAGTCATGGTTGACCATGTGAAGTTTCCTAGGTGCTTCTATAGAATCTACTAACTAAACAATTCAAATCTTAAATGGTTTACTCAAAATCAAATTTTTGAGAAGATGATGCTGTGAAGTGATTTAGATCCTAAAATAATCACACATTATAAGCATGGTTCATGACATGAAAAGGTCAACGATATTTTTTTTAATTTAACAGGGAAAATTTTTAGCATATAATGGTTTCATTTATTTTACATCATTAACTTTATATTCATTTCATCTAATTTTCTATACCTATAGTTATTTGTGTACTACCTGTATGATTCTATGTTTTTTTTGGAAAAAGTGACTTTCTCTAAAGACATTCATGACTTTTTATCAAGACATAAGAGAAATATGAACCAAATTTATTAATATTCTCTCCTTACGAAACATTTATTTCAGTAATTTATCTTTATCATGGTTTCATTGAATCTCTCTAGGTATGTTTTATTTTTTTTCATTTCTGTTGGTCTTAGAACACTATTTCTCTATGTTTTCATTTTTTTTCTTATGTTGTTGATTCACATGATCCTTTCTAGATCTGTTTTACAATCATACTCTGAATTTTATCCATTGTGTTTGTTTTTTTGTGGAATATTTTCTTTTGAGTTATGTTTTTTTCAATATTATTTTCCTAGAATATATCATTCTGAATTGAATCTATGATTAAATAATTAATTCTAGGTCCTCCATTATTGTTCTAGAATTCTTACATGTTGGGCGATTCCATTTTGGGCATGTGTGACTTGATCATTTTGTTCATTCTTCAATATCTATACTATGTTGAATGAACTAAATTTATCTTGTTTTTAAATTATTTTATAAATTAATTGGAAATATTGAACTGGGTATGATGAAATCCATTTCTGAGAAATGATTTTTCCACATTTTTGGGAAAATAAAGCATTGTTAAATGGATCTGTGAAATGGTTTTCAGATAATGGTTTGGATGAATAGGTTTTGGAAATATATCACATGGGAAGCCATTGGTACCTAAGAGGAAAGTTTGGTAATATTCCTTGTTTGTTGATACTATTAGGTGTAAAAATCATGTCATGTTCCTCTACTCCCTAGGCCTGTGGTTCTATATAATTTTTAGATATGTTGGGAGGTTCACTTGGATGCATGTTCCTATTCTCTCAAGATTTGATTCATAAATCCAGGGGAATTGTCCACATGTGACTTTATGTTTAGGTATTATTGTTCTTACAATCATGACCAGTTAGGATTCCTTGAGTGATGTAACCTGTGCATTGGTTTTTACAACATTGGATTTTTTATGTTTTATGATTCATGCATTAACTTCTTTGATATATTTGACATGATTTGGATGTGTATTACATGGATTATATGGAACTGTGGAAAAATGGGAAAATGTTGTTCCACTATTTTGATGGATGATTCTTAACTGAATATCATGTCATGTTATCATTATATTTGATCTTTTCTAGATTATTATACATATATTTATATGGAATATATTGGTGGGATCCTACTGAGCCTATTTAGATCACACCCAGCACACCCCTTAGGTAGTGTATAGAACATTGTAGGAATTTTGATGTCATTAAAGGAAAGGAATTACACTGACATGGTGTGTTTCCATTCACTGATTTCTGGGTAGCTGGTGGTGAGATAGTTAGATATTTATCATGGTATCACATGGAGTAGATATTTTTATTTCCATTATCCTTTGTTATTGTTTTTGTATCATGGAGATTTTCTAGCAACTTTTGAAATGTGTCGATTTTACTATTCCAATTTTTCTATGAAATATATTTCTCATTTACACATATATAATTTATTCATGATATATACATATATATATCGTGTTATCAACTATATATTGTGTGAAATCATTCTATCATTTTTTGGATGATGCTTGTGTGCTACATGAAATCCTATGGGGATCGAGAATGAACATCAGGTATATAGTTGTCTTGGTTTGGTACCAATTTGAATGAGTATCTATGTTGGGTTCTCCATAGTTTAGTTTTTTGCAATAGTTCTTCTCTTAGGAAGATGGTATAATAGATATAGTATAGCTAGTACTTGAGAGATAGGTAACAGTGAGTTCATAAAAATAACTTTCTATAGTGAGACATGTTATCATGGGGTTTTTGGATGTGTGTCTCATTTTTCATTTTCATGATCTTAATTGTAGTTTTTTATTATGATTATCTAGTTTGAAGTGAGATTATCTTGTTTCCTGATTATTTTTTCAATTTCTGTGTACAATATTATGCATATCAGACATCTTTGACGGGCTCCTCAAGATGTTGTAGCAAGTATTCCTCGAGGGAATGTAACTCTAGATTAGAAACGTATCAGGTTTATCATTTTGGATGGTTGTGTTGTGAAAAATATTGTACCTCAAGTACATAATCTAGTATTTGAGGGAAAACAAGTAGTCACATAAGAAAGGGGTCGATCATTGGAGTCATTACATGAGAAGACATCATCCTTTTAGAATATGAATTAACCTCAAGAGGTGGAGTATTTACTAGATTAGACTGATTAGATTTTCAAGTTCATAGATAAATAAAATAATATCAAGGAAACATGTGTGTCATTCAGTCTCTAAGGGCCCAGTATGCGATGGCTAGATTCTATGGTAAATGCAGATATACACATGTCCCCATACTAGTATGGTTTCATGACCAATTTTTCGATTTATTTTTTTCCATTTCTTATAATGACAAAATAGTCCACGTAGTTCTTCTCCATCAACTGGTATTTGTGTTAAGCGTTTAGAAACACCAATATATTCATTGAGCTAGACTGTTTTTTCTAAAGAGGTTGTAAAGAATGGCCACATGAAGGCTCAGAAGTACCTGTATGGTTTTAGACTCTATTTATATGATCCCATGTATTTATTATGAATCTATTGACATATGTGGAATATTAGACAATGAAATGATGGTAGATATGGATATAGTAGGAAAGTATCATTATTATTCCTTTTCTCTTCCATCCATTTTTAGCTTCATTAGTATGAATGGTAGAAAGAGGAGGTGGATAAATCATCACATGAGTGTTGTTGATGGTTCTTAATAGCGGGACTCCTTTTCATATTCAATTACATCTAGTGGTGTTCACCTGACTTTTTATCCATTTATCATAGTTTGGAACTCTTCACATCCTTGTTCCACACCAATGAAGATGTGTTATAGTTGTTGGATCTAATTTCATATTCAATTTTTTTATATGGATATGCATACTCCTCATTATGGTCATGTTTCATTGTATCTAATAGCCCCTAGGGTGTAGTCATATTCATTAAATACTATAGGTCTCTAGACTGAGGCCTCTGTAGTGAAGCACCTTCAGGTAGTGGATGATTTTCTAATAGAGGTAGATTTGGGTCATGTGATAGTGAGATATACCATCAATGTTACATCATAAATAGCGACTACATTATTTGATATGTTCCCCTCCCACACATTTAATTCTTCCATATTTTTCAATATGATTCATCTCATTACAAAACTCATATCATTTGTAATAGACATAGAAACACCTATTAGAATGATTAAAGGTAAGGGGTTTCAATGTTCTTCTTGTTTACTATCAATAGAAGATGTGGTGTTGGTCTAGGATTTCCTCTTTCTCAATAAATATTTGTTTGACGTCATCATCTAAATGTATTGAATTTTCTCATGTCATGATATAGATGATTATTATTATTATCATATATCATTTCATATGGCTGATGGTAGAAATTGGGTGTTTCATGGGAGAGGAATTTGAGGTCAGTTCGTACTAGACATTCATAACCATATATCACTAGTTTCTTTTCTACTATTGTAGATGAGGCTGATGATGTTTGTTTCATTGTTGGTCTTTAAAATTGTTTTCTTGAATTTCCATAGGTCTTCAAAAAATTATTTTTCCTCTATAGAGGGGGTTGATTTTATGACTTTTCAAGTGTCATGTATTCATCCAAAATTATTAACCTCTTATCATATGGAACGTGAATTGAAAATAGAGATCATTATTCAGTTGGATGATCTTATAGATAAAGGTGTTGTTCGATCTAGTGTTTCATCTTGGGTGGTCGCCAAGTTATTTTCCATTAAGGAAGATGATTTAATATGATTTTTTTATGGAATACCAAAAGTTGATCCATGTAATAATTAAGAATAAGTATTATTTTCCATGATTGGATGATTTCTTTGACCAACTAATGGGAAAAATTTGTATTCAATGGCTGCACATCAGTTGGGTTATCGTCATCTCAGATTTCATGAGACTGATATACTGAAGAGGGTTTCCAGGATTAGGTATTCCCATTTAGAATATCTTTTGATTTCATTTGGCCAGACTAACACTCCAATATTTTTTATGGATTTGATGAAAAATATATTCCATCGAAAACTCATCACTTTTGTTCTTTTTTTCATGGATAATATATTATTTGTTTTATTTATATTCCTGAGATTGAGAATCAATTGAGTTTGGTTCTAGAAATCATGAGGAGTCACCATTTGTATGGAAATCATTCAAAATTCAGCATCTTGAACAAAGATATATAATTATAGGGGGACATGATCTTTGAACAAGGATTATAAATTGATCTTGATAAGTTGAATGATGTCTTGCAATGGGAAGAACCCCATGATACCATTGAAAATTCAGATATTTCATGACCTTACTGAATAATAATAATGGTTAATCAAAGATTTATCAATTTTGGTTAAATCATTGACTACTCTTACATAGAAAGGGGTGACATTCACATGGGATGCAGTATTTCAGTCTCATTATTATGTGCTGAATTTACATATAACATCGGGTTATATTCTGAAATTACCTGATCCTCATTAGGGTTATGTGGGTTTCTGTGATTCTTCTGGTTCATTTCTATGTTTCATTCATACATAGGATGAAAATATGGTACCATACACATATTTCTAGCTTCTACTACCTGAGAATAATCAACCAATCATTATTTAGAGTTTTCTATAGTTTTGAATGAACATAAATGACGGTGAAACTATCATTTGTGGGGTAGTTTGAGGGTATTTTCTGACTATATTATTCTAATGAATATATGTTTCATATAAATAATTTAATCACAAAAAGATGTTGTTGGTGGAATACATTACGATATTTGACATCAATATCTCCAACACCACATATAAGGGGAATATGATTTCTAATACTCTCAATAGGAAAGTATCATCTTATGATATTCTGGAAGTGAACGTGGAGAAGAACCTAATGGGAATCTTACCTCAATTTCACCGGTATGATCATGAAAATGTTTCGTTTATGGCTCTAACTCATATTTAGTTATCATAATCAATCATTGACGTTATTCCATTGGATCAGTAGTATTATGATGTTACTAGGGGTATTTTAGAAACCCTATATGTTGGTGAGGCAAGTTATGGTTGGTCCCTCTCTTCAGATCATATTTCTTATTTTTTAGATGGGTTAATTGTAAATGTAACTGTGAGGAGGGTAGTTTTTTTTACTATCATAGATCATCATGATCCATTCATCCAAGAACTAATAATTTATATAATGATAGGATATTATAATTTCTCTATCCATATATAAAAAATGAAATTTCATATTATGTTCCCTACAGTTACATATTTAAATACATGATATGTAGATTTCAATGATAATAATCCCACTAAAAGTGAATCACAAAATTACATGTGAATATTTCATGACATGAAATGTTTGATGCCTCACCTAGTTCATGACTCAAAATGATTTTCTATCAAGAATTTTGGATCTCAAATACATGACGTGAATCCATCATACATGGTGTGTAGATATCAAGAAAAAAGTAACATAATCCATTACACAATGTGAATAAGTTATAGTTTGTAAATATTTAATCCTATTTATATTTTATAAGCACTTATGCATAAAGAAATCTGTGCATAATCTTCTCCGATTTTTGTTTTCTCCTATTTTATTTTATTTTAAATTTAAAAAATTGTTTTAATTCATCCATTATACATTTTTATTAATCCAATTTCATTTTTTCGTTAATGTATTTTCATTCTTCATCAATTGTGAATTTGTTTCAATTTTTGAAATATGTTTCAACATATCTCCATGTTCTTCATCAACGCCTACAACATTAATCATCTATTAGTTCTGAAAAGTGATTTTTTGTTGAATTTACATTATGATTAATTATTTGATCTTGATTTTTAGTTTTTATAATCCAAGATAATAAATTTCATAATTATTTTATAATTATGTGTAGCATGTTTCGAATTTATCTCCTTTTGATCAACACTTTAATGCAGGACTAATCAACCAAGGTTAGGGGCTCGATAATATATATATTTATAATACTAGTGAATCTATATGTAGAACCATCGTAACCCTCTAGATGGTAATTAGGTTAATAATTTTTTTTTCAACACATTATTTTGCAAGACCTTGACCATGGGAAGTGAAATGGAACTTCCCTAACCCATTTATATTTGAGAAGTACAATAACCATTATCATGTGACACATTCTTTAAACAATATATGGGTAATTAATCTATTTTATCAGTTATACCATGAGTGTGGGATAATTTCATCATAGGTAGACCTAGTTGGTTTGACTAAAACCAATTGGTTATCTTTGAACATCTTCACAGCCTAATCCATAGGACTACCCAATGTGAAATCTAGGATTATATTCTATCAAGAGACTTAAAATTGACCTTGATCACATAATTTCTTTCCAATATTAAATCCAAACTAAAAACCTTAGTAAAACGAAAACCTAAAGGGTGATTATAAATAATCTTTTCCTAGGATGGTGTTTGAATGGTTGTTTTCTCAATATTTATCTCTATGGGTTTGACCATGCACTGCAGCATTACTATACCATAATGTAACTGCACCTTGCGATAATAAATTTTTAATATTATCAACACCCACATAAATTCAACGATTCATCTTGGAGATTCAATTTGAGGCACCTCTTTTGAGGATTAATATTTCCTTGGAATAATATCCTTCAGATCGAACCTTTTATTACCGCACCCCAATCCATTTCTTATTTTTTCATTATCTTTTACTTATTCATTTTTTCTCCATAGGGTGAACTATGTTCTCTCTCTACCTCTCTCTATCTCTTCTTGTCACCGAGTTCATGATCCAGGGGCCTGAGACTCACTCATGATTCCTAGATTCACAAGAAAGACTTTTTTATCCCGATATTGATAGAAAAATCTATGCATGTAACGGCGTTAAAGTGGATGATGTAAAGACCCCAACCCTAGTATCACATTTATTGTTTCAATGTTTATTACATTGTCATAGATACAAGGTTCCAATACCAAATGACTGATTAGTTCAGCACTTTTGGAATCCATGATAAGTACATGTACCATACATTACAATTGAAACATTAAAATACAAGATATTCAATCCTTTAATAGAACCAATATTCTTTAAGCTTAACCCTGTATATCAATCATAATATACATCATAGAATCTTTAGAAAAATAAAACATAAGAAATGGGTGAGTACAAATGCTCAATGAGGGAAAGTGTACAACAGAAGCTGTTATGAATAAATAATCATAAGCATTATGAAAAGGTATATAATTGAAACACAAACCTTTTAAACAAAATAATTCCCAAAATATGGAAAAATAAATGAAAATTAAACAATTCCAAATAAATTATCACATTTATAGTCTACTATTGAAATAATCACATGGAATATCCATAACTAATCTAATAATGTGGGAATTTATAATTATGTATATCATAAAAAAACAATTAAGAATTTGACCAACACACTGTACATAAATGGGTGAGGCCATAGAAAATTCCCAGGATAGTTTGTCTTGTGTGACCTACCTATGTTTCGGGTGGATATTGTTGGCATCTCTTATTTTTTATTAATCCCAATGCATTACCCCTAATAATACATAACCAATACAAATATTCATATTGAAGAACGTGAATACAAAATGTGAATACATTAACCATAAACCATGAATGTTATGAAAAATTAAAATAATGAGTTAAAATGATCATAAACCCATTAATAAAAACGGTAGATGCTATCATATAATATCAAACTCAAACAAGAATAAGACCCAATAAAGGATGTTGGCATAGATTACAACACTCTAAAAAATGCATTATAAATTTCAGTAGATAAATAACCTTCTTTAATTTTAAATAAATTATTTAAAATGCCACACAATTTTAAAAGAAAAAATATCATTTAAAAGAATGTAGTTTAATTATAATGGAATATTCATTACATTAAACTGTCATGATAGTGGAAAAACCGATTCATTCCGTAAAAGTTAAAAAATGTTCCTACTGTATTTTTTCTGAAAAAATCATCTAGTACCTCATTTGGAAAATGATGAAAACATTCATTACAAACCTTATTATAAAAAATATAACATGGGTATAAATAAAAATAATAGGATGATATAAAACAATTTTGAAACCAATTTTTAAGAAACATGAGCATGGATGATATATATTCCATAGTAGATACTTACATATAAACAATCCCAAATAATAATGAGATTTTTAAAATAACACTTACCTTGCATAATCCATTAGTTGCACATGACATAACATCATATATAATGTTTTAAATAATGATATTAAATTATACCACAACCATATCCATATATATGATATAATATATGATCATATTATATTGTATTTAATAATATTTCATTATAACCCTTGTTTCAAGTGTTAACTAAATCGTTTTCTTATGCATAATTTGTTGTGTAAGTAATTATTATAATTATTAGGATATATTAATTTATTATAAAAAGTGATTTTATGTCCTTATATTTTATATTCAATCATTATATACATTATCAAAATCATTCTAGAATGGTTAACCTAGAAAATTAATCACATCACATCGTGTAGATAGTCGAATATATTTACACACGAGCGATGATATCATTCTATTAATGTTGAAGGGGTAAGTAATTTTATTTTATATTAACTAAAAATAATTAATATCATGTCATATTTTTTATTTATATAAATTATATCCATTTATATTCCAATTAAAATATTGTGGCGAGGAAAAACAAATTCCACCCTAACATGGATACAATAAGTCGTATGAACGCATGCACGATGCTATCATTTTTCATAGGATTTATAAAAATATAAATACGGTTGTTCCATAATAAGAATTAAAACTCATAATATGTATGTTATTGGATTAATTAATTTATAATGGAGACAATACATTAATATAAAGTAGAAGATGAAATGACCATGAATGAATTGGTAAAAATGATTACCTCTTCTTTGGCGGACATTCTATACATCTCTTCTTATGAGATGTAGGGTTGGACTTTTTTTATAACCAAGATCTATATAAAATATATATGGATGTTACAAGAATAATTTGGATGGTTTTTTTTGTTCTAGAAGGATCAATTTGGTGTTAATAAGTGTTAGACGAGGCTCCCTTTTACAATTATGGGGAGGTTCACTTCTATAAACTCCAAAAATATTAAATTTCATAAAATTAATTTCCAATTCCAAATGACATCAAAGTGATTTATTTAAAATTATATATTTTTGTGTTTATAAATCATAAAAAACAATAATTTATAGGCAATTTTATATCACATTATAAACCATATATTACGGTTTTAACCCTTATTTAATCATTTTTACAATTACTCTAACAATATGTTTTTTACTCTTTGAAGGTTAATATATTTAAAATAAAACATAAAAAGTACCAAAAATGTATCACTACTGAAATATTTAACTTCAACCCAATATATTGGATGCGTTTTAGTTTTTTATAAATTTTATTTTCTTAAATAAACTATCATTTATTTTTAAATAACATTATTTACAATTTTGATACTACTGATTATTTTTACATTTTCAAAAATCAATTTAACATGTTATATTAAAAGAACCTTCTAAAATTTCACTATCAATTCAAATTTATTTATAAAATTAATTAATGACATTAAGTATCTCACGTAATATTTATTATAATATTTTTAATATCATTTATTTTATATTTCCATTCATTATATAATTAATACATCATCATTTTATAAGTCATTATGGTAATTATTTACTTATTAAAATTAAATAATAAATTATACTTTTGAATATAAATCATTTAGATTTCGAATGAGTATTTATAGATGATTTTATCATTTTTTCCCTATATTAAAAATGATATAGTTATTAAAAAGTTTAGTTCGACATCTTTAATTTTTCATTAGATAAAATTTATTAAATGTCATATAAATGATAAAAAAGGGTTTTACTATCCCAATAATTATAAATTTGGCATAGATTATTAAAAATTGAAATACAATTATTTTCACTAAAAAATTTATATTTATTCTTGTTGATGAAATGATAAAACAAGGTTTTGAAGTGAAAATGATGAAAGTATTGAAATGTTTTTAAATTAAAATTCAATTTCAAAATTATTCCAATTACAATAATATGATTACATGATAAAATATTAGTCTAATTAGTCATTAAAACTAATAAAAAATAAAAAATAATACTATAGGTTTTTATATGAAAAAAATGTTTCATATAAAATGCAAAATTTTCTCAATATTCATCAAAAAAAGAAACTTATCAGAAAAATAAAAAAAACTAAACCAAAATAACATATGATATTCCTTTTTCAAAAAAGAATTTTATATTATCAAATATAATTTATTAATGTTTCAAAATATATATTTATAATAATTTCCCCATCAAATGGTGGTAAAACTTCCTTTAGAAAAGTATAGTCTTTTAACATGTAAAATTGGATTCATTCATATCTTATGCCTATAGAATATTTTTGATGAATTTGAAAACAATAAATATAAAATTTTAATAATGTGGATAATACTATTAATTATTTCAATTTTAATTTCTAGGTTATAATAATCTCTTATTAATATATCGTGGTTCATTCTAACTCAGTGCTACATGTAATGAAAGCTTTTAATTTTATTTGAAAATAAAATGTACTGTAAAATCATGGTGTATTTCATTAATTCCACATTAAAAAATTTAATCCTCTAAATTTCTATAATATCACCTCATAAAAATATTAGATTGTTTATCATCATAATTTCTTGAGATTCCCATGTTTCCTTAGCTATTTTATGATTTTTCGTAGTACTTTTACCGGTCGAGTTGTCTGATTTCTAAAAACATGTTCTCTAGTATCCAAATCCTTGATATGATCTTCATAGAAAGAATAATCATGTTACAGTTCTCCATTATCATAGGTGAAAATATGAATTTTGTCTGACAATTACTTCATTAATAATGATATGTGGAACACATCATGAACTTTGGAGTGATTAGTGACATAGCTAAAGGATAATCCATTGTTCCAATTCCTTCAGAAATTTTTTATGTTTTTATATAAATGGGTTTCAGTTTCTCTTTCATAAAAAAGTATATTATAACCTTCCATTTAGATATGTTTAATAATATACTATCACCCAATTGAAATTAAAAATTATTCCTTCTATTATTAGCATATCTATTTTTCTTAATTTGAGCATCATTGAAATAGGTTTGAATAGTCTTTAACTTTTTCAATTGTTTCCTCATGATTTTTTGGCCTAAAAGATTCATTTCACTAACTTCATCCCAACATGTTGGTTTGCGACATCAATTTTAATATAACTCTTCATACAATGCCATTTAAATACTTAAATAGAAAATATTGTCATAGGAAATATCTACCATGGTAAATATTGATCTCACACACCTCGAAAGTCATGTGAGCATCATTTAAATATGACATATAATGTTTTAATATTTACTTTATATTGAAAATATTTTTTATTATGGTAGGACATGACATCCCATACCTCGGGGCTCGTGTCGTGACTACCCCAATCCTGCTTTTTATAGGGAAGGGGTGGGAAACTTGCACCGAAATGGAATATCCCAAAATCGGAAGGCATTGACTCTAAACATGTATATAGATAGACTAGGTACGTATCAAAAGAATGCCACAAAGTATAAATTATAATCTTAAATGTGTGAACCGAAAGTAAAATAGTGCTATTATAGAGCCCAATTGAAAGAAAGTACATCAAAAAGTGAAAAACGTTCTCTAAATGTCATCCTTCGAGGATCCTTCCAAAAGGGAAGGTACAACTAATTGTCTAACTTCACTATTTCTCACCACATATATCAATCACCTCTGATCACCATATAGAATTATCATCCCATGTTTAAGTCAATCTGTCTATTGTCTGCATAAAAAAAACTAGGTGTTCAGGTAGCCCGTGTTGGGGTGAGTATAACAATATCCAATAGGGACCCCAATACCCTTGAAGGTCTCCAACAATTCCACAAAGGTAAAACCACAAAGCATGATATCAATCAAAAAGCATAAATAAAAGACATCTCACATTAGGTTTACAACCTATAGAATATGAATAAAGATGATTAGTTTTAAGCAAGATCATTTAATTCTATTGGGTAGCTCGGCTACTAATCTGAGAATGGTTTCTCATATATTGATCCTTAAGGGGTTGCTCTATGGCTAATCCTCAATGGGTTGATCTGAAACATGTCCACATCAATCACACTACTGCTAATCTATAAAGGGTGTCACTGTTGCCGATGTACAAAGGGTTGTGTAGCTGCTGATCCACGGAGGGTCTCTCTTATGTCGATCCATGAAGGTTCAAGCCATTGACCATCCCTGGAGGGTTTCACTACATCCGATAAAAGGAGGGTCTCTCTCAGGCCGATCCTTGGAGGGTTTCTCTTCACATGACATCCAGCCACTGGATTCCTGCACCTAGTGCACATGAGTTCTATAGGGTTTTTCTCCCAATGATATCAGTCGTACATCATCTTCCTTTAAGTCCCACGTATATGTATCCCAATGTACCGCCTTATCATAAGGGTTTCAATGTTATAGACGATGCATCAATTGAACTCCCAATCTGTATGATATAGGCAAAAGGTTAAATATGTCCTTGCTAGATTCTAGTCTGATCCGACCCATTTATACTCCATATTCTTTAAAAACTCACTTAGATAATCTTAAAAGTACTTCCTCTTCACAAGGGTCCTCAAACCAAAGACGGTGTTTCAATCGGACACCCAGTTTGTGAGTTACGCATGATTTAGTGGAACGTGGTTTATCGGGTCTGGGTCCATTAGGGTTCCCACCTGCACAGATGTGGACCAGTTTTTCTAGACCAGAAGTGATGTGTCCGGTTCAACCAGCTAGTCGTACCAGTAGAGTGCCGCCCTACCTCCCTAAAAGACTAGCTGGAGTCTTCCATTTGCACTAGTCGAGTGGACCGAGCAGGCCGCTCCTCTCCCATGCGGTGTGCCAGCCCCGCATCACCACACATCATGGTTCTAACGAGCGTCAAGATCTCCACATGGCCAGCACGATAAAACTACTTCTACAGGACACTCAAGATGTTATTTGGGTTCATTTTCCATCCCATTTGTGCTTATAGGCCCCCAGGTCGCTGCTTTCTCTATGAAGCCCACAGAGTTTCCTGGCCACCACTTTGCTCAGTCGCCCATGAAGAACCCTCAATACCCATGAGTGGTATAGGGTCTAGGCCTAGTTAGGATTATCCCATTCCCTCCAAGTTAGTGTTTTATCAAGGGGTGATAACGCTAATCATATAAGATAAGTAAATCCCCAAATTAAGACCCATCAACAATCTCTCGCATGAAGGAATGGGTCGAGGATCAACATGTCAAATAGTTGATCCACAGTTATTGTAATTTAAAGAATAAAATATGAATAATGTTAACCATAAAAAAATAAACCCCCTAACTGGATTAAGTGGAATCCGTTGTCGATAAAGGAAGGTCCATTTGATGTATGTTTCCACTCATTGATCCCCGAATTAATTCCTATAATGATCTTCATTAGTTAACCTTTATCTGATGAAGAGGAATGTCATTGGAACTTCTTCAGATGTTTCACCATAATATTCAATCTATTCTATAATATATTGATTAAATAAAAACATTCCACTCCATGTTGCGTTAATTAATGTGGCTCATTAAGGAATCATTCTTAATGAACCAATTAATCACACGAGCGTTGTGGTTACATAACAAATGAAATTATTCATTAATTTTTATCGATTTAATAACCTTTGTTAAACTATAGTTCGGCCAACATTCATTCAATGGTGGATGAAAATAATAAAATAATTTATAGTTATTTTGTAATTTTTTTCAAATGTCCAAAAAATTTCTTTTTTAAATGACTACTTCCAGTCGAAGATAAGCATCGCCTAAGAGAATAATGTTGTTGTTAATTCATTGGGGCCATTGTATTTTTCATCCCACCACCTATTCAAATGATATAGAATCCCTCCCTAACATTTACTAAACGTAGGCTAAAAAAATTTCAAAATTATGTTTCGGGCTCTTCGGGACGCTGAATGACGTGCTGTTGATTTTCACAGTGTCGCGATAATTTTATATAAATTAAAATTATTAGGAATTTACAGGTCTTTATATTATAACTAAATTAGGTCTTTAAATCCTTAAAAACAACAAAAAATGTGATGAAATAAATTTGTGGTACAAATCATAAATCGGAGCCTCCCTCTCTCATGTCTCATACTGGATGAACTAGTGATGCCACTAAACTCACACCAATGGGAATAAAGGTCCATGAAGGAACAGCTGATGTCGAACCTCTCTCTCCATCGAGAACTTCGTAAAAGTCTCACCATCATCAATATTCAGTTCTCCCCAGTTGATGAAATGTGATGGATCATGCATGTATATCCTCAGCTAAGATACATGGAAAACATTATGCACCCTGTACAACTGTGGGGGAAGAGCTAGATGGTACGACACCTCAAAAAATTAGTTAATGATCTGTAATGGTCCAATGAACCTCGGAGATTACTTTCTTCTCCAGTAAAATCTTTGTAATCCTTGTCGAGCTATGACCCAATGGAAAACATGACGCCCCCCCCCCCCTCAAACTCCATGGGTCTTTGTCTCCTGTATATATAATACTTCTTTCTCCTATGTGCAGTCTTCATCCACTCCTAGATGACTTGATCCTTCTCAGTGGTAGCTTGTACCAAATATGGAACCATATGTAATGAATCCCCTGTGTATATCTGGCATAGAAGTGATCTACATGGTCACTCGTACAATGACTTAAATTGTACCATGCTAATGGTGGAGTGATATATATTGTTTTATGCGAACTCCACCATTGGTAGGTGGTCCTTTCAACTACAGCCAAAATCTCGGATGCAATCATAAATAATTTCCTCATGTGTTTGTATGGTCTGATCCATCATACCTTTTTCCTATGGGTGAAAGGAGGTGCTAAAGCGTATCCGAGTCCCAAAAGACTCATGTAATTCCTTCCACATCTGTTATTTAAAATAAGCATCATGATCTGAAATGATCATTGATGGTCCCCTATGAGGTCGTATTATCATTTGATGATAGAGGCATTCCAAGACCTCTACTGAACCCTATTCATAGATGGGTATGAAGTAAGATGACATGGGGATTTATTCAATGATCACCAAGATAGATTCCGGGATCCTGGGCATACATGGTAACCCCATCATGAAGTCCATCGAGATACCATCCCATTTCTACTCTAGTACATAGAGTGGATTAGTTAAGCCTGCTGGAACGTGGTGTTTAACCATCACTTCCTGACAAGTGAGGTATCATGAAATGAACTCTACCACCTCTTTCTTAATCCCTTCCCAGCAGTACTATTTTTGGAGGTTCTAGTACAACTTCACCACTATAGGATGTACCGCCAAAGGGGATGTATGGAACTCCCTCAACAACTCCTCCCAAAACGTCACTAGTTAAAAGGTGCATCCTCTAAATAGGATTATGTGATCCCCACCTATCAAAAAGTCATCAGGATCATGTCCTAAGGACATCTGAGAACATCAGGCATCACAGTCAACTTCCCCAAGATGTGCCTCTGGATCTCGCTAATGGATTGGGGGAGTGATAGTTAGAGATTGGAGGTATGTTTCTTTATCAATATCCACAAAGGATATCTGCAATTTGGCTAGTTGTTTTTTCACCTCACTCAGCAGCTTTAGACCTGATCTCCTACTAAGTGCGTCTACTACTTAGTTTCCCTTCTTAGGATAGTATACTATCTCAATGTTATAGTTATTGAGTAACTCCATGCATCGCTGCTATCTCATGTTCAGGTCCTTCTATGATAAGTTATAACTTCGACTCTTATGATCAGAGTATATTTTAAATATTTCACCGATAAAGTAGTCCCACTACATGTACAATTCAAAGATTACACCAGAAAACTCTAGGTCATGAGATACATAGTTCTGCACATGTTGACTCAGCTATCATAATCTGTTGGCGATCACTACTTGCTCTTGTATTAGGACACACCCATGTTGAGTCCCCGATGTGTCGATGTAGAAAACATACGCAACACCCTCTTCTGGTAGTGACAAGATGGGGGCACTCAACAGTCTCCACATCAAACCCTAGAAAATCTCCTCACATCTCTCCATCCATACGAAGGTTTTTCCCTTCATTGTAAATGTTTACATGGGCACTACTACTCTGGAAAAGTCAAGTACAAATCATTGTTAGTACCCATCCAACCATAGGAATCCTCACACCTTAGTCACACTCTTGAGTGGATCTTAAGAAAAATTCTCTACTATCATATCAGGATCCACTCCAACTCCATACTCAGAGAAAACGTGTCCTAGAATGTGGACATTGTGTATCGTAAAATAGAACATTGAGATATTTCCATAAAATATGTTCTCTTAGAGTGTATCAAGGACTATCTGCAGATGTGTGTTGTGATCCTCCGCCAACGTCGAGTACACCAAGATTTCGTTAATGAAACCACCATGATGTGATCGAGGTAAGGCTAGAAGATCCTATTAATGAGTCCCATGAACACATCTTGGGTGTTGGTCATGTAGAATATAATCACCAAGAACTCATAAGGGTCATATTGGTATTTGAAGGATGAATTTGTTATGTCCTCATCTTGCACTCGAAGCTGATGTTCTCCTGATCTGAGGACTATCATTGAAAAGTGCCAAGCCCACTTAAGCTGATCGAAGAGTTCATCAATCCTCGGTACTGGATACTTGTTCTTCCCGTTCACCTTTTTCAGATTCCAATATTACATGAAAAGCCAAAAACATCCATATTTCTTCGTAGTGAACAAAATCAGGGATTCCCATGGAGAAACAGCGGGTCTTACGAACCCCTTCCTCTGCATGTCCTCCAAATATATCCTCAACTCACGAAGCTCCATGAGAAACATACTATATGATGGTGTACATATCATTGTCATCTCGGGGTATTGGTCAATGTCTAAGTATATCTATTTGTGAGGAGGTAGTCTCTGAACATCTTCAAAAAATACATCTGCATACTGGTTCACCACTACAGGGTAGCTTAGATTTCTCTCGTGCACTACATTGAGGGTGAGGCTTGAAAACATATAAGTGATCAGCTGCACCCTCCTCTAAGAAAGACTATCATATGCTTGAAAGGATACCTTCTCACCTGTGAAGGAAAACATGGTCCAATACATGAAAACGCACCACACATTACATCTAAAATAATATATTTGAGTATGGACCGTGGATAACCATTCCATACCCAAGATGACGTCGTAAGGCCTCGACGCTGCTACTTTGAGATCCTAGCCAAATATCTCGCCTATTAGGGTATGCTCACACTGCCGGAACCAGTGTGTAATGGTCGAATCATCTGTCGTCAGAGTCTTTAATCGTAAGGATGGAGACAAAGGCTCTACTGCAATCACTAAGCTCTAAAAGAGATACGTGACAATGAAATAGTGATAGAAACATATGTCTATAAGAACTACAACTAGGGTGGAGAAGACAAAAGTCGTAACTATAATCATCTACGGAGAATCGTGGTCATAATCCTGTGCTGTATAATGTTAAGCTCATCCCTATCCACCTACTCTATGAGGTTGGGGTGGACTACCTCGGGGTGGTAGTGGTTGTACCTCATACTGTAGCCCACCACCTACTACACAGCCCACTCATCTACCATGTCTTCCACCTAGCGGACCTCCTTGATCGAACCTCTTCCTCTACCATGGGGGTTCTCTAACCGTATTCTTATCATCACTATAACAAGTCGGGAAATCAAAATCCATGTGACCCTACCTGTCGAATCAGTAGCACAGTCTGATCCTCTGCTTACCTCCTCTGTCTTGTGAGTTCCACACCTCTGACCCAATATCCTGGTGTCATCCTCTGGAATGTTTTCCCCCCTTGGGCCTTGGTGTCATCTTCATACTACCTGCTATAGATGACTCAGCTTCTTGTCATCTTGTGGTGGATCACAACATTAGTGCCTACTCAACTAGGATGTTATCCACTAATAGTTCTCTTTATTTCACTCCAACATACATCTAGATGTTTAGCAATATCATCGATGCTCTGATCACCCGTTAGAGACCCTGTTCAAAGGTCTAGGCTCTAAAGAAAGGGTCACATACCATATCGGTGGAGTATCATGAGAGTTCATTGAATCTAGCTGAGTACTTGGATAATTTTAGGTACTCATTCTGTAAGTGTAGTATCTCTTGAATATTCACTACAAAAAAAGTCGTTGGATCAAAATCAGCCCTAAAGAGGCCATCAAATTCCAACCAAGAAATAGACGTCTCCTCGTATTTCTAGAGTATCAGGCCCCACCATCTCCATGATGTTCCCTCGATGAGAATAGGATCTAGGATCACCATCTGGTCTGCTGGTGTATCAACCAAGATGAAAACACATGCTACAGCCTCCAGCCAGTCCTTATCTACCTGCAGATCTATCTCACCTCGAAACCTTTTTGGCCTCTATATCTGGATATCGTACGACACATTCAGTTGGTGTTCATGGCCCGCTAGTGGTAGTGGTGGAAACTAATTCCCTATAGGTGGGGGTACTGCTGGTGCACCACTCGAAGGTGATGTCACTGTAAGAGTGCCCTGCTAGGACGCCTCATTGCTCGGTGGGCCATCATCATGATCTATCACTAGAATCATAGTTTTATATCTATGCAGTAGCTTACTAAAATGATACATATGTTCCATTGTCAATAAGTAATACCTTGTGAGATGACCCAAAATATATCAAAAGAAAAAAAACACACGCAAATAGTGTTTTCATGTATCATGTCGAAAATCAGAATTCAAGGTCACATTGTATGGATACATCAGCCACTACATGTTTAGAAAAGATACCTTAAAAAAGTTCTAAATTTTGTTCTAGGATCTCTGTGCCTCAAAATCACTTGTCGTCAATTTTATCATTCTCGTAAAAATTATACATAAAAATAATTATATGAAATTTTTAGGTCTTTACAAAGCTGGTCCCTAAATAAAGATGAATATCAAGAACCATATGAACAATATTCCATAATTTTTATGTACATCAGCGATCCAAATCAAGAACGATTGATAGAGGTGAAACATGAAGTCTTATAACATCATTAATATAAAGCCTTTATAGGTGTTAAAAATATAAATCATATCATATTGAATGAAAATGTGTTGATTAAGTAAGGCAGTCAATAATAACCCATACCAAATCATTTCTTCTGGGAGTCCATGGTGGTCCTATGAAGAATTCCATTATAATGTTATCTCATTTCCACAATGGTATAAGAAGATTATTCATGGCTCTTCTAGGATGAAATCTATTAATCTTAACTTGCTGAAAAACCAAACATATTACCAAATTGTAATCAAATTCCATTTTCATATTATCCCACAAAAAATATTCCTTTAATACTCATTACATATTATTACTATAAGGGTGTATATAGAAATATGTGCAATGAGAATCATCCAATAATAACCTTTTTAGTTCACGTATATTGGGAACAAAATGCCTCCTTCCAAACTCAAAACACAAACTTCATATCTTACATTTTTCAATTTTCCATCCATCCACACATTAATTTTATTTTGGAAATTCTCATCTTTCAACAAAAAACATTTTATCTTTTCAAAAAAAGATAGTTTGGAAACCATTTGAAAAAGTAGTTATGGTATGCCTTACATGATAATTCCCATATCCATTTTTTTAGATATAATATCACAGATATCTTTCAATTCCCATTTGGTTCATAACATCATGATCCATCCTTCTCAATGCATCTTCTACCTTAAATTCCTTCCATGTGTGGTATTATATTGAGAAATAATAATCTTTGAGAAGAATGATTCATCTCTTTTTCTTTATATTGAGTTCATTCTATGAGAATATATATTTTAAACTCTTGTGATATGTATTATATCTCACATATTTAACCATAGAGGTAGTGTTTTCATATCATCTAAACAATGATGAATTCTGAAAACTCAAGATCATGTGTTATATTGTTCTGTAATGTGTTTTTAACTTCCTTGATGCATATTCAAAAACTCTATCTTCCTGCATAGGGAATCAACAAGTCATTTTAATTATACATCTCTATAAATCAGAAATCCCCCATTTCCCTATGGTAAAGTCATGTTATGATCATTGACCTATCTTCTCATAAATTATCCAATACATAAATCACGTTATTTTTCCATATAAACATAACCCCATTTGTCAGTGATTGGTTAGTGGGTTATCCATTCAGTCAAAATTCTAAACAAAATTTCAATAGTAACCTCATAATCTCATGAATCTATGTACCTCAGTTATGCTCCATGGTGTATTACATTTTTTAATTTCCATTTTATTTATCAGATCAATATATATTTCATCCTTGGAGACAATATGGCCATGAAAGGAAATTTCCTGAAGCCAAAATTTTCACTTCATATATTTACAATATAACCCATTCCTTGTGAGATTCTCAAGAATTATCTTCACATGATTCCAATGATCTTAGTATCTTTTATAATACATAATTAAATCATCAATGAATACCACAACCGAATCGTCATGATTTTACATGAATACATTATTCATTATATCCATAAAATTGAGGGTGAATTAGTAAATCTAAATGGATCGTATGCAAAAACATAAGGTCTATACCTCATCCGAAAATCTATCATCATAATTTCTTCCATATTTACTAAGTGTTGGTGATATCCAAAATGATGTTCAATATTTTAAAAAATATGTTCTCTATGAATTTGATCAAATAAATCATCAATGCATGAAAGATGATCCTTGATATTTATTGGAGTAGATTTTTTTTGTATAATAAATACACAACCTCAAGGATCCATCTTTTCTCCTAACAAATAGATTATGGTCTCGCCCTTGAGAAACAGTAGGGAGAATAAATACATTTTTACCCAACTCATCTAATTGTTTATTCAACTCTACTATATAATAAATTGGAAATTCTATATGGTGTTTTTGATATTGGTCTTTAACTAGGGACGAAATCAAAAGAAAACAAAACATCAAGATCTAGTGGATGTCATGGTAATTCATTAAAATGTACATTAATTTATTATTTTATACTATGTACATCATTAATTTGAAGATTAACTTCTTCATACCTAGATTTAATTTTCTCTTCCTTCCCATGAATTTCATTCACTAAAGCTAAGGGGGTGGATCTAGATAATAATTAGATAATGATGCTTCTACTATACATATATAGGATTCTTTTTCCTCACAAATCCTAATTTCATTCTTTTTGGAATAAAAGTTTTCATCTTATATTGAAATAAAGTTTATACCAAGTATTATATCAATGTCAACCGTCGGTATGGTGATAACATCACGATGTAATTCACATTTATGTTCCATGATGGGGACGTCCTAAAACATATATGTAACAATGAGACTTCCCTCAATGTTTTATACTAACAACTCAATTAATAAAAAATATTGGAAAAGTCTAATTATCTTTGAATAATGGTATGATATAAAATAATGTGATGATTCATAATTAAATAAAGTAATACAAAAAGGTTGTGGTGAGGATAAATGTACTTCCACCACATCAATAAGAACATCAGCCTTAGTATTTTTGCTGAATAATCTTGTAATTACTCTCTATTACTTTTAAGATGAATGTTTCCGTGATGTTTAGGATAATCATTTGAATAGTGTCCCATATCCTTACAGATAGAAAAATACACACTACTAAATTCTTTCTTTCCCATGAAATCATGGTCATGGTACCCTATTCTACACACTTGTATCAAACTCCTATCCTTAATAGGCATATTCCATGATGTTTACTTCCACACATATTACAGGATTGAAAATAAACACTTCTGTTCTTCCAATTTTCCATATTTCATTTTAGATAATGGTCAGAATCCCTCTTCCATTCTAGTTATCCCATTTATTAAAAAAAATGATGAATTGTTTATCATTCTTGATAACACATGTGACTATATATTGGTATGATAAGAATTTTTTTGGGCCATTTCCACTTAGAGGAATTGTTTTAACCCATCATAGAATCAGTTAATCATTCTCTTAATATTACATATGTAATTCATATCTTACAATAATTTCCTTCTAATGTTTGATATATATTTAGAAACATTCACATCCTCATTTTTCCTCAGATTTAATAAATTTTTCTCTATATATGCTGATGGTTCAAGAGGTAAACATTATTCCAAGGAATGTCCCATAAAATTTATCCATTCTATGTATTTTTATTCTTCATCCTTTGATTTTTGAATCAATTGACACCATTGATGTACATCTACAAAGTGGTGAAAAACATCCTTGGCAACCTTCTCCTTTTTGGCTACTTCATAAAGAATGAAAAACCTTTTCTGAGGATCTTTTCCATTTCTCAAATAGAAATGGATTTCTAGTCCCATTTATTAATGGACTATTTTCTCTCATTAATGGGTCTAACATTATTACTCTATGTTGTGGATCAGCATGATCCAATGGTTATGCATATTTTTTATATCATGATTCAACTGTCCTATAATAGATATAAGTTTCTCAGCACCAATTTAAGCTCCACCTCCATCTTTATTATCTGTATAGGAGGGAAATTCGTACATGGATTACGTTTTCTGATTATGTTTCAATTATTACAAAAAAGAACAATTTCTATTAAATATAATAAACTAGAATTTGATATGACTAACAATTCATAATTTTGATCTTATAAAACACATAATGTAAATTGAAAATTTATGTATATATAATATCTAGTTCATAAGTTATGTTATATTGGTAATATTCTTAATGTCTATTTTAGGGTTTTGTTTAGCTAATAATTTATTTTACAAATTCAATTTCCAGTGTTTCTATTATAATTTTTCTTTTACCAGATATAAATATAATGACCCTAGAATCCCAGATCCAGTGCCTCACTTTATTAAATTAGTATTGATACAATACCTAAATCCCAAAGGAATAATAAATTTAGTGGTTTGGGAAACTAGATTACATACTAGAACATACATTACAATTGAAACTATTAAATATATAATAATCAATCCCACAGGATATCCAATATTCTATTATCTTAACCCTTCACATCAATCATAATATACATCATTGCATCCTGTGAAAATAAATCATATGAAAGGGGTGATCTCAGATGCTCTGTATGTGAAAGTTTACAACATAAGCTATTATGAATAAATAAGCATAAACATTACGTCAAGGAACATAACTGAAATATAAGACTTTTGAACATAAACATGAGCATAAAATGTAAAAATAATTGAAAATTAAATAGTTCTATATAAACAATGACATTTATATTATATTAATAAAATAACAAAATGGAATATAAATAACTAATCTCATAATTAGATAATTCCTAATGTCAGACATCATAAACATATCATAAATGCTTCATCCAAGACACCATAAATATATAGGAAAGGCCTCAAAAATACCCAAACTATATTGAATCGTGAGACCAACTGATTCATTAACGGGATGTAGAGGGCCCCATCCGTCAATAGTATGTACAATTCACTCTTCATATAAAAACATAAAAAACATAAAAAATTGTATTTAAAACCAACATATGAAATTTAAATACATCAACCATTATCAATGAATGGTATCAAAAATATAACATCTCACTTCAAAATGATCCTAAAAAATTAATTATACTATGCTATATAGTATCATAATAGATAAAACTCAATGAATATTAGGATTCAATTAAATATGATAAAATTGATGAAAATACTCTAACAAAATCATCAAAATTTATTGAGAGAAAGACCATTTTTAATTTGAAATTAGTTATTTAATAATGATTCATAATTTCAAAAGAAAACATTATTATTTAAAATATTCTTTTATACTTTTAATTTAATATTCAAGACAATAATGTGTCAAGATATTGGAAAAATATTCTCATGATGTATAAGTCAAATTAAAAATTCCTTCTATATTTTTGTCAAAAAATGTCATAATGTTTTTCATTTGGAAAATGAAAATAGGTTCCTTTCAATCTATTTTATAAAATATCTATCATGGATAAAAATTCATTTAAAATTTGTATGAAAATTGTAAAAATATTTTTGAAACCATATTAAAAAAAACCTGGACATGGATAAAAAATATTCCCCAATAGATTCTTATGTATAAAAAATCTTTAATATAAATGATGTTCTAAAATTAACCCTTGCATTGAAAATTTCATTAGTTCAATTAAATTTAACCTCTTATATATTGGATTAAAAAATGTTATAAATTTATATGATAACCATATTATAATGACTCTATTTGTAGATGTATGACCTTAAATTATTCCTATGAATATTTCTTAAGCCGAGCACCGAGTCAGGGCAGTGTTTCAGAGCCCGAAAATCTATGGTGAGATTATTCTAAATATATTACATAAATTTTATCACCCATAAATGTTTTCTTTGTAAATATGGAATTACACATGTGAGTAATCTCAAATCTGATTTCTTATACTATGGTTTAGTTTAGAACATCGTGTTTACCCTAGGTGCAACATAAACGTTTTAAGCGCCAGGTTTCAGGTTAGAGGTGAGTTTTTGGTAGTGTGTTATGTGGTAGATATTGTTTTATAAAAATTAAAAAATATCCCTTATCTACTTCTTTCATTGGTGTTCAAAATTCAGGAGACTAATTCCCTCTCCTACCCCTTTGGTGTCAGAAAAACAAAGGGCCACATTATGTAAATGAAGTGATACATCTCTTGGATCTTGAGGATGATCACTCCCGTATCATGGAACAGTATCTTCCTATAACCAAGTCAACACAAAATATTTTATGTATCGCTATGAGGTAGGTGGTTTGAATTTTAATTCCCAATTCCCATTATTATGATTCATTTTATGGTTTTTGATCCCTAACATACATTATGATGAACCCTTTTGGGTGGATCTATGTATTTTGGGGAAGATGGGGTGCTTTGGGATGTTCGCTGGGAATTTCCAACATAGTTTTACTTCGTAATGTCGTGTACAGAAGAGTAAAACAACATGTGTTCATCCCATTTTGTAAGATAATGCGTCATGACTTCATGCTCTATATCGCGAGTTACTCTCCATGTACTGACCCAATGTTGTGTGGCCCAAGGACATGGTCAGGGAAGATGTCTGAATGTACAAGGCCATGTATTTTTTCAAAGCTAGAGTACATGGGCACAGGGATCCAGACATAGAAATAGGAAGGACACACAACCCATGGGCCATGTAGATTTGACACACTATATAATTATTGGTAGACAAAGTGTGTGAGACATGACTGAAGAGCCTTGTGAAGAGAATACATGAATGGGGATCTGGTGAGGTCAGATATGTTGTGTAGCTTAGCTACACGTAGTGTTGGTGAACACGGCCAGCCAATTTGTGATGTTAGAGGACACAAACATGTGTTCAAGAAGAGTCATACGCTGTGCAGACCCCCTTACATGTTCTGTAGTCTCCTCATTATCGAGTTTCTATCTTTCTTATCTAATTTTACATGTTTTGGATTTAAGCTTGTGAGTAGCCTCTTCTATGTATTTTTCCTCATTGACCTAGATGATGGCTAGGGTTTACACCTTGGAGAAGTTAGTCAAGGTGATGTTGTGGGTCACTTGTTTTAGAAATATTTAGAACTGATCAGGTGAGTGAGATCCCTACGTTTTTTCCTATATGGGTCAATGTAGAATTACATCCATGGTACATTATTGTGATCCCCCCAATATTATGAGCATGGATAGAGTTGTTTCATCCCCCTTAATAGGTTGTTCAAAGATCGTATATTTTATCATTATAAATGTAGTATCACATTGGGGAATATGGTGTGGGATCCTCAAGTATTTCATTTCCCTAGATAGTGTTTTTAGAATTTTCATGGCCAAAATTTCATAGGGAGTGATCCCTTATCTAGTAGGTTATCACTATAGGGTTTGTAGTATCGTCAGGATTATGATCCCCTAAGCAACGAACAGTTCCATAAGGTTTATGGATTCTTCAGATATACAATCCTCTAATCAGATGTTGGTTTATGTAGGGTTGGGGAATTTTATTTGATATAATTCCCTAAATTCCATGTTATACTACGTGGGGTTTTCTGTGTCATTTTTAAAAACACTACATGGGCCCTGATCCTCTACATGAGTGATATATTTTCTAAGACATTAGTTTCAGTTGTGGTTTCCCCTAGAAGATCGTGGGATTGATCCCCTATATGAGTGAGACCACTGGGTTCTGGATTATTTTTTTGGTATCCTTTAAAGGATCCATGGAGGGATCAATTATCCTAGGAGTTGTGATTTATGGTATTCCAAACATAGTTCATATTTTTTGGTGGTGGATCTTAGGAGGGGTACCATTTTTTAGTGTTGAGACATTTTGTGGTTCCATTATGGTCACTTGTATTGCTAATCAATGATGTGTGAGATCCTCTCTCTATATAGTGACCAGATGAGTTCCAACATAATTTCCTTTTTGGTAATATATGAGTGTGATCTATAGGATATATACCATTTGGGATTAAATGGTTGTGCCTTCAACATTATGTTTTCCAATTGATTGTTATCTCTTAGAGGTTTCCATTTAAGATGGTTGAGTTTTAACTGATGGCATGTATCACAACAAAATGTGTCTTCAGAAATGACAGGACTAGTGGATTTATTGATCCTGGTCAAGTGTTTCCTTATAGCCTCAGGTAGAAACCATTCACTGGCGATGAGGTTAAATTCTCATGAAGATTAGTACCTTGGAAGAGAATATCTGGGTATGATTATAGGATTCCAATCAATATTTCCACATTTTTATGATCACATTCCATGTGGTATGAGTTTATTAGTCCTATATATCAATCGATAATCTTGATATAGTTTTTCTATCTTGTTTTTGCTTCCCTCCGGCTAAGTTTAGTGGAATTCTTCCTTTATGTTGCTCTATTTTTTATTTTGGATATTTGGGGAGCCTAATAAGTATCTTCAAACACACCCATAAATGGGATTTTTCGGAACTTCTTGTGCCTAATGAAGACCGCAGTTCATTCAAAGGAGTCTTAGGTGGACCAAGAGCAGCAAAACATTAGTGAGCCAGACCGACAATGCATATTTACAGATCCTACCTGAGGATATTTCTCGCATGTGCATTTAGTAGTGATCCCATATTTCTATGAAGGATGGACACTTTTTCAGTTTCATTGTGTGTTCCCTATATTTCCCCTTTATGTACTTTCGTTTTACCATACATTGTGATATATATATATATTCCTTTCTTTTCTATTTATATATAAATTCACTGTTTCATAAAAGTGTGTGTGTGTGTAATTTTGGTTGTGGCCCCCCATGTGTGTGATAGTCTACTCGGCACTGGACACATGCCTCTGGAATAGGGAGGTAGTCATGGGGAGTTCTGGCTCAAACCCTATTGGGTGAGATCATGAAATAGTTTTATCGGAGTTGGTTACACATTGGGAACCTACTATCATGATCATGTATTGGGTTGCAAAGCGATGATGTTAGGTTGTTTGGAGTTTGGGTAACATGATACATGTTTTAGTGTTGTTGTAGTGACTGACGTATCCATTCACCAGGACTTTGATATCCTAATTTGTTGGTATGTGCATTCAAATACTAGTCGCATGGAAATAAACATTACATGCATCATATATGACAAGGTTTTTGTATTCCATTTCCTACTTGAGTCATCTCCCAAAATATAATCTTAGATTGTGGTGAATCCTGATCCTGTTTTAGGATGCCTCTCAGATGATAGCCTGATAGGGTTCCTCGGCGTGATTATGGTGACAATATTCCCTATGATGAGTCATAAAAGCAGGGAATTAGTTCTAAAGATAGAACTTTCTTTTGTCTACTAGTTGACCCACCACCCATCAAGAAGTAGGTTGTACTGACAATTCAGGTTGAGGATGCACATAGGCCGAGTTCATTTGATGAGTTCCAAAGACTATAACCTCTAAGGATTTTGGGTGATATAGACCAAAATTCAACCTATTATCAGCATGAGATAGTCAAAAATAGTTTTTTTCATGTAAGGAAACATCATGATCATATGGTGGGCCTAGTGGCGAGCCTTCTATATGGTTCAAACGAGGGATGAAATATTTTGGTGATGCAGTCCAATCATAAACCGAAGCCCACTTGGGATGCATTTGAGTGGTTCATTAAGTATTATTTGTATATAGATAGGTTTATATTATTTCATATCTATGATATTATGTTTCATTTGAAGGATAGAATGATCATTTTAGTGTACACGGTATAGTTTACTGACCTATCTCATTACTCACTGGATATGGTTCGGAATGTGTTTTGCAATGCGTAGACCTTTAATGAGGGCTTGTATAGGGAGGTCAGGGAATCTTTGGTGCCATCTATAATTCTTAATTATGTTATAGTTCATGATATGTCTTTATTGGTAGATAGTATTCTTGATGAGAAGAGATTAGATGTTGGTTCTTGGAATGTGGGAGTTGAGACCACGACAGTTGGTTCTCCAGCTGGTATTAGACAGTAAGCACAAGGATACAGGTGTTGGAGGAATTTTAGGAGAAGTTCCCATGATGAAGGGTCTAAGGTATAGGGCATTCATGATGGTTTCTGTCAGTCATAGGAGAGGCGATGTTGTTATTGGGATGGACAAGGTCATATTTATAGGTATTTTCTAACCCTCTGTGCTACTAAGTGGGAATCGGTTGACGGACAACCATGGAAGAGTTAGTGCATCAGGCATGAATGTCTGTAGGGTGTTGGGTTTGGGGAAGGTGTGGGTGGTGTAGAAGTTGGTGGAAGATAGTATGATTTTTCCCTACCAACCCATTTTGGTCCACACAATGCTAATGGAGCAATATGATGGGGTCAATGATAACTGCATGTTATAGAGGATTTTTACCTGGAGGCTCCCAAGAAGGATAGAGGTATGATCTATTTCCTTTCTAAATTCTGTAGTTGTATTGATAGATTCTCTTGTAATGAACTCTTTTCTTTTCCACTTCATTCTCAATAATTGATACTGGCATCAATAAGACCATGTGTTGGAGTTGTTCGATTTAGCTTTTGATGCATGAGGTTGAGGTATCATTACCACACCAAGTTGTGTTTTTGTGATTAATGAAAAATGTTTGTGTGATTCAATGCTGCCTAAAGTGGATAGTGATGTGGTATGGTGGATGATTCCCACTGACATGGTTGTTTGGGGTTGTTTTTTGTCATTGATTTTATAATAGAGGGCCCATAAATACATAGTGTGTGTACATTGGTAGCCCAATTAGTTCATTGGTACCCTCACATGTTCGTAATCATCGTTTAATGTGATTCCCTTGAGGTAGGTGTGGTTCGGTTTGACATGGATTCAGAATCACAATAATGAGGCACATTATCCCACTAACACACATTCCTGAGACGCGATCCAAAAGAATGTGGGAAAGACAATTCCTACTAAATTGGATAGTGTCGAGGTGTGGTGGTTGATTTACGTTGCCATGTGTGTGTAGAGTATGGTTTTGTTGGTCTCTACATTAGTTTATCAAGGTGATGTACCACTAGACACTATTATTGTAGAGGAACTATGATGATTTTTGATTCCCTTATGTCACAACTAGGGATACTTGTGCCTATTAGTTGCATTATGTCAACCTAGTTGAGATGGGAATGGGTGTGGTGAACCTTTAGGATTCCCTTACTGTGACCTTTTTGGTATAACAAGAACCTGTGGTGGCATTGTGGTGTTCTTAGTGTTCTTTCTAGCGTGGGATTTTCAGTTGAGAGCTCAGTTTCACTCCAATGTTCCCAGTATTTCAATTTTTGGGGAAGTAAATAATTAATTTGGGGAGGATTTAGTGACTCATTATTTACTTTTAAGACATTGAAATATTACTATGAATATTTATTAATCCAGGTGATATATCGACGGAGAGTATATAGGGTCGAAGATCCTCAGCGCGGTTATTTAAAAATTATTAAATAAATTTAATCCCCCCCAAACAATTTATTTCGAAATTTGGAATCCCTCTCGAGTGGAGTCTTGTATGATATTTTTATACAATGGTGGAGTTCAAAATGTCATGTCTACCCTAGGTAGGACTTAAACTTTGTCAGTACCAGTTGTTGGGTCAGAGGTGAGTTATCGGAAAGGTGTTAAGTGTAGTATATTTTTTTTATTTAACTAAAACAATATCCCCTATCCCCCTCCCCCTTTGGGGAAGAATGAACTAAGGACATAATCATGGAAACATGGCACTACTGCACTCATATCATGGTGTTGATCTCTCTCAGATCGTGTAGTAGTAGGTTCTGAGAAATGATTCATCCCTGAAACATCAATTTTCCCCTACGAGGTAGGTCATTAGTGTTTTAAGTCCCTATTAAAATTTTTATTCATCATTATAAGGTGTTATATCCCTGAGACATTTTATAGTGACTCCTTGTGGTTTGTTCTGGGTGGTTTGAAAAAAAACAGGGTTGATTCAAGATGTTCATATGAAATTTCTGATGGATTTTCTATCGACATGACACATAGACCAGAGGAACATGCTATTTGTTATTCCTATTTATTAAAGATGATGTTTTTGGACTACATGAAGTGTATTGATGGTATCATGTTGTATAGTGACCCCATGTCATTTGTCTTGAGGACTTGTCTAGGGAATCCATGTTAATGTACACAACGATGTATATATACACAGTTAGAGTACACATTCATTGGGTGCCGAAGAGAGACATGGTAAAGAGACATAGTAAAGGGATTTTATGGGTTGGGATTTCCATATACTCAATGGAACACACCTTGTGTAAGGCACGACTAGTGAAAAATGTGAAGAGAATACACCATCGTTGCTTATGTGAGGTGAGGCACTTCGTATACCTCATGTACAAGCCATGTGGTCTGACATTCCGAGTCATGCCATGTGGTTAGAGGAACCATTCAGGTGTTCATGTGGATTCTCAAACCATGTAGACACGCAAAGACACCATGCGGTCTCCTATTTTTAGAGTTTCTACCAATTGTATCTTTTTTTATTGAGGTTTACATTCATACATGTGAATTTCCAATCCTAATCAGGTTTCCACATAGAAAATGATGGAGGCATCCATTTGGGCCTATGAATTGTGAGGTGAGGTGATGCAATGGGTCACTGGTTTAGTGATGTTTTCACCAGCATCATGGTAGTTATCTCCCTTGGCACATCACTCTTTGGGTTAATGTGGTATTATATCCTTGGTAAATGATTTTGATCCCCTAAATAGGATGAGAATGGGTAGGGTTGTCAAATCCCCATTGAGAGATCAGTGTAGGATCCTCTATAATATTGTTAGAGTTTGAGTATCCATCAAGAGAGGTTGTGGTTCAATCCTTTATTGTGTCGTTTCCCTAGAATGCGTACTAAAAATAATTATGACCGAAAATACAGGGTAAATTATCCCTTAACAAGAAGGTTATCCCCATAGGTTTTGTGGTATTGTTGGGACTATGATCAGGTATGCATCAGGTTGTTTCAGAAGGGTTAAGGAATCATCTGATATATGATCCCCTACTCAATAGATGGTTTTTGTACTATTTGTGGTATCATTATATATACAATTCCATGTGTCCCGTTTTATATCAAGTATATTTTATGGAATCCTCATCACCAACAGTGCATGGGATACAACCTATACCTGAGTGATATGATCTCTAGGATATCAGTTTGAGTCATGGTATCCCCCAATAGATCATGTTAGTGGACCCCTTATCTGATGGAGATCATTAGGTTTCAGATTAAGTTTTCTGTATCCCCTAGGGTATCCTAAGATTTATCCATTATCCAATGATTTGTGTGTTACGGTTTTCCACTCTTGGTTTCTAGGGTTCCCTAGCAGATCCTAGGATCGATCCCATTTCTTAGAGGCGAGACCTTTTGTAGTCCATTAGGGTTGGATGAGTCCCCCATTAGGGATGGATGAGATACCATATCTATATCAAGATCATCTAGGTTCTTCCCTAACTTATTATGTGGTGATATATAAAAAGTGTGATCTATTTTATATATACCCTTTTGTATGGTAGTGTTGTGTCCTCAGCTTTTTGATTCCTGATTGAGTGGAATCTCTCGGAGGTTCTATCATTTATGTCAGAGTTATACCCGAAGGAATGTAACTCCGGGATTAGTGTCCTAGGGGATGACAAGAATTATTGAGTGTGATATCCTAGTCGAGGGTTCCTTAGAGCCTCGGGTAACATCATGACATTAGTAATGAAGTCGGAAGCAAATGAATATTGGTTCCATAGATGAGTAGATCTGGGAGTGTTACTGGTATTTCATATGATTTTGTCACATACTAGGGTTGGCAAACAAGTTGGTATGAGCTGATTAGTTCATTGTAGCTACATATGATCTCAATATGGAGATTTATCTTGTTTAGGGTTACCTCTGGCTGGGTCTTATAGATTATTTCCTTTTAGTAGCTCCCTTTTTCTTTTCGTGTTATTGGAGATTCCTACTATGTATCTTTATACTGAGCCCTGCATGGTCTATTCCCACATATATAGTGTCTTCTGTAGAATATATGCATTTTCAATAATTATTGAAATTGATCCCCTACTTATTTTCACATTGGTGACATTTGATGATTTATTTTTGTGGGCCCTATATTTTACATTTTTTAATTTTCTATACTCTTATTTGGTATATATGTATGTGTTAATTTATTTTTTGTTTATATATCTCTTCATTATTTCATGGAGGTCTGTGTTGGTGTGTGTATACATTTACTATAGTAAAATTCATTCATTTGGGGTGATTGCCTCCTTGGTGCTAGATGTCATCCTCTAGACTATAGAGGTGGCCATGGAGAGTAATGGATAGAGCCTTGCTATGTTGGAAAGTGCCAAATGTCCATTTTTATGATATAATAAATTAACCTCTTATAACATTTTGTTAATAATAGTACCTTATAACCCTTGTTTCGGGAGTTCAATTCTTCATTTTCTTATGCATGTCATGTCTTTTATGTCCTATCTCTTATGAATATGATATATTTCATTCATATCCAGAATGATATTTAGTTCACATATATTATACTTATTCATTATATACATCTTTATAGTCATTAATGAATGGTTAGTATGGAAAATGAATCACATTGTGTCAGGGGGATGTTAGGCCATAAGTACTTACGAGCGACAATATCATTCCCCTAATGTTGAAAGGGTAAATAATTAAATGGTATATTAATTTTAAAAAATATATCATTTCATATTGATTATTTATGTCCATTATATTCATCATTATACCATTCCAAATAAATTGGAAATGGATAAAAACAATACACAGTGGCGTGTAAATGGTAAGTCGTACGTACACACGTGTAGTTCTTTCATTTTTCATATGATGTAAAAATGGTGGAATATCATTGTCCCATAAAAATAATAAAATATAATAAAATATAGGATATTGTAATTATCACTTTTTAATGGAAAAAACACATAAAGAGGATGTATAATAAAAAATGATCTTGAATGAATTGGTAAAAAAATTTCTCTTCTTTGTTGTACATTCATTAGAAATATTGTTAAGGGTTCTAGGGTTGGTCTTTTTGTAATAACATGATTTTCATATTTTGTGTAAGGATGTTGGGGGAGAAATGGGAAGGTTATTGTTGAGCTAGAAGGCTCAATGTGGTTTGAGGAAATGATGGTGGAGGTTCCCTTTTCAAAGTAAGGCTAGGGTCCCTTTTAGAAACTCTATAAATAATAAATTAATATAATTTAATTATAAATTCCAAATGGCTCCAATGTGAGTTATTTAAAATATTATCTTTTTATGGGTCTTAAGAGTCTTAACCAATAATTCTTAAACAATTTTATGTCACATTCATACCCATATCTTTTGGTTTTGACCATTATTTAAACCCTATATCTTTTACCTTGAAGACATCTATTTTTTCATTGAATGTTAATATACATACCATAAAATTACGAAATAATCATCAATGGATACATTATGAAATATTTAACTTCACCCTAATATTTATATTTAATTTTATGTATTGATGAATTTTAAATCATTTAGTAAACATTTATTAATTTTAAAATAACATTAATGGAATTTTCGGTACAATTCATTACATTGAATTTTAAAAAATCAATAAAAAATGATATCTTCGTAGAAAAACATATAAAATATCACTATAATTTCAATGTTATTTGTGTTTTTTATGAAATTAAATAACATGATTATTTTTAACATTTTTAATATCATTTATTTGATATTTGAATTGATTAAATAATTATTCCATCATAGTCGTATAAGCAATCAAGGTAATTATTTATTTCATAAAAATTAAAATTTTATTATCATGATGATTATAAATCATTTATATTCAAAATAATTTTTTATAAATGAATTAATAATCTATATAAACCAATATTATATATTATATATTTATAGAAAATATGAGAATGACAACTATAAATATTATAGAAATAAAATAAAATAAATGACATATTATCAAAAATGTTAAATCAAAATGTTATGATCTTTTCCAAATGATGATTTTGGTCGACATATATTTATCCAATTAAATTTTTATAGGTGTAAGAGTAATTCACTAAAATTTATGATATTATTTTTACCCTTAATTACTCATTTTATTTTATAATGTGTTAATTAAAAAATAGAAAAGTTACTATTCATGGTACCCAAAAAATAAATAAAACATTCTATTTCTCTACCCGTCCCTCAGGTCCCATTTTGTGACTACCCTAATCCTAGATTCTATAGGTCAGGGGTTGTTGACTAGCACTGAAAAGGGATATCCCAAAATGGGAATTCATTTCCATTAAACATGTACACACACAGACAGGGGAAACTACAAAAAGCTAACCATGAAGGAATGAAAATTAACAAAACCACCACAATGTAACTCTACTATGAGTGAAGTGAGTATAATTAATGAAAATAGGCTATAATACAAGACCAACTGAATGGAATGTACAAAAAAGGAAGTACATGCTCTAGATATTGTATGAAAAGGATCCTACATGAAGTGTAGGTGAAACTCTATGTAGGATGTCACTATAGCACACCATGTCTATCTATCCACCTCTGATCCCCATCTAGTCCCATATCCCCAATGTCCCAGTCAAAGATTAATGTCATTTGCACAAGAAACAATGGTTTTGGGTGAAACCCGTGTAGGGGTAACTATAACAATACTCAGTAGGGACCCCAAGACCCCCGAAAGTCTCTCAATAATCCATTAACGAAAACCCCAAAAAGTAAATACCACATAGGTTAAACCACCACGAATGATCTCATACACATAGAAAAAAGTAAAAGACGCAGCTCACACCAGGTATAAATTATGTGAAAAAGTAAGTAATATTAATTGCAAATCAAGATCATCATATTTTTTCAAGAGGATCTACATCTGATCCACATAGGTTCACTAGGTGCTAAGCCACACATGCTCACTAGGTACAAACCCACATAGGATCCCTAGGTGTTAACACACATAAGATCGCCATGTGCAAACCCACATAGGATTGCTAGGTTCTAAACCACAAAGGATCTCTAGGTGAAGAACCCTGAATGATTTCTCAGTGCTGACCGACCTAGGATCCTTATTCATTCATCATGTCAAATCCATCCATTGGATTCCTACACATAGTACGCTTGAGTTCTGAAGGGTTATCTCATCAAGCCATCAGTCGCATCTCAACTGCCAAGATGTACTAATTTGACATAACCCGATGGTCCATCTTGTTGTAAGGGTTCCTATGCGACATGAGGCACATCGATCAGACGCCCGGTCTATATGTTCGGTGCTTTCAGTAAAAAAGGTCCAGTTGGATTTGAGTCTGAACCAACCCAGACATACTACAACTTCTACTACAACTTATGTGGAGTATATCATAAGGACCTCCCCATCTCTAGGGTCACAAATCCTATGACGATGTGTCAATCAGTCAATAAGTATTCATGATATAGGTGTCTTAGTAAAAAGTTGGCCAGTTGTGTTTTGGCCTAGTCAGATTTGTTCAGACCAACCTAACCAACCTGGCCTAGGGGTCCCCAAATTCCCTTGTTCAATAGAATGGAATTGACCTGACTTGGATTGAGTCTGGGTTGGTCTAGTCCGGCCATGCTAGTGGGACATGCCCAATGGGCCCCACTGAACCCAGCCGGTTTGGCCGAGGGTCCAGCCTGACAGATTGCTCGATGACCAGGTCCCTTCTGACCCAACCCAAAGGGCACAAGTTTTCCTGATGGTGTGGGTATGGCCTGCTAGAATGGTTCTATCCCACCATTATGTGATCATCCCACTAGATTGGGTCGCAGCCCACTGCCCCAAGGCCTGTCCACAAGGATGGTTGGTGGTTCACCCTCCAGTCAGGGCATGGAGGTCTCCCCACATCTGACCTCAGCTGGCACCCGGGATGCAGGACCTCTTACAGCCATGGTCGATGGACCACGTATATGCATCCCCCAAACATCATGGATGTGGGCCGTCCCTCCTTGTGGTGCTGAAGGATTCCACGTCTCATCACCGCCCCACCAACACGGCCCCCACCAGATAGTGGCTTGATTACATTGCACTCAAAGCCATGTGAATCACTCTAGTGGTCCTTTTTTGGAGCCTCCTACGTCTACGGTCTCCATAGGGAACCACCATCAACATGATTCCTTCATATTATCCTTACTAACATGTTGAGTAGTTGACTTCGAATAATACATAAATAAACTACAGCCCAGGGAACATGACTTGTTCTAGTTGGCCCAAACCCTATGTGTTAGAGTTTAATCACGAGGATAAACATGATGATAACCACACAGCTTGAAAAAACCAAAATCAGAACCCCTCACAATTTACACCTGCTATAATGAAAGATTCATGGATGAACCCAATAGTATGTTGACCCTCGTTCATCATTAATTCACAATAACATGGAATAAATATTCAAATACATAGAATACATAAACCCCTACCTTGTTGATGTTCGATGTCAAAGTGTTCGTCCTTGAGGTTTCAATAAGATTACATTTCTTCTATCACCAATCATCGAGGATCTTCAAAGACGATGAAGTCTCACTGACATTCATCATTCTTAGTTTTTGAGGATGTCTTCTGGAGGTTTGTTAGAGAATCCTCATAGTTTAATCCTCGTTCCACCAATGCGTTAGACTATTAAAAGAAAACACATCACAGTCCTCCCATTACGCTTTGACGTCACGTCGTTACATTGTCTCATTTATGAAACATCATCACTGTTACTTATCATTAAAGCATCATAATTCTATAAGTTAATGATCAATTAATTAGTTATATGGATGCTCATCGTCACGGCCTCGTTGCTACACTACATCATCACCATCACCCACCCAACTATGAGAAAAAAATAAAATAATTATTTTAAATTATTTTATTATTATTTTCGAAGCTATGAGAAGTAAATTTTTTGACCATCCCTTTCCAGCCGAAAATTTTTCATTCCTTGGTGACTCTTGTCATTCATAGTTCAAATATGCCCTTGAATTTTTGATCTGAGAACCTGATCAAATGTTAGAAAAACCCACTCAGACGTTTACAGCACATACCATAAAATTTTTCAAAATTCTATTCTAGGATCACCGTGCCTCAAAATCATGTTCCATCAGAGCATGTGGTATCAGAGAAATTCCATATTATTACAGAAATTACATGAAATTATTGAGACATTACATTCTACCCAACTTATATATTTACGTCCCTGAAATCCAAGTCAAAAACAAATCAAACAAATGGGGTAACTATACATGAATTTGAGCCTCCAACTGCCTTGTTCTCTCCTAGAGTTTCTCATGCTTCCACTGAAAATGAACTATAGGAACCGACTTCCCATATAGGACTCAATACTATAAATCCTCTATATGCACCGAGAACTCCACAAACGTCGCATCATCGTCAATGTCTACCTCTCCCCAGTTGATGATGTGTGACGGATCATGCATGTACCTCCTCAAATACGACACATTGAAAACATAATCTACCTGGTGCATCTTTGGGGGAATATATAGGCGGCATGCCACTTCACCAAACATTCTTAGGATCTGAAAATGTTCGATGAACCTCATAGATAGCTTGTTTCTTTGGCCAACTCTCTTCAATCCTTGTCGGATGATACCTAAAGGAATACATGATCAACTTCCTCAGATTCCTACGGTCTATGTCTTCTGTCAGCATAACAATTTTTCCTACTCTATAAGGTCTTTATCTACTACTGGATGATCAACACCTTCTTGATGGTAGCCCATTCCAACTCCAGACCCATGAGTGCTAACTCCCTTGGGTCTGTTCATTATAGGGGTGATCTATAAGTCCTCCCGTAAAGGGCCTAAAATAGTTCCATCCCAATGGTGGAGTGATAGATTTTGTTGTATGAAAATTCCACTAGTGGAAGGTGGTCATTCCAGCTGTAAACAAAATCCATGACACAAGCACGAATTATTTCCTCCATTTTTTGTATGGTCTGCTACATCTGACCATCTATCTGAGGGTGAAATGAATTTCTCAAGCGCAACTGAGTCCCAAAAACCTCATGAAATCCCTTCCACATATGGTATGTAAAGCGTGAACTATGGTCCAATACGATTTTCAGGGGAACACCTTGAATCCTCACTAACTCATAGAGGTAGAGACGCCATAATCCCTTTATTGATCCCTACTACCGATGGGTAGCAAGTGATCTGACTAGGTGAGACGGTCGATGATCACCAAAATAGAATCATGGCACCTGGATGTGTGTGGAAACCCCATAACTATGTCCATGTAAGTAACATCCCACTTACACTCTTATACCACATGTAGTTATTTCAAGCCTGCTGGGACCTGATGCTTGGCCTTCACATGTAGACAAGTAAGGCATTGAGAAATTGACTCTACCACCTCATTCTTCATCCTTGCCAACCGGTACTAATATCGGTGGTACTGGTATATCTTTACCATACCATTATATTCCTCCAAGGGGGAATAATGGATCTCCCCCAAAAATATCTCCCATAATATCACTATTACTATGGTATATCCTCGGAAAGGGGTGATGTGATCCCCACCTATTAAAAATACATCATGAGGATTTACTAAGGATATATTAGAACGTCGGGCCTCACTGTCAACATCCACAAGATGTGCCTCCCTTACTCACTGTAAGATTGGGGTACTAACTGTCATAGACTAGTGGTAAGCTTATCCACCACTATCCACAATGAGAATATGCATCGTGGCAAGATATATTGTCTCTTAACTCAGTAGATATAAACCAGATTTTATGTTGAGTGCACCTAACACCGCATTACCATTCCTCGGAGTATAGATGATCCTAAAGTCATTGCCCTAGAGAAACTCTATCCATAACCACTGACTCAAGTTTAGTTCCGTCTATGAGAATATATACATAATAATATTGTTGTCATATTAGAAAGTATAACATTCACTCATCACGTTGTGCACCCACATCTTCAAGTAAAAGACCATGTCTTTTAACACTTGGCAAGGGTCGCGTAGTTCTGCTCCGACTGCCTCAACTACCATGAGTCATAGGTGATCACTGCTCACTCATGCATCAGAACAAAACCTATTCCATTCCATGAATCATCACAGTTTACTACATACCCAACACCCTCTTTTGTTAGTCTCAATTTGGGGGCACTCGTTAGTCTCTTCCTCATCTCCTAGAAACTATGTTGGAATCTATCTGTCCACATGAAGCTTTGAAAATTTATTCTCAAATATTACAAGGATGTTGAAACATGGTAAACGATGACTATGGACCACCATTAGTACCGAGCCAACACTAGGAAACTATTCACCTCATTCACACACCTCGGTGGATCCCAAGAAAGCACTGTCTCTATAGTCACTGAATCCACTAAAATTCCAACCTCCTAGATTTTGTGTCCTAAAAATTGGGCATCCCGAATCTGTAACTGGCACTTAGAGAGCATACCATAAAGCTTGTACTCTTGGAGTGCATATAAAACTATCTGTAGGTTTTTACAGTGTTTTTCCTCTGAGGTTGAGTACACAAAGATGTCATCAATGAAAACTACCATGAAACGATCAAAGTATGACTTGATGATCCTATTCATGAATCCCGTCAACAATACTGGTGAATTTGTCACAACAAAAGACATTAAAAAAACTCATAGTGGACGTATCATCACCTAAATGTTGTTTTTGGTATGTCCTCATCTCATACCTGATGCTGATGATATCCCGATCTGAGATCGATCTTCAAGAACCTCCTCGCTCCCTTTAGCTGATCGAATATGTCATCAATCTTTAGATGTGGATACTTTTTCTTCATGGTCACCTGGTTCAGGATCAGGATGTTCACCCATAGCCTCATTCTCCCATCTTTCTTCTTGGAAAACAACACTGGGGTTTCCGAAGGAGAAACACTAGGCCTTACAAACCCCATCCTCTACAAGTCCTTCAATTGTACCCTGAAATCATGAAGCTCCACAGGAGCCATCTAATATGATGTTTTAGATATCGGTGTCCTCTCTGGGTACAAGTCAATTTAAAAGTCTACCCCTCTATGTTGAGGTTCTCCTGGGACATCTTCTAGAAAGGAAACGTCAAACTCATCCTCCATAATAGGGAATCTCAGACACCCCTCATCCACCATACTGAGGGTGAGGCTAGCCAACTGGTGAATGATCGACTTCACCCTCCTCTGCGAAAGTCAATCCAGTGTTGGAATGGTTCCCTATTCACCGGTGAAGTAAAACCTAGTCCCATCCCCATAGTAAAAATGCACTTTGTGCCTAAAACATTTGATATGATCATTGAAAATGGATAAAAAGACCATAACCAAGATGATTTCATAAGGCCTCGACGCTGCAACTAGGAGATCCCAGCTGAAGCTCTCAACTCCTAGTGTATGCTCACACTGTCAGCACCAACGTGTAATCGTCAAATCCTCTCCTGTAGGATTCTATAATAATTAGGATAGATCCAATGGATCTAATAGAATCTCCAAACCTAGAACGAGGTCCATGGAAAGGAAAATGTTAGTGGAACTTTTGTCTATAGGAAATGTAGCTACAGTCTAGTAGAAAAAGATCACATCTATAATAATCTATGGAGAACCATGGTCATAGGCCTATGTCACTAGAAGCTGGCCTCATCCATGTCCACCTGATCATGGAGGTCGTGGTGGACCTTCTGGTGGTGGTGGTGGTAGCATCTCTAACCATCTTCCACTGCCACCCAGTCGGCCTACACCCCTAATAGGTCTTCCACCCTACAGACCCCCTCAATCAAAACATTTTTTCTTTCTCGGCAGTCCCTAAACCACCTTCTGGTCATTTCATTGGGGTGTCGAATAGTCACGAGCCATATTCCATTGTCCGACACAAGAGTAAAAAAGCTTTATCCCCCAGATCACATTATCTTCCATGAGAGATCTGCAACTCCGACCCTGCTACCTGGGGTCATCCTCTAGATGTTCTATCCCATTTATTCTTCTACACAATCTTCCTACTGCTTACTATAGATGACTCAGCCACCTATAATATGGTGGTGGATTTCACTACCAATTCCTTCTTGGTTTGGAAGATCACCACCTATTGGGCTCTCTCTTTCACTCCATCATATGTCGTTATACAGAGAGAAATCAGAAAAACCCTAATAACAGATCAATATCCCTACTCAAAGGTACCTACCATGATGAAATGGTCTCTTACCACATTAGTGGAGTATTATAAGAGTTCGTTAAAACATGCTATGTACTGGGCCACAGCCAGCCTACCCTACTATTGGTGCAGTAACTCCTGAATATGGACTGACTGTAGTGTCATGGGTAAAAACTCATTCCTAAAGTGGATCTCGACGTCAGACCATCCATGGGTCGCCGCCCTGTGTGTCTGGAGCATCATGATCTACCACCTCCATTCCATTTCCTAAAAAGGGATAGCATAGAGCACTACCATCTTGTTTGTATATGACTCTACTAGGGAAAAAAGCCTGTGTAACTGCCTCCATCCGATCCTCAACTGCCTGAGGATCTTTCATTCCTCGAAACCTCATATGCCTTTATCTTTGGAACATGTGCAGTGTGCACAATCAGCATGCACTATCATCTAGTGGGGTTGGTAGCAGGTACTACTCTCTGGGTGGTGGTGATGTTGGTACACCACCCAAATGTGCTATCACTGTAAGTGGTCCATGCAAAGATGCATCATCACACGGTGGACCATCATTGTGATCTCCCACTAGAATTTTGGTTGGTTGTCTTTGTGGAGGCATCCTTTAGAGAAGAAGATGTGACGCGATCAATAAGTTATACCTACTGTGCGGACTCAAAATAGACCAAGATAAAAAAACATTTCCAAAACACATGCAAATTGTGTTTTCGTGTACCTAGTCAGAAAATAGATTTCAGTGTCCTGGTGTATGGATACGTCAACCACCTCTCTAACTCTAGACTCCCTATAATGAAAGACGAACTCATGAAACATGACATTATTTTCCCCATTGGAAAATTAGTGACTCTTAGTTCTACTCGTCGAACCGACCTCCCTTTGATACCACACTGTCACGACCCATACCCTGGGACCCATGCTGTGACTACCCCAAGCCCACCTCTTATAGGAAAGGGGCAGGTAACTCACATAAGAATGGAATATCCAAAAAGGGAATTCATTACATTTAAACATGTACACACACACATATAGGGAAAACTACACAAAGCTAATCATGATGTAACGAAATGATAGAAACCCACCAAAATGTATCACTACAGAGACTAATGTGTGTAAACTTAATTTAATAGGGTAATAATAAAATCCCAACTTAAATAAAAGTACATCAATTGAAGAACACGCTCTGGAGGTCATCTGACAAGGATTATACCTTAATGGTAGGTACAGATCTCTATTGTATGTCATTGTAGAATATCACGTCTATTGTTCCACCTCCAAGCACTAACTTTTCATGTATCTATAAAGTCCAAGTAAAAGTTTTATATCTTCTTCACAAGACACATTAAGTGTGGGTGATGCTTGTGTATGGGTGAGTATTAAATTAGGCTAGAGTGGTTTGGAGCTTTTTGGGAACCCTGATAGGGTACTCTAGTCATGCTGGTACCTGGGAGCGGTTTTCGGGCTTGTAGTTTCAGGGGGTGGTGGCAACGTGGAGGATAAAGAGGTTCGATCAGTGCTTTACAATGCGGGGTGCTGGGTTCTGTGGGATGAGCGGAACCGAGCCAGGTATGAGGGGCTAGTATCCACTGGGTGGGTGGTGGTGGCAAGGGTAAGGTGTATTCTACTTGATCTTGTTAAAACAACGGGTTTTGGGGAAAATTGTTCCCTCTTTATGGGGGTTGATATCCCTGAGGATGAGAGGTGGTCAGGATACTTTCAGGAGGTGGGGGCTGTGTGTTCGATGGATTCCTCCAGTGGGCGGTCTGAAGTTGAACGTCGATGGGGCCTGCGTGGGAGATAACATATGTGGTGGTGTGGTGCTTCGTGATGGCAGCGGTAGTGTGTTGCTGGCTTTCGCTGTACACTACGGTAGGGGTAGCTCAGTGCAGGAAGAGGCCATGGCAGTCCTATCAAGGATATCGTTGTGTTTGGACAAAGGCCTGGTGGTGGAGCAAATAGAGACTGAATAAAAAATTATACATGACACGTTACACGAACAGGGCACGATATCGTGGAGGATTTATTACACTATTAGGTAGTGCAAGGCGATCATGGGGAACAACGTAAGGGTTACTCATACCTGGTGGGAAGGAAATAAAGTTGCGGACTACTTTGCTTCAATTGCGGTTCCAGGGGATAATATGGTTTGGGTGGATAATGTGTCTCCCATTAGACCTAAGGGAGTCAATCTGATTAAGGGAGACACACTTGGGCTACATTATTTTTGCCCTCCGTAGGGGGGGGTGAATTTGTTGTTGTTGTTATGTGTGGGGTGTTCTTTGAAATAAAAATCGTAATTTTGGGGGTGGGTGGGTGAGTATTAAAGTAATCAGTAGAGATCTCAAGAACCCCAAAGGTCTCTCAGTAATCGATGAAGGAAAACACCACAAAGGAAATAACATAGTGGTAATACCACCAAACAAGATATCAAACACATAGTAGAAAGTAAAATATATATATCTCAAACTAGGTATAAAAAAAGTACATATGTAAAGATGATTAGTCCTAACGATAGATAATTTTATTATGTCAAGAGGCTCTGTTGCCGATTCACACAGGGTCGCTAGGTGCCGACCCACAAATGTTTGATAGACTGACCCACACTTGATCAATTGGTGCTAACCCACACAATATTGATATGTGCTGACCCACAGAGGATCGCTATGTGCTGACCCACACATGATCGCTAGGTGATGACCTGCATGGGATCGATATTCATTCTTCACGTCATAGCCTGCCATTGTATTCCAACACTTAGCATGGTTGATTTCAAAAGGTTCTGATTTTTAAGTTATCAATTGTATCACTACATCTGCATAAACCAACTTAGAATTAACCAAAATGGTCATCTTTTCGTAAGGTTTCTAACTCAATAGGCTGATAGTCGATCTGACGCTAGGTCTGTAAGTTATGGGATTTCTTATTAAAGGGTGTGGTTGGATTCTCGTCCGATCCTTCCCGTCCATACTTCAACCTCTACCAAAACTCATGTAAAGCATATTATAAGGACATCCCCATCGCAAGAGTATAAAAACCACTAAAGGAATGTCAATCAAACACATTGATTGCAAGATACATTCATTTTAGTAGTGAGGGGCCCAGTTATATCGGGTCTAGGTCCAACCCGACCAACCCAGCCTAGGGGTCCCCAAATACCCTCATTCAATTAGACGGTGTCGACCTGACCTAGTTTGGGTTAGGTTCAGTCTGGTCCGACTTGCCTATTGGACCAGGCCAGATGGGCATCGCTGGACCATGCCCGGTTTGGCAGAGGGTCCAGCACACCGAGTCACCCAATGACTAGGTCCCATCCGGACTAGCCCAATGGGAGGAAATCCGGCCTTATGGTGGGGTTACATCTCACTAGGTGCAGGTCTGGACCACCGACGCATGTCCGACTGACTGGGCATGGGACCGGGCCGCTGGGACACAGGTCCGGGCCGCCGGTGTGGGACTGGCAAACTGGCTGGGGGTGCGGCCAGCCGGCCTAAGGACCAAACCACTTTGGCAGCTTTTGGTTCACCAATCAACAATTGCCCTATAACCACACCACATTCAGACCCCATTTGTTCTGTTGATGCGGGGTGTCCTATAGACACATTTTACGGGCCACAGCTCTCCATCCACTTGATGGCCAAGATGCGGGCTATCGCTCCACACGGCGGCGACGGGAAACATGTCTCGTCACCACCATGGGTGTCCAGCCGCAACATCCTACCACCATCGTCAACATCTAGAGCTCCAACCGTTACATCAATGGGACACTAGAGTCACTCTAGATGTCCTCCTTTGGAGTTGTCTACACCTACGGTCTCCGTAGGTATCCACCATCATCCATATGCCTTCGAATTAACCTTGCTGATTTGTTGACAGATCGACTTTGATAAACACACAAAGAACAACAATGGAGGTTGGGACGATACTTTTTAGTTCATCCCACCCCATCTAGGTTACAGTTTAATCATTTTGATAAACAAGATGATAACCACACATCATTAAACCCCATGAATTAAATCCACTCATAATTTCCCCCTTCAAGAAAGTGTGACTCACAGATCACCCTGTTTGTCAGTTGATTCACGTTTGTCATTAATTTTAAGGAACAAGGATGAAATAATAAAATAAATAGAATGAATAAAGCCCTATCTCATTGATGTTTTATGCCGAAGCATTCTTCCTCAAGGATTCAAGAAGATGATGTCACTTCTCCCCCGTTCTTCGAGGCACGTTGAAGACGTTGAAGTCTTGCCAACAGTCATTGATTTCATTGGGGACGAAGTCATCTAGAGGATTTTCATAGAATCCCCATATATTATTCCTCATTCTGCCAATGTGTCAGACCTTTAAAAGGAACCTTGTCATTGCGCTTCTGATGTGTTACGACATTGCATCGTTACACAGTTTCATTTATGAAACCACATCGTCATTAAAACATTATTGTGCAATGAGTTAACAAACCACTAATTAGTTTCACTAATGTGTCCCATCACCACGTCATTTATGAAGCGTGACATCTCCATCCACCACCCAATGGTGATAAAATTACTAAAATAATTCATTTAAATTATTTTATTAATTTTCTTGAAATTTCTAAAAAATAACATTTCTACTCTGCCTTTTCCAGCCAATGTTATGTCATTTCTAGTAGAATCCCATTGTTCCGAGTTCAAAGGTGGCCTAAGATTTTCGATTCGAGCACCATATAAAGATTAAGAAAAACCCTCTCACACATTTATTGATGGTACCTTAATAAATATCAATATTCCATTCTGGGCTCATCGGGCCTCAAAATCACGTGCCATCAGAGAGCGTGGTCTCATAATAAGTACATATAATTAGAAAACATTACATTGAAATTATGAGACATTAAAATATAATTTATTTGAAAAAACACATTCCAAATATGGAATACATATATCATAATATAAAACATATATTTTTTGGTAATGAATTTTATAATAATCTAGTTAACGGTATGAGAAAATGAGTTTCGAATGTGAAAACATTCAAATGATTGAAATGTTTTTATTTCCAAATTAAATATAAATTTTATTCTAATGACATAAACTGGACGAAATCAAACAAAATTAGTCTAATTAAACTTTAAATCAAATTCAAAATATAATTTAACACTATTAATTATTTCGTCAAGAATTATATTATTAAATAAATTGTAATAATTAATTACTCTTCTTGAAAACATTAATTCTATTAAAAATTATCAACAATTGAACCAAAGTAAATTATGATATTATGATTTCAAATAATAATATTTTTTTCCAATATAAATTATGATGTTTTCGAAAACTATATTTAAAAAATTATTCCATCAAAAGGCGGTAAAACTACATTCAGAGAAATATTTCCTTTTAAAGCATAAAATTAGATTCATTCATATATTATGTTTATAAAATATTTTTGATGAATGTCAAAAAAAACTCAATATATATATTTCAAAATTGTTTTTAATACCATTAATTCATGCTATTTTAACATATGGTTTACAATAGTCTATTATTAATAGATCATGGTGTGTTTTAACTCAGTGTTATGGGGCATAGAAGGAACTAAATTTGTTTTAAAAGAAAATGCATCGAAATATTTTGGGGTGTTATAGGTGAGTAAAATAATCTTGAACCTCAAGAAATTTATGACACAAAATAATAACCATATAAAAATAAAAATGATAGACTAGTGCTGCAAGAGAGAACTGTTATAGATTACAATTTGACATCTATTAATGGTTATTCTCCCATCATTGTGCACACACAAATTTAGGCACAAACTTTGGATATCATGCCTGAACACATTCACATGAAATAGAATATGTGTCAAATTAGTTGGATTCAATTTGAAGACACCTTATGACTGTATCTACATCTTCATAGATGTTTATGATACATTTCAAAACAAGGGTTTTTAATCAGATGCAATAAAACTCTATGTCTACCAGTTATTTCCTAATCGAGCAATAGACTGACTAAAAATTTAATCATTGGTGTCAATCATGGCTCGAGATAAATTAGAAAATATGTTTCTAGATTTGTACTTCCATATGATACAAAATTTGAATCCCCAAAATGATATTAAGATCACTTCCCATGCAGATAGAGAATTATCCCAGGAGGCATGAGAAAAATTTAACGATCTTACTTGAATGTTCCCGCATCAAAAACTATATGTGTAGGAGAATCTAAAAAAATTGTACCATGGAATAAAACCGACTAATAATACTATAGAACGCTCTTATTTTTATAAGAAAATAATTCATAAGATTCACAAAGTTGTCTTTGAGAATACTGATAATGTATTCCATGATTAAAGTTCTTATAAAATTGATAGAAGATGACATCAGTGTGGAATCCTTCAGGAGGAAGACACAACCCACTGGAAACTCAACCATAGTCTCTTCCCAAAATTCATGAATCATTCCATTTAACTTCTGCACCATCACCCCCTCTTAATATGGGGATGTAAATTTAACATTGTTTGATGTGTGAAGGCAGACACATATACTAAGAAAACATGGAAGGATGAGAGGAACCCCAAATCCATGATTTTAATTATGTCAGTTACAATAAAAAATCAGAAACACCAGTAGCCTAAGAAATTTCAATAAAAAAACTATCAGAATTGGACATCTAACTTGTTGAAGAAGAAAAATAGAGGATACTTTCATAAAAGGTGTATACTTATGACACCAAGGATATAGAGACCACTTGAGTATCCACCACAAGTACCGGCTCCTTGATCACCACTAAGATTCCAATACCCTTTTCATAAAACTAATAATTTACCGACTTGAAAATAAAAAATATTTTTACTGGATATTCTTAGCAAACCATAGGAATCTTATCCTCTCCAATCCAATTTTGAAAATATATCACTACCATTGGGATAAAAACATACCAATGGATTAAAAATCAATAGATTAGAATGAAAACCCCAAAGGATATTTTAGAAATCCTAGAAAATAAAAACGGGGAATATCACTAAGTCACTATCTAACTGGATACCATGTAATTTTTGTATTAATACACAATATCATCCTTAGGAGGAAGCTAGAGCTATAATTTTTAGGATTAGAAGAATTGTTTATTTTAAAAACATGTCGATTTGAGGAAAGGAACATAAGAAAATGAGAAGAAACATTCCAATAGAGAACTCAAGATGTAGTATCAATTTGGAATGCTCCTTTAAAAGAATATCCTTAACAAGAATAAATTTATGTCTGATAGAAATCATACAAGACACCCATCACCATTCTAAAAATAATGAAAAAAAATCCATAAATGAGGGGTAAGAAAATTATATTGATCTTATTTATGAATTACATTTCTACATTCCGTTTAAAGAGGAGATTTATAAAGATCACTCTTTTGAAAAATTATATAGAGAATTTTTTTCCATAAAAAATAAAATAGAAGAATTTTCATATATCTCAGTAAATGAAGAGTTCTAGACAATTGTCCCATGAAAGATACCTTTGAAAATTCAATACCCCAAACGTTACACAAGTGAATTCACCATAGGGACATGGAATTTTTTGAAAAAAAAACATGTGCGATTTAGATGAAGATATAAATCTAATTCTGATTATTTTAATATGAAATTTTGACTTTGTAAAATAAAAATAAATATTGTGGTACTCTGACATACTGACCAACTAATCATGTATCCTAATGGATTTCACAAGGATGTCTTAATAAAAGACGTAAATTTCATTTTCCATAATTATTTCCTAATTATGGCGATGAATGGAAATGTATAAATTTCAATCATTCAAGGAAGAACATTTCCCACCACTACAATGGTATAGATTGATGGTTACCTAGTTTGATTGATATTTAATGTTGGAGAATAACATGACATGTTTGATTTATTGAATGTCGTTAATAAAAGTGATGAGTTGTTGAATTGTAAAATCATCTATTATACTAATAATACAAATGATCGGGAAACTAGTAAGAATAGTAACTATGAACAAACTTATTTTGGAAATGGATTCACTACTCAGAGGTACATGAATTTCACTTCACCTCTTATGGAGAAAACCATACCACCATTTCCCCCTCTATTTTAATGTTTCATTTTAAAATGGGAGCCTCCTCAAATTTGAAATATTGTTCAACAAAAATAATCTAGATCTAGATAATAAAAAAAGTTTTGTCTCAGAGGGAACATATTTTATGTCCATTATATTCATCATTATACCCTTCCAAATAAGTTGGTAATGAAAAAAAAACAATACTCAATGGTGTGGATATGGTAATTTGTACATATGCACTAGTAGTTATTTAATTTATCATATAATGTAAACAAGTAGGAATATCATTATACAATAAAAATAAAAAATATAAAAAAATATATGATATTGTAAGTATTACTTTTTAATTGAAAAAACATATGACGGGGAAGTGGAAGAATAAATGATCATGAATGAATTTGAAAAAAAATTATCTCTTCTTTGGTATACATTATTTAGAAATATTGTTAAGGGTTCTAGGGTTGGTATTTTTGTAATAAAATGATTTTCGTATTCTGTGTAAGGATGTTGGGGGAGAAATGGGAGGGTTATTGTTGAGTTAGAAGGCTCAATGTGGTTTAAGGAAATTATGGTGGAGGTTCCCTTTTCTAAATAAGGCGAGGGTCCCTTTTAGAAACTCTATAAATATTAAATTATTATAATTTAATTTCCGATTCCAAATGGATCCAATGTGAGTTATTTAATATATTAGTTTTTATATGTCTTAATACTCTCATACAATAATTCTTAAACAATTTTATGTCACATTCATACCCATATATTTTGGTTTTAACCTTTATTAAAACACTTTATCTTTTATCTTGAAAACATCTATTTTTTCCATTTGAATATTAATATACATACTATAAAATTCTGAAATAATCACCAATGGATACTTTATAAAATATTTAACTCCACCCCAATATGTTTACTGAGTTTTATGTATTGATGAATTTTATATCATTTAATAAACTTTTTTTTATTTTACAACAACATTATTGTAACTTTTGATACAATTCATTACATTGAATTTTAAAACAATCAATAAAACATGATATCTTCACACCAAAACAGATAAAATATCACTATAATTTCAATGTTATTTGTGTTTTTTATGACATTAATTGACATAAAATATTTTTTAACATTTTTAATATCATTTATTTCATATTTTCATTGATTAAATAATTACTGCATCATCGTCATATAATCCACAAAGGTTATTATTTATTTTATAAAAATTAAAATTTAATTATTATGATGAATATAAATCCATTATATTTACAATTACATTTTATACTCGAATTTATATTCTATATAAACCTAAATTAAATATTATATATTTATTTAAAATATTAGAATGAAAACATTAAATATTATTTAAATTAAATATAATAAAGTTCATATTATAATAAATGTTAAATCCAAAGGTTATGACCTTTTCCAAAGGATGATTTTGGTTGACATCTATTTATCCAATTAAATTTTCATAGGTGTTAGAGCAATTCTCTAAAATTTATAATATCATTTTTACCCTTAATTTTTCATTTTATTTTTCTTAAAATGTTAATTGGAAAAATAGTAATGTTTCTATTCATGGTACCCAAAAAATATATAAAACTATATTTTTATCGACCAGTCCCTCGGGGATCGTTCTGTGACTACCCTAAGCCTAGATTTTATAGGCCATGGGTTGTTGAATAGCGCCATAAAGGGATATCTCAAAATGGTAAGGCATTTCCTTTAAACATGTACACACATAGACATGGGAAATTACAAATGAGCTAACGATGAAGGAAGGAAAATTAACACCACCACCACAATGTATCACTACTGAGAGTGAAGTGTGTATACTTAATGTAAAGAGGCCATAATACACGCCCACATGAATGGAAAGTACAACAATGGAAGTACAGTCTCCGAATGTTGTATACCACGGATCCTACATAAAGTTTAGGTAAAACACTCTATAGGATGTCACTACAGCACACCACGTCTATTGATCCACCTCCAAGCCCCATCTAGTCCCGGATCCCCAATGTCCGAGTCAAATATGTATGTCATTTTCATAGCACACAACAAGTGTGTGTGAAACCCATGTAGGGATAAGAATAAAAATACTTGGTAGGGACCCAGAGACCCCCGAAGGTCTATATGTAATCCATGAACGAATACACAAAAAAAGAAATGCCATAGAGGTAAAACCACCAAGAATGATCTCAATCACATAGAAAAAAGTATACGATGCAGCACGCACCATGAATAAAATTTGTACAGAATGATGGATTATTAGTTGTAAATCTAGATCATATTATTTTGACAAGAGGCTCTACTGCTGATCCACACATGGTCACTAGGTGCCACGCCACACATGCTCGCTAGGTACAGACCCACACAGGATCCCTAGTTGCTGATACACAAAGGATCGACATGTGTTGACCCACTTCGTATCTCTAGGTGAAGAACCACAAAGTATCTCTAGGTGAAGACCCACAAATGATCTCTAGGTGCTGATCGACATAGGATCTTTATTCATTCATCATGTCAAATCTATCCACTGGATTCCCCCACATAGTATGCTTGAGTTCTGAATGGTTTTCTCATCAAGACATCTGTCTTTTCTCAACCTACATCAAGTCCCAATTTGAAGTAACCCAGTGGTCTATCTATTCATAAGGGTTTGAATGCGACATGAGGCACATTGATCAGACGCCCGGTCTGTATGTCAGGTTCTTTCAGTAAAAAAGGACCAGTTCGTTTTGAGTCTGATCTAACCCATATGTTCTCCAACTTCTACCACAACTTATGTGGAGTATATAATAAGTACATCCCCATCACAAGGGTCCCATACCCATAGATGGTGTGTAAATCAGTCATGATGTATTAAAGATATAGTTGTTTTAGTAAACAGTGGGCCAGTTGTGTATTCGCCCAGTCAGACTCGGTCAGACCGACCTGGCCAACCTGGCCAGAGGGTCCCCAAATACCCCGGTTCAATAGGATGCACTCGACCTGACCCGGATCGAGTTGAGGATGGTCTTGTCTGGCCTAGCCAGTGGGACATAGCCAATGGGCCTTACCGAACCCAGCCCGGTTTGGTTGAGTTTCCAGCCTGTCGGGTCGCTCGATGACCAGGTCTCTACTGGCCCGACCCGAAGGGCATGGGTCTGGCTAAAGGTGTGGGTATGGACTGTTATAATGGTTCTATCCCATGGGTATGGGACCCTACCATTGGTTAGGGGCGCAACACAATGCCCCATGGCCTGGCCGCAAGGGTTACTGGTGGTGCACCCACCAGCCGGGGCATGGCGGTCACCCCGCATCCGACCCCCGCTGGCCCCACAGACATGGGCCCTCTTATAGACGCAGTTGATAAACCATGGATATGAAGCCCCCAAACATCCCAGAAGCGGTCCATCCCTCCACGTGGCGCAGACAGATGTCGCATCTCATCGCCACCTTCCCACAACGGCCCCTGCTGGTTAGTGGCTTGATGGCAGTGCATTCACAGGCCATCTGAATCGCTTGAGTGATCCTTTTTTGGATAAGCCTACGTCTACGGTCTTCATAAGGAGCCACCATCAATGTGATGCCTTCAAATTATCCTTTCTAACAATTTGAGAAGTTGACTTCGAATAATGCATAGAATACAACTACGACTGAGGGACCACGACTTGTTCTGGTTGGCCTGCGCACACTATGTTAGAGTTTAATCATGAAGATAAACAGGATGATAACCACACAACTTGAAAAACCCAAAATCAAAATCCCTAAAAATTTCCACCCATAAGAATGAGAGATTCATGGATCAACCCATTAGTCTGTTGAACAATTTTCATCATTAAATTTTAGGAACAATGAATAAATCATCAAATACATAGAACGCATAAACCCATACCTCATTGATGTTTGATATCAAAGTGTTCATCCATGAGGATTCAATAAGATGAAATTTATTTTAGCTCCATTCATCGAGGAATGTCAAATAAGATTAAGTTTCATTGACATTCATCATTCCTATTTTTGGAAGAAGTCTTCCATGTTTTTTTTCAGACAATCCTCATATTTTAATCCACGTTCCACCAATGCGTTAGATTATTAAAAGGAAAGACATCGTAGCGCTTCCACTGCGCATCGACGTCTCATCGTTATGCTATTCATTTATGAAATAGTGTCACTTATGCATCATTAACGTATCAAAATTTTGGGAGTTAATGATCCATTAATGAGTTCTATTGATGCCCATCATCACTTCCTCTTTGCTGCACTATATCGTAACCATATCCCCCCAAACTATGATAAAAGAAATAAAATAATTATTTTAAATTAATTTATTATTTTTTCGATGGTCTGAGAAATAAATTTTTTAACATTCCATTTTCCGGCCGAAGTTAAGCCATTCCATGCTGACACTTGGCATTATGAGTTGAATGGTACACTCAGATATTTGATCTGAGAACTTGTTCAAAAGTTAGAAAAATCCACTCAGACGTTTATAGAACATAACTTAATTTTTTTTTAAAATTTTGTTCTGTGATCACTGTGCCTCAAAATCATGTTCCATCAGAGCATGTGGTCTCAAAATAATTCCTTATAATTAAATAAATTACATGGAATTTTTGAGACATTACATTCTACCAAACATATGGATTTACGTCTTTGAAATCCAAAACAAAAACTAATCAGATAAATGGGGTTACTGTGATTGAATTTGAGCCTCCTACTACCATGTGATCTCTTGGTCGTTCTCATGCTACCACTGAACATGCACTATAGGAATCGACTGCCCATATAGGACTCAATAATATCAATCCTCTATATTCACTACAAACTCCACAAATGTCGCCTCATCATCCAAGTCTAGCTCTCCCCAGTTGATGATGTTCTATGGATCATGTAGGTACCTCCTCATATATGACACATTGAAAACATCATCTCCCTGGTGCATCTTTGGGGGAATTGATAAGAGGTACTCCATATCACCAACTATTCTCAGGATCTGAAAATGTGCAATTAACCTCAGAGATAACTTGTTTCTCAGGACAACCCTCTGTAATCCTTGTCAGGATGATACCAAAAAGAATAAATGATCTCCCTCCTCTGACTCCAAGGGTATCTGTCTACTATCAACATAACACATATGCCTACTTTGTATTGCCTTTATCTACTACTGGATGATCGGAACTTTCTATGTAGTATCCCATACCAACTTTGGACCCAGAAGTGTGAACTCCCCTGGGTCTATCCACCATATGGGGGATATATAGGGCCTCCCATAGAAGGCATAGAATTGTTCCATCCCAAGGGTGGAGTGATTGCTTTTATTGAATGAAAACTCCACTAGTGGAAGGTTTTCCTCCCAACTGCAACCAAAATCCAGGACACAAGCTCGAAGTATGTCCTCCATTGTTTGTATGGTTTTCTACATCTGACCATTCCTCTGTGGGTGAAAAGCATTGGCCAAGAGAAACTGAGTCCCAAACACCTCATGAAATATCTTCCACATATGGTATGTAACTCATGCATCATGGTTCAATATGATTATCAGAGGCACAATTTCAATCCTCACTATCTCATAGAGGTAGAGACGTCACAATCCTTCTACTGATCCCTACTCCCAGATGAGTAGAAAGTTATCCGACTAGGTGAGTCGGTCGATGATAACCAAAATAGAATAATGGCATCTGAGTGTGTGTGGTAACCCCATAACTAAGTACATGGATATAAAATCCCACTTCAACTATTATACCAAATGTAGTTGGGTCACACTTGCTGGGACCTGATGCTCGGCCTTCACATGCTGACAAGTGAGGCATTGAGAAATTGACTCTGCCAAAACTTTCTTAATCCTTTCCTACTAGTACTGATATTTGTGGTCCTGGTATACATTTTTCCATACAAGTATATACCTCCAAGGGGGATTAATGGAACTCCCCCAAAAACATCTCCCATAATATCTATAGTACTATGGGATGTCCTTAGTAAAGGATGACGTGAGCCCCACCTATTGAAAATACATCATGAGAATTTCATAAGGATATCTAAGAACGTCGGGCCTCACATTCAATATACATATGATGTGCCTCTCTTATTCACTATAAGAGTGGGGGACTGACTGTCATTTACTAGAGGTAAGATTTTCCATCATTATCCACAAAGGCTATCTGCATCTCCGCTAGATACTTCATTGCTTCACTCAGCAGATGCAAGCCAAATTTCATGTTGAGTGTGCTTGCCACCACATTCCGCTTCCTCAGAGTATAAACGATCCAAAAATAATTGTCCTATAGTAACAGCAGTCATCACCAATGACTCTTGTTTACATCCTTCTATGAAATGATATGCCTGATAATATTTTTGTCAGAGTAGAAAGTATACCGTTCACCCATCATGTAGTGCAACCACATATTCAAGGAAAAGACCACATCTTCTAATTCTAGGCCAATGGTTGCGTAGTTCTACTCCAGATACCTCAACTACCATGATTAGTAGGTGATCATTACTCCCTCGTGCATCAGAACACAACATAGTCCATTCACTGAATCACCACAGTTGACTACATACCCACCACCCTATTTTGGTAGTCCCATGTTGGGGGCACTCGTCAATCCCTACCTCATCTCCTCGGAACTATGTTGGCATATATTTGTCCACATGAAGCATTTTATATTCTTTTTCAACAATTATTAGGATGCTAAAACTTGGTAAAGGTTGGATATGAACCTCCGGTAGTACCCAGCCAACCCTAGGAAATTCTTCATCTCTGTCACACAACTCGGTAGATCCCAAGAAATCACTTCCTCTATCATCTCCAAATCCACTACAACTCCAACCTCCTAGATGATGTGTCCCCAAAATTGTACCTTCAAAATCAATACAAGGCACTTCGAAAGCATTCTATAAAGCTAGTGCTCTGAGAGTGCATCTATGACTATCTATAGGTTTTTACTGTGTTGTTCCTCTTATGTTGAGTACACTAAGATGTCATCAATGAAAACTACCACGAAATGATCGTGGTATACCTATATGATACCATTCATGAATCACGTCAAAAATGTTGTGGAATTTTTCATATCGAAATACATCAAAAAAATCATAGTGGACGTATCGACACATAAATAATGTTTTTGGTAAGTCCTCATCTCGTACCCGAAGTTTACGATAGCCACATATGATTTTAATCTTCGAAATCCTCCTCACTCCCTTAAGCTGATCGAAGATATCATCAATCATTAGATGTGGATACTTGTTATTCATGGTCACCTGGTTCTGTATCTGGAATATCACACATAGCCTCACCCTCCAATCTTACTTCTTGGAAAAATCACTAGGGTTTCCCATGGAGAAACATTAGGCCATTCAAACCCCTTCCTCTACATTCCCTCCAACTGTACCCTCAAATCATGAAGCTCTATATGATCCATCTAATATGAAGTTGTAGATATCGGTGTCATCCCTGGGTACAAGTCAATATAGAAGACTACCTCTATACGAGGAGTTTGTCCTGGTACATCTTCTGTAATGACAACCTCATACTCATCCACCATAATATGAAATATTAGACTCCACTAATCCACTATAACAAGGGTGAGGCAAACCAACTGGTGAATGATCAGCCTCAACCTCCTTTGAGAAATTCAATCCAGTGTTGCAATGGTTCCCTTCTCACCGATGAAGGAAAACCTTGTCCCATCCTCACGGTCACATTGCACATTGTCCGTAAAACAATTTCTATGATCATGGACAATGTATAACAAGTCTATACACAAGATTATGTCATAAGGCCTTGATGTTGCTACTATGAGATCCCAGCCGATGCTCTCACCTCCTATTGTATGCTCACACTGTCAGCAGTAATGTGTAATCGTCAGATCCCCTCCCGTAGGATTCTATAATCATAAGGATAGAGCCAACGACTCCACCATAATATCTAAACCTTGATTGAGGTCCATGGAAAGGAAAATGTACTAGAACATGTGTCTGTAGGTAATGCAGATAAGGTGGATTCTACAAAGATCGTTCTGATAATCATCTCTGGAGAACCATGGTCATAGGCCTCCATCACCTGGAGTTGGACTCACCCCTATCCACCTACTCATGTAGGTCATGATCGACCTCCTAAGGGTGGTGGTGGTAGAATCTCAAACCATATTCTATCGCCAACTAGTCAGCCTACTCCCCTAACACGTCTTTTACCCTAAATACCTCCTCGATCAAAACACAGTTGCTTTTTTGGCAGTCCCTCGGCCACATTCTGTTCATTCGTGTGGGTTGTCGGACAGTCACAATCCATATTCCCTTGTCCGCCGCATGAGTAAAAATTTCTATCCCCCAGATGGCATAATATTCCACGATAGTTCTGCCCCTCCGACCCTACATCCTGGGGTCATCCTCTAAATGGTCTATCCCATTTGTTCATCTGCGTCGTCTTCCTACTGCCTGCGGTTGATGACTCATCCACCTATCATCTGATTATGGGTTTTAAAATCCATGTCTGCACGGTTAGGAATCTCTCCACTAGTAGAGCTCTCTCTTGCACTCAATCCTATGTAGGGATACTGAGAGAAATCATAATCACCCTAATACCACATCAATGACCCTAATCAAAGGTACATGGACTGATGAAATGGTCTCTTACCACATCAGTGGAGTATTAGAAGAGGTCAGTAAAACATGCTATGTACTGGGGCATAGCTAGGCTACCCTACTGTTGGTGCAGAATCTCCGAAATATGCACTGACTATAGATTCATGGTTACAAACTCATCATTGAAGTGGTTCTCAACATCCTACCAGACATGGGTCACTGCACCGTGTGTCTAGAGCATCATGATCGACCACCTCCCACCCATTCCCTAAAAAAGGCTAGTATATATCACTACCATATAGTTTTTAGGTGACTCTACTACGCAAAAAAGATCAAGTAATTGCCTCCATCGAATCCCCAACTGCCTGAGGATCTTTATCGCCTAGAAACCTCATAGGCCTCTATCTTTTGAACATGTGCATTGTGTACAATCAGCATGCACTATTTACTAGTGGGGTTGGTAGAAAATAATAATTTCTAGACGGGGGTGATGTCGGTACACCACCCAAAGGTTCTATCGCTATAAGTGGTCCATGCACCAATGCCTCATCACACGGTGGACCATCATCATGACCTCCTACTAGAATTCTGGTTGGCTGTCTTCGTGGAGGCATCCTATAGAGAAACAGATGTGTCGCGATCAATAAGTTATTTTTAGTGTGTGGACTCAAAAGAGACCAAGAAAAAAACATTTCCAATACACATGAAACTAGTGATATCATGTACCGAGTCAGAAAATATATTTCAAGGTCCTGGTGTATGGATACATCGACCACCTCTCCAATGCTAGACTCCCTGGACTGAATTCCGAAATCAAGACACATGAAATTATTTCCCCCATTGAAAAATTAGAGACTCGTAGTTCTTCTTGTGGAACTAACCTCCCTTTGATACCACATGGTCACGACCCATACCATAGGGCCCATGTTGTGACTACCCCAAGAACATCTTCTATTGGTAAGGGTCTGGAAACTGGAATTAATATGGCATATCCCAAAAAGGGAAGTCGTTGCCTTTAAAATTGTACACACATTGAAAGGGAAAACTGCAAAAACCTATCCATGATGTAACAAAAAGTTAGAATACCAAAAACAAATATCACTTCATAGAGTAAAGAGTGTAAACTGAATGTAATTCGGGAATAATACAAGCCAAACAAAAATAAAATTACAGCAAATGAAGAACAATCTCTAAAGGCCATCCACCAAGGATTATACCTGAATGGTAGGTAAAAATCTCTATTGTATGTCACTACAGCATGTCACGTCTGTTGATCCAATTATGAGCACCAACATGTCCTAGATCTATAAGGTCCAAGTAAAATTTGGATGTTATCTGCTCAAGATACAACAGGTGTATGTGATGCCCATCCCTGGGTGAGTATTAAAATAATCAGAAGGGATCTTGAGAACCCCAATGGTCTATCAGTATTCGACGAAGGAAAACACCACAAAAGAAATACCATATAGGTAATACCACCAAACATGACATCAAACACATCGCAAAAAGTAAATTACGTAGCTCACACTAGGTATAACAAAATTACAGAAGTAAGGATGATTAGTTGTAAGGATATATCATTTTATTGTGTCAAGAGGCTTTACTGCCAATCCACGCAGGGTCTCTAGGTGTCGACCCACAAATGATTTCTAGATACTAACCAACACAGGACCACTATGTTCTATACCACACTGGATCACTATGTTATAACCCACAGAGGTTCATTATGTGCGGACACACACATGATCTCTAGGTGCTGACCCACACGGGATCCCTATTCATTCTTCACCTCATATCCAACCACTGTACTCCCACACTTACCATGCTCGAGTTCAATTTTTTTGATCCTTAGGTTATCAATTGTATCTCAACATCTTTATAGACCACCAAAATGGTCTTCTTGTCATAAGGGTTCCAACTCAATTGGAGGCACGTCGATCGGACGGTCGGTTTGTAGTTATGGGATTTTTTGAAAATGGGTGAGATTGGATTCGAGCCTGATCCAACCCGGCCATACTCAAACATCAACCAAATCTCATGGAAAATATATTTGAAGGACGGCCCCATAGATAGAGTCTCAATGCCACTGAAGTTTTGTCAATCAAACACACATATTGAATGATACATGCATTTTAGTAATGAGTGGCCCGATTATGACTGGTCCCAGTCCAACCCAGCCAACCCAGCCCAGATGTCCCCAAATACCCCTGTTCAGTTAGATGCTCTCGAACTGACCTAGTTCAGGTTACATTCAGTCTAGTCCGACCTGGCGAGCGGTCCAGGACAAATGGGCCTCGTTGGACCATGCCTGGTTTGGCAAAGCGTCCAGTACACCAAGTCGCCCCATGACTGGGTCTCATCCGGCCCCGCCCAATGGGAGGCAATCTGGGCTACCGGTGGGTGTCCAGCCCACTGGGTGTGGGTATGGACTACCGACACATGTCTGGCTGACTAGGCCAGGGACCATCCAACTAAGCCGCAGGTCCCACCCACCGGTGAGGGACCATCCCACAAGATAGGGGTGCGGCCAGTCAGACTGAGGACCGATGACAAGGGAAGCCAGTGGTGCTCCGATCAGCCATGAATTTATAGCCACACCACGTTTTTACCTCATTGGTCCCGTGTATTCGGTACCTCCTCTAGCCATGTTAGTTGGGTCGTGGGTCAGCATCCACGGGATGGCCTGGATTCTGGCTACCGCTCCATGTGGTGCTGACGCGGAACATGTCTCCTCACCGCCATGGATACCCAGACGTGACATCCTACCACCGTCCTCAGCCTCTATCGCGCCAACCAACCCCTCTACGGGCCACTAAAGTATCTTTTCTGGTCCGATTTTGGAGGTTTCTATGCATACGGTCTCCGTAGGGAACCACCATCACCAATAAGCCTTTGATTTAGCCTCGCTGATATGTTGACCGATCGACTTTGAGGAACACACAAAGGATGAGCTGATACTTTTTTAGGTCATACCTCTCCCTATAGGTTATAATTTAGTCATTGGGATAAACAATATGATAACCACACAGCATGAAAAAACAAAAATCAAAACCACTCACAATTTCCACCTACAAGAAAGAGTGACTCATAGATCACCCCGTAAGTCGGTTGATCCGCATTAGTCATTAATTGTATGGAACGAGGATGAAATAATCAAATACATAGAATTAATAAGCACCTATCTCATTGTTTTTTGATGTTGAATAATTCTTCCTCAAGGTTTCATGAAGCTGATGTCACTACTGCCTCTATTCTTCAAGGCACGTCAAAGACGATGAAGTCTTTCTGACGGTAGTTGTTTTCATTGGGGAGGAAGTCCACCAGAGGATTTTCATAGAATTACAATAGATTAATCCTCATTCCTCCAACATTATAGACCATTAAAAAAACCATGTTACAATTCTCTAGTTACGCTATGACATTCTATCATTACACAATTTCATTTATGAAACCATGTCGTTGTTACGTGCCATTAAAACATTATTGTGCTATGAGTTAACAAGCCATTAATTAGTTTCATCAATGTGTCTCATCACCGAGTCATCATTGTAGTGCAGTATGTCCATCCCTCACCCAATGTTGATAACAGATATATAATATTTATTTTAAATTATTTTATTTTTTTCTTGAAATTTCTAAAAAAAATTAGGTTTTCGCTCTGCCTTTGTCGGCCAATGTTATGTCATTTCTAGGAGAATATGGTGTTCCGAGTTCAACTGTGGCTTAAGATTTTAAATCCTAAAACAAGATCAAAATTAAGAAAAACCCACACACACATTTATTGAAGGTACCTTTAAAATCATCAAAATTTTATTCTAGGCTCATCGGGCCTCATACTCACGTGTCGTTAGAGCGTGTGGTCTTAGAATAATTACATATAATTAAAAACAATTACACTAAATTTATGAGAAATTTAAATATAAATTATTTGAATAAACTCATTCCAAATATATATCATAATAAAAAACATTGATGTGGTGGAAATGAATTTATTAATAATCTTGTTGATGGTATGAAAAAATGAGTGTTTAAAGTTAAAACATTTATATGATTGAAATGTTTTTATATCCAAATTAAAAATTAAATTGATTCTAATGACATAAATACGATGATATCATATAAAATTAGTCTAATGAAAATTTAAAACAAATTAAAAATATAATTTAACACTACTTATTATTTAGTCAAGAAATCTATTTTTAAATAAAATGTGATAATTTATTACAATTCCTAAAAACATGATTTCTATTAAAAAATATCAATAATAGAACCATAGTATGTTATGATATTATGATTTCGAATAATAATATTTTGTTTTCAAATATAATTTAGGAAAATTTCATAAACTAAATTTAAAAAAATTGTTCCACCAAAAGGCGGTAAAACTACATTCAGAAAAATATTTCTTTTTAATGCATTAAATTCGATTCATTCATATATTATGCTTATAAAATATATGAGATTAATGTAAAAAAACTCAATATATATATTTTACAATGTTTTTAATACAATTAATTCATTCTCTTTTAACATCTAGTTTAAAATAGTCTCTTATTAATAGATCATGGTGTGGTCGAACTCCGTATTGTATGGCATAGAAGGACTGAAATTTATTTTAAAAGAAAATGTATCAAAAATTTGGGGTGTTATAGGGGAGTAATACAACCTTTCACCTCCAAAAATTCATGAAACAAAATAAGAACCATATAAAAATACAGTTGAGTGACCAGTGCTTCATGATAGAACCATTATGGATTAAAATTTGATGTCCAATAGCGGTTATTCTCCCATCATTGTGCACACACAAATTTAGGAACACAATTTGGAGATCACACCTGAACACATTCACATGATCCATAATATGTGTAAAATTAGTTGGATTCAATGCGAAGACACATTATGAATGTATCTACATCTTCATTGAAATTTATGATAACTTTCCAAACCAGGGTGTCTATTTAGATGCAAAAAAACTCTACGTCTACTAGTTATTGCCTGCTCGAGCAACAGACTGACAAAAAATCTAATCTCTAGTGTCAATCATGGCTCGTTATAAAATATCCAACATGTTACTTGATTTTTACTTCTATATGATACAAAATTGAATCCCTAGAATGACATTAAAATAATCTACTATGCAGATAGATAATTATCCCAGGAGGCATGAGACAAATTTAACGAGCATACTAGAAGCTTCCCACATCACAAACTAGTTGTGAGGGAGAAACTATAGAAATTGTACAAAGGAATAAAACCTAATAATCATACTATAGAATACTCTTACTTTTATAGGAGACTCATTCATAAGAAGATGGATTTTTAATTGAAAATAATGATAATGTTTTCCACCATAACAGTTCTTATAAAATTGATAAAGGATCTCATCGGTGTGGAATCTGTCAGGAGGAAGACACTACCCACTAGAAATTCAACTATAAGCTCTTCCCAAATTTTATGAATCATTCCAATTAAAATTCTCTCCATCACCCCTCTTAATATTATGATGGAAATATAATATTTTTTGATGTGTGAAGGCCCACACTTATACTAAGACAACATGGTATGCTAAGGGGAACCCCAAATCTATGATTGTTTTTATGTCAATTAAAATAATAAAAATCAGAAACACCAGTAGCCTATGAAATTTCAAGAAAAAAACTACCAGAATTGGTCATCTAACTAGTTGAAAAATAAAAACCATGGTTACATTCAAAAAAGAAGTAGATATATGACACAAATAAATAGAGACCACTTGAGTATCCACCACAAGGACCGGTTCCTTGATCACCACTAAAATTGCAATACCCTTTTCATAAAACCCATCATTTACCACCATAAAAATAAAAAATATTTCAACAGATTTTTCTTAGGACACCATAGGAAGCCTAAACACTCCAGTATAATTTTGAAAATAGCTCTCTACCATCATGTAAAAAACATACCAATGGATGACAACTCGCAAGATTTTAATGAAAATCCAATAGGTTACATTACGAAACCTCAAAAATAAAAATGGGGAATATCACTAAGACAATATCTGACTGGATACCATGTACTTTTCCTAGTAATACCAAATATCATCCATTGGAGGAAGCTAGAGATATCATTTATAGGATTATAAGAATATTGTATTTCTAAAAACATTTGATTTTGAGGAAAAGAACATAATAAAATAAGATAAAACATTCCAATAGAGAACTCAAGAGGTAGTATCAATTTGGAATTCTCCTTTCAATTAATATCCATAAAAATGATAAATTTAATTTTAAAAAAAAACATACAATACACCCATCACAATTCTCAAAATAATGAAAAAAATTCCAAAAAATGAGGGGTAATATAATTTTTTAGAAATTTTTAAAGATTTAAATTTCATCATTCCATTTACAGATCAAATTTATAAAGATACCTCTTTTGAAATATTATATAAAGAATTATTTTCCAACAAAAATAAAATAAATTTATTTTAATTTTTCACAATAAATGAAGTGTTCTAGAAAATTGTTAGATAAATGATACTTTTGAGAATCCAATACCCCAAACGTTACACAATTGCATTCACCATAGGGTCATGGAATTTTTAGAAAAATATGTGCGATTTAGGTGAAAATATCAATCTAATTTATATGATTTTTATATGAAACCATGACTTGGTAAACTAAAAATAAAAGGTGTGGTACTCTGACATGCTGACCAACTAGTCAAGTATCCTTAACTATTCCTCATGGATGTCTTAATAAAAGATGTATATTTCATTTTACATCATTACTTCCTAATTATTGACATGAATGGAAAAGTACAAATTTCACTCATTCTTGTAAGAAAATTTCTCACCACTAGAATGGCATAGATTGATGTTAACCAAGGGTGATTGATATTTAATGTTGGTGAAGAACATGACATGTTTGATTTGTGGAATTTCGTTAATAAAAGTGATGAGTTCTTGAATTGTCAAATAATATATCTTACTGATATTACAAATGATCATGAAACTAGTAAGAATTCTATGTTTTAACTACCTTCTATTGGAAATGGATCCACTACTCAGAGTAACAAAAATTACACTACACCTCTTAGAGAGAAAACTATACAACCATTTGCCCCTCTATTTTCAGGGATCATTCTAAAAAGGGAGTCTCCTCACATTTAAAACATTATTCCACAAAAAATATCATGATATAGACAATAAACCAAGTTCTATCTTAGAGGTAACATATTTTAGGATCAATAGAGTAGAGTAAGATAGTTTATTATATAGAATTGTTTAGAGCTGCTAGAGGCTTTTTATGAGGAACTGGTTCAAGACGGGGCACAATAGATAAAATGCACACCATGTTCCCAATACATGGTGTGGAAAAAGAGAAGGTCATTTAAATAAAAAAAATCTACATTTATGAATTGATTAATTAATACATAGTCTATAAAAGTCAAAGGTGTTTAAAATACAGTGCACCATAGGTTCACCCAACCCCTGCATGTGACTCCTCCCCTCAAATGTGCTCTGTCTCCCAAAATTACTCATACTTACTCAATTCCATACTACCGTCCAAATAACCTCATCCTATCCTCGTACCCATCATCTCCACCTCATACACCTTCCCCTTCGTCATTCATTTCCAGAACAAATACTGTATTCCACACCCACTAATCTACTTATCGAGTGAGATGACTCACTTGCACTACCCAAACGGATGAAGGACACACCATCTCTTATAACCATACATAAATCTTCATCAATCGTCTCCTTCACCACTACGCCTACATAAACATGTAGGGACTAACATTTAACCTCCAATGGGACATATGAAGATTGCCACCCCACCCTTCTTCCCTATATGAATTTTATTACCTTCAACATAAGATTCAGTTGTTCCATCTCCAGGCCATGCCAATGCAGACCAACAAGCCATTAGACCTCCCAAGACTCATGAAATTCCATATTAATGAAGAGGTCTTTGACCTCATTGACCAGTTTCATGTAACCCAAAATACCATGGTCATATAATTTAATTTCAGGGATTTATTCCACGATTAACCATACACATATGATCCATACATTGACTATGTAAATTTTTTACTCGAAGGTATGTTGTGGGAGCTTAGTTGGGGTGATTTTGATATTGGCCTCAGCATATAGTCCCCAGAGTACAATGCATCCCCTATCTTATTGACATTATAGCTCAACCCTATCATGCAAGGTGTTCTACGACTGCTGTAGAATATATATATAGATATTTAGAGTGGCTATGATCCTATGACGATGAACAGAACTGCTCTTTGAGGAGCTACACTATGGATCCAACAAAGGGCCTTAGTTTACTCCGGGGTAGCCCATAAAGATTTTGATGTGTGTGTGATCTAGATAAATGAGATTATTCTTTCCTCATCCATGAGACTCCAAGATATAATAAAGGCTATAAATGTTTTTTATACTTTAAAACTATGTGAGGAGGACTCGAGGAATTGTTTTTGGGGGCTCTTCATTACACATATAGTCCAGAATCGTTGTGATTTTGGGGCCATATAGTATCACACCTATTTCCTCACAACAGAGGGAATTATAATACATAAAATCCATTGTATGGGACTTACAATGATGGATGTCATCAAATACGGGTGGTTGTCATCTTATCTTGATGATGCTGAGGAGGCGCCTGCTAAGCATGCAGCGGACCCAACCACTACATTATTCCTTCATCATGCATTCACTTCAACCAATGAAACCACCTCCATCATCATATATTCCCATGATACCGCCGCCACCACCACCACCACCTCCATATTTACCCCAACCCCTATATTTACCAATAACACCATTGGCCCAGACACATCCACACCAGCACCTCCACCACCTCAAACTAACCTTCGACCTCTTATACAGTTTATTCTATATAACCAGATCTAGATCTTCCTCCTAATATTATTTTCCATTAGTGAACCAACTTATTTAACCATCCCCACATCACCATCAATATCTAAATCAAACCACCCACAACCCTCTACATGTCCCACTATGTAATCCATCCATACACCACCTCTTATCTCCGACTAACTACCACCTAAGCTGATAGATCTCTCTTATTAGTTGAATTTATTTAGTGCTATCCAGGTAGGGAAAGGGGCCCGCATTCCATACCCATCAGAGGTTCCCTTTATAGATTAAATATCTAGACACATGACCTATATATGGATCAAGTCCTCACATAATCCTTCCTTGATTGAGCCATCTATCAGCACCATGGAACCCACCACTTGGGTTACTCCTTCACCCTTTCCTCTGTAATTGATATCCATAGGGTTGGAGATTTTCAGAAACCCACAGTTTATGAGGGAATTTTTTATAAGGATCTTGATGAATTTCAGTTCACTAGATATTTCTATTCTGGTCCCCTTTTCAATAGGGAATTTCACTGAGTAATCCCAAAGTTAGTGTAACTACCATTAAATTATAATGATTATACGAAATGAAATACTGAATGGTCAAAGATTTTATTAGTCGTGGTAAGCTATATACATACAAGGGCCTTTCATTAAAAATGAATTGACAAATTTCAATAAATATTTTTGATAAATAATAAATTTATTCCCACATAACATATACTTTCATATCCTTCTTAGTATACATCATGGTAATACATGGGAACATAAGAAAAATAAGGGTGAGATAAAATTATATGTATGGGTAAATTACTAGTGAAAAAAATAAAGAATATATTAGAATAATGAATATAAAATGTAGATAACTAAAAACAAAATCCAGGTAATCAATAAATTGAGGGGGAGTGTTTAAATAATAAATAAATGTAAATACATGATCAAAAATTCAATATTATTAATTTAATGAAAAATATGTAAATAAATAATTTGTAAAGGTGATTAAATAAACACACATTCCTTTTAAATAACTTCATAAGGAATAATCAATATGAAAGGGTAAATAACAGAAACATATACCATTTAATCAGTAATATGATAGTAAAATACATCCATAAACAATATCAATGAAAAAATATCGTGGAAAAATAAAAATTATAATAACTAAATTCTTAATGATAATAATTCATAAATATTCGATTTCATGTCTTAGGCACATGAAAACTTATATAGGAAATATGTTTCACAAGACAGTTTAAAACAATTTGTTGAAACACGTTTAATTTGTGCAACTAATTTGTCTCATGTTGACATGTCAATGTATAAATTGGATATATATACATATATATATATATATATTCTGAGCACCACCAGTCACTACCAGGTGAAAAAATTATTCATATTGAGTAATAGATCTAATTAAAAAATAATATTCCTTATCAATACTAGTATTGAATAAAAAAACAAATTTTTCTATAGTTCCCTACATATTCAAATAAATATCAATATAATTACTAATTTAACAGTGGTAGATAATTTATACAATGAAAATACCCATGATAATTGAAAATTTTAATTTGTGCAATTTAATATCCAATGATCATATGAAATTGAATATTTTATATGGTTTACAAAAATGAATCAAGGAAGTTAATGTCACTACTATACTTGGTAAAATGATCATATTAAACTGAGAGGAATAATTAAAATGTTGTCAATATGATGTATACCCATTAGAGTAAGAATAAGGGTTATTTTTATTGATGATGTAAAAAACGTTCTTTACAAATATTCTTGATGAAAATTACATTAATCATTTAGAGTGTCCCATAACACTTTGAAGTGATTGAATCATAATCCATATGAAAAAAATAACATAAAATGAAACTCATTGTACTATGAATATAAATGAATTAATTATATAAAATATAATAGTGTAAGTATATACACCACCTAAAAGAAATTAGCGGTGAAAATGGTGTATGGATCTGAGAAGAACAAGTGAGACAAGAATCCCTTACAATTGTGGTAACACTGGAATAGAAAACCCTAAAAGTTATAATCATCAAATGAAAAATAAAATTATCAAAAAGGGAAAATAATTAATTATATAATATATCTAAACAGGTAGTAGATATAGGACACAAAAAACGTAAGTGGTGAAAATGACATTTATCTCATCGATATGAAATGTGAGATGAAACTACTTTACCTTGTGTTTCCTTTTAGGTGAAAGTCCATTAAACTGTTATATAATGGCTTTAAAAAGTAATTAACTTATAATATCTACATACAAATATTTATGAAATAATATATTAACTTGTTAAAATATCATATTACCCATTTTTAAAAATCATTATTTATTTTCACTATTTTTTGTGTTAATTGCCTATATAAGGACCTATTATTTTAATTTATGGATATTACATCATTTTTTGGAACATTTCTTGCATTATAAAATCAAATACCTAAATGAAAATATTAGTTTAGTGCCTCTTGGAACATTTATGAACAAACAAAATGTTCCTAATACATCTCCATATTCTCCCACCTATTTCTTCAAATCTAGAACCCTTTTCGACATATCATACCTAAAACAATTCTTCATATCACGCGGAAAAGAAAAATAATAAAAGGGTGTTCTTAAATGCTCAATATGTTTAAACAAGGTGGATATGTATTCATATACATAATCACAAAGGGTATGAGAACATGATTATAACAATAGAAGATCACACCCTTCATACCAAAGATCATAAACATAAATCATGGCATAAACATTGGTAGTAAATTATACATGAAACATAAGGGAATCAAATAACATAATCCAAGAGTTCCTAACATTGAAATAATACATGAAATTTTGGAATACACATAAAATTATAACATTACGATCATGTATAAATAGTATCATGTTCACTTATTAAATTAACGACATCATATCATGCCCTTTTATAAACATATGTACATGAAAATGAGGTCCACACATAAAATTATTGACAGAAAACTAGGTCCATGAATAAAACTATGAACATAAAATCAGGTACCCACATAAAATATATACCTCATGAGTTATCCCACTTTACCCAATGTATTGAAGGGGTATATAGGTCCCACCCGTCACATAATCAAAACATTACATATGTGTTTCTTTATAACGTAGGACATTATTCATATTGGAAACCATAAACATAATCGAGTTTCATAAACATTTATTCATAACATAACTCATGGAAAATGATCAAGATTAATAAACATAAACATTAACAATTGATTTTAAGAATTAGAATATTTTCATTTTATCATATCCCCATTAAAACATAAGTACCATCAAATAACATTATCTTGAGGGGAAATAATTTTCAAAGATCACTTGAAATCATTATTGAGGAAAATATCCATTCTATTTTGAAATTTTATTGTTACAAAATATCACATTCAGAAAACCATTCACATTTAAAATAACCATGAAATGTTATATAGTGGTCGTGGAAAACTATTTAAAACATCTTTCAAATCTATTTTCTTGAAAAATCTTCAATGATCATTTTAAACACTTATAATGAATTTTTAGAAAACGTTGTTTCGAAGAAACAGCGATTTCAAAACCAAGAGACAATAAACTAACATGAAACCTAAAATATAATTAAAGGAAGTATTATGATGACATTACTTTTATAATGGTAGTATATACAACTCACAAAATAATTTAGGTGCATAACATTACATGTGTCTCAATGAATGAAAATTGAGTCAAAATTCCCTGATAAATTAGGTAGCTTTTGAACCGAAAATCCCATGAAAGAGAAATAATAAATTGAACTGGAAAATACCCATATATTAATGGTTAAGGATCATTTATTACCTGACTGAAATGTATATATATCACATATATGAAATAGGTGGTGAACATTCATGGCTTGTATCTCATCGAAAATAAAAGAGAGATTGAAATCCCTTACCTTATGTATTGAGTACCATTGAAATGATGAAATCATCTTATATAATTCAAAAAAAATCTTATTATACATCTATTATATAACCATATGAATATATATAATACAATATATGATTTAATTATTACTTTATATTACCTTCTTATTAACAATAACATGTTTTTGTTTTATTTTGTGTAAAAACATCCATGTTTCTCACACATGTCTTGACATCTTTTTTATTAGTACTTATACCTAGATAATTATTTAATTAACTCAAAAATGGTTACCATTGTGTTTATTCATTATATTATTTACTTATAATTTCTATGAAATATATAAATAGAAAATGTAATTGACCGCTCAGGTAGACGGAAGGCCATACATACCAATGAATGCTATTTAATTTTTGTTATAGAATTCAAAGAATGTAAATTCAATATATATTATAATTATAGTAAAATCAATATTTAATATATATCATATAGTATTTTTAAACAAATCATTAATATATTATATGTAATGTGTGGTTTATTCACATAGATTTGAGTAGGTGGTAGTCTGTACATCGATAAACGAAATTATCCTATTTGAAAAAAATGGAAAGACAAAAAGAATATTGTATGTAATATTTGTAGAACCATAAAGAGATAATAAATATAATAAATACCATATGAAAATATATTTCCAATCATAATTCCAAATCCAGGATTGGTGGTATTGTAAAAAAACATCATTTCGTGAGGCAGTAACCCTCTTAACACAAGAACGATATGTTCCATAACCATTTAATGGATGTATGTGTGAGTATATTTCATACCATTAATATAACATAATATTAATATATTTATTATTGTAATCATATTATATAATAATTAAATAAAAATAATTTAATGTAAATTTGGAAGAAATAAAATAATATTTTTTGTAGAATATTACCTCTACTTTTGTAATCTTTATTGGATATGCATAAAAGGACACCTTTGGATGGATTTGTGCCAAAAATGATGTTTAGAAGAAGAAGTGAGGGATTTTTGACAGGATATTTAAATAATATTTTGATGAACCAAATAGGTTCTATTGTTAGAATAATATAGAAGTAGATGTTCCTTATTATAAGAGCGGGGAGTTGAAATCTTAGAAATCATTTAAATATTAAATTATTAAAAAAATTATCAAACAAAAGGAACCAAAAATATTAACTTATAAGATATTATAATTTTTTGTGGAAATAAATCCATCCAATATAGATTATATGACTTTTGATTAATTTTTTAATACTCGCCTTTTAGCATTAACCATAATTTAACATTTTTAATTCTTACTGTAATATCGGGTAAATTTTAAATTAAGGGATAATATAATTACTATAATATTTAAAAAGACAAATAAATGATCCATTGATATATTTTAAGACTTATCCCACTAATTTAGTAAATTTTATATTTTTATAACTTTTATATAACTCAAAAAATATTGTTTATTTTAAAATAACACTAATGATAATTTTGGAACTATTAATTACTTGAATTTTAACAAATATCATGAAAACATGATATATTTTAAAAAAACATCTTTAAATCATCCATAAAACTTCAATTTCATTCATAAAATTTTGTGATGACCTTATTTATATCAAATTACCTTTTAGATAATGCTTTTTAATATCATTTATTTGATTCATCTAGTAGTTAAACAATTATTATGTCATCACTGTGTCACCATTTAAGGTAACTGTCTTATCACTAAAATTAAAAATAAATTAATATGATGTATATAATAAAATTAACCTACCAAATACTATTTTTTTCAAATATATCCCATATATAATGAGATATTAAACATATTTCTCTTGTTAAAATTACTAGTTTTTTAAAATTGACAATCCTTTGAATATATTATTATAAAAGTTATATTATAATATAAAATGAAATAAACCATCACATAACTGATATTTTAATTCACAGGGACTAAAAATTATCTTTCAATGAAATTTGGGCAAGTTATAGTGTAATTTAATAATATTTATAACATTTTCTACCATTAATTACCTGATTTAACTTAAACCATGTTTATAAAAATTTCCAAAGATACTATTATTATTTTGTCCAAAAATTAAATTGACATATTTACTTCATTTTCACCATATCATTAATAATATGGAATTAATTTATCATAATTTAAATCATAAATTTTGAATAATTTTATTAAAAAACAATATCTATAATAGATCGAGAAAATTTGTTTTTAATGAAAACATGTCCAAAAAGATTGAAATGTTTTTATATCCAAATTCAATGTGAAATTAATTCCATTTTCCTTTATAGAAAAAACTAAAAAAATATTTTTTTACATTTATAATTTATATACATTATAAAAGATAATCTAACATTATAAGTATATTTGAAAAAAAATATGTTTTCAATGAAAATGCAGTATTATTTCACTATTCAAAAAAACGAATATTATCAGAAAACTACCAAAAATTAATCTAAAGTTAATTTTTATAATCCTATATCAAATAAAAATATTAATTTTTCTAATATAATTTTTAAATTTATCAAAAAAATATAGATTTACAACAACTACACCCCCACAAGGTGGCGGAACAAATTATTAAAATACTTATTTTATATTTAAAATTGGATTTGTTCTTATATCATGTTTTGAAAAATCATAAAATGATTGTTAAATATTAGATTGTATATATTAAATTTATTTAATTATTATACTTCTAAAATATTGATCTTTCTATTTATTTGTTTAAATCACACTTGTGATGATATAAATAGTTTTCCAGAGAAACACATCCTTTTATTTGAAAATGGGTTTCTATTAATTTATAATTAATTGGTCATAATTTAATTATTCAATTAATATTGTTCAAACCATATATTATAATAGCTAGTTCATAGTTTTTTACTTTTAAATATGAATAATAAAAAAAAATGATTTGTAAAAACTCAGTGGTGTTTGTAAAGAAAGTTATGCTCGTGTTGCACGAATCGACATCTTAACGTGGTGAATCATATAACACATGACTTCAAATAAATTTAATTTATTCAAAAAATATTTCATACAAACATGTAATGTCACATTCTACTCCCCATAAATGGGTTTCTATTTACAAATTCATCATTCTAATATAATCAAATGAGGATATTTCTACCAATTAGTATCCTCATATTACAACATCTCTTCTAAAAAGTAGTAGTTTTTAACTAAAAAAATTTACTTGGTGAGTTGTCTTATTTTGTAGAACATTATCTCTACATAAAAAATATATATTTGTTTATATTCATAAGAAGTATATTTATCTAGTGGTATGACCTCTTAGTTTTGTATATGTGAAGGATTAGGTTTGTACTTCCTCAGAAGAGATTCATTAAACACATCATGAACATGAGAGTTATATTCTTTAAGTTCCCATAGATAAGACATTATTCCAATATGTCCATGAATTTTTAATCAAAATCACATCCATTCAATATAAAAAATTACATTTAAAAATAAATCATGTATATATGAGAAATTTCATCATGGGAAACCCATATCGTAAAAAGGGTCATCAAAACATCCACAAAAGTATAGGGAAATTAATATTAAAAGATGAAAATATAACTAGGATTAACGGAAGGTGGAAACATGGACATGGAAGAGAATTCCAACAATCATGTTCTACTAGAGAGTTATATAGAACATGGTAGTTCTAAATTTAATAATTAAAAAATGATAATTCTTTGATGATCTAAAGGATTATTTGAATCATCTTAAATAAAGGTGATATGATATTTTTTTCAAGATACCTTTCGTAATGTTAAAGAATAATATATTCTTACATAATTTCATTTCATTTTTTTAAATATCTCTATTATCACATTTTCATTGATCAATTTCCTCTTCATCTCTTACTCTAAGAAACGAGGATGCAATTTTATTGCGGGATGAACTAGTGGATCATATGAACCAAAATGAGATTATAAGTCATTACTTTTTTCTTTATTTATCCATGTAACAAAATGGTTAGCACATGTTATCCTATTTTAATAAATCAGAACAATAATCTGTAAAACTACAACTGTATTTCAATGTAAACAATTTCATAAACAGTTAACATTATGAATCATCCAAAAGATAAAAATCAAATTCATTCAAAATAATGTAACTAAACATAGAATATGTCCCTCAAAAATACCATGTAGCTCATATTTTTGACATAAAAAAGAAGTGAAGACCATTATCATATTTTTTATCGAAATATTGTAATAACCATAATGATAATTAAAACATTGTGAAAAAATGATTTCCTCCAAATATTAGCTCTTTCCTAATACCCTATATCAAAAAAATATAATCTCAACAAAAGATATCACAAAAAACCATGTCATAATATCTATGCCAATGCAATCAATACTATCCCATTTATTTTACCCCAATCAAACATATCTTTAATTCATTATCCCAAAATCAGGAATATTGTAATCGTTATTCTTCCTTTAATAAATCATTATGAAAATATATCACTGTACCATCAAAATATCATTTTCTTGATGACCAGTACCATTCAACATATGTTCGTAACTCCTTAAGAGAAAACTATAGTTGACTATTACATAGATTTTTCATAATTTCATAATACCATAAAACTAAATACATAAAATTATTCTTGAATTCCATTACGTAAATTCTCAATCATTCCACCACTTCCTTGTCATTCTCCACATTACCAGTTGTGATCGCATGAGATTTCTCATTATCTTTTGATTGAAGAGGCTGTTGTGGATAATTATCCATATTAACCCTTGGATTGGGGCATTTATTTTCATAATGGAAAAACTCTATTCATTTATAGAACTAACGTGTGATTGGTGAATTTTTGGAGCTTTCTATCCATTCATTTCATTGACTAACCACATAAACTCTATTTTTAATGTACAAACTTCATAAGCCTGAATATGCTTATGGTTCCTTTCAGTAATTAACATTAGTTCTTCTTACCACGTTTTTGGAAAGTGTGAGGTTGAAAATTTTTCTTCCTTGCATGTGGAAAAAAATTGAGATTCCATTAAGAGTCATATTCCGTATATTTTCATTAGAACCATGAGAGTTAATAACTTTCATTTCCACTTTTAGTTCATGCAGAATGATTTCTTCATAGATTCCAGAGTCCCAGAAGACTAAGTCCTTTTAGTGAAATTGTTTCAGGCCTCCAAAGAATCAATTTATTTTTCTTTCAAGGATTATTATTAACCTAGAATCATACCTTTCAATTCCTTTAATATAAAATTCATTGGTTCCAATAGATTCATCATCGTTTTTCATATGATGGAAGAATTCCTTTTCCATCTTCATTCCTAGAATAAAATATAATTACTAACTAAAATATATCCCTTTAATAGTTCCCTATTAATTATTTTAATTTATTATTGTTCTCTCATTTTCTTCATAAGTGTCCACCAATGATCGACATCACCATCGTAACGATAAACTTCAATAAATATTTTATATGTTCTGAACACTAAAGGATAAAAAATATATTTTTAGTGGCACAGATCTATTGTTTAGAAACATTAGGATCAAAAGACTCAATGAATAAAGGTGGATGTTTCCTCATAGAGGACTCAACATAATGTTGTTCCTTTCTCTACTAATATTGATGTCTGGTATGATTCATAGATTTTGTAAGTATAGCAATACGATTTTTCATTACAGCTCCCTTACCATTAGGTTTCTCTAGAGGGCAATCTATTCATTTTCCATAAAATTCAACATTAACATGGATTCTTTAGGTACTATCCATTAACTAAAACTAGAAAACATAGTGTGATAATCACTAATTATAGTGTTAGAACCACATAATAAAGCAAAATTACATATAATATTTCAATCTATGACACCTTAAGTTTAATCCTAAGATATTAATTATTATTCAATGAACTCAAGGATTATAACATATATCTAGACTTACCTATAGATACATTAACATATATTTCTATAAAAACATATCTAGGTTTGTTACTAATATTTTATCACCCTAGTTTCCCATGATTGACTAAACCTTTTATATAATACCAACTATAATGTCCCATGATTTTTATATATCTATATTACATCATTTATGTAAAACATTTAATACATTACACATACACACTTTGAATTGCTATATTAGTTTTGTGACGTTTCTATCATGAACGAATAAACAACTGCTTCATAACACATCTACATATTGTCCATCGTATTTCTTCATATCTAGAACACTTTTTTACATATCATACCTAATAAAATTTATCATATCATTGGGTAATGAAACATAACAAGAGGGTAATCTCCTATTCTCAAAAATGGTGAACAAGGGAGATATATAATAATTTGTATGATTATAAAGGGTAATAAAATGTGATAATATAATTAGAAGATCATACCATATATATCAAAAATCATAAACATAAATCATGGAATAAATATTTGTAGATCATAAGACATGAATTACATTGAAATTATAGAACATAATCCATGAGGTCTTAACATTGAAATAAGACATGAAATTTTGTCGTACAAATAATGTTGTAACATTATAAACATATTTACATTTTAACAGGTTCACTCATTAACATAATTACATGAGATCAGGTGTAACGTCCCCAAAAAGGAATCCACTTACTAGTTCCCTGAGATGAGTCAATAATTGATCTCAAACGCACCTCCTTGTACCCTAGAGGTCACTATGAAGTAGCGAGGGTCTAATAAATCACATCAGGAGAATATATCCTCCGTTCAATAGTTTTCTACAGAAAATAAAATATGGAAGAAGGAAAATTATAATTAATAAACCATAATCATGATTTACCAACCATTTCCCCAGATGAGTTCAAACCAAAACCCAAAAATAAAAATACCATGTCATGATAACAATTAAAAAAGTTAGTAAAAGCCCAAAAATATGATAAATAGGTGGATCACCCTAAAAAATTTGGACTTCATGTCTAGATCTTCCTCGATGAACAACCCAATCCCAACTCAGTTCCCTAGTATATGGAATTTTCTCTATCCTAACTAGGAACCTAGAAAATATTGTGTGTACCAAAAGGCGGTTCATGTAGTGTGTGACTACAACACAGTAGTCCACGACCAATGGAGTATACATAATATCCATTCTAAATTGATAATTCATTTAAGAACTAAATAAATTACAAATTAAAGAAAACTCATGTGTCATTAGTTAAAAATATTCACATTAAAAATTTTAATAACTTAATCCTTTTTTTCACATGATCCACGGGTTAAAATATAACATAATTTACACAAATACTTAACCACTAAATTATTTTTCATATGGTAATAATTCATGTTCAAAATCATGATGTGGTAAAACTATCATAAAGAAATAAATCAAACTTATATTGGAGGATTGGTCTTGGTAGTCTCATCAAATGAAACCATTACATGGAATGTGCATCAGTCCCCTTACATAAAATATGTACTTTTTGGTGGGTTTAGTGCCTCAGTGAAACCTGACCCATGAGAATAGAACCTCAATACAATACCCTAAAACATTAAATCCATGTTCATTTTCTTATTTATCCATTAACCAAATATATTTTATCATAAACCATACATATTCAACACACATAACATTATCAATATATATTTATTCACATATAATTCAATATCGATCCTAAACCCATTCACACATTTACCATTTATAAAACATAGCCCATTTAACCCATTTCAATTTTCATACCTTAACCCATTTATCATATTCATCAATTCCCATAATCTATCCTAATTCTCATAATTCATCAATTCACATGAATTTTACCATTTACTTAGTTAAATTAAAATTTCAAAATTCATTTGAAACATTCAATTTATTCAGTTTAACAATTTTTCACATTTTTCCATGAAATCCCTAACAATGTCACCAAGTACTAGAAAATACCATCATAATTGTGTTTTTTATAATTTTAAAAAACATGTCAGCAAAATTATCGTGGGATCTATTTCATCACAAATGAACTTAAGGCTTAAAATTATTATTTTCCATGTTCATGAATATTGGAGCCCCCCGTGGGAGGCCATAAATAGTATAATGAATCTCAATGCATCTCACAAGAATAAAAAGGGATCAAAATCATCATTTAAAGAACCATATAACTGTATATTACTGTATTCATCAAAAATACATCAAGAGAGAGTCAATATCACAACCACACATGCACAAATTGTCATAAAGACTATGAGATATAAGACGTAGACCACCTTCTATGAATATGTATATGAATACTGACTTAACCATAGACATAGAGCAGATATCAATCAATATTTTAATCCCCAACCTATGATTCACTAGATGAGATTTTTTTAAGGATTTGGAAGAAAAATAATGTAACCACAAGACCTAATATTGAAAGGAAATGAAATGGGAGTGTTAAACGTACATGGATCTTCGATCTAAATACAATAGAACTCCAAATAGTTTCTAATTGAAGGATATAGACCCTTGGGGAGATTTGTTAGCACTATTTCATCACTAGGGTTTCTAGATATGAAATGGGGGAAGTAATTAGGTGTACCAAATAATACATTGAGTGAGAAAAAGGGTAAACTCTCACTTTTTAATGCATGCACAGTTTCCCATACCGCAGGCCAACCATGTGGCTTCCTCTGTAAAAGAGGATTATATGTTACATGGATTCCTAGGAATCCCACACATAATAAAAAACCATGTGCTAACCATGTGATGTTCCTCTATCCAATGTTGTAGAATTTGGCATCCCCCCATGCATGGTTTACACTAACTAAGCGCAAACCGTGAAACATGCAGATGAAGGAACTATTTCTCCTTCATTCAGGTCTTGAACCCCCAAAACACCCTCAAGATTCCTCATACCCTTGGTAAACATTTAATTATCTAATTTTAATGGTGTTCAATACAAAATTTGTATAAGAACATGTCTCCACGAAGTCTGGGATATTACTACCTTCCCACCTTATAATGGCTCGTCTTCAAGCCACAATCAAAAGAACCTCTAACCTTCCAAATAAGATAGATTGGTCCAATGATCCTACAAATATGAATCTCTATCCCATGATTTATCCAGAAAATTAATATATTTCCACCAAACTCAATCCAATGTCAATGCCTTAACACAAATCACCCTCTCTCTACGATCCCCCATTTTAACAAGATGCTCCTTGAAGGATGCATCTTCCTCAAGATAAACATCCTTAAAATAAAACACATGAGACAGGTCAGGGTGTTACATCCCAACCATGAAAATATGAAAAAAATCATACATATTACAATACAATTTTGTATGATCCAATCAGTAAGTCACTGGTTTGATCCTCTACATAATATCAATCATCCCCTCATACATGGGCGCAACCATTCCCTATTTCCCAATTCAATGGTGACCCAACCCTAGAAACACTAAATTAAACAAATGATCAGCCATGAAAAACTCATCATATCTACCACATCAATCTTCATATGAATTCTTCCAACTATATGTCATTTCTTTACATTTCTAAATCAACTCAATATGTTCTGACCTCACCTACATGAGACTTGGTCCCATATACTCTAATTATCTTGATTCCATCAAACCCAATAGTCATCCACATGGCCTACCAAAAAAGTAAATATTATGGTTCCATGTATATCATAGCCTGTAAAATAATGTTGTAAGAAAACTCAACCTACGCCAAATTCTTTTACCATGATCAACAAATGTCTCGAACACATGACCCCATCATGTCTTATAACACCTGAATAGTCTGCTCTAATTTCCCATCTCTCTTCAGGGGAAAATTTATAATAAAAAACTTGTGTACAACGTTACCTTGGTAATACCTTTGAAAATAATGATGTAAAACATGGTTCATGATCCTAAACTATTGTATGTGGTACCCCATGAAACCACACAATCTCTTAAACATAAAACTCAGCCCTGTGATCCATGGTGAATACCTCTTTATCTGGAAAGAAATGATCCTCCATAGCCAAATGATACATGACTACATAGTTCACATTATTATTCTGATCCTTCCTCTAAATACCCACCAAACAACCATTATAAAATCATCCCATATCTGTTATAGAATGGGAAGTGGCTACAACAACCACCGAGCAGTTGATGATCTGCCTTCACCTGTTATTAGGTAAGTATTGTGCCATGAAACAAGATTCCACATTCTTCATCCCAATACCCCAATACTTCCTATAATTATCATGATTCATTTACATCAAACCAGGATCCACTTCCTACTTCAATTACTGAAACTCACACATCAAATCATCCAACATACGCATTGGAACAACCACACGATCACAAACATAAACAATACCATCATCTCCAATGGTCTGAATTGAAGGTGACTCCACAAATTTGTAACCTTCCCTCAATGGAAACAATTATGTATCCTCATGTTTCCATTCCTAAATTCATCTCATAAGCGTGGAATCAACATTTCAGATGCAAGGGACATCTACCTCTGGCCATCATGCTCCTCAAGATGCATCTCAGCGAACAAATCTATCATATTCCACTCTAAATAAGATTATTGAACCACATAATTTTGAGTCTTCTAACACAAATATTCTAAACCACTATTTCTCCTTCCTAATATGTAAAATAGAGCAATGTTAAACGATTTTATGTATTAAACTCATCTTCTCTAATGAGTATTCAAATCTTGCTGATAGAAGATGTACTTTAGGATTCTATGATTTTTATACAATGTAAACCATTCCCCTAATAAGTAATTCAGCCATCATTTTTAGGAATTAACTACTGAGAACAATTGAAGATCATGTATAGGGTAATTAAATTCATGATGGCTCAGTTGTTGTTACCCATACGCCTAAAACCAACCATCATTCATGAACACTACCCCAAGCCCAAAACCAAGTGTATCAAAAAACAATGTATATTTATTACATGTATTATATAAGATAAGAATTTGTGTAGTTATCAACCGCCTATTTTATTATTGAAATCCATTTTCAAATTCCCCAGACAAGTCAAACATGACTCTCTTCTTCTCCAGTCCTTTTAGTAGTTCTACTAACTGAGAAAAATATTTAATGATTCATTTGTAATAAAAAAATAAACCCAGATATTTTCATAAATTGTGATCATTATTATCCTAATATAATGACCCAACTACCTATAAATTCTCTATGTCCACTAAACTTCCTTCTTTAGAGATGATTTGACCAAAGAAATTAACCATATCGATCCAAAAATGACATTTGGAAAGCATGGAATATACACTATTCTAAAATACTATACATTGGATGATATCATGTTTTTTAGAATGATATTCACGAGTCTTATAGTACACCATTAAGTAATAAACAATAGAAACTACAAACTTATCAACATAATGTTTAAATATTTAGTTCATTTTGACCATAAATACTTATGGTTCATTGTTCAAACCAAAAGACATCACAAAAAACTAATAAAACATCTATATGATTATGAATAAATTTCATGGTACATCCTATGTTATCACCCTTAACAAATGATTCCATGACATCACTTGAATCTCGGAGGAAACTATAGATCCCCTCTACTAGTAAAAGAGATTATCAATTCTAGGAAGAGGGAATCAGTTCTAAATCATCATATTATTCAGCTTCCTATAATCAATACAAAACTGTAATGATACATCATCTTTCATGGAATACATAACTAGAGATCCCAATGTTTAGGTACTGGAATGAATACACCCTTTATTCTCCAATTACTCAAATTGATTTCTTTTCCTTGATATTTTCTAGTTCTATTATATATGGATGAACTGAAACTGGTTCTGCTCCTTGTAGAAGCTCTATCACGAATGCAACATCAATCTTAGTTCATATCCCAATGAAGTACTTATTTAATACATCATAAAACTAGTCCACTATAAGATGAAATTCAATATTCTATACTCCTTCATCATTAATAATGACATAAGTCACTTTGGATGTCATATATCCCAATTTTTTAAAAATTGGCTAGGTGTGGCCTACTATTGTGTCTTATTCTTGACAATGAACATACAGGTCTCCCTCTAGAGACTTGGCCATTAACCTATGATGGTAACATTCAATATGGACATGGTACACAACAAACCAATGATTTCCCAATATCCTATCAATACCTGAAAACTCAAGCACAAGAATTTCGTATAGAAAATGTTACCCACAAACCTCGAGGGAACACACCTTACATTGCATGATATTTTATACTTTCACCCCTAAGGGCATTTTAAGCGACAAAACAATGCACATAGGTTCCACAACTATAACAAACTATACCAAAAACCAGGAAAACATGTAATAATATAAAACACATGTATTAAAAAATGAACCAGAATGTGTATATGCCACACAGATCATAACTCAATCAATCGATGTTCTCGCATCACCACCTCTAGGGGTATATTAATCAACATGGAGCCTACCCACTACACTAGTATATGACCCACTATGAATCCCTACTACTGCACTTCCATGCTGGTATGGATTCTCTTGTCTCGGAGTACTATACTCACCACCTATGCAGATGCAGTTGGTAGAGCTCCAACTATCACCCTGATATGAGTTATGGTAGCCCCTTCCCCCAATTGGAATCGGTCTCAATCCTCCATCCATGCCCTGCTATCGAGGGTTCCTATAGAACCTCTTCATACTCCTTATTTTGCAACATGATAGACACTCAATTGTAGGCCAGGGGAATATACCCATCATGTATTGTGGCCTTCCACATTGATAAAAAACACTTCAACATCACATCAAATGGTTGATCAACTCATTTGACTAATCCTTAGGCTACCATCATGGTGAAATATTCCAAATGATGCTACAAGCCCTCGTAAATCACAACAATTGTCCTTCCAACTAGATCTGTATGTCCACCACCTAAAGCCTCCCTCATGTACCCTTTTGAAATAATGGTCTAATCCACCACCTTTGTAAAAATAATTAAAGAGAAGTTGTTAACATGGGATTTAATTTCATTTCTATATCCATCCAAAAAATATCTTTCCTTAGTGTATTCAACCCCTATCAATTCTGAAAAATGTGTTGCATGTTCTTGATGTGACCTATGTAATCCATCACTAATATAGTTCCCTTCACGATCCTTATAAAATCCACATCCTTATCCTATCTCGATTCTCTGGATATAATATTCTTGAGAAAATTCTCGTAGTATTACTTCTATGTAATACCATAATCCTACTGAGTTTGAACCAAGGTATCCAACATGCACTTCACCGGTCCCCGTAACATATACGTTGTAAACTATATTTTTTTCTTTATGAGTCTCTATGTGATCCAAAATGGTCTACATTGACTCTATCTAGTAATCTAAAGCCTCATTTTCTCACCCTAAAACATAAATTGTAGGTTTTTTCAAATGAAGTTATCTGGACATATCAAACATGCTCACCATAACAAGACCTATGTCTTGTTCCATCTTCTGTATAAGAAAGTCAAATCCCACATGGAACTGGTCCTCTCCCATTTTACCCCAGGTAATTGGGATCCCCTAATCATTTTTTGTAGGATCATTCTTGGTGACATCCTAATATCTCCCAACCAACACACATCTTGTTTGTGGAATTTATCTACAATTCCAAACACAATTCATGTAACATATAAAATAAATCATATATAGTTTACATAATATAACACTCCTCACTAGCTATAAACGACCCATTTCACACAAACTATCCTCATAGATATAATGAAATCTAGAACAATAAACTCAACTATACCACCCATGTTTCATGGATAACATGAGGTAATCCATCCTACATAGTAAAAATTATTTCATTAGATACCTTTTTTTAAAAACCATTTCCACACTCACAACATAAGTAGTTATTATGAGGAACAATTCCCATTTCACAGTATCTTACAACATTCATTTTTATCCTTCATAACACCCTTAACTTTACACAATTATTTAACCATTATTTTAAATTTTCAATTAATAAATTTATACAATCTTTATTAGACACCATTTTCTTAATGTTTTAAAGAAATTAATGGTAATTCTACCTATCATTCCCCACACACCCATCTTGTGTGTGCCTATAATGATGTAATCCACCTATATCCTTGGTTCTTAACTTAGGCATTAATGGAAAACCTCATTCTATTTCATCAATGTCAAAATTATCCTAACATAGTCACCTCACAGAACAAGAGCATCATCTAAAAGTGATACATCATTCAAATATAATAACACATATCCTGAACAAAAATTCCCACCATGGGTACTTGGGTTTTCCCTTATAAAAGGTATAGCTACTCCCAAGTATGAGCTCATCTACAATACCATCAATCATCGTAATCTCCCTTCTACCATCCTAAATACTATGTCATAAAAATGAACCATTATGAAACCACTATGTTATGTACCTGACCCATAAGCCACTCCACAATTCCATAATGTAGGTGAAAACATGGCTCAACCATGCCTCCCCACATGCCATAAATTTATAACTAATTGCAAGAATTTGATAAATCAGGAGGGAAGACTATATAATATTTTCCAGAGTAAGACACAATAGAAAAAAAAATTAAATAAGGGAAACAATATGCAATAAACAAGAATCATGATTTACCAAAAATCTCACAAATAGGGTACAAACCACAAGCAAATAATAAATATGCAATGTCATTCCAATAGTGACAAAGTTATATAATATCCAATAATATAGATAAATCGATGAACACATGAAATGGGTCTGAACTCCAATTCTATACCCTTATCCATAGAAAACCAAAGCCAAAATTACTTCCATAGCATGCGGTCTTTTACCATGTCCTAACCTATAACTAAGAAATCTTCTAAGGTACCCAATGGATGCCTAATCAGGTTGTGAGAAACACACAGTAAGACACAACCAATGGTGTTTAAAAAATATAATGTCTAAAAATATAATGTACAAAGAAATAAAATAAATGAAAAGGTAAAAAAATAGATCTCATATTAAATTAGATAAAAATATTCACATCCGCTATTTTAATCGCTTATTCTATATTCAATACATGATCCATGTGTTAGGAAATTACACATTTACTCAACATCCTAAAGAGTTAAATTAAAATGCATAAGGGAATAATTAATGTTCCCTATCTGACTAGGGAAAAAAATTCAATAAAAATTCATCACACATACAATGGTGCCTTGGTCCATATAGTCTCATAAAATGAAACTGTTAGGGGAATAGATCTACAATCCCCTTACCTGACTTGTGCATTATGTGGTGAGGTTTAGAGCCTTACTCTAACCTTACCTGTGGGTGTATATCCTTAAGACCATATCTAAAAAATGTTTAATCGATGTTTATGTTATTAGTTATTCATTATATATGTATACCAAATCAAAAACCATTTATATTTGTTACAAAAACCATCACAATTCATATTTATTAACATATAACCCAATATCAATCCTTAACTCATTAACACGTTTACCATTTAAAATGAATAACCCATTTAACCCATTTCTCATTTCATAATTTAACCCACTAAAAATATTCAATGATTCCCCTAAACTAACCCATTTAACATAATTCATCAATTCACATGCTGTATCCCATGTACACAATTTAATATTAATCTCATAAGTCATTATACACATTCACATTGTTCCATTTAATCATCTTTCACATTTTTACCAAATTCATTTCTCATCACCGATGAATAGAAACATCAAACATTAATGGGTTTTTATTATTTGATATATCTTTTCAACACATAAATAATGGGATCCATTTAAACAAATAAGACCTTTAGTCTTAACATTACAATTTTCCATGTCCGGGAATATTGGCGCACCCCATGGGTGGACCAAAATGGTATAATCAATCTCAATGAATCTCAAGGGGATCATGAGGTGTCCAAATCATTATTTATCCTAAAATATTACAAAATATTTCTATGGGAATCAAATATACATCAAGAGGGAAGAAATATCACAACCACATATGAAAACATCGATAACAAGACTATGGGAAATAACTTCTAAACAATCTACAATGAATCCATTGATTAAAATTCTCTTAGCCATATCCTTAAATCCATATTAAAGAACAGATTGAATCCCCCACATATAATTCCCAAATAATAGAGGGTTTTATGGCATCAAAAGAATAATAATTAATCCACAATTCCTAAGCCAGAAAAGAGAAACAAGTGGATCATTTGAATTAACCGTTTCTTTGATCTGAACCCAACCACACTCCAAACATACTAGAATTGATGGTTATTGAATATTAGTAATATTTGGTAGATCAATATATTCTGAAGTTTTTCTGGAGATGAAATGGTGTAAGAAATCGAGTGGAACACATAAAATATTGAGGGGTAAAATGGTAAATTTTTACGTTTAAATGAATACATGTTTTAGAAACATGATTTTCCAAACTGTGTGCCAACAGTGACTGTGCCTTTATCTAATATGGGTACTTTTCATGTGTTTACATATGAATCCTAAAATGTTTAAAAAACTATGAACCAATCATGCAATGCACACCTACCCAAAGATATACATTTGGTTTTCCCATTTTCCTGGTTTTGTGCAACCTATGCAACATGCACTAGATGGCCTGATTTCTATTTCATTTATATTCCAAACCCCATAACATAATATAGATTACACATACACCCAATAAAATTTTAATCAGCCAACATTAGGGGGGTCAGAATAAAAATTTTATTTGAACATTCATCTATGACGTCTGGTATCCAATAATAGGCCCTTTCATAATCATATGGATATGAAAACTATGTCCACACAAAAACCTATAGAAATGAAACCCATGTCCATGAGTAATGTTTTGAAAATAAAATATATCTCATGCATAACATATATTCCACATGAGTTATACATCTTTACCCAACTCATCGGAGGCAGATATAGGTACCAACAATAACATAATCAAAACCATATATATGTCTTCCATAAGAACACAAATCATTCTTTATATTAGAACCCATAAAAAAGATTTGATTTTGGAAAACATTTAATCATAACACAACTCATGTAAAAGAGACATGATTCATAAAGATAAACATAAAATTTTCAGAGAATGAATAAAAATAGTATCGATGAATCATATCCCTAGTAAAACATGTGTATCATCAAATAACATTATCTTAGATTAAAATATTTTTCATAGATCACTTAAAATATTTCTTAAGGAAAAAATCCTTTCCATTTTATAAAATAATTTTAAAATAAATAAATTTTAACAAACCTTTTTCATTTAAAATATCCTTCAAATGTTCTAAAGGATTATTTGAAGATTATTCTAAACACAATAAAAATATATTTTCATTAAAATTATCAAAATATCATTTAAAACACTTTTAAATAATTTTTAGAAAACATTCTTGTCATTGAAAAAATATTTCTAAATGAATAGTTAATAAAATTAATACACCTTACTATATCATGAAAAGATATATATTCTTGATATATCTTTTCAAATGTCAGTATATACACCTGGTAAAAGAATATTCGAGCGTAACATAACATGAGTCTCAATTAAGGAAAATTGAAAAACAATTTCTTTAAAAATTTGGTAACTTTTGAAAAAATAATCCCATGAAATATTTATAATAATGTGGATATATAAATACACATAAATTTGAGGATACAAATTACAGAATACAAAAATGGTTAGTATATAAACCTCATATTTGAAATAGGTGGTAATCATGGCTTGTATATCACAAAATATAAAACTGAGACAAAAATACCATACTGTATGTATGGACTCTCTTCGTACAAAAAAAACTCATGTATAATATATATAGGTTAATTTTACAGTTATTACAGTACCATATTCATATGTATAATACCATATATTATTTAAAAATGATAGTATGTTACCAACTTATTTACAATTCAATGTTTACATTCTTTTTTGGGTAATATATACTTTGTTTCTCACATATAGTTTGATTTGTTATTATTGGTACTCATATTTAGATCATGAGTTAATTACATAAAAATGATAATAAAGATATATGTTCATTATATATGTAATTGTTATTTTCTATAAAATATATAAATAGAAAATGAAATACAACATTCATGGAGATGAAAGGACATATGTACAAATGAATATTGTTTTTGGTTTTTTGTTTTATTGAAGGAATGTAATTTATATATAAATATATTAACATTATAGTGGAATTAATATTTCATATATATAATATATTTTTTATAAACCCATTTTTTATCCATTCCATGTATTTTTTGGTCGAATCACATCACCTTGAGGAGGTGGTAGTCCCGACATCCACAAATTAAGTAATCGTATTTAGAAAAAATGGAAGGAATAAAGGTAGGTTTTATTTAATTGTTACATAATAAGAAATAAATAATAATATACAATGTATATCATATAAAAATATTGTGTCTCTCATAATCCCCCACCATGATAGGTTGTAATGGAAAAATGAAAACAATTTTTTTAGGCGGTAGTTCTTCGTACACAAGAATGATAATTTCATTAACAAATTCATTGTTGTGTGTTTGAGTGTGTGTAGAAACCTTAATATAAAAACATCTCACTATATTTAGGATATTGGGGAAATTATAAAAAGATGAAATAATAATTAGTTAATGGTTTTATGAAAGAAATATAAGCACATCACTTATTGATGTAAGTTAAATCATCTTTTGGTGTCACCATTTTATATTCTCAAATGTACTCTGTTGGTTGCATTTTTTCCCAAATTAAGGACTCTAGGATGAAGGGAGGAATATTTAGAGGATATTTTAACAACTGTTTTGGTTGAAGTAAATAATTTTTTAATTTTGAATAAATGAAAATAAGAGTTTCTTTTTTATTAGAGAGTGGTGGTTCACTCTTAGAAATCATTAAAATATTAAGATTATATTAAAAATTATATTGTAAATTGATCGAAAAATATTAAAATAAAATATAGGATATTTTTGTCTCTAAATCCAATCATCCATGAAAAGTTATATTTTTTGACTAGTTTTTACTCTTTATCTTTTATCTTTAGCCCATATTTAATCTTTTTAATTCATACTTTGGTATCATATAATTTTTACTTTGAGGTTTAGTATAATTACAATCAAATTCGGAACAAACAATAAATGGGTCATTAATAAAATTTCAAGACAAATTACAATGATTTATAATAATTTTATAATAATGTTATTTTTTTATTATTTTTTAAAATAATATATTTTTAAATATATCATTGATATCAATTTTAGCACTCTTCATTATTATATATTTTTAAAATATCATAAAAAAATGATATATTTGAACCAAATATTATAGATCATAAATAAATTTTTAAATTCAACTATAAAATTTGAATATTCCATTATTTATATCAAATTACATAAAATATAAATATTTTTTATCAATTTTTTTATTTTCCATTTAATTAAACAATTACGGCATTAACATTATGTCAACAATAAAAGTAATTATTTTATCACTAAAATGTCATAAAAATTAACACAATATTGAAAAACATTATAAATTTTAAAATACTATTTATAGTCAAATATATCCCTTATAAAAACCAATATTAAAAAAATTTCCATTAAAAAAAAGAATGCCAAAATTGGCTTTCATTTGAATATAATGTTATAAAGGATATATTCCCATTCTAAATCCGATAAATGGTATATTAACTGATCATTTAAGTGGTTGGGACCAAAAATATTCATCCAATGAAATTATGGAATGTCTAACTGTATTTTAATAAAATTTCTAATATTTATTAACCTTAATGAGCTGATTTACCCTTAACTATGGTAAAAAATTTACCAAATCGCTATACATTGTTTTTACAAATAATTTAAAAACATATTTAATTAATTTAGAAATTTTGATTAAAAATAAATGCTTATATTTTTAAAATTCAAAAACTAAAATTTTATAAAATTAATTAAAAATTAATCCTCTTGACAGATTCAAAAAATGAGTTTTAAAAGTAAAAAGTCTGAAAAATAGAAATGATTTTATATCAAAATAAAATGTGAAATTTATTCCAATGACAGTAACTGGAATAAATTCTAATATTTCTATCACAATATACATTAAATCTTGTATAAAATACAATCTTCCAAAATAATCTAATTAAAAAAAAAGATATTTTCAATTAAAATACAGAATTTTTTCCATTTTCATCAAAAATGAATCATATCATTCAAAAAAAACAAACGTCCAAATTAAATTTTTGAAGTACTACTTCAATGAAAAATAATTTTTTTCTCAAATGTAATTTAAAAAATCTCAAAAACTATATTTAAAACATGTGATCACCTAAAAGGCTATGAAACTGATTTTTTTGTTTGAAAAAAATTCTTTTACATGAAAATTTTGATTTTTTTATTATATCATTTCTTTATATCACATTATATGATTGTTAATTATTATATTGAATATATTATATACATTCCAATAATATAATTCTATAGTATTGATTTTTTATTTATTGGTATAAACCCCACTTGTGCGCATTTAATTAATATTTCAAGAAAACATTTACATTTATTTTTAAATTGTTTCCAATTCATTTATAATTACTTTTTCATAATATCATAATTAATTGAGTCCTCTTCATAAATTCCATTCTAATGGTTATGATATAATAGTCACTTTTACATAGGTATAAAAATAAAATGATGTTTAGTAGACACGCAGTGTTTTTTAATCATGTTAAACCATCATTACATGTATTTCTATCTTAAATTGGTGTATTTTATAAAATAATACATAAAATACATATATTTATTCATGAAATAAAGTTCATTAAAACTCCGAGTTTTAAAGGATATTTTTTCGAATATGTTTTGACTTATTATTTTTTTCATCATATGTCGATTATTATTTTATCATCTCCAAAATGTAAATCATACTTTAATTATCGTATATATTCATTATATATATATTTATAATAATCCAAAATAATTTTATATAGGATATCTAAATCACCATTCTGAGAAAGGGTTCTTCGAACGTATGCCAAATTGTTACTTCCTTTTCTATAATGGATTTCAAAGAATGAAATGTATATTATATATATGTATATTATATTCTAAATAAAATATTTGTTTCATATATGGGATATATTTTTATTAATATCATTATTAAAAAATTCTATTTATATCATGAATGAATCACATCACTTTGATGATGTGGTAGTCCACACATTCAGAAACGATGCCATCGTATTCCCAAAAAATATATGGCATGAAGTTATAGTTAAATAAAATGTTCCAAAATAATAAAGACATTATATATACTATATAATTCATATATAATCTATATATCCATATATATTTCCCTCCATGAAATGTGGTAATGGAAAAAAGCACAACATTGGATTGTGAGGTTGTAGTGTACCGTACACACGAACCATGACTGTGTATTCCATTTGATTGATACATGTGAATGTTTTGGTAAAAATCATATCATAAAAGAACCAATTATATTTAATATACTATGGTAATTATATAATAATTATATAAAAATAATTTTTGTGGGGGATAAGTAAATGAAACAAATGTTATCGTTGATTAATGCTTCTTCCTATATGAGTAACTCCTTTTGGATAATACTGAAAGAATTTCTTGTTTCAATTGACCCAACATGAGTATTCTAGGATGAGGAAATAGTAGTTTTTAGACTATTTAGGCATGTTTTTATGCAAAAAATGCTAGTGATGTGTGAAGAAATGAGGTGGGTGATTGCCTTTTTATACTGGAGGGGGAGTGTGATTCAAGTAAATATAAAATGGAAAAACATATTGAGTGGTATACCTTACACCATGTGCCTATAATAAAGAATTATATTATAAAAAAGGATTATAGGGTCGATATATTTCCATAAAATGTAATTTGTACAAGTTTCTAGGTCATTTTGTCCCTTAAGATTAATTTTATATCCCTTGTAAAGCTAATTTTTCTCTTAGTTAGTGTAATTAATTTGATTTAATTTCAAAAATATATTATGTCCAAATTTTTTTGATACTAGACATTATACTTTTATTATTATAAATATGGAATCCATTTTTTCAAATTCCTATCACATTAGGGGATGAAAGTAATTGAAATTTAATCTCACTAATGGGACGACAATGTAAGTTTTTAATGAAAAATTATTTCAATGTTTCAAATGTTTAAATATCCAATTACAACATGAAATTTATTAAAATGAACAATATTGTAAGAAAGGGTATAATATATATCTAATTATACTTTAGAAAAATAAAAAATTATTTCACTATATAAATTAATGAGATGAAAATGTTGTTTACAAATAATAATCATTATCTTCAGTATTCATCAACATATGAATATTCAAAAAAAATAAAAGAAGACATCCAACGTTAATTTGACATAATTATTTATTAAATGATATTTATTTTGAAAATTAAAATTTATTTAATTGTCAACATTTATTTTTAAAATGGGTGCAATATAAAAAGGCCGTAACATTTGATTTTTTGGGAAAATACTTTTTTAAGTGTGAAAGTAGATTTATTATTAACTTTTTAATATCAAATATATTGGTTGAATAAAATAAATAATTTTTTTGAATATATAATATATATATTTCATTAATATAAATCACAAATAGTAATTAAATTTTTTTATGATAAAAATAATTTGGAAGCATAAAGATAGTTTATAATAAAATAATTCCATATATATTCAATTGGTTTTGATATTTACTTCATTTTAGTTGATAAATAATGTATTAACAAATAAATTTATAAATTATTTATTTTTATTTATAATAATCAATACAACATCTAGCTTATATCTTATTATATTAAACTATTATATTTTAATAATATATTTTTGTTTCGGTAAAACATTTTTTTGCATGGAAAACAAGTCATAGAATAAATTAGTTATTGCATGTGACATAAGACATATCAGTATTTTTTCATTAAATGCTATAGAATACATTAAATTTAAATAATTAAAATTTTAAAAAATCCTCAAGAGGTTAAATTCGTTTCTTTCTTGGTGTTTGATTTTGTTCACGATATCGAATAAAAAGTTTTTTTAGAATTTAAAGGTAGTCCATTCTCCTCAACATAAAAAAATTACATCCACGTAATTTAAAATAAAAATAATGTTAGTTATATTTTTTATATTTCAAATTTAATTTTATAAAAAAACTCATTTAATAATATTTCTTATAAAATATCTTCTAATTAATAAATATTGATAAGTACAAAGTTCACATGGAATAAAATATAATTATGTTTCTACATAGGAGAAAATTTGTAGAATGTGAAAATGTAGACTTAAAGGAAGAGCATAAATATTTATAGGGAGTGATTTATTACATAGATCACATACAAGTGAAAGACCAATGTAATGTTTATGGAAACAAAACCATAAATATGTGATGATTTAAAATACCATCAGGTCAACAAGAAAACATGGTTTTAAGATTACCTTTTTTAAGACACATTTCCAAATGATAAGGAACTATTTTATTCACCCAGAATTAAGGAAATATATATTGATGCCACAGTTGAATTTCATATGAACGAGTCAATCTTATTGTTCTTCATTTATCAAATAATAGTTCATATGTTACTCCATAAATGGATATATACTAGAATTAACCCCTTTTTAAAATGCACTAAAATTTTCATTTAATGGCCTATTATACCTACAAAACATTAAATATATTTATCTCTAAATATTTTCCAAACCCAATATAATTTATACATTAATATATAATAAAACAATTAAATACTAATAGTTCTTTATTAATATTAATTTATCATTTTTAGATAAAACAACAGTAGATTAACCAGTACATCATGTAAGCTAGTAGTAGGTGTGAATCCCTTATTGTCTTTTAATCGTCGGTTCAAGCCGCAACAACATTCCGAATTTGATAGGTTGTCACCTGGAACAGAACTTCCCCTATTTCTAAACTAAATTAACATAATTCCAAAATAATTCCATTAAATATGAATGAAATATTTTAAATAATGTTAATTAATAAATATAATTTCCCCTATGATTTTCAATAAAAAATATTTTTAAATCCAAATAATCTTATTTGACTATTATTGTAATGATAGTAATGATAATAATAACACAAACTATTATCAAAAATTAAACTCACGTCTAAAAAATTTAATTTCATTATTCTTCCAATACATCTCCCAATAAAACATGTACTAAACCAATGATTTGAATTTCCCTAAATTTAATCCATAATATCCTTGAAATTTGTAGAATCCCATCACATAAAAACTAAAAGTGGTGTTTAATACATATAACTCATGATCAACCTTACTATGATAATATTTCTATGGTATATATAACTCATATTTAAATGAATATATTTTTGTTTCAATGATAATCCTTAATGACTATCTAACGGTTATGTTTCATAATAAATGTTTTCCTGAATCAAGTTCCCTAGGATTCTGCTAAACTTCCCTTAGTACTGACTATAGAGACCCATCCCTATTAAGACTTATTATGGTTTCTACTACCATTATATTTTCATGATTATAATGAATAAAATCTTGAAGGGTCAAATAGTTTAGTAATATCGGTAAACTAGATATATACTTGATTATTATATTAAAAATGAATACACCATTTAAAAAATAATTTTTATTTCAGACGTAATAACATTATTCCCACTTTGTATATCATTTCAGATCCTTCCTAGTACACTATAAAGAATTAATGCAGAATGGAAAAAATAATCGTGATATAAAATACTCAGTAAAGGGAATTTACAATAGAAAAAACAATGAATCAATTCGAATAGTCAATATACTATGATAAATAACTAAACACACATGAAATATAATCATTAAACTATTTGGGATTTAATAAAGAATATGGAAAGGTAAATAACTGAAAACACATGATATATAATCAATAAACAGATAATAATGTGCATAAAAAATACTTCACAGTATGTAACACCCCAAGCTTCCACGGTACGCTTCTTTTGAATAATAAAATAGCGTGTGTTGTATGCAACATCGTGTTTTAACACACCATAACCAATCAAACAAGCTGTTATGAATAGTAATACCCAAATTTTGAAATTTTATAATGTTTATCTTTCAAAATGGACTTCATTATGGATTCTGAATATCATAATTAGTCTATGGTTAATTTTTTTTATTTTTCAAAAAACATTCAATTTCTGATTAATAGTGAAAAACACAGAGTTATGGTTTAAAACAGAATTTTAATTTAAAAAATTATTTTCTTTATTGAAATTTAATTTAGTTCCATATATATATAATACCTATATATGTTCAATTTAATTCATTGGAGTGAGTTTATAAAAATTTTAGATATATAAAAATTATATTGAACTTTTTACCGTCTTTTACCCACCTCCTAAGAGTGTTTGAAAATTTATATAAAACATAATTTTACCACTTCTATGAGTTGATTTTCAAAAATCTGAGGGATACGGTTGATATTAGTAAGAAAAATTTGGTTCAACAAGAGGAAAAGAATTTTTGGGGAATAACAACTTTTTTATTTTATTAACCACGGTTAAATGTAAATATGGAAATTAAGATTAAAAATGATATTATTATTCTCCTAAAACATGTCCTAATTCTATTGGATAAATATAATTCGACCAAAAAAACATTCAGAATAAAATACGAGCCTCTTTGGTCAACCTGGATAAATTAGAACATTTAATATTATTTTATTTAAAGAAGAGTTAAAAGATTTAAAATTAATGTTTAATAACTGAATCATTTTTAATATAGGGTTATAAATAAGATAAATTCAACTATAAATATTCATTATAAAGATAAAACTATTTCTTACATAATGTAATTTTATTTATAATTTTTAGACATCATATAATTTAATTAATTTATTACACAATGATGTTGCAGTAATTACCTAATTAAATAAATATTAAAATAATTAATATTATAAATATACAAATAAATTTAATTTGAGACTTTTTATGAATTCCAATAATTTAATAGGTTAATATGACATGTTAGTGTTGGTTAGATGAATTTCATTCTTAGTAATAATTCTGTTATGAATTTATCAAAAACAAAATTTCAAATAATGTCAAAATTGAAATAAAGGAGTTTTTAAAACAACGATTATATTATTAATTTATATTGTATTCCTAAAAATATAAGGTGTGACCAAAGGTCTTTAATAATATTATATATGTCATTAATGAACAACTTGAGGTTCTCTTTTAAGTTTATAGTATGTTCATTAACCATATAATATAAAAATACAAAGAGACATGGTAAATGTCAAACTATATAACTAAGAGTTAAATATAAAAGATAATGTTAATATAGAGACTCCAAACTGTCTAAAACCTATTGGTTTAGTGGTTTTCGACCCATACCCAACTTATATATTAACGAAATATTTTTTTATCCATTAGAAATAGAAAATAATTTTATTATAAAATAATATTTCTATCTTTTCGTAAGGTGCCCCTCACCCCTCTTATAAAAGGGAACTCCCCTTCATTCAAATTAAAATATTCAAAGACATTTGGATCGGGAAATCCCTGCCCAAATACCATCTCAACTGTTCTACCTTAATCTTAGAGTCCTTCCATTAGTCAGTAATCAAACCTATGGAGCCCTTTTGATTAAATCAAAAGGAAGAACCTGAAGAACAGGTAAATATTTTAATCACCACTTTCAAGTTCATTTCTTATTCCACTTCTACTTTCTTTGTTGTTTCCATTCAAAAATAATAAATCCAGTTTATTAAATATACAGGGATGTGATTATAAATTTGGTATAACCATATTCATTATTATATCCATCGTTTGAATGCCATGTCACCATACGTGTGTACATACGGCTTATCGTCTCCAAGTCGTGGTGTAATTGTTATTTAATACATTATTATTTGGAAGGGTATATTAATGATACATAATTGATGTAAATAATAAATGTAACATGATAATGATTCTGTATATATTATATACCATCAAATTATATTTTATTTTAATATCAAAATAATTATATTCTCACTCGTGCGTATGTACGGATAACCGTATCTACGAACGTGATTAGATTCATTCCCCATCGTATCCATTCAAGAATAATTTTCATTTTATTATTAAAAATATTATTTAAAGGCTTGATATCATTCTGGATATGAAAAATATATATCTCATCCATAAAAAATATGACTCACATATCAAACCATATAATGGAAAATGAATCCCTTAACTCTCGAAACAACGACAATACTAAGATATTATTAACAATTCAATGTTAAAAGATCATATATTATATCATATTAATGTATATGAATCTGGTATAATTTAATAAAAATTATTTTACCATTATATAGGAGGTTAAACTACCCTTGACCAAGTAAAAGTACAAGGTGAAGGTTAATTTTACAATCAATTTATTATCCGAGGTTATTTTTACGTAAGTATCTACTGGGAAGACTTTATCATCCACATCCATGTTTCTTCAAAATGTAATTCAAAACATTCTTAATATTTTATAAAATATGGGTTAAAGTCATTTATACCCTTTTTTTACTTTTTATATGATGTTTATAAATTAATATTTCTCTCTTTTTTCAAATTTGGCCCTTTATAACCTTTGTAACAAACATAATGTAATAATGTCTTTTTAACTTATACAGTGGGGGAGGTTATTATCCACCATTATGACATCATCAAAGAATCCCTTATAATCTTATAAAAGTATTTCTTAAATAAATGTTTTCTTTTAAATGATTTCATAATAGAAAGATGCATTTCTTTCAAATAGTTTCATTTCATATATGTCAACATCCTTTGGTATATTTTCATCTTTTTGAAGTTTATTTATTATGTTACAAATATTTCATATTGTATTGAAGGTTTTGTGATATGTTAGACTGTGGATCTTTTATTTCATTCCATTCATGTTTATAGATAAAGTATTGACAGTTCATATACTAGTTTCAATACGAATGTTTATGTTATGTTTAAACCTTTTCATATGAGGAATGCATTGGATAGAGTATGTGACGGGTGGAGCCCGCTATAGCTCCTCGATGGAATAGTAGGTATAAAGAGACAAACTAGTGTTTTGGAACAAGGCCTAGACTAAATCTTATTTGTAGTATTGGATCAAGGCCTTGACTATGTGGTTATTAAAGTATGGCATTATGCATTCCAACATTATGAAAGTGGCTATTGATATTGCATGTGATTATTCGACTAGTAGAATATCAATGTGAGTAAGTAAATGGAATTATTTTGATTTATATTTTCCATATTATGACGATGTTGGTTTTGAAAAGGTTTTAGTTTTACTTTTATACATTTCTTTAAATGCTTATGCATATTTATGAAATTTTCCGTTATATTTTTATCCTTACGGAGCATCTGTCCTAACCCCTTTCTATGTTTTATTTTTCCTAGGATGAAAAGAAGTATATTATGACTAACCTATTGGGATAGCCTATGTGATCTCAGTGTTGTATATGGAAGAAATTTTGTTGCAGTTTTCCTTTTTATGATGTAATGCAAACCATATGAATGTATCTAGTAGTTCCAAAGCTACTAAACTAATCATCCATTTGAGACATGATGTTCTGTAATCATGAAAATGTAATATAATAATGCACTGAAACTACTTAACTGGGTTCGGGGCATTACAATTGGTATTAGAGGATGATTAGTTCAAACCTTGGAAACAATATTTAAATAAAATCTAATGAGAGAACATATCCCTAAGATAGATATTGAGGACTAGTATAGAAGAAGATCCAATAATATTGGTATTGTAGAGATTTTGTGTGTCTTACATGCAAATACATCCCTGTCTGGATACGAGCAGGTAGAGGAAGCTTTGTCATAGATGTGCCTAAGGGTAAAACCCAAAAACACCGCTTTGATATAGACTCAAACGGGAACTAGTGTACAACAATAGGCCTTGCTCCACTCTGGGTTACAACACTCCCAGGAGATATGCGTTGGATAATTCACATTTTCATTACAAAAAATTATGATGGGATTATGAGTATATACATTCTCAAAGAAAACATTTTTCAGATTATAGACTATATCCATAAACTGTTCAATTTCTGTTAATTTTTTACAAGTTTAGATTTAAGTATTGTGATTCATAAACTAATATAGTTTATGTCATTGTTAATAAATGGATCCTAGTGGAAGGAATGGAAACTGTATCAATGTATGTACTCCATGTAGGGATTTTGCTTCTAATCAAGATAATTATAGTGGAGCTTGTGATGTTACTGGTGTTGATCAGCTAATCACCATACTGGGACAACTCACTCATGTTATGAATAATAACATTACCCATATAGAGCATGGAGTATCAATGATAGATTGCTTTATGATTCAATAACCACCAACATTCAATGTGGGTACAAATCCACTAGAAGCTGAGAAATGGCTAAATTCCTTAGAAAACATATTGCATGCCTTGGGGAGTAGTGAAAGGGAAAACATTGTTATAGATGTTTACCACCTCAATTGAGATGATTATCAATAATGTTAATTTATTTAAAACACAAAGGAATATAATGATGTATCAAATATGGAATGGAGGGAGTCTAAAGAAATTTTCATAGAAACATACTCTCCTCATGACCATCGAGGAGATATGGAAAGACAATTTCTGAGTCTGAGGAAAAAGGATGATGAGAATATCACAAAGAATGAAGATAAATTTACATGGTTAGTGAGGCATGCTCCATATTATATACATAACCCAAGAAGTAAGATTGATCATCTATTTTATGGTTTAGAACTATTTCTCCATCAAGCATTAGTCTCACAATCCTTCTCGTTATATGAAGACATTTCTCATGTGCTATCAAGATAGAAAAATAATTCTCTAAGTGTTACGACTTTAAATCAATGCAAGAGAATAAGAGATCTGGTAAAAACTCTGGAAATGGAAGTAAGGGGATAATGGGAAAATTTGAATATCCATCTTACACTAAATGTGAGAAGAAACACCCTTTTACTTTCCTAATGGTAATGGGAGTTTGTTACAAGTGTGGTGAAAAGGGACACCAAGCACGTGATTTCTAGGGGAAGAAATAGGATGTCGATGATGAATGCTACAATTGTAGAGAAATGGGTAATGATGTGAATGAATGTCCTAAGAATCATGGGAATATACCTTAGAAAAGGCCAGGTGATAAGGGCCAAGCTTCTTTTATCACTACTGCTGAGGTTGAAGCTCTAAAAGATGTGGTGGCAGGTAATTTAGTGGTGTCCTCACGTTTAGAAAATTCTTTATTTGATTTTGGTTCGTCGCATTGTTTCATATCATCATAGTTTGTTAAGAAAATTAGATATTTCCAATTTGATTTAACAATGGAGTTTGCAGTCAAAACTTCTAAGAGAAGTATCATTACAACAATGTATTGATAATCAGTCCTGATTAGGGAATATAAATGTTTTTTATTTCTTGATATCATCGTCATGCCCATGATGGAATTTGGTATAATCCTTGTTATGGATTAATTTTCAGACCATGATGCAAAAATTTATTATATGAAGAAGGAGGTTACAATTTTATTATGACAATGATAAAGAACACCATATCTTTATAGAAGAATCTTCTCCACCTAATTCTTATCTTGATCCACCCACGGTAGCTCACCTAAATTCAATTATTGAGGAAGAAGAGAAGGAAATAACTTTGGGTGAGGAAAAAGAATGTTCTAAATAGTGGATGTACCTATTGTGATAGAATATGTTGATGTGTTTCCAGAAGATTTACCTGGACATCCTCCAGAATAAGAAATTTTGTTTTCAATTGACATTATTTTTGGTTTTTGAACTAATTTAATAACTAGAGGAATTGAGTAATAAAGTATTTATTCTCCCTAGTGTTTCTCCATGGGGAGACACTGTCCTTTTTGTTAAGAAAAAAGATGGATCTATGAGGTTGTGCGTTGACTATAGGGAGATCAATACTATAAAAATAATGAACAAGTACCCATTTCCTCACATTGATTATTTACTTGACCAACATAATGTAGCTCAATAATTTTCAAAGATTAACCATCGGTCTAGATATCATCTGTTGTGTGTGAAGAAGGAAGACATTCCGAAGACAGCATTCCGAACCTGGTACATGCATTAGGAGTTTACAGTAATGCCTTTTGGATTGTCTAATGCTCCATCTGCCTTCATGGATCTAATGAATAGAGGTTTCACGGAATATCTTAATGAATTTTTTAATGTATTTATTAATTATATCTTTGTATAATCTAAAATCAATGAAGATCAGGGAAATCACTTGTGTATTATCTTAAAGACACTTAAAATACATGAATTATATGGGAAGTTTAGAAAGTGTGAATTATGGATTCTAGAGATTTGATTTCTTGGCCAAATTGTCTCTAAGAATCGAATCTCTATTTATCCTTATAAGACAATGTTAATCCAAGAATGGCTGGCACCAAAGAGTATAATCGAGGTACACAGTTTTATTGGATTAGCAGGTTATTATCGACGTTTCACCGAGAATTTTCCCCGGTTGGCGAACCCATTAACAAAGGTCACATGAAAAGGGGTTAAATTTGTTTGTAAAAAAGACTGTGAAGAATGTTTTGAAGAACTGAAGGGAATTTTATTCAATGCTCATATATTTACTCTACCATAGGGGAATGATGGGTTTGTTATTTATAGTGATGCTTCAAAAAATAGACTTGGTTGTGTCCTTATGCAGAATGATAGTGTTATTACCTATGCATCACTACAGATAAAAATTCATTAGTAAAACACTGATACTCATGATCTTTAGTTATCAGCTGTAACAATTTCTTTGATGATTTGGAGACACTATCTTTATGGTGAAAATGTGATATATATACCGATCACAAGAGTTTGAAGTATATTTTCTCACAGAAAGATCTCATCATGAGGCAAATTTGATAGACTAACTACTCAAGGATTATGATTGCACTACACACTACCACCCAGGGAAGGAAAATAAGGTGGCAGATTCCTTGAGTAGAAAGGATCATGGAGTTTTGAGCAAGATGAGTGTCTAAAAAGATCCTATATTTATAGATCTATTAAAGAGGGATATGGGAATCACCATGGAAGGTGAAACATCAATACTTTTTCAAATGGTTTTCTAAATCATATTTACTATAAAGGATACAGAGTTATTAGACCACTATTGAAGAGTTTCAAAACAAAAGATTAAAACTGTTAATGATGGGAGATTAAGTTACTTTGTGTATGATGGTGGAATTTTCAAATTTGGGAAGAGACATTGTGTTCCCGGTATACCTGATCTAAAATGGGAATTGTTGGATGATTCTCATAGTTCCAATTTCTCTATACACCCTGGTAGCACTAATATTTATATAGATTTCAAGTAAAATTTTTGGTGGGGAAAAATGAAGAGGGAGATTGGTGATTTTGTGTTAAGATGTATGGTTTTTCAAGAAGTGAAAGCTAGAAGCCAACAGCCTTGGGGAGTCATACATCCTCTTCCCTTGCCTGAGTGTAAATGAGATGATATAATGAAGGACTTTGTCATGGGGATACCAAAGACTCCTATAAGGAACAATGCAATATGGGTCATTGTTGATAATCTTACCATGTTAGAATATTTTAGTTCTATAAGAGAAGATTTTCAACTTGAACATTTAGAAAAACTATATATTAATGAAGTTATAAGACTTCATGGTGTGCCAAGATCTATTGTTTCAGATCATGATCTTCATTTTACGTCAAGATTCGGGAAAATTCTTCAGAATTCCTTGGATACTATACTTCGTTTGAGCACTGCCTACCACCCCCAAACTGATGGATAATCAGAACGGACTATTAAAATCATAGAAGACATGTCGGTATCTTTCTCACTTGACTTTCAAGGTATATGGGATCAATATTTTCTCCTGGTAGAATTTTCCTATAAAAATAGCTTTTATTAAAGTATTTAGATGGAACTATATGAAGCGTTATACTTAAAGAGATTTCGCACACCAACCTATTGGGATTATGTTGGTGAATGAAAACTCAAAGTCCTAGAACTTGTGGAGGAAATAATGGAATATGTGAAGGTAATACAAAACCACATCAAAGAATATCAAAGTAGAAAAAAGTTCCATGTTGATAACCGAAAAAAGATTTTGAATTTTAGGTTTGAGATCATGTTTTCATGAAGGTATCTCTAAGGAAAGGTGTTGTAAATTTTGGTAAGAAGGTTAAATTCAGTCCTAGGAACATAGGACCTTTCAAAATTCTAGAACAAAATGGGGATGTAGCTTACCGTTTGGCAATGCCGCCAAGTCTCTCCAATGTTCACGATGTGTTCCACGTATCACTATTGAGAAAATATATTCCTGACCCAAAAAATGTTGTAACACCCAGGTAAATAAAGAATATGACATTTTTATATTTATCCATATTTGTGAATAAAATATTAATATTACTTTAAAGGGAACGCTATGCATGATGGCTTACCCAATACGCAACAACAAGTTCCGTTGAAATCTTACGTTGCGCTCTAATAATAAAATAATTTTATTTTAAATGGTAGTTAACACGTAGCCATTGTTTTGGAGGGAATGTATAGAAATAACTATAATATGATTATATATGTTTTTTCAATGTTTTTACATTTTTCCAATAAAATATAAAGGCTTAAAATAAAAAATGAATTCAATTTTAGGCATAGATACTCTAATATTCACTAAAGGTCAACTTATCGCCTTTTCTTGGAGAACCATCTTTAAATATTGTTTTGGTCACTCTTATAATTTCTATTGGACCAAATAAAACTATTCTTTAGAATCGGGACATCAAAATTTACTTTGTGTAAATTTTTGGTACTTTTCCGATAAAGTTCATTTTTTTAATAAATAGTGAAAAATGTTGTATTTTAATTCAAAACCACTTTTTAATATAATTTATTTATACGATTAAATTATGTTTTGAAATGTTTTTAGAGTATAATTAGAATATATTTTTACCATTTAATCTAATAGTGGTCATGGGAATTAATTTCACTTTGAAATTGGACTTAAACTAGTGTCAATCTTTTGATATATATTGTTTCATAAAAACACGCTATTGGTTTTGACAGCAGGAATTAATTATTAAATTAATTAACGCAACCTATTTGTTTGTAATTCTGTAAAATAGACACCATTTTTGAATTCAGAATATCAAATATAGCTTAGGGTGAATTTTTGGTATTTTTTTGAAAAACTTCAATTTTGATGAATAGTGAAACAACTAAGTGGTAGTTAAACTAATTTTTCGTTTAAATGAATCTTTGATGCTTATGTGATTTTATTTGAAAAAAACCTACATACATGGTTGTCATTAAGAAGTAAAATGTGGTTCAATGAAATAAAAGTAATTTTTGGTGAATAGTAACTTTTATGTTTTACTAATGGCGCTTAAAGGTAATTAGTGTAATTTAAGGTAAAAATAATATTTTAATAATATGAAATGACCTTGAAACATGTCCTACCCTTATTGGATGAGTCAATTATGACCATTAAAATCCATGGGTGAACTTGGGGACCCCATGGAGCCACTTTGGTAGTAAAATGACATTAATATCTTTTTATTTAAAGTTAAGATAAAAATGTCACAAACATGAGTTGTTTTACTAAAACAATTTTTAAATGGGGTTATACAAGTCAATATTTATCCTATAAACATTCATTAGAAAACTAAAAATAATTCCTACATCATGATATTTGTTTTATAATTTTTAGACATTAAATAAATTAAATTATTGATGACATCATGATGATGCAGCGATTACCTCAGTATTTAACGATTTAAATAAAATGGAAAGATAATGTAAAATCTAAGAACTAAACATTTCCAAAACCTATTTTATGGATGGATTTAAAAAAATTATCACCTTATCCTATAAACACATAAATGTGGGACCATTAAAATTCAAAACTCATTTGAAAATAAAGTAACATTTTATAACTTTCCAAGAGTGCCCCTCCTCCCCTATTATAAAAGGCCCCCACCTCTACCACCTTACCCACACCTCTCAAGCCTTTGGCTTGGACAAACCCTGCCCTTTTTGTCTCTTCACATCCCTATCTTACTCCTAGAAGCCTCACATTGGGCAGAAGTCTTCTCAAGGAAGCCTTTGATCTCAAATCAAAGAGACTTACCCGATTTTGAGGTAATGTCTTCACTTGTGTTCTTTTGTTTTATTTTGCTTATCCAACCCCCTAAAATCTTTTTATTCATTTCTTTTGTGACAAATAAAGTATCTTCAATATACTGGGATGTTGTTATAAGAATCATTCGAGATACACTTACACACACCTACATCTAATGGTTAAAGAACATACAGTTTCTATGGATGGCGAATTTTTGCCTCACGAAACGATGATTGTTCAATATTTTTCTCACACCTTCAAAGGTGGCCATTAAGATGTCACTATATTTATATATGATATATAATATGTTTATTTTTTCCTTAAGCTTATTTATTTTTCATTTATGGCATACCTCTATGTCTTCCATTATGGGTATATGCGATATCTTCATTTTAGGAAGTGCGGACTACCGCCCCATCAAAGTGATTTGATTCGATAATGCCATATGAGGGACGTATAAAGGATGGATTTAAAGTTATTATATATGATGTTATACTGTAATTATAATATACCTTTATATAATTATTATTTCATTCCATTAAAATATGAGATACAAATGAAAGTAGCGTTCATGTGTACGTACGGCTTACCGTTTCCATTAACGGTGCATTTCATTTCTTATCCCCAAATGTAATGTACTATTATAAGTACATATATATAATGGATATATATGATGTATGTTACATATAATATGTTAATATAATTCTGTAATTAAAATATACATATCTCTCATTTATTTTTAATTCCATTAAAATGACATAGAAATGAAAGTAGCCTTCATGCGTACGTACAGCTTACCGTCTCCATAAATGGTGCATTTCATTTATTACCTCTAAATGATTATGTAATATTATAAATACATTTATATTCTGGATATATATGATATATATGATTTCTAAATCATGAATATCATTCTGGAAATAATGTACATTTGACCACACAAACAACATGTAATTGTAGAAGTCTACTTTCGACTTAAGGACCAAATATGGACAAAACAAACATTATTAACTTAAATGATTACATAATGTTTATAACATGGAAATAAGTGATATAAAAGGAATAATTAACTTGAAAAAGGTTCTTAAGAAAGTATAAATTAACTCGTGTTTATTATTTAGGACGTTAAAGAACGATCGAGTCATGTCGGACCCAAGGTATGGGATCCAACCTCTCCCGTTCTTTTTAAGTACTCTCTTTTATGTCATTTCTTTTATTCTCATATTTATTCTGATTGGGGATGTTCTTTTATATTCCTCATTCTTTAATTTTTATGTTAATATTTTGGGAGACCCTATTTGATCTCATCAAACCATTTTTTGAAGTTTTAAGTGGCGCCATTAGGCTGCCGAGTTTTCGTAAGGGATTTTTCATCTCACTTTTATTCTCGTGAGATTTATGCTACATTTGCCACAATTTTCTTTGGGTGGTATATGTACTGCCCATTATTCTACTCTTTTAGTAAAATACTTTTGTTATGAGTATTTACATCAATGTTTTATTGCCCTTCTTTCATGGGGTGTATGTTTCGAAAGTTACCCAAGTCAGTAAGGTAACCTTTCACCCTCCTATTTTTAAAAGACTTCTTTTGTTATGTATTTTAATTCACATAATATTACGTTGGGATATGTTCTTATATATCCTTATTTATGTAGATTTTATGTCCAAGTGATGAGAAACCATTTTCTCTCTCATCAACTCATTTTCTGAATTTTAATGTGACGTCGTTAGGCTGTCGGATTTCTGTAAGGGAGCTTCTTAACCCACTTTCAATTATTTGGGTTAAACCTCTACTTCTTGATTTTATTATGCCAAGATTATGTGTAGAATCTCTATATTGTAATTTCCACAAACATTTTTGTGGATATACTATTTCTAAACATAATCATCTCATTGATAAATTATTACGAAATTGTATGGAAATCAAAACTCAATCTCATTTCATTGAGTTAAATATCTATGTCATTGGTTTTGTTTTTCCAAGATTATGTGTGAATGACCTATGATTGTTTCACACTTAATATCAACATATATTGGGTGTATTTATATTTCTCACACATAATTATTCGATAGATTTATCCTTAATTTAAGGATACCATCTTTATAATAGATTTCATCTCAATTTACATTTCCATTGAGACATCATTGTTATTATGCACCAATTCACTCTTATATGGTGTGTATACTGTCCTTTGGAATATTATATCATGAATACCTTTATTCTCATGATATTATAAATTTCGGATTAAATGTTATTCCGAAATTATTTGTATTTAAGAGTCTCCCATTTTTTTAAAAACTCTTTTACAAAAATATCGTTTTAAATTTTTTAAAGATTCATTATTTTAAATCATTATCTTTAATATCCATCTTTTCAAAATGGTTTTCAGTATTCATTTTTATGGACATTAATGTTTTTAAATGATAATTCCATTAAAAGCTTCAAAGTTGTATGGGACACTTTGATTCAAAAATCTCTTTTAAATGGTTTTTGAAAATGGATTGATTAACTCAATTATCTGGGAATTAATTTTTGTGATTGCAAATGAAATGTTGTTATTGAAATGTTTATATTTTATATATTTTATGTGTAATGATGGTACATGGACATTTTACGGGTGTTTACGTGATAAACCATATGACGGGTGGTGCCGTGAATACCAGGACGGGTGGTTACATTATAACCTCCAATGCAATGGGTATGGAAGTTGGCCGTATGGCTATTCCATTAAGTGATTTGTGTGGAAGTCGACCGTATGGTTATTCCACTTTAGTATGTTTATGTCCCAAGTTACCTTTATATGTTATGTGTCCTTTATATTTGTTTTATGGTAATCTATTTGTTACAAAAAGGGTAATTAATGATCTTTTATCCAATGAAGAGTATTTTCTAATTCCTAAAAATGAAAATTATTACTTTGATAAAGTATTCATGGTTTACTGGTTGTTTTGAAAAACTAACAGTTTTCCTTCTTTGTGTATCCCTTACTGAGCTTTTTATGCTCAGCCCAAGTTTTTGAAATTTTATTCACAGGACTTAAAGTGGAATAGGGTCAAGGATGAGACCAAGGAAAAGTCATGTTATCTAAAACATTGAAGTAGACCTGTTTCTTTTTAAGAGATTTTATTTTATGGAAACTTAGTAGAAATGTATACTTTGTAATCTTTTGAGATTTAACAGGTATGTCCAAATTCTCTAAAACTCTAAACCTAAAAAGATCCTCAATGTTAATTATTCATTTAATTCAATATTAATTAAGGTTTAAGGTCGGGGCCTTATACATGTACTCACCTATGAGGAATTACAACAGGAACCCGATCTGTCTTATTGTGAAGAGCATGTCAAGATTCTTGATACTAGTGAACAGATGCTGAAAAACTGGATGAATCGTCTGGTAAAGGTTGTACGGAGAAACCATAAGATCGACGAGGCAATGTGGGAATCTTAGGAAAATATGATGAAGAACCACCCAAGACTTTTTATTCTAAAATATTCTAAAATTTTGGGGATGAAATTATTTGAAGGAGGAGAGAATGTAACACCCCAAGCATCCACGGTACGATTCTCTTTGAATAAAATAATAGCGTGTGTTGGATGCAACTTCGAGTTTGAACACGCCACAACAAATTAAACTAGCCGTTATGAATAGTAATAAACACTTTTTGGAATTTTATCATTTTTATCATCCAAAATGGACTTCATTTTAGGATTCGGAATATCTGAATTAGCCTAGGGTGAATTTATTTTTTTTTATGAAAACATTCAATTTTAGATGAATAGTGAAAAATAGTTAGTTATAGTTTAAAACCTAATTTTTATTTAAATAATAATTTATTTTATTTAAATATAATTTAAATCAAAATAGATAAATAATAACTATATATTTTCAACGTAATTCATTGGAGTCAGTTTATAATAATTTGATATATATAAAAATTATATTGAACTTTTTACCGTCTTTTACCCAACTCCTTGGAGTATTTGCAAATTTGCATAAAAATTAATTGTACTTCATATATGAGTTGAATTTCAAAAATCCGAGAGACATGGTTGATATCATTAAGAAAAATGTGGTTTAATTAGATGAAAATCATTTTTCATGAATAGTTACTTTTTACTTTTAAATACCACAGTTAAAAGTAAATAGGGTAATTTAGGGTAAAAATGATATTATTATTACCCTAAAACATGTACTAATTCAATAGGATAAGTATAATTTGACCAAAAACCTCCTTAGGAATAATATATGTATCACTTTGATCCACTTGTATTTGATTAGGACATTTATTATTATTTTATTTAAAGAAGAGTTAAAAGAGTAAAAATAAATGTTTAATAACCAAATCATTTTTAATATAGGGTTACACATAATATAACTTATACAATAAATATTCATTAACAATCTAAAAAGATTTTATACATAATGGAATTTTTTTATTATTTTTATACATTAAATAATTTAATTTATTTTTGACACAATAACGATGTAGTAATTGCCTAAATAATAAAATATTCAAAAAATTAATATTATAAATATCCAAATAAATGAAATTTCAGACTTTATATGAATTAAAATAATTTTACAGTTCAATATGACATGTTAGGGTTGGTTAGATGAATTTTTTCTATGTAATAATGCTATTATGAATTTTGAAAAAAAAAACAAAATACCGAATAGTGTCAAAATTGACATGGAGGAGTTTTTAAAAAAAATATTATATTATTAATTGATATTATATTACTAAGAATATAATGTTTGTCCAAATGTATTATATAATATTATATATGTCATTAATGAACTCTTGAGGTTCTATTGGATGTTTATAGTATGTTTATTAACCATATAATATTAAAATACAAAGAGACATGGTAAATGTCAAACTATATAACAAAGAGTTAAATCGTAAAGATAAAGTTAATATAGCGACTCAAACCTGTCTAAAACATATTGGTTTAGTGGTTTTCGACCCATCCCGACGTTATCATTTAAATAATTCTTTTTGGAGCCATTAAAAACTGAAAATTATTTTATTATAAAATAATATTTCTAGCTTTTCCTAAGGTTCCCCTTACCCCTCTTATAAAACGGCACCCCCACCCCTTCCCTCAAATTCATACATTCAATGCCATTTGGATCTTCCAAAACCTTCCAAAATACCACATAAATTGTCCTCCATTAATCCTAGAGGCCTTATATTATTCAGAAATCTAACACAAGGAGCCCTTTTGATCAAATCAAAAAGAATAACCCAAAGTAGAGGTAAATAATTCATCAGCTCTTTCAAGTTCCTTTCTACTTCCACTTCCTCTTTCTTTGTTCTTTCCATTATAAAATAATATATCCAGTATCATCTATATATTTTGATGTAATAATAAATATGGTACAACCATATTCATTATTCTATCCATCTTTTTAATGACATGTCACCATACATGCGTACGTACGACTTACGGTCTCCAAGTCGTGGTGTAATTGTTATTCAACACATTAATATTTGGATGGCTATATAAATGATTTCTAATTGAAGTAAATAATAAATATAATATGATAATTATTATTTATATATGATATACCATCCAATTATATATTATTTTAATATCAAAATAATGATATTGTCACTCTTGAAAATGTACGGATTACTATCTCCACAAAACGTGATCACATTCATTCCCCATCGAATCCATTCAAGATTAGTTTTCATTAGATGATTAAAAATAATTTTTAAATACTTAATATCATTCTTGATATGAATAAGATAAATCATTTCCACATCAAACCTTACTTATATAAGAAAACATATAAGGGAAAACAAATCAGCTAACACCCGAAACGACGATAATACTAGGATATTATTAACGAAGCAATGTTAAAAGTTCATAAATGATATCATATTAATGTATATGATTCTTTTATAATTTAATGAAAATTATTTCAGGATTATACAAGAGGTTAACCAGCCCTCGACCAAGTAAAATTATAAGGTAAAGGTTAATTTCACAATCTCTTCAAGGTTGTTTTTACGTTAAGATTTACTAGGACCTCTTTGTCATCCACATCCATGTTTCATAAAAATGCCTTTCAAAACATTCTTATTATTTTATAGAATATGGGTAAAAGTAATGTTTACCTTTTTTTGAATTTATATAAGATATTTATAGAGGAATCTTTCCGTCATTTTCCAAACAAGGTCCTTTATAACCATTTCGGCAAAATTAAGGTTAGAATGTCTTTTTTACATATACAGTGGGTGAGGCTATTTTCCGCCATTATGACATAATCAAATCTTCCCTTACATTATTTTAGGAATATTCTAAAAAAAATCATTTTAGATGATTTCAAAATCAAAAGAGGCATTTCATTAAAATAGTTTCATTTCATCGATGTCAACATCCTTTCATATATTTTCAACTTGTTTGAAGTTGATTTATTATGATAATAATATTCCTTATTATATTGAAGGTTTTGTGATATATTTGACTTTGGTTGTGTTATTTCATACCATTCATGGTTTATGGATAAAATATTGACATTTCATATGATATTTTCGAAATGATTGTTTATGTTATGTTTAAACATTTTCATTTAAGGAATGCATTGGACATAGTATGTGATGGGTGGAGCCCTTTGTAGCTCCTCTATGCAGCGGTATGTTTCCTAAGACAAAATAGTGACTTGGCACAAGGCCTTGACAAAATATAATTTGTAGTATTGGCACAAGGCCTTGACTATTTGGTAATGAAAGTCTGGCATTATGCATTTCATCATTAAGAAAGTCACTATTGATTTTTCATGTGATTATTCGACTAGTAGAATATCCATGTGTGTAAGTAAATGGCATTATTTTGATTTATATTTTCAATATTTTGATGATTTTTATGTTGAAAAGGCTTTATTTTAGTTTTATGTGTTTCCTTAAATTAGTTTTCTTATTTATGAAAGTTTCCGCTATATTGTTATCCTTACTAAGAATCTGAACTCACCCCTTTCTATGTTTTATTTTTCCCCACACGCGAAGAGGTATATTATGACTGACCTACAGGGCTAGTATATGGGATCTTAGTGTTTCCTATGAATGCAATGTTATTGTAGTTTTCTATTTTATGATTTAATTTAAACCATATGAATGTATCTAGTAATTACAAGGATACTAAACTAATCGGTCATTCGAGACTTGATCTTATGTGATCATTCCAATGTTATGTAATAATTCAAACACTCTGGAAAACTAGGGTTGGGGAGATACACAGTAAATAACTAAAGACACATGCAATTTTATTTACATGATAAGGTAAGGTAAATAACTAAATCATATTCCATTTAATCATTAATATGAGAATAAAATGAATCCATAGATAATGTCAATGGAAAAATGTCATGGATAAATAATAATAATAATCATAATAACTAAATTCTCAATGAATGTAATGCTTAATTATTGGACATCATGTCTAGGGAACATGAAAACATGTACTATTTGACCTCTCCCAATAAGGTTTAAAACTATAGGTTGAAACATATTTAATTTTTTTTCAATGATTTGTCTCATGAGAACAATTCAATGATTCTAGGGGATATATAATTATTGATCCCACTAATCACTAACAACACATGGAATTCCTCATATCGAGTAATCGATCTACTTAATAAATAATATTTTTTATCAAATACCTATATTTCATAATGAATAAAAGTTAATCAATATTTCTCCATAAAACGTACTAACAATAAATGTAATTAATTTTTTTTAAATGCTATATGATTTAGGAAATGAACAAAACCATGATAAATGATGTGGATAATTAAGGTAAATTAAATGTCCAATGATCCTAGGAAAGTGAATATTTCACGGGGACAACAATAATGAATCAAGGATGTGAATGTCAATATTATCCTTGGTAAAATTATATTATTAAAACCATATGATGAATTAATATGTTACCGATATTATTTATACAAATTGAAGTAATAATAATGGTTTTCTTTGTTGATGATGTAAAAAATTTTCTTTAAGAAAACTCCTGAGTAAAATACCATTAATCATTTAAAGTGTCTCGTTCATGTTTTATTCATTTGAATCACAATAAAAATGAAATAAATAACATTAAATTAAAATATTTGTACCATCATAAAAATTTATTCATGGTATAAAATACAATAGGGTAATTAAATACAATAGAAAAAATAATCATGTCATCAACATACTGTATGGATCACGTAAGCAAAAGTAAGTCAAGAATCACATTGAACTATGGTAACATCTGAATTAAAAACCAAAAATGTAATCATCATCTAATGATAAATTTAATTACCATGAAGATAAAATAATTTTTTTAATAATATATCAAAATTGGTAGTATATTCACCATATAAAATAATTTAGTGGTGATTGTAACATTTATCACATAGATGTTAATAGTGAGATTAAAATCCAATACTTTTCTTTTCCTTATTGGTGAACATAAATTATCCTCATATATAATAGTTATAATAATTTTATTAACATATAACAAAAATAAAATAATATTAATAATATCTCATATTAACTTCATAAAATATCTTATTACTCATTTTTCAATAATCGTTTAATATTTTCAACATTTAGGGTGTTAATTGCCGAGTTTTTCAAGAATGATTTGATTTTTTATTTTCGAACTTCTTACATCAATTATGATTTCATCATATCCATATTTTATATTAATATTTAATTATAATAAATATTTATTATATATTTATTGATAATAACTCATAAAATTTGATGATAGGAAATGAAATTCAACGTTTATGGAGATGGTAGGTTGCACATACGCATGAAACTGACTTCCACAATAATTTTTTATTTAAAAAAGATTGAAATTTATATCATTTATATGTATATTATAATTATAGTATCCAATTTATATCATATATGTCACATATTTTAATTAAAACCATTTATAATACCTTCCATTTATATCATGAATGAATCACATATCTTTGAGGAAGCGATAACCAACCCATCCGCAAATGATGTTATCATATTCTGTCAAAATTAAATACATGAATTATTGGTTATATAAAAAGTTCATGACAAATATATAAATTATAAATACACTAAATAAAATATATATGCTATAATTACATCCTTATCTTCATCCATGAATAGTGGTAAATGGATGAATGAATGACATTGGTTCGTGAGGCGGTAGTCTGCCACACACACGAAATCTGATTGCATATCCCATTTGATAGATGTGTGTGAAAGTGTTGGGAAAAATATTTAAATAAATAATAAAAAAAATTATATACCATGGTTATTATAAATTCATAACATAAAAATAGAAAATGTGTTGGATACGTAAATGAATGAAAATTGATCATTGAAGAACATTGCCTCTTATTTGGGTAACATATTTTGGTTTATACCAGAATACTTCCATGGATATATATATGAACAAAGTAAGGATTATAAGAGTGTGGAATAAAATTATGGATCTTATTTTCTACGGTTTTAGTTGATAAAATAGGTTTAAAATGTGTTAATAAGTTATGGGTTGAGTTCTTTTTAAAGTGGAGGAGGAGTGTAATTATTTTAAAAATAAAAAGATACAAATTATTGAGAGGTCTCACATACATTATGTTCCTCCAATAATGAAAACAAATCTATTAAATGTATTATATTTTTGAAATAAGTCCAAATTTTATAATTTTTTAAAGTCTATAGGTCATTATGGACCTTAAGTTTAACATTATGTCCCTTGTTAAGAACATTTTTTTCATAATCATTGTAAATAATTTTATTTATATTCACTAATATTTCTAATAAAAAATAGGTTTACATTAATATTAGTTAAATATTTTAAATATTAAAATTATTTAATCCATTTATTAAAATTACAAATATAGAGGCTGTAGAAATTAATTTAAATTTAATCTCACAGACAAGACGACATTACGAGATTTTATAGTAAAAGAGATCAAAAGATTCAGACACTTTTATATCCAATTTCAATTTAAAATTGATTCCAATGAACTATATTTGATTTAATGTTTTAAAATTTATCTAAATATTATTTAAAAAACAATGTACATTAATTAGAAGAAAATGTAATTTTCAATTAAAAATCATTGTTTTTTACTATACATTAAAATATGGAACTCGATAGAATAATTCAAAAAATTAACCCAAATTAAAATATGATGTTATTATTTTAAGAAATAATATATTTAGACGTATAAAATTTATAAATGTTTTATAATTTAGTTTTAAAGCAGGTTTACCAATAAAAGGAATCAAAATTTCATTTCTTTTAAATTACTATTTTTATATTTAAAAATCAATTTATTTTATTCTTATGAATATGAAATATATTGTATTAATATAATAAATATTTTATACGATATATAATACTTTTATATTTAATTAGTATAATTTAATAATAGTAACTAATTTAATTTATAATGATAAAAATACTTTTGAAGCATAAAATTAGTTTTTTATATACTCTAATCATATGTATTAAATTATTATTCTTTCATATCAATTTCATTATTACCGAATGAATTGAAATGTATAATTATAAATTATTTATTTCTATGTATAACTAACATTTAAACTACTAGGTTTCTTCTTATTATATTAAATAATCATAATTAAATAATAAATTTATGTTCGGTAAAACTCAAACTTGCATGAAATTCAAGTCACTGATGAAATTAATTTTTGTGTGCGAAGAAAGATAACATTGTATTGTGTGAATTTTATTCTATATAATATTTTCATGGTAATGTATTAAATATTACATTAGTACTTGATATGTTCCCTTTCATTCCACATTTGGTATTTCATGTCTTACATGCTATCAAATAAAAAGTTGATATTTTATATTTTTTGGGTGATACATTTTCCCCCTATATACTCTTTTTGAGTGTCCAATTTTTTCTATTTAAATTATTTTTACCCTAATGTATCATTTCTTATATATATATATAGGATAAAGAATTTTTATTTCCTTATTATTGTCACATTTTCATTTTATGACTACATTTCTTGAACAATGTCTAGAACGTTTTCCTCGTCTACGGTCATTGATGAACCTATCCCACGACTATATACACTCGAACACTAAAATGAATCATTATATAGATGAAGTAGAGTGCCAATTTGGGGATCTGTCACATCAGATATATGATTAGCTAGAATCCCACCATGAAGAACATAGATGCTATTATATTCCCATGAAATTTATGATCAAAATTTTGATGTGGTCATTAATCCTTCTAATCATCCCATGATATTGATTAAACAGTCAACAGTTCCAATAGGGGTTCATTGAATTAAGAGAATATGGAAAAGAATAAATGATATTTATTAAACCATCTAGGAGACAATGTTATTGTTAGTTCTTTATGGGAGGAAACACTTATTTTTTTCATCATATATTGTCACGTTCATAGCATATTTATTTCCGTTTTTTCTAGAAATATTATTTATTTGCATCTTAAAACATCCTTATACTTTGATTTCAATATTTACATGAGCTGATTTATCCTAGATTTTGACTATGTGTACCTTCCATTTGTCTTCTTCCAACTTATTTTAACCCTCTAGACTACATTTTTATCTTGTACATGTTTTATCATCCTAGAAAATATAAACTTTCATAAAAAATCACTCAATGTCAAATATGTTAACCCATGTCAGGTAATTAAATATAATGACCTATCAATTTACTAATATCAATTTTACATTTCTATTTCATTTATGTCTATGTTTCTATTTATATCTATCTATTGATACTTTCTAGAACTGTGTGGACACTTACTCATTTATAGTCTGGGAGAGTCTGTCTTAAGATTTATTATAGATGCACTTGAATTATTTATTATATTCACATATCATGTAGTCGTTTTTCGTTGAATACATGATCTCAGCCTAAAAAAGACATTCACCAAATAATATTAAAGAAATATATACTTTATATATTGTTGAATTAAATTTTTCCTTATTTATAATTTTTATCATGATTTCAGAGATTAGTAATATAATTAAAATTCATGATTTTTCAATTAAAATTGATTGAATTATTACTATATTTTATACCATGAGTGATTTATAGTTATTTTTGTTTAAATTAATTCCCAATAGAAGTCAAGACACAAAATTTCATTTTCATTTCTGAGAATATTTTTTGAGAGATATCTATGTCATACAAACCTATCAAAAGATTCATTGAGATCTTATTGACGAAATAATTAAGGAAATAATTTTTAAAAATGATATAAAATATTTCTATGAGCCACATTCTATGGATACCAACCTATGTATCCTTCCATAATTAGTCCACGGTAATCCTAAAAAACATTGTTAGTATGGACACATTTCCAACCAATTATCCATTGTCGTACATTTCTTGGTATTATGCATGATAATACTTTGAGTAGGTGTGAGGGACTTTTCAAAAATGATTAAAAAATGATATTAACATTGAAGATATTTACTATTGAACATTCACTAATTTCCTTTGGTGTGGTACATGATTACTTATATAATTATCTAGGCCTACCCTATTCCTCGGAGAAATTAAATATATAAAATAAAATGAAGAAAAACTAACATGATTTTTGGGTTATTTATTATGATGGTATGAAATGACTATTATGAAATAGATGAATTCTAGGATAAATCATATGTGGTTAGGTGATGGATTTGATACTTAGACAACACATAATTTTTGAAAATTAAAGAAAAATAAAAGGAAAACAAAAGGGATAAGGTGAATTTTAGATACTTAATTGATATACTCATGGACCACCTTGAGTGGTTGAAGCATGGATAATCTTTTTCAAGGAGGAGTCACTTTATTAAACAATTTAGATTTATCATTATTTTTTCTTTATATCTTACCCTCTTATTGATTTTCATTTTCTAACTTTCCCACCTTCCCTATGCCTCTAATTAATTTAAAATATATTTTAAAATACAACATTATTGTTTTTCATAATGAAGTGGATATGATACAACCAATGAAATCCTATTGTTAGAAGTGTGAATTCCTAGTATGAGTATAACTCTAGATTCATTTTACCTTTATTGATGAGAGAATCTTTATTTTGAAGTAATTTGACAAATTTTTATTGTATTTACATAATAGTGATGAAATTTTAATTAAAAGAATAAAAAAGCGTGATAAATACTGAACTGTGATTCATTACTAGTTTTCTTTAAGAGATTGAATCTGTAAGATTTCATTTTTTTCAAACACATAATTTTATTTTCCTTGTTGTAATGCATGTTTGTTTATTTAAAAATTGTTTCAATTAAAATCCATGTTCAATTGATTATTTTTCAAGGACAAAAAATTGTTCATGTATGGTGGAATTCGATAAGATTAATTTATATATACAAATTGGATACAGTTAATAAAATAATATTCATGTTTTATTTGATAATGCACAACGTTTTGGATTTTTTTAAAGGAATTAAGAGTTATGGACTCAAAGTAAAATATGCTGATAATGTGAATAATTTCGGCTTTATACTATGTGTATATTATACAAGACATGTAGTCCTCATTCACATAATTCCTATAAACTAACATACCCATCCATAATAAATTTATATGTCATAAATTCAATACATGTTGTGTAAATTCATTATACGATATACATATTTCAAATATCAAAATCCCTTTAAAAGTGAGTCTCAGAAATGATGTGTAGAAATTGCATGAAATCCAATTTTCTATCAGAAATTGTGGATCTCAAATAAACATTGTGAATCCAACTTATATGATGCAAAAATATCAGTACATAAGTCACTAAATCCATTACATGATGTGAATGAATAAAATATAATATAAATTTTGTCTTATTTATATTTTAGGCACTCTAATAAGGGTATATATATTTTCATAGTTTAATTTTATTATGTTTTTTCCCATATTTTCATCTATATTCATTTAAAAAAATTCAATTCATTTTGTTTCCCGTTATATTAAATCATTTCCCTTGTTAATTGATGTCTATTCTTAATCTATTGAGATTCTTTTTCCATTTTCATTGTATGTTTCAACATCACTCTCCATTCTTCACCAACACCTACATCATTCTTCATTATTTCATTATCAAAAATGAGTTTTTGATTGAATTTATATATCTCTTAAATTTTTATATTTATTTATTTATTTCTAGTATCTGATTTATAATTTATAAACTGTTTCATAATTGTGCATAACATGTTTATTTTTTCTCTACTATTTTTGAAGATCGTAGTTAGTGGCTAATCCACATAGTATTAGGTTTCATTTTTAGGGGAGTTTATGAACCAAATTAATCTATAGATTAATCCTAGGTAAATTAATCTCTAGTATGTAGGTTAATAATAATTTCTTATCACATTTTATATCTTAACCTTGACCATCAGATGTAAAAATGAACAAACCAAACCTAATTGGAGTTTATTAGAACTTTTTCCATATCCCTATGATGGGTTTTTCATATAATCTAAGTGTGATTCACTTAGTTTGTATGAAATAAATGTACCATGGAATAATTTTAGCATAGCTATTTCCATTTTTTTGACAAAAACCAATTCATGAACATTACATCACTTCAATGCCAATATTGTTGTACTAACACAAGACAAATCGAAATTTATTTCTTATCAAGGGCCTGGAAATTGACCCAATACACTTCATATTTATTTTCAATGAATCCAATCTACCATGAATTTGTAATAAAAAAATATAATGGGTGAATGTGAGGAATCATTTCCAAAGGGATTTCTCAAATGATTTCATTCCTAACAATGACTTCTATGGGTTCAATCCCACAATGTTGCTTTACTAGCCCTAGTATTTAGTAGTGCGGGACAATAGATATCTAATATAATGAATACCCATGTGAAATCAATAATTTTTGTGGGAAATACTGACTTTATAATGGAGGAATTATATCTAGTTGGTGATAGGTATGTTTATTAAATAAAATCAATTCATTTTGATTTGGGACACTACTAATGTTTTTGACCTTGGTAAGATGAATGTGAAAGAGGTTGTGAGGTAAGAGGATGTTCCTTCTCTCATTGTTTCAGAAAATAATACTAGGTTAACTTCATTTTTCTAGATGAGTCTCTAGGATGTGATGGGGACTCATTTAAGGTTGACTACAACATACTATCCATAGAAAAATTCCCAGACAAAGCATACTATTCATATCATGGAGGATATGTTTTAGGTCTATGTTAAATCTTTTTTTGGGTCTTTTGATAGCCATATATTATTTTATGCATTTACATATACCAAATTAATCAGTTATTAATCATAATAAATCTATTTGAGGATTTTTAAAGACACATATGAAGGTCACCATTTTGATGGGAAGAGGTGGGAGAGGCCACTTTTATAGGAACAAGTCTCATTTATGGGATGTTAGTGAGGATTGATGAAATACATTGAAATATGGTTACATCACAATGTTGGACTAAATCTTATATGAATTCTCTAGATCTCACTTTGTGTTTTTCATTTAAAACTAGATATATTTGTAGGTAACTCCTCATTTGGATAACCATCGTCTTGAAAAATTGGAATTTTTTTCAACGATTTTAGTTCAACCATCTGACATCCCAGAGTCTCTTGGAAATGTATTTATAGGATGAAATTTCTAGTTCAATGGATTTGTATTAATGATGATTACAACATATCATATCTTGGGATGAACTATTCATAGGTCTCTCACATATTGAGTTTTGAAGCGATCGTGTTGGAGCTAGATGTTTCTATTATTGATAAACTAATGGATATCATTATCACATAGTAAAATTATAACATGAGAAGTTGATTTCATTGGTCAAAGTTCTATGGAAACACATATAATATTTTCATGAGAGATGGGACTATGAGTTGTTGATAGGGGAGAGGTGGCCTCAACTCATTCCCAAAACCACTCTCCCACAGGGCTTCTAGGGGAAATAATGTATTTTGTTGGGTTGTTTGTATCAACTGTTTGCCTTATTACAGTATTTCTCATATATCATTTCATTTCCCCATTTATTCGGGTTCATTTTGGGGCTCTAGTAGCACGATATTGATTTTATAGGAAAATTAACTAATGGTTTTTGATGTGTGTTTGTTTTAATTATAGAGTCTAGGTTAAAATTTTAAATATTATGAAGAGGACTTTGGTTGTTTCCTGAGTTGACATAAAGGCTTTTTCTTAGTGTTTCTGTAGAATATTCCTATTAAATTATTTAACACAATTACGGGGTTTCAAGATGTGAATTTGTTTCTGGTTTATGTTTTCCACAGGTATAGAGCATTAATTGATTTCACATCATGAAACCAGTTCACTTCATGAAAATCTCAATATCAGATTTTTTAACTTGATCTAACATATTTTTCTCTATATATGCATTCATGGAATTCTTAATGTGAACCCATGAATTTCATTAAGTATCATTCACAATCTATATGTTTTCAGGCTCAACACGTCTGATTTTATTTTCATTCGTGGTGCATGATTTTATCTCAAGGAATATGATGTCTCTTATTTGATTTGGGGTACCTCTATTAATTTCATATAATTTTTTTAGCTATTGATCTTAATCATGGTTACAATTCATCTCTCTCGGGAAGTAATCTTTCTACTTATTCATTGCATTTTTCATAGCCACACCATTGCCCTAAATTTTCAAATCTGTCAGTGTTAGGGTGTTGATTTTATTGATCCTTTGTATATCCTTTTTATCTTCCTCCATAGGATAACATATGTATTGGTTGTGGTGATTCATATGATTTTTGTGAGGTATATGTTAGTATAACTTCACTACTAAATGTTTTCTTTATTGAATTGACTATAATATAGAAGGATATATTCTAGTCCATCTACTGTTTTTTTAAATTCTTCTATTTTTGTGGATTTTATTACAATCATGCATGATAGGAGTTTTAGGTTTGTGGTTCTATCACTATCCTTTATTGGATGAGATGTAGGGCTATGGTTTTTCAAATTTTTTGATAACTGAATTGGCATGGTTAAATTTTGTTTAAGGAATGGGGTTTATGAAAAGAATTTTTTACTACTATTTTGATAAACGAAAATTTATTTTCAATTAATATAGAAATATATTTGATGTGATTTTCAATTAATGGGTTTGTTTAATTAGTATGAGAAATTATTCTGATAGGAATAGTTGGGTACTTAGGTGTATTTTTCGGTAGTACACCTCATATATATATACAATTATGGGTTTAAACATGGGGTGTCCCTCTACTATTTAGGGTCATTGTTCTAGGAGCTTGTTAGTCTCTTTAAGAGGTACAAATTCTGGGGTGCTCCTCTACTCTCTTTATTTGATTCATATATCTAGATATTTGATGGGTATGATGGCCGATGTCTAGGTATGAGTTATATAGCTTTCTTTGACCTATATTGAAATATGGAATAATGTTACATGTGATTTGGTTTTTTACTTCATTGGATTTGATATGTTTTGTGACGCATGGTTTGACTACTATGATATATGTGATATTCTTTGATATTGGTTTACCTAGATTATTTGGAATTTTGGAAAGTGGGGAAAATGTTATACCATGATATTGAGATATAAATTATTTAACTTTCTATCAGCATTATTTTCATTAATGTTGAGAATATTTTGATTATTTTTGAGTGACTTGATATATAAAACCTTGGATTGATCATAATGAGCATGATTGGATCACCACCACACACACACATTTATTGGTGAGTAGAAATTTGTATGCCTTTTGATACAGGGAAAAGAAAGGAACCAAAATGAGTGAGTGAGTTTCTTTCATGCTATGTATGGATGTTGGTGGTGAGATAGTGGGATATTACTCACACCATCACATAGAGTTGATGTTTTTATTTTAGTTACCCATTTCTATTAGACACTTATCTAAGAGATTTATATCTACTTTTGAGTTGTATAACATTTTCTATTTCCCATTTTAATGACATATATTTCTCATTTACATTTACACAATTTCTTCTTAATCTGCAAATATATATGCCTTATTTTCTGATTCATGTCAGGAGAAACCATTTCCTCTAGATTTTAATGATTCTATGGTTCTAGTCTCCATCATATAGGGATAGAGAACACCCTTTGGGTATATGGTTGTTCTGGTCAGGTACTATTTTGAGATGATATCTGGGTTAGTTTCACCATATTAAATATACTAGATATCGATGAACCAAAATAATATGTATGATGTTTGGTGAAAAGTATTGTCAAAAACATATATTCTTGTATTAATAAGGAAGAATATAACAATGTATTCCTACATAATGAATGTATGGATAACTCAATAGGGGGGGTGAATTGAGTTTTTTAAAATACTTTTATGTTGGATTTGGTTCCCTAGGACCAATATCTTTATACATTATGATAAAATTTTATCCATAGTTTTGAATATTAATAAATTCTTAATCATATAATGATTTTCGTTATGTGTGTAATAGCATTTGATAATGTCCCAAGAGTTGTTGTCGCACTTAAAGGTCATAGGAGTTCCCCACTATGATGAGAACCTAGAAGTTCCATGGAAATATTCTTGAATAAATTTTCTATGGCTGAATGATATCATTTTAAGGGACACAAATGATACAATATACAAATGGTGTTGAAGTTGGGGTTTGTCTTAGTGGTAAGCACCCCATAAACATACATGTAAAATGGGGGTTTAAAACCCATTGGGCATAGGGTAGTGTAGCAGTACTGTAGCGCTACTATAACAGCAGTGGCACTGTAGATCGTCGGGTACTGTAGTGGCAGTAGGACACTATAGCAGTGACGGTACTGTGCATGTACTGTAGCAGATGGGTTATTATTCACAGAATTGGCATTGGGCCAAACAGTTGGGCCTACAGGCTATGTAATGGGATACAAGCCCACTATGCCTTCAGGCTATGTAATGGGTCTCTGTCTACCCAGTTAAAAGAGGTCATTGCTTTGCTTTAATAATAAAAATAGGCTCTAGACCAAACCTTTTAAAAAAATAGGATACAAATGGTGGAGAGTCATAGGACATTTATTAAACCTCTCATTGTGTACACCCTAGGTAATATCTAGTAAGATATTATAAGAACGAGGCCCGATAGTAAGGAATATAGATTACATGTGTCATCAGATATTCCAATCCCTAAACGTGTGTAACGATGTTTAGACATTAATTATATTATTAATTGATATTATGAGTCACGTACTGTGATGTCCTGACAACAACTATAATGACATATTTTTTTTACGATGTTGGATATGTTGGTTGTGTCATGAGTAATATTGCATTACTGAATAATGAGATAAAGGATTTATCCCATCCGTTGATTAACGAAAATTCATTTCTCAGGCCCTTCAATGGGAATGATATATCCTAAATAAATACATGACCATGATGTTATCTAGGAATGTTCTATTTTCAGGAAATCAAAGAATGAGTTATTGAGCATATAGGATGATGACACTAGCATTGAAACCTATCTGATTTAAGATATTTTGAAAAAGGGATTATATTACACTGTATGAATTCATATGAGGAGGCATTTCATTGGAAAATCATCTTCATTATCTATGATTTAATTGACCTATTGCAAGATGGTAATCATGAACTTTAGGTAGGATCACCCAATGCCACTAAGAAAGGGGCCTAGAGGGTCACACTCTATGTGTATCGGGAATCAAAGTTAAATAATTTATTATTTTAGAATTGTAATATATATTATTCAGAGTTGTGGTTTAATTATTATTTATGTATGCAAGATATAATTATATTTACTTATCAGAGAATATTTAATTTATCTTTATTTAATAAATAAATAGACATTATTCATGGACCGATAAATATTAAGGAGGATTGGAAGACCATGTTACGTGTCTAGTGAGAAATAATATTTAAATATAAAATGCATATTAATAAAATTTATGAAAATAATAGTTTTTCTATTATTATTTGACATTGGGTTTCACAGGGAGTAACAAAATAAGTAACAGTACTTGTGAAAATAATTTATCATTACCTAGTGAATTAAAATCCTAATTATGTTATTATTTTTATATTATACAAGGGGAAACCAATGGGCTAAAGAATAATTGTGCATATAAAGTTGCATATAAAATTCTCAAGACTTGAGAGATATTTGTTTTCTCTAAGAATGCTCTCAAAAAATGAGAGAGTCCATCCAATATTGGGTCGGAGAATGGTTTTTAGTGTCTCTCAAGGGGATCGAAGGGGGATGGCGTAAGTGCATGAATTCTCCATGCTAGAACCTAGAGACTCCTTCAGTGATGTACCAGGATTTGTGGAGAATTTGTGGTTCACTGCTAGAGGTGATAAATCATTGGCCTCTACATTGAAAAAAAATTTGCATCACTTATGAGCGGTCAGACACACCAACAAAATAATATTTGATGTATTTATTTATTTTAATTAAATTAATTATTAAAAATAATATGTTGACCCTCTCTCTATGTTTTTACTTCTCTTATTTATTAAATTCATCATTAATTTTATCTTGTAGAAATTGGAATTCATTTTCATATTTATCTAGTATTATCATTGATTACAGTCAAAAGCAATGTTGGGCATCAGCCCAACATTGTAATCGTTGCGTCTGGAACCTGCATGTTATATTAATGTGGTTATATTTTTGTTCATAATTATTTAAATACTCCCTTGATGATTTATAGAGTAATAATTTAGTTTTTCAATTCATGTTTAATAATTCATTTAATATGAATTTCGATAAATGTTCCTTCCTTATCATTTCACATAGATCAATTAGAAACTGATAATAGTTTTTATTAAAACTAAATCTATGATCACATTTGGAGGCACCGATGATTATGTTCTTCTGAAATTACTGTACACGCTGTGTAACTGGAATTACGTGCCGTGTAATTTTCCATACATGTTCTGTATTCCTAATTACACACTGTGTAGTTCTGTTCAGTACCTTAGGAGTAATTAGAAAATTACTCAAGCCATTTTCGTTAAATACATGTAGTGTAGTTAATTATATATATCATGTTGACCAGACAGACTTGTACACTATCAGCCAGAGTATATTCCATGTGGCCCACTAGACATGGCATGTAGTCCCACTCAGGTCTAGGAAAAACTGTGGATCCCATATATGGCACTACAGACTGGTGATCATGTAACCCAAAGAAAACATGGAGTGTGGCCCACTAGACATGCTATGTAATCTGAGATTTCTGAATAATTCAACACACACCGAGTCCACTTGCGATTACTTCAGTTAAGATAGTGATATGTATTACTTGTTGTGTAGTCAGATGTACAAATTTTTTACATTACCAAATTATATATAATAAAAATTTTAATTTTCTATAATGTCATGAACAAAAAATAACATATAAATCAAATTATAGGTTTTTAAATTGTGTATTGAAGCATAACACATGGCTTAAATAATAATGTGATTCACGTAATCATCTGTGAAGTACACATTGTTATAGTAAGCATTAAATCATGAATTGCATTTGTCATTGGAGTAAAATAGTATACGATGATAATATATGTTGGGTTGATTTGGGCATATATTCGCCATATCCCCTCTAAGGTACATTTTTCTACTTGTTTAATTTTAAATGAATTTATTTTGTTTAAATTTATATTGATGATAATGTAAATAAAATTCAAAAAATCATTACATTAAAATGATTGATTAATTAAAGAAACTAATTAATAAATTCATGTGACATTTATCTTAATAATATTGATTAATTAATTGATTGGTAGTAGTATTAAATGTATAACTCATTTCACGTGTGTGGGTGATCATGATCTAGACCATATATTTGAATGAGATTGGATTTATTTAATTTATTTATTAGATTAAATTATTGGCATGCATGCCTAATCATAATTAATATGTAGGGCCTATGTTTCTATGGTTTCTTTTAGGTAAACCAAAGTTTACCTCTCACCGACGTGTAAGTTAAAATCATATGCAATGGATGGAGCTCCCATGATAGTGGAGGAAGATCATGTTAGGATCTGATGTGAAACCAATCCATGGAGATACAAATGTGGACATGTGGAAATTTGTAAACACAAACCCTAAATGGTTTATGGAGCTTCTCCCCTCATTCAGAGTTATTTTCTCAATTAATATATAAACTATTCAATAGGAAAATTTTATAATCATTCCCTTTAATTATTTCCTTTAGTTTCATGGTTATTCATTAGGAATGTATTATCATGAACACATAATTAATGAATTTAAAAGAGTGCATGATTGAAATAGAATAAATTTTTTTACTCGTAAATATTATATAGAAATGGTTAATCACATAAGTACATCACACATAATATTGACACGAATGTGAAAGATAATAAGTGTAAATTTATGCCTAATGGATAAAATCCATTAAAAAATATTATGTCGGTTTTGACTTCCACACTTTGGTTAGAATAAAACAAATTCATAGAGCTTTACCAACCCTAGTTGGGGTGATTTCAATTCATAGGGAATTAAAATTTGAGGTTTTCAGTTGACTTAACATGGATGAAATCAAGGGTAGAATAACCATAGTAGGACGTGGTGTAACAAAAAATTATGATTTGAGGATATCATTAATGATTTCAGGAATGGTGAGTCATCTCAATGGATAAAGGAGTTGTGAGTTAATGCAGTTGGTATTAGGAATGCCTACATAAAACCATTCATGTTTCTTAACCAACCCCAGTTGGGGTAATGAGAATGAAATATAGATCCCGCCATTAATAATTTCGAAGAAACGTGATATTTTGATGCCACTAGTGACGAATATTGGGCTTAGACAAAATAGTGGGAGACTAATAAATATTAATTTATTTATTTGTCTATTTTTTCCAGATAATGTACTAATATTATTCTCATCTTAGTTGTACAGTTGAAAATAAAAATTGACATAAAACATACTATTGTGATTTATACTCAATAAGGAAAATATTCTCACTGGTAAGAATCTCCAAGAATGGAAGATATGCTTACATGTCATCCTCAGCTGTTAACGAAAATGAAACATAGTGGAGGAACCATTTCCAATTTATCCTTGAAATGAGGTGATTGATGAGGAAATTTCTGTATGAATCATCTGAGTGACACTACAAATTTTTATGGATTCATGTTATCATCCATGTCTTCTGAGATCATGGTAAAACAAGAGGAAATTGATTCTTACATCATGATGTCTAACCTTTTGGATCTATATCAAGAGAAGGAAAGACAAGAGAGGTATGAGATCTTAAACATTTTCTTCAATACAAGGATTATAGAGTCTTCACATGGTGGGTCACATGAATAATTCTTATTGGATACATTGAGAATATAGCCATCTTATATATATTAAATACCCGAAAGAGTTTTATATAGATATCATAGTGTCATCTCTCACAAAATTATTCTCTAGTTTTATTCAAAATTATAATATGATCAATAATGATAAGAGCTTATCAAAACATATGACCCTGATTTTCTATGTGGATGAAGACATGGGGAATTACAAACCAACAGTCCTTTTGGTGAATATGAAGAGGAAGGGAAAATAAAAGGGGCCTAAAACAAATAAATAGTCTAAAGTCCCAAAGAACCATTCAAAAAAGAAGAGTAAGATCAAAATTAATGGAAAGAAAATAGTGGAAGTGTGCTTTTTTCATTTGGAAGGTATGGACACTAGATGAGGAACTGCACCCATAGGAAAGGGGAAGCCAAAGGTTTGTTCATTATCAATTGAAATATTTATATTTCTACAAATTGTGTATTAGATAGATTTTGTGATTCTCATAGATATATTAAAATGATGGAGCCTTGTAGATTATTGAAAATTTCTAGAGGAGAGAAGGATCTGTGAGCTTCCAGATGTTGTATGATGGTTTCTCTTTCAATCAGTGACTTCCACCATTCACTATCGACTAGGATGATATTGGTATTAAGAGACTGTTATCATGTACCATGTGTTACCAAGATCATTATTTCTATACCCTGTTTAGATACAGATGAATTTATTTTCACGTTTAGATATAAGTGTTGTTTCTCATATAAGGGAAACATAATTTATTGTTTAGAACATTTAAATAATATTTTTTATATATAAAATTATGAAACCCATTTGTTATAAATCGAAAATGAATCTTGGTGAAAATGAATCAGGTTCATATAACTTATATGACAACAAGTTGTGGCACCACTACTTTGGTCATGAAAATGGGAATCATTTGAAAATGCTCAGCCAATATGGTTATTTGGGCTCTTTGAAGATAAAACCACTTGATAGGTGTCACTGTTGTTTATAAGGTAAAATGATGAAACAACATATTAATGGATAATGTGAAAGTTAAATAGAGCTTCTAGTATTGGTACACACTAGTGTGTGAGTACCACTTATAGTAAAAGATAAAGGTGGATAATCGTACATCATTGTTTTTATTGAAGATTTTAGTAGATTGGGTTATGTTTGCATAATTTGGTACATGTAAGAATCCATTGAGAAATTCAAGGAGTTCATGAATGAAGTAGATAACCAGCTTGGTATGAATACAAATAAGCATTGATAGGATTGAGGCGCATAATATTTTAATAATTAGTTCTTCAATATTTTACAGGAGTATGGGATTCTATCTCAACTAGGTCAACCTTGTACACCATTGTAGAATGTTGTTAGTTAAAGGAAGAATCATACCATGTTAGACATGTTATGGACGATGATGAGTCTTTCAAGCCATTCATTATAATATTTGTGTATATTCATTGTTAAATAAAAATTAAAAATTAATCCATGTACCAACTAATGTGGAAAACATAATCCACATCGATCTATGGAGTGGAAAGAAATCGTTTTTTCACATACTCGTGTATGGGGTTGTGATGAATTTGATTAGGCTTAATCAGGAAGCAAACATGAACCCCAAATCCCGAAGTGTATCATTGTAGGATATCCAAAGGAAAAAGGGTATACTACCTATAAAACACCTCAGGCATGAATGTTACTATTTCAAGGCTTACTGTCTTTCTTGAGAGGGATAAAATCATTAGAAAGGATTTTATGAGAAATATTAACTTCGTTGTAGTTGATGTTCATGATACTCATGAGTTGGTATAAGAACAAGTTCCACAGATCCTTTTGGATGATGTAGTTCATGAAACACAAGTATAACGTTGGAGTACAAGAGAGGTAAGGGAACCTGAGTGATATGGTTTCCTTGTCACTGAGGATGGTGACTCATTATTATTGGAACAAAATGAACATCTATCCTATAAAGAGGTATTAGAAATCTCAGAATCCAAAAGATAGTCAGATTCTATGTGTTTTTGGATGGATTCCATGTATAAGAACCATTGTTGGGTTCTTTTAAATACACCAGTTTATGAAGAGCTTGTTGGGTGAATATGGGTATTCAAGAAGAAACTAGACCTGGGAGGTAATGTAAGTAACAATAATGTAAGGCTAGTTTCTAAATGTTTAAAGAAAAATCAAGTAATTGAATATAATGAGACTTTTCACTAGTTTCCTTGTTTAAATCCATCAGAATCATACATTCCATTATAGCTTACCACAATAATGTGATTTGGAAGATGGATGTAAAAACAACTTTCTTTAATGTGAAACTTCTAGAAGATGTATATATGAAACAACCAGAAGGGTTTATTGAAACAGGTGATGCCAAATGTGTTTTCAAGTTATATAGATCCATTTATGGGTCGATGAAATCATCTAGTTCATGTAACATTTGATTCGATGAATCCATAAGGGAATTAGGATTCATTAAAAACTAATGTGATTCATGTGTCCGAAAAAGTTTTAAGTGGAATATAGTCTTTATCCTTTTAATATATTTTAAAGACATATTACATATTGGAAATGACATTATGGTCATATAGTATGTTAAGGACTGGTTAAACAAGTGATTCTCCATGAAGTAATCAGGTGAAGCATCCTACATTCTAGGGATCCAGATCATTCGTGATTGATGAAAAGGATTCCTAGACTATGTTATAGTACAAACATTAACCAGATACTGAAGAGATTTATTATGAGAAAATCGAAGAGTATATTGGATTCAATGTAACATGGAATTCATATTTCTATGAAAATATATCCCTGTACACAGTAGGAGAAAGTAAAATGAGTATGATCCCATATTCCTCGTAAATAGTTTTAATCATTTATACCATGTTATGTACATGTTATGATGGTTCCTATGCACTGAGCATGTTAGGAAGTTATCATGCAGGTCCAGTAGAAATATATTGGGCTTATGTTAAGGATATCGTTATTTATCTAGGATGATCTAAGGATATGTTCACTTTGTGTGGAGGATATGAGGAGATTAGCATTAAAAGGAATGATGATGATGGTTTTAGAAAAACCAGAATGATATGATGTCACGATCAGGATATTTTTTCTATCTCAATAGAGGAGCTGTGAGCTTGAATATTTCAAAGAAACCGGTTGTCTTTGATTCTAAAATGGAGTTTAAGTTTGTAGTGTCTTCTTTTGTATCCACGGAATGCATTTGGATTCATATCATTGTCCACGATATTCATGTGGTTTATATTAGTAAAGACCCTATCACATTGTTTTGTGATAAAACTTCACCTATGTATCTTACAATGGATTCAAGGGCATATCTACGGACAAAACACATTCTCCATAATTATCACCTCTTGAGAAATTTTTATCCTATGGGTGAATTATTATTGATCAGAGTGTCCATAGAGGGGAATATTTAAGAACCATTAAATGAATTCCTATATCAGTAGAAGCATGAATATCACATGAGAGCTAGTAGGCTTATGTTTGTTACCTGTTGGATCTAGTAAAAGTGGTTGTCTATTAGGGTCGGTTCCCTAGATCCAACCTAGTTATAATTTATGATGAACATGTATTCGTGGTTTTGAATATTAATAAATTACATATTAAATCATGATTTTTCTTTTTCATGAAATATAATATGACAATGTCCCATGAGTATCTCTTGTACTAAATGGTTATAATAGCTCCCCAGTATAGTGAGAACCTGGAACTTCCCTGAAACTATTCATAAATAAATGTTCTATGGACGGTTGATATCATTTTAAGGGACACACATGATACAGGATGTCAAGGGTAGAGACTCATAGGACTCTAAGTAACATTCTCATGGTTTACACCCCTAGTAATATCAAGTAGGATATTATGAGAAAGAGGCCAGGCATATTGAAATACACATTACATGTGTCATTGGATATTCTTATCTGTGGCCATGTGTATTGATTCATATACATTATGATTATTATTAATGGTTATTATGAATCATGTACATTTATGTACTAGTAACAACAATGAAAGGATAAGATTGTGGGGATGTTCAGTATGTTGGGTGTGTCATGAGTAATATTTCATTAATGAATAATTTGAGAAACGATTTATCCCTTTTGTTCATTAACATAATTAAATATTTCATGGAAATTGATTAAAAAGATATATCCTAAATAAATCAATGGACATGGTGTTCTCTAGGAATGTTCTATTTCCATAATTTCCAAGAACAAATTATCAAGCATATAGTATCATGACAATTGCATGCAAACAAGTCAATTGGAGATATTTTGATAATGGGATTATATTACACAATAAGCATTATTATGAGGTGGAATGTCATTATGACAACTAAGAAATTTCTCTATGGTTGCCTTTGGCTGTTACTAGATGATATCCTCGCAATTTCGGCAGGCTCACCTAATACTAGTGAGAAAGAGGCTAAGAGGGTCACCCACTATGTGTATCCGTAATATCTGTTAAATAATTAATTGTTTAAGTAGATAAATAAATATTATTCTCGGTTGAGGTTTAGTGATTATACATGTATGCCTAATAAAATTTTAATTATTTATCAATGAGAAAATTCAGTTATATTTATTTAATAAATAAATAGTTATTATGCAAGAACCGATAAATATTGAGGTGGATTGGAATACCATGTTTTGGGTCTCCTGACAAATAAAATGAAATATTATTTGAATAAATAATGTTTAAATATAACATGAATGATATGAACTAGTCATGGAAGTAAAATTATTTCTATTATTATTTGACAAGGGGTTTCATATGTAATAATAAAATATACAATTAAACTTGTACCAATTATTAATATTACCAAGTGAATTAAAATCCCAGTTATGTTATTATTTTCTTATTATACATGGGGGAAACCTATTGGAAAAAGAATTGTTGAGCATAAAATTTTGGAAAAAAAATCTTTCAAGCCTCAAGAGAACTCTTTTTTATCCATTAACAATATCAGGAATGAGGGTGTCCATTCTCCATCAGATCAAAGAATGATTTGGAAGAGGCTCTCAAGGTGATCAAAAGTAGAATATGCAAGAACAAGGGTCCTCTGCGCTATCACCCCGAGACTCTATAGGCAATGTATAGATATTCGTATGGCATGTGTGGATCACCACTTGATGAGATGTATCCTTGGAACTTACATCTATATAAAGGAAAATCACTCATCAATGATCAAGGAAATCAATGAAGAATGAAAACCCTTTGAGGTATTTCATTAATTAAATAAAAATAATTACAATAATAATATTTATATCCACTCTCTAGGTTACATTATTTTATTATTTATCTAGATCATAAATTTTATTCTGTGGATATTGGTGTTCATTATCTTATTGATCCGTGAATAATCATTGATTACAGTAAAAATGTTTGTTGGTCACTAGCCCAATCACACTCCATTTATTCCTGGAAGTTAAATCTATAAATATTATTCAACCCTCTTCTATGTATATATGTTAAATATTCATATTTAAATGTATATACAATGTAAATTTAAAAAATGAAGAAATAAAATTAAACAGATGGTTTTATAGTGGTTTAGGGAACAAAAATATCCTATTCCACTTAACCAAATCTCTAATCCTCGAGCATTGTGTTTTTCTAAAAATAACCTTTAATCAAGGGCTCCCAACTAATTACAAGTTGTTTTTACATAGTAAAATGGTCCAAGATAGTTCAACCAATATCTCCCTTTACATGAACTATCCACGCTTTTAACCATACTCCTACATTAAGTGAAAATTTTGTAAATTGAGAAACAAAATTTGAAAATTGTGTGTGGAACAGAGATGCATGTAGAAATTGATAGTAGATGAATATTTTCCAGATAAAGGATAAAAATCAAGCATTAAATATGATGATATTAATTACAATAGATAGAGCTAGTAAGAATAGAACTATAATAATTGATTCTTACAATGTACATGTTTCTATTATTAAAAAATGGGTAACATAATCACACTTTGTTTTTTATATTCTCTTTTCATCCATCTCCACTATCTTTTATTTCTAATTGTTCCATTTATATTCTATTTGAAACAGAGAACAAGAAAACTCTATTTTCTGATTGATCCTAGAAAATATCCTGATGATATAGGATCATAAGAGTATATATATACTTCTTCCAAAAATAGAATTGATTTTGAGACCGCATAGTCATATATTTTATTGTGCATTTAGGGTTCATCTTAAATTCTAAGTATTATATAGTCCCAACATTAGTTTAGTAGGTGATTGTTTTATGTACTCAAATGGTATGAAATGAATTATCATGAGATTATCAAACATAATCCCGACGTTCTACAAAGTCAGATCTCAATAGGTTAATGACTATACATGTTGTACATTATAGGATGTCTTCTATAAGATACAGCAACAATTTTTGAGAAGATAATCAGGATTCATGGTATTGTAAGATAACATTACAACATAAAAATAGAGTTACTCAAACATAGAAGTCAATTTTGTTAATTGTCTCTTGCATACGAATATTCTTTATAGAGGGATAATGTCTATTCATTATCATGTACATTCTATGTATCTTGGATAATCAACCTCAAACTATGTCATATGTTGTAATTTCTATTTCTATGTATCTATAGATGTCCAATTAGTCTCATAATACAAAATTATTTCAGAAGATAAATAAAAGAACACATAGCTTAGTATAAATATAATTATAAAAAATCAACCATATTTTTATAAAAAAAGTATGGATTTTGTGATTCATTAAGACACATATTGTGGAGATATATTTGAACAATATACTCTGTACAATAATTTTTCTTTTCTGATGATCATAAAACCCACCAATTGAAAAATAAATATCCAATATTATATATAATTTTTTAGAAATGAATATTACTATTTTTCATTAAATGTTAATAAATTTTATGCTTTAACCTCTTTGAAAAAAAAATAATAGTAAAAAACACGTGAAATTTTTTGTTTTCTGATTCATCATCTCCTTTAGGTTATATAAAAAATATGTATAATGAAAGATATATTACACACCATTATTGATAATTTGAGTGTTTCTAGTAAAAAAATTGAGTTCATAATAATGATTCGAGATATTATATCATAATATAGTAATGAAGTTATGAAATAAATAAAATAAAATAAGATCTAAGAATAAAAAATAATACTTATAATACGAGTGCTAAATCATTAATTTATGAATCACATGATAAACATCGTATAAAAAGTATAATAATTTTAAGGTTTTAATATTATTCAACGAATATCATAATCTATGATGTATTTATCATCAAATGGAAATATAAAATTAATCTGATGCAGATGTTTAAATTCTATAAAATGTTTTCAAAATTCAACTTTTTTTTGAAAGTGCATCCATTGGGAAACTGATTTCAAGAACATAAAGATGGATAATATTCAATGTATTTCCCAAAAAAGTCTTTTTGAAAATTGATTCTTGAAATAGATGGGTTGGTCATGAGGTCCTGATGATGAAGGTAGAGGAGTGTCAACTTATGTGCCAACAACATCTCTTAATGTCACTGAAGATTCTCAAAGACCAACAGGATCTTTGCAAGATAACATAACTAGTGTCGACTGACTATTGAAAAAAACTTGTTGGTCCCTTTACATTTCAATGTTATCTACATGAGTAAATCACAGTTTAAATAAATATTCATGTTATGGTGAATATAATTATTTTTCAAAACTTTGATGTCCCTTGGCTGATCCACTGATGGATTGAATATTTCACTGAGACACTTAGAGTCTTATGGGTTACAACCTAAAATCTAAAGACCATGTAGGCTTCTCCCAAAAAATATGAATTAGAGAATCAACTCAAATATCAGTTATTTTCACCATGTGATATTTTCAAAATTATAGAATACCTTTAAATACATTCAAAATTCCCTAATAGAGCATTCGAGTATGGTTCTATTGGTCGCCTTTTATAGAGAAATTGTTTATTAGGTTTTAAAAAAATTCAACATGATTATCTCACATCCCTAAGATAGGCACAATTTATTTTTCCATAGAGGGGACAAATCTTTCAGAGGATTCAATCTCATCATTATCCAAGAATTTTTTTTCTATTTTTTATTACAGCTTTATGAATTTCATATTTTTTATTTTCTATTTATCCATAATTATTTGTGAAGGATCCATCCAATATTCTTAGAAGAGTGATAAAAAACACATGTCATTTATTTGAATAGAGTATTCTTGAAATTCTGTAATCCTCATTTTGAGAATGGTGCTTAATTATTGTGTTGATTTATTAAAAATCCAACAATTTCCTTATGTAAATAATGTACTTTTCTAACATCATCAAGAATTGTTTTATAGAGATTTTAAAAAATATATCTTGTCCCAAAATCACATTGAAGCAAATTGATAAATAACATTACAGAGTATACAACTAGAGGTAGTTCTAATATTCGTGAATGATCCTTTAACTATGCATTCCTCCAATAATAGTTTATTCTGAACATTGTTTCAAAGATAAAGTGTACCAATAGTCTATCTTTATGAGCATCATCTTTAGAGAACATCTATTCACATGTAATTCGTAGTTCATGATGTAACATATAAATTTTTATTTTTAGGATATTGACATCAAATCAAAACTATGAGAGGCTCTACTGAGTTCTTTCATTTAATGTCCTTTATGTTTCTAGAATTTTTTCATTCGGAGCTCCATGAAGAGTAGGGGAAAAACATTCCTATTCAACTTCATCACTCTAATTGTGAACAAGTTGAATCTCTAGTACATTGGGTACAAGGTCCTCAAACTTTGACTCTGTTGAATGAGTTGTTTTGATTATTTCTTCACCCATTCTCTCCAATGAGATTGAACTAGAAGAGTTGATAGTCTTGACCCTATAGATATTTTAACGTCCAGGATGATTGAGAACATCTGAGGGATATATTTTTCCATCTATTCATTTGAAACTAGGACTAGGGGAAAAGGATCAAGAATGGTTTTTTCTGGAAATACAAGATATGGGATCAATGGTATTCCAATCCTATCTCATCTTATCTGATTATGAGTTTCATCACCATCATTAAAACTTTTTTTAGTCTCAGAATGATGAGATGATACTTCCACCAGATTGGGGTCTTTTTTAAGTCATAATGTTCCCCCTATGTCTGACCATGGTGTATTTTTGTCATTGAGTAAATATTCATCATCTTTTTCAAGAAATAGTACTAGTGAAAGCCACTTTTTCATATAACACTTGAATTTATATTTTTGATAACTAGGAATGGAATAATATTATTATCATAAATAAAATCTTCAATACTTCAAAAAATTAGGGTTAAGAGAAATCCAAAAGGGTAGATGTTCATTGGCTTAATTTTAATATGTCACATATATAGTATGATATGACATGAAAATTTTATATGATTTCAAGAAAAAAAATATATTATGATTGAAATTTATCAACACACCATATATTTGGATTATCCAATGTTGATTGAATTTGATCAATGCATTTCTTTCTTGCTCTATGTACTTTAATTGATTTTTCATGATAACAGACATTATGAAATGATATTTCATGATTTTTAAAGATTTAACAAAATCCATGGAAGATAAAGGGGGATAGATGAATGGGTATTCTTTATGATGAGATTTCAGTGCATCAACTAGCTTCACAGATGTCAAGTATAAATAGTGTTGGTTGAAGGACGCAGTGAATATATCTTCATTATTACAGAAGTGTAAAAAATTACTCCTAAAACTCAAGAGATTACTTCTTGAAGACAACATAGGTTCTCGATTCATCAAAAAAGTATTTCTATCCTTGATGGTTGATAAATTTCTTCAACCACATGGATTTTCTATCTTATCATTTGTTATTAATGACACTTACACTGAGGAAATTTCATTATATAATCTAATGTTTCATCATGATAGATGAACCACCATCACCTCCATCCAATTAATCCATTTTTATAGTGGTTTAAGTATTGTTAATTTGTAAGGCTAGGTTAAAAAGTGTTCGAGTATAGAGAAAGAGGGATCGAGGTGTTTTAGAGTCATTTTCCTGTAGTGTTGATACCAAATACCCTTTTTATTCAATGTAATCGATGGGTTACATAGTAATTACTGAGAAATTATTACTAAATATAGGTGATGTGGTCTATTGGGCTTGAAAATTAATTGAAAACTACATCTAAATAATAATATTTATACAAAAAAAATTAACTATATATACGATAAATATAATGTAAAATATTACGTTGTAAAATTCATCATAATTAATTGTAATTTAATGAAATAAAATATATTAGTAGATAAAGTCATAGTGAAAATATCAACTAATTCTTTTCAGTACATTAAAATTCTGAAGATATATCATCTTTCTTTTCATGGTCTCATAATAAATGATATCATAAACCCATGTGTGTTTCTTTTGAATGATTAATTTGATTCATTAAGATTTTGATAGCACTTGATTTTTCCAATCAGATTGGAACACAATTAAATTTTAATCCAATGTCCATTATGTTGTGGTTAAAATACATGACATGTATACAACAACTTCTTGAGGAAATATATTTATCTTCCGAAATTTATACTGTTACATGCTATTGATTTTCACCAGACCAAGACACAATATATTTACCGTGAAAATGAAATCTTCATAATGTACTTTTCCTATATAATGTACATATAGAAAAATCAAAAACAGAGTATGAAATAAACTTAATGTCAATGTTTTTTGTAAAAAAATATAAAGTGTTTTTATTCCTTTTAAATATCTTGATATTATTTTTCCACAATTAAATGAAATTATTTTGAATTATATTGAATGCTTTCACTAAGAACTACTAAAAATATCATGCGTGTTCAACTTTTTGTAAGGTACAATAAACTTGTAATGACTCGTTTATTCAATATGTCATCAACTGGTTTTCGAGATTCATTTGAGTCATGTTTGATATTTGACCCCATAGTAGTTGAGTAAGTCTTACTATTTTCATGTTCAAACATCTTATGTAAGTCATGTATATATTTTACTTAATTTAAAAAATTTCAAAATGTTTTTTGATAAACATAAAATCCTATAAATTTTTTTAGTTAACCCATAATACTCATTTGGTCTTCCTATGGAATATGTTTTGAAAATCCGTTGCATAATTTTTTAATTTTTGATCCAAAAATAACATATTGTATGTATATTTATAAAGGATATGTATCAGAAAAAGTGGATATATTTACCAATATAGGAGCTGGTATCCCTACTGTAAAACCATCTCATAATAGAAAATAACATCATATTTCCTAACATGCCCATTTATACTGTTATTTCAATATAGATTCATTGTTTTTTTTGTCATAGAATTATGAAAACAAGGATCATTATAAACATGACATTGTTATATATATACATCCACCCTTAATGTTATTTTTTAAAATAAAGATTTTATTAACATATTATATAACTAAAAATTTATATAGGTTGCATATTATACAAGGATTATAATAGATTTTAATCTAGATATGGGGGGAAAGGATTCATCATAACCAATTCCTTCTTCTTAATTATATCATGTGGAAACTAATGTTTCTTTATTTCTAGTTATTACACTATGATCATCTTTCATGTTCTAAAAATATATTTTGGATTAAATATATGATAGTTTGAGGGTCTATTATATTATTCCCATAACTTATTTATTTTAAATTTATTTATATATTTATTCATTACTAAGTAAAAAAATTAAACAAATAAGGCATATTCTATATAATTATGTTCTAAGTAGGTTATAAAGGTTTCTAATACTACTAAATATCCAAAATTTCTTTTAGTTCTTTCTCCTTCATCTAGGATTCCCATAAATATATATAATGGATGGTCTCTATGGTTTCTTGTGGTTCTAGGAATCAATTTTTTGTCTTACTAGTTTCTAATATTATTGCATTCGGTTTATGATAATAATGTTCTAAATCAACATCCTTATTGTCATGAAAGGGTGGTTTAGGTCTCGTATATTTGAATGAATCATTTTGGTCATCTATTTCAGATATTTTATAATGAAAGGGACCACTTTCACAAATTTTACAAGAGCTAATTATTCAAAAATATTTTACATGTTTTTGAAAAAAATATCAGCAATGGAAATAGTAGAATATCCTAGTAAGTTACATTCATCCGCCTTTGGAGGGAACATACTAGGATTATTCATGGTGATCGTGATGCAATCCTTGCATCCAAATACGTTGATGTATTCTACATTTAGTTTTCTATTATTCAACAAATAATATGGTGTTTTTGTTGAAATATTTCATATTAGTAGTCTATTAATGATATAACATATTGTATTAACAGCTTCGTCCAATAAATATGGGAATGGTATATTCAAATAACATAGTCCTGACAATTTCGTATAGAGCCACATTTCTACATTCAAAAATATAATTCTATTGAGGTTTCCTAGGGAGCAAGAATGTATCTTTAATCTCATTATTAGAGAAATAAGTTATAAATCCATGACTCTAAAAGTCATCTCCATAGTCACTTATAAAAGAGAAAATTTTGACATCAATTTTTTCCAATTTGAAACAAAATTAACAAAAATAGACGATGATTAAATTTTACATCTTTAAAAGTTATCCCATGTGAATCATAAAAAATTATCAACTAACACATAAAAAATGAATTACCATCATGGATTGATGTTTTAGTTATTCAGAACAAATCCAATTCAATACGCTTAAGATGTATAAAAGTAGAAACTTTGTTAGTTAGATTTGAAGCTGACTTGTGTTTCCTTCTCATTTAGAATGCATCACATAGTTTCTTTCTATCCTATTTAATATTATCAAATATTAGATATCAAAATATATTCAGACAATTTTTTTATGAATGACCATTGTAATGTATATTACTTCTATTATAAAACCATGATTCATCACCTTTATTATTAAAAAATTTACATTTTTTAAACTAAATGAGTTATTATATTTTGTGTAAACATTTTCCATTATGGATGCTTTAAACATGATAAATTTATCATTAAAAACAAGTCAAACATTATTTAAAAACTCAACAGAATATCCATCATCATGAGGATGAGAAATACTTTTCTGGTTGTGCTTCAATATTTCAACTTAATGTAAATTGATCATAAAGATAGAATGTGAATTTTAATTTGATTTAATTCCAAATAATTTCTAAATTTTAATAATATAAAAACATGGAATATCACATATATTTTTTATAGAGAATGAAAATTTGAGTAATCTCAACTCTTAAGCCTTGATCATGAACTATTGATAAACCATTTTTCATTTTTTCATAAGGAATGTTTTTTACAATGAAATATGAATAAACAGATGTTTTTTGTAACCAAATTCTGTTGGGTTTGGATATGTTATTTATATGATATCTAGGAAACCGGACATGCTTCTATATTCCAAAGAACACATTAGTCTTTTTTCATAAATCTTTTAAATGAATAGAATTTTCAATTCAACCAAAAAGAGAATTTATTAAATTATAAATATTAGAATAATGTATTGTTTCACCACAATGAAATAATTAACATTATGAAGAAATTTATTTTTTGAGTTGTGAATAAAAGATTTCTAAAAAAACATATATCTATCAACATGGATTTGAATTCCATATTATTCATTTCTTGGATCATTCTAGAAATATTTTTATTTAAATTGTCTATCCCTTTTGTAAAAATAGTTGTAACATCTTAAAATTTTTGAACCTCTCTTTGCAGGTTTTCAAATATTTTTATGTTTTTAGTATCTAAGATATAATATTTTTCCTTATAAACTTTTAAATATAAAATATGATTGTTAAAATTTAATTAATCACCAATAAAATTTATTTAGGAATTTTTAGGTTCTTTAGTTTTCTATTTAATGATTTCATACATGATATCCAACATGGTTAAATATTCATTTTATTCTACATATGTGAAATTTTCATTTTCATATTCACATTCATTCTCAAAATAATATTATTTTACCTCATTTTATTGTTCCAAAATGAAATTTATGTCATTTTGATTCATAGATTCATTTTATGATGTTAATGATGCACATTCTATAGAATTTTCAGAGTCACACCATATAGCCTTCATATCATTCATTTATTTCTTAAAACAAGTCTTTTTGAAGTACTTAATTTTTTCCTTCTTACCTAATCTGATTTTCGGATAGTTAGGCTTGTGATTTCATGAATTCTTTCATTAATAACATATCAATTATTTAGAGTTGTCATAATTATTTATTTTTTTATTAAATTCTCTTATGAAATCACATTTCATTTAATGGAATTTTTTCAACATTCTATATAATTGAGAAGGATCCTCATCTAACTTAACATTTCATGGGTGTATGTATTATCCAGATGCTTCAATGACTTGTTTTCCCTTTCTATCATCTTTTGTGGTAGACACTATTGAGGTGGAATTTTTTATTTTAATCAATTTGGGATATTCATTTGTATTTACTCTTTCAACATCATACATTATGAGAATTAAAATGATATATTTTATCATGAAATTTTTGAAATCTAAAGATTTTATGATGGAAGGTAAGATTCCACTCTACTTAGGTGGTTTTTCTCTAAATAAAATATATTGTATATTCAGGCTAAGTTATAGGCATTCATGGAGAAGAAATTTTGTTCGTGATCTCTATGAGTCTTACACATAGTTGAGTAATTCAATATTCTTAAACCATTTAGAATGTATTGAACATTAGTTCATTTGGATCATATCTATGAGATATCATGTTGTCATTGCCGTCATATGCTACTATTATTGTATTCTACATTTCATGGACTTTATCACATTAAGAGATCATATTGAATTCATCTTGTCTATGTAACACCCCAAAACTTCTACTATACGCTCCTCTTTGAATAATATAATAGCGTTTGTTGTACGCAACTTCGAGTTCTAACACACCGCAACCAATCAAACTAGCTGTTATGAATAGTAATACCCACTTTTTGAAATTTAATAAATTTTATATTTCCCAAAGGACTTCATTTTGGGATTTGGAATATCCAAATTATCTTAGGGTGAATTTTTGTAATTTTTCTCAAAACATTCAATTTTTCATGAATACTAAAAAACACTGAGTTATAGTTTAAAAAGGAATTTTTATTTAAATAATTATTAATTTAAAATTATTTTAGGTAAAAATAGATTCATAATACCTATATATGTTCAATTTAATTAATTGGAGTTAGTTTATAATAATATTAGATATATAAAAAATTTATTGATCTTTTAACCGTCTTTTACCCACCTCCATGGAGAATTTAACAATTTATATAAAATGTAATTTTACTGCTTCAGTTAGTCGAATTTAAAAACTCCTAGAGAAACAGTTGATATCAGTAAGTAAAAATTGGTTCAATAAGATTAATATAATGTTTGGTGAATTGTAACGTTTTATTTTTATTTACCACGGTTAAAAGTAAATAGGGTAATTAAGGGTAAAAATGATATTATTATTATCCTAAGACATGTCCTAATTCTCTCGGATAAGTATAATTCAACCAAAAACATCCTTAGGAATAAAATATGAACCTATTTGTTCTACATGGATTAGATTAAGACACTTATTATTATTTTATTTAAAGAATATTTAAAAGTGTTAAAATAAATGTTTAATAACAAAATCATTTTCAATATCAAGTCATACAAAAGATAAATTAGATTATAAATATTAATTAGGAAGCTAAAAATATTTCCTACATAATGTTATTTTATTTATATTTTTTAGACATTAAATATCATAATTTATTTATGACACAATGATGATGCCGTAATTACCTAATTAATGACTTACTAAAATAATTGATATTATAAATATCCAAATAAATGTAATTTTAGAATTTTTATGAATTAAAATAATTTATAGGTTAATAGGAAATGTTAGTGTAGGTAAGATTTATTATTTTTGAAGTAATAATGCTGTTATAAATTTAGAAAATAAAAAATACCAAATAGTGTCAAAATAGACATAAAAAAGTTTTTAAAACAAATATTATAATATTAATTGATATTATATTAATAAAATTCTACGGTTTAGCAAAAGGTCTTAAATAATATTATATATTTCATTAATGAACCAATTGAGATTATCTTGGATGATTATAGTATGTTTAATAACCATATAATATATAAAATAATAGATATGGTAAATTTAAAACTATTTCACTAAGAGTTAAATCTAAATGATAAAGTTAATATAGTGTCCCAAACCTGTCTAAAACCTTTTGGTTGAGTTTTTTTCAACCCATCTCAAACTAATTCAATAAATAATTCATTTTGGAGCCATTCTAACTAGAAAATTATTTTATTATAAAATAATGTTTCTAACTTTTCCCAAGGTCCCCATCACCCCTTTTTTAAAAGGGCACCCCCTTCCCACAAATTCACACCCTCAAAGCATTTTGGCTCGGCCAAACCCTACCCAAATACCATCTCAATTGTCCTCGATTCATCTTAAAAGCCTAACTTTAGTTAGAAATCCATCCTACGTAGCCCTTTTGATAAAAATAAAGAAAGAACCCGAAGAAGAGGTAAATATTTCATCACCTCTTTCATGTTCTATTCTTCTTCCACTTCCTCTTTCTTTGTTGTTTCCATTTTAAAATAATAAATCCAGTATCTTATATATAATGTGATGTTATTATAAAAATGGTACAACCATATTCATTATTCTATCTATCCTTTGGATGACATGTCACCATACATGCGTACGTGTGGCTTACTATCACCACATCATGGTGTAATTGTTATTCGATAAATTTTTATTTGGATAGGTATAATAATGATGTTTAATTGATGTAAATAATAAATATAACATGATAATGATTATGTAAATATGATAGAACACCCAATTATATATTATTTGAATTTCAAAATAATGATATTTTCGCTCGTGCGTACGTACGGATAACTGTCTCCACGAAACATGAGGAGATTTATTCCCCATCATATCTATTCAAGAACAATTTTCATTAGATGATAAAAAATAATTTTTAAAGACATAATATCATTCGTAATATGAATAAGATACATCTAAGGAGTTTTCTGTCTCTTTCTCCAGATTTACTGATTGCCATCAATTCTAAGGATTTTCAGTAAGAGGTTGCTCTCTATTGGTCTATTTGAGGCCACATTCTTTTGCTTTGATTTCTGGATGCAAGGCTATATTCTGCTCTAGTTGAGCAGCTGGGTGTTGTTGATGCTGCTTCTGATGGGTTTCTACCTTATTATGGCTTCTCTGCTTGCTGAAAATCTTGTTTTGTGATGGCTGGTGATGGTTTTTACATCATGGTGCTGTACTGGAGTTTTTTATCAGTTTTATGAAGATGAGATTGGATTTCTGTAGATTTTAAAGATGAAGACTGCTTCAATCATATCACCGATTGAAGGGAAGTCTTTTTGCTGCTAGGCTTGCTTGGGATGCTATTGTTTCACAGATGGGATGTTATGATGATTCCATAATTTGCTGCATTCTTGAGACAACACTTGGATGTAAAAGAGATCAGGCCTTCATCAAGGAGTAAGGTTACGGGTGGAAAGGAGCTCCAAGGGCATGCGGGGGCTGATGACTTCGGTCTCACTTCACACAAGGAAAGGGTTACATCATCAAATCCTACTTTTGGACGATGGAATGGTGAATAGCAGCGGCTGCTAACTGGAAATCTTCAGTTCGGGGTATTTCACTGTTGTGAGTACGATTGTATGTCTGTTTTTCCCTTTAATTTCTAGTTGGTGTAAGCTCATTACACCTCATGTGTACACTGTTATTCCTTTTTCTTTAATAAAATTTTTGGGGATGATCTTTTTTAAAAAAAAGATACATCTTATCCACAACAATGATTACTTACGTAACAAATCATATAAAGGAAAACAAATCAGTTAACACCTGAAATGATGATACTACTAAGATATAATTAACAATGAAATGTTAAAATATCATACCTGATATCATACTAATGTATGTGATTATTTTTTAATTTAATAACATTTATTTAAAAATTATATAAGAGGTTAACTTTTAACACACCGAGATTTTATAAAAAATAATCTTTTTAATTTTATTGATGTCTTGTGTTGTACGCTACACCAAAAGGAGCTTGCACTACACACATCCCTAACTTGTATTACATTGCACACAATCAAGACCTTCCACGATAGCATGTGTTGTACGCAATACCAAGTTTCACTAAACAATGATATGTTATATAAACTTGCCGTTTTGAAGAGTAATACCCACTTTTTAAAATTTTATAAATTTTATCTTTTGAAATGGACTTCATTTTTGGATTTTGAATATCGAAATTATACTAGGGTGAATTTTTGGTATTTTTCTGAAAACTTTCAATTTTTGATGAATAGTGAAATCACTAGGTTACTATTGAAAAACCGAATTTTTATTTAAAAAATTATATATTTTATTTAAATTTATTTTAGGTCAAAATTGATACATAATACCTATATAAGTTCAATTTAATTTATTGCAGTCATTTTATAATAATTATAGAGATATAAAAGTTTTATTGAACTTTTCACCGTCTTTTACCAACCTCCTAGGAGAATTTAGAAATTCACATAAAACATAATTTAACCACTTCTGTGAGTATAATTTTTAAAATCCGAGAGACATGGTAAATATCAAGGACTAAAATTTGGTTCAATGAGATGAAAATAATTTTTGGTGAATAGTATCTTTTTACTTTTATTTACAACGGTTAAAAGTAAATAGGGTAATTAAGGGTAAAATTGATATTATTATTACCCTAACACATATCCTAATTCTATTGGATAAGAGTAATTCATACAAAAACAACCTTAGAAATAAAATAATACAATTTAGGTACACTTGGATTAGATCCGGACATTTATTACTAATTTATTTTACGATGGGTTAAAATAGTTAAAATCAAAGTTTAATAACTAATTAATTTTTAATATAGTGTTATACATAATATAAATTCTATTATAAATATTCATTAGAATTATAAAAATATTTACTACATAATGGTATTTTATTTATATTTTTTTGACATTAAATAATTTATGTTATTTATCACACAATGGTGATGCAGTAATTACCTAAATAATGAAATATTAAGAAAATTGATATTATAAATACCCAAATAAATGTAATTTAGACTTTTTAAGAATTACACTAATTTTATAGGTTAATATGACATTTTATTATTGATTTAATTTACTTTTTTAGAACTAATCATGCTGTTATGAGTTTCACAAAAATCATTTACCAAATAGTGTCAAAATTGACATAAAATAGTTTTTAAAACAAATATTATATTATTAAATGTTATTTTAATCCTAAAAGTCAAAGGTTAGGCCAAATTACTTAAATAAGGATATATATATTAATAATGAACCACTTGGGGTTCGTTTTTCTTGTTATAGAATGTTTATTAACCATATATTGTAAGAAAACAAGAAGACACGGTAAAAGTTAAATTATTTAACATAGAGTTAAATCTAAATGATAAGGTTACAATTATAACCTAAACTTGTATAAAATAAATTGGTTGAAAGGATATCGATCCATCGCAACTTTAGCTTTGAAATAAATCAATTTGGAGCTATTATAAACCGAATATGACTTTAATATAAAATAATATTTTATGTTTTTCCAAAGGTGCCCCTCACTTCCCTTTTGAAAACGGAACCCCTTCCCTCCTCTCTTCACACATTTTTGAGCCTTGAAGCTCGGCCAACCCTTGCCAATTTATCTACTCCACTTCCCTAGAAACATCTTGGAGGTTCTTGTCTTCTCAAAAGTCCAACTCTACTTCCATAAGAGGAATCTTAAAGGAGGTGCGTCGAAGAAGAGGTAATCTCTTCTTCCAATTCTCTCAAGTGTCTTTCTTCTTTTACTTCTTTTTCTTTAGTTATATCATTATAAAGTAATAAAATAAGTATTAATTATATACTTATATGTTATTATAAATATGAAACAACCCTATTTCACTTTCTATCAATCCTACGGAAAACGAAATCACCACACGTGCGTACGTACGGAATACCGTCTCCAGGTCGTGGTGTAATCTGTTTTCGACCACAACCATAATTGGATGGGTATAATGGTGTAAATAAATAACTATATATGATTATTTTAAAGAGATATTGATTCTGAAATATTACACATACGCTTCAATACAATTCCATGATCATGGAAATGAGATCATCACTAATGCGTTTGTACGGACTACCCTCTCCATGACGCGATGAGATTCAGTCTCCATGTTAACCATTAATGAATTATTATAAAGTATATATAATGAATAATAATGAAATATATGAAATAATAATGATAATTTATTTATGTATATATATATTTATTTCATATACATAATTCCATTCAATTCAATAAGGAAATGAAAACAGCATTCATGCGTACGTACGACCAACCGTCTCCATGAACGGTGTATTTCATTCCATTTATCGATCTATCATATATATATATATATGTATATGCAGAATATATATTATATATAAATCATGTTTTACATTATGGAATTAAATAAATCAGGATATATGTAATAATATCATGAACAACACGTCGAAAAACGTACAATAAATGAAACAATTTTACCCAAATCGCTACTTTTACATCAAATTTACAAAAGAATGGGTAATATAATGTCATAAGTAAACCATATATGATATCATGACAATGAATATGATTTTTTAATAATTCAATGACATTATTTAAATGATTATACAAGAGGTTCTGATATATATGAAGCATATCAGACATAAGGTAAGTGATAACTTTTCCAATCTCGTTTTAATCAATGATTGTTTATTCGTAAGTAATTACTGGGGTTATTTCTATCATCCAAGCCCATGCTTTCTAAAAAAAATTCATGTATATTTGAAGGCCATTTTACCCATTTTTGACTTTAATTACATGGTATGTAAGGAATATTTCTTTTTTTTACCATACGATATATTTTTTGACTTTTCCGACAAAAGTACGAGAAAAATGTTATTTTTAACTTATACGCTGTGAACGGATTTTTACGGTTTTATAACTCCTATTTTTCATGAAGCATACTCTACAAGATTTTATGACTATTTTCAACAGAATACTTTTCATTTATAAATTCATGGAATGTTTTGAAAAGAAAATTATTTTGAAGAAGAAATGATATTTTCCTCAAGAATTAATTTCAAGTGTTTTATCAAAACCATTTTCCATCTAAGATGACATTATTTCATATGTGTATGTTTCAAGTATAATATCTCTATGATTTTCATGATTTCACTTTTCTTATGTCTAAATATCCATTTTTTATATATAGATTATGTGATTATGTGACGATGTTTATGAAACCCATTTTATTTTTTGGGTTATGATGAATGTTTTATGTTTATTTTGTGGAACAAGTAAGAATGATTTCATAATGAGATGGGTGGGACATATATCTCCCTCCAATGCATTGGGTAAAGATTTATATCTCATGAGATATAAATCACTAGAATGGTAAGTTAATCAGGTTCAGTGAAACAGGATTGGAACAAGGAGTGAACTCGATTCATAAAGGGACTTTGTCCGCTAAGATGGTCTTGGAAGCAATGCCTTGGAAACTATGGAAATCATATCATGTGCCAAATTTTTTTCCATAATTACAAGTGTTATCACCAAGATATTTTACCATGATTGATGTTCCATTATGATCTATGCTTCATTTACTGCCATGTTTTATGTCATTGCTCAAGATTTTGATGTTTAAACATTATGTTAATGTTTTTATGTTCAAATGTATTTGGATTGTTTTATTTTCTCCATGCTTACCCTTACTGAACATTTGAGCTCACCTTTTTTATGTTTTCTTTTCCCCAGGATATAAAGAATTGTTTTAGTAAGAAAAAAAATGGTGATGATCTTTATGGGATATGTTGAAAATCTTTCACCAAGATTAGAAGATTATATTCCGAGTTTCCAAAGACACTAAACTATTACAGTTCTTTGGTGTCTTTTTTTGTTATGTATTAGGTATTCCGCAAAATTAATGTAATGTCCATGTACGTAAAAATTTGGGTCTCTATAGTTGGTATCAGAAGAAAGTTTTAGTTAACCTTTGGAAACTAGGATGCGGAAAATTTAGTGATATCCCTGTAGATATTTCTAAGGTATGTCTAGGGATGTCCTTAAGGTTAAGTACACATATAGGATAGAGTCCTAGAATTATGTTGACGATCATGAATAACCTAAGGTGAACTTAAGATGTCATGGATTAAATAATTTTCGATAAGTTAGACATCCCACAAGTGACTTTTTATGATAATGTGGTTCCTCGTTATTTTAATTGTCTCTTACAATATGGTTCCTGGTCTTAGTCAATAAGGGGAATGAAAAGAAATTCAGTTAACAATGATTCCAATGGACAAATCGGTGACTACGATCAACGAAATTATGTAACACCTGGAAGAGGAAGATATTGTGATTATGCCGAATCCATCATCTTGATATATGATTTACAAGGTGTACTTTAATTGTATTCCTAAGTCATAAAATAAGAGGAAGATGGAATTTTATGCATGTTCGCATGGTGAGGAGCATAGAGAAATGATGATTGAGATTTCTAAAGAATGGAAGAAGAACCTTGAGGAATACCTCAAATTGATGGGATGATGTTATCTATGTAGAGAAAAGGGTCATATAGTGACAGACTGTTATGGAGTCCAATGTCTTATCTGTGGAAAACATGGGCATTAACCAACTCAATGCTCTGACCTAATAATTTTCTTCTAAATTGAGGAAGGACCTATTCCATGATAATCATCGAAGAGGATGTATTGAAGGTCTTAAGTATTGGAATTCAATAATAATGTTGTTGAGGTACTTTTATAGTATATTGAAATATCTGTGTACTGGTCCATTGTAGTTTTATATAAGAATATTGTACCGGTAACCATGAAAAGTGATTCAAATACTTTGGAAAGCAGAAGATATGAACATAATGATGGGATATGGTGAAAATAATTTTTTTGATAGTATTAATTAGCTCATGATTGATATAAGGACTAAGAGATATCATGGTTTGAGTATATATAATTTTTGGGATTTTGGTATGTGGAAACAGTTAAATTTTGACAGTGCTCATGTTTTCACTAAGGTTTTATGTTAATTCATGTTTCAAAATAATACATGATTAAGGTATTCACATGATTGGAATGTGGCCAAAATGATATATCCTATGATATATGGTGGATAAATGAGGGCATTCACGTGCTTTTTATGTGACATTTCAAGTAATCGTTTTCATTATACTATAAGATTGGACAGATGTATTTTTGATAAGCCTAAAGATTGGAATGGATTATGTTAGACATCAAATATTATTTTTTTAAGTATAGAACTAGTTTTTCGATATTATTTCTGGAATGTTATAAAAGTATAGTTTTAGAAAAATGACAACCCATAGGACGAGCAATAACCCATCGCGTCGGAAAAGGATGTGGGAATAAAACCCACAATCGAAGTGCGACATGCGTTTATCGCATACCACTGGCCTATAAAAAGTCCCTGGTTAGTAGAAACTAGTTTTATTTTATTAAGAAGGTTGATAGATGAAGTATAAGTCCATTTTAGGAACCATATATGATTAATCTCACTATAGATGGACTTATGTATTTTTGATAACTTTTTCCAACCTTTTATTTGAGACAGATAGAATGACCCATCATTCTATCACATGATCTGTTAACACATCATGAATGAAAAATTCAACTTCATTTCATTATGAGATGAAGTGGAAATTGTCCATGGAACGACCAATGGTGAGACTGTACCAAAATAAAGAAAGTATTTCTTCTAATTCCAATTTCTTCAACTTTAGGGAAATGATCACGAAAACCAAAAATGTTGTCCTAGTTCCCTTATATCTGATGAATCAAATGGTACCGTAGATCATCAAAAATATATGTCTTTGTGATTTTTGTCTTTTTCATAGCAATGTTCTCTACCACTCTCCATCAGAACATGCTGGTTAGATTTCTCTTCCATATCCATATTTTCACCTATGTTCTCTTATGTAGAAACCCACTGATTACTTAATTTGGGTAAATTTTACGTTTCATACTTTAGTTTTTAGAGATTTTTTTGGTATTCCTTTTTACAATGGGGGTTTCTATTATAGAAACTTTCGAGTAGTAAACCATTTATAACCCTGAAGAATTTCGGAGGAGAACTTCATTTTAAGGGTGTAGAATGTAACACCCTGAGATTTTATGTAAAATATTATTTTTAATTTTATTGATGTCTTGTGTTGTATTCTACACCAAAAGGAGATCGCACTACATGCATCCCTAACTTGAATTGCATTACATGCAATCACGACCTTCCACAATAGCGTGTGTTGTATGCAATACCGAGTTTCACTAAACAACGATATGTTATATAAACTAGCCGTTGTGAATAGTAATACCCACTTTTTAAAATTTTTTAAATTTTGCCTTTCGAAATGGACTTCATTTTTGGAATCGGAATATCAAAATTAGCCTCAAGTGAATTTTTGGTATTTTTCTGAAAAATTTCAATTTTTGATGAATAGTGAAAACACTAGGTTACTATTTAAAAACCGACTTTTTTTAAATAATTATTTATTTTATTTAAATTTATTTTAGGTCAAAATTGATACATAATACCTATATACGTTCAATGTAATTCATTGGAGTCATTTAATAATAATTTGAGATATATAAAAATTTTATTGAACATTTCACCGTCTTTTACCCACTTCCTAGGAGAATATTGAAATTCACATAAAACATAATTTTACCGCTTCTGTGAGTGTAATTTCGAAAATCCGAGAGACACGGTTAATATCAATGACTAAAATGTGGTTTAATGAGATGAAAACAATTTTTGGTGAATAGTAAATTTTTACTTTTATTTATCATGGTTAAAAGTAAATAGGGTAATTAAGGGTAAAAATGATATTATTATTACCCTAACACATGTCCTAATTCTATTGGAAAAGTTTAATTCGACCAAAAACAACCTTAGAAATAAAATATGACCATTTAGGTCCACTTGGATTAGATCAGGACATTTATTAATAATTTATTTAAAGAAGCCTTAAAATAATTAAATTCAATGTTTAATAACTACTTAATTTTTAATATTGGGTTATAGATAAGATAAATTCGACTATAAATACTCATTAGAGATATAAATAGCATTCCTACCTAATGGTATTTTATTTATAATTTTTAGACATTAAATAATTTATGTTATTTATGACACAATAGTGATGTAGTAATTACCTAAATAATGAAATATTAAAATAATTGATATTATAAATACCAAAATATATTTAATTTGAGACTTTTTATAAATTCCACTAATTTTCTAGGTTAATATGACATGATATAATTTTTTTAATTAACTTTTTTCTGTCTAATCATGCTGCTATGATTTTCAAAAAAATAAATTACCAAATAGTGTCAAAATTGACATAAAATAGTTTTTAAAAGAAATATTATATTATTAATTGTCATTTTATTCATAAAAATATAAGGTTCTTCCAAATGACTTAAATAAGAATATATATATATTAATAATGAACCGCTTGGGGTTCTTTTGTCATGTTATAGTAAGTTTATTAACCATATAGTGTAAGAAAACAAGAAAACACGATAAAAGTTAAATTATTTAACTTAGAGTTAAATCTTAATGATAAGGTTAAAATTTTTACCTAAACATGTATAAAATATATTTGTTGAGAGTATTTCTACCCATTCCCACTTTAACTTCTAAATAAATCAATTTTGAGCTATTATAAACCTAATATGACTTTATTATAAAATAATATTTTATGTTTTTCCAAAGGTGCCCCTCTCCACCCTTATAAAAAGGGAACCCCTTCCCTCTTCTATTCCCACCCTTTTGAGCCTTGAAGCTCGGCCATACCCTGCTCATTTATCTTCTTCACTTTCCTAGAAACATTCTAGAGGTTCTGGTCTTCTCAAAAGACCAAATCTACGTCCTTAAGAGGAAGCTTAAAGGAGGTGCGTTGAAGAAAAGGTAATCTCTTCTTCTGATTCTATAAAGTTTCATTCTTCTTTTACATATTATTATATAGTTTTCTCATTATAAAGTAATATCATAAGTATTACTTATATAATGATATGTTATTATAAATATTAAACAACCCTATTTCACTTTCTATCCATCCTACGGAAAACGAAATCACCGCGCGTGCATACGTACGTAATATCATCTCCACGCCATGGTGTAATCTGTTTTCGACCACCACCATACTTGGATGGGTATAATGGTGTAAATAAATAACTATATATGATTATTTTAAATTTATATGGATTCTAAAATATTATACATATGCTTTAATACAATTCCACAATCATGAGAATGATATCATCGCTCGTGTGTACATACGGACTACCGTCTCCACGACGTGATGATATTAATTCTCCCTGTTAACCATTCATTAATCATTATAAAGTATATATAATAAATAATAATGAAATATATGAAATAATAATGAAACTATATTTCTGTATATATATATATGTATTTAATATACTTAATTCCTTTCAATTCATTAAGGAAATGAAAACAGCATTCATGCGTACGTATGACCAACATTCTCCATGAATGGTGTATTTCATTACATGTATCCATATATCTTATATATATGTAAATTCTTAACATATATTATATATAAATTATTCTTTACCTTTTTTAATTAAGTAAACTAGGATATACGTAATAATATCAAGAACAACAAGTCGAAACACGTACAATAAATGAAACGATATTACCCAAATCACTGCTTTTAAATCGAATTTACGAAAGAACTTGTAATATAAAGTCATAAGTAAACCATATATGACATCATAAAAATGAATATAATTCTGTAATATGTCAATGAATTTATTTAAATAATTATACAGGAGGTTCGGATACATACGAAGCATATCAGACATAAGGTAAGGGAAAACGTTTCCAATCTCGTTTTTATTAGAGATTGTTTATTCGTAAGTGATTACTAGAGTTATTGTTATCATCCAAGCCCATGTTTTCTAAAAAAAATTATCTATGTTTAAATTCCTCTTTACCAATTTTTGACTTTTACTATGTGGTATGAAAGGAATCTTTCTTTTGTTTACCATACGAAGTACTTTTTGACCTTTCTGAAAAAAGAACGAGAAGAATGTTTTTTATGTTATATGGCGTGAACAGATTTTTACAGTTTTATAACGCCTCATTTTCATGAAGATTACTCTACAAGATTTTATGACTATTTTCAGAACAATACTTTTCTTTTAAAATTTCATGTAATTTTGTGAAAAGAAAATTATTTTGAAGAAGAAAGGATATTTTCCTCAAGAATACATTTCAAGTGTTTTATCAAAAACATTTTCCATCTAAGATGATATTATTTCATATGTGTATGTTTCAAGTATAATGTATCTATGATTTACATGGTTTCACTTTTCTTATGATGAAATATCCATTTTTTTATATGGATTATGTGATGATGGGATGATGTTTATGAAACCCATTTTATTTTTTGGGTTATGATGAATGTTTTATGATTATTTTGTGGCACAAGTAAAAATGATTTCATTATGTGATGGGTTTGACCTATATCTCCCTCAAATGCATTGGGTAAAGATTTATATCTCCTGAGATAGACATGGCTGGAATGGTATTTTAATCCGGTTCAATGATACAAGACTGGAATGAGGAGTGCACTCGATTCAGAAAGGGACGTTGTCCATTGAGATGGTCTTGGCAGCAATGACCTGGCTACTATGGAAATCATATCATGTAAAGACCCAAAGTATTTCAATAGAAAATTCCCTTCTTATATTTATGTCATAAAAACACAAAATAATGAACTACTAAGTGATAAGTGACCTTTAAACATAATTTGTTCACCCCTATATTTGGAATTTTAAAAATCCTACATACACGGTTGTGTTCAAGACAGTTTTTGGAGTCTAATGAAACAAAAATAATTTTTGGTGAATAGTAACCAACCCTTATGATAATAACCTACCCTTACGATAGTAACCAACCCTTATGAATAGTAATATGACCCTTATGAATAGTAAATAAGAGTAACATTACCTATGAATAATAAAATAAAATTTAACCATCATAGAAAGTGATAATTTGACCTTAGTAAACGTTTTTGGTATTTTATAAGTCATCAATAATTAATTATAATTGATTAATTGATTTAGATGAATATTTATATATTCATAAATTATTAAATCAATGTCTAATAGTTTTTAGATAATTTTATAAGACCCTACGTAATTTTTGAAAGAACTGCAAAATCAGTTTTAATTTTAAAAACTGTTTTTTTAAGTAAATTATGATTTTAATTATATATCAAATTAATAATATCTAGAAAATTATTTCTGAAAAATGGACTTCATTTCTGGATTCTATACATCAAAAAATGGTTGGGGTAAATTTTTGGGAATTTTCTGAGATACTTGAATTTTTTATGAATAGTGGAATATGATAATTCAAAATAAAAGCTAAATAATGTATTAATTGAGTCATCGATGATGTTCTTCTGATGTAAGACCACTTGGTTCGGGATTACATTATAAAATTACTAGTATTGGTCATCCAAGACTCACTATTCCTTGTATTTGGTGAAATTAATAAACTAATCAATTTTATATTAAGGAAACACCTCTCCCCTCCACTATAAAAGCCACCCTTCACTCCCTCTTTTCCTCACACCTCTCAAGCTCCAAGCCTTCTCTAAACTCTGCCCAAAAACCTTCCCTAGCTCATCCCCCCACGTACAAAAGCTGCTGGTACCATCAAAATACCAAGCCTAGCTTCCTTAAAGAGGATCTCAAGAGGAGGATTCTAAAGGTAATTTCTCTCTCTCTTCTCCTTTAATTTCCTTTCAAGTTCAAGTTCCTTTCTTGATCTATCCCTACCTATCTTCATCCAAATTGTTCTGTAAATCCAGTATTATATATATAATTTAATATTATGATTCTAATGTTATATTATATCACCCCACACCCTTTCCCTCTTCCTTTTATTTTATTAAAGAGAACGTTGTTCATGAGGTGTTAAATTTATCACCTTCAAGAACGACATGTTCTCTTCTTCCATTTCTACCTTCAATCTGGTAATGAAACCATTTTATGGTTGAACCAGACTATTTTATATGTATTATGATCTATTTTATGTTCTGGAAATAACTTATGGCCATATTACTAAGTGAAAAGTTAAAATGAGTTCATTGTGATCCAAAAACCGCTCAAATTAACCCAAATAATATTCATTTAATTCTTATCTAATGATTCATCCACATGGATCTAATATAACACATTATAAAATCATTAAAGCTTCTTTAATATTATTAATAACATGTAATATTAGTTTTTTATGTTTACCCATGATCTACCCAAACATCAAATTAAGAATACAAGTGGACCACTCAAGAAACCCATGAAAACGAACATCCCCAATCAATGTTTTTAAACTCTATAAGTCATCCAAAGGAACATAATATGAAATAATGAAACCATAATGAACCCTATTAATGTATAAAAGGTTCTTGAATTTCTAATTAATGAATATAATGTCATTATATAGGACATTAAAGAGAAGGAGGCATTCGAGTACAAGGTAAGGGGAAATCTCAAACCCAATTTTCATCCTTCAGGTTCTCCCTCTTTCACTCCATTTTTGATATGGTTACTCCTCAAAGATCATTTTTTCATAATTTCCTTTACTTTTATGGGATATAAATGTTTGTCAATTGTTTTTATGTCCAAAAAAATGTTTTCCAAAAGAACTCTTCTTTCAAGATCTCACCTTTTACCTCTCATTCAAGGTTGATGGTTCTTGTATCAAGTATGTTGTTCCCTCTTTCTTTTGGAAACATAAAGCTTATGAATGTGTTATTATGATATGAAACCCATTCCTTTCCATGGGTTATTTATGTACATGTTTGATATGTTTTCTATGTGTCAAGCATGATAATGATAATGTTATGATGTGACGGGTGTGCCCGGAATTATATAGCGCAATATGAAAGATTAAATGTGACGGGTGCGCCCGGAATTATATAGTGCTCCAATGCATTGGGTATAGTGATGAATCTCATGACTAAATGTGAAATCATGTGTGAACATGATTCTAGCTTTGTTCACAAGTATGTGTGGTAGTTAACCACTAAGACGTGATGTTTCATTTTTATGCATTGCCACATTTCAAGTTTATTGTTTATGCTCCTCTCATGTTCATGATCTTTTTCCTATGCCATGATTATGCTCACCCCATGATGTATTGTTCTTATCTATCCTCTTACTGGGCTTTTATCTCACCCCTTTTTATGTATATCCTCAGGTGGCTAGATGTACTAAGAAGAGGACAAGTGCCAATAAGAAGCAATAGAAGAAGAAATTAAATGAATGTTTATGCTTAAAGTTGTATTTGTTATGTATGGTCCTAGTTTTCCCAAGACACTAAACCTCTGGATCCTCCATATGTAATAATATTATGTTGTTTATATTTGAAATGATGTAATATTAATGTAAGAAAAGGCCGGGTTTCTATAGTTGGTATCAGAGGAAAGGTTTAATTAATTTGGGAATTAGGATTAGTAAACCCTCGAAAAAACCTCTAGCATGAGAATAAGTACAAATATATTTACCTAGTGATCCCATATGTTATGCTTTTGGTATAATTTTTTAAATGAATAATTTATTCATGACTTGTTTACTTATGTTTGGTTCTAACCTTTTCTATTTTAGAAAATGGTGGGAACCATGAGAAATCAGGCCAACAACTCTTACGAGGGCCAATGCAACGATTGCCCAAACGACATCCCCAATGATTTTGGAGGTGGAGTTCAAAACATCATGCCGATGCTTACACAATTATCTCGGGTTATGAATAATAACCATAATAATGTGTAATGTCCTCCTTCACCAAAGAGGTAGCAACAAGCTATCTAATGTTTTATGCGGCAACGACCACCAACATTTTGTGGATCTTCCGATCCACTAGTTGCGGAACAGTGGGTCAACTCCATGGAGAAGATATTTTTTGTTCTTCACTGTTCTGAGATGGAGAAGGTGACTCTAGCCGTTTATCGTCTAGATGGAGAAGCCGATCAATGGTGGTATTTGATTAAGAACACCAAGCCAAGGGAGGTAATTAAAGAGATGGAATGGGAAGACATTAAGATAATGTTTCTTAATAAGTACTTCCCAAGAACTCTTAGCACGAAGATGGAGAGAGAATTCATAGAGCTCAAGCAAAAAGAAGGAGAATCTGTCACAACCTATGAAGAAAATTTCACAAGGCTCGCAAGGTATGCTTCGGGTTTTGTTATCAACAATGATAGAAAAATTGATAGATTCTTTAGTGGATTAAAACCACATCTTCGAAAGGCTCTTGCAATTCGAGACTTTCGGAGTTATGAAGAAGTTGTTCGGTGTGCTCTCAATGTGGAGATGGAGTTTGGGGAATGGTCCCATGGCTATGGTGATAAGAAAAGAATGATGGAGTTTCAAGCTGGTGGATCTAGTGATAATGATGGGAAGAAAACACAATGACCCACATGCCAAAAATGTGGGAAGTTGCGCCATGGGAACTGCCTCAAAGGTATGGAGAAATGATTTAAGTGTGGGAAGGAAGGACACCAACCTCACGAGTGTCGAAAAGACATGAAAAGGAAGGATAATGTAGCCGATGAAAGGAGAGAACCACTCGTGGTTCAATGCTACAACTGTAGGGAGCTAGGGCACTATTCAAACCAGTGCACTAAGCCTCGTGCTATCGAGGGTAATCAGTGCCAACAACCACCAAAGCCAAAGGAACAAGGGAAGGCTTATGCCATCACTACTGCGGAGGTGGAACATGATAATGAATTTGTACAAGGTACACTTCCTATTTACTCAAGAATGGAAAAAGTCTTATTTGATTCTGGTTCTACGCATTCCTTTATATCTTGCATGTTTGTTAGAACTATAGAATTGAATCCTAGAATCCTTGAAGTAGATATATCTGTAAAAACACCATGTGGTGCAATCATTGCATCCCAAGTGTTTGACTCTTCTCCTGTTGACCTTTATGGAAAGATTCTTCCTACAAATCTCGTAAAACTTCCCTTGGTGGAATTCGATGCTATAATGGGAATGGATTGGCTCTCGTTATATAGAGCACATATCAACTGTCGGGAAAAGGAAATATATTTTCATATTCTGAACCATCCCATGCTCCTCTACAAATGCAAGGAAGATCAGGAATATCCTTTGAAAAATCCTTCAATGGTGTGGGTGATGATTCCCTATGAAGAAGCATACCTCGCCCAAATGTTTGAGTCAAAGGAAAGTTCCAACCTTGAGGAAATTCCCATCGTAAGGGAATACGGCGATGTATTTCCCGAAGAGTTACCCGGAATTCCCCTGAATCGTGAGGTAGAGTTCTCAATTGAACTCATACCCGAAGCTACTCCTATCTCGAAGTGCCCCTATAGGATGGCTACTATCAAACTGGAGGAGTTAAAGAAGCAGCTGCAAGAGCATCTGGACAAAGGGTTCATACGCCCTAGTGCATCACCTTGGGGTGCGCCAGTGCTCTTTGTGAAGAAGAAGGATGGTACCATGCGGCTGTGTATTGATTATCTGGAACTCAACAAGATCACCATAACGGACAAGTATCTTCTCTCAAGGATTTACGACTTGTTCGATCAGTTAAGGGGAGTTCAATACTTCTCAAAGGTGGATCTTCGTTCTGGATATCATCAAGTAAAGGTGAAGAAGGAAGATATTCAAGAGACTGCCTTCCATACAAGGTATGGGCACTATGAGTTTTTGGGGATGCCCTTTGGACTTACTAATTCCCTTAAAATCTTAATGGATTTGATGAATAGAGTCTTTAGACATTACCTCGACAAATTTGTGTTAGTGTTTATCGATGATATTCTCATCTACTTCAAGAGAAAGGAGGAACATGAAGAACATCTAAGACTTGTGTTGGTGACATTTAGAAAAGAGAAGTTGTACGCCAAGTTTAGCAAGTGTGACTTTTGGATGAATCAAGTAATGTTCTTGGGACATGTGATCACAAGTGAGGGAATTTTTGTGGATCCTTCAAAGACAAAGGCTATTGAGGAATGGCTCAGGCCCTCTAGTGTAACAGAAATCCGTAGTTTTCTTGGATTAGCTGGGTACTATCGACGTTTTGTGAGAAACTTTTCACGATTGTCAAGACCACTATCTACGTTAACATGGAAAGGGGTAAAGTATATCTGGACGGATGAATGTGAGGGAAGCTTCAAGGAGCTAAAGAGAAGGCTGATCACTGCAACTGTACTCACACTACCGAAAAGTGGAGAAATTTTTGTGATATACAGTGATGCTTCAAAAAAAGGCTTGGGTTGTGTACTCATGCAAAATGATAATGTGATAGCCTACGCCACATGAAAGTTGAAGATATATGAGCAGAACTACCCGACACATGATCTAGAGATGGCAACTGTGATTTTTTCCATGAAAATCTGGCGGCACTATCTTTATAGTGAGAAGTGTGAAATATACACCGACCACAAGAGCCTATAGTATATATTCACACAAAAGGAGCTCAACATGCATCAATGGAGATGGTTTGAGCTAATCAAGGATTATGATTTCTCTATTCACTATCATCCCGGAAAGGCGAACAAGGTATCTGATGCTCTAAGTAGAAAAGATCCTGCTACTCTATCCATGTTGAGGATTGAGAAAGACCATATCTTCTTGAATATAAAAAGGATGGATTTGGGAATCGTAAGGGCATGGGATACATCCAGCCTTGCCCAAATGATTGTGCAACCATCCATCCAACGGAAGATTAAGGAAGCACAAAGGGATGATGTGGAGATACAAAAGAGGGTGAATGCAGTAAAGGAAGGGAAGCTGCAAGAGTTCCATATCGACAATGATGGTGTGATTCGATTAGGAACACGGCTTTGTGTGCCTTCATCACCAGGGATAAAGAATGAGGTATTGGATAATGCACATAGCTCAACTTTCTCTATCCATCCTGGAAGAACCAAGATGTATCGTGATCTACGAGAACACTTCTGGTGGGATAACATGAAGAAGGATATTGTGGAATATATATCAAGGTTCATGGTAAGTCAGCAAGTTAAAGTTGAGTTACCAAAGTCCAAAGGTATGATGCAGCCATTGCCTATACCCATGTGGAAATGGGAAAATGTTACTATGGACTTTGTCACGGGTCTCCCGAAAACGTCAAGAGGAAATAATGCGATATGGGTTGTGGTTGATCGACTCACCAAGACTTCATATTTTATCGCTATTCGGGATGATCTCTCACTTGAACAGCTTGCAAGGATATATGTGAAAGAAGTAGTGAGATTACACGGTGTTCCACTCTCGATTGTCTCTGACCGTGATCCAAGGTTCACATCTAAATTCTGGAGGAGCCTTCAACATTCTTTGAGTACTGAATTAAATTTCAGCACGGCCTATCACCCCCAAACTGATGGCCAGTCTGAAAGGACTATTCAGACGCTCGAAGATATTCTAAGAGCATGCTCCCTAGAATTCAAAGGTTGATGGGATCAGCACCTCCCATTGGTTGAGTTCTCATACAACAATAGCTTCCACTCGAGTATTCAGATGGCTCCATATGAAGCTCTTTTTGGGAAGCGATGTAGGACTCCAACCTGTTGGGATGAAGTTAGAGAAACAAAGCTACTTGGACCCGAACTTGTGCAGGAGATGACCGATAAGGTTCAAGTCATCAAGAAACACCTCAAAGCTGCTCAAAGTCGGCAAAAGAGCTATGCTGATAATCATAGAAGGGACTTGGAGTTCGATGTTGGAGATAAAGTCTTCCTTCGAATATCTCCATGGAAGAGAGTCATGATATTTGGGAAGAAAGGGAAGTTAAGCCCAAGGTACATTCGCCCCTTTGAGATCCTTGATCGTATAGGAGCCGTGGCCTATCATCTGGAACTTCCACCGAATATGGCTCAAGTTCATGATGTGTTTCATGTATCACTACTAAGGAAGTACATACCAGACCCCTCACATGTACTAAACTCAGAGGTGGTACAGCTGGTTGATGATCTCTCCTATGAGGAGCAGCCGGTAATAATTTTGGACCGAAGTGATAAGGTTCTACGCAACAAGACAACCCGCCTTGTCAAAGTGTTGTGTAGGAACCATATGTTTGAGGAAGCAACTTGGGAACCAGAAGAGGAAATGAAAGAGAAGTACCCTCACTTGTTTGTGTAAAGTGAAATTTCGGGGGCGTAATTTCTTAAGGGGGGAAGAATGTAACGACCCAAAGTATTTCAATAGAAAATTAACTTCTTATATCTATGTCATAAAAACACATAAATAATGAACTACTAAGTGATAAGTGACCTTTAAACATAATTTTGTCACCCTTATGTTTGGAATTTTAAAAATCCTACATACACGGTTATGTTCAAGATAGTTTTTGGAGTCTAATGAAACAAAAATAATTTTTGGTGAATAGTAACCTACCCTTATGATAGTAACCTACCCTTATGATAGTAACCTACCCTTATGAATAGTAACATGACCCTTATGAATAGTAAATAATAGTAACATTACCTATGAATAATAAAATAAAATTAAGACATCATAGAAAGTGATAATTTGACCTTAGTAATCGTTTTTGGTATTTTATAAGTCATAAATAATTAATTATAATTAATTAATTGATTTAAATGAATATTTATATATTCATAAATTATTGAACCAATGTATAATAGTTTTTAGGTAATTTTATAAGACCCTACATAATTTTTGAAAGAACTGCAAAATCATATTTAATTTTAAAAACTATTTTTTTAAGTAAATTATGATTTTAATTATATATCAAATTAATAATATTTATAAAATTATTTTTGAAAAATGGACTTCATTTATGGATTATACACGTCGATAAATGGTTGGGGTAAGTTTTTGGGAATTTTCTGAGATACATGAATTTTTTATGAATAGTGGAATCCGATAATTCACAATAAATGCTAAATAATGTATTAATTGAGTCATCGATGATGTTCTGCTGATGTAAGCCCACTTGGTTCGGGATTACATTATAAAATTAATATTATTGGTCATAAAAGACTCACTATTCCTTGTATTTTGTGAAATTAATAAACTAATCAATTTTATATTAAGGAAACACATCTCCCCTCCACTATAAAAGCCACCCTTCACTCCCGCTTTTCCTCACACCTCTCATGCTCCAAGCCTTCTCTAAACTCTGCCCAAACACCTTCTATAGATCATCCCCCACGTCCAAAATCTGATGGTCTCATCAAAATACCAAGCCTATCTTCCTTAAAAAGGATCTCAAGAGGAGGATTCTAAAGGTAATTTCTCTCTCTCTTCTCCTTTAATTTCCTTTCAAGTTCAAGTTCCTTTCTTGATCTCTCCCTACTTATCTTCATCCAAATTGTTCGGTAAATACGGTATTATATATATACTATAATATTATGATTCTAATATTATATTATATCACCCCACACTCTTTCCCTCTTCCTTTTATTTTATTAAAGAGAACGTTGTTCATGAGGTGTTAAATTTATCACCTTCAAAAACGACATGTTCTCTTCTTCCATTTCTACATTAACTCTGGTCATGAAACCATTTTATGGATGAACCAGAATATTTTATATGTATTATGTTCTATTTTTAGTTCTGGAAATAACTTATGACCATATTACTAAGTGAAAAGTTAAAACGAGTTCGTTGTGATCCAAAAAACCGCTCAAATTAACCCAAATAATCTTCATTTAATTCTTATCTAATGATTCGTCCACATGGATCTAATATAGATCATTATAAAATCATTAAAGCTTCTGTAATATCATTAATAACATGTAATATCAGTTCTGGATGTTTACCCATGATCTACCGAAACATCAAATTAAGAATACAAGTGGACCGCTCAAGAAAACCATGAAAACGAACATCCCCGGTCAGTGTTTTTAAACTATATAAGTCATCCAAAGGAAAATAATATGAAATAATGAAACCATAATGAACCCTATTAATGTATAAAAGGTTCTATAATTTCTAATTAATTAAAATAATGTCATTATACAGGACATTAAAGAGAAGGAGGCATTCGAGTACAAGGTAAGGGGAAATCTCGAACCCAATTTTCTTCCTTCGGGTTCTCCCTCTTTCACTCCATTTTTGATATGGTTACTCCTCAAAGATCATTTTTTCATAATTTCATTTACTTTTCTGGGATATACATGTTTTTCACTTGTTTTTATGTCCAACAAAATGTTTTCCAAAATTACTCTTCTTTCAAGATCTCACCTTTTACCTCTCATTCAAGGTTGATGGTTCTTGTATCAAGTATGTTGTTCCCTATTTCTTTTGGGAACCCAAATCTTATGAATGTGTTATTATGAGATGAAACCCATTCCTTTACATGAGTAATTTATGTACATGTTTGATATTTGTTCTATGTGCCAAGCATGGTAATGATAATGTTATGATGTGACGGGTGCGCCCAGAATTATATAGCGCAATATGAATGATTAAATGTGACGGGTGCTCTCGGAATTATATAGCGGTATAATGCCTTGGGTAAAGTGATGAATCTCACGAGTAAATGTGAAATGATGTGTGAACATGATGCTATCTTTGTTCACAAGTATGAGTGGTAGTTAACCACTAAGACATGATGTTTCATTTTTATGCATTGCCACATTTCAAGTTTATTGTTTATGCTCCTCTCATGATCATGATCCTTTACCTATGTCATGATTATGCTCACCCCATGATGTATTGTTCTTATCTATCCTCTTACTGGGCTTTAAGCTCACCCATTTTTATGTATATCCTCAGGTGGCTACATGTACTAAGAAGAGGACAAGTGCCAACAAGATGCAATAGAAGAAGAAATTAAATGAATGTTTATGGTTAATGTTGTATTTGTTATGTATGGTCCTAGTTTTCCCAAGACACTAAACCTCTGGATCCTCCTTATGTAATACTATTATGTTGTTTATCTGTGAAATGATGTAATAGTAATGTAAGAAAAGGCCGGGTTGCTATATATCATGTGCTTAATGTTTTTCCACAATTACAAGTTTTATTTCCAAGCTATATTATCATGATTGTTGTTCTATTATGATCTATGCCTTACGTACTGCCATGTTTTATGTCATTTCTCATGATTTCGATGTTTAAACATTATGTTCATGTTTTTATGTTCAAATGTATATGGTTTGTTTTATTTTAACCATGCATACCCTTACTGATCATTTGAGATCACCCTTTTTATGTTCGATTTTCCCCCAGATATAAATAAATGTTTTAGGTAAGAAAAAAAAGGTGATGATATTTATGAGAGATGTTGAAGATATTTCACCAATATTAGAATATTATATTCCGAGTTTCCAAAGACACTAAACTATTACTTTCCTTTAGTGTCTGTTTTTTTATGTTTAAAGTATTCCGCAAAATTAATGTAATGTCCATGTACATCAATCATTGGGTCTCTAAAAACCTACCCTGGACCAAGAAAAAGTACAAGGTAAAGGTTAATTCCACAATCTATTTATTATCTGATGTTGTTTTCCGGTAAGTATCTACAAGGACCTCTTTATCATCCACATCCATGTTTCTTAAAAATTTAGTCCAAAACAGTCTTTCTATTTACCATACTATGTGTTAAAGTCATTAATACCATTGATTGACTTTTTCTTAAATGGTTTGAAAGGAATCTGTCGGTCGTTTTCCAAACAAGGTACCTAATTACCTTTATGAGAAAATTATGGTAAGAATGTTTTTTTAACTTATACAGTGGGTGCGGCTATTTTCCACTATTATAACACCTTCGAAGCATCCCTTATAAGATAATAATAATATTCCCAAAATAAATTTTTTCATTTAAATAGTTTCAAAATAGATAGGGGCATTTCCTTCAAATAGTTTCATTTCATCTGTGTCAACATCCTATTATAGATTATAAACTTTTTTGAAGATGATTTATTATGATACAAATATTCCCTGTTGTATTTAATGTTTTGTGATATGTTTGAATGTGGATGTGTTATTTTTATACCATTCATAGTTTATGGATAATGTATTGACATTTCATATGCTAGTTTTAATAAGAATATTTATGTTATGTTTAAACATTTTCATATGATGAATACATTGGACTTAGTATGTGATGGGTGGAGTCCGCTATAGCTCCTTGATGAATTGGTTGGTCTCATGAGACAAACCAGTGTCCTAGCATAAGGACTTGAAAAAATCTTATTTATAGTCTTAGAACAAGGTATTGATTATGTAGTTATGAAGTATGGAATTATGTACTCCATCAAGTGGCTATTGATATTGCATTTTATTATTCGACTAGTAGAATATCCTTGTGAATATGTAAATGGAATGATTAGATTTTATCATTTCCATATTATGCTGATATTTATGTTTAAAAGCATTTTGTTTTAGTCTTATACATTGTGTTTAATGTTTATTCCTATTTATTAATGTTTCTGCTATATTGTTATCTTTACTGAGCATCTGAGATCACCCCTTTCTATGTTTTATTTTTCCAATGATACGAAGAAGTATTTTATGACTGACCTGGAGGGATAGTTTATGGGATCTCAGTGTTTTCTATGGAAAAAATTTTGTTGTAGTTTTCCATTTAATGTTGTAATTTAACCCTTATAAATGTATCTAGTACTTTCAAGTATACAAAACTAATCAGTCTTTTGTGACATGATCATTTGTGATCATGACAATGATATGAAATAATGCACCGACTCTGGGCATTTGGGTTCAGGGCGTTATAGTTGGATTCCTAGAAAGTTTAGTATAAACAATGGAAACTATATTTAGGTAAACTATGATTAGAGAACATAGAACTAAGATAGAATTTGGGGATTAGTATAGAAGAACGTCCTAGATTTTTGGCATTTTAGGGATTTGGTGAGTTTTCCAAGAAATACATCCATGTCTGGATATGAGTAGGTAGAGGTAGCTCTGGCACAGATGTACCTAAGGGTGTAATGGGAAAACACCACATTGAGATAGACTCAAATGGGAACTGGTGCACTACAGTGGGCCTTACTGCACTCTTGTTTACGACACTCCAGATGGATATACATAGGATAATTATCAAATTTTTTCAATCCATTATGAAGGGTTTATTAGAATATACATCCTCAAAGAAAATTAATTTATGATTATGGATTATATCCATAAACTGTTCAATTTATGATAATTGTTTTAAAAGTTTGGAATTGGGTATTTAAATTCATAAAATAATATAGTTTATGCCACTATTTAGAAATGGCTCATAGTGGAAGGAATGAAAACGTTATCAATGCATGCACTCCATGTAGGGATTTCCCTCCTGTTCAAGATAATAATATGGGAGATGGTGATGCAACTGGTGCTGATAAGATTATCACTATGATGGGATTACTCACTCAAGTTATGAATAATAACCTTACCCGTATGGAGCACCCAGATCTGTAGTGTGGAGGATCAATGTTAGATCTCTTTATGGGGAAAGACCACCCACATTCAATGTGGAAACAATCCACTAGTAGCTGATCAATGGATAAATTAATTAGAGAAAATATTCCACACCTTGGGGAGTAGTGAAAGGGAAAAGGTTTTCATGGTAGTTTACCACCTCAGAAGAGTTTCTGATCCATGGTGTTCCTTGATTAAAAACACAAAGTAAGATGATGAAATATCAAATATGTAATGGAGTGATATTAAAGAAATTTCATTATAAAAATAATTTTCTTATGCCCATCGAGTGGATATGGAAAGAAAATTTCTGAGTCTGAGGAAAAAGGATGATAAAAGTGTCTCAAAGTATGAAGCTAACATTGCAAGGTTAGGGAGGCATGTTGCAGATTGAATACGTAACATAAGAAGTATGATTAATCATTTCTTTGATGTGTTAAAAAAATTTATCCATCGATCATTAGTCTCACAATCCTTCTTGTCATACGAAGATATTGTCTCTTGTGCTATCAAGACAGAAAAAGAATTCTATATGTCTTACGACAATAAAGTTAAGTAAGAGAAGAAGAGATCTATGGAACACTATGGAGATGTAAATAAGGGGAAGAATAGAAAAGATTATTATACATCCTACAGTAAATGTGGGAAGAAACACCCTGGTACTTGCCTGAAGGGAATGGGAGTCTGTTACATGTGTGGTGAAAAAGGCCACCTAGCTCGTGATTACAAGGGGAAGAAAGAGGCTATCGATGATGAATGATTCAATTGTAGATAATGGAGAAATAATGTGAATTAATTTCCTAATCATCAGGGGAACCTACCTCAGGAAATGACAAGGGATCAAGGCCATGCTTATGTTATCACTACTGCTAAGGTTGAAGCTCCAAAATACGTAGTGGAAGGTAACTTAAAGGTTTCCTCAAGTTTAGCCAATGCTTTATTTGATTCCAGGTCATCTCATTATTTCATATCTTCCCAGTTTTCTATGAAAATTAGATATTTCCAATTTTAATTAAGAAAGTATTTGTCAGTGAAAACTTATAAGGGATGTATCATTGCAACAAAGTTTTGTGAATCAGTTTCCATTAAGTATTGTAAACGTTATTTATCATTTTATCTCATCATCATACCCTTTATTTAATTTGATATAATCCTCGGTATGGATTGGATTTCGTACCATGATGCAAAAATTTATTTTAAGAAGAAGGAGGTTACAATTTTTTATGATGATTAGGAGTACTGTGTCTTTAGAGTAGAAACGTCACCACCTAATACTTATCTAGATCCTCCCCCAATAGCTCAACTAAATTCTATTATTGGGGAGGAAGAGAATGAAATAACAGTGGGTGAGTAATGGAATGATCAAATAAAGGATATACCTATTATTCAGTAATATGTTGATGGGTTTCCAGAGGATTTACCTGGACATCCTCCAGAACAAGAAATTGACTTTTCCATTGATTTAATTCTTGATTCGAGACCAATATCGAAGACCCCTTATAGAATGTCTACTATGGAATTAGTGTAACTAAAGAAAAAACTAGTGAAATTGAATAATAAGGTTTTTATTCGACTTAGTGCTTCTCCATGGAGAGCCCCTATCATTTTTGTAATTAAGAAAGACATATCTATGAGGTAGTGTAGTGACTACAGGTAGATCAATGTTATAACAATATAGAACATGAATCACCTACCTGACATTGATGATTTATTTGACCATCTTCATGGAGTTAAATAATTTTCAATGAATCACCTTAGACCTAGAAATCATAAGTTGTGTGTGATTAAGTAAGACATTCCGGAAACATCATTTTGAATGTGGTAAGGGAATTAAAAGTTTACAATAATTCCTTTTCTATTGACTAATAAACCCTCTGTCTTCATGGGTCTAATGAATAGAGTTTTCAAGGAATATCTTATTGACTTTGTAGTGGTATTTATTGAAGATATCTTGGTATACTCCAAAAGATACAAAGATCATGAAAATCACTTCCACATTATTCTAATGATTCATAGAAGACATGAATTATATGGGAAGATTAGCATGTGTGAATTCTAGCATCAAGATATTTATTTTCGTGGCCATAATGTCTCTAATGATTGAATCTCTTTTTCTCCTTTTATGACCAAGGAAATCCAAGAATGGCCAGCACCGACGAGTATAACTGAGGTACGCAGTTTTATTGGTTTATCAGGTTATTATTGATGTTTTGTCCAAAATTTTTCCCGGTTGGAAAACCCATTATCAAATATCACACAAAAAGTGTTTAATTTTTCTGTAAAAAAGAGTTTGAAGAATGTTTTGAGTAATTTAAGAGAATATTATTCATTTCTCCTAACTTGACTCTACCATAGGGGAATGATGGATTTGTTATTTATAGTGATGCTTCAAATAAAGGATGTGGTTGTGTCCTTATGTAGAATGATTGGGTTATTTCATATGCATCAAGATAGCTAAAAATTCATGAGAAAAACTATCTAATTCATGATCTTGAGTTATCATCTGTAATCTTTACTTTGAAGATGTAAAGACATTATCTCTATGGCGAAAATTTTGAAATTTATACTGATCACAATAGTTTTAAGTATATTTTCTCACAAAAAGAACTTAAACTGAGGCAAAGGTAATGGATTGAACTACTAAAGGGTTATGATTTAACAATACACTACCACCTGGGGAAGGAAAATAAGGTGGAAGATGATTTGAGTAGAAATTATCATGGGGTTTTGAACATGACGATAGTTGAAAAGGATCTTATATACACGGATCTAGTAAAGGTGGATATGGGAATAACCATAGAAGGTGAATAATCAGTATATTTTCAAATGATTTACAAACCATATTTACTAGAAAGGATAAAGAGTTCTCATACCAATGATGAAGAGCTTCCAAAGAAGATTAATGTTGTGAATGATGGGAGATTGAGTGACTTTGTGTATGAAGATGGAATTTTCAAATTTGGGAAGAGACATTGTGTTCTCGATATACCTGATCTAAAAATGGAATTGTTGGATGATGCTCATACTTCAAATTTTTTATACACCCTGGTAGCACTAAGATGTGTAGAGATTTGAAGGACCATTTTTTGGGACAACATGAAGAGGAATATTGCTGATTTTGTTTCAAGATGTATGGTTTCACAACAAGTTATAGCTGGAAGGCAACATCCTGGAAGAGTCATGAAACCTCTTCCCATACCTAAGTGGAGATGGGATAATTTACGATAGACATTGTCATGGGACTACCAAAGTATCCTAGAAGGAACAATGCAATATGGGTCATTGTTGATCGTTTTACCAAGTCATCACATTTTCATTCTATAAGAGAATATTTACCACATTAACGTCTAGAAATACTATATATCAATGAAGTTGTGAGACTTCAAGGAGTACCCCAAATGATTATTTCTGATCATGATAAACATTTTACATAAACATTCTAGAAAATTCTTTTAAAATACCTGGATACTAAACTTCATTTGGGAACTGCCTACCACCCACATACTGATAGTCAATTAGAACGGACTATTAAAACCATAGAAGACGTGTTGAGATCTTTATCACTAGACTTTCAAGGTATGTGGGATCAATATTTACCTCTGGAAGAATTTCCCTATAACAATAGCTTCCATTCATGTATTCAGATGGAACCATATGATGTGTTATATGGAAAGAGATGTCGTAGATCAACCTGTTGGGATGATATTGGTGAAAGAAAAATCATAGGCCCAGAACATGTGGAGGAAACGATGGAAAACGTGAAGGTATTTTAAAACCTCATCAATGCATATTAAAGTATAATGAAGAGATATGCCGATAACAGAAGGATGAATTTGGAATTTCAGGTTGGAGATCTTGTTTTCTTGATGGTATCTCTATGTAAGGGTGTTATACATTTCAGTAATAAGGGAAAATTATGTCCAAGGTACATCGGACCTTTCGAAATTATAGAACGAGTTGGGGTTGTAGCTTACTTTTTGGAAATGTTTCCAATTTTATCCAATGTTTACGATGCATTCCACATAATAATGTAGAGAAAATACATTCCTGACCCAATTAATGTACTCACATATGAGGTATTAGAACTAGAACCTGATTTATCTTATTGAAAAGAGACTGTCAAGATTCTTGATACAAGAGAAAAAGTGTTTAGAAACCAGATGATTCTTCTTGTAAAAGTTCTATGGAGAAACCATAAGATGGAAGATGCAACGTGGGATCCCGAGGAACATATGATGAAGAACCACCCGAGTGTTTTTATGAAGAAATATTTTGGAAATTTCTAGGACAAACTTATTTTAAGGAGAGGAGAATGTAACTACCCAAGCTTCCACGATATTGTTCTCTTTGAATAATACAATAGCATGTGTTGTACGCAAATTTGAGTTCTAACTCACCACAACCAATCAAATGATCTATTATGAATAGTAATACCCGCTTTTTGAAATTCTATAAATTTTATCTTTCCAAATGGACTTCATTTTTTGGATTCGGAATATCGAAATTAGCTTAGGGTATATTTTTGGTATTTTTATGAAAACATTCAATTTTTGATGAATAATGAAAAACATTGAGTTATATTTTAAAACTGAATATTTTTTAAATAATTATTTATTTAATTTTATTTTAGTTCCAAATAGAAACATAATACATATATACGTTCAATGTAATTCATTGGAGTCATTTTATAAAAATTTTAGATATATAAAAATTTTATTGAACTTTTTACTATCTTTTTACCCACCTTCTAGGAGCATTTTCAAATTTACATAAAATGTAATTTTACCACCTCTGTGAGTTGAATTTTAAAAATCCAAGAGACATAGTTGATATTAGTATTTAAAGTGTGGTTCAATAAGATGAAAATAATTTTTGGTGAATAGTACCTTTTTATTATTATTTACAACGGTTAAAATTAAATATGGTAATTAAGTGTAAAATGATATTATTATTACCCTAACACATGTCCTAATTATAATGGATCAGTATAATTCGACCAAAAACAACCTTAGGAATAAAATATGAACCTATTTGGTCAACTTTGATTAGATTGGGACACTTATTATTATTTTATTTAATAAAGTGTTAAAAGAGTTAAAATCAATGTTTAATAACTAAATTTTTTTTAATATAGTGTATTACTTTAGATAAATTCAATTATAAATATTCAGTAGAAATATTAATGTATTTCCTACATAATGGAATTATATATATATATATTTTACATTAAATAAATTAATTTATTTATGACACAATGATGATGAAGTAATTAAATAATTAATGAAATATTAAAATAATTGATATTATAAATATAAAAATAATTGTAATTTGAGACTTTTTATGAATTACACAAATTTTCAAGGTTAATATGACCTGTTAGGTTTGGTTAGATGTATTTTTTTGATTTAATAATGTTGTTATAAATTTAGAAAAACCAAAATACCAAATATTGTCAAAATTGACATAAAAGTGTTTTTAAAACAAATATTATATTTTTAATTGATATTCTATTAATAAAAATATATGGTTCTGAAAAATGTCTTAAATAATATTATATATGTCATTAATGAAAAACTTGATGTTCTATTGGAAGTTTTTAGTATTTTTATTAACCATATAATAAAAAATACAAAGAGGCATGCCAAATGTCAAACTATTTAACTAAGAGTTAAATCTAAAAGATAAAGTTAATATAGTGACCCAAACCTATCTAAAACCTATTGGATGAGTGGTTTGTGACATATCCCCACCCAAGACATTAAATAATTCATTTTGGAGCCATTATAAACTGAAAATGAGTTTATTATAAAATAATATTTCTAGCTTTTCCTAAGGTGGCCCTCAACCCTCTAATAAAAGGGCACTCTGCCTTCCCTCAAATTCACACCATCAAACCTTTTGGCTCAGTGAAACCCTACCCAAATACCCTCTGAAATATCCTCCCATCATCCTAGAGGCCTTTCTTTAGTAATAAATCCAACCTAAGTAGCCCTTATGATCAAATCAAAAGGAAGAACACCAAGAATAGATAAATATTTCATCCCCTCTTTCAAGTTCTTTTCTTCTTCCACTTCCACTTTCTTTGTTATTTCCATTCAAAAATAGTAACTATAGTATCTTCTATAAACTATGATTTTATTATAAATATGGTACAACCATATTCATTATTCTTTCCATCCTTTGAATTATATGTCAATGTAACACCCCAAGTAAATAAAGAATATGACATTTTCATATTTATCCATATTTGTGAATAAAATATTAATATTACTTTAAAGGGGATGCTATGCTTGATGGCGTACCCAACACGCAATAATGAGTTTATTGGGAATCTTACGTTGCACTCTAATAATAAAATAATATTATTTTAAATGGTAGTTAACATATAGCCGTTGTAATGGTGGGAATGGATAGAAATAACTAAAATATTATTATATATGTTTTTAAATGTTTTTACATTTATCCAATAAAAGACAAAGACTTAAAATACGGAAAGAATTCAATTTTAGGTGTATATGCCCTAATTTTCACTAAAAGTTCACTTATCACCTTTTGATGGCGAACTGCCATTAAATATAGCTTTGATCAGTCTTAAAAATTATTTTGGACCAAATTAAACTCTTCATTAGAATTGGGACATCAAAATTTACTTTGTGTAAATTTTTGGTATCTTTCCGATAAAGTTCATTTTTCAATGAATAGTGTAAAATGTTGTATTTTAATTCAAAACCTCTTTTTAATCTAATTTATTTATATGATTAGAGTATCTTTTGAATTGGTTTTAAAGTGAAATTATAATATATTTTTACAATTAAATCCAATAGTGGTCATTGAAATTAATTTCACTTTGAAATCAGACTTAAACCAGTGTCAATCTTTTGATACTTATTGTTTTATAAAAACACGCTATTTGCTCACACAGCGGGAATTAATTATTAAATTAATTAATGTGACTAATATGTTTTGAATTTTGTAAAACGGACTTCATTTTAGATTTTGGAATATCAAATATAGCTTAGGGTGAATTTTTGGTAATTTTCTGAAAAACTTCAATTTTTGATGAATAGTGAAACCACTAAGTGGTACTTATAAAAACTGATTTTTCCGTTTAAATGGAGTTTTTCCATCATTGTGTTTTGAATTTCAAAAATCCGACATACATGGTTGTAATTAAGAAGTAAAATGTGGTTCAATGAGATTATAATAATTTTTTTGGTGAATAGTAACTTATTAAGTTCTTAATCGCGATTAGTGGTAATTAGTGTAGTTTAAGGTAAAAATAATGATTTAATAAAATAAAATGAGCTTGACACATGTCCTACCCTCATATTTTGTGTCATGGCCGACCAAGAAAAGCCATGGGTAAACTTGGGGATCCCATGGATCCACTTTGGTTCGGAAATGACATAAATTACTTTTTATTTAATGTAAAAGTAAAAATGACACAAACATAATATGTTTTACGAAAACAATTTTTACATGGGGTTATAACGATCAGATGTTTTATTATAAATATTAATTGGAAAGATAAAAAGATTTCCTACATCATAGTATTTTTTTATAATTTTAATACATTAAATAAATTAAATTATTCATGACATAATAATGATGCAGTGATGACATCATTATTTGACGATTTAAATAAAATGGAAATATAATGTACAATCTATAAACTACACATGTCCAAAACCAATTGGATTAGTGGATTTATAACCCTTATCACCTTATCCACGAATTATTTCAATTTGGGATCTTTTAAAACCGAAACACATTTTCAAATAAAGTAATATTTCTTTACTTTCCAAAAGTGCCCCTCCTCTCCTCTTATAAAAGACCCCACCTCAACCTCATTTGACACACTTCTCAAGCCTTTGGCTCGGCCAAACCATGCCCATTTACTCTCTTCACATCACTCTCCTCATCCTAGAGGATTCCGTTTGGGCAGAATCCTTTCAAGGGATGCCTTTAGGCTCAAATCAAAAGGAGATACACTTTTAAAGGTAATTCATTCTCTCATGTTCATTTGTTTTATTTTGCTTCTCCAACCCCCAAAACTCTTTTTATTTACTTCTTTTGTAACAAAAACAGTATCTTAAATATACTAGGATGTTGTTATAAGATTTATTCGAGCTACACTCTCACACAACTACATCAAATGGTTTAAGAACATATGGTTTCCGGGGATGGCGAAATTCGGCCTCCCGAAACGATGATTGTTCAATACTCATTTAACACCTTCAAAGGTGGCCATTATGATGTCACTATTTTTATATATGATATATAATATGTTTATGTTTTCCTTATGCTTCTATTTTTTTTTCATTTTGGGCACACCTTTATGGTTTCCATTATGGGTAAACGCGATATCTTCATTTAAGGATGTGCGGACTACCGCCCCCTCAAAAGGATTTGATTCGTTAAATACCATATATGGGACGTATAAAGGATGGGACTATGATATTATATTATAATGGAATTATAAAATACCTTTATATCATTATTATTCCATTCTATAAAATATGAAATAGAAATGAAAGTAGCGTTCATGCGTACGTACGGCTTACCGTCTCCATGAACGGTGCATTTAATTTCTTACCTCTAAATGATTATGTAATGTTATAAATGCATGCATGTACTGGATATATATGACATATATGATATCTAAATCATGAATACAATTCTGGATATAATAAACATTTGGCCACACAAACAACATGTAATTGTAAGAAGTCCACTTACGACTTAAGAACCAAATATCGGCAAAACAAATATTATTAACTTATATGATTACATAATGTTTATGACATGGTAATAAGTGATATAAAAGGAATAATGAACTTGAAAAAGGTTCTTAAGGAAGTAGAAATTAACTCAAGTTTATTATTCAGGAAATTAAAGAACGATCGAGTCATGTCGGACCCGAGGTAAGGGATCCTACTCCCCTCTTTCTTTTTAAGTACTCTCCTTTATGTCACTTCTTTTAATCTCTTCTCTGTAATGTTGGGGGATGTTATTTTATATTCCTCTTTCTTTAAATTTTGTTGTAATGTGATGATATATCCTATTTGATCTAATCAATCCATTTTTGGAAGTTTTATGTGGCGCTGTTAGACTGCCGAGTTTTCATAAGGGATTTTTCATCTCACATTTATTCCCATGAGATTTATGCTACATTTGCCACAATTACCTTTGAGTGGTGTATGTACTGCCATTATTATACTATTTGTGTAATATAATTTCATTTATGAGTATTTACATCAATCATCTATTGTCCTTATTTCATGGGGTGTATGTTTTGAAAGATACCCAAGTCGTTAAGGTAACCTTTCACCCTCCTCTTTTTTAAAAAGACTTCTTTTGTTGGGTCTTTTAATTTACATATTGTTATGTTGGGATATGTTCTCATATATCCTTATTGTTGTAAATTTTATGTCCAAGTGATTAGATACTGTTTTTATCTCTCATCAACTCATTTTGATGTGATGTCATTAGGCTGTCAAGGGAACTTTTTAACCCAATTTCGATTTCTTTGGGTTCAACATGTAGTCATTGAATATGTCATCCATTGAATATGTGTGAATGACCTTTTATTGTTGTACACTTATTATCCACTTATATTGGGTGTATTTATATTTTTCATACATATTTTTTAGATTGATTTGTCCTTAATTTAAGGATACCTTCTTTATAAGGGATTTCATCACATTTGACTTTTCTATTGAGGGTTCATTGTTGTTATGCACCAATTCACTCTTATATGGTGTATATACTGTCCTTTGGAGTATTATATCATGAATCCATTTATTCTCATCATATTATAATGATCTGATTAAATGTTATTCCTCAATTATTGTATTCAAGTGTCTCTAATTTTGGTAAAACACCTTTAACCAAAATATCGTTTTAAATGTTTTAATTATTTGTTCTTATTAATATCCATGTTTTCAAAATGGTTTTAAGGATTTATTTATATGGATATTAATGATTTAAATTTTAAGCTTCAAGGTGGTATGGGACTTCGTCTCAATCCCCTTTCATTGAGGCATATTTTATTTTATACACAACTTTCTTTTACACAGTGTATAAACCCCTTTGACTTTTACGTTTATTCAAAAGGAATATTTTTTATACGAAGCGTTTACTAAACGACAAAAGGGAATGTTTTTGTCGTACGTATGCGGAAACAACGACTTCTCCGCCGTCATGACCGTTATTTGAGTTTCGGCTTCCTCTACAAGCTATACCTTTTTTTAAAACAAAAAATAAATACCATGTTTTACTTTGGTATTGAAAATGGTTTCCAAAATGTTTTTATTATATCAATGTGTTGTATTGATATCTCGTGATTGAAATGTGGAAATGTTATGTTTCCTTTATGCATGTTTTATGTGATATGATTATGTTATGGTTCTTGGGCATTATTATGAAGACGGGTGGTTCTGTGATAAACTAAGGGCGGGTGAGCCCGTTATAGCTCTCCAAAGCATTGGGTAATGCAAAGGAGTGAAACGTTAAGGTTTCTCCGAATGTTTTTAGGGAATATACTGTGATGGGTATTCCAAATGTAACCACGAGGGTTACTCCCTACGTAAGAATGTTATGAATGCCTCAAGTTACCTTTATGTCTTATGATTTCTATGATTTATTCATGATTTGATGAGGTATGTTAATGTGCCTAAGTTTTATGGGTAAAGTATGATTTCATTATTATGTATATATGAAATCATGATTCCTTTCCATAATTTTATAAACCTTGCTGAGCTTTTTAAGCTCATCCCATGTTTTTGAAATGTTTTTCACAGGTCAAGGGAAAGGTACATGATGTGATGATAGTGTCAAGGATGTGTCAAGAAAGAATCCCTGTTTTATTTTAAATAGGTTTCCGTTGATGGGAAGAATGAATATTGTCTTTTATGTAACCACTTTGTTTAAATGTGGAATGTAATGCAAGTTTCATGATCTAATTCTCTAAAACTCTAAACCTGAAAAGATCCTCAATGTGTAATCTTGTAATAACTCAAGATTAAGTAAGGTTTAAGGCTGGGGCCTTATAGTTGGTATCAAAGGTCGGTTTAGATAACTTTAGCGGTTAGGGTATTCTTTAAGCATAAGTGACATTACTATAATGGTTAGGATTTCAGAAAGAGTCCCAGTTTTAGATAAATTGAATGAGTAAGTATATCTTAGTGTTTATCTTAATCATTTGTACATGATGGTTTTGTTGATATTCTCACACTTACCTTTTTGGTTTTAGTAAATGGCTGGATCTAGCAGCCACCAAAGGAACAGTGGATGTGAAGGAAACTGTGACAGTTTTTTGAGAAAGCAACTGAATGATATGGGAGCTGCAATGAGAACTCTTTTGATTATCCTCAACCAACTATCTGGAGTAATGATTGACCACCTAAACCTTGGATATTTCTCTAAGGCATCATATATGCAAGAAACAAATCACTACGGAAGTACAGGTAATAATCATAAAGGTAAGTGTGTTCAAAAACCTATGTGTCAAAGATGTGGAAAGAAACACCTAGGAAAATGTTTCAAAGGGACAGAAATATGCTATAGATGTGGAAATGAAGGTCATAAAGCAAGAACCTGCCATGGAAAAAGGAAGAATCCAGTTGACTCGAGGAAAGGGAAAGAAGTTCTTTATGAGGGATCAATTGAATGTTTTAAATGTGGTGTGCATGGTCATTATGCAAACACATGTCCTATGAAGAAGTTTCGTGAATGGGGTCACCAAGAGCGTACCAATATTCGTTTACCAATACCTAATGCCATTCCGATTGAGGATAAAGAAACTGACAATGACCAATCAAAGGTATGTACTATTTCATGACTATTGTTTTCTTATTTAGGAATCTTAGGATATGATTCATGATTTTGTTTGTAGGAAAGAGGTATTTCGGAATAAGTTGGAAAGGAATGGATAATGGATCATGAAGAATGTTGAATGAGTAAGATGTCAACATATAAGGGCTTCAAGAGTTAGGGTGAAATTCTTAAGAGTATTAAGTCTCTTTTGATGATGGGGTTACATTAGAAGACATTTTATATTATGTGTAACCCTTATGTTTAATATAGGCAAATTTTATTCAAGTAATAGTTATCTTTTCTTTTGTGGACATAGTTATAAAGAACCATTTGGGTTTATATGATCCTTACTTTTGAGGTAATTATGGGTTACTATATGTTATGATTGAAGTGAAAGGCATGAGATAAAATCGAGGTTAAATTATGTTATGGTTATTTTTGATGATTTTACCCCTTTTTGGGGAATGATTTGAGAATTATATAGTTTTGGAAAAAGGACAACACGTAGACCGTGTGACTACCCGTCGCGTCGGACAATGCTGCGGGAATCGAACCCACAACCAAAGTGCGACTGGTATTTATCGCCTACCACTGGACTACGTGATGTCCCTGGTTAGTTTGACTGATTCTTTTTAGTTATATGATTTTATGAATTAAGAGTAAGATTATTTTGGGTTATCAATGAAAATGATTAAATTATCATGGAGGATATGTGATTATGTTAATTACTATTCAATGCGAGACTTTAAGAGCAACTGATTTTGTTTGGAGATAAATGTTAAGATTTAACTTGGAAGACTATGTGACTAAATCCTTCAAATATTTGGGTTTCAATCTTAGATTGTTTTACTCTGAATAATTTTATGGATAAATTGTTTATCTAATGGTCCTCGTTGATCTTTGGGTTTTGTTGGACAAATTTTGGAGATTAATCATAGATTTTCTTTTTATAAATGGTTATCCTTTTCTGGATTATCTGATCTTGTACTAGCCTTTTTGGTTTTGGTTTTGGTTAAAGTCTAGAGACATGGGAAGTATATAGTTCTATTTTGTGGATTAGGTGATTCTCAAGAAGTTGATTATAATACTCTTAATGGGAACAAGTCTTCCTAAATACTTGTCTTTTGGATAAAATATGATTTTGTGTAAGGAATCTAATAAAAGTTGAAAGTCAACATGATAAGTGATTATGCTTCCTTATGAATAAATTCCTCAATAAAAAGTAACTTAAAACAAAAATGTTGTCTATTAACTTTTCCTACTGGGGAATCGAATACCGTTTAACCCATCACAAGTTTGTGATTTTCTCGTGGTTAACATTCTCCTAAACATGTTTTCTATCACTCTCCATCAGAACATGACCCTTTGTTTTTCCTCCTTGTCCATATTTTCATACGTGGAATCCTAGTATGGGTTAACTCGGGTGACCTTTGTACTTATCTTTCTTTATTTTAAAGTGATTGTTTTACCGACTCTTCTCCGATGTGGGACTTTCAAGGATATTTCCAAGCACAATTTTAAAAATTGCTAGGACGCAATTCCCAAAAGGGGGGAAGGATGTAACACCCCAGGTAAATAAAGAATATGACATTTTCATATTTATCCATATTTGTGAATAAAATATTAATATGACTTTAAAGGGGATGATATGCTCGATGGCGTACCCAACACGCAACAACGAGTTTCTTGGGAATCTTACGTTGCACTCTAATAATAAAATAATATTATTTTAAATGGTAGTTAACATATAGCCGTTGTAACGGCGGGAATGGATATAAATAACTAAAATATTATTATATATGTTTTTGAATGTTTTTACATTTATCCAATAAAAGACAAAGACTTAAAATACGGAAAGAATTCAATTTTAGGCGTATATGCCCTAATTTTCACTAAAAGTTCACTTATCACCTTTTGATGGCGAACTGCCATTAAATATAGCTTTGATCACTCTTATAAATTATTTTGGACAAAATAAAACTCTTCTTTAGAATTGGGACATCAAAATTTACTTTGTGTAAATTTTTGGTATCTTTCCGATAAAGTTCATTTTTCAATGAATAGTGTAAAATGTTGTATTTTAATTCAAAACCTATTTTCAATCTAATTTATATATATGATTAGAGTATCTTTTGAATTGGTTTTAAAGTGAAATTATAATATATTTTTACCATTAAATCAAATAGTGGTCGTTGAAATTAATTTCACTTTGAAATCAGACTTAAACCAGTGTCAATCTTTTGATACTTATTGTTTTATAAAAATAGGCTATTTGCTCTGACAGCGGGAATTAATTATTAAATTAATTAATGTGACTAATATTTTTTGAATTTTGTAAAACGGACTTCATTTTTGAATTTGGAATATCAAATATAGCTTAGGGTGAATTTTTGGTAATTTTCTGAAAAACATCAATTTTTGATGAATAGTGAAACCACTAAGTGGTACTTATAAAAACTGATTTTTCCGTTTAAATGGTGTTTTTCCATCATTGTGTTTGGAATTTCTAAAATCCGACATACATGGTTGTCATTAAGAAGTAAAATGTGGTTCAATGAGATTATAATAATTTTTTTGGTGAATAGTAACTTATTAAGTTCTTAATCGCGATTAGTGGTAATTAGTGTAGTTTAAGGTAAAAATAATGCTTTAATAAAATAAAATGAGCTTGACACATGTCCTACCCTCATTGGTTGTGTCATGGCCGACCAAGACAAGCCATGGGTCAACTTGGGGACCCCATGGATCCACTTTGGTTGGGAAATGACATAAATTACTTTTTATTTAATGTAAAAGTAAAAATGACACAAACATAATATGTTTTACGAAAACAATTTTTACATGGGTTTATAACGATCAGATTTTTGATTATAAATATTCATTGGAAAGATCAAAAGATTTCCTACATCATAGTTTTTTTTTATAATTTTTAGACATTAAATAAATTAAATTATTTATGACATAATAATGATGCAGTGATGACATCATTATTTGACGATTTAAATAAAATGGAAATATAATGTACAATATATAAACTACACATGTCCAAAACCAATTGGATGAGTGGATTTAGAACCCTTATAACTTTATCCACGAATTATATCAATGTGGTACCTTTTAAAACCGAAACACATTTTCAAATAAAGTAATATTTCATTACATTCCAAAAGTACCCCTCCTCTCCTCTTATAAAAGGCCCCCACCTCTGCCTCATATCACAAATTTCTCAAGCCTTTGGCTCGGCCAAACCCTGCCCATTTACTCTCTCCACATCTCTCTCCTCATCCTAGAGGATTCCCTTTGGGCAGAATCCTTTCAAAGGAAGCCTTTAGGCTCAAATCAAAAGGAGATACACTTTTAAAGGTAATTCATTCTCTAATGTTCATTTGTTTTATTTTGCTTCTCCAACCCCCTAAACTATTTTTATTTACTTCTTTTGTAACAAAACCAGTATCTTCAATATACTAGGATGTTGTTATAAGATTTATTCGAGCTACACTCTCACACAACTATATCAAATGGTTTAAGAACATATGGTTTCCGTGGATGGCGAAATTCTGCCTTCCGAAACGATGATTGTTCAATACTCATTTAACACCTTCAAAGGTGGCCATTATGATGTCACTATTTTTATATATGATATATAATATGTTTATGTTTTCCTTATTCTTCTGTTTTTTTTTTCATTTTGGGCACACCTTTATGGTTTCCATTATGGGTAAACGCGATATCTTCATTTAAGGAAGTGCGGACTACCGCCCCCTCAAAGTGATTTGATTCGTTAAATACCATATATGGGACGTATAAAGGATGGGACTATGATATTATATTATACTGTATTTCTAATATAACTTTATATCGTTATTATTCCAATCTATAAAATATGAAATAGAAATGAAAGTAGCGTTCATGCGTACGTACGGTTTACCGTCTCCATGAATGGTGCATTTCATTTCTTACCTCTAAATGATTATGTAATGTTACAAATTCATACATGTACTGGATATATATGACATATATGATATCTAAATCATGAATACAATTCTGGATATAATAAAAATTTGTCCACATGAACAACATGTAATTGTAAGAAGTCCACTTACGACTTAAGAACCAAATATCGGCAAAACAAATATTATTAACTTAAATGATTACATAATGTTTATGACATGGTAATAAGTGATATAAAAGGAATAATGAAGTTGAAAAAGGTTCTTAAGGAAGTATAAATTAACTCAAGTTTATTATTCATGAAATTAAGGAACGATGGAGTCAAGTCGGACCCAAGGTAAGGGATCCTACTCCCCTCTTTCTTTTTAAGTACTCTCCTTTATGTCACTTCTTTTAAGATCTACTTTGTAATGTTGGGGGATTTTATTTTATATTCCTATTTCTGTACATTTTTTTGTAATGTGATGAGATACCCTATTTGATCTCATCAATCCATTTTTGGAAGTTTTATGTGGCGTCGTTAGTCTGCCGAGTTTTCATAAGGGATTTTTCATCTCACATTTATTCCCGTGAGATTTATGCTACAATTGCCACAATTTCCTTTGAGTGGTGTATGTACTGCCATTATTCTACTCTTTGTGTAATATAATTTCGTTTATGAGTATTTACATCAATGATCTATTGTCCTTCTTTCATGGGGTGTATGTTTTGAAAGATACCCAAGTCGTTAAGGGAACCTTTCACCCTCCTCTTTTTTAAAAAGACTTCTTTTGTTGGGTCTTTTAATTTACATATTGTTATGTTGGGATATGTTATCATATATCCTTATTGATGTAAATTTCATTTCCATGTGATTATATACTCTGTTTATCTCTCATCAAATCATTTTGATGTGATGCCGTTAGGCTGTCAAGGGAACTTTTTAACCCAATTTCGATTTCTTTGGGTTCAACATGTAGTCATTGAATATGTCATCCATTGAATATGTGTGAATGACCTTTTATTATTGTACACTTAATATCCACTTATATTGGGTGTATTTATATTTTTCACACATATTTTTGAGATTGATTTGTCCTTAATTTAAGGATACCTTCTCTATAAGGGATTTCATCACATTTGACTTTTCTATTGAGGGTTCATTGTTGTTATACACCAATTCACTCTTATATGGTGTATATACTGTCCTTTGGAGTATTATATCATGAATCCATTTATTCTCATCATATTATAAAGTTCTGACTAAATTTTATTCCTCAATTATTGTATTCAAGTGTCTCTAATTTTGTTAAAACCCCTTTAACCAAAATATCATTTTAAATGTTTTAATTATATTTTCTTATTAATATACATGTTTTAAAAATGGTATTAAGGATTTATTTATATGGATATTAATGGTTTAAAATTTTAAGCTTCAAGGTGGTATGGGACTTCGTCTCAATCTCCTTTCATTGAGGCATATTTTTTTTATACACAACTTTCTTTTATACGGTGTATAAACCCCTTTGACTTTTACGTTTATTCAACAGGAATCTTTTTTATACGAAGCGTTTACTAAACGACAAAAGGGAATGTTTTTATCGTACGTATGCGGCGACAACGACTTTTCCGCCGTCGTGACCGTTATTTGAGTTTCGGCTTCCTCTACAAGCCATACCTTTTTTTTAAAACGAAAAATAAATACCATGTTTTACTTTGGTATTGAAAATGGTTTTCATAATGTTTTTATTATATCAATGTGTTGTATTGATATCTCGTGATTGAAATGTGGAAATGTTATGATTCCTTTATGCATGTTTTATGTGATATGATTATGTTATGGTTCTTGGGCATTATTACGAAGACGGGTGGTTCTGTGGTAAACTAAGGGCGGGTGAGCCCGTTATAGCTCTCCAATGCATTGGGTAATGCGAAGGAGTGAAATGTTAAGGTTTCTCCGAAGAGATTTAGGGAATATACTGTGATGGGTATTTCAAACGTAACCAAGAGGGTTACTCCCTACGTAAGAATGTTATGAATGCCTCAAGTTACCTTTATGTCTTATGATTTCTATGATTTATTCATGATTTGATGAGGTATGTTAAAGTGCCTAAGTTTTATGGGTAAAGTATGATTTCATTCTTATGTATATATGAAATCATGTTTCCTTTCCATAATTTTATAACCCTTGCTGAGCTTTTTATGCTCATCCCATGTTTTTGAAATGTTTTTCACAGGTCAAGGGAAAGGTACATGATGTGATGATATTGTCAAGGATGTGTCAAGAAAGAATCTGTGTTTTATTTTAAATAGGTTTCCGTTGATGGGAAGAATGAATATTGTCTTTTATGTAACCACTTTGTTTAAATGTGGAATGTAATGAAAGTTTCATGATCTAATTCTCTAAAACTCTAAACCTGAAAAGATCCTCAATGTGTAATCTTGTAATAACTCAAGATTAAGTAAGGTTTAAGGCTGGGGCCTTATAGTCAAAATACGTGCGGACGTACAACTTACCGTCTCCACTACGTGGTGTAATTGGTATTCAATAAATTATTATTTGGATGGGAATAATAATGATGTGTAATTTATGTAAATAATAAATAAAACATGATAATGATTCCTTATATAAGATATACCATCCAATTATATATTATTTTAATATTAAAATATTGATATTGTCACTCGTTCATACGTACGGATTACTGTCTCCATTAAACACAATGAGATTCATTCCCCATCATATGGATTCATGAATATTTTTCATTATGTGATTAAGAATAACGTTTAAAGACTTAATATCATTCTAAATTTGAATAAGATACATCATATCCAGAACAAACATTACCTACGTAAGAAATCATATAAAGGAAAACGAACCAGTTAACACCCAAAATGAAGATAATACTAAGATATTATTAACAAAGCAATGTTAAAAGATCATAAATGATATCATATTAATGTATACGATTCATTTAAAATTTAATAACAATTATTTCACCATTATACAAGAGGTTAACCTACCTTCGACCAAGGAAAAGTAGAAGGTAAGGGTTAATCCCACAATATCTTTATTATTTGAGGTTGTTTTTAGGTAAGTATCTACTTGGATCTCTTTTTCATCCAAATCCATGTTTCTTAAAACATTATTAAAAAAAATTACTGTTCACTTTACTATGGGTTAAATTCATTAATAAATTTTTTTGAATTTTTATAAAATGTTTTCAAGGAAATATTTCCATAATTTTCTACAAAAGGTACCTTATGCCTTTTCAACATAATTAATGTAATAATGGTTTTTAACTTCTACAGCTAGTGCGGCTATTTTCCACTGTTATAACACGTTCGAAGCTTCCCTTACAAGATTACAATAATATTTCCAAAATAAATGTTTTCTTTTAAATGGATTCAAAATAAAAAGAGGCATTTCTTTCAAATAGTTTCATTCCATATATTTCAACATCCTGTGAAAGATTTTCAATATTTTTGAAGTTGATTTATTATGATACAAAAATTTCTTATTGTATTGAAGGTTTTGTGATACTTTTGAATGTGGATGTGTTATTTTTATACCATTCATTGTTTATGGATATTGTATTGACATTTTTTATTCTAGTTTTAATATGAATGATTTTGTTATTTTTAATCATTTTCATATGAGGAATGCATTGGACTTAGTAAGTGACGGGTGGAGCCCTCTATAGATCCTCGATGCATCAGTAGGTCTCATGAGTCATACTCGTATCTTACCACAAGGCATTGACAAAATATTATTTGTAGTCTGGGCACAAGGCCTTGACTATGTGGTTATGAAGTCTGGAATTATGCATTCCATCATTATGAATGTGGCTATTGATATTTCATGTGATTATTTGACTAGTTGAATATCCATGTGAATAAGTAAATGGAATTGTTTAATCGTACCTTTTACATATTATGCTGAATTTTAAGTTTAAAAGGATTTTGTTTTAGTCATATAAATTTCCTTAAAATTTTATGCTTATTGATGAACGTTTCTTCTATGTTGTTATCCTTATTGAGCATATGAGATCACCCATTTTTATGTTTTATATTTTACAGGATACGAAGAAGTATATTATGACTGAATATTAGGGATAGTCTATGGGTTCTTAGTTTTGTTTATGGAAACAATTTTGTTGTATTTTTCTATTTTATGATGTAATGTAAACATTATGAATGTATCTAGTACTTCCAATGATACTAAACTAATCAGTATTTTGAGATATTATATTTTGTGATCATGCCAATGATACTTAAAAATTCCCCAACTCTGGGCTTCCGGGTTCGAGGCGTTATAGTCACAACTCAAAAATTATATCATTAATAGCTATGTAATTTATATCATAATTTTTTGTAGTTGAAATTGTATATATTTTAGGAGCTGACATTGGAATTTCGTAGCGATTAACTACTTTGAGGTAGACTGTCAGACCTTGATATTTCAAAAAAAATTATTATATGAGATTTCTAGCGATCATAGTTCTCACCATTTTAGTACGATGCACTGACCATTGGCATACCTTCTGGGTTATCATCATTTAAATCCATTTAATATTGGATCTTTAGACATAAAATTTTTACTATTTTCAAATCTATAGTCACTTTCACAACTAATAATTGGTGTCCTATATAATGACTAGATGGATAACATAAGTGGGGTTGGATTGAATTCCTAAAATCTTCATAGAATATTAAACCACCCTATTTTATTAATGTATATTGATTTTTATTCTATAAATTTATAGCTTGTGGAAATCTAAAACATGAATAAATGAAATTGAACGTAGATTTTTATATTCGTTTGTGAAATAGAAAAAATCCCCTAGTCCACTACACTAATTCTCTACTCCTCGAACATGGTGATTTTCACTAAACAACTATTTTATCCAGGGCTCCCATATGAGTACAATTATTTGTAACATAGTAAAGGATCCAATAAAATTCATCCAGGCTCTCCAATTAGTAGACCAATCAATGGAATTAACCAAACATTCACACTAAGTTAAAATAAAATAAAATTAGAAAAAATATATGATAATTTTTTTGCAGCACAAATTTTCAAGAAAAAAGTGATGGTATATGAGGATTATTCTTGAGAAAATATAAACATCACATGTATATTTGGTTGAGCATTAGTTCAATTGACAGATCTCATAAGCTTACCACTATATGAATTGATTCTTTTTATTTACAAGTTTCTTGTATTAGACAAAGGGAAAAAAATATTACATTATTCTTTTATCTCTATTTTTATACTTCAACACATTATGTTGTTTCAAAATGTACCATTTATATGTTTTTTGAAAAATTTAATAGTATTACACTAATGGTGAAATGATCTGTGAAATAATCCTCATAAAATTAGCTAATAAGAGTATGTATGTAATGCCCGACCCCAGTTACCCAGAGTAGGAGTATTATATTAATACATTGGCATGATTACAAGAAATATTGTCCCGAAAGACCGATTGGTTTAGCTGTCTTGGAAAATAGATTATATAAATAAATGTAACATTACACATTATGTCATACAACACAACTTAAATATTCCTTTATGAATGACATTATTCCCTTATCTTAACACTGCATATCTATCACAATACACTTCTTGGAATCCTGGAAAAAATAAAACATAGAAAGGGGTGAGCTCAAACGCTCAGTAAGGGTAACCAAAAAAGCGGAAGATAAAATAAATATAAAACATGGTGAATAATTTAAACCAAATTCCTTTTCCAATAATAAACATGAATACTTTTATGGAAGGAAAATGATCCGAGTAAATAATTCCACAATAAAACATAATAATGGGTATTCTACTAGTCGAATGACCACATGAACCATGAATATTATTTTCCTAATGAGGGAATGTATGATACCAGAAGTTAATTTTTGTGTCAAGGCCTCGTGCCAGGACCTATGGGATAACTGTAACAGGACCCAAACCTGGAGAGCCTCTATATCCAGACTCCATCCTGAAGTGCCTCTGTAACGAGACTCCAACCCGGAGAGCCTCTATAACCGAACTCCAACCCAGATAATCTCTATAACCAGACTCCAACCCAGAGGGTCTGCTGTAACCGGACCCCAAAACGGAGGGCTTACTTTTACCCGACCCAAACCCAGAACATACTAGTCTAATAAATTCATCCTAAGAAAAAATTGAAATATTACATAAACATTCGTTTTAAAACTAGCATACAAAATTTCAAAACATTAACCATAAACCATGAATGGTATAAAATTAGTACATCAACAGTCAAACATATCTTAACTCATTCAATACAATATGGAATATTTAATTATAATAAATCAACATCAAATAAACATAAAATCCCTCAAAGGATGTTGACATAGATGAAATCAAAACCATTTTTAGAGAAATATCTATTTCTATTTTGAAATCATTTAAGAGTTTCATAATTATAAAGAAAACATTAATTTTGACAATATTCTTATAAGATTGTAAGGGAAGATTCATTGATTTTATATTGGTGGAAAATATCCACACCCGCTGTATATGTTAAAAACATTCTTACCAAAATTTTGTCGAAAAGGTTAAAAGTACATCGTTTGGAAAACGACGGAAAGATTACTTTCAAACAATTTTATAAAAAGTCAAACAAGGGTATAAATGACTTCAACCCATAGTCTAGTAAATTGTAAAAAAATTTTGGAATACATTTTTAAGAATCATGGATGTGGATTATAAAGAGGTCCTAGTGGATAATTACGTATAAAAAGCCTCAGATAATGAAGAGATTGTTCAATTAACCCTTACCTCGTTGTAATCAATCAATTCGTATGAACAATAGTCAATAACCACCAAATTAATCATATAATATCATGAATATTAATAGAATCATGATAATTTATATCAAATGGAAGTACAAAATACACCACATGCAATAAATAAGTGGTGAACACTGGAAACTCACAGAATTAAAAGTGAGATAAAAAACCCCTTACCGCGTGTCCGACTTGACCCGTTCATTCTTTAATATCTTGAATAATAAACTAAATTTAATTTCTACTTTCTTAATATCTTTTTTATAGTTTATTATTCCTTTTATATCACTTATTTCCATGTTATAAACATTTTTTAATCATTTAAGTTAATAACGTTTGTCTTGTCGATATTTGGCACTTGAGTAAAAAATGAACACCTTATAGTTACAAGTTGTTCTCACGGTCAAATATTCATAAATCCAGAATGATATTCAGGATTTAGATATCATATATATCATATATTTCCAGTATATACATGTATTTATAATAGTACATGTCATTTTGGGGTATGAAATGAAATGCACCGTTCATGAAGACGGTAAGCCGTACGTACGCATGAATGCTACACTAATTTCTATTCCTTATTTTAATGAAATTAAAACGTAATTATACATAGGTATATTATATTTATAGTTTAATATCATATATAATAACATTAACTCCATCCTTTATACGTTCTACATATGTTATTAACGAGTGATATCACTTTGAGGGGGTGGTAGTCCGCACTTTCTCAAATGAAATTATCACGTTTACCCATAATGGAAACCATTTAGGAATGATATATAATAAAAATAAAGAAGAATGACGAAAAAATAAACATAATATATATCATATATAAATATAGTGCCATCATAATGGCCACCATGAGAGGCGGTAAGAGGTAATTGAACAATCATCATTCTGTGAGGTGTTAGTTTTCCATCCATAGAAACATTATTTTCTTCACCTATTAGATAGAGGTGTGTGTAAGTGTAGTTAGAATCCCTCTCATAAAAACATCCTAGTATATTGAGGATACTAGTTTTTTTATAAAATGATGGAATAAATAGAGTTTAGGGGTTAGAGAAGTAAAATAAAATAATACCAGTTAAGAGAAACTGTTACCTTTCATTTTGGTAATTTCCTTCGGTTTGAACCAAAAGGACATCTTGAAGTTCCTTCTATATAAAATAAGGCTTCTACGAGAAGTATGGGGATGTAGGTAGATTAATTTGGAAGAGTTTTTACAGGCCTAACGGCTTGAGAGGTGTGTGGAATTGGTTAGAAGTGGTCGCATTTTATAAGGGGGAGGAGGGGATCTTTAGGAAAGTGTGGAACGATTATTTTATTATATAATTATATTAGGTTTCTAAAGGTCCATAAATCATTAGGGTCGAAGATAAGATGACTAATGTACGATATAAAATAATCCAATAAGAATTGGAAATGTTTTGGATATTATTTTAAAATTAATTATATAATTTATTTAAATCATTTATTAATGAGGAAAATACTACAACATTATTGTGTCATAAATAATTTAATTTATTCGATGAATAAAAATTATAAAAAAATACCAGGATATAGTAAATATTTTAATATTTCCAATGAATATTTATAGTCAAAACTATTACTTATATAACCCCATATAAAAATTAATCACTAGAAGATTTTTGTTTATGTCAATTGTTCCTTTAAATTAATTAATCTAAATTGTCATTATCATTTATAAGTTGATCCATGGGATACCCAAATAGACCCTATCATGCCCATGGTTGGCCATTACACATCAAATAAGGTTATGACATGCGTTAAGGTAATTTTAATTATTACAATATTCTTTTTACCTTGAATGACCCTATTTACCATTAAACACGGTAAATAAAATTCAAAAGTTATTATTCACCAAAAATTATTTTCATCTTATTGAACCATATTATACATAATGAGGTTAACTATGTCTCTCATATTTTTGAAATTCAACACACAGAAGTGGTAAAATTATTTTTTATGCATATTTGCAAATAATCCTAGTTGCTGGGTAAAAGACGGTAAAAGGTTAAATAAAATTTTTATATATCTAAACTAATTATAAAATGACTCCAATGAATTATTATGGACATATATTGGTATTATGTATCTAGTTTGACATAAAATAAATTTAAATAAAATATATAGTTATTTAAATAAAATGTTGGTTTTAACCAATAACTTAGTGTTTTTCAATATTCATCAAAAATTGATGTTTCTCAGAAAACTAACAAAACATCTACCTAAGTTATATTTGATATTCTAAATTCAAAAATGATTTCTATTATTAAAAATTCAAAACATATAATTTGCATTAATTAATTTAAAATTAATTCTCGTTGTCAAAACAAATAGCGTGTTTTTAAGAAAAAATATCTATCAAAAGATTGACACTTGTTTATGTCAAATTTCATAGTTTAATTAATTTTAAAGACCTAAATTGTATTAAATGATAAAAATATAATCTGATTATACTAGAAAACCGATCAAACTCATAATTTTACACTACAAATTGTTTCAATTAAAAAATTTGTTTTTAATTAAAATTTAGTATTTTCACTACTCACCAAAATATGAAACTTCTCATAAAAATAGCAAAAAAAATCAAAACTATATTTTTATCTCCCGATTATAAAGAAGAATTTTATTTTGTCAAATTGAATATATAAAAGTGTCGAATATTGGATTTAGAAAGGGTTCACCCTCAAAAGGCGGTAAAATTTCATTTTCCGTAAAATATATACTTTATATAAAAAATTGAATTTGATTATATATTATGTCTAATAAACGCATAATATGGATGTTAAAATTATATGGAGTATATAAAATTCAAAATGAAGTTAATACTATTCATAACCTCTTTTGAAAGGCTAGATTGGAAATTTGTGGTGCGCTTGAACTCTGTGTTGCGTGTAGTGTATGTTATTGAATTACATTGAAGAAATAACGTACTATGAAATCTAGGGGTGTTAAATTCTTCCCTAATACAATAAATTGTGTCCTCACAATTTTAAATTTTTCTTTTAAAATAGAAGGTTGAAAATATAAAATACCTTTCTCTGAAAACCCACATCGGAAATTGGGATAATAAAATTCAGTTTTAGTAAGAGGAAAAGTGGAATGAAAAAGTCACCACCAAATTATGATCTTGATTAGGAGATCATTGGTGGAAAAATAGTGACACATAATTGGAAGAAAAAACGTAAATATTTATAGGGAGTCATTGAGGTCATCAGTCACAAACAATTGTAGAATTAAGGGCCTCAAAGCCATCAATCTATGATGTTTTAAAATATCATCGGTTCAAAAAAACATATGGTATTAGGATAACACAATTTTAGTTTTAAGATCCCTTACCTAAAGTTTAAATATTAATTTTCCTTTATATAATAAGAGATTATATATATATATATATACTTGACCAGTAGAGTTCTATCCTTTAACTAATTTCTACCATAAACTCATCTTTCACTCTAAAAGATATTAGAACATAAAAAAATATTCTATTTATTTTTTTCGTATAGGGTTCAAAAATATGAATTTATAATTCAACTATAAGACCCTTTAATAAAAGAAACTATATTAGACAATCTAGTGACTTCACGTAGTTTAGTGGTACATGATAAATCCTAATCGAACTATGGTTGTGGATTCAATTCCCGCAGATTTTTTTGACGCGACGGGTTGTCACACAGTCTGTGTGCTTTCCTTTTTATAAAAATCCAAAAATAACCTTAACAATAGTATCTTAATCCATTAAAACTTTTAGAATTATCGAAAATGAATCCATCCAAACTCATGGTACAAAATTCATAAGGATGTTAAACACAATGGAGATCCTTTTTTCTATGTAAAAACATTTGAACACCTTCATCATGTGTTATTTTAAAACTTGGTAACACCCTGAATTACCATAAATCCTTATTTATTACCTTCAAGCTCCATTATCCTTTATATAATACTGGATATATTACCTATATCCAAAAATATAGAATATTCCTAAAATAATGAAATAATCTAACTATTAATCAGTTCCAAGGAAGTCAATAATATCAAATATAATTTATCCAAATCAACTATCTCTTTTTCCAAAGTCACTACTTCGGTATCAGAACCATATTATGGTTTATCTTTCTCTCAATCATATATTTTCCAAAAATTTAACCTTCAATTGAGACACATTTCTTGGTTCCAGACAATCTCAAGTCCTTAATAAAATAGTAGTGTAGTATAATCCTTATATACTCTATAATTCTTGTAACATGTACATCATTAATACAATACTCAAATGACATGATACTTTAATAACAACGTAAGTAATATAATCATTCCTCTTCATCTTCGGTAGTATCATAACATTATTATTATCCAATAGAAAATTTTTTGGTATACTCTGATCATTTGAACATTGATTTGTGTAGTGTCCCTACTCCTTTCAGATAAAGAATTGTACATTTGAAACTTTTTTCTTACCCTTTCAATCACGTAAATGGTGTCCATTTTCTTCACACTTATAACAAACTCCCATTCCCTTCAATAATTTACCAAGTTGATTCTTTAAAAAGTTATCACATATGGTAAAATCCTTCTTTTCACTCTTTCATTTGTCAATCATTATCTCTTCTATATTTTCCTTCTCTTGCTTCCCTTCAAAGCCATAGGACACAATGAATTATTTACTTATCTTATTAACACGTGATACAATTTCTTCATATGTTGAGAATACATGGGAGACTATTTCACTTATAAATGATAGCTTAATACCATGAATGATATAATCCTTCTTACTCTTTGGATCATATGTATTGTTGGAGTTCACATTCCTTCTACTAGGTTCCATTTCTATAGAATCACAGAAACTATATTAGTTAATTAATCTAAATACATAATTCCAAACATTTAAACACTTAACATAAATTTAATAGTTTATAGATATAATCCATAATCATAAAAATGTCTTCTCTGAGGAATTATATACTCATAAACCCTTCATAATTATTTTTAATGAAAATAAGAATTATCCTAAGCATATCCTCTTGGAGTGTTGTAACCAAGAGTGCAGCAAGGCCCATTGTCATGAACCATTTCCCGTTTGAGTCTATCTCAAAGTGGTGTTTTTGGGTTTTACCCCTACGTAAATCTGTGTTAGAGCCTCATCTAGCTGCACGTATCTAAGAAGATATGTATATTCATGGAAAACTCTTAAAATCCCTACAATACAAAAATTCTAGGAAGTTCTTCAATACTAATTTTCAATGTCTATCTTAGAGATATGTGTTCTAATAGTAGTTTATCTAAATCTAGTTTCCATGTTTATTGCTAAACTTCATCTGATACCAACTGTAACGCCCCAACCCTAGTTACCCTGAGTCGGCACATTATTTTAATACATTATCATGATTACAAGGAATCATGTCCCGAAAGACCGATTGGTTTATCATTCGTGGAAAACAGATTACATACATCAATGTTACATTAAAATTAATGACATACTACAAAACATAAATAATACTTTATGAATGCCATTATTCCCTTAGCTTAACCTTGCATATCAATCAAAATACACTTGTTGGAATCCTAGGAAAAATAAAACATAGAAAGGGGTGAGCACAAATTCTTAGTAAGGGTAAGAAATACAGTGGAAGATACCATAAATATTAAGTGTGGTGAATAATTGAAACCACATGCCTTCACTAATAATAACTATTAATAGTTTTATGGCAGGAATATGAGTTGAGTAAATAATTCCATAATAAATCAAAATAATGGGTATTCTACAAGTCGAATGACCACATGAACCGTCAATATTATTTTCATAATGAGGGAATATATAATACCAAATTTAATTTCTATTTCAAGGCCTCGTGCCAGGACCTATGGGATATCTATAACCAGACCCAAAATTGGAGAGCATCTATAACTGGGCTCTATCCTGTAGAGCCTCTGTAACCGGACTCCATCCTGGAGAGCCTCTATAACTGAACTCCACCCCAGAGAGCCTCTGTAACCAGACACCAACCCGAAGGGTCTGCGGTAACCAAACCCCAACCCAGAGGGCTTATTTTTTCTGGTCCCCAAACAGGAACATACTACTCCAATACATTAATCATAATAAAATGATGAAATATAACATAAACATTCTTATTAAAACTAGAAAATAAAATTTCAATACATTAACCATAAACCATGAATTGTATAAAAATTGAACATCCACAGTCAAAAATATCTTAACTCATTCAATACAACATGTAAAATTTTATTATAATAAACCAACTTCAAAAAAAAATTAAATCCATCAAAGGATGTTGAAATAGATGAAATAAGATCCTTTTTAGAGATATATCTCTTTCTATTTTTAAATCATTTATGAGTCACATAATTATAAAGAAAACATTTATTTTGAAAATATTATTATAATATTATAAGGTAAGATTTGATGATTTTATAATGGCAGAAAATAGATGCACCCTCTGAATACGTTAAAAAACAATCTTACCCTAATTTTGTCAAAAAGGTTAAAAGTACCTTGTTTGGAAAACGATGGAAATATTCATTTTGAACCATTTTATAAAAATTAAAACATGGTTATAAATGACTTTAACCCATATTCTAGTAAATTGTAAAAAAAAGTTGGAATAAATTTTTAAGAAACATGGATGTGGATGATATAGAGGTCCTAGTAGATATTCACATACAAACAACCTCGGATAATGAAGAGATTGTGAAATTAACACTTACCTCATTGAAATCAATCAGGTCTATGAAAAATAGTCAATAAACACTAAATTAATCATATAATATCATGAATATAATGATAATAATGACAATATATATCAAATGACACTACAAAATACACCACATGCAATAAATAAGTGGTGAACAATGGAAATATTGTGGAATTAAAAGTGAGATAAGAAACCCCATACCTCATGCCCAGCGTGACCCATTCATTCTTTTATATCCTGAATATTAAACTAAAGTTAATTTCAAATTGATTAAGAACCTTTTTCAAGTTTATTATTCATTTTATATCACTTATTACCACGTAATGAATATTATGTAATCATTTAAGTTAATAACGTTTAGTTTATCGATATTTGGCACTTGAGTAAAAAATGAACACCTTATAGTCACATGTAGTTCACATAGTCAACATTTAATTATATCCAAAATGATATTCATGATTAAGATATCATATATATAATATATATCCAGTATATACTTGTATTTATAATAGAACATATAATTTTGGGTTAAGAAATTAAATGCACCGTTTTTGGAGACGGTAAGCCGTACGTACGCATGACTGCTACATTCATTTATATTTCTTTTTTTAATGGAAATAAAACATAATGAAACATAGGTATATTATAATTCCTGAATAATATCATATATAATATCAATAACTCCATCCTTTATACATTCCACATATGGTATTAATGAGTCATATCACTTTAAGGGGATGTAGCCCGCACTTCCGCAAATGATATTATCATGTTTACGCATAATGGAAACCATTAAGGTATACTATAATAGAAAAATATAGTAGCATGAAGAAAACATAAAAAAAATATATATCATATATAAATACAGTTCCATCATAATGGTCGCCTTGGGAGGTGGTAATATGTAATTGAACAATCGTCGTTTCATGAGGCCTTAGTTTTCCATCCACAGAACCATTATGTTCTTCACCCATTAGATGGATGTGTGTGTAAGTGGAGTTCGAATCCTTCTCATAACAACATACTAGTATATTGAGGATACTGGGTTGTTATAAAAGAAATAAATAAAAAGACTTTAGAGGTTGGAGAATTAAAATTTTTAAAAAAAAATAAGTGAAGAGAAACAATTACCATTAATTTGGGTAACATTATTTGGATTGAACCAAAAGGACTTCCAGAAGTGCCTTATGCCTAAGGTAAGGCTTCTAGGAGGAGGATAGGGATGTAATGAGCTTAATTTGGCAGAGTTTAAACGAGCCTAAAGGCTTTATAGGTTTGAGAAATTGGTTAGAAGTGGTATCCTTTTATAAGGGGGAGGAGGGGCTCATTAGGAAAGTGTGAAAATATTATTTTATTAAATAATGATATTGAGTTTTTAAAGGTCAAAATATAATTAGGTTTAAAGATAAGATGACTCATGGTATAGATAAAATCAGACATTAAGAATTGGACATTTTTTGGATATTATTTTAATATTTATAATCTAATTTATTTAAATCATTTATTAATGAGGTAAATACTCTATCATTATTGTGTCATAAATAATTTAATTTATTTAATGTCTAAAAATTATAAAAAAATTCCATGATGTAGAAAATATTTTTATCTTTCCAATTAATATTTATATTAAAAACTTTTACTTATATAACACTAAATTAAAATTTATTTCTAAAAGATTTTTGTTTTTGTCAATTTTCCATTTACTTTAAATTAATTAATCTAACGTTTCATTATCATTCATAATTGGCTCTATGGGGTCCCCATATCGACCCAAAGGTGACCATGGTCTTCCATTACTCATGAAATAAGGTAATTTCATGTGTCAATGTAATTTGGATTATTACAATATTCTTTTTACCTTGAATTACCCTTTTTATATTTAACCGTGATAAATAAAAGTCAAAAGTTACTATTCCCCAAAATTATTTTCATCTTTTTGAACCAAATTATAGATATTGAGGATAACCATGTCTCTCATACTTTTAAAATTCAAGTTGTTGTAAAATTATTTTTTATGAAAATTTTGAAATACTCCCAGGAGGTGGGTAAAAGATGGTAAAAAGTTCAATAAAATTTTTATATATCTAAACATATTATAAAATGACTCCAATGAATTATTTTGGACTTATATAGGTATTATGTATCTATTTTAACCTAAAATCTATTTAAATAAAATAAATAATTATTTTAATAAAAAGTGGGTTTTAACGAATAACTTGTTGTTTTTCACTATTCATCAAAAATTAATGTTTCTTAGAAAAATACCAAAAATTCAGCCTAATCTATATATGTTATTATGGATTCAAAAATGATGTCTATTTTACCAAATTCCTAAAATATGAGTTCCATTAATTAATTTAAAATTAACTCCCTTTTTCAACACAAATAGCATGTTTTTAAGCAACAATATCAATCAAAACATTGACACTTGTTTAAGTCCAATTTCATAGTGAAATTATTTATAATGACCTAAATTTTATTAAATGATAAAAATATAATCTAATTATACCTCAAACCCAATAAATTTAATAATTTAAAATTTAAAATTATATCGATTAAAAATGTTGTTTTTAGTTATAATTTAGAATTTTCACTATTCACCAAAATATGAAAGTGATTAAATAATACGAAAAATTTATCAAAACTAAATTTTTATCTCCCAATTCAAATAAATAAATTTATTTTGTTAAATTTAATATATAAAAGTTTCAAATATTGTATTTAAAAAGGATTCTTTCTAAAAAGGCGTTAAAATTTCATTTTTTGAAAAATACTTCATTTATCTAAAAAATTGAATTTGTTATTATATTATGTATAAGAAACACATAATATGGTTTTTAAAATTATATGGAGTTTATAAAATTCAAAATGAATTTAATACTATTCATAACCTCTTTTGAATGGATAGATTAGTAAGTCATTGTGCGCTTGAACTTGGTGTTGTGTGTAGTGCATATTATTGATTTACTTTGAAGAAATAACGTACTATGAAATCTTGGGGTGTTACAATGTATATGATCTTTATCAGAATTTAATTTATTTTGTGACGATGATGTTTGATATTTTATCATTCTCTAATGGTTCCTATTTTTTGTATTCTTTCTTCTGTTTAAACATTCCTTACATGGATAATCATATTTTTAAGTACTCAAAATATACGAAATGACATATCATTGGATTAGTGGAACTCTTCATGATATTTGGTAAAGTATATTCCTCTTAAGATATCAAGTAAAAATTCTACTCATTACAGGGTGTGTTCGGTAAGATGAATAATCTTTTCTTCATTAGATAATAAGTCTTCCACTAATATTTATATAACATTATTTATAAGATAAAGAGTTACTATGATATAGAATTCACTTTTCTTTGACTTCTCATTTCTATAATTACACTTCTTAGAAGTATAATTTCTTTTAACATTCAAAGTTATTTTAGGAGTTTCTTGGATAAACATTGTATGAAAAAAATCATATGTTTTCATTTTTTTTCTATATAACTAAATATTATTCATAACACTCATAAGAAAAAACTCATGCATAAGATAAATTCTTGAATAGATGGTGTAAGATAAATATAATCCAAAACACATAAAAATTGTTAAAATGAATGTTGGGATTTTGTGAATTATCAAAACACATAATGTGGAGTTATATTGGAATAATATAATATTTACATCAAATATGATAGGAATGATTAGGTTGAGTATGATGAAGTAATCTTATACACCTGATCCATTATATTTGAGATGTTATAGTATACCAAAATTTGGTAATAAATTCTAATGTACAATAATTAATATAGATTTTGAAACTATGTTTCATGTATTATGATTGAAGCATCATATTATGCCCAAGTTATCCAGTATTTTTGAAGTATATAAGTTATTTCCTATAGTGAAATCTATATGTTTTTTTCATCTACTTCATGTAGAGGTGAAAATTTAAAAAAAATCAAAGTAGGTAGGATGATTGTTTGAGGAGATGTTATGGAATGCTAAAAAGGTTCACACTTGCAATTTTTCTTCTCAAAACCATTCTACTATGATGTGGGTGGGTTACGATAAAAGAAACAAACACCTATACATGTGTTGATATTAATGTTTTTGTGAAAAAATTGAAGCATTTTTATCATAATGATGATAAGGAATATGATTCCTATAAGGGGACTAACCCTGTAAAATTACCAGTGTAATATTAGATTTAGTACATTGATTCCATTATTGTTTTCCAAAGATGATATATAAAATTATATATATGATTTAATCAAGACTATAGGTTCATGTATTAAGGGGTTACAATGATAATGAATAAAATTGTAATTGGGTAAAATTGGACCACATCAAATTCACCAAACTCAAATATGTGTCTTCATGGTCCACTCAGACTTTCAGTTTGTATCCATGTGTTGGATAAATATTATTTGATCATATTAATTACCATATTTTTTATCATAGAAGAGGTAAAATATTAATTCATGTAATTCTTTTCAATATGTTTATCAGATGTACACGAAGTGAATATTTCATTGTTTTTTAAGAATATCCTCAGATTGATGAATCTACATCTATTGTTATCAGAACATATTTGGAGTTATTTGAAAATGTGCTGGGAAATATGAATAATATTACGGTAAAAATTATTTTAAAAAATTAAAATAATTATGGGAATATATTATTATCTAATTGTAATCTATAAGGTAAGGAATTATTAGTTAAATATATTACTTATTATTCCACTAGGTAAATAAATTCAAACTATGAGATTGGCCACATTAAACCCAGTAAGGAACTCAATCATGAGGATAAATATTACATTTATAATTCTACTTTTGAGTATGTAACATATATATTCATATTCATTAAGTGAATTTATGATGAAAACTCATAGCTATAAGAACAAGATGACACAATGGATATTAAATTGGAAAAGAAGATGAGTTCCCCTAACACACTTAGAAATATGGTAAATGTAAAAGCATAATCATCCCTAATTTAAAATTAATTAATATTTATAGATGATAAATAACATAAAATAACATTTTTTAAGAATTAAATGTATCAAAATGATGTAAAGTAAGTGTTTGATAAATTGGATATGTCTCAAAAAATCTATATAAAGGGCAAGTCTGCCTTGATGGAAGTTAAATGAAAACATATGAAAGAGATGGATACTTATATAATAGTGAAAAATAGAATTCATGATGTTCATTTTTTGAAGAAGAATAATTATTAAAAATATATCTTAATATTCATTTCTAATGTGGAATATCCTCAAAACATGAAATTTCTTATAATAAAAGTTAAACTAAAACACATGTAAGGGGTAAGACCTGGAATTTCCAATAAAAATGAAATAATAAAATTATCCTCACTAACCTCAGTTGAATGACATGTTAAAAAAGGGTCTCTATATGGTGGTAATGATATCATTTTATCATCTGGATAAGTATCCACCTCAAAGACATAAAAATGATGTCCCACAATGCTGGATATTTAGATTACTCTGAACTCGTTTTTCAAGAAGGTCATGAAAGAAGAAACATTATGTACAAATGTGAATGGATATATAGTTTATAAAACAAAACATAGTTAAATGGATAATTAGATAATTTATAAGAAATAATTCCCATTACTAGGAACATAAAAGGCTGGTTTCATTTCCCAAAATCATTAAACACATAGATCTAGGGAAATTTCACCCTTAAACAAAAGTACCTAGTTGATTGGGATATGTCAGTACTATTATAGATTTGGGAACAAATACAAAGAATATTTTCATAGTATTCCTTCAGGTGGAAGTTAAATAAAACCTAATTATTTGGGAGAAAAAATAATGTTTGATGAAAACCTACTGTAAGGGTAGAAATCACTCATAATTGAATCAATATACTAAGGAAATATTTTTCTGAACACTTCAAAAAATTTATAATTTATGAATGATTAGTGGTGACTACAATGATGAATAATAGAATATACCTAGTAGGTATAACATATTTACTTAATAAGAAATAGAACCACCATAGTTTGAGATGAAAGTATTTCAAGAAATCGATTCTACACTATATTATAAATCATAGAGAGAGAGAGAGAGAGTAAACACAATAAGGAAATGATGAAAGGTAATCAAGGTTAAAAATACATAGGGAAGAATTGATTAAATTGTATTAATATAGGACACACCATAGACCATTGTAACCTGGAAATGAATTTAAATGTGGATAGAATAAACATAAAAAAAATATTCAATTGTATGAAATATTTAGTAGTATTTTAATAGTCATTGACACTAAGTGTGAATAGTATGAGAATGTTCCCAAAAAATGAAATGAATTAATTCATGTATGTGGGCATGAAAGGTGTTAATAGGATAGAAATATTGCTATATAACACATGAATTTTTTTCCTCGAGAAATTAAAGACATGGAAAAAATACTAGTGGCTCCCTATATCAAGAACACTTCAATAATGATGGTGATGATACACAAACAAAAGGTTGAGCACTTTCTTAAACGATTTCAAACTATATTAACAGATTAGTTCAAGTTGGATTCATTGTTTTATCATAATAAAAAATGGATTTATATATATATATAAGTGTAAAATCATTTTAAACTAATAATATTGATGAAATTATGATGAATATCATTCTACACAATAGTTAAATAACATAGAAAACATGTAAGGGGATAACAAGATGATTTATAACTTTATGGAATATTCCAATAATATGTCATATGAATTATAGGACAAATCATAAAACCTCTTCTATAAATAAGAATTTTGAATGTTCCATCATATTTCTATATCTTTTTATATGATTTTAAAAGAAGCAAATAAAAGGTGTCAAATGTTGGGAGAATACCTTAAGTGGGATATTTCAAAAGAGATGACATTTGTTTATTCTTAACAATTCATACATATTCTAAAAAAATTTAAGCCCCTTTAGAATATGAATAATGATTTAAAATTTTTTTTTACAACAAATGTCTTATCATATATATATATATATATTATTGTTATTAATAGAGAGTTATTATCAAACCAAATGGGGGACAAAATATAGTCAAATTGTTTTTGAGTTGTTTCATGAAGTGAAGTACAAGTATATAAATATATATATAAACCTATTTGAGTAGGTCTCTTGTATTGAAAATTTATGTTGATGCCACATTAGATTGTGAAAATGGATAACATTGTTTTTTAAACATTTCACTCTTGTTTTTTAAAATGGTTTTTCCATTGTAGACGAAGAGTTTTCTTGATAATGATAATTTTATAAGAAAATATATTTTTAATATTCTCTCATTGTGTAAATTGATGACATTGAAATTTTATGAAATCGCATTGGAGGAAGAAGAAATTCTTAAATTAGTTGATATTTTTTGAGAATAGGAATCATTCCCTTAAATGTTTTGAGATAAAAAAATGGGAAATATAAAATTATAATTATTTATAAATATTTATATTAGGGGGATAGAAATATTCCTCACATTAATTTTTTTGTGAAATAAAGAAAAATAATTACTTTTATGATTGGTTTTTATTTGTAATTAATAGTAAAAATAAATTTTGTAATTGATTTTCCCAGGGGTGTTTGATTTTATATGTTTTCAATTAGTCTTTTCAATTTTGTAATGGAAATCAATAATCTTTTGAAATGTTTTGTGTTTAAAAGCATAAAATAAAGATGGATAGATACAAATATATATATTTATATAAGAGATCGCTTCCCTTGAATACAATCCAGATCAATTTCTATTTGGCAGTAAAAAATTAGATAATTTTATGAGTTAGTTTGTATGTTTTTAATAAGTACTCCAACATTATGAGAATCCATTTCTTCTAAAGTTACAAAGGAATAGATGATTGGGTTTATAAATCAAAACCAGAAACATTATAAGGCTGTATTTATAAATTGTAAATCTTATTCAATGAAGTAGAAATGAAAACATGTGGATTGATGTTTCCATCCTTGAATTACCTTGAATTTTGTTTTCTAAAATTTGTAATGATATACTCATGGATAAAGGAAGATTTGGTTGAGAGTGAAATCGATCTATCATTTATATTTCTTTAAATATGGGTTAAAAATAAAAATATTAAAATGTCTTGAGTACATAAGATTCATCCCTATTACACTATTATTTATCAATATACAATGTCTAAGTGTCATAATGATCTTATTAGGTTTGATATATGGTCAGTGTATGTATGATTATAAGATGGAATATAATTTTAGAATATTTAATTTTTTATAAGATGGATTTTACTCTATTCTATGTGTTCTTTGGGTCAATGTATGTGTAATTTTATATTCACATATCTCATATGATGTTTGTATAATAGTTATATTAGAAATAAAAAATTATTAATATATTTTGTAGGAAAAACTCATGTTTCAAGAATTAAATATCATGTATATGGAAACATTTCTAATTATGTATGAGAGAATCTACAATGATAAGATGATTTAACACACCAAGAATGGTATGTGATCCATAGATGATAAATACTTTAGAAGATGATCTTCATCCATGGAAAGGGAAGTTAAAATAAAAATAAAAACATACTTCCAAAATTTACTAATTATGATGAATTCTATTCAGGTTGATTATGATTCTTACTTTTATAATTTATAATATCATGATTTTTTATTTACATTATGATTCAATAGTGTTTTGAGAATGTATTTAAGATAAATCGAAAACATATAATACATTTTCACCTAAATTAATTTTCAAGTTTTATTATGATCATAAATATGATGTCCCATCAAAGATCAATCTATATATGAAATCGAAAATCAAAATGATTTCTGCTAAATGAATTAATTTTTAATATCCTTGTTTAATTTAAAAGAGATTATTGTAACTAATTTTGAAGACAAGGAATTTTCCAAATCCTAAAATGAGATGTTACAAATTTCGAGAAATTTGGAAATATAGATATATTCATGATTTTAATATTCATTTTATGTATAGAATATAACATATAATTTTTATTTATTCTATTAATAATGACTAAATATGATGAGTTTTTTTTTCTGTGTAATGACTAATACTGATATCTTTATAAGATCTCTATTTCAATCACTCATGTTAATGAACAATTGACCACATAGTATTTATTTAGGGTTGTGTAAAATTCTAATAAAATTGTGTTAATTTTATTTATGTATTGTATACAATATATTGGAATAATAATATTTTGATACTGATGTAAATTGAAAGATAAATTATTTCATCCCATGTGGGGAACAATTATTAATTTTATTTTAGGAATAACATTGGAGTTAATAAAATTTCCACAAAAAATATCATAGGCAGCCAAATATTGTTTTTAGTTATGATTCCGTGGGATGGAAGCCAATGATATCAAAAAATATTCTATTTATTAATATTTTAATTGAATGATTGTAATTAAAGTGGTTTTATATGAGATTAAGGATGTCAAAAGTAATTTAAAAACAAGAAAATAGAGAAATAGATTATTTAGTAGAAGTGTTATATTTTGGCTAGGGAATATATGGGATACAACGCTCTTTAGGAAGACACACTAAAAATAAAAAACCACTACAAACGATAGAAATTAAGAAGATTTTAACCAAAAATATAATGAAGATTACATGTGTTGTGTTTTAAAGAAAATGAAGACAATGTTCTGAGTTTTCTAACCTATACTTCTAAAATAATATAGTCAATTAATAACTTAGAGAAAGATAATAAATTCATAAATCTAATGTTGAGTGTGTTATATAAATCATTTATAACCTAGTCTTCAGAGTTGTGAATTTTTAGTCTGATTATGATTGCGAAAATAAACTAAATAATTATATGCGGTATATATTCAATGACTAAGTTGCTTTTAATGTGTTTTAATATATATAAGAAGTTAATGTTCAATATGCCTGATAAATAAAATCATTTTTTGTTTACAGTAAGATCTTTAGCCAGTATTTTGAAATAATTCAATCCAAGGAGAAAACAAGATGGTGGGTTATAGTTTGAAGAGGTGTTTTTGGTATGTAATATATGTTTTCATGTGTAATATCGTTAATTACTTTCAACTCGTGTGTACAGATTAAGATAAAAATGGCACACAACACCACTTGTACTGATAATATGTTATTATTGGAGAATCCATTACATAGATATCTGCATCATGCTAAGGAGTAGGATCCCATATAAAAATACCTATTCCAATTTACATTAAGTATTTGTATTACATTAGGTTTTTTCCAGTGTATTCCTAAAAATGATCTATATTCTCTATCCAATATTTTTGGTTAAGCATGAAAGGGGATAAAATGATTAATAAGAGAAGGGGAATTTCATAAAATTAGTCCATAATTGATTCACCCACCCCAATCAATTATGTATACATGGTCAACTAGGACTATCTGGTATGTCAAACTTGGATTCTAGGATGTGGAAATTTTATATGTGTAAAGAGATACACTAAATATATTTTTGCTAATATAATTGACTAGAAAAATATTATAGATAATTTCCATTAAAAAATTTACCAAAAAAACACATTTACTAGAATCTATTATCAATTTTTTTTATTGGAAGTGATTTTGTTCCCTTAGGAAGTACTTGTCAATCAAAACAATGATCCACCTACCCACCCATTTTGTCTAGTAATGCCTTGGACATTGATATTTTTTTATATTTTATTATTATATATAAGTTCATACCTTCACATTGAAATGTGTATTTTATTTTTTAAAATTATTTATGTTTAGGAAAAACTGTATAGGATACTAAAACATGATCTTATTTATAATTTACTTTTATTAAAACATGAATCCAATTTAGAGAAACTATAATATGATTTTATAGGATCTAGTAGGGTCTAGTACATAATTATTTTGGACTCATTTTCTTTTATGGTAATAATTATTATACTATAAAATAAATTAAAAATAGGTATATTTATAATAAAATTATTTAATTCAACACTTTTATCACACAAACACTAGTTCATATATTGTATTTTCAAATATTTTATTATATAACTGATTTAGAATCAATGTTATTGACAAACGTGATATAAATATATTTTTAATATATGATATCATATTTTAGGTTTTAAAAATTAATCATCATTTATTTATAAAAATATATGTTAGATATAATTTTTTATATAACAAAATATAATTTCACATCAGTTTATTAATTAATCAACATGAAAATATATATTTCAAATTAATTCAATTACACGATGCATTGATGTGGGATTTTTTATACAATAACCAAGATCTGTTGGGTGTACATTTTTGTTAAATATACACTAAAATTAATTTTATATCTAATGTTCATCATTCCAGTTCTATAAAAAATTAAATTAAAAATCATATAAATATTCCAATATAAATTCCAATATATAGAAAATGTATAAATAAATAAATAAACCGGTGAACAACACTAATTTTTGTTTATTATACCCCAATCTGAGCTGTCATATTTGTCATAACATATAAAAAAATAATTATATGCTGACTTGAAGACAAATAAGAACCATACATTAGTACATAAATTTGATATTCATTTATGAACTTTAAAAAACATAAAAATAGATTTTAGTACATAAAGAATCAATGGAGTGAGATATAATATTCAATAAAAACATGAATTCATTATATAAAAGAGTAAAAATGTATCCAAAATACATCATATACAATTCAATATTTTCCTAATAATATACTAGTTTCAACTTGTTGAACATTCTTCAAAAAAAATATTTTTGTGTTGGAAAAAATCTGTATGGGGGGGGTGTGCCACCTAAGGAAAATGCGTACAAATTCGAGAATCATTTTTTGGTATATTTATTGCTCGAAATAGAATCGATTGGAAATAGAAAATAAAAAAATTTAATGTAATAAATGATTAAATAGAAATATGAGAATTTAATTTACTTCTATCCCTTGGAGTCATAAGTGTACAATACGAACCCCTCACCCCCCCCCGCACATACATTTTATTATGCTAAAAATATATGTAAATTATATTCTAGAGGAAAATAAATGAAGTGAAAAACTAAATAATGATAAAATTTGAACATGAGGGATTCAAAAATCATTAATATTATAAGGAAATGGAAAATAACACTTCAAAATCATAATATCTGGACACTCTACCATAGGGATTTTAAATATGAAAATGGATATAATCATTATGTTACGTCTCTGATTATGTGGTACACACATCTTTGGTAACTTTTGGATCTAAGAAAAAGGCCACAAAACTTCTATGAATGATTTAGTTAAGGATCTTCAACATAAACTACTCATGATAGGTAGTTGAGGATGATGAAAAGACTATAATACCAATCTGAGAGACATAAATAATTGGGATGGGTTATGTTTTCTCCAAACTAGAATGATGGTGTGGGACTAGAGTGAAATTGTTGGAGAGCATGATGGATTTCTCTTTCATATGGGTGAATAATTCCCCATACAAAGTGTGGTTCCTTGAAACAACATGACCAAATAGAAGGATCTATAGATCCACATCCAATAGAAATGAAGTTACCCCATTGAGTATGATTCAAACATGTGGAAGATAAAGTTCATATTTGAGGCCAAATTAATGAATGTTCAGCAGATCACCGTTGGGGGATCAATGACTCAGTAGATGTGCATTGAGAAAAATATAGCATTCCAAACTGAATGACCTAGTACATAGGCCCATGTCTGAATTGAGAATCCCAATAAACAAATAATATATACCATATATAATTACATATTATAGAGAAAAACATATAAATTTTTCTACATAAATTATAATTAGATGAATAGAAATATAAGTATCTCAATTTGAATATATATAATTCAAATAAATTTACAATATTTTCAAATTCAAATTGGTAATTCTCTTATTCTTCATGTTATTGAGTTGGAATGAAATTTAATTTATCTGAACAGTTTTTTAAATTTTCATAATATATCGAATTTAGTTATACTAAGATACAAGTAATTATCAGTGTGTATCCTAATTAATGATATAGTTCTCAAATCAATATCATCTATAATAAAATTTAATCTAATTTATATGCCTTAGGTTTTAGTATGGAATAATAATTTTTTGTAAAAATATATAGAAACCCAGTTATTACTATACACTATAATAATAAAATAAAATAAAAATAATGTTCAGTGAAAAAACCCCAAAGCCATTAGGAATCATTGACAACATCGATCTATTAAATATAATTTGACTTATTGTTAAGAGAAAAACCATATAATTAATGTTACATTTCCTGGATTAGATACATCCACAAGATGTGAATACATACAAACTCATCTATTTTCTGGTCATAAATATATATGTATAGTCAGCATATATATATATATATATCCAATATTCATTTTATCATTTTTCACATTTTTACCAAACATAGTGAAAATTATGAAGTATTTGATTGGTATAGAATAATCAACTTTAGGGAATGAAAACGTTGCATCCCTAGAAACTCATAAACATATAAGAGTGAATACTACCAAAGAAACAACAATTCTTTGTCATGTCTTGGTGTAAATTACAATATTATCAATGTTGTTATATGGTTTTTATACATAATTTCAATATCAATATAATTGTTGGATGATTTTTTAAATTAAATATTAATATGGTGTTGAAATTCTACAATAATTGACTTCATTTATTAAAATAGGTACATTATAAGAACATTTTTAACATAAGATTACTAAGAAATATATAAAATATTATTTGAAAATTCACTAAAATTTCTAATGCCGATAATATTATTTCTGTCCCTATGACATTAATTTTAACCAAAATCAATTAATTTATATTCAATATAGGTAATTTGCTTCATGTAATTACATATTATTATAATTTTATCAATATATAATAGAAGGTAAGTAATTTTTCTTTTAATAATGTTGAAATAAAAACAGTCATCATAATGGTGCCATGTAAAAAACTTATGGACATTAAAATAAAAAATAAATCAATACCCCCATCTAGAAGAATGTTATAAACAATATAACAATATATATAAATAGAAAACATTGTTAGATTTAAAATCTATAGAATAGCCATCAGTTGTTTTCATATAGAGTTTGTCATTATGTTCTCTTAGAATAAATATAGTTTTCATATGTAGAAATTGAATGCGAAGATCATTATATGTAGAAAAAATAAATCATATCAAAATAAGAGTGTGATTCACCATTGGTGATGAGATTTTATAATTGTCAATTCCTTATCCTTGGATGAAAAATGGCAGGACTATTATAACATTAAATTTGATTTTCATTTCAGTATTGTTATCCTCCTTTTGTTCAAAAATAAACTTAAAACCAATTAATTTAATATTGGAATGTTTATCAATGACATACCAGGGGTGATTTTTATGTAATTAGTACATTTCTACATTCATGTAAGTGATCAAATATTTAGAGTCTCTTTCAATTATAAAATTATTCTGGGTTTTATGATGATAATTACAAGATAAAGAGAAACATTAATGGAAAATGAAGCCATATAATCTTGAATAAAATGAGAAGGATGTCTAGGGACCCTTATAACTCTATCATGGGCCAACTAATAATCATATATTTTATGAAGTTGTTTATTATTAGAGTTTGAATCTGAACTAGAAATGGACTATGTTCGGGTCATTGGTTGCGGATCAAGTGTAGGAGGCTATTAAATTGACTCAAATTAGTTTAATGGTTGACGACCTTTATATCCATAATTGGAGGAATCATAACATTATTTTGTGATAGAATTTGATTTAGGATATTAAGATTCATGAAACAAAACATATCTACTAATTATACATTTGGGAAACTCGGTTTATCAACCCATAGTCCATTAACCCTTAACACATTTGGTGTATTCCAGAAAAAACACATATAATCTTTGGGTACAACATCATAGGCCTTTTCATATGTTGTGAATGCTGATACTTGTATGTAATTTTTAGATGGTAGTTTTTATGTTCACAGTTCTTATAGGGAATTAAATTTATTAGAAGGGGATGGGTACATATTTATGAGGCAAACATCCATAGTGTAAAACACTATATTAATGTATTTAGGGAGACCAAACAATGAAATCATTATATGATCTCTCCCAAGAATAGTATTATCCATTTAATTAGAAATTTCATTCCATTGAAGGATTTCCTTGATATCCAGAAGTATTATAATTCACTTGTATTTACAGAACTGAATACAATTAGTAGAGAGTTATTATAACCCATTATCTGTTCACATTATTTTAAATTTGTTTCCAATTTGATTTTAAAAAATTATATTTTAGGTATGATGGTTTTAAAAACATCATATTCATTCTTGAGTATGTATGTCCAAACAATTCTAGAGAATTCATCAATAAAGGTATTTTAATAGGATTTTCCACTATAGAAGTTTGTTCAAGATGGCCCCCAGGAATCAAAATGAATATACTTTAAAGGGAAGTATGATTTAATGTGGGACCTATTGAAATTTACTCTATTATCATTATACAATACAAAATATTAACAAAATGGAATATTACTATGTGAAATTTTATATATCCTCCCTTGATTAATAAGTTACAAAAAACCCTTAGAGCTTACATACACTAATATCCATTTCTAATACAATCTGTTTGTAGCATTAATAACATAAAAACTATGTAATTATTTAGAAAGGATCTTCCTATTCAAAAAATACATCCTATAGATAGTGGGATTGTAACACCCCAGGTAAATAAAGAATATGATATTTTTATATTTATCCCAATTTGTGAATAAAATTTCAATATTAATTTAAAGGGAACTCTATGCTCGATGGCTTACCCAATACACAACAACGAGTTCCTTTGAAATCTTACGTTGCACTCTAATAATAAAATAATATTATTTTAAATGGTAGTTAATGCCTAACCATTGTAATGTCGGGAATGAACAGAACTAACTACATAATTATTATATATATTTGTAAAATATTTTTTACTATTTACAATAAATTTTAGAGGATTAAAAATGCGAATGGACCCATTTTTAAGCGTAAACATTATAATATTCTTTAAAAGGTCGATTAACGGCGTTTTGATGGCGAACCTCTTTTAAATCCACTTTTTTACAATTTTATGTGGTATATTTGACAAAATAAAATTCTTCTTTAGAATCTGGACATCAAAATTTACTGTGTAAATTTTTGGTATCTTTCCGATAAAGTTCATTTTTTAATGAATAGTGAAAAAATGATGTATTTTATTTCAAAACCTCTTTTTAATCAAATTTATTTATATTATTAGATTATATTTTGAATTGTTTTTAATTTAAAATTAGAATATATTTTTAGCATTTAATCCAATAGTGGTCGTTGGAATTAATTTCATTTGAAATTGGACATAAACTAGTGTCAATCTTTTGATACTTATTGTTTCATAAAAACACGCTATTTTCACTGACAACGGGAATTAATTATTAAATTAATAAATGAAACTTATATTTTTTTAATTTTCTAAAATATACATCATTTTTGAATTCGGAATATCAAATATAGCCTAGGGTGAATTTTTGGTAATTTTCTGAAAAATATCAATTTTTGATGAATAGTGAAACCACTAAGTGGTAGTTAAAGATACTGATTTTTCTATTAAATGAAACTTTACCACTTCTGTGATTTGAATTTCAAAAATCCGACATACATGGTTGTCATTAAGAAGTAAAATGTGGTTCAATGGGATTAAAATAATTTTTTGGTGAATAGTAACTTTTAAGTTTATTAATCGTGATTAGAGGTAATTAGTGTTATTTAAGGTAAAAATAATCTTTTAATAATATGAAATGACCTAGACACATGTCCTACCCTCATTGGATGTGTCATGGCCGACCAAGACAATCCATTGGTCAACTTGGTGACCCCATGGAGCCACTTTGGTTGGAAAATGACATTAATACCTTTTTATTTAATGTAAAAATTAAAATGTCCCAAACATGTGTTGTTTTACTAAACCAATTTTTATATGGGGTTATAAAAGTCATATTTTTTACTATAAATATTAATTAGAATGATAAAAAGATTTCATACATCATGATAATTTTTAATATTTTTTAGACACTAAATAAATTAAATTATTTACGACACCATGATGATGCAACGATTACCTCATTATTTAACGATTTAAATAAAATAAAAAGATAATGGAAAATATAAGACCTACACTTGTCACAAACCTATTGGATGGGTGGATTTAGAAACCTTATCAAATTATCCTCTAAATACATCAATGTGGGACCTTTAAAATTCGAAAATCATTTGAAAACAAAGTAACATTTTGTAACTTTCCAAGTGTGCCCCTCCTCTCCACTTATAAAAGGCCCCCACCTCTACCACCTTAAAAAAACCACTCAAGCCTTTTTCTCGGCCAAACCCTGCCCATTTCATCTCTCCACATCCCTCTCTTCATCATTGAAGCCTCAGTTTAAGCATAATCCTTTCCAAGAAAGCCTTTGATCTCAAATCAATGGAAGTTACCTGATTTAAAGGTAATGTCTTCCCTTGTGTTCTTTTGTATTATTTTTCTTATCCAACCACATAAACGCTTTTTATTATTTTATTTTGTAACAACACCAGTATCCTCAATATACTATGATGTTTTTATGTGAAGGATTCTAGCTACACTTACACACACCTTCGTCTAATGGTTAATGAACATACTATTTCTGTGGATGGCGAATTACTGCCTCATGAAACGATGATTGTTCAATATTCTTTTAACACATTCAAAGGTGGCCATTAATATGTCACTATATTTATATATGATATATAATATGTTTATTTTTTCCTTATGCTTCTGTATTTTTCATTTATGTCATACCTTTATGGTTTCCATTATGGGTAAACACGATATCTTCATTTTAGGAAGTGCGGGCTACCGCCCCCTCAAAGTGATTTGATTCATTAATGTCATATGTGGAATGTATAAAGGATGGAATTAATGGTATTACATATGTATCCTACTATAATTATAATATACCTTTATATATTTATTATTTCATTCCATTGAATACAAAAAAGAGAAATGAAAGCAGCGTTCATGCGTACGTACGGCTTATCGTCTCCATGTACGGTACATTTCATTTCATATCTCCAAATGTTATGTACTATTATAAGTACAAATATATAATGGATATAAATGTAATATATTACATCTAAATGATGGGTATCATTCTGGAATTATAATATATATATATCTCATTTTGTTTTAATTCCATTAATATGGAAAAAAAATGAAAGTAGCGTTCATGGGTACGTACGGCCTACCGTCTCCATGAACGGTGCATTTAATTTTTTATCTACAAATGATATGGAATTGTATAAAATGAATATATACTGGATATATATGATATTTAAAACATAAATACTATTCTAGAGATGATGTACCTATAACTACATGGAAAATTATTTTCCAACAAGTTCAATTTGTACTCTTGTACTGAACATCAACAAAAACGTCTGATATGAAATCACTTTATTAACCAGTTATTATAACTTTATAATACGTGATATGAACTGATTAATAATATTTAAATGAGGTACTTCAGAAATTATAAATTGACCAAATTTTATTATTCAGGAGATTAAAGAACGATCGAGTCATGTCGGACACGAGGTAAGGGATCCTACTTCTCTCTTTCTTTTTAAGTACACACTTTTATGTCATTCCTTTTAAGATCATATTTATTATGATTGTGATGTTAATTTATGTTACTCCTACTGTACTTTTTATGTTCATATGGTGAGAGACCCTATTTTCTCTCATCAATCTATTTTGGAAGTTTTGAGTGGCGCCATTAGGCTGCCGAATTTTCGTAAGAGATCAAACCTCTCTTTTTTTAAGTACTCTCATTTATGTCACTTCTTTTAAGCTCCTATTTGTTATGATGGGGGATGTTATTTTAAATTAATCTTGTTTTACATTTTATTTTAATATTATGAGATACTCTATTTTATCTCATCAATCCATTTTTGTAAGTTTCAAGTGGCGTCGTTAGGCTGCAGTGTTGTCGTAAGGGATTTTTCATCACACTGTTATTCCCGTGAGATTTATGCTACATTTGCCACCATTTCCTTTGAGTGGTGTATTTATTTCCCCTTATTATACTCTTTGTGTAATATAATTTCATTTATGGGTACTTACATATTCATTGTATAACCCTTCTTCAATGGGGTGTACGTTTCGAAAGTTACCCAAGTCGGTAAGGGAGCATTTCACCCTCCTCTCTTTAAAAGACTTCTTTTGTTATGTCTTTTAGTTCACATAATATTATGTGGGGATATGTTCTTCTATATCCTTATTAATGTAAATTGTATGTCCAAGTGATGAGATACCCTTTTTATCTCTCATCAACTCATTTTATGAGTTTTGAAGTGACGCTGTTAGGCTGTCGAATTTCTATAAGGGAACTTCTTAACCCACTTTCAATTCTTTGGGTTAAACCTATAATTATTGATTTTATTATGCCAATATTATGTGTGGAATCTCTATGTTATAGTTTCCACAAACCTTTGTGTGGATATACTATTTCTACACATAATCATCTCATTGATAAATTCTTATGTCATTTAGACAGACTTGTATCAGAAGTCATAACTCAATCGCATTTCATTGAGTTAAATATCTATGTCATTGGTTTTGTTTTTCCATGATTATGTGTGAATGACCTCTGATATTTTTAAACTTAATATCCACTTATATTTTGTGTATTCATATTTGTTGCACATAATCATGTAATTGATTTTTCCTTAGTCTAAGGATGCCGACTTTGTAAGGGACTTCCTCTCAATCTCCTTTCATTGAGGAATATTTTGTTTTACACACAAATTTCTTTTATATGGTGTATTACCCCCTTTGAATTTTAATTTTATTCAAAAGGAATCTTTTTATACGAAGTGTTTTACTAAACGACAAAAAGGAATGTTTCTTTTAATGTACGTGGTGACAAAGACCTTTTCTTCCGCTGCGAGTATTATTTGGTCTTTGGCTTCCTCAATAAGTCGTAATGTTTTTTAATGAAATAAATACCATATACTCTTTTATGTATGTTGGTATTGAATATGGCTTTCATAAAGGATTTGTTATGTCAATATATTTATGTGGTATATTGTGATCGAAATGTTGAAATGTTTTCTTTCCATTATATTTGTTTATTATCTTATGATTTTATAATGGTACGTGGGCATTATGATGGGTGGTGCCATGAATACCAGGACGGGTGGTTACGTTATAACCTCCAATACATTGGGTATGGAAGTTGGCTGTATGGCTATTCCATTAAGTATGTGTGGAAGTAGGTTGTATGGCTATTCCATTAATTATATGTGGAAGTCGACCGTATGGTTATTCCATTTAAGTATGTTTATGTCCCAAGTTACCTTTTTATGTTATCTGTTCTTTATATGGGTTTTATGGTAATATTTTGGTTACAAAAGGGTAAGTAATGATCTTATATTCATTGAATAGTTTTTTTACTACTTCTAGAAGGTGAAAGGTATTACTGTGATAAAGTATACATGGTTTACTTGTTGCTTTGAAAAACTAAAAGTTTTCATTCTTTGTGTATCCCTTACTGAGCTTTTTATTATCATCCCAAGTTATTGAGATGTTTTTCACAGGACTTAACGTAGAATAGGGTCAAGGATGGGATCAAGGGAAAGTCATGCTACCTAAAACATGGAACTAGACATGTTTCTTCTTAGGAGTTATTATTTTATGGAAACTTAGTAGAAGATTCTACTTTGTAATCTTTTGAGATGTAATAGTCATGTCCTAATTCTCTAAAACTCTAAACCAGAAAAGATCCTCAATGTGAATTATTCATTTAATTCAATATTAAGTATGGTTAAAGGATGGGGCCTTATAGTTGGTATAAAAGGTCGGTTTAGATAACATTAGAGTTTACAGTATTCTTTATGCATAAGTGACATTACCATAATGGTAAGAATTTCAGAAAGAGTCCTAGTTTTAGATAAAGTGAATGAGTAAGTATATCTTAGTGTTTATCTTACTCATTAGTAAATGATGGTTTTGTTGATATACTCACACTGACATTTCTTATTTTAGTGAATGGATGGATCTAGCAGGAACCAAAGTGACAATAGGTTTGAAGGAAACGGTGGTGGTTCTCTGATTAAGAGACTAGATGAAATGGGGGATTCAATTAGGAAACTCGTGGTTGTTCTAATCCAACTATCAAGGAGTCATGATCAACCACTTTTACCTTGGTATGTTCTGTAATGTATCATGTAAGAGATGACCAATCGATGTGGAAGTTTAGGTAATAATTATAAAGGTAATCATTAGGGTTTATATGATCCTTACTTTTGAGGTAATTATGGGTTGTTATATATTATGATGGAAAATGAAAGTCATGAGATCAAATTGAGGTTAAAATATGTTATGATTATTTTTGAAGATTTTATCTCGTTTTGTAGAATGATTTAAGAATTTTATAGTTTTGAAAAAGGACAACACGCAGACCGTGTGACAACCCATCGCGTCGGACAAAGTTGCGGGAATCAAACCCACAACCAAAGTGCGACTGGTATTTATCGCCTACCACTAGACTTCGTGAAGTCACTGGTTAGTTTGACTAATATTTTTTAGTTAGATGATTTTATGAATTAAGAGTAAGTGATTTTTGGTTATCTATGGAAATTTATTAACCTATCATGGAGGATATGTGATTAGTTTAATTACTTTTCAATGTGAGACTTTAAGAGGAACTGATGTTATTTGTAGATAAGTGTTATTTTGTACCTTGGAGGACTATGTGATTAAATCCTTCAAATATTTGGGTTTCAATCTTAGTTCGGTTTACATTGATGAATTTTATCGAAAATTGTTTATTGAATGGTCTTCGTTGAACTTTGGGTTTCTTTTGGACAAATTTTGTAGATTAAGAATAAATTTTCTTTTTACAAAGGGTTATCCTTTTCTGGATTATCTGATCTTATACTAACAATTTTGGTTTTGAATTTTTTCTAAAAAGACTTGGGAAATATATAGTTCTCTTTTTTGGATTAGGTTATTCTCAGGAAGTTGATTATAGTACTCTTAATGCGAACAAGTCTTCCTAAAAACTCATCTTTTGGAGAGAATATCAGTTTGATTAAGGAATCTAGTAAAAGTTGAAAGTCTACATGACAAGTAAGTACGTTTCATTATGATTTAGTTAAGCTCAAAAAATAAATTCCTCAATGAAGATTAATTTAAAACAAAAATGTTGTCTATTAACTTTTTCTATTGGGGAATCGAATACCGTTTAACCCATCATAAGTTTGTGATTTTCTTGTGGTAAACTTTCTCCTAGACATGTTTACTATCACTCTCCATCAGAACATGACCCTATGTTTTCTCCACCATATCCATATTTTCATACTTGGAATAATAGTATGGGTTAACTCGAGTGACATTTATACTTCTCTCCCATTCTTTTAAAGTGATTGTTTTACCGATTCTTATTCCGACGTGGGACATTAAAGGATGTTTCTGAGCCCAATTTTGAAATTGCGAGGACGTAATTCCCAAAAGGGGGGAAGATTGTAACACCACAGGTAAATAAAAAATATGAAATTTTTATGTTTATCCCTATTTGTGAATAAAATTTCAATATTAATTTAAAGGGAACGCTATGCTCGATGGCTTACCCAATACAAAACAACGAGTTCCATTGATATCTTACATTGCACTCTAATAATAAAATATTATTATTTTAAATGGTAGTTAACGCCTAATAGTTGTAATGGCGGGAATGGACAGATCTAACTAAAAAATGATTATATATGTTTGTCAAATATTTTTTACTATTTACAATAAATGTTAGAGGATTAAAAATGCGAATGAATCCATTTTTAGGCGTAAACATTCTAATATTCTTTAAAAGGTCGATTGACCTCCTTTTGATGGAGAACCTCTTTTAAATACACTTTTTGACAATTTAATGTGTTATATTTGACAAAATAAAATTCTTCTTAAGAATCGGGACATCAAAATTTACTTTGTGTAAATTTTTGGTATCTTTCCGATAAAGTTCATTTTTAATGAATAGTGAAAATGTTGTATTTTAATTCAAAACCTATTTTTAATATAATTTATTTATATGATTAGATTATATATTGAATTGTTTTTAAAGTAAAATTAGAATATATTTTTACCATTTAATCCAAATTTGGTCATTGGAATTAATTTCATCTTGAAATTGGACTTAAACTAGTGTCAATCTTTTGATACTTATTGTTGCATAAAAACATGCTATTTTCTCTGACAGCGGGAATTGATTATTAAACTAATTAATTTAACTTATATGTTTTGAATTTTGTAAAATAGAAATCATTTTTGAATTTGGAATATCAAATATATCCTATGGTGAATTTTTGGTAATTTTCTGATAAACATCAATTTTTTATGAATAGTGAAACCACTAAATGGTAGTTAAAGAAACTGATTTTTCGTTTAAATGAAACTTTACCACTTTTGTGATTTGAATTTCAAAAATCTGACATACATGGTTGTCATTAAGAAGTAAAATGTGGGTCAATGGGATTAAAATAATTTTTTGGTGAATAGTAACTTTTAAGTTTATTAATCGCGATTAGAGGTAATTAGTGTAATTTAAGGAAAAAATAATGTTTTAATAATATGAAATGACAAAGAAACATATCCTACCATAATTGCATGTGTCATGGCCGACCAAGAAAATCCATGGGTCAACTTGGGGACCCCATGGAGCCACATTGGTTGGAAAATTACATTAATATCTTTTTATTTAATGTAAAAATTAAAATGTCACAAACATGTGTTGTTTTAATAAAACAATTTTTATATGGGGATATACAAGTCATATATTTGACTATAAATATTCATTAGAAAGATAAAAAGATTTCCTACATCATGATATTTTTTTAATAATTTTTAGACACTAAATAAATTAAATTATTTATGACACGATGATGATGCAGCGATTATCTCATTATTTAACGATTTAAATAAAATAAAAATATAATGGAAACTATAAGACCTAAACTTGTCAAAAACCTATTGTATGGGTGTATTTAGAAACCTTATCACCTTATCCTCTAAATACATCAATGTGGGACCTTTAAAATCCGAAAATCATTTGTAAATAAAGTAACATTTTGTAACTTTCCAAGGGTGCCCCTCCTCTCCTCTTATAAAAGGCCCCCATCTCTACCACCTTACAATCACCTCTCAAGCCTTTGGCTCGGCCAACCCCTGCCCATTTCATCTCTACACATCCCTATCTTCATCATTGAAGCCTCACTTTGGGCATAATTGTTTCCAAGGAAGCCTTTGATCTCAAATCAACGGAAGTTACCCGATTTAAAGGTAATGTCTTCCCTTGTGTTCTTTTGTTTTATTTTGCTTATCCAACCCCCTAAACTATTTTTATTATTTTATTTTGTTACAAAACCAGTATCCTAAATAAACTAGGATGTTTTTATGTGAATTATTAGATCTAAACTTACACACACCTTCGTCTAATGGTTAAAAAACATACTGTTTCTATGGATGGCGAATTACTGCCTCACGAAACGATGATTGTTCAATATTCATTTAACACCTTCAAAGGTGTCCATTAAGATGTAACTATTTTTATATATCACATATAATATGTTTATTTTTTCCTTAAGCTTCTGTATTTTTCATTTATGTCCTACCTTTATGGTTTCCATTATGGGTAAACGTGATATCTTCATTTTAGGAAGTGCAGACTACCGCCCCCTCAAATGGATTTGATTCGTTAATGCCATATGTGGGACATATAAAGGTTGGAATTAATGGTATTACATATTTATCCTACTATAATTATAATATACCTTTATATCTTTATTATTTCATTCCATTGAATACAAAAAAAAAATGAAAGTAGCGTTCATGCGTACGTACGGCTTACCGTCTCCATGAACGGTACATTTCATTTCTTATCGCCAAATGTTATGTACTATTATAATTACATATATATAATTGATATATATGTAATATATTACATCTAAATTATGGGTATCATTCTGGAATTATAATATATATCTCTCTCATTTTGTTTTAATTCCATTAATACGGAAAAAAATGAATGTAGCTTTCATGCGTATGTACGTCCTACCGTTTCCATGAACGGTGCTTTTAATTTTTTATCTCCAAATGCTATGGAATAGTATAAAATGAATATATACTGGTTATATATGATATTTAAAACATAAATACTATTCTGGAGATGATGTACCTATAACTACATGGAAAATTCTTTTCCAACAAGTTCAATTTTTACTCATATACTGAACATCGACAAAAACGTCTGATATGAACTCACTTTATTAACCAATTATTATAACATTATAATATGTGACATGAACTGAATAATAATATTTAAAGGAGGTCCTCAAAAAATTATAAAATGAACAAATTTTATTATTCATTAGATTAAAGAACGATTGAGTCATGTCGGACACGAGGTAAGGAATCCTACTCCTCTCTTTCTTTTTAAGTACACTCTTTTATATCATTCCTTTTAAGATCATCTTTATTATGATTGGGATGTTATTTTATATTACTTCTACTATACTTTTTATGTTCATATGGTGAGAGATCGTGTTTTCTCTCATCAATCCATTTTGGATGTTTTGAGTGGCGTCGTTAGGCTGCCGAATTTTCGTAAGAGATCCAACCTATCTCTTTTTTTATGTACTCTCATGTATGTCACTTATTTTAAGATCCTCTTTATTATGTTGGGGGATGTTATTTTATATTACACTTTCTGTACATTTTATTTTAATATGATGAGATACTCTATTTGATCTCATCAATCCATTTTTGGATGTTTTAAGTGGCGTCGTTAGGCTGCCGAGTTTTCATAAGGGATTTTCCATCTCACTTTTTTTCCTATGAGATATATGCAACATTTTCCACCATTTCCTTTGAGTGGTGTATGTACTTCCTATTATAATACTCGTTTTGTAATATAATTTCATTTATGGGTACTTACATATTCATTATACGACCCTTCTTCAATTGGGTGTACGTTTCGAAAGTTACCCAAGTCGGTAAGGGAACCTTTCACCCTCCTCTCTTTAAAAGATTTCTTTTGTTATGTCTTTTAATTAACATAATATTATGTTGGGATATGTTCTTCTATATCCTTATAAATGTAAATTTTATGTCCAAGTGATGAGATTCCCTTTTTATCTCTCATCAACTCATTTTTTGAGTTTTGAAGTGACGCCATTAGGCTGTCGAATTTCTGTAAGGGAACTTCTTAACCCACTTTCAATTATTTGGGTTAAACCTCTAACTCTTGATTTTATTATGCCAAGAATATGTCTGGAATCTATATGTTTTAGTTTCCACAAACCTTTGTGTGGATATACTATTTCTATACATATTCATCTCATTGATAAATTCTTATGTCATTTAGATAGACTTGTATCAGAAATCATAACTCAATCTCTTTTCATTGAGTTAAATATCTATGTCATTGGTTTTTTTCATGATTATGTGTGAATGTCCTCAGATTGTTTTACACTTAATATCCACTTATATTTTGTGTATTCGTATTTGTCGCACATAATCATGTAATTGATTTATCCTTAATCTAAGGATACCGACTTTGTAAGGGACTTCGTCTCAATCTCCTTTAATTGAGGCATATTTGGTATTACACACAACATTCTTTTATACGGTGTATAAACCCCATTGATTTCTAATTTTATTCAAAAGGAATATTTTTATACTAAGTGTTTTGCTAAACGACAAAAAGTAATGTTTCTTTTAACGTACGCGGTGACAACGACCTTTTCCGCCGCCGTGAGTATTATTTGGTCTTTGGATTCCTCAACAAGCCGTAATGTATTTTAATGAAATAAATACCATATACTCTTTTATGTATGTTGGTAATGGAAATGGTTTTTATAAATGATTTGTTATGTCGATATATTTAAGTGATATATTGTGATCGAAATGTGGTGTGATGACCCAGACTCTCTTGGTCCTTCCCTTTGCCAAAATCTGGGTTCTAAAGGAGTGTCGTCTCGGTGAGACCGATCGGCATCACCCGGCCTTGTCAAGTTGTTTCCAGTAGCGCTCCTTTGCGCAAATAGGGTTCTAAACCCTATTCTGACTCGTTTAAGCATGCTTTAAAGACCTGTAATGCGCATAAGAGTTTTAATTAAATACTTAATCAATTCATTAGTCGGATTAAACCACCTGACCCCCTTTTGTGATGAGTGGAGCAGCGTGGTCAACCCACGACCACCGCGCCTTACGCGGTTTCGCGTTTTCACCTCAACTGTCCCTGACTCTTATAAACTAAGGGTTAGTCGTGGTTTCTCTTTTCCTCGTACGTGACTTTTCACCAACAGCTTCTGGTGCATCGGGCACGCCGCATCATTATCTGTAAAGTTCCGTGCCCCCGACCTAAACGTCGATCATCTATCAACAAGTAGGAAATATCTCCTTTGCCTCTCTCTTTTGTGTATCATGCGGGGTGGGCGTGCTTTTGATTCTGTAGAATTGGATAAACCAGACCTAATTAAAGATAATGAACGAATTCTATAAAGAAAGAGGGGGGCTGTGATTGTTGATGTTGTCCTGTATTTTTTATGTTGTTTCTTCTATGACCATCTTGTTGAGTTATGCTGGCTTATGCCTCCGGAAAATCGAGGCCGTTGGTGGTCATTGTTTGTGCACTAATGAACCCTGTGGATGTTTTAAATGGATTGTTAGTGGTTGTAAACTCCTGCTATGAAAAGTGAATTGGTTAATCACGTATATCCGGTTGAATAAATTGAATGCACCAGGATAAACACTTCTTTTATAACTCTCGGTTAGAACACACAGAATTTGAAATCATGGAGTGTGTTAAGTCATTTAAATATGAAAATCCATGACTTGTGTTGGTGGTGGTAGTTGGTTGTTTTCCTTTTGGGCCAATTGCTGGAGATGTGGGAGGGGATGGGATCCCCTGTCTTTATACCCTCGTTGGTTGTGTTAAATTGGGGATGGGATCCCCTATTGGTATGGATTCAGTGGTTGTGAGTTTTAAGACAGGGTGGATACTTGTTTATATCACGAATTGGGGTGGAATCCTCTGTTGTTGAGAACCGGGTGTGAGCGTTTTGGTTGATGTTTGACTGTTTACTTTCCTGGACTTATGCCTATGCCTACTAGTTCTCCAGTAGTGCTTAAACATAAACATTATTACTGAATGTGAAATAATAAAGGGGACCAATCGGTTGTTAGCGTGATTCGTGACTCAGACTTGAGTGCTGTTGTGATCTGTAGGCTATCTGAAGAAAAACCTAGCTTGGGTGGGTGCTTTTTACCTATATATATACTTGTAGCTTTTTGTTTCTTATTCGCTCCCCACCCATGTTGAGCACTTAGTGTCGAACACCCCCATTTCATGGGGGAGGGTGTTTTTTCCAACACTATTCTTAGTGGCTTGTTATTAGCTCCTTTTCTTCTCCCTTTCCTAGACAGCCCAAGTATCTTCGAGCTGGCTGTGATGGCATGAGGTCCATTATTATCCCAAGACCCTTCGGGCGGGGTAATGTGGTGGTTGCCCAGGTGTGTGCAGCAGGTGGTTTCCAAACCGTCTTCGGGATGAGGCCCAGGTGTCTTCGGGCGTGGCAGTGGATCCTTTAGCCCAGGTGTCTTTGGCCGTGGTGGTGGTTGTTCTAGCCTAGGTATTTGAAGTCATGGTTACATGTGACAGTTGTGGCCCAGGTGTGTGCGGGAGGGATTTAGCAGTGGGAATGCGTGTGGTTGAGGGCCAGGTGTGTGCGGGCGGGATTTTGGTAGTGGGACTACATGTGGTTGTGGCCCAGGTGTGGGTGGGTGGGTGTGGTAGTGGATCTGCGGTGAGAATGGCGGGATTGGTCCGATGCGTAGGATGTCTCAATAACCAGTGGGAAAGTGGCGTGGGGTACCCAAACATCGATGTTCTCTTATTATATATATTACTTGACTTGCGTTATTTGGGGAGTGTTCCTTGGTGAGGCCTGGGGTGGATAGTTTGCATTGTTAGGTGTTTGGTTTACTCTTTTTCTCACGGGACTTTAGTACGTTCCCCCGCTTGTGCATGAGAGTCTTTGGTTTTCCATATTGAGTGTACGTGTATTCTCACCCTAGGTATATAAAACTGCTTTCAGGTTTCTCGGAGGACTTTGGGGATCACGCAGGACCTTACTAGCTCAGCGCTTTGGAGCAGTTTCAGTCGTTGTTTTTCTTTTCCTCTTTGGTCCTTACCTTGTAGTCACCTTTTGTACTTGTGGATTTACTTTTGGAACATGAATGTTGGAATGGTTTATTTTTTTGGCTTTACATTCCTTTTACCTTAGTGTTGTTGAGTTTCATCATCTCATCTATCGATCTTATAAAACAAAAATGGGTAATGCCTTACATTAGTGAGAAATTTCTATACCCTTGGTTCTAGTCTCCACTCTGGGACCTATAGAAGGCGGGTCTCGGGGGTCATTATCTCTCCTTCATCTTAAAGAAGGAAGGGCCTGGCAATCTGTTGACCCTTCCTTCCTTCTAGTGAAGGTGGTTCGTGACAAAATGGTATCAGAGGATGATGGTTGAGAGATAGGATGGAGTCTGGAGTTAGGCACAGTGAGGAATTAATGGGATGGTAAGGCAACAGTGTTGGGTGACCTTGGCACGTGAATTAGGCCAGAGAATACCTGCTAGGACTCGGGATTTTAGGGCCCCCCGTGATCCGATGCAAGGACTCTGGACCTACCGAACGACCAACTGAGGCCACACTGATTGCAGGGTACAGACCCTAGGAAAGGTACATGCATCATAATGACTTGTGTTCTTGTGTTTCGGGGATATCTTGGGAATTAAGAATAAATTAAATTTTAAGAAGTTTTAAGAACGATATTCTGCACTACTTGGGCTTAAGCATTCCTTGTTTACCTTGCAGGTATGGAACCTGGAAGGCGACCACATGTGGTACAGGAGATCGAGGCCCCGGAGACTACTTTGGCCGATCGGCAGAGAGCTGATCGAGAGGAAGAGGACGACCAGTGGAAGAATACTCTTTGAGCCTTCCAGCGACAGGTCCTCAAGAAGTATGAGGGAAACACCTCCGATATAAAGACATAATGCTGGCAAGAGGAGCTAGTTATAGACTTCTTCCTGATTCGGGCCCCGACCGAGTACTGGGTTCCTCTGGCCGTTATCCAGAGGAAGGTAGTGGCACATCAGTGGTGGATTCTTTACTTGGGGGAGAGGAGAGAGTCTGAGGTGGCTTGGGTGGATTTCGAGAGGGAGTTCCGGGCGGAATTCCTCTCCTCGACGATGAAGGCAAAAAAGAGGCAGGAACTACTCTCCCTCCATCAAGGGAGTATGTCCGTGAGGGAGCTAGGGATCATGTTCTAGGACCTCCTACGTTTTTCTCCGGACCTCATTCCCAACGAGGAGTCTCGGGCAAGGCGTTTAGAGGAGGCACTCCGACCCTCCCTCCAGTATGTTGTTACCCCCTTTACCCTGCCGACGTACTTGGAGGTCCAGAAGAAGGCCGAACTGGTGGAGAGGATGCTTGCTCTAGGGGAATTGTTGCGAGAGGGGATCCAGCTGGGACCATCGAAGGGGAAGGCCATCAGCACTAGGCCTCCAACGTCAGGACCCTCAATGTTCTGACCCGCAGGGAGAAAGCTGTAGCAGTTTCAGTTTCGATCCCCCGGCCCTCGGCCTTTTCCTACGGGCCCGAGACCGCGGTGTTTCATCTGTGGGAGCCCTGGGCATCGCTGGAGTCAGTGCCCCGACCGGGTGCAGTACAGCAGTGGCAGTCAACCCCAGCACCCGCCCTAGTAGCAGCTTCCATCCAGACCTTTCCAGTAGCAGCAGTAGGGTCAGTGAGCTCACGATCCTCTGAGGGAAGACGTAGGAGGAGGCTAACCTCAGGGCGCTCCATAAGGACCTCGACCAGGGCGTGGTCGGGGAGGTGGCCGACAGCCGAGGGGTAGGGGAGCGGGGCGGGGATAGTTACACGCCACAGAGGCAGCAGTTCCAGCAGGGCCAGAGGTTGTTCGAGGTATGATCAGTCTGTTTAGCACTCTTTCTTATGCCTAGTTAGATACCGGAGATTCTCACTCCTTTGTTGCACCCAGCCTAGCTCGTGCCATAGGTTTAGATGCAGAGAGAATTCCAGTGCCCCTGGTGTTGTGCACACTAGTAGGAGGTCATACCAACTCGTTGTTTGTTTGTCGGGGATGTAGACTGATGATAGGGCCACATCAGTCAGTTAGGGATCTTCTTCTGCTACAGATTCAGCCATACGATGTCATCCAAGGAATCGACTGGCTATTTTCTGTGTGTGCCGTCATCGACTATTTTTGAAGAAGGGTGGTGTTCTCAGACTTGGATAGTCGGCCTATTACCTTCACCGGCGAGCGGAGCAGAGGAACCTCTCCTCTCTATGTTGACCAAGATGAAAGTGGAATCAGTAGATGCTGAAATGGTGGGAGTGCCAGATCATCCGTGAGTTTATGGTCATATTTCCTGAGGAGGTGACGACTCTACCCCCTCTTCGTGATATCGTGTTCGGGATAGACCTGCAGCCCGGCGCTCGTCCAATCTCGATGGCTCTTTACCGGATAGCACCTCCAGAGCTACGGGAGTTGCGGATACAGATTGACGATCTGATGAAGAGGGGTTATGTTCGTCCGAGTGCGTCACAGTGGGGTGCTCCGGTCTTGTTTCCAAAGAAGGAAGATGGTGGTCTTAGGTTGTGCATAGACTACAGGAGGCTGAATCAGGTGATGATCAAGAATCTCTACCCTCTTCCAAGGATAGATGATCTTTTCGACCACCTGAAAGGGGTAGGATGGTTCTCGAAGAACAACCTACGGCCTGGGTACCACCAGCTGAGGGTGAAAGAGAGCGACATCCCGAAGACAACATTCAGGTGCAAGTATGGATACTTAGAGTTCATAGTCATGCCCTTCGGTGTTACGAATGCCCCTACTGTGTTCATGGGGCTTATGAACTCCATCTTCCAGGAGTACCTGGATCAGTTCGTGGTTGTGTTCATCGACAACATCCTGGTCTACTCTAGATCAGAGGAGGACCATGCAGAGCACCTGAGGACAGTTTCAGAGGTCCTCCGATAGCACCAGCTCTATGGGAAGTTGTCAAAATGCATGTTCTGGACACGAGAAGTGCACTTCCTCGGGCACGTGGTGTCCGGGCAGGGGGTAGCGGTGGACCCATCAAAGGTTTAGGCAGTTGATTCTTGGGCAGCACCCAAGAATGTGGAGGATGTCCGAAGTTTCCTCAGGCTAGCGGGTTACTACCGGAGATTCGTACCCAACTTCTCCCGAGTAGCAGCCCCTTTGACGGCTCTGACCAAGAAGGAGCAGGCTTTCGTATGGAGTGAGCAGTGCCAGTCAGCCTTCAGCTATCTGATGGAGAAGTTGGTCAGTGCCCCAGTGCTGAGATTACCAGAAGAAGGGGTGGCCTATGAGGTATTCTCTAATGCTTAGGGACATGGCCTGAGATGCGTGTTGATGCAGCGACAATGGGTGATCTCTTATGGGTCCAGTCAGCTGCGTTCCCATGAGCGTAATTATTCCACCCATGACCTGGAGCTTGCAGCGATCGTTTTTGCGCTAAAGTTATGGCGGCACTACCTCATCGGGGAACGCTTTGTGGTCTTCACGGATCACAAAATCTTGAGGTATCTCTTATCCCAGCGGGACGTAAACTTGTGACAGCGGAGATGGGTGGAGTTCCTCTAGGATTATGAATTCGATATCTCTTATACTAAGGGCAAGGGAAATGTGGTGGCCGATGACATGAGCAGGAGGATGCAGAAGGATGCGGTCTGAGAGTCGGCGGACACCTGGAAGGCAATGGAGGAGTTGGCTGCCTTACACCTGGATGCGAAGATGGATAGCAGCAAAGGCTGCCTATATCAGATGACAGTGTCGTCATCCCTGTTTCAGTAAGTGGAGGAGTCTCAGTGGGGATACCTAGAGTACGAAGTTATGCGTGACCAAGTTGACCAGGGCAATGCTCCGAAAGGATGGACAGAGGATGGTCAGAACCGAATTCTTTTCCAGAAAAGGTTGTTTGTCCCGAAGGCGAGGTGCGGCGAGGTTCTCAGTGAGTTCCACAACTCACCCCTGTCAGTACTCCCAGTAGTTTCCAAGATGTACCAGGGTTTGAAGTGGTAGTTTTGGTGGCCCGGAGTTAAGCGAGCGGTGGCAGAGTTCATGGCCAAGTGCCTCGTGTGTCAGCAAGTGAAAGCTGAACACTGAGTTCCAGGAAGCCTACTACATCCCCTAGATGTCCCCGAGTGGAAGTGGGATGACATCTCAATGGATTTCATCATGGGACTACCCATGGTCCAAGGAGGGTACAATGCCATCTGGGTGGTAGTGGAAAGGTTGACGAAATCAGCTCACTTTCTGGCGATCAGGGAGTCGAGTACTGTGGATGCTTTGGCACGAAAGTACTTGGATGAGGTGGGGAGGTAACATGGAGTTCCAAGGTCTATAGTCTCGGATAGGGAAGCACAGTTTTACTCACAAGTCTGGAGAGGATTGCAGCATGCGTTTGGAACCCAGTTATGCCTTAGCACTGCTTTCCGTCCCCAGACATATGGACAAACAGAGCGCACCATCCAGACCTCGGAGGATATGCTGCGAGCATGAGTTCTGGACTTAGGAGGATCATGGGTGAAATAATTGCCTCTGGTATAGTTTTCCTACAATAATAGCTACCACTCTACCATTGGCATGGCCCCGTTTGATGCTTTTTACGGGAGGCCTTGTTGTTCACCTGTGTGTTGGACCGATGTAGGAGAGGTAGGCATCCTTGGTCTGGAGGTGGTGTAGAACACGACATAGAAGGTTCAGCTCATACGGGAAAGGATGAAGGCGGCCCAGGACCGACAGAAGTCGTATGCTGATACCAGGAGAAGGCCCTTGGAGTTTGAGGTTGGGGACCACGTGTTCTTAAAGGTATCCCCTCAGCGTGGGCAGTGGAGGATCGGCAAAGGGAGTACGCTTTCTCCCAGATTCATCGGACCCTTCCAAGTGTTGCGGTGGGTCGGTGAAGTGGCTTACCAGCTAGCGTTGCCACTGCCGCTACTAAGGATACATGATGTCTTTCATGTGTCCCATCTCCATCGGTATCTACACGACGGTTCTCATTTCCTTGATTGGGGTGAGATGGACATCGAGGACGACGTGACCTTTGTGGAGAGACCAGTGGTGAATGAGGATTGCAAAGAAAAGGTGCTTCACTGGAGAACCATCCCCTTGGTTCGTGTGTTGTGGAGACATGGTGGGCTTGAGGAGAGGACGTGGGAGAGGGAAGCACAGATGCGTACCCAGTACCTGGAGTTGTTTTGAGTTTTTTTCCTTGTTGTATATATTATGGTATAACATTTTGTCTTTTGGCTATGAAATTTGCTGGTTTCCTTTCCACTGTTTCTGTGTCAAAATCCGCGGCTATGGGGAAGGAGAGAACTCGACCCCTAATCAAGACGCATTAAGGTGGATGCGATTAAACCCATGTGGGCGAGTCAGTGCCACCCAAAGTGGATAATATCTTGACATGGGGGAGGAGACTCCCCAACCCACATGCCTGGGCAGTTTGGCATGGTATGTTTCTTGGTTCGTGACAGGAAGGTGTTCATAGTTAACGATGAGGTTCACTCTTGAGAGGTATCTTTCGGGGTGGTAGTTCGGACCCGCCCTTCCCTTCTGGGTTTTTTAGATTCTCGAGGACGAGAATAGTTTGAGAGGTATCTGATGTGATGACCCAGACTCTCTTGGTCCTTCTCTTTCCCAAAATCCGGGTTCTAAAGGAGTGGCGTCTTGGTGAGACCGATCGGCGCGACCGATCGGCGCGACAGATCGGCGTCTCCCGGCCTTGTCAAGTTGTTTCCAGTAGCGCTCCTTTGTGAAAATAGGGTTTTAAACCCTATTCTTACTCGTTTAAGTTTTTTTTAAAGACCCATAACGCGCATAAGAGTTTTAATTAAATACTTAATCAATTCATGAGTCGGCTTAAACTACCCGACCACCTTTTGTGGCGAGTGGAGCCGCGTGGTCAACCCACGACCCCCGCGACTTATGTGGTTTTGCGTTTTCACCTCAACTGTCCCCGGCTCTTATAAACTAAGGGTTAGCCATGGTTTCTCCTTTCCTCGATCATGGCTGTTCACAACCAACTTCTGGTGCATCAGGCGCGCCGCATCGTTATCCATAAAGTTCGGTGCCCCTGGCCTAAACGTCGATCATCTATCAACAAGTAGGGAATTTCTCCTTTTCCTCTCTCTTTTGTGTATTATGCGGGGTAGTAATGCTTTTGATTCTGTAGAATTGGATAAACTAGACCTAATTAAAGATAATGAACGAATTCTATAAAGAAAGAGGGGGGGGGGGCTGTGATTTTTGATGTTGTCTTGTATTTTTGATGACGTTTCTTCTATGACCATCTCGTTGAGTTGTGCTGCCTTATGCCTCTAGAAAATTGAGGTCGTTGGTGGTCGTTGTTTGTGCACTAATGAACCATGCTGATGTTTTAAATGTCTTGTTTGTGGTTGTAGAATCCTACTATGAAAAGTGAATTGGTTAATCACGTATATCCGGTTGAATAAATTGAAAGCACCAGGATCAACCCTTTTATTACAACTCCCAGTTAGAACACACGGAATTTGAAATCATGGAGTGTGTTAAGTCGTTTAAATCTGAAAATCCCTAACTTGTGTTGGTGGTGGTAGTTGGTTGTTTTCCTTTTGGGCCAATTTCTGGAGATGGAGGAGGGGATGGGATCCCCTGTCTTTATACCCTCGGTGGTTGTGTGAAATTTTTGATGGGATCCCCTGTTGGTATGGATTCAGTGGTTTTGTGTTTTATGACCGGGTGGATACTTATTTATATCACGAATTGGGCTGGAATCCTCTGTTGTTGAAAACCGGTTGTGGGCGTTTTGGTTGATGTTTGACTGTTTACTTTCCTGGACTTATGCCTATGCCTACTAGTTTCCCAGTAGTTCTTAAACATAAACATTATTACTGAACGTGAAATAAGAAAGGGGACAAATGGGTTGTCAGTGTGAGTCGTGACTCAGACATGAGTGCTGTTGTGATCTGTAGGCTGTCTGAAGAAAAACCTAGCTTGGGTGGGTGCTTGTTACCTATATATATATACTTGTAGATTTGTGTTTGTTATTCGCACCCCACCCAAGTTGAGCACTTAGTGCTGAAGACCCCCATTTCATGGGGGAGGGTGTTTTTCCCAACACTATTTTTAGTGGCTGGTTATTAGCTCCTTTTCTAATCCCTTTCCCGGATATCCCAAGTATCTTCGGGCAGGCTGTGATGGCCTGAGGTCCATTATTAGCCCAAGAAACTTTGGGCGGGGTAGTGTGGTGGTTGGCCAGGCATGTGCGGCAGGTGGTTTCCCAAGCGTCTGCGGGATGATGCCCAGGTGTCTTCGGGTGTGGTAGTGGATCCTTTAGCCTAGGTGTCTCTAGGTGTGGTGGTGGTTATTCTGGTCTAGGTGTTTGGATGCATAGTTACATGTGACAGTTGTGGCCCAGGTGTGTGCGGGCGGGATTCAGCAGTGAGACTGCGTGCGGTTGAGGCCCAGGTGTGTGCGTGTGGGATATCGGCAGTGTGACTACGTGTGGTTGTGTCCCAGGTGTGTGCGGGCGGGTGTGGCAGTGGGAATGCGGTGAGAATGGCTGGATTGGTCCGATGTGTAGGATGTCTCAATAACCATTGGGAAAGTGGAGCGGGGTACCCAAACATCTATGTGCTCTTATTCTATATATTACATGACTTGCGTTATTTGGGGAGTGTGACTTGGTGAGGCCTAGGGTGGATAGTTTTCCTTGTTAGGTGTTTGGTTTACTCTTTTTCTCATGACACTTTAGTATGTTCCCCCACTTGTTCACGAGAGTCTTTAGTTTTCCCTACTGAGTGTACTTGTATGCTCACCCTACGTATATAAAACTGCTTTCAGGTATCTAGGAGGACCTCGGGGATCACGCAGGACCTTACTAGCTCGGACCTTTGGAGCAGTTACTGTCATTGTTTTTCTTTTCCTCTTTGGTACTTACCTTGTAGTCACCTTTTGTACTAGTGGCTTTACTTTTGGAACATGCATGTGGGAATGGTTTATTTTTTTGGCTTTACATTCCTTTTACCTTGGTGTTGTTGAGTTTCATCATCTCATCTCTCAATATTATAAAACAAAAAGGGGTAATGCCTTCCATTTGTGAGAAATTTCTATACCCTTGGTGCTAGTCGCCACTTCGGGACCTATTGAAGGCGGGTGTCAGGGGTCATTATCTCTCCTTCAACTTAAATAAGGAAGGGCCTGGCAATCTGCTGACCCTTCCTTCCTTCTGTTGAAGGTGGGTCGTGACATGTGGAAATGTTTTCTTTCCATTATATTTGTTTATTGTCTTATGATTTTATAATGGTACATGGACATTATGACGAGTGGTGCCATGAATACCCGAACGGGTGGTTACGTTATAACTTCCAATGCATTGGGTATGGAATTTGGCCGTATGGATATTCCATTAAGTATGTGTGGAAGTAGGCCGTATGGCTATTACATTAAGTATGTGTGGAAGTCGACCGTATGGTTATTCCATTTATGTATGTTTATGTCTCAAGTTACCTTTTTCTGTTATGTGTTCTTTATAAGGGTTTTAAGGTAATCTTTTGGTTACAAAAGGGTAAGTAATGATCTTTTATTCATTGAAATTTTTTTTACTACTTCTAAAAGGTGAAAGGTATTACTATGATAAAGTATACATGGTTTACTTGTCGTTTTGAGAAACTAATAGTTTTCATTCTTTGTGTATCCCTTACTGAGCTTTTTTTGCTCATCCCAAGTTTTTGAAATGTTTTTCACAGCACTTAATGCGGAATAGGGTCAAGGATGGGATCAAGGGAAATTCATGCTACCTAAAACATGGAACTAGGCATGTTTCTTTTTAAGAGTTTTTATTTTATGGAATCTTAGTAGAAGTTTCTACTTTGTAATCTTTTGAGATGTAATAGTCATGTCCTAATTCTCTAAAACTCTAAACCTGAAAAGATCCTCAATGTGAATTATTCATTTAATTCAATATTAATAAAGGTTTAAGGATGGGGATTTATAGGGATCCTTAATGATAGCACTAGATAATTTGAATTTTTTTAGGAATTCTTATTCATAACAGAATATGAATCCCTTTTTGTCTATATTTACCAATGATATTTTTGTTTTATGGAGTTTTGGAACCCACCAAACATCAAAAAAGTATTGATACATTGGTAATCTATATATATTTAATCATAACCACATACCATTACTTAACACCTCACATTATCTACAAAAACAAAATCTCCTTATACTATTTCAACATAATTAATAAAATATTCCATAGTGGGAAACATATTGAATGTGTGGTTGGAATACAAGACCAATTAATGAGTGGGTACATGGTTTGATATAGTAAGCACTTAATCTATTTCATAACTAGAATCTTTTAAAAGGGACTGGTAAGTAATTTCTTTAGTCATTGGTGTTTTTTCATCTTTCTAAATAAGGGTTTCATGTGAATGGGCATACCATAATGGACTAAATATTATATATTATCAAGACATATAACTATGCATGGGTTTCATATTGTCCATTCCATTATCCGCAATATAATCATTCTTATTAACCTTTATTATTGGACTACCTATTTTAAAAATACTCCCACCCTCAACATTAATTGTAGTTTTATAGTGAAACAATGTAGAGAGTATGGAATATTTAACCTCTTCTAGTATTATATTGTCACAAATCAAATTCACTCCTAATGTGATATATGAATCATTTAATTAATGTAGACATTAATTATTCACATCTATGTTGACTAAATAAATCATTAATTTATTTACATCGTTTAAGTGGGCTTTAATTGAGCACTATATTTCATTTTATTTGTAAACATGTGATGAATATTGTAAGGACAACCAACTGGTGAATAATTTATATATAATTTCAATCCTTTAAGCTATATATGAGTGGCCGGGTTTTCGAAAGAATCTTATCTATGAATATTATCACATAAAGAAAGAAGGATAGAATGATGGTCAATAAATAGAATATCTAAAGATATGTATTGATAAATAGTTTGTTTCTATGACGTATCAAATAATGTAAAAATCAGTTCCCTAGGGCTATATAGATCATTAATTAACCCTTAATAAAAAAATAGGGCTCTCAAAATGATCTTCCATAAACTGAAATCATTATCACCGTTGATTTTATAGATTTTGGATACATTTGATGTCACATTTATCTAAAATATGGCATATTTATTTTTGGAGACAACAATAGTGTATTCCCCATGAAACGTCTAATATGGGGCCATATGATTGAGAATAAAATTAGTGATACGAATTAAAATAATATTTATGGTTATAGATATTTATATTGTAGATAGAAAGGGTTTAGGTGAATTAATACAACATTGGAAAGATGAATAAAAAAATATGAATTAAAATATTTATCAAATTAAAATAATGTAAACCCAAATGTGTTTTGATAGAAGATTATGAGAATATTGTTTCTACCTAATGATTGATAATTTTTTTTTTCTATTTTTGTATTCTATTTCATTTATAGAAATACTAATTGAAATAGATCATTCATGATATAAAATTTTGAAAATAGTAAAGTGGAACATGTTTATTTAACATGATTCCTTCCCTTTAGGGCCAGGATGCACAAAAATAACACAACCCACACACACATGTGATTTGTTAAGGTAAAAATGAATATATGCAATGTAATATCCATAGAATAATAATGAAATAAGAAACTAAAAAATTTACCTTCAAACATAAAGGATCTAGAGAATCAAAAAGAATACATGGATGTAGGTAATAACTTTCCGATAATCCAAAAATCAGTGTGCTATACCACGTGGTATTTCATACCTGAAAAAGGGTATCTAGGTTAAATTTCTTCTCTATTTAATTTGCATATACATCATTAATAACTTCAGGATCAAGGAAGAATGATTCAAATCTTTTAGGAAGGATCCTATCAAGGATCCCCATCATAAATATCAAATTAGATGTTTCAAGTAGGAACATAGTCCAAAAGAACCAATCTGAGAGAAGGAAATCAGTGAGAGGAGATAAGGTTTCTATAAACTAGAATTTTTGTTGAGGAACCAAGTGAAAATAAGAGATATATTAAGGGATAATTCCTCTATATGATTGATGAAGTCTCCTAATTGAGTTTAGGTCCCCAAAATAACCCTACCAAATAGAAAGTTCCATGAAGCCACACCAAATTGAAACTATGTGGCACCATTGAGTGAAATAAAAATTAGTGGATGATTCATGTAAAATTGGTGGATAAATTATTCAATGAACATGTGATAAACTATGGAATATCAATGATTTAGTGGGTTCTGGACAATGAAAAAATGAGGCAAAAAAATGACCCAGTATAGAGCCCCAATCAAGAATAAAGTAGGCCAAAAACACAAAATATTAAATATCGAAAATTGAGAATTATGATATTATTTATAATTTTTAATGATTCTATTATGAGTGGAATAATTATAAATATATAATCCCAATATGATGTCACATAATTTTCACACATGTACATTTGAATATGTTTTGAATCAATATAATTTACATACTAGATGATATCTATTACATCCATATAAAAGCAATGCAATAAATGGAATGGATTGCAGATCAAATTTTTTATGTGCCTTTTTCTACTGACCCATGTCCTTGGTGAAGGTTAATCAAAGACATACCATATACAATGAATATGAAATATAATATTTTGAAATATGAAAAACCCACATGCCCACTATAACAAAATAATAAAACTTGTTTAGTAAAAACTGATAAAAATTAAATCTTTGAAAAGACCCCCATCCTCGGTTTTCTACATCAAATTTTCCCATGCCATCATACTCATCCATATTCATAGATGTATTTGCAGATTCTTATCCCTATAGGGTTTATGTCATCTAGGTTCTTTTCAATATTTATTTGTCATAGTCTAGGTTTTTCATCCTATGATTCTAAGAAAAATAATAATTTTCTATCTATGAATCTAATGTCCGTGACCATTTCTACTATACGAGTCCGAATATATATGGATTTTTCATTCCCCGATTTCAATAAAAAAAATACTAGCTACGTTATTCTAAAAATACACCATTAATTATCTCATAATGGTAATAAGAAATCATTGGATCCCTTCAACTAGCAGAAAAACAATGGAAGAACACTCGCGAAAACCAAGAACAATATGCCTTCAATCCCCACTCTCTCTATCTCTCTATCTCTCTCTTACTAGGAGCGACTAATCCTAGAGGGTGATCATAGTGCATCATTATGAATTGTAAACATTTCAACCAAAAACCCTCACACATGAAACATTAATGTACAATATATGGAAAACATTGAGGTAGTGTGTATGAATGATGTTTTCATTTGGCACATGAAATCTAGGACACAAGTCCAACATTGAAAGCTTGAGAAGTTGAAAATTCTAGCTCAGAAACACACAAGGGGAGAAAGAATATAAAAAAATTGTTGGATAATAAAATGATCCATGTATTACATGAATCAAGGGGAAATAATCGATATCTTTGGATAATAAAGGTCAACATAGGGTAGATGATCGACCATATATTCTACCAAATAAATAAAATGATATTAAATAAAAAATAAACTTTTAAAAATAAACATTAATTATACTAAAAATATAAAATGACTTTAAATTTCTGAATTTCAAATGCATTGAAACATTAATAAGAACCAATACCACATAATCATCAACATGTAAATTATAATCAGAAAAATCTTGATTTTTCTATAACACCTACAATAATAAATTTTATTATCATGTTCAACACCGTAGACCACTATAGGATAATGTAACTACTTATCCCCTAATGTGAATCAATAAGATATATTATTAAAAAAAAGAAATTGTAATCTTTTTCAGTATGTTATTAATTTCATAAAACTCTAAACATATACAGTACACACCATGATACATACCTTATCCACCTACTGAGATGGTCCTCTCGTGTAAGTAAAAAAACCACCTCACCAGTACCTTTGTACAGGTAGCAAACCCATCAATAACCATACCCTAAAATCATAGAAAATGGATCTAACTATTCAAAATGAATACCTCTGATTAATAGTGTAGTCATATAACTATCAAAAATAGACTTAATACCTAGGAATCAGGAATTGAATATGATACTGAAATAATTCTTCACCAGAACCAAGAAAAACCAAGGAAAGATAAATCCTAATTGGAGATCAAGAATCTCCACATATGAAGATAAAAATTAATACACTAGGAAATTAATAGAGATTCCTAATAAATACAAAGAAACTATATTTTCTAATTTTTTCATAGGTGTTCTACAAAAAATCATTAATACTGAATTGAAAATTAGTTTTCCAAGGAAATCCTTCTAAATAATAAGATGAAAACATATATTAGTCTATCTTCATAATTTTATTTTGGAGATATTTAACATCATTAATTAGATCCTTATAGAACAGCCATGAATTATAATCATCAGTGAACCTATTCTCATAACAAATTCACTCTAAACATTTACGTTGTACAATCACCAAATATCAATAGGGATAAATATTGAGACAACATCCATATTTATGAAACAACAATTAAGAAATAAAATAATACATAAAAACAAACCCATTTCCTAAAAAATTCAGCAATGTGAGATTAAAAATACCAATACTGAACATGATATAGTACATTCTGAAAACCAAAATCGTCCCCCAGACTAAACACATGCTAACTCATTTCTACCCTATATCCCAGGAAACACATCCAGAAATAACCAGAGGCCTCTATTAATTATATTATAGGAAGATAAAAAATATAAAATATCTTTTAAATAATAATAATAATATTGATAATAATATTTGATAATTACTTGAATATGTGAGAAAAAAACCTAACTGGAGAGAAGTCAATGAATGATTGAATTTAGAAAAATACAATAAATCATTACAAGTATACAAAAAATAAAAAATTTCATTAAATAAAATGATGCCCCAATTGTCTTTGATATGAATTATTATGGTTGATTTGATTTTGAATACTTTAATTAATAGCTAGGATCCCAATTTTATAAAAAAAAATCAAAACAATGAAATATAAATCTAATGTCTATCATTCAAGTTCTACAATAAATAAATTAAATACATCTAAAATATTATCCTCATAATTGCAATACCTGGGACGGTTTTATGGATTATGAATTATAGCGAATAAAAAACTTGGTAGTGGCTAACATAATAATCCATGGTTGTATTGTAACACCCCAAGCTTCCATGATACGCTTCTCTTTCAATAATGCAATAGCTTACATTGTATGCAAGTTCAAGATTATAACACACCACGACCAATCAAAATACCCATTATGAATAGTAATACCCACCTTTTGAAATTATATATATTTTTTACTTCAAAATGGACTTCATTTTTGGATTCGGAATATCGAAATTTTCCTGTGATGACTTTTTGGTATTTTTCTCAGAACTTCCAATTTTTTATGAATAGTGAAAATTACTTAAAAACAACTTTTTTTAATCAAAATAATTTATAGTGATAAATTATACTATTGAGTTGTTTTAAAGTATAAATAGAATATATTTTTTACCATGTAATCCAATGGTGGTCATTGGGATTAATTTTCACTTTGGAATTTGGCATAAACAGGTGCCGAACATTTCATAGATATTGTTTCAAAAAAACCGGCTATTTGTTTTGACAACGGCTATTATATTTAAATTAATTATTGAAATTTCTCGGTTTGAAATTTGGTAAAATGGATTACACATTTGGAATCATAAGGTCCAAATTATGTAATTAAGACTCTTTTGTTGTTGGACATTATGAATAGTAACGGCGGTAATTATCTTTAATTATCTGGATTAATTAATAATCAGGTAGTTAAGGATAATAAAATAATATCATAATAATAACAAATGAACACAACATGTTTCCTAATTCTACTAGTTGTCTAATGTCTGACCATGGTATTCCTTGTGCCAAACATGTGGGCCCCATGAAATCACCTTTGTGTGAAAGTGACTTTTCATCTTTTTATTTTTAAAGAATGTTAAATATCACAAAGCATGTATCACCTGAGTTAAATTTTTTTCGTTTTTCCTAAATAAATGATATATTGGACTATAAATAGTCATTGGAAATCAAAAAATATTTCCAACATCATAGTATTTTTTTATATTTTTTAGGCATTAAATAAATAAATTATTTATGACACCATGATGATGCAGCGATTACCTCATTAATGAACGATTTAAATAAAATGAAAAGATAATATAAAATCTATAACTTACACTTGTCAAAGACCTATTGGATGATTATATTTCAAACCCTTATCTCCTTATCCTCGAAATACATCAATGTGGTACCTTTAAAATCCGAAACTCAATTGAAAATAAAGTAACATTTTGTACCTTTCCAAGAGTGCCCCTCATCTCCTCTTATAAAAGGCCCTCATCACTACCACCATATTCACACCATCAAAGCCATTTGGCTCGGCCAACCTCTGCCCAAATACTCTTCCAAATCCCCTCTCTTACTCCTAGAAGCCTCACTTTGGGAAGAAGTCTTCCCAAGGAAGCCTTTTGCTCAAATCAAAAAGAGTTACCCGATTTTAAGGTAATGTCTTCTCTTGTGTTCTTTTGTTTTATTTTGCTTCTATAACCCCCTAAAATCTTTTTATTACTTTATTTTGTAACAAAAACAGTATATTAAATATAATAGGATGTTCTTATGAGAATGATTTTATTTACACTTAAACACACCTTTTTCCAATAGTTAAAGAATATATTGTTTCTGTGGTTGGCGAATTTCTGCCTCACGAAACGATGATTGTTCAATCATCTTTTAAAACCTCTAATGGTGGAAATTATGATGACACAATTTTTTATATATGATATATATTATGTTTTTGTTTTCCTTATGATTCTGTATTTTTCATTTATGGCATACCATTATGATTTCCATTATGGGTAAACGCGATAATTTCATTTCAGGAAGTGCGGACTACCGCCCCCTCAAAGTGATTTAAATCATTAATGCCATATGTGGGATGTATAAAGGATGGATTAAATGGTATTGTATATTATATTATACTGGATTTATATTATACCTTTATATAATTATAATTTCATTCCATTAAATACAAAATAGAAATGAAAGTAGTGTTCATGCGTACATTCGGCTTACTATCTCCATGAACGGTGCATTTCATTTCTTACCTCTAAATGTTATGTAATATTATAAATGCATGTATATACTGGATATATATTATATATATGATATATAAATCATGAATATTATTCTGGATATAATGGATATTTCAGAACATGAACAATTTGTAATTATAAGAAGTTTTTTTTGACTCAAGTACCAAAGATCGACAAAATGACCGTTATTAACTTAAATAATTACATAATGTTAATAACATGGTAATAAGTGATATGAAAGGAATAATGAAATTTAAAAGGATATTAAGCAAGTAGAAATTAACTCTAGTTTATTATTCCGGAGGTTAAATAATGGTCGAGTCAATACGGACAGAAGGTAAGGGTTAATTCTACAACCTCTTCATTATTCAAGGTTGTTCATATGTAATTATCTTCTGGGACATATTTATCATCCACATACATGTTTATTAAATATATCATTAAAAAAATTACTATTTATTAGAAAATGGGTTAAATTCATTTATACCCTTATTTGACCTTATATATTTTTGAAAGGAATCTTTCCGTTATTTTCCAAACAAAGTACTTTTTGACATTTTCGACAAAATTAAGGTAAGGGAACTTCTCAACCCAATTTTCGTTCTTTGGGTTAATCTCCTACTTTAAAATTATGTCATGGTATTATTATGTCCTATCTTTTATTTTTACTTTCTTTAGGTGTACTTATAGTGAATACACATAATAGATCTGTTATATTTAAAAAATGATCTTTGTAAGGGACGTCGTCCCAATCTCCTTTCATTGAGGCATTTTTTTATACACAACTTTTCTTTATACAGTGTATAAACCCCGTTGACATTTACTTTTATTCAAAAGGAATCTTTTTATAAGAAGTATTTTCACTAAACGACAAAAGGAATGTTTTGTCTTATGTATGTAGCGACAACAACTTCTCTGCTGCCATGACCATTATTTGAGTTTCAGCTTCCTCTACAAGCCATAACTTTTTTTAAATGAAAAATAAATATCATGTTTTAATTTTATTTTATTTTGGTATTGAAAATGGTTCAGAAAGTGTTTTTATTATATCAATGTGTTGTATTGATATCTTGTGATTGAAATGTGGAAATATTATTTTTCCTTTATGCATGTTTTATGTGATGCGATTATGTTATGGTTTATGATATGTTTAAACCAATTCATATGAGGAATACATTGGACTTATTAATTGATGGGTGGAGCCCAATATAGCTCCTCTATGCATCGATAGGTCTCATGAGGCAAACTAGTGTCTTGGCATGAGGCCTTGACAAAATATTATTTGTAGTCTTGGCACGAGGCCTTGGCTACGTGGTTATGATAGTCCGGCATTATGCATTCCATCATTATGAATGTGGTTATTGATATTTCATGTGATTATTTGACCACTAGAATGTCCATGTGAATAAGTAAATGGAATTATCTCATTTTACTTTTTACATATTACGTTGATGTTAATGTTTAAAAGGCTTTTTTTTAGTTATACATTGCCTTAAATATTTATGTTTATTTATGAAAGCTTCTACTATATTGTTATCCTTACTAAGCATCTGAGCACACCCCTTCCAATGTTTTTATTTTTCTAGGATGTGAAGAAGTATATTATGAATTACCTACAGGGACAGTCTAAAGGGGATAAAAGTGTGGACTATGGAGACTATTGTATTGTGATTTTTCACTTTATGATGTAATTTAACATTTATGAATGTATCTAGTGATTCCAAGGCTACTAAACAAATCGGTCTTTCGAGACTTTATCTTTTGTGATCGTGCCAATGGTACGCAATAATGTACCAGCTCTGGGTAGCTGGGGTCAGGGTGTTATAGTTGGTATCAGAGGCAGTTTAGCACTAACCTTGCAAGCTAGATTTTGATAAACTCTAATTAGAGCACATTTCCCTATGATATACTTTGATGATTAGTATAGAAGAACATCCTATAATTTTGGTATTATAGAGATTTTGTGAGTTTTTTGAGAAATACATCCCTGTCTAGATACGAGCAGGTAGAGGTGGCTCTCATACAGATGTACCTAAGGGTAAAACCCAAAACACGGCTTTGAGCTAGACTCAAATGGGAACTGGTGCACGACAACGGGCCTTGCTGCACTCTTGATTATGACACTCCCATGGGATATTATTAGGATAATTCTCATTTCTTTACAAACCACTATGAAAGGTTTATGAGTATATACTTCCTCAAAGAAAACCTTTCTTTTTATGATTATGGATTATATCCATAAATAGTTCAATTTATGTTAACTGTTTTACAAGTATGGAATTATGTATTTTGATTCATAAACTAATCTAGTTTATTCCATTGTTTAGAAATGGCACCTAGTGGGAGGAATGGAAACGATATCAATGCATGCACTCCATGTAGGGATTGTCCTCCTACTCAAGATAATTATTGTCGAGCTGGATATACAACTGGTGCTGATCAAATTATCACCATACTGGGAGAACTCACTCAGGTTATGAATGATAACCTTACTCGAATGGAGCACCCTGATCTGCAACGTGGAGGATCAATGTTAGAACGCTTCATGAGGCAACAACCACCAACATTTAATGGGGGTAAAAATACATTAGTAGCTGAGCAGTGGATAAACTCCTTAGAGAAAATCTTCCATGCCTTGGGGAGTAGTGAAAGGGAGAAGGTCATCGTGGCAGTTTACCGCCTCACTAGAGATGCTGATCAATGGTGGTCATTGATTCAAAATACAAAGGATGATGAAGAAGTATCAAGTATGGAATGGAGATAGTTCAAAGACCTTTTCTTAGAAAAATACTTTCCTCATGACCGTCGAGCAGATATGGAAAGGAAATTTCTGAGTCTGAGGCAGAAGGAGGAAGAGAATATCACAAAGTATGAGTCTAACTTTACATGGTTAGAGAGGAATGCTACAGATTATATATGTAACCCAATAAGTAATATTGATCACTTATTTGATGGGTTAAAACCATTTCTCGATCAAGATTTAGTATCACAATCTTTCTCAACATATGAAGATATAGTCCCGCGTGCTATCAAGACAGAAAAGGAATTTTCTAAATCTTATGACAACAATGTAAAGTAAGAGAAGAAGAGAATAGTGGAACAAGAGGTAGATAAAGGGAAAAAGGGAAATAAGTATTTTCCATTATGTGATTATTGTGGGAAGAATCACCCCAGTACTTGTCTAAAAGGAATGGGAATTTGTTATAAATGTAGAGAAAAAGGTCACCAGGATCGTGATTGCAAGGGGAAGAAAGAGGCTATCAATGTCAAATTCTATAATTGTAGGGAAATGGGGCATTATGAAAATGAATGTCCTAAGCATCAGGGAAACATACCTCAGAAAAGGCTAAGGGATAAAGGACAATATTATGTTGTTACTACATCTGAAGTGGAATAATTAATGTATTGGTGCTTTTGGACTCAAGGATTATATTCTGTTTATAAGAATAATGTGATATATATAAGGATTGTTCTGTAGTACTTTTTTTTCATTAAGGTTTTAATATGATTAAGGTAATCATATTTTTTATATGTGACAATAAGGGAAACTTTACTATGTTTGAGGAATCTGATGATACAATTGATTTTTGAATTTAGAGACCTTTTAGAGAACGTCTGGACAGAGGTATTTTGGATAACAATAAAGGCTATAATTGATTAAGTTGAACTATATATAGTATTGTTTAAGGTTAAAACATTTCTGAAGATTATTTTTGGAATATTATGATACTATAGTTTTAGGAAAAGGACAACCTATAGGTCGGGGGATAACTCATCGCGTCTGACAATGCTGCAGGAAACGAACCCACAACTATAGTGTGACATGCCTTTATTACCTACCACTAGCCTACAGGAAGTCCTTGGTTAATAAAAAATAGTTTTCCTAACCTAAATTTTATGTGTTAATATTTAGAACCTTATACAATTAGGATGAATAGAATATTTTTGAGTTCTATTACCTTTTCGAGTGACAGATAGGTTTTTGGTAAACATTTATTAAAGAATGAAAGTCTATATGACAAGTAAGTATATTTCCTTATATTCTTTGTAAATCTCCTAAATAAATTCCTCAACATTTTGAAAGGTAACTTAAAACAAAAACTTTGTCGATTAACTTTTCCAACTAGGGATTCAATGAACGTTTAACTAATTACAAGTTTGTGATTTTCTTGTGGTTAACTTTCTCCTAATCCTATTTTCTACAACACTCCATCAGACCTTGATGGTTTTTTTTCTTCCATATCCATATTTTCATAGAATCCTAGTATGGGATATCTCGGGTGACCGTTGTACTTCTCTTTCTTTCATTTAAAGTTATATTTTTATTAACCTTATTTCCGATGTGGGTTTTCCACAGTGGAATTTTCTATTTTCAACAATTTATTTTTGAAGAAAAATTTCAAATTGTGAGGAATCAATTTATTGAAGGAGGTGAGAATGTAACACCCCAAGCTTCCATGCTACACTTCTCATTCAATAATGCAATAGCTTGCATTGTTTGCAAGTTCAAGATTCTAACACACCGCGACCAATCAAAATAGCTATTATGAATAGTAAAACCCACTTTTTGAAATTATATATATTTTATATTTTAAAATGGACTTCATTTTTGGATTCGGAATATCGGAATTTCACTTTGATGAATTTTTGGTATTCTTCTGAGAACTTCCAATTTTTTATGAATAGTGAAAAATACTTAAAAACAGCTTTTTTTAATCAAAATAATTTATAGTGATAAATTATACTATTGAGTGTTTTAATGTATAATTAGAATATATTTTTACCATGTAATCCAATGGTGGTCATTGGGATTAATTTCACTATGGAATTGAGCATAAATAGGTGAAAAACGTTTCATAGATATTGTTTCAAAAAAAACCCGCTATTTGTTTTGACAACGAGAATTATATTTAAATTAATTATTGAAATTTCTAGGTTTTTAATTTGGTAAAATGGATTAAATATTTGGAATCATAATGTCTAAATTATGTAATTAAGACTCTTTTGTTTTTGGACATTATGACTAGTAATGACGGTAATTATCTTTAATTATCTTGATTAATTAGTAATCGGGTAGTTATGGATAATAAAATAATATCATAATAATAACAAATGATCACAAAATGTGTCCTAATGCTACTGGTTGTAGCATGGCCAACCATGGGATGCCTTGTTCCAATCTTGGGGGCCCAAAGGAATCACTTTTGTGTGAAAGTGACTTTTTATCTTTTTATTTTTAAAGAATGTTAAATATAACAAAGCATGTATCACCTGAGTAAAAAATTTTAATTTTTTCCACATATATTATCTATTAGACTATAAATAGTAATTGGAAATATAAAGTTATTTCCAACATCATAGTATTTTTTTATATTTTTTATACATTAAATAAATTAAATTATTTATGAGATCATGATGATGTAGTGATTAACTCATTAATGAAAGATTTAAATAAAATGAAAAGATAATGTAAAATCTAAAACATACACTAGTAAAAGACCTATTGGATGATTATATTTCGAACCCTTATCACCTTATTCTATAAATTCATCAATTTGGGACCTTTAATATCCGAAACTCAATTGAAAATAAAGTATCATTTTATACATTTCCAAGAGTGCCCCTCCTCTCCTCTTATAAAAGGCCTCCACCACTATCACCTTATTCACACCATCAAAGCCATTTGGATCGGCCAAAATCGTCCCAAATACTCTCCCAACTTCCCTTTCATACTCCTAGAATCCTCACTTTGGGCAGAAATCTTCCCAAGGATGTCTTTGGCTCAAATCAAAAAGGGTTACCCAATTTTAAGGTAATGTCTTCTCTTGTGTTCTTTCATTTTATTTTTCTTCTCCAACCCCCTAAAATCTATTTATTACTTTATTTTGTAACAAAACCAGTATATAAAATATACTATGATGTTTTTATGAGAATGATTTGATTTTCACTTACACACACCTTCGTCTAATGGTTAAAGGACATATTGTTTCTGTTGTTGGTGGATTTCTGCCTCACGAAACAATGATTGTTCAATCTTCTTTTAACACATCTCATGGTGGACATTATGATGACAATATTTTTATATATGATATATATTATGTATTTGTTTTCCTTATTATTCTGTATTTTTCATTTATGACATAACTTTATGATTTCCATTATGGGTAAACGCGATAATTTCATTTTAGGAATTGCGGACTACCACCCCCTCAAAGTGATTTGAATTGTTAATGCCATATGTGGGATGTATAAAGGATGGAGTAAATGGTATTATACATTATATTATACTAGAATTATATTATACCTTTATATAATTATAATTTAATTCCATTAAATATGAAATAGAAATGAAAGTAGCGTTCATGCGTACATACGGCTTACCGTCTCCATGAAAGGTGCATTCCTTTTCATACCTCTAAATGTTACGTAATATATAAATGCATGTATATATTGGATATATATGATATATATGACATATAAATCACGAATATTATTCTGTATATAATGGATATTTTACCACATGAACAATTTTTAATTATAAGAAGTTTATTTTTGACTCAAGTACCAAAGATCGACAAAACAACCATTATTAACTTCAATAATTACATAATGTTCATAACATGGTAATAAGTGATATGAATGGAATAATTAAATTGAAAAAGGTTATTAAGAAAGTAGAAATTAACTTTATTATATTATTCATGAGGTTAAATAATGGTCGATTCAAGACGGACACAAGGTAAGGGTTAATTCTACAACCTCTTCATTATTCAAGGTTGTTCATCTGTAATTATCTTCTAGGACCTCTTTATCATCCACATCCATGTTTCTTAAATATATCTTCCAAAACATTTTTAATATTTATTATACAATGGGTTAAATTCATTTATACCCTTATTTGACCTTATACGTTTTTGAAAGGAATCTTTCCGTTATTTTCCAAACAAGGTACTTTTTGACATTTTCGACAAAATTAAGGTAAGGGAGCATCTAAACCCAATTTTTGTTCTTTGGGATAATCTCATAATTTCAAATTTTGTCATGATATTATTATGTCCTATCTTGAATTTTTACTTTATTTATGTGTACTTATAGTGAATACACATAATAGATCTGTTTTATATAAGAAATGATCTTTGTAAGGGACTTCGTCTCAATCTCCTTTCATTGAGGCATATTTTTTTTATACACAAGTTTCCTTTATACGGTGTATAAACCCCTTCGACTGTTAATTTTATTCAAAAGATTTTTTTATATGAATTATTTTGACTAAACGACAAAAGGAATGTTTTGTCTTACGTATGCGGCGACAACGACTTCTCCGCCGCTGTGACCATTATTTGAGTTTCGGATTCCTCTACAAGCCATAAGTTTTTTTAAATGAAAAATAAATATCAAGTTTTAATCTTCTTTTATTTTGTTATTGAAAATCGTTCTGAAAGTGTTTTTATTATATCAAAGTGTTGTATTGATATCTTTTTATTGAAATGTGGAAATATTATTTTTCCTTTATGCATGTTTTATGTGATACTATTATGTTATGGTTTATGATATGTTTAAACCTATTCATATGAGGAATGAATTGGACAAATTAAGTGACAGGTGGAGACCGCTATTGCTCCTCGATGCATCGGCATGCCCCATGAGACAAACAACTGTCTTGGCACGAGGCCCTGAGAAAATCTTATTTGTGGTCTTAGAACGAGGCCTTGGCTACGTGGTTATGATAGTCTGGCATTATGCATTCCATCAATATGAAAGTGGTTAGTGATATTTCATGTGATTATTCGACCAGTAGAATATCCATGTGAATAAGTAAATAACATTATCTCATTTTAATTTTTACAAATTACGTTGAAGTTCAAGTTTAAAGGCTTTTTTTAGTTATACATTGCCTTAAATGTTTATGTTTATTTATTAAAGCTTCTTCTATATTGTTATCTTTACTGAGCATCTAATCTCACCCCTTCCAATGTTTTAATTTTTCTAGGATGTGAATAAGTATATTATGAATGACCTACATGGATAGTCTGAAGGGGATAAAAGTGTGGACAATAGAGACTATGTTATTCTGATTTTTCACTTTATGATGTAATGTAACATTTATGAATGTATCTAGTGTTTCCAAGGCTACTAAACTAATTGGCCTTTCGAGACTTCATATTTTGTGATCATGCCAATGTTACGCAATAACGCACCGGCTCTGGGTAGTTGGGGTCGGGGCGTTACATGTATAATTCACATAATGTATAAATATTGATTTTTACATAATGATTTCACCAAAAAAATAACCAAACATGAAATCATAAATTCTTGATTCACAGATTTACTTTTGATAACTGAATAATATATACTAGTATATAAATTATCCTAGAATAATGTAGAAAAGATATCTATGAAAGAAAGATTAAAAAAATTAAACACTAGTCCATTTCACTGAAAAATAATTGAAGTTATTTGATCAATTGAAAAACATGCATGAAGAATTATGATCAGAAGCTTCCACTATGAAATGAAAATGGAATACTATAAATGAAAATAAATATAACAAATCGAAATAATAATCATCAATATTAAATATGACAAATAAATAAAACATGACTAATACCCATTATTTGGGGTTCAAAATAGCCTTTTCAGAGCATCCTGGAATATCATTGTTTAAAAAAATTATTAACGACAATTATACATTGAAGTTTAATATCATCGATGATCATTGATATGTTGATCTATTGTAGTCTAGGTCCCTGATCCACTGAGGCCCTGAATAATAACAATGTTCCTGGTTGAAATCATTATCCAAGAATAGTATCGTTGTCCAAGTATGATCTATGAAGATTCACCATCCTCTAGGTTCAATAACTCAAACAAATAGATCTATCAAGAACACCTATCACAAGATGGCTCATTAAGACACCAAAAACTAATTGGATCCATTTTTGTAGTATAAGGATAATAAAATTACAATCTATATAAGTTGAAAAAATCTACAACCACTATAATCTATCTCATCTAGGGAAGGGTAAAACTAGTTGGGTGACCCTGATGATTCACTTTGAGTTAAAAACAATTAAATTAAAACCCCATATCATAAAAAGAAAATGTATACCCAGTTAAAAAAAATGTGGTAGAAAGAATGATAGAAGCCTTAGGTTGGAATGCCCTATATGAGACTTATTATGGATGATAACTATCAATGAATTTGGAAATTCTTCTTTGGAAACACACAAAGAGACATAAACACTAGTAGATTCAACATTTAATTAAATATAGTCCATGTATCTTATCATATAAGGGAAAACATGAGAAGGAATGTGAGAATTAAGTTCATAAGGGAAACAAGACCAATGACATATATTACCAAATAAATTAAAACATATCAAAATAAAAATATTAAACACTATATAATAAACATAAATTTAATTAAAAATATAATGTGAACCATAATTTTATTAATTCATTAAATAAGTGAAACTAAAACCTATATTTACATTACTTCTAATGTAATCATTATAAATTATTTAAAATAATTTCGAGTAATAGAATACTACATAATGATGTACTAAGGAAAAAAATAAAATTAGAGATAAATATTCAAACACACAAACAAATTCAACGAATAAATTTTAAAAATAGATTCTCTTATAAAGGGATTTCTAAATAGAATTGATCAGAAATATATTTTCTTATATGGGTCTTCATCGGTAGCATTTTTTTGGAAATTGATATTGAAATAAATTAGTAAACAAAATTAAATTAATATGATAAAAATATTGTTCTTACAAATGTAGAGTAATTTAAGCATACATTTTTTATTTTAATTCTTAACATAAATAATCCTTTCATGTTATATATATATATATATTTATAATATAAATATATATTGAGTTTATCATTATGATGTAATTTAAATTATAATAATGTTAATCTGATTGGAGATGATCTTGATTACTCCTTGGTGTGTTATAAAACATGTAGAATATGTCACAATCCATATGGTCATAGTGTTCTAGCCTCTAATCATAGAAGTGGTCTTAGTCGCCAATTTTTTTACGTTAATCAAAAGTTGTTTATTTTTAGTTTCAGAAAATAGGTAATTATGTTTCTTATGTGGGACGTTAATGTCATGTATGGCCTCATCCTCCCCAACTTGTACAGTAACATCGCAAGATATTATGAAATGTATTGTTTCAAATTTATTTAAATTATTTTATATATTGAGTTACATTCAATTCATCGTTTAGCTTTCCCAAAATTGGGTTCATCTTGTGTTCCACATAACATTATGTTTCTTTGATTAATTTTGTTACACAAAATGTTGTATCTCACCAGACTACAGTATATTGTTAATATTATTATTAAACCTGATGGTCATCATATAGCCATTTGAATTGTAGAAATGAATATTATTAGATAAATTATGAAAATTGTATTTACACAGGTTTATTAAAATATTTATTTTTAAAACATTAAATTATAAAAGAAAATAAATACCATTAAAATTTTAAGGAACTAATTTTATAAAAAAAATATTTTAAGGCACAAAATATTTTTTACACTGTTAATTAAATAAAAAATGAATTTGGGATTTTATTAATTAAATTTATATATATATAATATTTTCTAAAAATTTTAAAATTCATCTTATTTTTTTCATAGAATACATATATAAAAAATTATAATTTTAAACAAAAACAAATGTATTTTTCTAAAGGGAAATTTTAACAACTATTATTAGTAGATTTATTTTTTTAAAAAATATTGACACCTTTATAAATTTTAATTGAAAAAATAAATTTTATTTTGTAAATATAAATGTAAAAATTTTCATTGGTTGATTTTATTGTTTTTTTAGAAGTTTAATTTATTGCTGAATAATGATGATACTAAATTTTAATTGAGACCTCACTTATCTACTAAATAATTTATAATGATAAATTATATCTTGAATTAGTTTTATTTCCAAAATAATTAAATGAAATATCTATTAATACAATTTAGATAATTTAAACAATTATTATTTTGAATTTGTATATAGAAACATTGTATAAATTTTAACATTCTCAAGTAAAAAACATATATCTTCATTCCTTCTATGGGATTAGTTTTAAAATAAATTATACTACATATGTGGTTTTAATTTGGAAAAAAATTCCCATATTTGGAAGGAGAATAGTTTATAATTTCAAGTATGTTAATAATTTATTTTGACAAAAAATATTAGTGGAATAAATTAAATTTAATTAGAACGATTATGGTAAAAATGATATTACATAGTCGTTAAACATTAATATTAAGAAGGAAAATGCCAAATAATTTTGAAAAAAACATTTAAATTTCCAAATTTTTACCCTATAATCTATTTTATATAAAATTATTCATTATTTGGGGAACATGTTGTGAGGGATACCTCCAAATATAGTAAAACCTTTTTTATTTACAAGAATGACACTCCTCATCCACTATAAAAGGGAAGTCACTCTTACTACTTATTTATACTTATAAATAATTTTTTCACATTAAAACTTTCGAAACATTACTTCCCAATATACCAACTCTAATCTGAGAAGACTTAATATTGGAAAAAAGTAATCCAAGGTAGTAATTTTGTTCAAGCTAATAGTAGATTCCTAGAGAAAAGGTAAAACTCATCAATGATCGTTTTTTAATTTTTTTTCCCAAAACTATTAAATTATTTTTATTTCAAGATGATATAATAACTAGAGAATAATAGATATGATGATATGTTTTTTTGTTTAGGATATTACCTAAAAATTCACACACTTCTATCAAGTGGGACACACGATCATCATTAGTGTGTACGATGAACTACGGTCTTGTGAACCGATGGTGTTGGTTCTTCTATTACCACCTATCAAGGATGAACATAATGATGTAAATTATGTTTCTATATTATATATATTACATTTATTATTTTTTAATTCTTTTAAAAATAATATATGTCACCGAACTTCATTCATTCCATTTTTTGAGAATACAATAGCATCGTTCGTTTGTATGATAGACTACCACCTCGCGAAAGGATGTAATTAATTCACACAATACCATGAATTAATTCTGGATAGGTGTAATAAAAATATGTGATATGTATGAAATAATAATGATACTATAATATATATATATATATAAATTTCATTCCTTTAATACGACAAGAAAATGGAAACCATGTTAATGTGTATATATGGCATATTGTCTCCATGAACAGTGTATTTCATTTCATATTTAAAGATTTTATAGAATTTAAAAAAAATTAAAATGAATATATAGGATATTTATATCATTGTTTAAATTTTGTAAATGTTTAAATCATTTTCAATTTAAGAGAACCATAAATAAATTCCAGAACATAAATTAAAATTAAAGAGGTTATTACTATAAACGTACTATTACACAGATTTATTAATATTTGGGTAATATAAATATTGAATAAAATAATATATGGTATTATACATATCATTATATATATTTGAAATATTTATAATATAATTATATTAATTTTAAAATTTATTTGAACATGTATGGTGAGAGGAAAAACATAGTGTAAGAAGATTTATAGTCTAACTTTTATTTCTATGATGCATATACCATATTCAAAAATAATTCATTTTGTGTGGTATATATAGTACACTATGATATGTTTTATCATTAATTTAATATATTTCATTGTATTAAATGTATTAATTTATTTTTATCTATCATGGATCTCGTGATTCTAGTCTTACTCATGGTGTATGGGGTCTTCTCATCTGAATTTTATTTCTATGAGACACATTCCAAATTAACCAATTAATTTTGTTTTGGGGTGTATACACTAACAATTATTTTACTATATGATTATTATATATAATGTTTTTTTCGGATTTAAATACCAATTTTTTATCTCTTTTTCTTGGGGTTTACGATTTTAGATTTACCCAAGTAATAATGTATTTTTTTCACAATTTTCCTTCTTTGTTACATTTGTTAAATTATACACATGTATTGATTTATAATGTGAATATACCAGCATATGTAAATAATATTACATTTTTCTCCTTATTTTCATGATTTAATAAGTTTAATTTTTTTAAATATTTCATGAGGATTATTATTAAATGTTACCAAAGTGTCAAGAGTTTGATATTACAATCTCATTGATTATCAGGATTTTTTATGATTGGGTATCTAATGTTGAAATATTATTATCTAACTCTAAATATATCTCATTAGTTTTCTTATCCTCTTTTTTTTTGTGATAATACTTTTATTAACATCATTTTCCTCTATTTTAATACTGAAGAGGTAAAATGAATTTATGGAAAATCTCATTTCCTGTTATAAACCATTTAATTTCTACAAAATATTTTTTTTAAATATTTTAAGAAATGTTTTAAATATTGTTTTTCAAATCCAAAATGATATTTTACTGAATAAAATCATTAAATAGTTTTTTAAAAGCATTTATTAGTTTCCCAATTTTTTTCTATGAAAATTATATTCAAAAGTTTTTATATTTTAAAAAAATCCAAATTAAATGAATATTTCTCCTAAGAGTATTTTAATGATATTTAAAAAGTGTGTATAATTATCAATTTCAAAAAACCACATTATTACCTATCAAAATATGTAATTATTTTGAATTGATACAATCCTCATTCATTTTAGGATGGATTGGTATTTTCTTAAAGAGATTGATTGGTGACATATTTCATTCCATGGGTTAGTCATATTTCAATGTTATTGTTGTAGAACCCATTTATTTCCCACAAGTTAGTAAGGTTGTGTAAGGGATAATGGTTTCCCCTATGATTTTATAACGAAATTAATGAATTTTTTTGTTATGGTTATATAATAGTACATGGATTTACGATGGGTGGTTATGTTATAAACCAATGACATGTAGTGTTATGATAAACCAAGGATGAGTGGGTCTATGATAGACATCATATGCATTGGTTATGGAGGTATACAACATATAAATTTTAATTGTAAGAGTGATTGTTAGAGTAAAGTGAAAATTATGCTACATGTTACATACATGTTTACTTTTTGCATTGTATAGAATTATCTTGTTTTTATTGTTCGTGGTTGATATCACATAGACCATGATTAATAATTATTATGATTAAGGACTCTACCATGTTTTCATATTTTATGATCCACATATTAATGGAAATGATTTATTTGATGATTCAATCCAGCACACCGATAATTTCTCCATACCCTTATGCACTATTTTTCTCATTGATGGCATTAAATTATAAATGCTTTTGCTTAACCTTACTAATAATTTGATCTCTCCATTATTATGTTTTAGTTTTCATACGTTATAATTAATGATGATGAAAAATTTATGTTTATACTGAATTTCATAAGGATGATGATGATATCCTAATATTAAATAAAAAAAGTATGGTATAATGGGAGATGATTTTCATCCTCAGGAACCCAATGTTTTTGAGTGTATGTTGTTATATGTTTTTCTCAATTCTATCAGACTCTAAAGCTGATTGGTCATCGATGTTGTTAGTGATCCATCATTTTCATTTGATATTGAATGGTATGAATGGATTTTTTTCACAATTATTAGCGTCAAATATGGATATGTAATGTTATGGTTTTCAGTATAGGATCTACGAGTGTGGGTCCTGGTTTATTACATGTGTTATCAAATATAAGTTTAGATAAATTTGGATATTATGATATTTTCATTTTAGGTTATCTCAAGAGGTATGGGTACAATTATATGTCTATAAGATAAAGTATGACTGTATATTAGAAGTCTAAGAAAACCCTTTCTAGTTTTAAGAGATTATTTATTAATATTGGTAATGAAATTTTGGAGATGTTTTTTTGGGATGGTGTATTTGTAACACCTAGTATCCAAATGAAGTGTTATTTTAAGATGAATTAATGTTTATTGTGTATATAATAAAAAAGGACAACCTGATGGCCGAGAGAAAACCAGTTCCATCTTGAAAGGACAAAGGTATTGAACCAACAACTGATGGGCGATAAGTGTGTACCACCTACCAAAAGCCAATGAGATATACTAGTTAATGTTACATTATTACTAGATAATTTTATGCTTATTTTAAAAACATATCATATTTTATTTGAGGAATTAAGGTTAATTAGTAATCAAATACTTTTAATAATCGATCTTTAATCTTACTCATGAAATTCATGAATAATTATATGGATAGTTATTTATGGAATAATTTATTTTTAATAATGGGTATCACTTTGGATTTATGGTGATTAATGTATAATATGAATGATTACTCATTTTTTAATTATCTCACAATGTTTTAACCATTTTTAATTTAGATAATTGTTTAATAATATGAGGAATAACTTGTTATCTCTTTTATGGTAATGTGGACTTTAAAAGATGATTTTAGTGGTTCAATGACAAAACACTCATCTGGAATAGTCATAATTTGGATAAAAATATGATATTTTTCTAGAAGCATATTAATTGATGAAATTATACTCATCATGTTAGTATATTTCCAAATTCTCATAGCCTAGATGGTAAGAGATTTCCTCTACTATAGGAAAAATAATTTCCAAATAAATGTATTATCCTAGTACATTTAATTCAGATAGTCTTGTTTTCTATTCAATAATCACAGATTAATGGTATTGACGCCCTTAAAATCCCATCTATTATTCAAATTCTTGTGATAAATGATGTCAATCACTCACCATAACTATTGAATCATTTCATCTACTCCCACGTATGATATATTTTTTAGAAATGTATTTATTTTTAATTTTATATGTCCTAAATAAAAAAATTAATAAATTATTTATAGGATTTTAATTAATACTGTATATGTATTTTATTACAATAATTTATTTCTAAAAATGATACTCTATAGATAATTAATATTAATTTTGAGGGTGAAATTAATTTTATAAGGGGTAGGATGTAACATACAATGTTTTTATGAAATTATATTATTCAAATTAAGTTACTTTCCTTGATAGTTTGAGTTTAAATCAATTTAAATTTTATCTTTTTCAAGACTAATTATATCATTTTTTTCATATAACATCATGTTTCATTGATAACTAGTCTTATAGGCAAGGCGGTGTCTCACCAGATAATAAAATCATGTTGACATTATTATATAATATAATGGTTATCACCAAGACATTGGAATATATGGGATGAAAATGTTTAACTAAAATATGAAAATATTCTATACAAATGTTTATTAAAATATTTCCTTGATGATTAGTCAAATAGAAATGAAAAAGTTCCTTCTGAAAATAAATGTAATTTTTTTTTTCTGAAACAATTTTTTCATATAAACTAATGAATATTATACTAATAATTCAAAAAGAACCATTTTTGGATAATGTTAATGAAATTTATATATATATTATGAAATATAACATTTATCATTCATCATATGTTTTTTCTAGACAAGATATAAGATTAAATACAATTTTACATAGAAAACTATGTATTTTTCTAAATTATTTTTATACGATCTTTTAATGTTTCACAAATTTTAAAACTAATGTTGAACACATTTATATATTATATATGAAACAATAAACATTATTTATTCAATAGAAATATCAAATTTATTATAGGTTTATTTTTTTTTATGAGAAGTTTCTTTTTTTGATTCATTGTAAAAAACACTAAATTTTAATTGAAAACTAAAATTTCATACAAATAAATTATAATAGTAAATTATATTTTTAATTTTTTAAAAGTCAATATAGTTTAATAATCGTATATTAATATAATTTATGTTCCTATATTCATTTTAAAATTAATTTGATTTGTAAATATTGGACACATTTGGTCATTTTATATTTAAAACCTTGTTTTCTCATTCCATTTGCAGGATTAGATTTAAAATAAATTATGCCACTTATATGGTGTAAATTTGGAAAAATTGAATACATTTTTGGAATAAAATTTAATTTAAAATTTCCAGTAAGGTAAAATTATTATTTTTTTCAAAAGTATTTTAGAAATACATAAAATTAATTATAACAATTATGCTAAAAACATGTTTTCAAGTAGTTAATGATTAGTATTAATGGTTAAATGTACTAGAACCAGGAAAACCCCCAAATTTATTGAAATATTTCGACCATATTACCTCATATATTTTAAATTTTTCATTATTTTCAGCACATTAATTAATTAATACCTATCAATAGTGTTTAACTATTTATATTTACAAGAATGCAACTCCTCCTCTATAAAAAGGCACTCACTCTCCACCCTTTTCACACCTCTAAAGACTTTTGGCTTGACCAAAACCTAAAAAAAATAAATTATAAATATACCTACTCCCATCCTAGAATCCTCAAATTTGGCATAAAGAAAACCAATGAAGGCCTTTGGTTCAAAATATAATGTGTTACCTAAAGAAGAGGTATCATTCATCAACGAGCATTTTTACATTATTTATTCCTCAAACATATCCAATTGTTTTTATCAAGAACATAAAATAAAATTGGAATATTAAATATACTAATATGTTGTAATACTATTTTTATGACCAAAAAAAATTCACATGCATCGATTAAATGAGATACACAATCATTTTTGGTATGTATAGGGGGCTACTTCCTCATGAACTGATGTCATTCATTCTTCTATTACCACCTATAATGAATATAAATATTGATGTAAATGATTATTGTATATTATAAACCTAATATCTATGATTAAATATTCTTTTTATATTATTATATAACATATTTTATAACTCATTACATTTTTTGAGAATACAATAATGTCGTTCGTGTTTACGACCGACTACCACCTCGCGAAGAGATGTGATTCATTCATCCATTACAATGAATGTATTTATTCTGAGTGTAATAGAAATTTTAGATATATAAGATATAATAATTATACTATAATAATAACAATAATATATATATATATATCACTTACTTTTCATTCATTTAATATGACATGAAAATGGAAACATCATTCATGTGTAAATATTTCCCATCACCTCAATGAATGGTGTATTTTATTTAATATTTATATATTTTATAGATCATAATAAATAAATAATGAATATAAATTATATTTATATCATTTATTATTTTATTTATATGATTAAATAATTATTTATGTTAGAGGACCGACAATAACAAGTCAAAACATATACGAAAAACGATGCAGTTTTTACCCCAAACGTTACATTAACATGGAATTGTTGATAAAAAATTAAAATAAATTCATGATTAACTGTTATATGGTATAAAATATATTATTATGGTTCATTGAATGATTTTTTATAAAATTATATTTATCATGCCTTTTGATTAAAAATTTACAATGAGAATCATGACATAAGTTAATTGGATTTCAAGTCTCACATTTATTTCTACGAGACTTATTTCATATTCACAAATTGTTCCATTTTTTGATTAATATACTAAACTATAAAATTTTATATAATGAAATTAATTTGATTCATGATATTAATATTTTCAATTTATATTAATATTTCACGAATATCATTATTAAAATATTACTTTAGTAGTAATGGTTTTTATCATCTAACATTTATTTTCTTGAGATATATGCCATATTGGCAAGTTATTGATATATTGTGGTGTATATAAATCCCTTGAATGTGTGTATGGTACATATAAATAAATTTATTGGGTTTATGAATCCATTTTTATCTAACTTTATTTTTTTTTAGGCTTTCATATTTACCAAAGTAGAAATAGATTTTTTTTTCACAATTTGTCTTCTTTGTGACATTTGTTATGTTATACACCTATATTCTTTTATAAGTTTCTTATAATTCATCTATGACATGATATATACTGAATATACATATATTCATGACATACTACGTACAATATAATGTAATAATTTTGGGTATTATTATTTAGTGGTACAGAAGTTGTATGATTTTGATATTACAATCTCATCGATTATAATGATTAATTGTTATTAAATATTTATTGTTGAAATATTATGATCTACCTCAAAATAATTCTCATGAATATTCTTATCCCATTAATATTTCGTTTTAATACATTTTAACACATAATTTTTCTATCTTTTTGTCCTCATGATTTCAAATGAATTTTTTATAAAAATCATCTTTTGATCAAAAAATCATTTCTTCCAAAAGTATATTTTCTAAAAATGTTTCAAAAAATGTTTTAAAATATTTTTTTCAAAGACATCAGAATATTTTACTCTGTATGTTCTATAAGTTATTTTATAAAAAACAACAATTATATTTCAATGGGTTTTCAAATATAATGATTTTTGAAAGGTTTTATGTTTTAAAAAACTTATTTTCAAAATGAAAATTATATTTTCCTCAAGATTATTTTAAGGATAATTTAATGGTATTTCCATTCATCGCATTAGTATAAATTACTATTAACTATCATAAAATAAAGATATTTTTTATTGATACTATACTCATTATTTTATGGAAGGATTAATATTTTATTAATGATATTGTAATGGAACCCGTTTCATTTCCACAAAATATTCATGTTTCAATGAGGTTGTTATAAAAATAATATCTTTTACATTATTTAATCAGGTTATAAAAAGGATAATTGTTGTTATTATGAGTTTAGGATGAAATCAAATATTTTATGTGTTATGATTATGTAATGGTATATAAACATTTGATGGGTGGTAACATTACAATCTAATGATGGTTGGTTCCATGATAATACAATGTCAGGTGGTTACCTGAAAAACTCTGGTAGGGTGGGTCTATTATAATCCTATGATGTGTTTGGTATGAATTTTGACCATATGGTTATTCTATTTTTATAGTTATTATAAGAGTAAATTTAAAATGATGTCCCAAGATTCATGCATGTTTTATTTATGCATGTTGTGGGTTTATAATGTTTTTAATAACCATTGTTGACACCACATAGACAATGATTATTGATTCTAATGACTGAGGACTATTCCATATGATCATATTTAATGATCCGAGAATTTATGGTCAATAGTTCTTTTATGATTCTCTCATGGACTTGTATTATGTCTCTATTCACTTATAAACATTCATTCTCATTGATGACATTAAATTGTTAGTTCTTATGTTTACAATAATTGAGAAAATGAGATCACCCACATTATGATTCCTTTTACAGAGGATATAAAGAATTAGTTTGAATGATTTATTTCTATAAAATATTTTAGATTGATTATGTTTATACCCTAGTGTGAGAAAATAAAATATGAGTATAATGGGAGATGATGTTCATTAGTTTTATGAATTTATATATGAGACCACATTTATATTTTTTGGTCTAAATTCTCTAAAACACTAAACCTAAAATTTCATTAAGGTTGTAAGTGATCCATGTTTCCCTTTTGATATATTAAGTCTTATATGAAATATTTTGTTCATAAGTATCGGTATCATAGAATAAAAATTAATTATATAGATTTCAACATAGGATCTTGGTGTACAGGTCCATGTGGTGTTAAATGTACATTTTCAATCATTTTTATAAATGTGATATGTCGATTGGGGGTAGTGGATTTTCTTCTAAACATGCATATTGAGAGTGGATGTGGTGGGTGAGCGAGGGGAACTATGGTGGCCTAGGGAAACATTACATGTTGAGGGGAATATTGAATGTTTGAGGTTAAAGTGTGTGGGGAGTGGTAAATTTTTTAATGGATATGGTTTGAGCCTAGAGGGATCATTCATAAGTGGTGCATTCTACGGGTTGATCTAGAAATGAGTAGTGCATCCAAAAGAGGGATAGGTGCACCAATGGTCCCCTTTGTGTTAGTTTATTATGCCGATGTTCTTGGGCCTTCATTTTTTACTTTGAAGACATAGAGAAATGGTTCCATTGGACTGTGTAATGGGCTAATGGTCTTAGTTTTTCAAAGGCCTTTATGCCTCATGGCCTGTAAACCATTTAATTGGTTTCTCTATAAACAGAAACAAATATATGCTTCCATTATATTTAAATTAAATATGATTCATTCCCAACATTATAAAGTATAGTATTATATTTATAATTAAAATAACTATATCTATCATTATAAAAAATATAAATATATTAACATAATATTAAAAATATTTATAAATATAATAATATTTTTCTATATATAAATAAATTTGTATAATTGAACCATTAGAATATAGTATATTATTTATTAAAAAACTCTACGACATATGTTATAATAAGTATATAATTATTTTTCAATGTATATAATTATATTTTGAATAATTTATAAACATAATAAATTTATATTCATGTGAAAATTGAAATAGGCACACCACACTTTTTATTTATAATAAAGATATAATAAAAATATATTTATATTTATATCAAATCATATTATATTTACAAACTGATTTAGTGATGGAGTGGCTGAATATGTCGATGATTTGGTGTGGATATACATAAGGCATGCTTGATGAGTTGTTGCAGTTTGGGACTTTCTTAGATAATTTGTGCCACTTTGACATTGGGCGAGATATTCTAGGATTTCAGGCCACATAAGGGTTCCATTTCAAGAAATTTGAAAAGTGTTTTTATCTGGATAATAAATTATTTGAAATGATTTCTAGTATTATTATTATTGTTGTTTTAATTACATAATCCATGACGATCTGCGTAATAAGTAGTGGATTCTCATTTCGATATAATGTTTTAATAAAGAATAAGTGTGAAAAAATTAAGGTGTTTATGAGTGCATATAAACATCACCCCATACATAAACTAAATGGTAGTGTTATAAATTATCAAAAATATTAAAGGACTTGAGAGACGTTTGATCATGAAATAGATTTTTCAAAATGGAATCCCAAACAATATTTGTTTCTTAATTGATGTGTGAGACCATGAACTAAATTCTTTCAAGGTGTTCCTTCAAAAATATTAATAAATATTTCAAAATAACATATAATTATATTTATATACATTAGAAATAAAAACATATATTATGATATAATATATATAATAAATAATTTTATATTTATACAATTATAATAAATATGATTATATTTTCAATAAAGTAAAATATAATAATACATATAAAAAATAAGATTATTCCCCAAATACTCATCTTGAGAATGATGAATTATAATATGATAGGATCCCAGACTACCTTAACAATATTTAAATAACCCTGGTCTTTATTTTTTAATATGTTTCCTAAAAATATTTTGATCGTCTTCCACCATATCCAAAGATATGTCACAAATGTTTTGTGACTAATTTTCGGTTCGAGTCCTGGTAATATATTATTCAGATGCATCAACCCTAATTTTTTTTATATCAGAAAATTATTCATTCTCAATTACTAGATGATAAATGAAAAACCTTAAATATGGAACTACATAAACCCCCATATTTTCATCCCTAAGATCCATTTCCTCCTTCAACCAAACAACATGGTGTGTTTGATTCGTAACTAGTAACGAAGAAAAGACATATTTTTGTATCATTAAATGGAATGAATTTAGGAGTAATAACCTTTTTGAAACCCATTTAATCTGACATACTATACTGTAAAATATTATATACATTAAAAAATGTGATTCTATCCAAAAATTTCACCTTTTAGTTCAAATGTTAATACTTAGTGAAGTTAGTCCTATTATTTTGAGCTGACCCCTGCAAATCAAATTGTTGTTGGTAAAATTTCCTCATAATTATTGTAATATTACTATTATTAAATATAATGTTTCTATATTTTTTATATGAAATATTCTTATATAAACTATAATTAAATTTTAATTTTTATTTAATTACAGTTGAAACAATAAATAAATTATAACCAAAACCCATTGAAGATCTAACATTTTTTAGTTACTATTGAAAACAATTCTTCTATATGCCCTTACCCTTGTACCAACGGATCCTTGTTTAAATTATTCCTTTGGATAACATAGATATCATCAAATTCATTATAAAAATACCCCTGATAAATATGAATATCAGACAATATAGTATGACCAACAAGCTCAATAGCCTTCAGATTCACACAACAACAACAAATTTTCCCCTAAACTAGACAATATTTATTCTATGATATATCTTGATCCAGATTCCATGTAAATTTATATAAAAACTTAACCATCCAAGAATCCCTATTAGGATCCTTTGAATGGGGAGTAGTTTACTTAGCCTAACCATATCTTCCCATGTACTTTCTTTTTTTCCTTAATAGATCGACATGTACCCATTTTATTTCAGTAATAAGAATTACTATTTTTGTAGTTACAATAAAAATATTTCTATTTATAATTATAGTAATTATTTAATAAGGCTATGATCAAGAAATTTTTTTTGACAATAAATGTATCGAAAGGATAGAATGGTTTATGATATGAAAACATCCATATACCTAGAATAGCTGAAGAAAAAACTGAATCCTAGAAAGATCACAACACCAAGATCCTCATAGATAATAATTTGGATAAATAATTCTATATACATTCCAAATCATCTATGATACTATTTATGATAGAAAATGATCAATTGATAATTTCCACAACCCTGTATTCAGTGTTGAAATCATCTACTTCTCCATAATTCTTCCAATATAAATGAATTAATTTCGTCAATAAGGACTTCTTTCTTATGGTAGTTAGGCATGATAAAATACCCAACTTCTATATTGACTGGTTGTAACACACACAAAAAATGTCAAAGATCTAAAAAAAATTCTTTCATGAGATAATTCTAATATATATTGTCTTCGGTGTAATTATTAGTAAGAACATTACTTCTCACCTTTTATTGACTATAAGATATTTTTTAGAGGTTCTAACTATCCCAACCATAGATTCAAGAAAATAAAATTTAAAGAATGATGAATGACCTATACCCTACTGATTGGGTATAATTTCCAAAAGTTTCTCTAGTTGGAGGCTACTAGAAAAAGCATCTATAGGTGTTCTATATTTAAGACATAATTTTTATGTGGAATGAAATGGGAAAATGTGGTTTCCATGTATTCTTTGATATAGTCATATAATGTGACATGTTAATCCAGGACATAAATATGTAAAGAGTTAGTTCCTTATACCTTAGTAGTTTCACTCTGTTTAACTGAGGGCACTATATCCATCTATTTTTGAACATAAATTATTCTATATAATGTAAATCTATCCTTACTACCTCCATCCATTTTATTTTTATGAAAAAGAACATACAGAATAGATTTAAGACAAAATATCCATTTTCATGTGAAAATATTTTATACACATTCATATACTTTCATATATAAATCAGGGAAAACCCCAAAACTATAGTTCGTAGATTAAATATTGTGATTTAGCACTTAAATTTGTATGATTACATTGGAATAATATCTCTTATTAGAATTAAATCTTGTAAGATATTAAAATTTCAATTTTTGTCACTATATATTTCATTCAATTTAAACCAATTGATGAAATCTACATAGGTTAAACAAAAAAATAGTTGGTCAACCTCTTCTTGAACAATTGGTTTTTGAAATATTGTATATCATTAAGAATCGACACACCCTAATCATTGACTCGTTTATCCACATCATCCAAATCAATAGTCCAAGATCCAACAGGCATACCCAATAATAAGATTATATAATAGTTCTTACAAACATTTATAATTAGACCAAAATCCTTATTTGTATTCTATGATTAAAACCATTTACGTTCATATAAAAAATGAGGACAATCATGTCCCATTATAATATGACCCTTAATCTCATATTAAATGACATTCCCTCCATCCTGAGATACTAAAATTTTCAAAGATGGGTCGCCAATTTTAATTTATATCGTGATAATAATGTGTGAGTTATCCTAAATATCAACTTCAACTTAATTATATATAAAATTAATCAGAGATGGGGAATCTGTGCACAAATCCTTCAAACAACCAATATGTTAAGAATCATATTTTTATATACCCCTAAAATTGCTTCTAAGAACCATTATAAGATCTTATATAATTAAGTTCCAATAAATTTTTTTAATATATTCCTATACTTACGACCTGCCCCACATTTCAGTGATTCAAAAAACTTATCATTAAAATGCCCAACCACATTACAATATTTCTATCTAATTTACTTATTTTCCAAATTAAACCCTTAGATTGATGTCATAATTAGGAATAAATAAATAATAATATTTATAAAAGTGGTTTAATTTTCAATTTCATGATGAAATATAGAAATATTTCAATAAAAAATTACTTTCCATTTACATTTATATTAGAATATAAACTATTGTGATAACGTCATAGTATACTTTAGGATGAAAATAACTCCATGACATACTCCAAATCATGATCCAAACCTAATGATAAGTATTATTAATAAATAAAGGTTCTATTCTAACAGTCGATTCATTAATATGAAATTAACAAGGTCTCAAAAATAAGTATCTAAACCCCCATGATTTTTTTTATATAAATCATTAAAATGAAGAAATATAGTTGATTAATTGTGCTTAATGGAAATAAATCTCCAGTAAAAAAACACCAATCAAAGAGACTAGACTTATGATTTCTTAATAGAGGATTGTTTGATATCTCTTACAATGGATATGTTATGCAATTAGAATGTGTTTGGATATCTCGTATTTCTCCAAAACAACATCAGATTTCTCCGTAATAAGTGGAGTTTAAACGTTTTCATTACACTTCCCAAAATGGAATCCCTAAAAGATGTTATGGATCGAGAAGATATCAGAGTCTTAAATCCCACATTTGTGTATGTTTCCTTATAGCTTGATAATAAAATTTATCAATTACAAAATTACTATCACATGGAAGCATCATATATTAATCTCACCAATCTCCATATCAATTTCCAACTGGATCACCACAATCATTACAACTGATGACCATCATTCCCCTCATTAATCATATTTATATCAAATATAAATATAATTATATATATATTTAATATAATTATATTTATAATAAGAATGTTAATATAATTATATTTTATATGTGTGTTATTAATTCACATGTTTTTTTATATATATGTTTTATAGATATGATTATATTATATTTATATGTTATTACTAATATAATAATTATTATATATTTATATTTTCCATTAACACATTTATATAATTATTTTAATTATATAATTATCATATAATAATATTTATTATTATTATCTGAAATGTAATGAACCATGGATTTGGAATCTTGAACCCATGGCCACAGATAATTTATTAAGAAAATGATTAATGCAAACAATATAATACAAGGTTTCAGTGTAAATTGATGTGGTACTAGTATCAATTCCATGTTATAAAATAAAATCTTGAAAGGGGACAATAACACCAGAAAATTCGAAAAGAATATTTTCTTTGATAGTGTATGAAACGCGCAACACCGATCATAGAAAGGAATATAACAACACGAGACATTAAGATACATTTATTTTTAAATAAATATAATATTTTTAATAGCTTATATTACAAGTAATATTGAGTTTGTCGTGTGCTAAATGATGCAATATGTTTAGCTTTTTCTACACAAAAAACTGAGTTTAGCTTGGGTTACACACAACACCGATTTTAAATGAAATGTTAAATGTTATTAGAAAATTATTATCATATTTGATAATTATTCCTATATATGAAGTGGTTGATTATGAATATAATTAAATAAACTATCAAAATTATATTTATAAGTGTTTTTTAAATATTATATGAATCATTTATAAGAAATGGAATTTTTTTTTAAAAAATTGTTTTTCTAAAAGACATATTCATTGTACTTTGTGAAAATAGTATAAAATTAATTTTTAATTTTTTTTAATAATTTCATTCAAAATGTAAATGTAAATTTTTAAATAGAAATATAAAAATACTTTATAGAAAAATTATTTTTATTTTTATGAGATGTTTTATATTTTGATTAATTTTGAATTGTACTATGTTTATTTTATAAATACATTTTCATTCAAATGCATTATTATGTTAAATATTATTTTTAAAATTATTTAAAGTATAATAAATTTAATTATACATAATTTAATCCAATTTAGGTTATTTATATCTACATTATAATGATTTTTTATATAAAAAACATTAAAAAAATTACCATTTTTACCTTAAAACCCGGTTTTCTCATCGCATCTATATAATTAATTTAAAACTAATTTTTTTTTAATTCTGTTAATTTAATTTGTAGAAATGAAGTAAATATATTTAATAATCATAATTAATATTTTCTTATATGTTCACATAATTTTTTTACCCTAATTTTTAGTGAAAACATTTAATGTTAATTTTCGTGATTAAGGTACAAATGAGTTTACTAAGTGGTTAAATTGAAACTAAAATGTGTAAAAAGGATGAAATATTTTTACCATAACCATTAGTTGGATAGATTTCAACCCTTACCCTTCATGTCTCGAATTTAGTTCATTATTGGATAATTTTTTTGTAAAAACGTGGGTATGCTGAAATATCTTCATAAACAATTACAAGTGTGAAACTCGCCTAACATATAAATTGCCACACACCATCATCTCTATTTCACCCAATAAAAAATTTGGATCATCCAAGACTATACTAAATAAATTGATAAAGTTTCTATCCTCATATAACCATCATTATTGTGGGATAAAATTCAACAAAGATGGTTTTTGTGTAATCCAAAGGATGATATCTACAAAAGAGGTAATGTTCTCCCAAGGGCATCTTTATTTTAATTCTTTGTTAACATCCTTAAAGAATAATAATACCATATTTATATAGTAAAAAAACATATTCCATATATTATGATGTTTTTATCATAGTTTTTTTCCTACAACCACATCCTCTTCCATTAATTGGGTTACAAAATCATCATTCATGTGTACAACGGACTACAACCTCATGAAACGATGTTGTTATTTTTTCCATTTCCACCATCATGGTTAGTTATGATGTTGGGTATAATGTATATAAATGATATATAAAACCTTAATATACCTCCATAGTTATTATATAATATATATTTTTGTTACTTTCCATTAGTTAGGATACATGATAACGACACTCACGTGTTTGGAAGACTACTGTCTAACGAAATGATGTTATTTTTCTTAAATTAACACAATAAATGGAAGGTGATAAAGATTAATATTAATGATTTTATATGATATAAATGAAATAATTATAATATTAATGAAATATTAATCACTCTTAAATGATAATATATCATTTTAGTTTCTTACACTTATAGTTGACTACATTGTTCGTGTATGTGTTGATCACCACCTTCATTAAGTGATGTGACTCTCTTTTCTTCCTCACACCACATAGATGATATATATAATTTTATTTAAATAAATAATATGATATATTTGATGTTATTATTATTCATTAAATTTAAATTATTTACTTAAATCCATTCCATAATGATCATTCAAAAATAAAAATGTTACTCACGCATTCGTATGACCTTCAGTATCGATGGTCGTTACATATAGAATTTTTCATAACCATCATTCTTTATTGGTTTTAAAAATTAAAATGATTTATAATAATGAGTATTATGTAATTATTATTATTTATTACATTATATATATAATTCTCAGTACATAGATATTTCATTATGAGACACAAAAGAGAAACCATGGAAATTAACGCTCGAAACAATAAAAATAATGAAGGATTGTTAAACAATGAGTGATGAGATATTATAAAAACATAATATATATTATATTATAAATGTTAATATATATATATATATATTATGAGTTAATTACATTTGTAAAACTAATATACAAGTTGTTAAATCAAATCCTGGAAAAATGGAGTTTAATGTGATGTATTTCATCTCGATTTCTTTTCATTAGGGAATTTGGTAATGTTAGGAACCTAGTTTCATTTGTATTGGGTATATACAACACCTTTGGAATATAATATCGTCAATATTTCATTATTCATTGAATTTTTAATTACAATTTGTGTCATTTCATCTGTGGTTATTTCACTTAAAATATGTAAATTGGTAATGAATTTCATAACACAATTTCATTTTTTTGAGTTATATTCCTTTATCATTATAATTTATGTCCTATGATTATTTATAATGGCCTTTTATTACCTTATGTTTTATTTCTCCAAGTTTTATGTGTAATTACTATTGATACCCAAAATATATTCTATTCATAATTCATAATGTTATCTTATTTTATATCTAAGGGTTTATTTCCCATTTTCATTATAAAAATGGCTTTTTATTCCTCAATTTCCATTAAAATAAATTTTTTAAATATAGCTTAAAAAATTTAGGTTTCTACTAATCTTGAGATTAATTATATTTTTTATGTAATAGTTCCAATTTTCTATTCATTGGTAGATAAACAATTTTATAAATTTTTTATTAAAATCCTACTTAATTTATCTCTTCCGTTGGAAATATATTTTATTCCAAAGCCATATTTTCTAAAAAAATTCAAACATGTTTTTAGACTTTCAAAATAATTTATTAAATAATTTTTTACACATTTTATCTATTTTAATTGTTTTTGAAAGGAATATTCTTGTTCCTTTCTAAACAAGTCATGTTTCAAAACCTTTTACCATGAAAAATTATTATTATTTACAAAATTAACAGAATTATAGGCCAACATGATCTCTATTTTCAGTTCCATACAATGAATTTTTAAAAGGTATTTTTAAGGAATTTTTTTTGAATAACTTTGTAATTTTTTTGTTCCAAAGGTTGGTTAAATATAAATGGATTTTCAAGTTGATTTATATGTTAAAAATTTATATTCAAAATGAAAATGATATTATCCACATGATTGTTTTTAAAGAACTTTTTAGGGTAGTTCTATTAATCAATACAAAAAAGAACATTATTTCAAATATAATTCACTAGGGATATGTTTTATTAATACCAAACTTATTCATCATGTGGATTATTTATGATTATCTTGATTAAGGATAGTATTTATGATCATTTTTTTATTACTTCTTGTTGTTATTATCTTCACCTAAAAATATTCACATTCATGTGATCATTGGATCTTAAAATTTTCCTAATTTTCAATATCATTTATCACGGTTATAATTATTTAGTAAATTGTATATCATTTTTAAATATGGTGTTTACATGAATTTTAAATTTATTACATGGTAAATATTCATAAATATTTATCATTTATATAGTCAGAATATTTGATTATAAGGTACATTATTTATGAATTAAGTTGATTATTCTATATATAACAAATGATTTGGACATGATGTTAATGTGTTGGCATCTGGATAATGAAATTTCATCGATGCATCAGTAGTATCATGAGATGAAATTAGTTTGACACAAACCTATTATTTTTTCCATTATATTTTTTATTTCTCCCTATCAAAGATCTAGAAAATAGTATATTTGAAACCATCTTTTTAAAGTTCATTATTGTATTATTATCATGTAGCCACAGAACAAGACCTTTAATAATTGTTAATTTCATTCATTTATAGTATAATTATTATTATTATCCATGAGTATTTCTCTATGAAAAAATCTATGGTTGAATTTTATTCTCCTTTTACTGATGAATTGCATGTGTTTTCAGTTCATTCGCTTTCCATATTCATTCTTCCATATCATTTCTTGAAATTCAATTTTTTTAAATAATTGATATGTTCTTATTTTTAATGCTATATAATGAATCTTCCTTATCTAATCATGGTAACCTTGTTGTTTTAATGGAATGTGTGTTCATTTATTTACCTTTCCTTGTTGATTATACAATATCTTATAATGATAGTCATGTTATTTAAATAGAATGTGTATTCAGTTGTTTACATTAAAATTTTGATTATACCTAGTGATTAATGATTAATTCCACTACACATAACTATTATAGATCAGTTGATCTCACCCTTAATTTTTTACCATTTTATAGGAATACATGATGTGTACCATGGTTGATATGTTAGAATATTATAGATTGAATAATGCCATTATGGAAAAACAATATGTTGCAATTTGCGTATTCAAATGTAATCCAAGTCACATGTTTTTATCTATTTAACTAACCATATTAAACTTTTCAGACCATTGGGGTGTGATTTCTTGTTTCTTATGAGAATTTAATGGTATCTGGAACTGGCTACATCCCTACTACAGTCAGGGTCGCTACAGTTGCGATGAGAGGATATTTATTATAATCCTTGTGAAATAAATCTAGGAATAACTACTTTATATAACATGATCCTATGATTTACATTATTGATAAGTATATAAGAACATCATTATATTTTGGAAAGTTTGATATTATATAGTATTCGATCAATAGTAATTCATTATGACAATTTAATTTTTTGTTTTAGTAAGTGGATGGAACTAAATGAATGAATATAATAATAATATAAATAACAAGGTGGTGACTATGAGAAAACAAATGAAATGATTACATGAGAGACATCTAACATGAATATTCCGAACCATTTATCCAAAAATATGATTAACAACTTATACCTTAACCAACTTCAAGACTCACCAAACAAGGGAAGGATGGAGTTCCCTAAGAGCTCGAGTAGTGGCGTCGATTGAGGAAAGAAGGATCGATTTCCATCATGTAAGAAATAGTGAAATATACACCCAATAAGCTGACTCAAAGGGATGGAAAAAATGTATATTTTTGAACATAATAGAATAAATAAATTAAGTTCCTAGGTAAAATTAAGTGCATTATTAAAGGAAAAAAATCACATCCAATGAATCCATTTATTATTATGTTTCCTTAATGTGGGGAACATGGGAGTTATCTGAGTTAATTCCCTCCTTTGAAGGATAAATCTTAGTTCAAGAAAGGATCTATGTTGAAATAAAATGGATGAAGTATTTATGAATTTGGGTATTATGTTAAGCCATTGTAAAAAAACGAAATTTATTTATGAATTTTATTTCATGGATGTCAATATAATATTTTTGGAAGGTTATTAGAATTTTATTATTAAAGATTAGAAAAAAGGAAAATCCACATACTGATTGACAACCCATCATTTATAGCAATGCTGCATGGCATGAAACCACCACAAAAGAGTGATAACATCTTAGTACCAACCACTAAACTACAGGATGACCTAGTTAATATCTCATTTTTATTCAAATAAATTGACGATTAAATATTAACAACAAGCCAGTTCTGTTACTATTTGGGATTTGAGAATATTTTATTTTGTTGGATAACATCTGATAGGCATACTAGTTATGAAAAATAGTTATATTGAATCATAATGACTTTTTTTATGAATCTTAATATATATTGTTAGTGAATTTTCATGTTCCATGAATAAAAAAAATCAATTTTTATATCCATTTGTTTGAGTGGGGGATGAATTGGGAATTTATTAATGAACAAATAAAGGATAAAATTGTGAATATGAAATAGATTGCATAAATTATGTTTACTTACTTATTTTATTATATAGTAAATGATATAATTGAATTTATTAAAAGGATCATAATATAATATTTTATCCCATTACAATTATTTTTTATGATATCAATGAACCTTTTAAAAGATATTTCATTAATTTTTTGGGTCCCTTAATATTCCATTAATCTCATAAATTATTGTGATCCATGACATTAATAAATCTCTATAATTATATATTTTTTCCTTTATGTCTATAACATCACCTTCAACTAATTTTTTCTACCTGGAAACATAGTTATGTGTTATTCCAAATGAACTTGGTAATTTCCTTTCAATATTATCAAGAGGATGTTTTATTACCACCTTTCACAGTGTTGGGTTATCAACAAAAGAGTTCGGATAATCAAATTCTATATTACCCAGACCATGTTTAGATCTCGAGGATGGACCTTATATAATATGGGGATCATGTAACACTCTAAAATTCTGAATGAAAAAAAGTTTATTCAATAGCTTATGCAATGAACCACACCAAGAATTGAAGGAAATATAATATCCCATGAAATTATGATATATTTTTTTTAAAATAAATTTAATCACTTCAATAGGGTATTTTATAAACAACAATATTTTTATCATGCATTGCACACAACACTATGCCAGGTTTTCTCTACACAGAACTCAATGTTCAGGTGGCGTAACATGCGACATCAATTTTAAATGAAATATAAATTATTATTAAAATATTAATATTTAATAGGATAATTATAGCTATCCATTATGTAGGTAGTTAGTAATATTACTGACCAAAATATTAATATTATGGTTATCTATGGATTAGAAATAAGGTAATAATTATTTATAAGATATGTAATTTTTATATAAAAAATTATAATTTTATAAAAGATGTATTACTTGTTCTTTGCACATATATTTTGAAATTATGTTTTACCAATTTTTGATATATTTTTGGAATAATAAACATTTTTTAAGAAATTGGAATATTGGAAACATTTGAGGGTGTAATTTTGGGATTTTTAGAAGAAGTATTATATTTTGATGAATATTTATAAATAATGAGTTTAACTGAAAACAACATTTCCAATAAAATAATGATAATGGGAAATAGTATTTTTATGTTTTTTAAAAGAAAAATTATTTTAATTATATATAAATTAATACAATTTAGGTCATTTGAATCAATTTCATACATAATTTTAATATAAATATTTTTTTCATTTTGACAATTTTTAGTTTAATAACTCTCTTTCTCATCTCATATGTGGGATTAATTTTAAACTAAAATTTTTAGCTGTTGTGAATTCAATTTGTAAAAATTAATTCTATATATGGAATAATCATAATTTTTTATTTCATATAAGAAAAATTAATTTTTTCTATAAAAATTAATGAAAACAGTTAATGAAAATTACCATAATTAAGGTAAAATGTGTTTACTGGGTGGTTAAACATAATGTAAATGTTTTAAAAAGCATCCAAAGCATTATAACACCCATTTATCAAATTTATATCTAACCTAATCCTTCATGGCTCAAATTGTTTCAATAATGTGGACTTTTTATGTAAAAAATTGGTACACATTACTCTCTTCAAAAACAATTCCATGAATCCCACTCACCTCACTTATAAAAGGCCTCCCCCTTCCTTGTTCACTTCACTCCGTAAATCAACATTAGTTTATAAAATTAATGAAAAAATAAATTCAAAACATCTCTATCCCAATTATATAATCCTTATCTATTTTATAAGGCTGATATATCATGACTTTGGTGAAAACTAAAGAGGATTCCTAAAGAATATGTAATGTTCTCAAATGAAATAATTTCTTTTACTTCTTTCTCCACAACCATAACCTATTTTTATACAATTAGGAAATAATAACCTCAATATATTACACATATTTGGATTTTATAATAATAGTTTCAAGACATACAACATTCCCCACGTCCATGAAATGGGTTTTGAAGTCATCATCCATGAGTATTACAAACTAGTCTTCATAAACCAAATGCATTTGGTTTTCCATTTCCTCCCTCTAGGTAAGTTATGATTATAGATATTTATTATATAAATGATATTTAAAATATTATTATACCTATGGTGTCATTATATAATATATAGATTATTTTATTACATTTATTAGGAGACACAATAATGCCGATGGTGTGTACGTCAGACTATTGCCTCACGAAGTGATGTGATTCGTCATTCAAAAATTCATTACATGAATTGTGATAAAGAATAATATTAATGATTTCTTATAAAATAAATGATATAATCATGATATTAATTACATATTAATCATTCATTAATGATAATATATTATTTTATATTCTTAACTTATGGATGATAACATCATTTGTGTACATGCAAACTACCATCATCACGAAGTAATGTGACTTTTTTTCATCAACACATCCCCATAGATTATATATGTGTATATTTAAATAAATACTATGAAATATATGATATTATTATCATTATGGAAATAAAAATTATTACTTAACTCATTTCCATGAGTCTCATTGTAAGAAGAAAACATTACATATGCATATATAAGACCTACAATCTATATGATCATAACATACTTAATTTATAAAAACCACCATTCCTGATTGAATTTAACAATAAATTTTAGGAAATAATATGATTATTTTTTCATTATAACTATCCTTTAGATGTTATAAGTCTATAATAAGTGAATTAAATTGACCTTTCATTTGAAAATATGAATGTGAAACCATGGTTGTTGACACTCAAAACATTGAATATAATGAAATATTATTAATTAAAATGTGATGAGATATTATAAAAGAATTATATATGATATTATAAATATCGATATTTTATTGGTATAAGTTATTATCATTTTTAAAACTATTTACATGATTTGAAATCTCTTTCAAACAAAAGGGAGCACAATGAAAGGGAATTTGTCTCAATTATATTTCATTGAGGAATATGGTAATGCATTGAATATTGTTTCATCTATATGGAGCATATATTTCAAATTTCAAATGTAATATAATTAATACCTAATTATTCATGTTATTTTATATTTCAATTCGAATCATCTCATCAAAGGGGATTTGACTTAAATGATACTGAGGTGTAATGAATTATTTAACCTAATTTATTTTCATAGAGTTATATTATATCTTCATTATAACTATTGTTACAATATTATGTTTAATGAATATTGATTATTTGTGTTGTATTTATAATTTTTATATGTTGATTTACATTTGATACACATTTTCGATTCATTTGTTATTTGTAACATTGAAATTACAATTCCTTTAATGTTTAATTTCATAATATCATTAGAATGAAATTTGTTTATTGATTTATATTGGTTAATGTGTATTGTTTGATAATTTTTTAATAAAGTTTTTCAATTTATTATCATATCATTATTCTTGTTCTTTTCCTTGTAAGTATAATATTTTTAGACTCTTTTTAAAATAAAATATTTTAGAAAATGTTTTAAAGAAAATCGATAAAATTTCTCTCTTTGGTGACGAATCTGTTTTATCTCAAAACCATGTTTTCTAAAATTATTTCAAAAATGTTTATAACCAATTCAAAATGAATTATTTTCAATTTTTTTATTTTTTCCCTTGTTAAATTTTTTAAAAATTAATATTATGATTAATATCTCAATAAGGTATGTTTCTAATCTTTGTAACCATGTATAATGATTATTATTAAAACATGTATGATGTTACAAACTAACATGAATCCCATTTATTTTAAGATTTTTTTATGTTTCTAATATAATTTTATTGAAGATTATTAATGAATATATCAGAAATTATAATTTTTAAAATGTAACTTTCAAATAAAATGAATGTATAAATGATTTTTTTAAACAATTATTTTCAAAAAATAATAGAAATTTCCCTCAAGAATGTTTTTAGAAATATTTTAAGTATATTTATATTCATCAATGAAAACAACCGTTTGTTTTACTTATATTCCACTGAGGATATGTCTTACTAATAATATCATTTTTCATCCTCTAGATGGTCTATAATTATTTTGAATGGGGATTGAATTGAAATTCGTTTCCATTATTCATTTTCTAGTCATTTCCATTGCCTAATATTATTAAATTAAATACGATCATTGAACATTAAATTTTCAGTAATTATCCAAATCATGTATAATGTTTCTGATTATTTCCTAAATTCTTTACTACTTTTACATATGGTTTATATTCTTATATTTATTTGATTTACATTTGAAGTATTAATAAATATGTATCCTTTACTCAAAACAATTATTTAATGATAAGGTAGATTTTTTAAATTAAAATAATTATTCAATAGATGAAAAACTATTTGGACATCCAGTACACAGGTTAGAGACTAGTTAATAAAATACAATGGATGCAATTGTAGTCTTGTGTGATGGTATCATTTGGACAAAAACCCAATGTGTTTGTATCCACTTTTTTTCTGACCAATCATTTGAATTTTCATAACAGATATATATTTTTAACCAAATTGTGAAAAGACTAGATAGTAAAGGTATCATATACCTAGGAATCATATAATCTAATAATTAAGCATATCCTTTATTGGGAATTCAGTTATTATTATTATCCTTGAGATATTCACTATGAAAAATATATTGATGAATATCATTCTATGTTTATTCATTAAATGCCTTGTTTTTAGTCATTTTAATTTCTATATAGATTCTACCATATATTAGAATTATATTAATGTTATTTAAATGAAATTTGAGTTAGTTATTCACCTTCTACATATTTATTCCTCTTTATCTTGTTATTGTTGTCAATATATTTAAATAGTTTTTTTTGTTAAATACCATGACATATTGATTCTTCCATTTCATATTGTGATAGTCAATGAATTTTAATGGAATGTATTTTCAGTTATTTAACATCCCAAATTTATTATTCTTATGAATTTAGCATTACTTATAATACATGTAACCCTTGCTAATAATTTTTTCCCACCCTCACTTTTTTCTATTCCCCATGAGTTCGTAATGTCTACTATGATTTATATAAGAGGTTATTCTAGCTGAAATAATGATATTTTTGAAAAAAAGATGTTTTTAATTTGGGTATTTAAAGTAAATTATTGACTCAAGTATGTATCTTGTTTACCAAGAATACTAAACAATTTATTCCTCTAGGATGTGATTACTTTTATCATAAGTTAATTTAATTGTAGTAAGAATTAGATTGGGCCAACCGGAGATTTGGTATCTATAGAGAGCGAATGAAAACATCATCATCTAATTCCCAAACTCTTAATTGAAAATCATGTACATCAGTATCAGAATACATCATTTCTATCAATCCCAAAAAATTACTCAATAATCATGAACACTAAATGAAGAGATCATTATCTTCATTGAAACCTATAACAAAAAAATAAGACATTTTTAATGCTTGTTTCCAAAATTTTTAGGTGTACCATGACCATGGGGTTGATTTACTATTCCCCCTTTAGGTTTTATCCATGTGTTTTCTTGGGTTTCCTTATCTATGGATTTTTATGCATCCTCATTTGTTTTATGCTGGTTAAAAATAACAATAGTTTTTGTTCTAATATATTCCATCTTAGGTGTTTCCCATGTGTTTAATGTTTTAATGGTGTTTCTAGCATCACCCCTGACATTAGTGGCTTATTGTACATCCCAAATCTCATGTTCTATTGTGTCTTCTATAGATACTTCGATTTATAATATTTAATTTAGAACTAAATACACGAAATATCTAAATTAATATTTATTAATAGGTTGTAGATCATAATATTTCCTATAATTATCATTTTCACTTTAAATAACCATGATGTTTTATGATGCATTTCTAGTTTCATTACTTTTAATATATAGGTAATATCAACTAGATTTAATAATTCATTCTTATTCATATGTAATTCATACTGGAGTGTACCTAACCCATTACAAAGTTTGATCAACATTAAATTACTAAAGGTGGGGAATGACGGTTTCTTTATTCAACCTTACAACTTTATCTGATATATCTTGAGCCTTATTGTTACTATTTATGTATAATTGTATAAAATAAGAGTTCTAAATTGAGTAAATCTTGGAGAAGAAAAAAATTCTCCAAGTTATCATGTTTTTTGATATCTCAAGGGAATACCCAATAGGATCATATCCAGAGTCAAGGTGGACACTAATTCCATCACATACAAAATAATTTTATCTACAGTATAACCCTTATAAAATGGTAGATTCATAATTAACATTATAATTGTATTAAATATGGTTTTATTTATTACAGTTATGTAAGTAGAATTATTATATATATTTTGAATGAAAAACATTGTTTGTGTAAATATGACATATAAATATATTTATTCTATATTTATAAATTATTATATCGATTCTCCATGCTCAAATTTGTTTAAATTTTTTTAACTAGAAAAACTAAATTTTTCATTGGGAATAATGGAAACCTATTATATATCATGATGTCCCAGAGGCTCAAATCCCCAAAAGATTAAATGGACTAAATTCTGATAATCACAATATATGATCTCTAAAAATAATTCATATAATACATTATTCATTCCACACAATCTCATCACATCAATAGCTTCACCATTTCCTACAATAATTTATTGGGTTCTATGTATATTTATTCACCATTGTTAGGTATCTGTTTCACTGCAACTACCCCCTCAATGGAAACCCTTTTTTCAGACCTTCTTGACCACCACCACAAAAAGTAGACTTATCTAACACCCATGGCATAGAGGCCATGTATCCTGGATGGCATTTGGTTTCCAGAATTCCCTGTAGCAAAAATGATTAATTTTGTGGCCTGATATCACATCTAGGATGAAAAGTAATAGTAATATAGTATACAACAATAGTACACATAAAATAGTAGGTATACAGTACTGCTTACATACCATAGTAAATCTCACTCTCCCTATTTTTAACTTGGGAATCCTATACAATTATTGGTTTAATTAACACTTAGGTATTCTTCTGACTACAAATTATCTTCTTATATAATATATTTATAATTTTTTTTTGATATTTATTTCATACAAAATATATAATTTTATTTATTATTATAAATATTGAACTATATTTTTAATATAATAATTATAAAATTATATTTATATTTTATTTATAATTATAATATATATTATTATATAAATAAAAATGATATAAACATGCATACGGTGGATCCAAAATTCACTGTCCCATTTGTTATATGAAATTTAAAATTGAAATAGAGGAATAAATAGTTTGATATTGTTAAATAATAACTCATCATGATAAAAAAATAGACACACTATGTTTGAGACACTATCCAATGATCTTTTTATGTAAAAAATAAACACATTAAGATCAATTATTTATGTTGTAGTGAGAATTTCATCCACCCTAACCTTAATGGTTCCATCCAAACCTCTTAATGTTTTAAATATAAAAACCATTAGATTGGTACTCATTATCAATCCCAATGGAATAAAAATATTTCTTATCTCACACGTCATCCAATGATGAAATATAGTTAATAGAATTAGAATTTGAAACCATACGCTCCATCATATTTTCATTAGGATAAACACACTTATACTTTTTTTAAGTTACTAGATGTCAACTCATATCATTATTATATTCATGGATAAACACTTAATTTATGAAAAAATAGACCTTATTAATAGCATGGATACATTTATCCTTATCTTATTAGTTGGAGGTAGCATTAACTTCACTCTATGAAATTCACATCTATCTTTGACCCATGAATGAAGTGTAATTTAACTTAGCAACATCATATTTCCTATTAACATTATATGTATCGACCTTCATGATCCTAGTAGAAACAAATTTCCTTTTCATAGTAATATAAGTGGGCAGATAATCCTAGTGTGGATATTCTAGGACACTAATTGTATCATTATTATATATCCAAATTTTATTATTTTTCATGGTATATTCTATTTAGAGGGTGAGTTTCCAATAGATACAAATATAGAATGGATTCTCAAAAAACCCATAGAGTAACCCTTCATTTTTGATGCATTAAATCCTTCCTTAGTATTATGAACAACCATATTTAATTAAAGTGGAACAAGAGTATTTTTATGAGCCTCATATGTAACATTTTATTTTCACCTATATCAAAACATTTAGGTCATTCCAATATTTTAATGATGTATAAATATTGTGAATAGATCACCTTGGCACTACAACATGTATTATTTATGTGACATACATTATATGTCATGCCAATTATTTCCACTAGGGATTATATCATTTTAGTAACTTGTGTAGAAACCACATTTGTACCTGGTTATTTATGAAACATACACAACTCTGTTCACCCCTTTTTCAAATTTAAATTACTCTCACATTCTCATGGAATTTATGGGATCATGATTCATGCTACTAAATGGGGGTTAAAGAACATTATTTCCTTCATAGGATTCCATTTTTATGATGGAAGTAGGAAATTGATCTCACAGCTAATGATTTCTTTACAATCCTGGTTCAGTCAATCTATTTATCAACTCAGTCCTACAAAAAAATAATATTTGAAAAATTAGTTTCACTCATAAACATGGTGTTTGATTCATTTTAGAAATCATTTATATAGTTCTCAAATATGACTTATGCAGACAAAATATACATTTACCATGTGTATATAGACACCGTTTAATTGAACCAGATTAATCAGCTTGATTTTGGTTGTAGTAGTAACAGTACCAAAACATTTTCCTATTATTCAATGCCCTTTTAGTAGAACCCATCCCATATTTATTTCTGAGTTGTTCCAAATAAGCATTCATAGTTGTGGGGGAACCATGCTCACCTTCTTCTTTAACCTGGTTCATTTGGTTCACAATTATTATAACAATATATTCTAGAGACTCATGACGAGATCAAATTTTATTTTCATTAACATCAAATAAATTTTAATCCATAAGACCCTCATTGACTAACCCTGCCTCATACATACATAAATAGTGTGGAAACGTATCTATCATTTGACACAAAACAATCACCTATAACATTTTTCAAGAATATTATCTATGATATTAAATTATATATAGAATATATGAAATTTTTCATATTAAACCAATATATCAATTTTATAATCATAATAATTCAACATTATAATACTTAAAATGGGAGAGAATATCAACCACCTCTAATAGACAATAAAAGATTCCCTAAAATAATATTTATATTTTCATTCATCAGTATTAGTACACACATAGAAGAAGAAATATCCCATATAATTTCAGGGTAATAGGAAAACCAAATCAACTCACTATTTTTTTATTGAAATCTAAGTAATTGAATGATTTATAGTCAATCGATAAAAGGATATATCTCAATCATGTTTTCCAGAAATAATAAGAATTATATTGAAAAAATCCCTATATATTATATTTTATGTTTGAATTAGAGAAATCATTATAAAATTTTCTATTCCCTATGAAATGAATAATAAAAAAATTAAAACCAATAATTCAAGTTTTCATATAATAAGATAAAGGAAATGAAATCTGTCATGTTTCTATTTCGAATAATAATGTGAAATATCTAATTGCTTACATTACTAATCCAATCAAAAATAAAACCGTGTCTACCATTTATAAATGCATTTTATCCATTTATTATGACAATTTATATTGGTTACCTGAGCTCATTTTAATGACCATTGAATTTAATGTACGTATTTATTTGTTCCCAATCTTACTAGATTCCTTTGAAATTTGAGAAAATCTACATAACTCAAGTCATAGGTAATATTGTACTTATAAAGGTTGGAGAATACAATGATCACATTTAAGTCATAATGTCTCTAGGAAACTATTCCATATTAAAATGACAATATTCATTTCAAATAATAAGCTTGTTTAATTTTGGTCCACCAGAAAGAACCATAGGTATAATCCCTATATAATTATCAAATATATTAATATGATGTTCACAAATAGATGTTATAAAATTATTAAATCCATAAATGAATTATGAATTATATTCATGGTCCCAAAAAATGGCACAATTACCCAATAAAAAACTGATTTCAATCCATTTTTACTTTAGGCCCTAAAATAAAAATCATTGTGGTCCATCCTTGTTTAAAGGGAAATTTGTTATTTTTGGACTTTAGATATGGTAATGGTCTTCCCACAGACTCATTTAAGGGTTCCTTTTTGTACAAGTAAAAAAGGGGTATCTTCTTATAATAAAAATGGGATTGAAGACATAAATTTTTTAATATAAATTAGATTATATTTTTTACAATTATTTAAATATAATATCAAATAACGTGTAGGTAATAGGATTGAGGAAACAATCCATATAACTTTATTAAATAAAATTAAAATATGGGAATAATTGTAATTTTAATCCTATTAGACACATTACCCATAAAATTAGAAAGGTGAAAGGGTGGTAAATTATCATTATGAGAAATGGAAAAAATTAGTTTACATTCTAAACACCATACATTGATAAGGCATAAACCGCCATAATCACATCACTGTAAATGTGTTTGATCAAATAATAGAATATTTCCACATATTCCAATCATTCCATCCATTCACTAAAGAGAATCATTTGGACAAGTAAAGATTTAATTTTAACTAGACAAAAAAGTAGAAAGTTTTCACATTCAATCCACTTTTTTTCAAATTAAATGTGTCTAGTGTAATTTATAATATAAACGGCTACCCCAAGTTCATCATAAAATTAACTTCTACTTCAATGGAAATGATGGAATAACTATTTAGTAAAACTTCTAGCTATTGTAATGATATAACCACATCCATCATGTCCATGTAAATCAAGAGCCACACCATCGACACTGACATTGATCCATGAGGGAAGAGGAATGATCCATATATAAAACATTGGGTGAAATAGATTCTATGTAACACCACTAACACCTAATAATTGTATGATAATTGGTCCAACCAGGGTATTTTTCATTCTCCCATTATTAATTTCAAAGGACATCTGGATGTCATCCATGATGTATTAATATATTTTTTTGAGTGAGATATGATCCATTTATTAAGAGGGTGTTTCTATCTATCTCTATGTGATGTAAAATTAAAAAATTAAATGATGTAAACAATTAATTATATTTAGTTCTCAGTAAAAAGGTGAATATATAATCCATTTGTAGTGATACGTTTTCATGTAGGAGTATATTTATTTGGAATAACATATCACCCGATATTATTAACGTCATATAAAAGAGACACTCAATGAATTGATGCATAATATACTCCCAACATTTGATTCATATCAAGGAGTAGGAATGGGATTTATAGACAACTAGTTGAGGAAAGAATTATTTTGGTAAACCATTAAGACACAATGTCCATATGTGAAAATATTTTGACCATATAATAATATCACGTGTGATGAGTTTGATCTATCACTATTGGATTTATCTAGCTTCACGTGAGTAGAGGTAGTTATTCTTTTGGATGTGAATTCCAAGACTAGATTCTTTTTGAACGGCTTAATCCACTTTCAAACAATCGAAGGAACAAAATGATTATTTAATATCATAGGGTAGGATGTGACTTACCTAATTAAAAAAAGTAGTCCGAATAAAATATTGATATTCATAGTTGACTAGATGGGGACTAGAATGACACTATAATTAGTATTGTGATCCATGTCAGGATCAAAAAAATAGCATTGGTGTTATAGAGGGAATCGCATGGGAATTCATTATAATTTCATTATACTCCTCTATAATGATAGGCCATGTAGATAATACCAGAAAGAAACAATTTACTCTATAGAGCCCATCAACATTCCATTATGAGATATTATCATAATAGGTTTGCTGGGATGTTATCATGTTCCAAGTGTAACATTCCATAATATATTTATTGTATATTAGAAGATTTTTAATTCCAACGCAACCCATGTCAGTTGGCGATGCACATATATTCTATGAAACCATAATTTTAATCTTTTCATGGATACTTCCTGAGTAAAAAAGTATTTTCATCTTTGAGTTCAATAGAATAAGAGAATTCCTAGTCTATTTGTAAACCTAAAAGTAATAAACAAACACTGATGAAGTAATAGTTATAACATGCAGATTTGATATTATTTATATAAAAACCATACTTGTTTTCCACTTTAATACATGATTTATTACAAAATATTACACTTAATATATCCTGGAAAATCATGAAGTTTATTATCATCAAGATTTACCTACTATACATAACAATTTAAAAACCAGATATACTTTAGCTTTGTTGAAAACATCATTAACTTGATCATAATAGTTGATATCTTTTAAAATTATATGGCATATCATGGGTATATACATAATAAATGGGTGTTCTATAAAGTCTATTAAGGGAATAAAAATGTAATTTCATGAAGAAATTAATATATGTTATACAATAGGATTATGAATTGTTCATAAAAGGAATAAGATTCATAAAAATGAATGATAAGACAAAATATAGGATGTCATCATAAAGGAAACATTTGAACTAGGGAGAAAACATAAAACATAGAATCATAGACATAGGTCAAGGATAAATTCCATGAAATCATGATCTAAGAATCCCCATTAATGAATCAAGTTCACTCCTTATCCCATCATGGAATAGCAGGATAAAAAACATTACCCAATTCAATTGAGAATTATATAATTCATTGCACACCCTTCACATTCATTTCATTCTCATTCTTAGGGGTTCCACATATATCATAAAACATGAAATCATTTATCATAAAAATTTATTTCAGGATCATTGAGTTTGTAATAACTATATGTATGTACCCAATAAACATGTATAAGTTGACAAAGATGAACACCCTTGATGAGAAATGGATATGGGTATTTACTACACAATTGGTTGTCTTGGAAAATCATGCTGGAATTAATGAAACTTAATAACATCGTATAAAAATTCATAAAACAGGTTGATGAGATATTAAAAGGTATATCACAATTTTTAAATAAATTAGTAAGTAATATGGATATTAAAATACTTTTCCCAATATTTGGAATTGGGAATAGAAGGAATAATATAATACAGAAACTTTAATAATGAAGAGATGAAAACGATCCCATACTTGAGTATGTGACCCCAAATTAATTGCAGAATATAATTGTGAGTTTGGAAGAACCCAAAGAGTACACTTGAGAGGGTATGGAAGAGTAAATATGTGCTCAAATGATTTATAGTGATGCTAAATGGGAGAATGGGTGAGTTTATATAAAAATTCAGTGTGGATCTCCTTATTTTTTCCCAAATATATGATTTAGACTCCCTATAAAAATAATAAAAAAACCAAAAACCATCACACGGGTTTTTCCAAAGGTGTCTACCAAATGTGTGTGGATTTATTTATTTTATATGTATAATGGTATACCTTAATAAAATAATACCATTGTTTATGTGGAGATGAGACATAATCTTTAAAAAGTAATTTTAAAACATTAAAATATATTAATGGGTTTTTAGGATACATGATGGTGTTATTATATAAAAAATAAAGATTATTTAATAATATTTTAATTTAAAAAATATATTTGTTCATGGATCACATTTATAGTATTTATTACATCACTTTTCAGTCATTATGATGTCATAATACATAGTATATCTCTAAGAAATTTAATTTTAAACAAAAACATTGACTGTCGTTAAAATATTTGAATAATAAACCCTTGGATAATTGTGATGTCGTAATTAAAAAAATAATATTCAATTTTTCTATATAATTAAATAAATGTATTACATTATCTATTCAAATAAAAATTGACATTTATTGAGAAATAATGGTTTTTTGACATTAACAATATTTGATCCCATATAAAAATTACATTTGACATCCTAAAAATTATATGACAATTTATATTTTTATTTTTTTAATATTTATATTTTATAGAAATATTATTTATTTCAAAAATAAATTATTTCATCAAAATATACACCTTATTTGAATTTAATATTACACAGAAAAATTAATTTCATTTAATTGTTTTAAACTAAAAATAATATATAAAGTATGAATAATAGGAAGGAAATATATCCATTATTATATAAAATTAAATTAAATACTCATATATCTAGGGTGTTGATATGTATCCAATTAAAACAAAAGAAATATCCCTAAGTGTAAGGTGCCCAACAATGAGACTTTTGTGGGGTGGTTCAACATACATAGTTTTGGTCATGATATTAACAATCTTGAACTTCTCACAATGATGATTTTACTCATGCTTATGTTGTTGGATCTCATATTGGTCATCATCAAGTCCAATGACCAGTGATGTGATCTCCCTTAGAAGAATGGATCAATTCACTTCATAGGGTTCCATCCTACTGGTTGTGGCCAACACATCCTTTGTCTGTGTTCATTGGAGGTTTCAAAACCCTATATTTATACTCATAATGTGATCACTATTCACCAACTATATTATCAATTTTAATGATTATTAAAGGTCATTAAAATATTATATAAATTATATATCCAATGGATGGTATATTTTTATTTAACCATATTACATAATAAGACATTTAATAACATCCAAATAAAAATTCTATTTATAATAGTTCGTGATGTTATAGAATTCCCCCATTAATAAATTTCTCCCTTGAAATTTTCATTTCCTACAGTAAAAAAAATTAGGTAAAATAGGTTATATCTTCTCCTCTAGTTCCTACACCACTTCTTGAGACATTTGACGTCTCCATAGAACTTTAAAAAGATTCATAGTATTCTATTGTAGAACTTTTTATCTACAATCAATGATTTTCATTAAATTCTCATCCTAAAAAAATCATTCTCCTATGGTACCATGTCTAGATATAGTACATGTGTGGGGTATGGTATGTAATTTATCAAGAGGGAGACATGGAATACAACATGTACATGTGAGAGGAAAGGGTGAGTTCTAGTTGGTAATACACCTCTCCAATGGGAGCATGGATCTCGAAATGGTCGATGTGTCTTGGACTATGATTTACCTTCTTCTAAAATATCATAACATTCATTAATGGAGGTATGTGGACGAATAACATGTCCCTAACATCAAACTCTAGGTCCTGCCTATGATTAATAGTATAAGTTTTTTTTACTCTAATAAGTTTGGATATGCTGCTGAATGGTGTTAATGTTTTCCACAATCTCGATGACCTTTTTAGGACCTAGCAGTTTATGATCCCCAACTTCATCTCATCATTAAGGTGTTCTATAACTCTTCCCATAATGGGATTAATATATATCAATTAGAAATTTTGAGTAGAAATTGTTATTTTATGAGAACTCGACCAGAGAGAGTTGTTGATTCCATGATCCTTTGAAGTCAATTGAGAATTCCCTCAACACTACCACAATTTTCTAGATAGTCCACTAAGAAAGGACACTAGTTTGGGGATGATAATATATTATGAAGTTCAAATCAGTTTTTAGAGCATGCTATAGAATTTTCCAAAACATGGAGTTGAATCATGGATCTTGATCAGATACAATCGATAGTTTTACTCCTTACCACCTCACAACTACTCAAATTTCTATCCATTCAAGTTGATCCAACGAGAATTCCTCTCAAATCACAATTAAATGTGTGGAATTTGTAATATGATCCTCCATAACAAAGATAACATTATTCTTGTCTTGACATTTTCATAATAATAGTGAAAACGTCCATGGTTATGTTTTCCCATTTCCATATTGGTATGGATTATGGTTGCATCATATCCCTAAACTTATGCCTTTTATAATTCATTGGCTAACATACATGTTACATTGATGTATATTTAAGAATATCCTTCTTCATATTATCCCACAAATAGTGTTCTTGGAGATCTCGATACATCTTCATGCTTCCTGTGCAGATAGATATGGTCGAGCTATATGCATCATCCATAAGATCCTTCTTCAATGCAGTATTTGATGGTGCTCGTAGTCTTGTCCCAAATCACAGAAAACGTTAATTAACATTGATCACTGAATATATCCCCTTCCTTATAAATTTCATATCTTTTTAAATTCCCACATTATTTCTCTACAACCCATTTATCTTTTCAATAAAGTATTATTGATCAATCATTTGTGAAAGGATTAACAATATTCATTCCTTTACAATTCCCATGTCCATTCATTCGAAATCTATGAATATAATATCCTTTTCAGTTCACATCATTGATTAAATTTTAGGATCCATTCTATATAGGGAATAGAAAAATTTAATCTCTTTCACAGGATGGTAGTGGACCCATTATTCATAATCCATGGTTATCTCTAATCGTAATCATTGGGAATATTAACCTCTTTCTGTGTGAATTTATACTTGAGGATTTTGTGATCTGTATATATTTCACAATTCTAACAAAAGAGATAATACCAATACAAATTTAAATTGAACATAACTACATCAAAATATATATTATTAATTTTATTATTCTATTTGTCAAATTTTAACAATAATGAAGCCTAGGATATTGAATTTTTCATTGTTCACTCACACATAGAACAATCCCTTTATTTGAAGCATCATGAAACACTATGAAAAGATATCCACGTGTAGGTATTATGATAATATATGGAGTGATAATACAACTTATTATATCCTTTAATATCTCTTTACATTAATCATTCTTAGAAAAAATTACTCCCTTTCATGATAACTTGGATAATGGGTTTGACCATTGCATGAGATTTCTCACAAATTGATGATAATACCCTGAAAATCCAAGGAAAATACAGATATTTGTCATATATGTTGGCCCCATCCATCCTTAAATTTTTTCTATCTTTCTTTGGTACACATATATACCATTTCATGTGATTATATTACCCATGAATAATACATCCATTACAAAGAACTCAATTTTAATATACATGGAATAAATAGTATCCTTTTACAAAAAAAAAACATCATTGTGCTCGTATACTCATCATGTTACTCATTAGTTGTTTAGTGTCTTTTAATATTATTTATAAATACTACCAGATATTTTTCAAGTTAATCCCTAAATATTCTATTCATCATGTCCATGAATACTTTAGTACAATTTGTGAGTCCTGATGCAATTATTATCAACTCATAGTGCATGTACATTGTATGAAATGTAGTCTTGGATATATCCTATTTCATCACCCTAACATGGTTGTATAATGTTAATAAATACTCATTTTATAACTAATGTCCTCCACGTAGCTGATTGATGAAGTCATTTATCCATTGAAGATGATAGTTAGTCCTTATCGTGATATTGTTGAGCTCACCATAATCAATGGAAAGGTGTATTGACCCATGATTCTCCATGATAGATAGGACTGGTGCACCAAATGGTGAAGCACATGGGTGTATGAAACCTTTATACATATTCTCCTCTAGTTTTTTCATTAGCTCCCCATATTACCAAATAGCCATTTTATACCGAATAATTTATTATGGATGTTCCCAAGGTATAATATCGATTGAAAATTCAACATCTCATTAAGGAAGAAAATCAAGAAATTCCACGAAAAACACATGAACATATTCACTCACAATGGGAATGTCTCCACGGATGATTATTTATATAGATTAAATCAATAGACATATATATTATTACCTATATAGAGACAATACCCCTTTTAGATAATTTGGTCATAAGAAATATTCATCCCCTCCTTAAACATCTATTGAATCATGGGTAATTCTGAATATAGAGAGTGATTTCCTATTCAAGGATATTTATATAGTATCTTGAGAGGTAAATTCAATTCAAGACATAAATTTCATCAAATTCCACCAAAGTGTGTATGAAATGTTTTTTGGGATGTTAAAATCATAAATTATAATAGAGTAAGAGTTATATACTTGAAATACAATAGAACCCATTTTCCATTTTCAATAACATCCCAACATCCATTCATTATAGTGGTTTTTGAATATTTCTAATAAACATTTGTGACATGAATGAATGTGAAGAACTAGAATAAAAAATAAGGATACCATTTTTTGAATGAAAAAACTATTCTCCCCATCACCACTTAATTTTTAGGATCCAATTGAGCGATTGTGATGGTAAAATCTCCCCCTTTATTCCATAGAAGGTTTTTGTTCTCTCTGAAAACCCATGACATAGTGCATTGATTGAAAAGATCCTTCGTTCCCTGCATGAATAAAGAAATTGAGGGTTGATAGTATAATCCCTCTCCTTCAATAGAAAATTGTGTTTCTCCTATCAAAATTTTTTATCTAGGTGTCCTTCTATCTAGCCCCTAAATAATATCCCCTTACCCCTTAGGAAAGTATCATGGTTCTTTTTTCCTCTCCTCTGACAATTGAGATGTTGAAATTTATTAGCACCATTCGATTTCTCCATTGGAAATCCATAATTAAAATCTAATTTCCATTTTTTATACCTATGAAACCATTGAGATTATCTCTTTTCCATTTCAACATTGAGGTCATATTAGAAAATTTTATCACATCTATCAATGTCAAGGATCACAATTGATTTTCATATTCTGGGTTTTATCCCACCAAAGAAGCAGTGATCCTTTCATTTGGGGGTAACGTGATTACCGAAGGTGTATCTTGCAGGACTTGTGATGTTTTCCTAATTCAACCTATTAGATTCATCGTCTTTTTTCATTAAGCCATGTTAATATCATTTCCTTTTAATATAGAGTGTTCATGGAAAATATTTATGAAAAAACATTTTTCATACTTCATTCCACACCATAGAATCAATCTCATCCATAATAATCATATTATTTATCAATTATCACCACTAATATACTTACCCCACTATACGAAGAAAATACATTTCAACATTTTCATACTTAGAAAAATAAAGGATACATAATATTTTATCAATGGGGTTGAACCATTTTTCTACGATTGAGGGATCTGATGATCCATTAAAAATCAAAGGACATTGTCATATAAATCTCTTAATTAAAGCTAGATCTTTCTTAAGGGAATTAGGTAGCTCTTGATGATTCACGTTTCTATTAAGTTAATAAGTCATCCAAGAATGTATCGTTAGGGAATTCCAAATTCCTACTTTAATCGGGTTGGGCATCTAATTGGGGTAGTCATCGCATTGCCTGTCTCATTGCCTATTTACATGATTCCTACTACTTATGACCATTATCTAGAATAAAAAGAAAATTATTGGTGAGTATTTTTACACTATTAAAATCATAAGCAGGAATATAATGACATTAAATAGAAAACATATTAATTATATTTTCATCATAACTAGTGAATTTATATTCTTCAATCTATCTTATCCATGAACTATTTCCTAAAATTTATTCTTATGGGAATTTTTTTGTTCCATAAATATCTTTTCTAATGGGCCTTTAAATTTACCAAAGAATATCCCAATGGTGTGTCAACCCATGTGTGTATTAAGGTCCATTTTTGTGTATAAGGTTACACTGAGTTAGGCCTGACACACCTTGTCAAAGATGTTACCATTATATACATTTGTTCCAGAATAACATCTACATGTATTATCTAGACAGGGTTGTATTTTCCCGATTAAAAAATTACACTATAATTACAAAAAAATAGGATGTTTCTTATACATAGTCTTGTCCTTATGTATTTTGCTATAGTTTTCTGATAATAATTCCAAAAATAACTAATCATTTTATTTGATACAAAAAATAACAACCCAACTCATTGTATCAGATTACTAAATGATTTATTACATTAGATTGAACATAATACAACCCCAAAGATAAAAAAGAATCATTTAATTTGGAATTCGGTACATTACATAACAACATAAAATATGAAATACTTTAACTTTATTGAAAACATCCCAAATATAATCACAACATTCCATGGACTTTTAAAGTTTACTAGATAACCTGGGGACATACATGTGGAATGGCTGAGCTATAAATCCAACTAAGGTAATAAACATGGATTATTATGAAAAAGGAAATAAATGTTAGAAAATATGTATATCTATGGGGAATAAAAGGAATGGTAATCATAAAAATGAATGATAAAAATGATATAGCATGATTACATAAATGAAACATGGGAAATGTGGAAACAACTATTAAGAATGAATCATTATCATATGTCAAGCATAGATTCCAAGAATTCGGGACAGAAAAAGTCCCATAAAGGGATTAGGTTCACTCCCAATCCCTACACAATTCCTATGAGACTAAAAATTTCCCAATTCATTGAAGTGATATAGAATTTTGGTCTCCCCCGTCACATTCATTTAATATTCATTCTTATGTGTTTCACATAGATCATAAAACAAGGAAACATTTATCATCACATTTTCTTCAACAAGAATAGAGTTTCAAAAAAATACATATAATTCTATAATAAATGTGTATCATTATATAATGTTGAAAACCCATGACGAAAAATGGGTACGTTTATTTACTACACAATTCCATGGTATAAACAATCATGGTGGAATTTTGGAATCACAACGACATCATTTAAAAAGTCAAGAAACATGCTAATGAGAGAAAAATGAATATCTCATAATTTAGACATAATATAGGAAGTAATGGGAGTATGGAATGAAAATCATAATTTTATGAATTTGGAATATAATTCATAAGATAATAATGAAACATTATTAAAACAGAGAATGAAAGAATCCCTTACTTGAGTGTTGGACATCAAATTCTTGAGAGGAGCATCTTAAGAGTACGAGGGAACCTTGGTTGGACTATAGAGATTAGAAGGATGATTAAGGACTTTCTCCAAGGATTTTTGGTGAACATAAACGGTATTTTGGGTTGGTTTATATAGGAAATGAGTGGTGACTTCATTAATATTTCCCAAACATATGTTTTCGACTCTATATAATTAAATAACAAAAAACTAAAAACATCCCATGGTTTTTCCCCATGGACTCTTCCAATTTGGAGTGGATTTTATTATTTAATATGGCCAAGGGAAGAACATAAAAAATCATAATACCCTTTCCCTTGTAGAGGTGATTCATACTCATAATGAAATTATTTTAAAAGCATAAGGGTTTTGGAGTATTCTCAATGGCATTGTTAAATTAAACAACAAAATATAAAATCAGATTATTTTAAAAGGAAATGATTTATTTTTTCATGGATTGTATTTATAATTTTTATTACATCACTATTGGGTAATTATTATTTCATAATATATTATTTATATTTATGATGTATTTAATTTTTACCCAAAAATTAGAATCTCTTAGAAAATATTGTAAAATACATAGTTAGATAATTTTGACAGCCTGATTCTAAAAATAATATTAATATTAACTAAATAATTGAGTAAATATGTATATTTTCTCTTTTTAAATAAAAATTGATATTCTTTTAGAAATGAAAGGGTTTTTTGACAATGACATTTTTTAATCCCTTATAAAAATCACACTTGACATCTTAAAAATTAAATGATCATTTATATTTAATAAAAAATATTTCACAAACTTATTCTATTTATAAATTATATAGTTAAAAACTCCCTTAAATCATTAAAATAAATAATTTAATGGAATTTTAATTTAACTGAAATATAATATTTCTGTTTTCTTATGTTGAGGTAAAAAAATTTATAATTTCATAATAATATATTCAAAATATATCCATTATTAAATTAAAATATAATGTACATACTCATATAGTGATGTACTTAATGCATATCTCTTTAATAAAATAGTAAATGACATAAGGGTAAGGTGTGAGATAATGATACTTTCCTGGGGTGGTTCGGCACACATGGTTTAGGCCATGATCTCAATGAGATTTAAATTTTTCCATAAATGATTTCATTAATATATATATTGTTGGAACCCATATTAGTATTGGTCAAGGGAAAATTCCAGTAATGTTATCCCCTTGGAAGCTTTAATAAATAGGATTCATAGGTTATGATCCTTCTTGTTGTGGCCATTATTTCCTTTGTTTGTGTAAATTGGATTTATTGAAACCCTATATTAATAATCAAAATTTTATAATTGTTCAATGACAATGTTATCAATGGTAAAAAATTATAAAATTAATTTAAATTTGATAGGAAATATAAAAAAAGTGTATGTTTTTTCTATAACCATATTATACAATAAGACATTTAATAAAATCCCATGTGAAATTTTATTTATAACATTTTGGGTTGTTACACTTTAGAAAATGATTTTCCCATTCATATTGGGAGATGAGGGGTGATTTTATTGAAAATTAAATTTAAATAAGAGAGATAATTTATAAAAATTAATAATGTTATAACCAAGTAGGTGGAAGGTAATTACCCTTTATAAACTAGAAAAAAAATTATAATTTTTTCTTTAATAATTTAATAACATATTTTCTTGAAGATAATAACATATTCATTCCATGAGGTTACATTCCTATAGACTAGATCATAATGATAGAGAATAGCCTTGATGGAATTAAGTGAAGCATTATCATCCTCACTAAAAAGTAAAATATCATCAGAATAAAAAAATGTTGGTGGGAACACTAAGGTTTCTTTCACTCAAAATTGGGTAAATAATTTTCCCTTCAACAACATAAAGGATTTATATACTAAGATAACTTTCAACAAGACCAAAATAAAGTCCAGAATGAGGGTCCCCTTTATAGAAACCCCTTATTAATGAGAAAACCGCTTGGTAGAATCATTAATAGAATCCATCAGTAATGAGATTAGTATAAATGATTCTGTAAAACTAAAGAAATTATTAACAAAGCAATATGTATTAAGGGACTTTATAATTAAACTCCATCACATTATGTCAGAATATTTTACTATGTCCAGTTTAAGAGAAATATTTCCATTATTATATAGATTTAGGAGAATATTTATATCATCAAAGGTTATTAATTGGTGGTCCTGAATTTTACTCTCAGGGATCAATCAAAATTGATTCTTTAATGAAATACCATTAGCCATGTGGAAAGCCTATCCATAAGGATATTCCCCACAATATTTGGTAGACTGTTTCTAATAATAATGGATTTATAGTCATAAACATCCCTATAATTATCATCCTTTAGGATGTTTAAATTAAATTGAACATTGAGTCTAGTTGTATGGTGCCCTATAATAATGATTTATTAGATAGAATGAACATCCTATAAGGGAAATATATCTCAAATATGAATAAAATATTTGTTGGTAAAACTATATTTCCCAGTAGGTCTGTCCAAACTGAGAGAGAAGTTTTAGTCATAGAACTAATAATTCAAAGTAGTGGCTGTGATATAGATATTTTCCTTACTACTTAGAGAATAAAATAACAGCATTAGGTAAAAGAGAGACCAGAGGATAAAATTAATATTCATTAAATTGAACTTTGATGTAGTAGGAAAAACATCATTTATTATGATCTCATAAATAAGGATATCAATATTGTTGCTAATATATGCGATACTTTATTGAATTTTATTTTAGTATAAAAATTTGGAAAAAGAACGGGATTTTTTCCTTATTTAATCCCTTTAAGACTAAGTAGTTCCATTCAAATGTTATGTCAATTTTTTTATCATAGAATCAAAAATATGGACCCCTTGGATTTATTACACAGATGAGTAATATTTCATAGAATTTAAATACTATCACTCAAGAAGTTTTCTCTCATAATCATAGATTTCTAGGTTGATATTGTTCATATCGTCATTTCTAAAATCTATAACTGCATATTTATTCTTCTAATGTTTTTTGGGAAGTCTCTACAAAATATTCCAATACACATTTGATAAACAATCGTCTTCAATAAGCATCATGTATTCATCATTATAAATACAATAATTATGCAACATGAATGTTGTGGGTAATTTCCTACCATCTCTAGTCATAGAGATAATGGTAGGATTATGATTAGAATGTAGCCCTGGTTGGACCAGCAATGGATGGGGGGAGAATAAATTCCATTGTGGGGAGAGATAAAGTCCATATCAATTTTTTTATCCTATATTCTATTAATTGTGTTCCATGAAATGGTAGAATTAGTTCTATATTATATAAATTTATATAATATTTAATGTTCAAAAAATCTTTTAAAATCTATAGAAGCCACTATAATATTATTGGGGCCAATTTTCACCTCAGTACTGATGATACAATTAATGAATTTAAGTAGAATAAATTTTTACCTAATAAGATTAGATAAAATATAGAGATCCCTATAGAATACAATTTGTTTAATATTTAAATTTAAATAATTATTGAGTTATATGAAAAAAAATGAGTTTCTAGTGTCCAGCATAATAGAAATATGTTGTTTTTTCATCTATAAGATGGAGGATCGTACATATTTCCATTTTTGTGAACACATTGTTTCAACCAGTGTTGTTTTGATGCTATCTGCCATATATTCCAAATAAATCATCAACATTTATAGGATTTTAAAATTATCCTTTTATAAAACTGGTTCAACATAGCAATAAGGGTTAGTTTTTTTTTGAGTTATGAATTTCCTAAGGGTAGTTACCGTGTCATAATTTTTAATCCATTGTGATTTCTATAAAAGATATTTCATTTGGATGTTAATACACCTCTCCTTTTATAAAATTATTATTTTACCCCTTTGAAGATTAATTGTTTTGTATTTTTTCTCATTTTAATTTTGTTTAGGGCCCACCACTACACTATTTAAGGATTCAAGAGGCCAAGAATCCTCGTCATCTATATTGAAGACCTCAGATTGTATGATTTCTACTTCACCATTCCATCACTGACCATTCAATGGGGAATCCTATTTCTATAATCAAGATATCCATGAAATGTATAATAATATTTATTCTTTCTAGAATCATTATGAGAGGGTAATTGAATAAAAGGTGATTATTCTCCCTCATGAGAAGATTACAGAGTGAAGGAGATCCTACCCGATGTTTGTGCACTAGGGGCATTTACCGAGTTGGCACCCATAATAGCTCTGTGGGTCCATGATTTAGGACACCAGTACCCTCCTTCATAAAAGATGCATCCTCATAGATATCTTGTGGATTAGAGGCACATATCACAATACATAACAGGAACATCCAAGTGGTTTTTTCCTGTGGGGGATAGAAAGAACCTTTGTGGACACATGGTGGGAGAGTGACCATGGGATGGAGACACCCCACATAAATTTATGGGTTCACCATGATCCTCACAATCATGGGTGATGTCGAACACAAGACCATCAACCTTGAAGAATCATGGGTTGGAGGAAACCTACAATTTAAATGTTTTTTTGTGTCTTCAGGGATTTTTTACTCTTTAACATTTCTAAAGTGATCAGGATCCCTATCTACAGTGTCAATGGGATCACATGGAAAGAGTCAGTAATTCTAGGAATAATATGATGATTCCATTCATCATTTCTTTGTGATTTGAGCTTCGTACAATTGGAACTATAGTAACGCTTGATATTGATGAAACCATAGCAAACCCCAGTTCTCCTGCATTCACTTGCAACATATCCAATGAAGATTCAATAAACAAATAAATTAAAGTTTATTTCATATTATATATTAAAAATATGAATTCCATTTATGTTTCTTGGATAACCTCGTCGATCATGGCGGTCAAGAGATCTACCTCTATCGTAATGAGTGGTTATTGAGTATCTTTTGATATGACATCATTAACCTATATTTTAATGAGGGTGCCTTCCAAAGAGAAAATATTCCAAATAATTCCCATGAATTATTACAACCAATTAACTCCCTAAAATAATATCAAGCCACATGAATGGGTATTACTAACATTAAAAGGGTCAAAGATGATTTCTCATTCTTATATCATGTGTGTTCCAAGTTTGAGATATAATGTTTCATAATCCCACACCTTCACAATTATATCATCATAGGAAAAGATGATGCGATAAAAGCCACACCCCAACCCAATCATCATTTAGTTTGTGGTTCATCTTATTTATGTGATATACTTGATTAGGTCTAATAGATTCCATGGATCCTCTGATATTAGAAGGTTGAGATTATATATAGTGAGTAATTTTCATAATCCTCATCATTCCATAATCACCTCAGGGATGGAATCAACATATTCCATCGACCGCAATCAGAGGATCCTCCGAGGGGTAAAATATGAATTTAAACTATTTTAATGAATATTTGGAATCATATATGAAATAACCTTCTTGAATAGATTTACAATCCCATATTTTTCATTGGAAAAATAATTGGATGTCTTCATTTTTACCAATGATGTGTTTTTACTTCCATAAAGATTCATAATGAATAAATGGATATCCAAATATCTATGGTTGTGATTCTAGTTTCCTTCTTAAAGAAAATGCATTTTGTGTGTCTTTATATTATATAAATATAATTGTATTATATTTTTAAATTATTTTTAATATAATTATTACATGATTATATTTATTATTATAATATTGTACACCAACATTGATTATATAATTATTGAATAATTATATTTATTATTATAATAATTATAAAATTATATTTAATATATTTGTGTCATATAATTATATTTATTATATTATTTTTATATAATTGTATTTATTATACAATTATTATATAATAATAATAATTATTTATTATTATAATAAATATGATTATTTTAATAATTATAATTAATATTATTAAATTTAATGAAATAATTTAATTGTAATGACATTTATATTATAGATATATATATATTAGAAACGTACATGTTTGTCAGTTTGTATTATATAAATATTTTTAATTAAGTAATAATATTATTATTATATAATTTGTATAATAATAATAAACCAATTATGAATCGTTTCTAAAAACTATATTTTATTCGAATTTATTATTTGATATAAATTTATTTATATAAATATAATTATATTTGATATAAATGTAAATAATATTATATATATATATATTAATATTAATTATTGGTGTGTCCATATATTTTCTATAAAAATATTATTATATTATATCAGAAAATTAATGACAATAATAATCATAATAATACTATTATTGTTATATTTAAATATGTTGATCATACCAATCTCACAGTTGTGGAGAATAAATGTCTATCGTGATAGTTACTCTTGATTTTATGTTTTTGATTGATTGATTGATCACCATTTAAAAGGAATTTATAGTGGAATGAATTTCACACCTTATATATGTGGGTTTTTTCATGAGGCCCTTCCCAACTCATATCCCTTCAGATCCATGAAGGAAGGGAAACATAACCCCCTATATCCAACCTTTAGTATGCAATGGGTTAGAAACCAACACCAAGGGTATAAAATATATATAAATTGAGGGACATAACCACAATATGTAAATTTATGGAAAATATGAAATATTAAATCCTACAATCAATTCCAATGAATAACTATATATACAATCCCAATACAGGTAATGTCATTCAATACTAAAACCAATGAATAATCCCAAATTAATGCATTTGTAGAGACTAAAGACCATGAAAATTCATGAACAACCACTCGAAGATAGTAATGATTATCTTAGTTACCAACCAGATCCTATGGACCTAAAATATAAAATATTTATATATGGGTGATAAAAAGAGTCTACTCATTGGGATCCTTCACAAAACCTCATAAGAAAACTCTAAATTAAACACACTAAATCACCATGAATAGAAAATAAATCAAACCCTTTACCTGAATAATGTAATCAATGTCCCAGCCTCAATACGTCTATCTCACCAAATTCATCACTATAATAATTACCATAATATCAAAATTATGTACATAAAAAAGGTACCCTAAATTATCTTCAAAACTATTTTATCACTCTCACACCCTAATGATAGACATATTGTTCTCATATTCCTTTTATATATAATGTCACCTTTTATGTGAGTAGAAAATTAACCCTACCTACCTCAGCCTCATAAAAGGGAAAATATAATTTTGGTATCAATATATATATATCCAGGTCATCACCCAATCTAGTATCTGAAGCAACTCAACAAAACCTCATGATAAACACATCCTATAACAAATTAGATGCCTGAAATCCCCTGTAGAATTTGTATCAGGATCAATTCATAATGTCACTATATACACAACATGTACACATTTTAGTGACTATATTCCCGACAATTAGATATATGTGTGTGCAATAACACTAATCCACTACAGCCAACACATAAGTGTGTAAAAAAACTGAGATCCATCCCAATGTTTATAAGAACAGATCATATAAAATAAGTAGTAAATCCCATATATTCTTATATATTATACCACATATAAAAGGAGAGTGAGTGAGGGGATAACTAATACATTTATTCCCCATATGATATTTTATTGAATAAAACACGTAGACCACAACACATTTGTTCAAGTATTGTCTTCTTGACATGGCTAGTGAAGCGTATGAAATTATCATACATAAGGAATAGTATATCACATAAGGAAACTAAGGGTAACTACATATATACTGACTAAAAATGATATATCATTCCACACGATAGACATTATCCATAGAAAAGGTCAAGGATCAATGATTTTAGATAATCTCATAAATCCCCAAACCAATGTAAAATAGTTCACATTATAATTTTACAATTACTACTCAACCATTTATCTAATTTTATTTAATATCTCATTTCACCACTATCCAACATGAATTTATAATTCATAATTTATTAACTAGATACTAATCACATGAATATAAGCATTTATATGGTGACCCATATTTTTAATAAAATATTTAAAAAATAATTCTATAACAAGAATTGCACTATTAAATTCAAATGATCTTTTCAGGTTTAGTGTGGCATAAACAACGTATATAATATAGAATGTACAGAGATTTTATATAAACATAATATTTTATTAATACCCATTAAAAATAATTAAAATTCCATATTAGGTCACCGTATTGTATATGTTTTCCTATGTACATTATCAATTCAAATGGGTTAGCATAAATCCAAGTAAGGGATAAATAATGAAAATATAATGTGAGTGATAACCATGAAAACTACTCCTAGGAACCATAATAGCACCATGGAAAGGATCATGAGATATAAATAAAGGGTAAATTCTATATCAATTTCTTGGGAGTTGTGGGAAATAATATAATGGGTGGGTATTTGTATGTAAATAGGGGAAATTAGTTGTTAATATCTTAACATTTGTTTCAACCCTATGATAAAATATCAAAAACCATTAGAATTCCCATGTTTTTAACACATGGTATTTTCTATGATGGATTTTTGTTAAAACATTTAATAGATTATAATCCAAACCACATCATATATATAATGTTAGATACGTTAAAGATTTTTATTTATTAATATATATTTTTAAAAACATTAAATTTATATTAGGTTTTGGAAGATTCAATATGGGTTTTGAAAATAAAAATTATTACTTTAAAATAAACCATTTAATCAGAAATACATATTTTTAGAAATAATTTGTAGTATTTATTACATTACTCTTAAATGGATAGAAGTTTATAATACTTATTGAATAATTATCCCATATATTACTTTCTAATAAATAAATTTCTATAAATAAAATATAAAAATTTCACTATTGGATAATTTCAATGTGCTGAAAAAAAATTGTGAATTTTTTTTATAAATATTAGACAATTAATTTAATGATTGTTTAATAATTAATGGAAAAATACTTTTTTTATAACAAGATCATATTTATAATACTTTGAAAGACTAAATTGGATTATATATAATTATTTTTTATTTACATAGGAATAAATAATATTGTTACATTATTTTTTTAATATTATTTTATTTCATATTATAGTATTTAATTAAAAAAAATACACTAATAAAAATAATACATATATATTTTCAATAAAACAATCATGACTTATAGATATTAAAATTTTATTTTATCAAATCCTTTCTCTATTAAAATTTTACACATTAATGTTAACTATGATCAAGATACATATCCTTATATTACACCAGCATATGCTCTTAGGGTAGGACATTTTATGGAGGTACATTAATGGTGTGGTTCAGGTAATGTTAAGTAGGTATTGATCACCTTAACCTGAATATCTCTTATAGTCAATTCTTTTAAATCATAACTTGGTGAATCTATATCTAGTCATGGTCATGGGGGAATTCATGCGATGCTTTCTCCCTCCAATTATTTGATATATGAGATTTATGAAGTGTGATCATACTAGATAAGGCCATCATTTATCCATTTTTCATCAACTATCAATATTTATTGCCCTATATAAAAACTATATCAAATTTTAAAATTATTAAAAATTGTCATATTTCAAAATGGTTATAATATTGAATGGCTATTATTCCCAATGGTGATGTTACCTCAAAAGAATATTTCCCAATTGACAAATATTAATGGTTTCTTTTCCTTTAATACTCTATATTTACTCCACTATTATTATATGTCATATTCCAATAAATATCTTGTCAATGTTCTAACCATCTTTTGATAATATAGATCATATTCCAAACACTTTTTTCCTTTTTACAATTTTCTAATAGGAATCATAATCATGGGAGAATTTGAGACTATAGAATTTACATTATATTTTAACTTATTATTTATTGTTTATCTGATTGTATTATTCCTAAATTTTATAGTGAATATTATTTCATCATGGGTAATGAAATTTAAATGTATTTCATTAAACATCTTTTATATAACATTATAAAATAGTAATTTAGAATCATGTGAAGAATATTATGGGTTTATTACAACCACATTGTATGATATTTTTACCTGGATATTTTTAGCTTTCCTCAAAATAAATGGATTAATTTTCATTCAAAAATTCATAAGGATCATTGGATTCTTTTTCAATCATATGATTTATATATAAATGATTCATGATTTGGGTTTTCTTATTTAATATCACATGTTCCCATTCATCAATAATATAGGAAAATTATTCTTAATATTATAGTTCAGGTCCTAGTTAAAAAATATCAAATATTATATGTGTTAGGACTGACATATGATTTCTTAATAGGGACACACTAATTTAATCATAGACATTGAAATTATTTGAATATGATTTTAACTAATAATAAACATCCCCAATACACTACTAAATTACAAATGGTAGAATGTATCTTGGAATTATCTTATCATTTTTCAAAATATCATGAATTCATACCATAGTGATAATTTAAGGAATACATGATCCACAAAATGAAATTATATTCCAATCATTCAATGTTTGTATTTACTTTTTTTATCAATTATAAGAATACATGATATGTTTATACTTAACCTCTTTACCCCCCATGGGTTTTTATAATGTATGGTCCCATCAGTATTCTATATCTAAATCAACCCAACATGTTGGAATTCTAAAAATATTCCATTAGAAAGTTTCTTAAGATGATATTTTAGTACCCATGTGAAAACGTTTTCTAAAATATAATTCAATAAGATACTAATTTTGGTGCTAATGGCCATGAAAAAATTATTATTCCATAAAATATCTTCTAATTGTTGAATATTATTATTAGACATCCCATTAGTTTTTGTATTAAAGGTTGAACTAAGGTTCAGTTCTATACTAATAGCCTTTTAGAAGGATCCTCATGAATATAAACTAATGTCCTTGAAAAAATTGTTATTCCATAACATATCTTCTAATTATTGAATATTCCACTTATACATCCCATTAGTTTGTGGATTACAGGATGAACTAAGGTTTAGTTCTATAATAATAGAATTTTAGAAGGATCCTCATGAATATAAATGTAACTCTAGGATCATGCTCTAAACAAATTGGAAATCATCCTCTAGGAAGTCTCACCACTTTTTGAATATACAAATATGAATGGTGCTCAATTGTTAAATATTCTAGTGTAGAGAAAAAATGGGTTGAGTTTATTAACTAATCATTGATTAATTATATATTATTATTTCCATTACATGTATTTGGAATGCTAATAATATATTCTATAGTTATATTTCCTCGCATACATACAATTATGGGTAGTGGTTCAAAAACTCTTTTTAGTAATTTTTAATCAACCTTCACCTATTAGAACACCAAAAACCTCACAATATAATAAACTATCAAAAATTTAATATTTTCCGAAAAATAATTAGATAATATATCTCAACACATTTTCTAGTTTCGTAGATATATTTTGAATTAAGAGACACTATATTCATCAATATCCTCTTTCTATACCATTGGTAAAGATGAAATATATAGCCTCTTTAAAAACCTCCATACATCATATTTATCATCATTTAACAGAGGATAATTACCAATTTTAATATATTATATCCTCTTTTGGTAAAATAAAAACAACCCATCAACCCTTCTTTATGTTATCCCATACTAATGGTTGGTAAATATTCTTGGATTGGATTGATAATTTCACTTTCCTTATGGACTCATTGTCTATCTTTATGGATTACTTTATCAACTTATCTCTTATAATCATCAACATTGAAATAAATATAGGGTATTTTCTAGAAAATATAAATGTGACATTACATTATTTTCCAAGGTGATAATGCATAGAAAAATCATAGTAAATAAAAGGTCTAATGATATCTTTATATTCATGTACAATCCATTATTTTAATTATGTACATTAGTATTTGGTGGTGTGTATATCTACTAAAAATATATATATAATGAAAAAGTCTCCATATAATTAAAGAAAAATACTTACTATAGGTAACCACAAAATCATATTTTAATACCTTGGAATTACATGATTTTTTTTTAAAAATAATTTTGATTTTTTTTAGAGGAGGAATTGAGAGGTCATGAGATTACGAGGCCCGGAGTGCTCGAAATGATCTGTAAAAAAATGTTATGTTTGAAATAATGTGCATGAGGAGTTTTCCAAAAAAAGTGCAATAACTCATAAATAGTTTTCTGGATCATAAATCCATGGAAAGGTAACATTGTTTAGCATGGGCCCATAGGGGAATGTAGTTTGTGTACGTAATAAAATAATTAACATATAATTATTATTTTTTCAAGTACTTGTAACTCATAAAAGAATTATCATATTGGAAATCCATGATTATTGTTGAGATCATGGGGGTGTGTTTCCCTTAGAAAGAGCTTCACCACTATCACCCTGGGTTGAGGGTGTAAGTTAATTTTCAAACTATTCATAATAAATGATTAAATTACATAAAATGTTGTGTTAATTGTTTTCTTCATTTTTGAGATGTGTCAAATTATCGATGTGGAAAAATGATGAGGAAATGATGAATCCCACTAATGAAACTCGTTAACAAGTCATTATAATGATGATGTAATACAGTGTAATAGATACTTTGAATCATGTTCGTCAATTAATTTCCAAACAATGTAATGAAAAATTTATCGAACAATCCAGTAATTCTTCTGAGGCTTTTGTGGGTGGCGACAACGAATGAATAATGCCCCTTCATCCACCCCTTGGAAATTTCTAGCAAATGTATGATACCGATCAATAAGGAGGGACAGTGACGCACAATCATGTTCTTACACAACCAACAATTCAATCCCAAGTAAGGGGTTTTATTTTAAGTGAATTATTGCTTTCCTGTATTCTTTTCTTCAAACAATGAACGCTAGTAATCTCAAAACCATGGTTAATAAAAAATTAATCATTCATTCGGTGTGGATAATGATGTGGGTAAAAGTGGATATTTTTCATTGAGAATATTCCTCTTTATTTATTGGTTCTTAGAGTTCCTTAAAACAAGAACGCATCTGGATCAACACGAAAAAAGACTCATATCGTTCTTTGAGAGTTTTTGGGTTAGAATAGTTCCCCTCTACTATCCATTCATCTTTCCCATTCTTCATGACATAATTCTAGTGTCACATTAGATGAAGAGATGCTAGGTGAGAGGGTTGTGTCTCAGTGGGTGGTGACACCAGGACTTGGTGGGAGGCAGCACATGAGCAACACATTGTGGTAGTGATAAGGGCATTTGACACAGTGCTCAGGGGATTGAGGAAATAAATCATGGCTACCCAACCTGTTTGAGGGTGCCATGTGGTGCAAGGTTGTATTACTCAGACTGCGGTGGATAGCTTGACCCGCGGGTCATGCTGAAGGACTTTCCTGCATGAGGGGACTGGTGTTGGAGGGTAGCGTCACTCGGGCATCACGTTGTAGGAGCATCCCACATCAGCAGGCTGCGTCATGAGGAAATGGGGTAGCCTTCTTTTTTCGGCCACGTACGGCTTGAACCAGATGCCTAGTGGGTGTCCAGTTAGGTGGAGGTATGGCCCACCATGTGGGAAGGGCCAGTGGCAAGAACAAAGCCACTGGACGGCCTCAGATGGACAAGATCCGGCCCCCAATGTGGGTCATGAAGAAGGAAAAACTAGGCCACTAGGTGGCTTGGCCTAGGAATTAATATGCCCATTAGTTGCGGTCATGGAAAAATGAATCTGGGTTGCTAGGGAGATGCAGCGGGTTGGACCATCGGTCGAACTGGTCTGGGCCCAGCATCACCCAATGGGCATGGCTGAGCAGGCAGCCCAGACCGATCCCAGTACGCATGCCGGACCCGGATGACCAAGACCCCACTAAGTAGGGTTGGGTGGGTTGAACAAGGTTGGGTCTTACGGGGCCCCCTACTTGGTTGGTCAGGTCAATCTGTCCAACTCGTACCAGGCATGGGTATAATCGTCCCCTTTTTACAAAAACGTAAATACTGTTTTTATCGACTCTCTGATTGACACTACATTTTTTGCGTTGGGACCCTTGCGATAAGGTGGTCCTTTGGGAAAACTCTAACTGAGGAATTATGGTTGTTTATATATGACCAATGGATTGAGAGGAAGATTCTCCAGAAATCAACCATGTTATGAGATGAAATCATAATATTGTATATCATGTAAAGGATATGATGATTGAGTCTTAGTGATACATCTTGACAATAAGGACCGAGTATTGGTGATATGGATAGCTCATAGTAAAGTGGGTCTTTATGATCTTGCTGGCCCAGAGAATGGTGGGACATAGTGATCCAGCTGGCCGAGAGAGTAGTGGTTCTAAGTTATATTGCTATCTGAGAGATGAGAAGGTCTATGTGATCTAGAATTCCTAGAGACTAGTGGGTCTATTTTATTGATTTTTCATTAGACAAGAAGGTATATGTGATCAAGATGGTGTAGATATGAGTGGGTCTATGTGATACATCTTTCCCTATAGATGAGTGTGTCACAGATATCCCTCTGACGAAAGTGATGAATGGGCCAAGATTATGAATCCCTCATCAATATAAACATTCATCTTTATGAATTATATTTCTAATTCCTATAATATGATTTATACCTGGTGTGAGTTTTTTTTCTTTGTGATCATGTTTTGTGGGTTTTCATTGTTGTTATGTTTGGTGGTAATTCCCTTATGGATTGAGGTCCCTAATGAGTATTGTGTTACTCACCCCTGTATGGGCTTTACCCGTATGTGTGTGTCCCATGAAGGTGATCGACAATTTTAAAGAGACCTTGGTGTTTCGAGATCATGTGGTGCTCAGTGAGATGGGATAGACGGGTGTATTCCTATTTATATAGGCAGCTACCCTTCACATATCCTTCATGTGGGGTCTCGAGAGGATATATCATGGTACTTGTACTTTACATTGTGGTTCTGATATTTTATATTGAACCATTTACTTTCACTTTGTATTGTAATCATTGTTGTCATCATATGATAATTATGGTTTACGTAGTCATTACCATTCCACAATTTCTTCTATGTGTATGTGTACATGTTTAAACGCAAATGCCTTCCCTTTTTAGAAATGCATATTTATTTCTAGTCTCCAGGCCCTCACATATGGAAGGCGAGCTTGGGATGGTCACGACATGGGCCCAGGGGATGGGTTGTGAAAAACTGGTATCCTAGGTAAGTCAGTTCTACAAAAATAACTAAGAGTGTGTAAATTATGATGGTGTAACAATATAATGTGTCTTTGGTTCAGCTTTTTGGACAGGGAGTCCAGTGTTGGAGTAGTGATCGACGTATCCATGCACCAAGACCCGAAATTCTGCATTCTGACATGGTATATGAAAACAGTCGTTTCATGCTTCTTTGATTGTTATTCACATGATGTGTTTGAGTCAGAGTCATCTCACCACGTATAATATTTTAATAGTGGTTCATCAGTATAACATTTTAGATGCCTCCATGAAGAAAGCTAACCAAGATTCTATCGTGTGACCATGAGGATGGTCTACATAGTTGTGAGGATTAGAAACATGTATTGTTTCCTGAGATGGTACATTTAGGTGGGGTCCAAGATTTTCCTCTGCCTACTAGTAAACAGTTACTACAAGCGGTACCGGTAGAGGGTCCACATATGCTCAGTGACTTATATGTGTTTTAGAAATAGAGACCCATCAAGTGTGAGGCAAGTCTGACTCACATGTGGCTAAGGACTGGCATGATATGGGAACCATGTTTTCCATCCAACTAGGGAACCAATAGGTCTGATGGCGGACCCCGTAGTGAGAATTCTATGTGGCTCTATAGGATGGTGGAGGAGTTTAGATTAACATATCATTTGATGAGTTTTCCTTTTAATGATCAAAGCATGGTAACCTCTTTCAGAGAAGGGGATATTTCAATAAAAGCTATGATCTATGCTTGCCAAAGAGATTTTATATCTTTAAATGGATTCCACATTGGTAGTTGAGTATTCATCGAGGCATACCGACCTTTCCAGTTACTCAATGAATTAGATTTAACTAGTGAATTGGGGCTCAGACCTCTGAGTATGGTGTGCTCAGGGATATCTGAGCCCATGGTATTACTCTGTGAGCTCCTACATATTCTAGAGTGATAGAGGGAAACATTTTTGTTGAATTTCACTTGGCTGAGTAGATACAGTCAGTGGATGTCTGTAGTTGGATAGAAGGAGAAAAGACTTCTCGATGAGGAATCCAATGTTATTCATAAGGACATAGACGTGGGATATGTTCTGAGAAGATGTCCAAAGGTAGGGTATATAAATATCAATGATATTTTGTAGAAAGAGTTAATTATTTTCCAGAGACAATAGGGTACACCTCGCTAGATATTTTCCATCCCATCAGGTTGATAATGAAATAGTGTATGGGCCACTGGGGAAGATACAGTGGCAAGAATAGATAAATCTGTAGAGGCAAACTTAGAAGAGGAGCTGGAAGATTAGAAGGATGTGGTATGCATTTCGTCATGTTACCCCAACAACCAAAATTTGTTCCAACCAGGCATAAGGAGATGCATGATAGTGGAACTATTAGTTTCATGAAACCATTATTAACCACATTTAAGTCGATTCATTGTTTTTTTAGTTTCATATAATGGTGGATGTGTACATGGACTTATTTCCGTAGAATTATCCAAGGCTAACTCCTCATAGATTGGTAAATTTCTTCATTGATCTGTACCTTGGGACAACGTCGATATCTACAACATCATATTGGTTTCTCCTGTAGAGCTCTAGGAGCTAAGGGTACATTTGTGGGACATGTAAAGGAAGCTATTCGTAGTACCCAAGGATTCGCCATGGGAAACCCCAGTGTTCTTTTCCAAAAAATAAGATAGATATTTTAAGTTATTCTTGGGCTTCAGGCACCTGAACTAGGTGAAAGTGAAGAAAAAGTATCCTCTACTGAGGACTAATGACCTATTGAATAAGCTGAAGTGAGAGATATAGTAATTGATGATAGAAATCAGATCAGACTGTCATGAGATTCGAATAAGAGATGAGGACATCTCGAAGATAGAATTAAAATGTCTCTACGGCCACTATGAGTGCATTGTAATGCCTTTTTGTGTGAAAAACACCTAGAAGTATTAATGGGACTCATAGAGAGGATCTTCCTACCATTCTTATACCAGTTTATAGTGTTCTTATTTGCTGACATCTTAGTGTATTCAGTGTCTGAGGAGGAGCACACGATGCACCAAATGATGGATTTCGACACACATTAAGAGAACCATATTTATAAAAAGCACTCTATGTGTGAGTTCTAGATATGGAAGGTCCACTTATTAGGACATGTTATCTCTAAATCTAGTGTTGTGGTGGATCCAGTAGTGATATAATAGGTTCTTTTTTTTGGGATCCACCCAATATTTTTACTTAGATGTGGTGCATCCGTTAGTTTGAAGTGTACTATAAGAGTTTTGTACCCATATATTCTATATTAAAGGCTCTAACGATGAAGGGAAAACACTTTTTGTGGAAATAGGGATTCTAGGGGAGATTTCATCGGCTATGGTAAATCATGAAGAGTAATCATAAATAATGGTTTCTAGAGGAGGGTATCGACTATGTGGTGTACAATGATGCAACATGGACTATGATTGGTTGTCTCCAGATATAAGGGAATGTAGTGATTGTATACGTCTCACAACATTTGAGACCACAAAAGAAGATCTATGAGACTCATGACCTTGATTTTTCATGGGTAATCTTCACAATGAAGATGTGGTGACACTACCTTATGGGTGAATTATTAATCATCACCTCTGAAAACAAAAGTTTCACAAATAGATTTTATCATAATAATTTGAATACGAGACAATGATGTTGGATAAGGTTTTTCAAATATTATGATATTTATATAGTCTATACTCTTGGGATGGGGAACGTAGTAGAATATGCTCTTAGTAGATGATCTAGTTCATAGATATGGAATGAGGCCTCCTAGTTGATTGTCTTACTTCAGATATCCATTGTGGATAGAGATGAGGCATCTTATTTTTGGTCGATGGTATTGGACCCTCCACTCATATAATGTGTCATGGAGGCACAACTAGGAGATGACAGTTGCATGACTAGATGTGACCAGATGTCCACAGGGCATGCCCCTGTTGGATATTCGAATGATGGGGAGAAGATCACACTTTTATGAGGACACATCATAGTAATAATGTGGTTTTATGAGGAGGTTTTATGGGGGTTACATACACCCACATTGGTAGTACATATAAGAGTGGTGAAGATGTACTAGGACGTCCAACATCAGTACCAGTGTCCAGTGATGAAGAGGACAGTAGTATAGTTTTTCTAGAGATTCCTCACATGTTAGCAAGTGAAGGATGAGCACCAGGTTCTTACAGGTTTGAAAAAACACCTCGAGGTACCAGTGTGGAGGTGGGATGCAATATCAAGGGACATCATGGAAGGGTTTCCAAATTTTTGTAGGGGATGCAATGCCATTTGTGTGATCATAAACTAACTAACTGAGTCATCTCACTTCCGACCCATTTGAGAGAAGGTTTTAATAGAGAGTTTGTGACATCTCTACATGTAATAGATTTTTCAACTCCATGGAGTCCCATCTGTGATAGTCTTACATCATTATTCATGATTTAAATCATGGTTGTGGAATAGATTGTAGGAGGCTTTTAAAACTCATCTGCATTTGAGCACATCCTTTTACCCATAGACTGATGGTCATAGGGAGGGGACCAAACAAACCTTGGTGGACAAGATTCGTGATTTTGTCCTTGATTTTGGTCGCAATTGGGAGGAAAACCTACCACTAGGGGTGTTTTTGTACAACAACATCTACCACTCCACCATCTATATGGCCTCATTCGTGGTGTTGTACAGATGACCATGCAGGTCAGTGTTATGATGGAAAAACCCGAGGGAGTCAGTACTCATGTGTCTAGAGATGAAATAGGATACCATTGAGAAAGTTCTTGTTATTCAAGTGTGGAAGAAGATTGCACATAATAGATAGAAGTACTAAACTGATAGGTGATGAAGAAACTGGGAGTTCTAGGAGGGAAACCACATAGTCTGACAAGTCCCTCCTTGACGAGGGATACATAGATTTGGATGAGGAGACAAGTTATATTTGAGGTTCATCAGACCTTTCATAATACTGTGTAGAGTGGTTGAGGTTGAATAACACTTGGCTCTACCGAAGTAGTTAGAGATGGTTCAGTGTTTCTTCCATGTATCCCATCTAAGGAGATACAGGCACAACCCTTCTAACATCAATGTCTACAGTGAGATGGAGATTGATGATGGGGAGTCATTCGTGGAGTACCTAGTAGAGAGTGGATTGAAAGGAAAAGATACGTTGTGTATGGTTGAAACCTCTATTGTGTGTTCAAATATAAAAAGGAAATCTCTAGGAGATCACTTGGGAGTGGGAGGCCCAGATTCATGCTTAGTAACACCATTTATTTGATTAGTCCTTTTTGGCTTATGAGGACGTAAATCACATAGAGGGGGGAAGAAATGTAATACCCCTTAATACCATGATATTTTTTCTAAAATTAAATGAAATTATTTCGAGACCATGCACTGAGACGGTGTGCGATTCTGAGGCCCAGAGTGCCCAGAAAGATCCTTTGAAATTTTTTATGTTTTAAATGGTGTGCGTGATAGATTTTCATGAAAAATTTTAATAACTACTATATGGGTACCCATATCATAAATATTATGGCACTGTTATGTTCATGATGGTGGGTATACCCTTGGTGGGACTTATGTTTAGACTGTACGGGCCTCCAATGGGAAACCCCAGGAGTGGAATTACTATAAATAAAATTATTAAATAAAATTATTTTATTTTTCATATCCTTTTCACATACGAATAGTGACATTGATTGAAAATATGATACCACAATTGATCTCGTGATGATATTATTTCCTTAGACATATCCTAACACTGGCATGTGCAGACCAATAGTGGAATTCCGTTTTGGCCATACATAAAATAATTATAGAGAAAATATTTTATTTTTGAATCATTGTAACTCCAAAATGGTAACTAGGAATGGAAATCCAAGAGTACCATTGAGCTCGTGGGTGGGTGTTTCCGTTAAGCTGAGCATAACCATGATCTACATAGTTCTAGGATGAATGTTTATTTTTACACTTTTGGAAGAAAAAATTAAATAACAAAAACATTAATTTCTTTTCCTTCATCATTGAGTAATGTCACATCAGCGTTGCAGATAAATGATGAAGTGAAATTGAATCTCATAAAATAACCTCATTAATTAGTCATAATAACTATGCTACAGTATAATGTAATAGAAATACTGATCCACTTTCATCAATTAATAGCCTAAAAACAAATGCAATAGTGTTGGACAATCTTGGAATTACTCTGAGGTTTTGTTGGGTGGTGAAGATGAAAGAGGAATGCCCCTTGTTTCACATTTTGGGAAATTGATAGCAACTGTGGGTTGTGGATCATGAACAAGGAACAGAGGAATGTGAAATTTTTCGTCCTCAATAAAAAAATTTATGCTAGGTAGGGGTATATTTTTATGTTTATTCTTACTTTTCCTCTTTCTTTTCATCAAACGACAAATGAGGGTTAACTAAAAAACAAGTTAACCCATAAATTGATCATTTATGCGTGGTGGATAATGATGCATGGAAAAAGGGGGATATTTATTTTGGTGAATATTCTGCCTTAGTTAATTCTTCTTCATGATCATTCAAACATGAATTCATCTATGTTAGTGTGAAAAAAGGACTGTATAATTCTCTGGGTGTTTCTGTGTATGACTTCTTCCCCTCCTCTCTCATTTTATCATTCCTATTCATAGTGGTGAAACAGCATCTTCACATCGGATTATGTGATTTTAGGGGGGAGTGTAGTGTCCTGGTGTGCCGCCACGCGATGAGTGAGGGAACAACATTTAGCACCAGGTCACAACACCCCAGACGCGACGGAAGGTGGGGGGCGACGACATGGGCCACCGACATGGATGCTTACCGACGTTCCCACCTTGCTGCTTTGGAGGTGCCATGCGACTCAAGGCCATAGTCCACAGACCATGACGATGAGATGGACCCTGGGTATTGCCATGGGTCATGTAGAAGAACACATCTTCTTGATAAAACCATCTCTTGAGGGTGGCGCCGCTTGAGGGCGGCACCGCTTGGGTGCCGCATTGTAAGAGAGGGCTGCGTTCGTTGGTCATAGTGTGCAGAAAGGGGTTGTCTATACATAGCGGAGGACCAGCCTGCCATGTGGGCCTGGTCGGTGGCATGAATTGGGTCGCTGGGCAACCCGGGCTGGAAAAGAGCAGGAATTCCAATGAGGTCCAGGCTGATGGGGTAGCCAGGACTGGAAAAGAACATGATCACCTGTTGCAATCCATGTCAAGTGGAACCAGGTTGCTAGTAGACCCGATGGGCTGGACCCATGATCGAACTGGGTAAGGTCTAGAAAGGCTCAATGGGCCTGTCCCAATGGTGAGGCCTGATTGAGCCATCATAGACCCCACCAGGTCAGGCCAGGTCATCCAAACGTTGTCAGTTTAGGCAGGACCCTTGGGTCGGGTAGGTCGGTTCGGTCCTACTCGGTCATGGATTTGGGACCCTTATGATGAGACAGTCCTCTAGGAATTCTCTAAGTGGAATTTTGTGGTATTTTCAATGAAAAAATGGATTGTGGTGTAGATTCTTCCTGAATAAACACTACTATGAGTCAGAATCCTACAGCTAGATATGACATAAAGGATATGATGGGTATGTCTTAGTGATCTAGCTGGACAAAACAGTAGAAGGCCATAATGATCCTGATGGGCTAGAGATGAGCGAGTATTGGTGATCTAGCTAGCCCAGTGACGAGCATGTCATAGTGATCTTGGTGTACTAGAGATGAGCAGGTCTATGTGATCTTACTAGCCAAAAGTCAAGTGGTTCTAATTGATATAGCTGACACAATGATGACCGGCTCATAGAGATCTAGATGGCCTAGAGACGAGTGGGTATAAGTGATCTAACAGTCCTAGAGACAAGTAAGACTCATTGATGTTGCAAGCCCAAGAGAGAGATGGTCTCAATGATCTCACTAGCCCAAGTGATGAGAATTACTAGATGATGAATCCCATAATAGTACAATATATCAGCTTTACAAGTGATTTTTCTAATTCATATACATGGATTTATACCTCGTGTGAGCAGTTTTTCTTTGTGATCTTGTTTTTTGGTTTTATTATGAGGTTATGTTTCTTCCATTCCTTTGTGGATTGGGGTCCCAACATTGTATTGTGTCACTCAGTCCTGCACGGGCTTCAACCCATAGATGTTGTGTCCCATTATGGTGATCAACGCTTTGATAGAGACCTTGGGGGTCTGGGGTTAGGCGGTGCTCAGTGAGACGAGACGGTCATGCATACATCTATAGATATAAGACGATACCCTTCACCTACCCTTCTAGTGGGGTTTCCAATGGAAAAAATGTTGCAGTTTTACATTCCATTATGTTTTTTCTCTTTTATGTTTGCCTATTTACATTCATTTTTTATTTTACTCATAGTTGTTTCCTTATGAGATTTGTAGTTTACACTTTATTTACCTTTGTGTATTTTGTGTTGTTTGTGTGTATAGGATTAAAGGCAACTGCCTTCCCTTTTTGGGACATGCTTGTTCACTAATAATCACCAACCATGTCCTATGGAAGGTAGGCTTGGTGTGGTAACGTCAGGGTTCCTAGTGGATGGGTCATGAAACATATGTAAGATAATTCATCCCTAGACGCTTATACTATTGATAATCATAGAAAATAAATTTTTTATTTTTTATACAAACACATCCATGTCCTTCGAAGGATGCATCACTATAAATGAAAAATCCAACCCCATCCGAGTGTAATGTTATCATCGGCATTCTAACCGACCTATTATTCTATTCATAGAAAATTTATTCAAACACTTTTCTCTATAATTACATAACTCCCTTTTAAGGAAAATTTTTCAGTCGATTAGAAATATGGGATTGTTTTAGAAAACTTCTATATTACCCTTGTAGACTAAGTAAACTACATATCATTGTTATTATTTTATGTTGATTATATAACTCTACAAACTTATTCTCTTTTATATCAACTAATAATCATTTACTAGTCATAACATATCCAAAAAAGGCAAATTATTATAACCAAAACCCTAATTTGATGAATTAAAAACCCTTCTTATTGTATCTAATATGACCCTTAGATGATCATTATGATCCTCAAAACAATTAGATTATATCATAATGTCATTAATAAATACCACCACTAATTTACCAAGGTTGTCCCTAAGGACTCTACGTATAAAATCTATAAATATTGTAGGATAATGAGTCAAGTGAATGGGCATAACAAATAACACAAAATATTCATATCTTTTTCAGTAAATAGTATTAAGAATATCCTATTTATCCAACCACAGATGATGATGCCAAAATCATAGATCAATCAAGAAAATGATTTCATCCCTATAAAGCATGTTGTAATAATTATTATTCATCCAATGAGGGTAATTTTTCATCACAAAAATCCCATTAAGATATCAATAATCAATATATTATCACATTGATCATTTATTTATCTTTATAAATAAAATTAAGGAACCCAATAGAGATATGATTTGTTAAATAAAACCCTGCTCCAAAATATATTATATTTATATATTCATTAATTATAAATCCAAATATTGAATTTTTTGTGGTGTACTTGGGATTTTATTAGATCCATTTATTAGTAAAAGTGAGGATTTTATCACACTTTTTGTTGTAGTTCAAGTTAATTATTCCCGAAATATGTTACAAATGTGTCACCAGATGAGAAAAAATAAAATATTTAAATTTTTCCAAGTGCAACATAATGGATGGCCATGGGAGTCTGACCTGAATAGATCCTTAATTTTTTACTTACTAATTAAAATTTACTTAAACTACATTTTTTGGGTTTTTCTTATTCTCTAAAATAATTCTATGAGAATGGATACATTGTAAAAATCTAATTCAAAACTACCATGAAATGAAAAAGAATTATCTTAGAGGACAATGTAATTTTTCATAGGTTTGGTTTTGGGTTTCTGGATTATATAATATTTTTTTTTAAATTAAGTTTATTAGTTTAATAATGAAGTCTCTATCAATATGTTCTACCCTATTGTTTATTTGTTGATTAATCTTGAATCGTTAGAATAAATTAATTTTCAAAACTAAATCCACCTCTTACAATAATGGTTATTGACAAACATCAATCAATAATATTAAATTTTCAAGGATTCAGATCGATTATATAACATTATTTCAAATGAAAAACTCCACTCCAACATTTGATGATATCTCATTAAATATATGGGAGGGAATGGATTTAGATAAAAGAATAGAAATAATTTTGATTTTTTTTGTCATGGTGTAAAATCACCTACATATTCATTTCACTCTTATGAAAAAAAATTATGAAAATACCAATCCTCCCACAATTCAAAACCTTATATCATTCTTTGATTATTGTAAGTATGAGGATGTTGTGGAAGAATAATGAAAGAGAGAAGAATGTGAAATAGGTTACGAGAATCACATTGAAAGAAAAACAATTGAATGCCATGAATTAAGAGATTGAATGGTTTAAAAAATTAATGAATCTATGTTATCATACATTAATTGAAAATAATAAAAATGTAATAAAAATGAGGGAATCATAGAAGCCTCTGATTAAAATAATCTAATTGATAGTTATATTTCCCTCCTATTTATAGAGGGGGAATATCCATAAATATCCATTCAAAAATTTTATGTCATTATATTCAATATTTCTATTATTTTATCATAATATTATCTTTACATTAAAACAAGGAATTAAATATAAAAATATATATGGTATCTCAATTTTAGAGAGTGGGATCATATTACCACATGGAGTGGAATCCTTGTGTTCTACTTCAATATTGGATATTTTATCCTTGGTGAGCCCATAATATAACAATGATGGAAACAAAGGATACTTGTCTTATGTCCACCCATGGTAACATAATTGTTACACCCAATGGTATAACCATAATGTAATGATAGAACCACTAGATGCATCTCCATGCAGTGATGGAAAAATACCTACTACATGACCACACCGAAAACACACTCATCGTGGGAAATTATTGCACGTTAGTAATGGTAGCACTACCAAGCCCCATTATTCCATAGTGACTATAGAACCAGGTGTTTCCTTAATATATTTTTTTATACAAAACATAAAAATCCCTAATAGAGATCTTACATTCATTGTTTTCGGACCCCTCATCAATTTAGGGGAACATTATTATCTAATGTGGGTATCACAGAGGACACTTGAGATACTAGAGGTGACCAATTAGGATCCTGAGATTCTTTGTTTAATCTAATATCAATCCTAGATTCTATTTGTAAAATCCATTACATTATTATTTGTCATCATATAGTGGTTTAATAGAATAAAGGAATCATTATATGGATATTTTTGTGTGAAATGTATGATCAGTTAGGTCATGGAACATTAGCACAGAATAGAATCATTTATATTAATGCTTAAAAGTTCAATATATCCTATTATAACACATAAAATATCTATTTGGGTGGCTCTCCCATATATTAAAACCCACAATAATCAGTGGTTATGTTATGGTTGTGTGGGATTTGTGCTTTATGCAACACCCCACCACATAACCCCCCCCCCCACAGACACACACATATGGGCCTGTGTCAACACTCATAGGACTGTTGAGGGCCTTAGACCAACCTATGTTCATCATCCAGTGCATATCATGAAATGATTCCTTCCAATTAGTGAGATATCCCATCTAGGATGCTTGGTTGTGTTGTCCTCGGGAGAAGGAAATGTGGTATGTGTCCCTTTAGGTTGAGGGCTATCGTATTGGCCAAGTACATCGTAAAAATTATTTCAGTAGTCTTAGTGAATTTTAACAAAAATATCTTATTAAAAAATCATCCACATTGGATATTTTGTATTTACTTAATCCATATCAATTATCCAATTTTAATTAAGCCATATTTTAATAAAACTTTTCATTACATGGGAAAATGAGGGAAAATAATTTAAAATACAAAGAAATTTGTTTGAATGAAAATATGTTTAAATCAAATAATTCTTCACATTAAAGATTTTTGACCTCATGCATGGAATATAAAATTTTAATTTCTGAGAAACACCAATTCTAACAATTTTAAATCAGTATTCAATTAAACAAAATTAATATTAATGTCAAATAAAATTTTGAACATCCATATAAAACATCAATTTAAAACCTCATTTATTAAAGTAACAATAATTCAGTTTATTATAATTTATCACTTTGGAAAATGAGAGATATTATCCTTTTATCAATTTTAAATTCCCAATTAATTATTATTAAATAATGAATGTCATGATCTACCTCACTTTTAATGTTTATCCTCTCATCACTCATAATAAAAATTACAGTAGAGTTTGGTCCATATAATGAGTACATGGACCATTCCATAAACATGTAAATTAATTGCATTATCCAATTTGTAAATATAAATTTCAAAGAAAATCATGATGTATTGGAAATTATGGTTCTAATCACTCTGTGGTTTTATGTTGGTAGAAATTGATGTTAAAATTTTATGGTCTGAAAATAGGAGTTTCATCTCTAATGAAAAATACATGATATCCAATGAAAAAGTTAAATATAAATCACACCATTAATGTTTGACAACACCCACTTCTTAATATCTTAGTTACATCCTGATCAATTAAATAATAATAAATCAATTGTGTATTCTTGAATTTTATCTACTTATTTTACTCCATTATTTTCATTTTTATTAAACTAATTTTTTAAAATTTATTTATTAGTTTTTTAAAAAAAATTATGAATATAAGAAACCTCACATCCACCACCTAACCACCATGTTTAATTTGATAGGTTTCATAATTCTGATTTTTTATTTTCCCAAGTCATAACCCATTCATTTGTAATTTCCTCTTTAAGAAGAAAAAACATTTGAAGTATTATGTAAATTAAATAACCATTTCGAATAACCAATATAACACCCCCACATTTCCATAACAATTTATATAATATATTTCACCACGACTTCCCTCACACTCACACATTAACATTAAAATATCATTCAAAAAACAAAGATATGGAAAGGAATGGATATAAATGGATTATAATATCCCTCATTCTAATAAATTTCAATCATGGCCACTATGGCTGAAACATGGATTAATTAAAAATGTTGTATCAATGATATGTAATCCTTAATAACATATTATCAATCAATATTTTAATAGTTACAGATTTTACATGATTCATTTCATGTTCTAGATGGTTAAATCCCCCGCAATCACTCAAGACATATACCCTAGATAATATATAATGTATTATGCCTGGAATACATCAATGGAATGTGAAATATTAAATTATAAAATAACTCATATCATGAAAAATAATAACAAATCAATCTAATTTAATATTATAAATTAAAAGCATGAAAATTAACAATTAAATTTCATTTACATAAATCATCTAATTCCCTCAAATCATGAGTCATAAATTTATTATCAATGGGTAACTCTATTTATTCAATTCCAACCCATTCTAATTCAATATAATTGTCATGTAAAAATAAAACATAGAGTCATATTGTTCCAATGAAATTCATATCCAATAGATATTTTAGTTAAAGAAATAAATCAAATCATAAACATTGAATTAATTGTTTATAGTTCAAAAACAAATTCAGAATAAATTCAGGGTGTCTTAAACATAAATAATGTAACAATGAACTCCCTTTTTCCAATAAATTTTGTCCGATATTCGTCATAGATATTTTGGGACTTCCTTGTTCCATTATAGACCTAAAACATTAAATCATTAAAATTTTATGTCCATTCCATTTAATATAAAAAAAATATAATTTTGTTGTCATGTATACTAATATAAAATTTCAGAATTAAAACAAAAAATTACTTGAAATCAATTAAAGAGATTATACATTATTTAATAACTCGTTTGGGCTAAGTATTTTTAGTACCTCTAAATTGGAAGTACCAACAGTAATCAATAATCATTTTTGTGGCGGAACATGTATGATTTGAACAACGAGATGTTATTTTCTTCAATTTTACACTTCTTATTTTATTAGGAGGAATCATATGTGGTTATAGTACACTATATCCACCCCGCCACAATATGTCATACCTTTCATGGTTGGGTTAGGAAAATGTATGGCACATCCTCCCCTTTTGTTTCTTTTTGTGTATATAATTCCTTATTTTAGGGCTTACTGAATGTGGGATGCATAAATTGAATTTTCATAGTGTATTTTACTATTTATGGTTCTTTCGTTATAATTAGAACATATTGAATAAAAAGAAAAATTCTCCCTTTTATTTTGAGTATCCATTGCCTTGGTTTACTTTGGTATGGTCACATATATCTCTTTATGGACATAGTTTAACTAATGTAAAATATGTATTGGAATCTTTATTCACTCCTCAACAAGTTCATGTTCTTTTACTTCATCTCCCTATATGAATAAAAAAATATCTAAATATATAAAATCAAAATACTGGGATTCAATACACAATTCATATTGAACAAAATTAAATGATATCGTTTTAAATAAATGATCATATCCCTATGTTGGTTTGACCATAATTTCTTCTTCAGTGGTATGTTCCTCTTGATGTTTAATCTCTTGGGATTGAGGTAGGTAGTAAAATTATACTATCCTTTCATTGAATTCCACAACATTGGTAGTTTAATCCTCTTCTAATGATATAGATATATGAAATGGTTTTGGATTTTATACTTTGTTAGGAGAAGGGAGATCTTTTCATACTTCATACTCATTCCAGATGTTGTACAGATCTTTTCAATCTCCAAAAAATAGCCCAACATGCAAGTATTTTCCTTTATTATCATCTATCAATGGTTGGGAATAGAGGAATGGAATTCCTAATTCTCTTAATTAACCTCCTCGATCAATTCAATATCAAAAATTATTTGGGCCATTTATTTATTAACTATCTTAGGATCAAGTTTCTTTAGTAGTGAATAAATATACTCAAGAACGCTAGAATATTTAATCTCCAATTATTATATTTGTGCATTCTGTTCCTTCAAAATGGATTAATTAAAACCATCTTATCCCTCTGTTTTTGGATTCAGTTTTGAGTAATCATTCTATAAATAATAATAATCATTCAAAATCATTAAATGAGTTATACATTTTAGATATATTTTATTTTAGAAACAACAATAAACTATATACTATGAGAAAATGAAAAATAAAATGAGAAACCATTTGGTTCCCCTAAAATTACACATATATTTTATGTGCTCCAGTAGTAGAATGTGAAAAAATATACAATTTAAGTTTTTCCTTTTGTAGAAAAATGGTTGACCATGGTCTACACACTTGAGTAGATTCACACTTATCCACAAAATTATTCTAATTAACATAATTTTATTTTTTTTATTTTCTCAAATAATGACAATATAATGGATACAATGATAGAATACAATTTTAAACTATCATTCAATGTAAAAAAATGAGGTTAGAGAAGAATGTATATGGCCCTAGGATTAGGTTTCGGTTCCTTAATTATTAATTATTATTGAATAAATTCATTTTTATTTACCAATAATTATATCTCACACCTCAAATACCATCCTTTTGTTTATTGGATATAAAAACATGAATTCCAAGGGGAAATTATTTGAAAAACAAAACTCCACCTCTTCATATAATCATGTTTGATGACAAACATGAATTGAGAGTTTAGTATCTTCTAGGAACTAGATCTAGTGTGTGTTGTTTCATTCTTTGAAAAACACAACTCCATGTTATAGAGAGCTATCATTCAATGGTAGGGTGGGAAAATTATTATATAAAAGTGTATAAGTTCAATAACCGTCTATTTCATGGTAGAAAATTTCCATGCTCATAAAAATTACTCTTATTCACCATAAATGGAAATGATTCATTTTAATCAATGACCATATTTCCAAAAAACAACTATCTTCACAGATGGATAACGCTCAGATCCATCATCAATTTTTAGAAATAAGTGTTCTGAAGTGTAGAATATAGAATGGAATAAGAATAAGATTGATATAATGAGAAACTTAGTAAAAGAAAAATATATGGATCACATTAATCAAAAATAATTATTGGGATACAAAATTTAATAAAATATGAACTTCTACATCCAAAGTGAAAATTTATAGGGAATTGGGAGAGAAGACTAGTATCCTCATAGTGTGATTCTCCAATCAATAGTAACAACACCCTTCTATTTATATATAGGGTAATAGACATTGATCTCCATTCAAATATTCAATATCTAAATATTAAATGATTAATATTAGTTTCTCTTTAATGTGTCTTTAGTTTTATTCCTAGAATTCAAACTATATAGATATCCGGTATATAAATTTATTAAGTAGGAATCATATCATTATGTGGAGAGATATCAATACAACGAAAATAAAACCTTGGTAATTTTATCCTTCATGAGCTAGCAGCGCTGTAGTGATGGATATATCATAGGCTTCTCCTCCTCCTATCCATGTCATAACCCTATTAATTCACAATAGTAGAACCTCAATGTTATTTTATAACCACAAAATAACTTTGTATGAATCAACGATATCTCAAAAACCACTCAAATACACCAGTTTCTCTCATACCATAGGATGTTAGTGCACCTCAGTAATTCAAGAACCACTAAGAACACTAGTTCCATAGTGATAAAAGAACTAAGAGATTCCTTGATGGAATATTGATTCAGTAATGGTATAATTGCTCCTACTATAGATATTTGGCCTTCATAGTGGCCAATTTATTTTATTCTCCCATGTAGGGAAACATTCCTCAATGACGTGGGAACCACCATGGTCACTAGTGATCCTATAGGTGATATTTGGAAATATTGATCTTTTGTGGTGCTTATTTTCACATTCATGAGTTCTCTCTATACCCTCCATGGAATTATATAGTGTTTCATATGTTGGTGCAATGACACAGAGTGAAGTTGGAGATAGAGGTGTCTTTGCTGAAATGTACGGGTGGTGGGTTTGCACAGCTTTGGAATAGAATGAAATAATTTTCATTAAGGATATTCAATTATTAAAATCTTATCACCCCTCCTCAAAAAATAAGCATAGTCATGCTCTCACATATTCAATAACCCTTGAAATACAGTAGTAATAGTATATCTATGTGTGATCAACGCTCACATAAACTCCCAAACACACTTATAGGAATATATCAAGATGCATATTCCTGCTTCGAGCCTTGGCCTAACCTATGAAAAATAACCAATTCAAAACCTACACTCATTACTTATGATTACTAGAATATCCCCACTAGCATAATTGGTCGACCAACCCTTGTGGATAGAAATATGGCTTACAACACTTCGGTTTTTTGGGCTAGCCAGTTGACCACTTTTTTTATAATGGGAATTTAAAAAAAACATTGAAATTTTCAACAGAAATCGCATATTAATATTCAAACATAATAAAATTAAAAATATTGGTTTAATTTTCCCATATTAATTCCCTATTTTAAATTAATGAATATTTTATTAAAAATTTCATTATATATGAAAATCTAGTGAAAAATATTTAAAATCCTAAGAATTTATTCAATGTTTTTCTTCAAAATGGGTTTTTCTCAAAATACATCTATGTATTCTTAAGTAATGGGTATATTTAATATCATTTTATTATTATTCTCCATAATTATTAATTTCTAAAATTAATATATAATACATGGTTTAAAAAAATATTCTTGTTAGGATATCCATCCCCTGAATATATTTATAGGTTAACTAACAATGAATACATAAATTTAATTTCCTTTATAGTTTTTCATAATGTAATACATTTACAAAAAAAATTAATATCTATTATTATGTAAAAATAACCCTTTGTAAGTACCACAATGTTTGTGATGAGAATATACTCACAAATGTAAGTAATTAAATATCTCTATGTCCATGATTTGGGAATAGTTCTCCAATATTTATGAACAGATAACTCTACCATTAATAGTTTATGATTTAATTTGATATTCATTATAAACATGATTGAAATAATAGAATATAAAGAATAAAAATTGAACAATATAATAAATTACATTGAATGCATAATGTGTGTACCTTCAATAACATCATTTGGAGCCTCGATATTAACGATAATCATTTCCAAAACATATACATGTTTCCCATGTCCCTATTGGGTTTAATGGTAGTTTCCCTCTATAATCTTCCAATTTAGACATTTAATAGAGATATTTCTATGTTCCCCAAGCATGAATCATTGTATTGAATGATTTATATGTACTATAATTAATTTTTTTTAATTTTTATTATGATTCATTACAGGTCCACAATAGTTTCAAGCAATATAGATATCATTTCTACACTTATAATCATTTACACATACAAAAAATTATCTGATGGAATCTTACAACCCTTGTTTCACACATGTATTTTCTATATCATCCCTTCTCATTCATGGATGAAATTCATCCAAAACATTGGCTTCATCTTCCTATTTCTATCATTCATTACCTAATAAAATTTTTTATATAAAAAAATTCATTTTATCATTTAGAGAAAACTACACTATCTCCTTAAAACCCCCATGCTCTCCAATTTAAATATTTTTCCATATATGTGGTCTTAGAAAAAAATAATAAATTAAACATCCAATCATAATCAATGAGAAATATTAGAGTGTATTTTAGAATCCTTCTAAATTTCCCTTCATAACATATCACTAATTCATTCCCCTTTGTCTTCTATAGTAATGATTCCCTATTCATTCTGGTTTGAAGTGTACAATAAAATAATTTCTTAAAATACTAAATTATATTTTTCAAACTAAAAAACTTAAACCTCATCCTGAGGCATTTTTTCATAGTAGAATACTACAATTGATAGAGTACTCCATCTAAGAGATATACTTCCAAATTAAGTTAATCTAATTTATAACAATAGAGTACACAATAAAAAAATTACAGTGTTAATCTGTTGTTATTAGATCAATGTATTATAGGGTCCACTAAAGGAATGATTTCATTGAATCAAAAAAATGTTAATTACTTGTCTTTTCTTCCGTGGTGAATTTGGATGATCCACATTGTTTAGGATATTATTCATAACCTAAGATAATTCATTACTTATAAAAAGGATTTTTTTATGTCCAACATCCCTATTATTGGGAATTTCATTATCATATATTCCATTACATCCATGATTTATATAGACATTTCTATTTATGTAAATTTTATTCTATAATAGAAAAAAAAGAGAAAATTTATATTCTTGTCAATATTATGATAATAGCCTTAAAAGGGATTTTAATCTTAAAATATTCTAATATTAGGCTTATAAGATCACATAATCCCAGATTTAATAACATTTAAAAAATATATAATCGTAATAATTACTTAAGTTAAACAATATTTTTATTGGTTCATATAATGCATGTGGTCAAACTATGAATTTACCCATAAGAGCATCTATATAGGTGTGTAGTTAGATTTTCTTTTCATGCACCACGTAAAGATCATGTTAGTACCCAACAATCCATTTTCGGAGTTATTATCATTATGTGAATCTATTTTGAATCATATATCCACATTCTAGAGTTTAGATAAAGAAAATATTTCCTTGAAACCAGAAACACTATATTAAAATTTAAATATGTATCCCAATATTTATTCAAATATTTAGTATTTTATACATTTTCCAAATCAAAATTTCAAAAAATAATTATTCTTTCAATTGACACTAACTATAGAAACCCCATTTTTTTCATACATTAATTTAAACATAATTTTATAACCATATATTACATTAATAACCTTTAATGAGATTTTGAGAGTTATTTTGTTGCAAATTGTGTACACAATACATGAATTACGTATATCATAAAAATAGAATTACTATTTAATCCTCTAGAAAGACATTTTGAAAATTCAACCATAGGTCACCTCACTACATATGATTTCCGGGAGATATACATGAATCAAAAATGGTGAGAATAAAGCCCAATAATTGATAAAAATGAATACGAACAAGAGTTATAATAATGGAAAAACTATGAGACACATTATGAGATAAAAAAATATATGTATATGAGTTATGACATGATTATTTGGCTACGACATGAAAGTGATTGATTCATAAGAATATCACCAAGGTTCATCACCATTATTTTGTAGAATTTATTTCCAAGGTATAATAAAGAATTACCAAAGAACTCATCAGTAGAATCATAAATTTTTCCTCTTTGGGAATTACTTTATTTCAAATTCATTTATGTTCTATTAGTGATAAATCATCATATCCATACCTTCCAATGTGCCACATAGATAATATATCATAATAATATATTTCATTATTTTAACCCATGGGTAGGGAATGTAGGTTTCATAAATGGAATTACCTAATCAATGAAGGGTAGTTATATGTTGTTGGGTTTTTGTCTTAATATAAATCACCTCTTAATACAACATCGAGGTAGGGTATTCAAGAAACATTTGGCGCATGTACCATATAAACAATATGGAGGCATTTAAGTATAACTATATTGGAAGAGAAACTATAGCACTGAAGGAACTATAGTAATGTTGGGCATTATAGCATGAACTATTTTGGAGGTATCACTATAGAATGTAATTTAGCAGCATGAGTACTATAGTAGAACTATTAAATAATGGTCCATTGGGTCAACAAATTGGTCATATGGTTCGTGTTAGGGAATTTATTCCCTACTGGACTACATGACTTTTCATGGGCCACCGGCCCACTAGGCCTGTATGTGAGGTGTGATTGTATTTAATGTATGTTTATACTCACACACATAATATATATATATATATATATATTAAAAAAGTTAATAATACTTATATATATATATATATATCAATACACTTTTAAAAATGTAGGGTTCGGTATTCACAATATAAAAGTAAGGACTAAAAAAATAGGAGTATGATTTTAGTAGAAGAACATGTATATGTAATTGATCATAGAATTGGGATAATGATATAGTTTGATAATATATTAATAATAAGGAATCATTTAAATTTTAAGTTATATGTTATAAAAACAAAACCAAACAATCAATTATAATTAAAACGTAATAATATAAATGATTTATAAATAAGGAAGAAAATGTTCACCCATAACATGTGATTCGGAATCCTAATGCTTGAGAAGTGCACTGTGGAACATTAATAACTTCTTATAGTGTCTTTATAGATTAAAATTTTTGATAACATAAGGCCTAAATGATTGGGAGTGGAAATTTATTAGATAATGGATCAATATTTATAGTAAGAGGGATAATGTTTACTAATTTATAATCATAGGTTTTAGACTCTATGTTAAATAAATGAGAACCACTAAACTCCCCTAGTTTTAACCCATTATATTTTCTAAGGGTGAACATTTTTAAATGTTTTAGTATTTTATGAGAAAAACCCCCCAATGTATATTATTTTTGATATGGAAAATAATTTAGTTCATAAATTATAATTTTTTAACAGTTAAAATATACCTTATGTTTTGGATGATTCATTATATTATTTGAAATTTAATCTTTTTAAATAAATATATAATAATCTAATGTGAATTTTATTTTTATAAATACTTTATAATATATATTAAGTCACTTTTAAATCATTATGGTTTCATAAATCCTTCTCTATATTTATACAGTATTATAATTTCTACATAAAATTAACAAATTATATAAATGTAAGAAAATGTATTCCATCGAAAGCATTTCCAAGCGAATTTCAAAAACAAAATACTTTATAACAAAGTACTTTTATAAATATGAGAGATTAATTTTTAAATGAATGTATTATTTGTTGAATAAGACAAATTTTTATAACCTAATAATTTTTCTATATGTTATAAAATGTTCAGGGGATTCTATAAAACAATATAATTTTTAATAATATAATACATATTAATTTTTATCAATGATTTTATGTAAAAAATGATTTTAATTTTTTAAATTATCTTATAAATGAACATTACAAAAAATTAGACATATATTCATTCTAAAAATAATAATTATGCTCACTTTATAGTGAATGTCTATTTTATCATATTTGTCCTCTAATGATGTAAAGTTTTTCTTTTTTATATGGTTTATACACTCAAAAAATGTGTCATTGGTGTAACCATTATATCAACTATAAATGAATATTTACCGTAATAATAATTATGTTCTAGATATATAACCCCTTATCAGACCAATATAATTTCTAAAGGTGTGGGGTTAAATATTTTTAGTTTCTTGGGGTGGTTTATCCAGCATTAATATGGCGGTGATCTCCACTAACATGGATTACACCAATAGTTGATCTTACATGAGGAACACTTGTTAAAATTATTCCTCACCTTGATCAAGGTGGAACCCCAATTATTTTACCTCTAAAAAAACATGGATAAAATGGATTTATAAGTCGTGATCCTAATGTTTGAGGGCATCATTTAACCATTTTTTTAAAAATTTAGATTTTTCAATTAACAATTATATACTCTAATTCTAACAGTAGCACAATTTTCAGTTATCATAATACAGAATAGTGGAAATTCACAATAGTCAAAATTCAAAAAGGTAATAATTGAATGCTTTTTTGATGCTCAATATTCATATCATTATGGTCTTATTGGAAATTACCCACTATGTATACTACACTATTCACATAATTCAGTACTCACTACTTTGCTTATAAAGGTTCTACACTACCCATAAATTTTTTTCCACATTCATAACACTTACTTTTATTTTTACCATTATTAAAGTAAGAGTGATATTTATAAGAGGATTTATTCATGTGGAGTTTACACTCTTGGGCATATTATTCATCAACCATTATATTTTCTTACTTTTCCAATCTGTTATAGTCAATATTATTTCATAATGTGTTATGAAATATAATAGTATATCTATATAATTTTGTAAAACATAATAAAATAAAACATGAGAAACATGAGTTATTTTACTAATAAATATGGGAAATATTTAGTAGTTAAAATTAATATATCCATTACATGGTATCATATATTAATCAATAAAAATCATCAACACCCATACTATGCGTTTATTTATTATTTTGGATACAATTCAATAAACTATGAATTCTAAGACTCAACCAAAAAACAACATGTCGTAGAAGCATTCATGGTGAGTAGGACTACCATGACCCATAATTGGAAATTAGAAAAACCAATAATCCCTTATTTATCCATAAAATATCAAAAAATAATGATATAACCCTTTTAAAATTTGGGAAAGATCCAATCATCAATCCCATCATTGTTTTTTGGAAATAAAGCCCCCCTTTCATCAAATTCCTTTTATTCCATCCATATACTAAAACCAAAATACTAAATAATTGAATTATGGTACATTTCCAAAGCATGTGATCATGTAAGAATAAAAATTTTGAGTATAAAAAATTTAGGGGGCACTAAGTCCATAACATTAAGTACAATGTATTTAATAACATGGCATAACAATAAAGTTGGGCTATTGATTCCTCCAAACATTTTTATTCTATCAAAAAAAATTCTATTACATTATTGTATTAAAATATTAATTATTCATAAATATTAGTGAATTACTAAAAAAATAAGCTATCAATGCTTATAATTAAATGGATGTAAAGTCTTATGAAACACATTCATATTTAATAATTTCCAGAGAAGACAATAATTAATTTTTCAAAAACCTTTAATATTAACTCCATCATTACCATTATATATATTTTTTAATTTATAGTATATCAATAATTATAAGGAAAATATCATTCACGTAAATGTGATAACTCATTATCTACAAAATATCATGAAGAATCAATCTAGGAAAAAACCACATATGATCATTACATCCCATTAAAGATTTCATTTTACCTTCTATTTACATATTATTAACTTCATTATGTTGATTCCAAAATTATTCAAATATGTAAAAACATGTTAATAAACCACTCACATGAAAATAATGAAAATTCATGAATCCATTACCTCGACAAGAAGTGTTAAAAATTATTTGATAAATAATTGATCAACATGGACATATATCTGAACAAATATACTGTGAGGAACCCATTAATTCACAATTAATCATCAATAGGATCCCCATAAAAATCAAAATATGAAACAGTTCCATTTTATGATAGATATAATGGTAGAGAGTAAAACCAATGGAGAATATAATACATATAATTAATCACCCAAAATTTAATCTCTATAAGTTACCTGATACTACTAGAAAATTTTGATTAACATCTATGAAAAATGTATTCATTTAATCGAGGATTTGAATGGAAATAATGGATATAAAATAATTTTGAATTATGTTTTTAATTCATTCATGTCGGATATAATATAACACTATGGTTCTATATCCCAAACTAGACCACAACCATTAGGGTTTTCAGTTAAATAATTTAACAGAAGGGATAGCCACACTACAAAGGTCATGGTCGAATTCTCCCCCACAAAATCCATGGTGAAAATACCTACATATCCCCCTTTTCCCAAACCTAGTTAAGCTTGATCCTATAATCATGGTCTAACACTTCAACACTACTAAACCACATTCCCCAATGACACTTTTTATGGAATAGAGAGATCCTTGGCCTATTAGAATCCACAAAGTTGCGTACTCTTATTCCACATATACCCAAAAATATGTAAATCCACCATGACAATCACACTAGATCCACTTCACTATAAAGACATGTCTACACCACAATATCCATGTTTTGGACTTCACCATGTTGTAACTCAATAGACCACAATGCCATCAAGGTTCCCTACTGGAATTTCATCTCATCGCCACTTATAATACATTCATCGCAACATTGAAACCTTTTATAACCCCTAAAAAATATTGGTACCATGTAAAATGAGTCCTTGAAATTAGATACTTCTCAAAAAATTCTCAAGTGCAATTATTTAAAAACCCCAATAATGAATGAAGTGTATATCCCAAAATGAAACTTCTTGATACCACATTAGTATCTCACCGCATCCGAAAATCTAATTAATCATAGGATAGATGATCCTAAATATATTACATAATCCATTATCTCATAAATCAACAATGGCCATAAATTTAATATCAATAAAATCAGGTATCCAGAAAATAATGATATTATGGATGCATCTCCAACTCATCATTCCATATAAACTAATCAAATACATTATTTCATCATAGACATGAACCAAGGTAATAACAATCCCATTATACACCTTCTCATAAAGGTATAAAATATTGATTTTTAATTTCATTATTATCAAATTATGGGTAAATTCTAACTGAACATAGTGATTGACATAAAAATATCTATGATGTAACATGCAATGATGTGACACATGAAGGATGTACTAAATCCGAATCATTAATATGGGAAATGATAAATGGTATAAAAATAATTCCAATGTCTGATAATAACATGAAGGGTTTAACAAATAGACCAGAGAGCTTACACCAATGGCCAAACCATCATTTCCCATGGGGAGAAGATAAGATAACAAATACATCACCACTAACATTAATATATTGAAGCCTCCAATAATGATATGAAAATTAAATCTAATGATCCCAAGGTTTCAGTATCATTTCAGGGATTAAATTTACATTATCTTTCATTATCTACAATAATTTTGGTCCCAGAATAATTTACTCCCCAAGCTTAGTTCAATATAATGAAGATGAGAATGGTAAAAAACATAACATTTTTTATGTACCCGTACCAATAGCATAGTTACAATGTTATTATAATATAATTCCACCAAGGGAATATTCAACACATGTAACCCGCAAAAAAATAGAATGCATGTGTGAAACATGTCTTCTATATTCTTGATGGACCCATCAATGTGAAAACCCATATTTGGATGAAAAGATGTGCTAAGTTATAAATTGGAGGAAAATTCACACTAGATTCCTATATGCACCTTGGTGGTGATGCGAGGACCATAGTTTAAGAAAATATTATTCAGAACCAAAGGAATCCCCAACAACTCATCCAAAAACTACATAGACAAAACTTCTATAGTTCATGACTCCTTGATCATAAATAATGGAGTTGGCTTCATCGTGTAATAAATTATCACACATATTTCATTAAATCATCCATATGTTTGCAGAACACTGATGAAAAATTCTGTTGAGATTTCCTCTGATATTTACTAGGGAATATCAATAAACACCAGTATAATACAAGGAGCGATATTCCTAACCATCAACATCTAGATGACTAAACATTGAAATAATATTTACAAATGATTACTTCATCCCAAGCCACACAAACAATATTATCGTGGAATTATATATCGTATCCACATCATGATAAGAAATGAATTGAAAATTATACAACTCATGAAGAATCCTCTCACATATTATAAAAGAATGAAATATCCTCTACTATAATAACAGTAAAATGTTTATCCTCCCCAGACAAAATCTCAGGAGAATCACTATAAAAAATTACATAATCCTCTACCTTATAATTCTGGATTTTGGATTCATACACCAACTTCACTATGGAAAACTAAACCATCATTTGATAAATGAACTCTAACATAAACATCACCAATATCATGTTACATAAAAAATAACTCCTTCTTCGTGATCAATGTTTCTCTTGGAACTTATAGAAAATTTCCCTACTACATCCTTCTTAATTAAAACAACAAACATTTCCATTGCTACATGTATTGGAAATATTTAATTCATAGTCCTTTTTGATTATTATCCATCCTCCCAGCTATAAATTTATATTATATTTGGATAAGATAATATTAAATATCATATGATCAATTATGTCCACAAAGAGGTCACTAATGTATTAATTCAACCATAACATAAGATAAAACAAAAATAGTTCATGCTTGAGATGATGAATAATATAGCTATTTACATAATGGGACAAATATTGATATCCATTTGAGATAAATTCTCTATAATTCATTAGAACACCTCCCAATCTATGATGTAAAACATCACACTGAATCTAAAGAACAATGACATCCATATAAAATCAAATAATAGTGTAACTGACTACTTTCTCATTGAAATATTAAAATAGGCATGTAGCCCACCAATCCATGTGATACCAGAATACTTTAAATTAAAATCAATTAGTTGGGTTAAAATCTGAGATAAGTTAGGTACAACCCATTATTAATAGCCAACCGATCTAAAGAAACTCCTGACCTTAGCAATATACCTATGGGGTATCCATAAAATAATCCCCTCAAACATCAATGAATATATATATAGACAACATTGAGACATGAAATGTCATGTGAACTAATCCTCAACTGTCTATGACATATACATTGAATTATTTCTGATCACATTTTGAAAATAAAAAAACTCCATAATTATGTCAATGATTCTCTACATTCTTGTCATCATACAAAAATTACAGTAGGATTTAATCAATGCATACCACCACTAATTTATTTATAAATATTAGAAATAATGAATTCCGCATCCCCATGAATATGGATGCATCAATCATAGCACCTATGAAAATAAATGAGAATTTATAATTCCCATAATGACATCTAAAACTAGTCTTCAGAATTTCCCAATCCATTACCTCAATAAGATGATATCATGGCTAGAAATTAATTCTATAAAACCATCTAGTTCCATTGAAGTGATCAAAGAAGTAATTAATCCATGAAATAGAATAGAATTACCTAATTATCCCTATATTTAAGTGTTGATAATTTCATAAAAGATGTGTACTCTCATCCTCTATATTCATAAATATAACCATAGTATCCTCGGAGGATAAAATCGGCTGAATAAAACCCCACTATTTAAGATAATTAAAATATATTCATATCTACCAAAATATAGATGATATCATCATATGTGGATACATAAATATTATAGTTACCCAAAAATGAAATAGAATTCTAAAACAAAAACATCTCAAGGGGGTATAATCATGAACTTTTCTGAAAATATATCATATTATTCCTACAAAATCATGGGAATCAATAATGAATAATATTTAAATGAATTCAACCTAAGGAGGGACATCAAAGAGGAAAATACATCAACCCATAATGAACTCATCCAATGGCCTCACTAAGAAAATAACACATCATGTTATTCTCTTAGTATTTTATAATATAATAACTTCTGATAATGATCTATAATAGCCTACACCAAAAATATGATTTCCATAATGAGGATGAGGACATATGATATTATTCATAAAATACAGGATGTATTTCTAAGAGATATTATTTACTATTATGAGACAATAATATATATACACATCATATAAATTATCTCAACCTCCAACTTACATATTCAATGTTAGGGGACCTATATGTCTCTCTAGAACATGTTAAAAATCATAGACTAGGGTAGGTGAAATTAAATAGTACATAACTATGTAATCAGACATGGTATATACTCAATTGTCATCTACTTATAATGAAAAAATTATATAATTGTTTAAGGAAAATATATGTAATATATCAAATGACATTTATCCCCTTGGCTTCCCTGACCCTAAGGGAAACCACATCTATGATCGCACTCTAATAGTTATCCCTATGGATGAGGGCCATTATAGGGATAACCAATAAATTCACCAATACCCAATCCTCTAATAGAAATATGGATCAATCAACCACACATACTAAATCATAGGATATAGTTTCAACAGTTTAGATAGAATTGTGATGTTATCATTATGTTGATTGTTGAGAAAAGATGGTCACTCGAGCCATCGATGTCCCTTACCTCCAAATGAAAATAAAACAATCTATGATCCATAGTTAAGGGTATGATAACTACCATCTTTGCTAAAATGGTATAAATAAAGATGAAAATAACTACCAAATGGTCGAATTGTATCATCATCATCATTATCATTTTATAAAATAAGGTACGTTCACATAATAAGTAAAAAATAAGAGGAAAAGATTACAAAGGTCAGAAATATTGTAACCTGAGGATGTCCCCTCTCTTAAGAATCATCCCATCATCTAATAGATAGTTCCATCTAGAAAAATAGGCAAAACTTTTATCTTAGGATGTAATATAGGCCAGGTGGTCAACAACAATGTTTCCTCATGCCAAATATGGAGAATCGATGTATGGTCACTTATAAGGATAATGCATCATCTAATTAAAAAAATAGATTGATGAAGGGGTGGTAAATTTTCACTACATAACAATGAACAATATTATTGAGTCAGTTTCAACTACTTATAGCTCAAAGTTATTTTGTCACCGTAATCTGGAGATAGATGAAATTACCATGGAATTAAATTGATGGGAGTGACAGCCACTAATGAGTGAAGAAAAAAAATTATGATTGAGCCCCTAGGATCACAAACCATGCTTCCCCCCCCCCCTCATATCATTCATGCTACATGATCTCTAACTGTTTAGTTTGTGTCCCGAGGGATGTGGAAGCCAACAGACCTAGTGTCCCTATTTTTATTGAGAGATGGATTTTTTCATGATCTGGACACCTAGATCAGTCTTTGGGTAGGGTTACATCCCAGTTCATGAGTACTTTAACCATATTTGATAGGTGGATTCTAGTTCCAGTATTTATAGATTTACATGTGTAGTAAATTCCCTTGAATCGATATAAAATTTCATGCTTTACAGAAGCTCCAAAAGACTATAGCCATCACCAATGAATGATCCTTCTTCTCCTGACTGATGAACGCCTCCCCATGTTACTAGTGAACAATAAAATGATGTTTCTGGAACAGATCAATAAAATAATAACACAAACATCTAAATTCATTTCATAGTTGAGGGAAAATAACCACCCCATTCAAGATTCCCCATTCAACACTATAGATCTGATGAATCTTAGTGCTCCATTTTAAAAAATGTTTAATTGAATTAAATATTTAAATCATGTGACCAAGCCCTAGTCCCTCAATCTAAAATGAAAATATCATTATTATATATGAAATATAATATATATTGATATAGTATAATTATGAATGAATCATCATTATCTACCCCCAATCTATTATGGTCATCTAGAATGTCATGTTGGACACCACCCAAAAAAACATTATGGGGACATCAACCTAGTTACATATTTATAAATGGGAAAACATTATCGATTATTAAAATAATAATATATAATATTTAAGGGCTTATTAGTTAAGATTATGACAAATTACCATTTTATAACAAATTCATAAATTGGGGAAAACAGTCATAATTAAATATAAATACGTAGATCCCTACCCTAAATGAATCATGAAATTCCTTATTATGTTCATTAAATATATGTTTCGTTCATTGGATCACTGTTGTCCCCAAGGCCCAATTCCAATTTTTTTTCATCCTTTCATATATCATATATTTACACTTCACTATAATATTACAATTTAAATCCATTTTTTATTATCATTTACTATCCAAAAATACATCATATATGTCAAATATTAGTATTGATACCACTCTGTCATGACCCCCCCCCCTCTTTCTGTACCACTCATAGAGAAACACATAATATAGTGATAAACCCAATTCTTACCTCAAATATGAAATTTATTGGAAATAATCCACCAGGGAATATAAGATATGAAAAAGTGAATCCTTATACGAAATATTTAAATTTAAGGGCAAAAGATAAGTTGATATCCTCTACTAATATCAAAATAAAAACTATTTATGAAATCTGATTACATATAAATGTATAATATGTTGAAATAATTTAAAAAAAACCTAGACCTAGGTAGTGGCCACAAAAATCATAAAGAATATGAGTAACCCCTCACGAATAATAATTCCTAACTCAATGACCAACTAGCTCTAATAGAGTGGAAATGTAGATTATATATATTTGTTTCTGAGAATATATTTATAATCAGTGGGATCCTCCCTAAAATATTTCATTAAAAAATTTAATGAATTATAAAAACTTCCATGAATTAAAAATTAAACTATATTATTAACAAAATAACATGAAATCTATCAACATAACAAATCTACTTGATCATAACATAACTAACATTAATAGGAAACAAAATAATCTGTGTGTGTGTGTGTGTGAAAGTAACCTCACATCCACATCCAAACATGTTTTTCACTATAAGATCCCAAAGCCAAACAATTTTTTTATCCCACTCCTTCGATATATTATGCCACAAATTATATGACATTTTACTAGGCCCTACCCACCACAGTCATATATAGGTGCTAAAATTGTGTACGATAATAAATATATGTATCAATTTCATCACCTCAACCAATATCCAATTTAACTCTTCAAAACCTCATCATCATCACATATTATAAAAAAATAGAAATCCAAAATCCACTAAATCCCATGTATCATTCACTATGTCTCAAGACACTTTACCCATATTTGATCACATGTATGAGTCCATAATCACCATTGTTGGAAATATATGTATATACTATAACATTAAGACTATACCACCCATACATTCTCGTATTGTGAAATATATATCCATTACCACCCATCAATGTACACATCATATACCTGAATTCTCTAAAACCTGAATATTCCAACACATTATGCCATGTCTTGTGGAAGAGAGGGGAAGGGGATAATTCAACTATATGTTCCCCCACAAAACTGGATTTTGGTTTAAATACTTGAAACCAAAAAATGGGAAACACATTACCTATTACCTCGATTGGTGGAGCATATTATATCAAAAAATATAATGAATAGTATATCACACAACCAAACCAAGGTAAAATACCTAACCTTATATTCACCTTTAGTGTTTATCCCACATGACTCTTGAATACAACTATTAAGTCTTAGGAACCTATATTTCATTTTATCACAAAATCACTAAAACAAACATAAACCAATTCACAATGAAATTTTTTAATTACAAATAATTTATTCATCAAATAAAAAAATTAGTTTAAAAATATCATTTCATCACTATTAAACATGATTTATAATTAATAATTTATTTCCCCAATTCTCATCCCATGATCTTTGAGTACTAATCTATCCATCCTAGGGACTCATTTATTAATCAATCACCATCTTCAATATCCATCGCATAAGGGCATATATTATTTCACATATCATCAGAAAAATTTCTCATTCTTAACATTAAACTAAAATACCACATCTATTATGCACCTTCAGTGCACATACAAATAGTAACATGTTTTTAAAAACAACAAAAATCAATCTTCAAACAATAAACCATCTTCCATAAAAAAAATTTAATCCCCACACTCACACCAGATCGAACAATAAAATTAGAAATCCATTTATATTTATCCATCAATAAGAAATACCCACTCTAAACTAACTCCATGTATTTCATTCTTATACAAAATCCTCCACATGAATTCCTAGAAATGATCTACAAACCTATAGAATTTAATAATATAGAAAATTAATGTTCATTACAAAAAATTTAGGGGGAAATAGTTCCATTAAATCAAGAAAAAATCATACTAAAAATAGAATAATTGCATGGTTGTGCAGAAAAAACCCTAGAAACAATAATAGAAATCCATTATTGTCTTAGGCGAACTAGTTCATTATTAATTTGATTTAAAAATAATAATTCTATTAAATTTTTTAAAAAATTCCCCAAATTTAACAATAGATTAGAATTTATAAATACATTCATAATCAATAGTTCTCATGGAAGAATGGAAATTATTTTGATGTGTAACAATGACCTTTAAAAGGAATAGATACAATACCAAACCACTAAGACCCCCTGAAATATCCTAGGCCAATGTCATGCCAACCCCCAAAATTATAGAGCCACAAAAACCTTCACCCTATAAAAATTTTGTCTCAAGGACATAGATACACTGTAAGGGGAGAATTCAAGACTTTAATAATCCCTAGACAATCACACAATTATGAAATAATTTTTCCAAGCTAAAATTTAATCTCAACATCACTTCCACTTCATCCATCACTTCATATAAACCTTTGATTACCCTAGAATAATAATTTAAGAATCAATAATAAATAGTCTCTTCTAGTTTTCGTAACTAGTATTCAATAAATTCAGAAGAAAAGGGGTATAATGGGGTAGATGTATCATATTATGGATCTCCCCATGGAGCCATGAATGGTATCCATAACTATTATGGTCATATAATTATGGGTTCCTCCAATGAAAAATTATTCAAATCTCCCAAACCATGCATGAATCATAATAAAAATACTAATTTCACCTTACATGTAATGATTATATAGTATATTCAATAATCATATCCTTGGACACTTTATGTGTATAAAAATCTTTAAAATTTGACTGCATAATGGGAAAAAATAAGGTGTCACTACCATTGTTTAATTTGACCACAGTATTCTCACGAAATGAATCAGAAAAAATAAGAACATTATTATCTATCACATGTCATTATAGAAAAACATTATGAGGTATCCTAAATATAAAAAACCCTTCTAGAAATATTGGTATTTAATTGTAGGAGGATAAAATCATTTGGAAATGGTTTTTAACATCATATTTCCAATTATAGACCTAAAATCAAAAGCTAAAGGGTCTAGATTCATTCAATTAAAACCTAGAATATATCAAAATCCCGATCATTATCCGTATTATAATCCCTTATATGTAAGAAAAAATATACATATGTCTGGGTTAGAATGACAGTGTTGGTTTGGTTTTCTGGGAATTTGAAAATATTACGGGACATTGAAATAGTTTATGGTGCCCTGATAATGATAGATAAAAAACAAAAGAAGTTAGATATGAACATGTTTCAATAATATATATATAATAGGGAATTAACACTCCTCTTATTGACCCAATAATACTTACTAATTATGATTATTATTTTTATTTAATAATTTTTATTGTGAACCTACCAAATATTAGTGCCTGTTATAATAATATTGGTTATATTTATGTTAAATTTCATATAAGTTGTTTTAGATGGTTCCCGAGAACCAAATAATTTTTATATTAGATTAATAGTGTGTTAAAAGACATGTGTATTTTGAAATTAACAATAATATATAAATTTTTCTTTAATGTAACATAAATATGATAAAATTCTAAGGAATCTCTCTCATTCTAGAGTACATAGTAGTTTTTCACTATGATGGGTACCTAAAAGTTTTATGAAGATATTATTAAACATATATCATGTGTCCAAAATAATATTCAATGATTCAATAAAATGTGTATTGATTTTCTGGTGCAAGTTCACACATGTTGGTTGGTCATTATCTCATGATGTTCTCAATCGATAATATAAAATATTGAACATTATGAAGAAAACCATCCCATAAAATTTCCAACTGTTATATTTTTCATTGAATATTCTTATATGTGGATATGTGTATTTTCCCTTAGACTTGACATTATTATAAATTAATATCAATAGTCATATACATAGATTAATTTACATAAACTATGATTAAATAAGTTTATGGTGAATTTGGGAATGTTGGGTGTGTCATGAGTAATATTGCATTAATGAATAAGTCAAGAATGGGTTTCACATTACATGTTTATTGATGCTGATATATCATGACCTTTTATTATAATAAAAATCTAAAAATAAAAATATATATCCATGGTGTAATGATGGATTCGTTTTAGTATGAAAACAAAAACAAAAACCAAGCACAGACACTGAGAACACAAGTTTGAAACCTTCTCGACATTGATATATTTAGATAATGGGAGTATTTTACATAGTGAAAATTCATATTTGGTTTCTATTATTTTGAAATTAATTTATTCTTCATGGATTTAATTATGTTTCACTAGAAGTCAATATTATAGTTTTGGAAAGCATACCAAATACTTCTAGGGAAGGGGCCAAGAGGATCCCACCTTTACTGTTTTCATTGATAATAGTTTAATATTATATTAATTTAATAATTGGGGTAAATGTAATAATTATTTATAATAAATAATATTTATTCAAGATATTTTATTTGATCTAAATTATTCAGAATCTAATTACATGTTCATTCAATATTTAAATAAATATTTGTTATCCAAACTGTCAAATTGAATATTTATTTACATCATTTTTTCACATGGTGATAAATTATATTTATTAATAAATATTTTTATATTGTTAATATAATTCAAAATTCAGATGAAAATTAATATAATAATTATTTATTTATTAGATAAATAGTATTTATTATTCGATGTACAATAAATATAGGGATGGAAAGGAAGACAATGATACTAGTGTTCGGAAAATTTTATATGAAATGTTGTCTAAATAAATATTAATATTTTACTTTAAGAAATTATATTCACATTATATCCATGTGTTCCACAAGTCAGAGATATAATAAAAATATTATTATTATCATTATATGTAGGGTTTGGTAATGATTAATTAATTGGTTAAGGGCCAATGTGAAATTACAAATTCATTAAAATATCTATAACTACTCGATCATATAATTTTCATAGTTCTTCCATTACATACAACATTTCACAGAAGAAGTAATCTCTAGAGTTTTCTCTATCAATTAATAACCTCTATATAGATTCTATCGTGGGCATGATAATTCTCCCACCTCTTTCCTCCCTCTATTTGGTGATAGAATTAGATGGAATATCCTTCGAAAGACATAGAAATTCAATATAAATTTTTTTTAAAAATAGTTGGCATTATTATGAGTCTGCAAAATATGACGGTACATGATTTCGAGGCCCGTTGTGCCTAGAATGGATTTTTGACCTTTTTTAATGTAGGTTCAGTAAACTCGTGGGAGACATTTTCTATCATTTGAACTGGTGCTCGGATAAAAAATCGGGGGGCACTGTTGAATCCAAAGCGCCATGTTTATCTTAAGGTATGCTTAATTTCAACCATAGTAGGTTGGGTGAAAAGGTTAGTTTATGTGACATTTAAAGAAATTATAAAATAGAAAAAATATTTTATTTTATCCTACATCTTGATGAACGGTACTGGTGGGACCGACAGGTTGTCAATCCATTTAATGTCTTGACTCTTTAGTTCTATAACCACACCATTGGGAATTAAGAGTTAAATTAATTAAAAACACACTAATGAACCTCATTAATTCATTCGATGCATTACTCACCCTTACCCCTATATTTAAATAGAGCATGAGTTGGGTATTTGGACACGGATTCATCAAGAGAGGAACCTCTGGAAATTTACCGCAACAACTTCCACTGAGTGAGGATGGATTCTTGGGTGGCAATGATTCGGGATCAACAAACGACAATAACTTCATCCATTGAAGACCCTTCTCCTGAAACAACTGCGACACCTCCCTCAATTATCATGGTAGGGGGTTTTTTCTTGATTGACTCTTGAGTTTTTTCATTATTAATTCTAACAGATTGATGAATTAATTACCCCCCTTGTTATGATGCTAATTTGGATAGAGCGGGAAAAATGAAAATGACTCAGACCCTCTACCACTAGTTTTATTATTTCGTTCTAAATGGATGAATTCGGAATTTGAAAAAAAAACCCAAATCATTGGGTCACATAGTGACGACAGCATTTCAGGAGGCCTGTAAGTGTATCTGGGAGTGGAAACGGAGCTCTAGAGTGTCATTAGAGCCCGCAAAAGAAGAACCAACATGAAATTCATGAGGCAGTGCCGACAACTAGCATCGGAAGAAGAGGGTGAAATCTAGGGCTCACTGGATGTGGAATGAGATGGCTCCGTTCGATGTCGTCGAGGAACTGACAGGCAGCCGACTGCGTTGGCAAAGTGCGGCGTGGCACAAGAGGTGGCAGTGGCTTTGAAACCACAGTGAAGGGGACCCGCGCCCCGTGTGTTTCACAGCTAGCCAAGGTGGGGCCATGTGGCACTACCAATTAAATCACCAGAATGACATTTCCATTCGGGAATTCGGTCCACCACCTGACTGGAGGACCATGCCCTGCTCAGGTTGGACGAACCCACAACACAGCTGATTCGGGTCGTTCTGGGCCGAACCCGACTTGGACCCGGACCGGTTTGGGTTGACCCGAACAGAGTCGGGATGGCCCAAGATGGAACAGGTCTGGTTGGTCAAATTCGGAAGAATATTACCCATAACCTCTTTAGCCCAATTATACACAAAAAGGCAATATCTCGCAAACCAAGCATTCTTTTGATAAATATTTTGTGGATATAGAATCCTAGGAATGATATGGTCCTTTTGAGATAATCCACCTATGATTTAGTGAAAATAGGAGTATGGCTATGTTGGATGGTACCAAAATCCAACTGGGCCCTTCGAACTAAAATTCCAATAACTCTTAGAACGTGTGTCCTATTGAAGTGCCATCTATTGTGTTGAAACAATTATGACATGATAGATCAATAGGTTACATCGTCATGTGACTTAGTGGATGTCTAGGCACAATGGATACCATGAGAATAAAATAATAATTAACTCATGTTCAATGGGTGAGAATGATCCTATGGTTGGCTGTTATTTGATTATCATTCTTGTTTCGATCAACATCTAGAAGTCTTATGTGGATTATAACCTAGAGATCATGTGTGGATCAGCGGCTAGAAATCATGTTTTCATTATAACTTATCGATCATGTTTGTGTTGTATCCTTTGTGGGTCAGCGCTCAATGATCTTTTGTTGGTCACTGCATACCGATCCTGTGTGGATCAGATCCTGTGTTGGTCAGCAGGGGTTATTACCTATCAATCCTATGTGGGTCAGCGCCCAGTGATCCTATGTGGGTCAACAGGGGTTAGTACCTATCGATTCTGTGGGTCAGCACCAGTGCCTCTTAAAAAAATAAAATGATATATCCTTGTGACAAATCATATGTTCTTATATACATCAGTTATATCTGGTTTGAGTTGAGTGTTTTTCTTTGTGCTTTGTGATTGATATCATGTTTTTTTGTTTTTCTTTGTGTAACTATGAATGACCTTCAAGGGTCTGAGGGAAATTTTTGGGTTTTGTTATACTCACCCCTACATGGGCTTCACTTTAACCTTGTTGTGTCTTGTGTAGAGGACGAGAAGATCGGCTCAGTCTATAGGATTCGGGAAAAAGCAGTACATGGAGGCGACTGGTGGACCTGGAGAGCTGTGGAGATGAGTTGTACATACTCTTCGGGTAAGATCATTGGTGGAAAATCTCAGGAGGTGTTTTCTATTTCTTGTTGTAGTTTTATCTTTCTTTTGGGTAGGTATTCCGACCCCTTTACTTTCTGTACTCACTTTTCCTACTACATTTTAACTCCCTGGTTGCATCTTGTTGTGTTCTTGGACTATGTGTTTCTATAGTTTTAGAGGAAATGCCTTCCCTTTTTATGGACATGCCTTTCTAGTGCCAGTCACCAACCCCTGGCCTATGGAAGGCTAGCTTGGGGTAGTCACGGCACGGGCCTGAGGTATGGGTCGTGACAACCCTTCTATATTTATGGATTTTGTTTTGATAAAGATAAAATACACAATATGATGAGATCATTCCTGATAAAAGGAGGAATTTTTATGTGCCATTTAGATATCGTAGAGAATGTTTGGATCAATACTTATGGGATACAACATTATATCCTTTTGATTCATGAAAAAATACATGATTAGGGTATGAAAGATCAATATCTTCATCATATATTGAATCAAAATAATGATAGATTTTTTGTAAATAAACTAATTCTAAATTAAAAATGAAAAAGATCCACTCTAGAGTTAAATGATTCATGCATCCAATTTCATTAGATATATTAATTAGATATTATATTTCCTTATCATTTTCTTATAGATTATCATTTGGATATAAATAATAACAATCGTTGGTCATTGGATTTATTAGCTTCCACTATTAATGGATTTTTCATATTGAATCAGACAATTCATGTTTTAAAATATAATTATTTACATTGTATATCCATATCATGGTTCATTAGTTAGATTTTCTGTATGTTTTATCTTAATAAATTAAGATGAGAAAATGTGTCCTTTCACTATCATAGAAACTAGAACATTCCATTAATAGGGGAATAACCCAAATTGATATAATCTGGAAGTGCTTTGAATTCAATAAATACAATGGGATTACATAATGTGTAACCATAATCATATGTTGTGCAATCCTATTTAATATATAATAATGTACTCATTTAAATCATGTCAGTTTTTGTGTCTTTTAGTTTATAGAATGTATTATTACATACCACATGTGGACTGTTAGTTAGAACATAACATTACATGATCATATACTCTATAGTTTTACTATTTTATGTGTTGTATCACCATTTTTATAGAGAAATCATGTTTTCGATATAAAAAGTTCTGAATTTATTATATAATTTTAAAATCCCACGTACAGAAATATGTCCACTCAATATGAGATAACATTATTTATTTTTTCCTTTTCGTTTCATTAAATTCCTTGTACTTTATATTATCCTATGAGTATTACACCACATAATCAATTTATATAGATAGAAAAGTAATCAATAGATTAATATGGACTATATAATGCATAGAAATTTTATATGATGTCTGATAGGGTTTAAAAGAATTAATAAATGAATAATTAATTTCCAACTAATTTTTTGAATTAAATGTGATGTTGTGGTTTTACACCCTATGTAGGATAAATAATCATTTAAGTCATACATGAAATGTAGGGTAAATTATTTCCATGTGTCAATAAATTATTATATAGTAAATCATCATTACACACTAAACTACACATCATCTAACAATGTGAAACACTATATATGCTTCATCCATTTTGAATACACAGTAAAAGACCAAAAAATATGTCAGGTGGTTCAAGTAGGTATATTCAGTGATGACTCTATGTATACATCATATACAATAGTAATTTTTAATAAAATATATTTATTTAATTATTTATTCTATTTCAATATTATTGTAAATCTAAATCTCTAGTATATCTATGACTAGCTGGATTAATAATAAGATAAAAAATTAATTACATTATAACACCAAAAATTGTTATTCAAATATTTATTTTCCTTACATTATATAGTGATTTCATTTAAATTAAATCCTGTAAAAATATGATATCATTTCATGTTTTCAATTTATCACATTCTTAATAGACCAATGTTTGGATTGTATTAATATATTATTTAATTCCATTACATTGGTTTTATGTATATAATAATTTTTTCTTAATAAACTATGATATCCTATGTTTCATCCCTCCCTACATTATTATGTTGGAATTATGTGCCCAAAAATTCTTTTTTATAAACACCTTAACCATTCCTATGGTTCCCCTTTACTATATGGGAGTAAAAACTAGTAATGGAATGATATTCCTGGAGATATGGTCATTCAAAAAATTAACCAAGGTGAAATCAGTCTTGAAATATGATTTTCATTTGATGAATGTTACAACTCCAGATAGGTCAAACTATCGAATTTTCCCCTATGGGTATTTTTTTTTGAAAATAGGTTGATGACATGAACTAGTTTCCCAGTTCATGCCACCCAAAGGAATTTATTAAAAACAAAATGTAAGCAGTACAGACTCGAGGTGTAAAGAATTTACACCAGCAGGGAAATAAAGAGGATACAAGTAAATGACAAAGAAAAACAGACTCCCCAAGACCCTCTTTCCTACTTCCACCTTCTTCAGTGCATCTTCGTTGTCATCTGAGTCTTCTTCCTCAGAGTCGCCCTCATAATCATCTTCAGAACTATCATCGGCATCACCCATCTTCAGATCATCTTCATCATCGATGTCATCCAAATATTCATCCAGTGTGCACCACCTTCTTGACATCAGTCTAATGAGGAGAAGTGAACTTCTCCTTCTTGGAAGGAACCGGTGTTTTGTGTCCAGAGAAAAATTTCAAGTCTTCAGTAAGTGACCGCAGCAATGATTCTTCCATTTAAGACTCCATTTCAGCATCCAAGCGCTTCCAGACCGAAGTTTTCATATTTGCAGACCACCAAATCAAAATGCAGCATTATACAAGCTCCAAGATGAAGACCAGCCTTGCTGCAGGGCAATGGACATTCAGTCCTACTCCAAGTAGTGCAGCCAGGACACTTGCAGCCTTCATGAGAGGGAGGGGCAGACCATGCCTTACTTGTAGCCATCTGAAAACCAGAATGCATTCAAACAAAAAAAAACAAAAAAAACAGCATCAAAGAACCAGGATAATAGCATCCAGCAGCTTCCAGGTTCCAACAGACAAGGAGTTGCTTGCAATCATAGCAGGTTTGGATCAGCAACCAGAGGAGAAGGAGTCCCCAACCAAAAACAGGCCAAATCAGCACATCCGGAGACTGAAAGGAAACCATCTAGAATTAGGATGATTTGGAACTCATCTTTTCTTTTTCCTCGGCAATGGATCTTTTTATACTAATGAACTCAGCATGAGATATCATTTTAATGAACATGATCAAGTAATGATATTTTTTTTATTCTACTTCACACATGATTATCTATTTTTATTGTGTATTGTTTTATAATATTATTTTTTGTCGCCTTAATTTGAAAAGATAACAAAACATGAAAGATAAAGTAAAAAAAATGAATTATACATAAATATGTTATCATAACATGGTTAAATAATTATGCTAAATCCATATAACGTTAAAAATTTCATGTAAGTGATTAAATACTGAATTTTATACATAATAAGAAATGACCCAATTAAAAGTTTGGATATAATGAATTCTGTTATTTATATTGATATAGACTATATTTAATGTGTTGATTAGTCCTTAGTCAATGGTACTCCAGCTAGGAGAGACTTTAAAAAAGATGAAGGGTCAATTTATCAAAAAAAATTAGACTACAATTGTGAAAGTACACTCAACATAAATATATATGCCATTTTTAGTGAAATAAAAGGTAGGATTTTAGTGTTGGGGAGTCCAATCAATAGATCAAGGAGCTATAAGACAACAATTGCAATGACTTCCTAGATAAATACCAATTTATGAATTTAATGGACATAATATTTGTTACGATAAAATAAATATAAATTCATGAAACTATATTTTCAACAATTTAAGGGATTCTATATTCAATGACACGCTCTATTGGGACATGATAAAATAGTGGTAGACTTATAATATAATTTAAAATGTTTCCAAATTAAATATATTATTACTCAAGATAATGTACTGAAAATGTGAATATATATTGTTATGAAAAATTTAAACTACGTAAAACAAAATATCAAGGTGATCTATACATTATAAAGACAATCAGTTTCCCAGATTTAAAATCCAAGAATGGTAGAGTTACTTTAGAATTGTACTGTGAAAATAATGGAATCTCTATGTTCTGTAATTCCATGTTTTAGATATGGTTGCTAAATAGGATATTGAGGAACTATTTTTTTCTCCAAAAGACACTTGTATGATATGATATATATATATTTTTTTTTCTATCATCCACATATTATGAAGTCAGTATGTCTCATGAGAAGTTGGATTCCGATTGAATGTCAATCATATCTGATATCTGAATCTAGAGAGGGATATAAAGGCACAATGTGAGATCTATAAGGTTATATTTATGGTATATCTTGTATAGGAGAAACTATTTGGTCCACGTTTAGTTATGATGATTGGATACATTCAGTTTTTAAATAGTATATTTTTTGAGTTGGGGGATGAATTGAACATGAATTTCATTCATTATTCACTCGCTTCAAGAAACACTATAATTTTTTTATTTTTTATTTGAATAGTAGTGAGAAGTCCCTCTAAGATCTCCCTATACTTATTATCTAGGTAGATAAGGACGTGTTGCTTTAAAATCCTATTATTCTTATGGTGAACAGGTGAAAATACAAATATAATATCTCTAATACTAATACCATGTCTATAGTTTCTTTACAATTCTCTTCCAAGAAGTGGAAGACCAAGGTGCAAGAAAAATAAAAGGATGTTATTTTCTTCACATTTGGTAGGAAATGTACTTCTATGGGAAACAACAAAAAATTGATATAAAAACGTTTACATCATGTATATTAATAATTATAATTCTCATGTATTACATCATTGATATTAAATTAATTATGTTTTCATATGCATGTTAAAATACAAGATATTGTAAAGTGAAAAAATATATGTAGATATTTGGTGCATTCGTAAAAAAAATTAATGAAGAGTAATTCCAATATCAATATAGAGAATTAAATAGCTTTTGGATTTTCTGATTGATTCTAGTTAAAGCTTATTTTAAATTCATTCTTACAAAAACGTTTTATGAGTGTATATTTAATTATAATAATACATTTTTTCATTTATGAATGAATAATGTTATAGTATTTCATAAATATCGATTAATATTATAATTTTTTAATCATCGATATCATAAATTTCAATGTAATGATGGCTATAAATATTAAACACAAAATCCCTCATTATGAAATGATAATTTATTATAATGAACAACTGATACCAGCTGAAATTTGTTCATCCAAAATATGGTTATGCCATATCTTGAACTAATACACATATTATAGTTCCCTAATGGCCTAGAGACATTTAGATTTTTTATTATTATGTATAGTCCCCCTATTAAGGTTGAGGAGGAACACTTACATAACACATAGGCCAAGTGGCATAAGGCCCATTATTGTATTGTTTCTAACTGTGTCTAAACCATAATAACTAGTGGATATAATATTTATTGTAATATTATGAGGAATAAATTATGTTTTTTACATATCTCTCTCTATTGGTGATTTAATAATCATACAAACACACCTAGGTATCTATCGATTTATTTTAAGTGGATTTCATTTATATCATTTTAATTTCATGTCATGTTTATATAATTCTATGTAATGTTTTTAAAAGTCATTATTGGATTATTACAGAAGGATTTTAGGTTCCTTAAAGATAATGATGAAGCCTTATTTCATGTGATGAAATCTTAAATAAAATATGTAATTATATTAAAATTCATTGGATGAAATCTTGAAATGACATGGTGGATTTGGAGACTAGAAGGTAGAACCATTTTTTAGGTGTAATGAACTATCTAAAGTGACATGTGGCCTATAGTTTTAGGTGTATTTAAGAGACAAAAACTAGCTTACAGATTTCCACTAGCCAGCTAGTATAGTGACACTATCCCACAGATGATAAAGGAATGAGTACCCTTGACCTATGGAATTCCACAGGATTTCTAGTGGAGGATTCCTAGTTAGATGGTATAATAAAAAGGTTTCTAGTGAGTTTTAGTCCACCATCTAGATAACTAGTGGAATTTATTAGTTATCTATTGTCATTTAGGATACTCTTCTTGGAATTCATTTAATGTTTTCATAAAATGAAATAACTTATTTCTTTATTGGAATCAATTCCCTCATTGAGTTCAAAGATGTTTATTTCTATATTAGGTTTAAAAATAGAGGATAAATGGAGGCTAGTATTATATAACCAATAGTTGAATCAACTCTCTAGTCGAATCAACACCAAATCCCTAACATTCTCTATGTTCTAATCAAGATCCAAAATAATTTTTAATTCTCAATGTCTCTTGAAATGTTTTCCCCATCTCCATGTATTAATTGTATCAACCATTATATAGAGATAAGAGGCTAAATTTTTAATGTATTTGTGATAAGAAAATATCTTCATTCTCACCTCATAGTATTAAAGGAAGCTCACCTCCATAAATCGAGGGATAAGAACTCAAAACTATTCAAGTAAGGGATTATCTTTAATAGGTTTCCATCCACATTAATGAAAAAGAAATGAGTACTAGAATCATTATACATAAATTAAAAATCATAGTAGGAAATTGGTTTCATAATCACCTTAAAATGGGAATTATAAAAACCTTATAATCCTATTATAGGAGATGGAAGGGCTCACACCACGCTATTTCCATACTACTTTATAAAACCATATTTTCTCTCTCTTTATTTTTATGCAATGAATTACCTTATTTTTCTACATATAATTTTATAAATATTATTCATCTACTTTATTTAGTGATAACACTCTTAAATTCCATTAATGTTTACCTTTTAATATATATTTCATTTATTATTTATTTCTCAATAATATCATTTTTAATCACATTATAATTTCAATATTGTACTGTTTTTAATTTTTACTTTTCATTTATTATTTTAAATTTTTAATGTAAATTCACCCACCATGTTACATCATACTCTGAACATATTTAGGTAAAACATATGGTGTTTAATAAGATATTTTTATTAAAATATGGAGTTATCTAAATTAAATATCAATGAAAAAGTATAAGATAAATATTAATTCTCCAATATACACTGAGGATATTATAACCATTTTGTAGTCTATAAAAACAATATATATATATATATATATATATAATATTGATCCACATATATTTTGAGATTATAGTAGAAGAATATAGATAAATAATTCTTGGTTGTGGATGTACATGATTTGGAACATGGAAACATATCTCCACTAATCTATATTTGAAGCATTGTTTAATAGACATAAATATTTCAAAATATAGAGGTGGCTTCGTATTCACCAAGACATGAGATGTTTTATTAAAAGATAATAATGATTTTTATAATGAATCAGTAAATGGAAGAATAAGATTGTTAATTAGTATGTATGGATTCAGTAATGGATTCCATGTACCATAATTCAGGGGCACTATATTTCGAATATTTTTATACCTGAAACTAGTGGTGGGTTTTCAAGGTAAAATTATTCATTGATTCGCTAATATTGGATAAATATTGGAAAATTCATTATTAGAAATGTTTTTTAATGTCTCAAATTTATTTTTATGACTCCTTTATGAAAATATTAATACAAATATATAATGGGATTTTACTTATTGTTGTAATATTTTATTAGCATTTTTTGGTGGTTGGATGTAATGGTAAACATCCTTATGTGATACCCTATGAGAAATGCATATATAAGATAACCAAAAATTGTTTATGACACCAATGAATACCAATTAGATAATAAAATTGTATGTATCCATTTTTCTATTTTAGTAAGCATGGTGACCACAAGTATTTTTCTGGAATGAAGGAGTTCCATGTATCTGTATAAGGAATGTGGGATTATATTTTTCTTCAAAGTATATAAATTTATAATATATATGAAACAATTATTTAATTTTACCATTTTACTAAGTGTCAGAAATGAATTTCCCAAACAATAACTTAAAATAAAAACCCGAGTTTAATGGTAAAATTTATATAAACATAGATCTATGGGTTCACTAAATCTTCTCTAAAATCAACACATACCTTGAAAAGATGGACCTATTCATGACCGAAATATTTTTCATGTTATAGGGGATAAAATTTCTCTATTATTACGTATGTTAGAATATTACAATATTACGAATAGTATTTGAGATGATTATAAACTATTTTAATATATAATATAACCTGATATGTTGTCATGTTTTATATTATATAAATTTGTTTAATTCACTAAAAATATAAAAAAAAGTGGAACAATAGATAACTAAAGTTATATATATCCAACAACACTTGAGGAAGTGAGAATGGATGAATTATAGGAAAAAGTATAAATTGGTATAATATTATTTCAGGAGATTTAACACTATTTTTATTTTAGATAACTTTTTATATCGAATGATACGGAGGCTAGGGTTATTTACAATAAAAAAATTATTACATCCCAAGGAATCCATGAATTCAATTACCATGTGTGTTGCCTATTCTAATATAACTTATGGATTTGTTTAGCAAAGTTATTTTCAATTATTGTTTCATTGAAAAAGTTTTGATTATTGTTAGTATTATTATAATCATGGAATATAGTGTAATATAATATATTATATTTATGAAAATGGAAAATGAAAGGACACATTAATATATTTTACAATTTTTTAGATTCCATTAATATTGTCATGTCATGTAAAGAAGAGTTCGGATAATGAGGTGTTGTAAGACCAACTGTAACTAGAAAAAACATGTTGTCCTCTCCAACAATATCAATAAAAAGAAAAACAATTCCTATCTTGTGTGAACTTACTATTGATTTAGTAATTAGATATACTTCATGTGGGTGACTGTTTGAGTTTTTTATTATACCCAACTACATTGTACTTTAGGTTACCCAAATATTCATGGAACATAATTTTAACAATTTCATTATATAATAATTATTTTTATAATGTGTAATAATAATGTGATATTATCCTATAGTCTCCATTTCAAAATGAGATTCAAATTATTTCTCATTTATGATGATAACCTTAATGTTCTATGATGATATTCGTAAAAATATGTTCTACGGTTAGGATATAATTATGTAATGAGACACATAGTTTGTTATATATCATATGTGAGTACTTGACAGAAAATGGGACATTAAATTTTTATGTTTGAATAATTTAATCTCTAATATTGGGGATTGAAAGGACATACCTGCACATTGGAATTTTATATGTTATATGTGCCATTATATATTCCTATATAATAATGGATGAATTTATCCTTTCAATTTAGATAATTATTAAATAATATCATGATACACATAAATCAAATTATTTCCACCAAGAGAGATGAAATATTCTCATAATTGATTTCACTATATTTGGTGCATCTAGAGTGATATTTCTGTAATGAATATATCAATAAAATATTTTTCCCTACAATATGTATGGTTGTTTATATCCCAGGAATATTGATTGGAATGAAATTGTGGAATTAAAATTCCATGGCCATTGTGTATTGAGGGAATCATTTATAGAATTAAATGAAATAAAATTCAGAAACAATGTTTTATGACTCAGTTATGAACCATTTTTAATGAAGAGATTTCAAGACAAAAGATTATATTATATTGTGAACATTCATAGTGGATTTCATTATTATGAAAATAACTTCATCTTATTGGGTTCCATGACATGATGTTAGACAATGATATTTTATATTAGGAAATCCTTCATAATTATATATAGTACTAGTCCTAAACAGTGAATACATAGCATTCCGAATTATCATAGTAACATTCTATTCATATTTAACAATAATAATAAATATTATTTATAAAAAATTGTAATAATATTTATTCAGGAGATTTTTTTATCGCATTTATTGAATCACTAATTATATGTTAGTTATATATTTAAACAATTAAATATTCATAAGACTATGATTATAATATTTATTTATTTATCTAATATACAATATTACTTTTAACGGTTTGGTAAATGTTATGTCTAAAATAAACACCGAGTTATCGGTCTGGGGAAAATAATATATTAAATATAATTTAATTAAATATCAATGGTTTTATTTAATATTGAATATATTTTTTCCACATGTTTTTTTTCAAATCGTTGTTATAATTAAAAAAAATATGTGTATTCTATTTAGACATAAGTTTTTCTATGGATTGAGGGTATTTTTTAAATTAACAATTCATAAATATTTATTATAAATAATGATTAATATCATTTTCTTGGGTTGGTCATATGACACATTACTGTGTATAAGAAATCCTATATATAAAAATATTCTCAATTGAAAACCTCTCAAGAGTTTATCTTAGGTCCAAGTGATTTCATCCATGTCTTCCCCACCTCCCATGAATTAGATAATGTGATAAAAAATAATTCAATCCTGTAGGATTTTATAAATATCAATATGAATAATATCTAATGATAGATTATTCATTCAAGAATAATATTTTCCACAAGTTTCATTTGGAGATCTGGGATCACATTAAGATCATCATTGTATGGATTATAAATTGTATCCATTAAGTGAAAATATTATTTCACTTTAATTCTCTATGATCAATGAACATTACCATATTTGATTGAATCTAAAGACAATGGAAATTAAATTAGTTTAATAGAATATAAATTTAACACATAAAAAGATTCCTTATGGAGTTCCAAGATTAGTTCATCCATTTTCATTATATTTAATAATTATACATAATGATTCCTCATCACTTTCTTATAATTTTTTTATAATATATGATGAAAAACAATCATTGGAAAAAGGATATATAAAAATAAGCTACTATTAAAAACATTAAAATGTGATTGTATAGAGAGTTTATATTGATATGACTCTATATTATCAATTCATGATTGTAAATGTCTTCTTCTGTTGGTTTTTTTCGATTGGGTGATTTCCTGTCTATTTGGTCAATGGAATAAAGAAGCTAGACCTATAATTGGAAATGTGTTAATCCGTTGGAAGGAGGATACTTAGTTGGGTTATTATACATATTATGGTTATGGAAAATATTAAAACGAAACCTCTATAAGTGTTTATTTTATTAAAAAAGGTTTTTCGATGCTCATTAACTGATCATACTGACACCTCTACATCCCTGAACATTGGTAGTTTTCATCATGATGGACACACTATAACATGATTGATTACACAAAAAAGAATCTATTCAAATACATATTCATCAAAATTATGAAGTAAAAAATAATATTTATTCATATGAGATCAATGACCAATAAACACAAGATCATTTTTAAATTATAGAAAATTCATATTCTAAATCTTATGATGAACACTATGAACATTAAAGCTAACAATAATTGTGTTATACATTCTTCAATAAATATGATGGGAATATATATAAGACATTGGATGTAATTTTCCTCTCTTCTTCCCAAAAAAACCCCTAAATCATGAATGGTTGAATATAGGTATGGCTCTTAGTCTATGGTTACTAAATCTAAAGACAATTTCCATAATAATTCATGAAAAGGGAGAATACTGAAAATCACTACTCTCACACTATTTTGTATGCTGATAATGTTGTATAAGAAGATTTAATCCATGAAATTCCTACCCATATGTTTAAGAATATTTCATCGGTTTCCAATGGAAATGTTCTTCTTTTTTAATATTATAGGGATAATTCTTGGATGTCTAGTGCATTATACATCAATCATATTTATTTTATGGTATAATTTCTTCCAAATACGATGTTGAGGGGCTCTATATAAGGCTTATACAACTATAATTTTGATCTAGAAGACTTTTCAAATGGAGGGGACTCCTCTACATATATCTCTTCCCGGTAAATGTGTTTCATTTTTCACTATGATGGATTTAGATAAATGAATGGACCTGGTTTTGATGTCACATGATCATGTAGAAATAGGGATAACTACTTTCTATATGATTTTTTAACTCACAACACTATCATAAAAAATAATATATATCTCTATTTATATTTTCAATCTTCATGTTTTATTTAGAAACAAATATCTATATATATTATACTGACAAGCTCCTCAACTCCTCCAAATAGCAGGAACTATTTGGAAAAATACTTTTCATACACATAAATGACATCTTATTAATTGAATATTCATTACATATCATAATGATCCATTCCAAAATCATACAAGACTATTATATTTGAAAAGGTGAAAAAATAAACAACTATTTCAGAATAAATCTACATAATATCTCATAGTTTTCATCATATATTGCACCACTATTATACATTTCATACGTATAACCTTTCTTAAAATATCAGGGAGATCATATATTACAATGGGTGAGCTCATATGAAATGTAATAGAATATAAAGAAGATAAAAATGACAACATAAGAATAATCAGGAATATAAGTTTATGAGGAAATGAAAATAAAATTTTAAAACCACACCCTACATGGAATACATAATAATCTTGAGTCATGGAATAAATAATGAAAATTCATAAAGGAAGAATCATCAATTAATAACATAACATGATAAATGAGAGTCTGACATTGGAATAAGATTTATAAATTTATATAATAGTATACAATAAAAATTCATTTCAGTAATTGTCAAGGATTGCTTCCAATACAATCATAGTGGATGTGGTTTACTCCCAAAACATTTTAGTAGTCATGTTTTACTCCAAATAAAATTTTAGAGGACAATGTACCATATTAAAATTAGTTGACTCCATATTCTTGTATTATTTAAATCATGATACAACCATAATTAGCCATTTCATTGGTGGGATATGTAATTCTAGGTCCACTAGAAACAAAATGAAAATAAAACATATGAATTCCATAAATGGATTCATTATATCATAACCCATGAAAAGGAAATTTGGTTTATTAAATTTTCATCAAAACATACACATTGGAAACAAAACAGGTTTCATAATCATATATTAATTATAATATAAATCCATCTCGATAAAGTATAGAATGGTATCATTATATAATATCCCTTTTAAATCATAAGCAACAGATGAGGTTGTTGTCAATAATGAATAAAAATACCATAAAAATATAATTAAAAATTTCATGGTTAAAATATCATTCCCATTTGGAAAAAAATTATTTAAAATATGAAATTTTCTAAAATATTAAATAAATTATATTATTTAAAAATATAATTAGAATCTATTAAAGGATGATTCAACAAATTTAGTGGTAATGATGGTATTAAATTACATACATTCCATATATTTTAAATGCAAATGATCTTTTGACACTTTTGTAAAAAAACATAAAACCGTACATCATTAGTATTAACAATGAAGAATAATTTTATGTTTTTTTAAAAAGTAAAAATTATTTAAAAATTAGTTTTATAACCTTTGGAGAATATTAAAAAAAATCCTTGTACCCATTTTAGAATACATGGACATTGAAGAGAATATATTTTTGACCAAATAGAAAAACAATACACATTATTACATAAAAATGGTATCTCAGTATATTGAGTTATTAGAGAGATAAAAATGAAAACAAAATATGTATTATCCATAAATTACTAGATAAGAAAACATTGAAATTTTTTTATAGTGAATTTTTAATATAATTGATTCCAATGGAAATTCAATAATAAATAATCCAGATATAAATAAGAATGGTACAAAAAACCCTTACCACATTGGTAACTTTGGGATCATAATCCCCATTAAATAAATAACCTAATATTTTTATTTATGTCTCAAAATTTTCATAATAAACACCATAAAATATATTCATTGTCAGTATGTACATCACACAAAACAAATAACTGGTTAATATGGCATGTGTCCCACAGAAATAAAACTAATATCACAATCCCTTACCACATTGGTAACATTTGAATTATAATCACTGTGAAAGGAGAACATAAAATAAGACATTAATATTCATTAACATGAGTATAGTAATTATATAACAAGTCCATGTTGCTGTATATAAACAACATAAACATATATAGGTTTGTAACCTTACATATTTTCCAATGAGGAAAATTTTTGCAATAAACCATTAACTCATGTTAGATTTTATTTATACATGTTGGATCATGAAATATAATAAATTTTAATTTATTATAAATCTAATATATAATAAATATTATATATATCATTCCATATATGATTTAATTATTCCATTTTTCACCTTTTTTATAACAATTATTTATTAAAATCACTTTTTTATGTGATAAATTCTTTGTTTTACATATATAGTTTTATTTGGTAGTTTGGGTATGTGTAAATAGGAAATAATTCCACAATGTCCATAATGTTAATCATATTATAAATATAATATATATTTATTATATAAATATTTAGGGTAATCTATAAATGATAGAGATAAAAAAATGAAATATATTGTTCAATGAGATGGTAGTTCATATGTATAGACAATTGCTATTTTTATTATTTTATAGATGGATCAAAATAATGTAAAATGGCAGTTAACCTTTATATAATTATAATTTTATAATATATATAATATATATTCATTAAATATATCCTTTTTACTATCAATGAATAAATAAACGCAAAATGTATCATATCACTTTATGGAGGTGGTAGCCCACATGTATGCTGAAGTGATGTTATCATTTTCCAAACAGGGGGACATCTCCTCCTTTTTGATAGCATAGTCACCATTGACTTGATTGATGACCAGCTCTGAGTCTCCTTTTACATTAAGGTGTTTTAATTGTGCCTGTAGTGTGAGCTCCATGCCTACAATGAGAGCTAGATATTCCTCTTCATTGTTTGTACATCCCTATGACAGGATGAAGGAATACAGAAAAACCGCCTTTTCTGGGGACATGAGTATTGTCCGCGGACCCACTTTGTTGAATCTGGGATCCTCCAACCTCTTCCCAGTGGGACTTCTGGATGTTCCGTCAAAGTACATTTCCCATGCTGGGAACTCCTCTTGAACCGAGAAGAGATCTTCATCGGGTAGTTCAGCGTCTGGTGTAGTGGTCCCTGTTGAAGGGTTCTCTTCCAGAAAGTCTGTTAATTCCTGGACCTTGATGGATTTTTGAGGCACAGACCGAATGTTGAACTGTTGTAGGATGACCGCCCATCGGGATAGGCGTCTGGTTACCATTGGGCGACTGAGGATGTACTTGAGCGGGTTACTCCACGAGGTCAAATGGACTTCATGATGCTGCAGATAATGTCACATATTTTTATCCGCAAAGACAAAGTCCAAACAGATCTTCTCGATCTTTGAATATCAAGTTTCAACATCAATCATGGTTCGACTGAGGTAATAGAGACTGTTTTCGCTGTCGTCTCCGTTCTTCTGTGCGAGGAAGGCTCCTAGTGACCGTTCTAGGGCCGTCACATACAGAATGAGTGGTCTTCCTCAACCATGGGCATGAGCACTAGTGGGCTTAAGATGTGATTCTTCAATTTGTTTAATGCCTCTTGGCAGTCGTCCTTCCATTGGTATGTGACCCCCTTCTTCATTAACCTGCTGAAATGAAAACATTTTCCTGCCAGTTTGGCTATGAACCACCTAATATAGGCTAGGTGCCCTTGGAATACCCTCATCTCAGTGAGATTTTGTGGAGGTGGTAGGCTCAAGATATCCTTCGTCTTCTCAGGGTCGACTTCGATCCCATGATGGAGTACGACGAAGACATGGAATTTCCCTGAGGTACCCCAAAGGCGCATTTCATGGGGTTCATCTTCATGTTATGCTGTCGGAGCTTGTTGAAGGTAGTCTCAAGGTCCGACAGGTTATCTGAGCACTGTCTGGACTTGACCACTTGGTCATCCACGTAGCATTCAACGAATTTCCCCAGGAACGGCTTAATGATCCGATGCATGGCATGCTGATATGTGGCACCCGCATTCTTGAGATCAAAGGGCATGACCCTGTAATATAATACCCCATGAGGGGCCCTGAAGGTAGTGGATTCTTCGTCTTCTCGGGACATCCTAATTCGATTATATCCAGAATATCCTTCCATGAAAGATATAGTCTCATACCCAGCAGTTGCATCAATTAACAACTTGATGATTGGAACCAGGAAGTCATCTTACATACAATGCCGATTAAGGTCTCTTATTTCAATACAGACGCAGATTTTCCCATTCTTTTTCTTGTCAGGGACGATATTGGCCAACCTAATGGGGTACTGGACCTCCCTGATGAATCCTACATTAATGAGATTATCGACTTCAGCCACTATCTTGGAAGCATGTGAGGGATGTTTCCTTCTATCAGCCTGTCTGCAGCCCTGTGGTCTTCTGGAAGACCCAGGTGATGCGTCGCTACCTCGGGATCTAGTCCAAGAATTTCTATGTAATTCCAGGCGAAGACATCCCGGTGTTACCTTAGGAAGGAGGTATATACATCATGTTCCTCGTGATACATGGCCACACTAATGAGAGTGGGCCTCGGGTCTACCTCGGTACCCAGGTTTACTTCCCTAAGTTCGTCCACAGTGGTAGAGATACCTTCCTAAAATGCGGGAGGTTCATCCCTGAGATTTTCCTCATATCCTTCTTGAAAATCCTCATCTTCTTGGTCTGATGAGTAGGGAGCTCCTGACACGAGCTCTGGGATGTCCAGAGGTGAGGTGTCATGGGCACCCTGGCTCGAGCTTTTTCCCCCTAATTGAGGGTCAGCAGACGTTTCCACATTGTCACACTCGTCTGTTATGGCTTCAGTCATGAGGACTTCTGAGTGCGTGTACGGACATGAACTCCTACCTTCAACGTGGTTGATGGGCAGGACATAATCTCTGCCAAGCCGCCTAAGGGGGTCATCAGGAACCATTTCTAGGCCATTTGGAGCAGGGATCCAATCGACGTTGTTGACCAAAGGATTCTTTTTCTTTTTCTCATAGAACTCGACGTCGATGTAATGTGACTCAGAGAGATCGAAAGGGGCCTTGTCAGCGTGCAACGTCCTGCATTTTCCATTGACGCAGAACTTGATACACTGGTGGTAAGATGACAGAACGACCATGTGCTTATGGAGCCATGGCCTTCCCAGTAGGGCATTGAATGTTTTACTCTTCCGGACCACCAAGAATTCCGTTTAGGCTACCATGTAACCAAAATGGGTCTTTAGATTAATCTATCCCATTAGTTTCTTCTCACTCATGGTGTAACCCAACAAAGTTGTGGCTACGGGAATTAGATCTTCCTCACTGTAGCCCAACTAACGGAGTAACTCCAGAACCATTTTCTATAAATACTTTCCGAATCTCAACACCATTCAGTGTTCCGGAAACATATAACGGTCTGATGTGTCCTTGCATGATGGAATATTCGTCCGGATCGGTGAAGGAAATCACCGCATTGCATTCAGTTGGGCCAGTCTCCATCCGGTAAATCTCGGCGGCAGCTACCTCAGCTTGAAATTCTTGGGGCTGATCAAAGCTTCAATAAGCACCTTCCTAAGGTCGGCTGACAAACCCAGGGAATCCAAGATTGACAACATGGCCGGTACTGATGCCAACTGCTTAAGGATGTCGTATTTTTGCTCCAGCGGTCGACGCATCTCTGTTGGCAGGAGAGTCTTAGCGGGTGCTTTCTGAGCTGGAGGATTTGTCGAGGAGGGACTGTCCATGGGGACAGATTTCAATGGTGTCCCCACGTTTTGAGGACATGGCCTGGATGGTCTGTTTGTGCACACTAGGCGACCAGACACTTTCTACTCATCTGGTTGGTATCGTAGAACAACATGGCCAGAGTGGCCTCTTGTGGAAGTGGAGGGGCATTCCCTCCGATGCTGATTTCGTTGAAGGCCTCTCCAATGGGTTTCCACAATATTGATGGTTTGAGTCGGGGTCCAACCGTAGGGTTGGTTTCAGCCAAGGTTGTGCCTCCCCTGGTATCCTTTTCCTCTGTGATTCCTCCTCTCGGCTCCTTTTGTAGGGAACTCGGGTTCGTAACCATACCCTTCGTCAGGGAAGGATTCCATGAGATGGTTGACGTTGATAGAACCAAAGATTGTCTCTTCATCCTCTAACAGGTCAACTTGGTCAGTTGTCTCTGATGGTTCCATTTGGTGGGTCGGTGCTCGCGGTGCCAAATTCGAGGGCATGAAATTCGCCAGGGTCGGGACTAACTTCGGCCCCGTTGCGGACTGCTCCTCTTGTGATTGTTTCCTCCTTCGACTCCATCCGGATGACCGGATTGTGGAGGGTTGTGAGGCTGATGTGGTCATCTATGCGGCTCCAGGGGCTGTTGGTTGCAACACCGGCTGCTGTAGTTGAGCTCAGTGTATTCTCTATGCTCAGTTGATTGCCTTCTGAGTCATCCAGTTGTCAAATTTTTTCCCTTGCTTGCTGGTGACTTTCTTCCCCCCCTCCTCTTTATTGCAGTCGGTGGTAGAGATACATGCCACATGTGCTGGGGGTGATCCTAGCTCGACCTGTGCAGAATCTACCATCCTCTACAAAAGGTATTTGAAGATGAAACATTCTCGGATACTGTGCCCTAACATCCGAGGGTAGGGGTAGTAATCTGGTCTGTCATCACGGCTGACTTCTTCAGGTCACCTCGGCTCCGGGAGGCGGAGCAAGTTGCAGTACCTGGCGGTAATGAAGTAGTCGCGGACTTGATCATCCCGGAATGAGTATGCCTTTTTTCTTCGTTCCTCAAACTGGTTCCGCTTTGGTCCTCTCAGATCGTCCTGTTTAGGTGGGGGAGGCCGCTGATGTGCAGGGGGGTCTTGACGATTTGGGGGTGCCCTGAGCAGTGGAGCCGGCACAAGGGCAGACATGAGTGTGACAGCAGATGCTTCAGATCTAGGAGCTCTTTTCATCGGATCATATGAGGCTATTTGGGACTTTTAATTAGTCCACTGCATGAAGTCCTCAATTCGTTGGGCAATGGCTGAGAGATGGTGGAAGCCCGTGGTGCACTATAATTGTAACACCCCGATATATTTTGAATTTTTTTTAATTTCATTGATTTCTTGTGTTTTACGCTACACCAAAAGGAGCTTGCACTACACGCATCCATAACTTGGCATGGATTACACACAATCACGACCATCACGATAGCGTGTGTTTCATGCAATAACGAGTTTCACTAAACAACGATATGTTATATAAACTAGCCGTTATGAATAGTAATACCCACTTTTCAAAATTTTATAAATTTTATCTTTTGAAATGGACTTCAATTTTGGATTTGGAATATCTAAATTAGCCTATGGTGAATTTTTTATATTTTTCTGAAAACATTCAAATTTTGATGAATAGTGAAAACACTTGGTTACTATTTAAAAACCGACTTTTTATTTAAATAATTATTTATTTTATTTAAATTTATTTGTGGTCAAAATTGATACATAATACCTATATAAGTTCAATGTAATTCATTGAAGTCATTTTATAATAATTTTAGATATATAAAAATTTTATTGAACTTTTCACCGTCTTTTACCCACCTCCTAGGAGAATTTGGAAATTCACATAAAACATAATTTTACCGCTTCTGTGAGTGGAATTTTGAAAATCTGAGAGACATGGTTAATATTAAGGGCTAAAATGTGGTTCAATGAGATGACAATAATATTTGGTGAATAGTAACTTTTTACTTTTATTTACCACGATTACAAGTAAATAGGGTAATTAAGGATAAAAATGATATTATTATTACACAAACACATGTCCTAATTCAATTGGATAAATTTAATTCGACCAAAAACAACCTTAGGAATAAAATATGACCATTTAGGTCCACTTAGATTAGATTTGGACATTTATTATTAATTTATTTAAAGAAGGGTTAAAATAGTTAAAATCAATGTTAAATAACTAATTCATTTTTAATATAGAGTTATAAATAAGATAAATTCGACTATAACTATTCATTATAATGTTAGAAATATTTCCCACCTAATGGTATTTTATTTATAATTTTTAGACATTGAATAATTTATGTTATTTATGACACAATGGTGATGTAGTAATTACCTAAATAATGAAATATTAAAATAATTGATATTATAAATACCCAAATAAATGTAATTTGAGACTTTTTATGAATTACACTAATTTTATAGGTTAATATGACATGTTAGTATTGACTTAATTAATGTTTTTTGAACTAATCATGCTGTTATGATTTTCAAAAAAATCAATTACCAAATAGTGTCGAAATTGACTAAAATTGTTTTTAAAAACAAATAATATATTATTAATTGTTATTTTATTCCTAAAAATCTAAGGTTTGGCCAAAATACTTAAATAAGGATATATATATTAATAATTAACCACTTGGTGTTCGTTTTTCTTATTATTGTATGTTTATTAACCATATAGTATTAGAAAACAAGAAGACACAGTAAAAGTTAAATTATTTAACTTAGAGTTAAATCTAAATGATAAGGTTAAAATTGTAACCTAAACCGGCCTAAAATATATTTTCTGAGATAATTTCGACCCATACCCACTTTAGCTTCCAAATAAATCAATTTGGTGCTATTATAAACCGAATATGAGTTTATTATAAAATAATATTTTATGTTTTTTCAAAGGTACCCCTCTCCTCCCTTATAAAAAGGGCACCCCTTCACTCTTCTCTTCACATCCTTTTGAGCCTTGAAGCTCGGCCAACCCCTGCCCATTTCTCTTTACAACTTCCCTAGAAAAATTCTGGAGGTTCTGGTCTTATCAAAATACCAACTTTACTTCCTTAAGAGGAAGCTTAAAGGAGGTGCGTCGAAGAAGAGGTAATCTCTTCTTCGGATTCTTTCAGGTTTCTTTCTTCTTCTACTTCTTCTTCTTTAGTTGTATCATTATAAAGTAATAACATAAGTATTACTTATATATTGATATTTTATTATTAATATTAAACAACCCTATTTCACCTTCTATCCATCCTACGAAAAACAAAATCACCGCGCGTGCGTACGTACGGAATACCGTCTCCACGCTGCGGTGCAATCTGTTTTCGATCACCACCTTACATAGATAGGTATAATGGTGTAAATAAATAACTATATATGATTATTTTAATGTGATATTGATTCTTAATTATTATACATACACTTCAATAAAATTCAATGATCATGGAAATGGTATCATCGCTCGTGCGTACGTATGGATTACCATCTCCATGACACGATGAGATTCATTCTCCATGTTAACCATTCATGAATGATTATAAAGTATATTTAATAAGCAATCATGAAATATCTGAAATAATAATGATAATGGATTTATGTATATATATATGTATTTCATCTACTTAATTTCATTCAATTCAATAAGGAAACGAAAACAATGTTCATGCATATGTACGGCCTACCGTCTCCATGAACGGTGTATTTCATTCCATTTATCGATCTATCATATATATCTATATATATATATATGTATATAATGAATATATATTATATATAAATCATTTTTTACATTCTGGAATTATGTAAATCAGGATATAAGTAATAATATCAAGAACAACAAGTCCAAACACGAACGATAAATAAAACGATTTTACACAAAATGCTGCTTTAACATGGAATTTACAAAAGAACGGGTAATATAAAGTCATAAGTGAAGCATTTATGACATCATAACAATGAATATGATTATGTAATAAGTCAATGAAATTATTTAAATCATTATACAGGAGGTTCAGATACGTACGAAGCATATCAGGCATAAGGTAAGGGATAAATTTTCCAATCTCATTTTTATCTGAGATTGTTTATTCATATGTATTTACTGGGGTTATATTTATCATTCATGTCAATGTTTTATAAAATTTTTTTCATGTATGTTTAAAGTCATTTTTACCCATTTTGACTTTTACTACATGGTATGTAAGGAATCTATTTTTTTTGTTTACTATACGAGGTACTTTTTGACTTTTCCGGTAAAAGTACGAGAAGAAAGACTTTTTTAACTTATACGCCATGAAAGGATTTTTACAGTTTTATATAGCCTTATTTTCATGAATCTTCCTCCAAAAGATTTCATGACTATTTTCAACAAAATCCTTTACTTTTAAAATTGCATCACATTTTGTGAAAATAAAATGACTTTTAAGAAGAAAGGTTATTTTCCTCAAGAATACAATTCAAATGTTTTATCAAAACAATTTTCCATCTATGATGACATTATTTCAAATGTGTATCTTTCAAGTATAATGTCTCTATGATTTACATGGTTTCACTTTTCATATTATGAAATGATATCCATTTCTTTTATATGGATTATGCGATGATGGGATGATATTTATGAAACTAATTTTATTCGTTGGGTTATTATTAATGATGTATGTTTATTTTGTGGCATGAGTAAGAATGATTTCATTATGATATGTGTGGGGCCTATATCTACCTCCAATTTATTGGGTAAAGATTTATATCTCATGATATAGACATGAATAGAAAGGTAAGTTAATCCAGTTCAGTGATACAGGACTGCAACGAGGAGTAAACTCGATTCAGAAAGGGACTTTGTCCACTATGATTGTCTTGGCAGCAATGTCTTGGCTACTATGGAAATCATAACAAGTGATGAATGGTTGCCAAAATTACATGATTTATTCCCATTATATTTTTATCAAGATTGATGTTCCTTTATGATATATTCCTTACATACTTCCATGATTTTTGTCTTTGCTCAAGATTTTGATGTTTAGATTTTATGTTCACGCTTTTTCATTCAATTGTTTATGGATTGTTTTATGTTATCTATGCTTACCCTTACTGTGCATTTGAGCCCAACCTTTTTATGATTTCTTTTCCCCTGTATATAAAGAATGTTTTTAGTTAAGAAAAAAAGGGGAAGATCGTTATGGGAGAAGTTGATGATCTTTCACCACGATTAGAATATTAAATTCTGAGTTTCCAAAGACACTAAACTATTAGGTCTTTGTGGGTCTATTTTCGTTATGTATTATGTATTCCAAAAAAGTATTGTAATGTCCATGTACATCAAGATTTGGGTCTCTACAGTTGGTATCAGAGGAAAGGTTTAGTCAACATTTGGAAACTAGGATGAGAGAACTTTAGTGAGATCCCTAGAGATATTTCTAAGGTATGTCTAGGGATGTCCCTAAGGATATGTTTAAGTATAGGTTATAGTCCTAGAATTATGGTAATGATATTAGAATTTAACCTAATATGATAGATATTAAAGGTAATCCCCCTTGATTATTATTTTTTCCTCTCACACTTTTTTTTGGGTTTTAGAAGATGGCTGGGAAAGGGAAGATTCACGATAATAGAGGATATAATGGACAATGGAATGATATTATTCATGAGAAATCGAATAAAATTGGATCAAGAGGTCCACATATCATTATTATTACTAATCAGCAATCTCATGATATGATCAATAATCTAAACTTTGGTAAGTTTTCTGACGCAACTAATAAGATAAATATGGAGTTTCATGATGATCATAGTGGAAGGAAAGTTAAATTTATATAATGTAAATCATGTTAGAAGAGGCATCAAGGAGAATGTTTCAAAGGAACTGAAATATGATTTGGGTGCGGAAAAGAAGGACACAAATCCAGTAAGTGCGAAGGAAAAGGTTTAGTTAACACCCAGGATAAGGATAATGGTATTTCTACGACATCAACAATGATTATATTTTTTAAATGTGGAATGTATGGGAATTATGCAAACCAATTCCCTAAGGTAAAATCTCATGAAGATAATCAGCACGGTCATATGGGTAGTATTTTTGTGGATGATGTTGAGGAGACTACAAATGATATATGAGATGAAATAAGTGTTGAAGCTTGGTCAATGGTTTCAAGAAGGTAGTGGAATGATTGTATGTTTATCAAGAGTTATGTTGTATAGGTATTTTAATGGTACTATGGAATAAATAAATATATAGGGATTGTTACACTATTGTTTTTCCTAAAGTATTTGAAAGTATATGTTGAATGGTATTGGTAACCATGAAAGGTTATTCAGATATTTTTGGAAATAAGATGATATGCACATAATGAATGGATAAGGAGGAAATAATATATTTGATAGTATTCATGAGCTCATGATTGTTATAAGGACTATGTGATATCATGGTTTGAGTATACAGAATTTTGCGATTTTGGTATGTGGAAAGAGTTAACTTTTGACAGCACTCATGTTTTCACTAAGGTTCAATGGGTATTAATTTTTCAAGAGAATGCACGATTGAGGCCTTCAAATGATTGAAATGTGACCAACAAGACATATCTTATGATATATTGGGAACAATGATGGTATTAACATGCTTGTTATATGAACTCTCTAGTAATAATTTTCACTATATAATGAGATTGGACAACAGTATTTTGGAAATCCCTAAAGATTGGAATGGATTATGTAGGACATAAGTTAGTATTTTTTAAGACTAGAACTTTTTTGATATTTTTGAGGAATGTTTTAATAATTTAGTTTTAGAATAAGGACAACTTGCATGATGGGTGACAACTCATCGCGTCGGACAAGGCTGTGGGAATCGAACCCACAACTGAAGTGTGACAGGCCTTTATCACCTACCACTAGCCTATAGGAAGTCCCTGTTTAGTATAAACCAGTTTTATTATATTATGCAGTATGATATATGATGTATAAGTCCATTTTAGAAACCATATATGAATAATCTCACTATAGATGGACTTATGCATTTTTTATAACATTTTCTAACCTTTTCATTGAGACAGATGGAATGACCTATCATTCTATCACATGATCTGCTAACACTTCAGAAATGACAAATTCAACTTCATTTCTTTAAGAGATGAAGTAGAAATTGTCCAAGGAACGACCAACGGTGAGACTGTACCATAATCAAGAAAGTATTTCTTCGAATTCAAATTACTTCAACTTTAGGGAAATGATATTGAAAACCAAAAATGTTGTCCTAGTTACCATATATCTGATGAATAAGATGGTACCTTAGATCATCAAAAATATATGGCTTTGTGATTGTTAGCCATTTCATAACTGTGTTCTCTACCACTCTCCATCAAAACATGATGGTAAGATTTCTCTTCCATATCCATATTTTCACCTATGTTCTCATATGTGGAAACCCAGTGATTAGTTAATTTGGTTAACCGTTACATTTCATTCATTAGTTTTTAAAGATTAGTTTTGGTATTCCATTTTATGATGTGTTTTTCTATTAAAGAAGCTTTCGAGTAGTAAAAAATGTATAACCCCGACAAATTTCGAGGGTGAAATTCATTTTAATGAGGGTAGAATGTAACACCCAGAGATTTTATGAGAAATATTCTTTTTAATTTCATTTATGTTTTGTTTTTTAAGCTACACCAAAAAGATCTTTCACTACACGCATCCCTGACTTGGTTTTCATTACACGTAATTGTGACCTTCCATGATAGCGTGTGTTGTACACAATACCGAGTTTCACTAAACAACGATATGTTTTATAAACTAGCCGTTATGAATAGTAATACCCACTTTTTAAAATTTTATAAATTTTATCTTTCGAAATGGACTTCATTTTTTGATTCGGAATATCGAAATTACCATAGGGTGAATTTTTGGTATTTTTCTGAAAACATTCAAATTTTGATGAATAGTGAAAACACTGGGATACTATTTAAAAACTGACTTTTTATTTAAATAATTATTTATTTTATTTAAATTTATTTTAGGTCAAAATTGATACATAATACCTATATAAGTTCAATGTAATTCATTGGAGTCGTTTTATAATAATTTTACATATATTAAAATTTTATTGAACTTTTCACCGTCTTTTACCCACCTCCTAGGAGAATTTGGAAATTCACATAAAACTAAATTTTACCACATATATGAGTGTAATTTTGAAAATACGAGAGACATAGTTATTATCAAGGAATAAAATGTGGTTCAATGAGATGACAATAATTTTTGGTGAATAGTAACTTTTTACTTTTGTTTACCACGGTTAAAAGTAAATAGTGTAATTAAGGGTAAAAATGATATAATTATTACACTAACACATGTCCTAATTCTATTGGATAAATGTAATTCTACCAAAAACAAACTTAGGAATAAAATATGACCATTTAGGTCCCCTTGGATTAGATTAGGATATTTATTATTAATTTATTTAAAGAAGGGTTAAAATAGTTAAAATCAATGTTTAATAAATAATTCATTTGTAATATAGGGATATACATAAGATAAATTCGAAAATAAATATTAATTACAAAGCTAAAATGATTACCTAACTAATGGTATTTTATTTACAATTATTAGACAATAAATAAGTTATTTTATTTATGACACAATGTTGATGTAGTAATTACCGAAATAATGAAATATTAAAATAATTGGGATCATAAATACCCAAATAAATGTAATTTGATACTTTTTATGAATTACACTAATTTTCTAGGTTACAATTACATGTTAGTATTGATTTAAGTAACGTTTTTTGAACAAAACATGCTGTTATGATTTTCACAAAAATCAATTACCAAATAGTCTCAAAATTGACATAAAAAAGATTTTAAAAACAAATATTATATTATTAATTGTTATTTTATTCCTAAAAATATAAGGTTCGGAAAATGACTTAGATAAGGATATATATATTAATAATTAACCACTTTGGGTTCGTTTGTCTTGTTATTGTATGTTTCTTAACCATATAGTATAAGAAAACAAGAAGACACGGTAAAAGTTAAATTATTTAACATGGAGTTAAATCTAAATGATAAGGTTGAAATTGTAACCTAAACTTGTCTAAAATTTATTGGATGAGATTATTTAGACCCTTCCCCACTTTAGCATCGAAATAAATCAATTTTTACATATTATAAACCGAATATGACTTTATTATAAAATAATATTTTAGGTTTTTCCAAAGGTTCCCCTCTCCGCCCTTATAAAAAGGGCACCCCTTCCCTCTTCTCTTCACACCCTTTTCAGCCTTGAGGCTCGGCCAACCCCTACCCATTTCTCTTATCCACTTCCCTAGAAACATTCTGGAGGATCTGGTATTCACAAAAGACAAACTCTACTTCCATAAGGGGAATCTTAAAGGAGGTGCGTCGAAGAAGAGGTAATCTCTTCTTCCGATTCTTTCAGGTTTCTTTCTTCTTCTAATTCTTATTTAGTTGTATCATTATAAAGTAATAACATAAGTATTAATTATATAATGATATGTTATTATAAATATAAAACAACCATATATCACCTTCTATCCATCCTACGAAAAAAAATCATCGCGCGTGCGTACGTAAGGAATACCGTCTCCACGTCGTGGTGTAATCTGTTTTCGACCACCACCTTACTTAGATAGGTATAATGGGGTAAATAAATAATTATATGTGATTATTGTAATGTGATATTGATTCTGAAATATTATACATACACTTAAATACAATTCCACGATCATGGGAATGGTATCATCACTCGTGCATACGTATGGATTACCGTCTCCACGACGTGATGAGATTCATTCTCCTTGTTAACCATTCATGATTGATAATAGAGTATATATAATAAGTAATCATGAAATATATGACATAATAATGAAACTGGATTTATGTATATATATATATATATGTCATCTACTTAATTCCATTCAATTCAATAAGGATACGAAAACAGCGTTCATGCATACATACGGCCTACCGTCTCCATGAACGGTGTATTTCATTCCATTTATCGATCTATCATATATATATTTATATACTGAATATATGTTATTTATAAATCTTGTTTTACATTTTTTAATTAATTAACCAGGATATAAGTAATTATATCAAGAACAACAAGTCCAAACACGTACGATAAATAAAACGATTTTACCCAAAATGTTGCTTTAACATGGAATTTACAAAAGAATGGGTAATATAAAGTCATAAGGGATCCATTTTTGACATCATAGCAATGAATATGATTCTGTAATAAGTCAATGACATTATTTAAATCATTATATAAGAGGTTTAGATACGTACAAAGCATATCAGACCTAAGGTAAGGGATAAATTTTCCAATCTCATTTCTATCTGAGATTGTTTTTTCTTAAGTATTTACTGGGGTTATATTTATCATCCATGTCAAAGTTTTATGAAATAGTTTTCATGTATGTTTAATGTCCTTTTTACCCATTTTTTGACTTTTACTACATGGTATGTAAGGAATATTGTTTTTTTGTTTACAACATGATGTACTTTATGACTTTTCCGGCAAAGGTACGAGAAGAATGTTTTTTAACTTATACAGCATGAAAGGATTTTTACAGTTTTATAAAGCCTTATTTTCATGAAGTATCCACCAAAATATTTCATTACTATTTTCAAAAAAATTCATTTCTTTTAAAATTTCATGACATTTTGTGAAAATAAAATGATTTTTAAGAAGAATGGATATTTTCCTCAACAATTCATTTGAAGTGTTTTATCAAAAACATTTTCCATCTATGATGAAATTATTTCATATGTGATTGTTTAATGTATAATGTCTCTATGATTTACATGGTTTCACTATTCTTATTATGAAATGATATCCATTTCTTTTATATGGATTATGTGATGATGGGATGATGTTTATGAAACCCATTTTATTCGTTGGGTTATTATGAATGATGTATGTTTATTTTGTGGCACAAGTAAGAATTATTTCATTATGAGATGGGCGGGACCTATATCTCCCTCCAATGCATTGGGTAAATATTTATATCTCATGAGATAGAGATGGCTGGAATTGTAAGTTAATTCGGTTCAGTGATACAGGACTGGAATGAGGAGTAAACTCGATTCAGAAAGGGACTTTGTCCACTAAGATGGTCTTGGAAGCAATGTCTTGGGTACTATGAAAAACATAACAAGTGATGAATGGTTTCTACAATTACATGATTTATTCCCATTCTATTTTATCAAGATTTATGTTCATTTCTGATATATGCCTTACGTACTTCCATGATTTATGTCTTTGCTCAAGAGTTTGATGTTTAGATTTATGTTCAAGCTTTTGAATTCAATATTATATGGATTGTTTTATGATCTCTATGCTTACCCATACTGATCATTTGAACTCACCATTTTTATGTTTTCTTTTCCCCAGGATATAATGAAACGTTTTAGGCATGAAAAAAAAAGGGGAAGATCATTATGGGAGAAGTTGAAGATCTTTCACCACGATTAGAAGATTAAATTCTGAGTTTCCAATGATGCAAAAATATTAGGGTCCTTGTGTATCTGTTTTTGTTATGTATTATGTATTTTGAAAAAGTAATGTAATGTCCGCGTACGTCATGATTTGGGTCTCTACACCAGTGGTATGAGCGATGTTCGTAGCTTATCTCTAATATTATCAATGCATATGGCTAGCATCTCATCTTGACGCATTGGCATGTTCAGAGAATAGGTCAGACCTTTCCATCTGGCAATGAAATCAGACACCCTCTCATTCTCCCTCTTCTTAAAGTTCATGAGATAGCTTACTGTTGTTTTAGGAAACGTTGAGCTGAAGTGAAATATGAAATGTTGTTAGAGGTCCTCCCACCTCTTTATCCACTTGACCGGCAGAATTTTGTACCAGACGAAGGCGGATCCTTGCATGGTCTGTACGAAGCATCTGAGTTTCACTGCTTCTTGTTGTTTAGGAGTCTCCATCATAGGGTTGCAATAGGATGCGTAGTGCATCAAATGCTACTCTGGATCGCCTGATCCATTGAAGGTGGGGAATACAGGGCTCCCAAAATTGGGTGGAGGTGGTGTGTTGGTCACCCAGTCTGGGTAGGGTTTCCAATCCGGCTCTATCGGAGCGCGTCGACCTTCCATCGCTTCCAATCGAGTTGTTAGTGCCTCGATGGTGTTGGTGAGTCCCTGGTTTACAACCTTTCAGGCCCGGTTTTGGGCAGGCATAGCCCGAGGCATTGCCTAAGGATCTGGATTGGCCGGAACCAAGGGTGCATATTCTGTTCTAGGTAACCTCAGGGGGCTCGGGTGTACTTGCTCTGGTTGCCTCTTAAGTGGAGGGAAATCCTGGTATTCATCATCCATATTTATGTAGTTGGACGAACCAGGTGCCTCATTGGGAAAGATCCCTGATCATGATTCGTTTTCCAGGGTGAGCCTTAGCCTTTGAGGTTCACTTCATGGGAGTGCATGACGTGGCTCTTCTTGGGACACACTTTCAAAAAGGTGGTTCCTCTGAAGAATCTCGGCGTTAAGCCGCCTAAATTCATTCATCTCTTCATCATGTCGAGCGAACCTCTCTTCGAGCATGACTGGATCATTTTTTTCGAGAGAGGGGGACGGGTTAAGGGTAACCATTCCGTTATTCGTATTATTGTTGGAATCTCGTAGGGTATGAGAAGGGGGGTTAGCTGAAGGGGCGTCCATATATAAGGCGGCCCTCTGGTTTCGGGAGTGCACACCTGGCGGTTCGTTGGGAGTCACAGCCTGACTGGAACCATCTTCTCCCGATCCATCTGGATTTTCATTTTCTCCAGTGTCTCCCATCGGGTTAGCCTCCATGGCGTTTATGAACGCATATTGCGGGGTGGAGAGGACGGCATCTTCCAAATAGGAAGAGGATCTTTCGCGTCTTCATATGGCCTTCCCTTTCATGACCTGGGATTGCCCTCAGACTTCTTGACGAAGGGTGAATCAAAGTGTTTTTGATGCGACCTTACGGTGCGACTTCCACTTGTAGGGGATGATGATTCAAATGACGGGATAGGATGTGAACCTCCTCTTCTAACTGTCCTCCCTAGACGAGAGAATATCGATTCTCGTGGGGGAGATTGTCTGTGAGGGGGTAATAATGCCCCCAGCCCTGAGGGTTGGGGATGGCTTTGTTCCCTAGACGTTGAGCCTCTTCCCGGTTTTATTGGTCTTATGGGGGTATTTGTTGTTAAAAATTCCCCCATACCTATAGGCTGGGGTTGACCCTGAATGGAAGCAGTGGTTGCGGCTATCGCGACCTGCCTGATCTCGTGTGCCCCCATCTGGGGGTGAACCGGATTTGGTAATGAATTAACATGTGGATCAGTCCCTTCTGGGGAGGTGGAAAAGATCATTGATTGGCCTCTCTTAGGTGAGAGGCCTGCTGTATGCTCTCGATGGCCTGATTCAGGATTTCTTGAATGGATCATTCCTGCCGGGCCTGATGCTTTAGGGACATACTGAAGGCCCGAATCTGTTGGGTGTGTTGCCCTTCCTAAACAAGGGGACCACTCTATTGCCTTCTTGATGAGATGATGTTGCAAGACACCATATCGAACGGGTTCTTCTGTGCAGGGAGAGGAGTGAAATAAAGAGCTCCATGTTCCCCCCATCCCCTGATATGGACTCCCGTCGGAGCGTCACCGATGAGGAGGAATAGTTCGTGTAGTGTAAGGAGGAAATCTGCCTCCATATTCCATTTCCGCCTCTCGGGGCATTGTTGTCGCGTCGAGGAAAGGGCCACCGGGTCGATGTGATGCAGGAGGTCCCCTATTGTCTTGATGTGGTCTACATACCCGTCACAGGGTAGGATGATCGATTTCAACTGGCGGAGGTTCATCCATATATTATAGAGGATGTCGTACATGCATTCTTCCGACAACTCCCTGGGTATGTCGTACTGAGAGGTGGTCGTGGGCCAAAACATTACTGGTATATCATTCCTGGCCAGTAGTTTCCTCAAGTGCAGCATATCGGAATACTCCTCCGCCAGTGATTCCTCTACCTGGCCAGCCCAACTAAGGCGCTCACTGTAGTCATAGGCAGTGGGAATAGTAGGTATTGAACTGTCTTGTGGGTGATTTCGAGGTGGTTCAGAAGATGAACGCGGCCCTGGAATGGCTCCTGATCGAAGAAGGGTGTCGCTAGCAACATGTTGGGAATCTGACATGCTCGATCCCGTCCTTCTGAGTGCCTCAGCATTCGAGGGCCTTTCGGTGCTTTCTTCAGCAGGGGAGGACCTTCTTGTCGAAATAATATTTCATCATGGGGAGGACCTCCGTAATTACGGTCGTAATGGCTAGGACTACCATTACTGCTTGTTGCTTCACTGCATAGAGTATTTTGCAGTGCACACCCTAGGGAGGACCTCCAAGGCGTGTCGCAGTAAGGGGAGGACCTTCTTACTGCGTAGCGTCGTTACGGGGAGGACCATCGCAACAACTACCATCATGGTGAGGATGACCATCATTTAATGACATTCGATGAACATCCTGGGGGGAACTTTAGGACACGCCGCGGCAAGGGGATGGCCTTCTTGTTTCTTGGGGCCATTGTGGGGAGGACCATTGCGATGGCGGCCATGGTGGCGAGGACTACCATCATAGTTGTGACAATGGCGAGGACTACCATTACTGCTGTAACAAGGATAATATCTACGGGATACATCCTGGGGAGGGCCTCCAGAATGTACCGCAATGAGAGGAGGGCCTTCTCATTGCATGACGTCTCTATGGGGAGGACCTCCATTATCAGGGTGGCGAGGACTACCACCGTGATCTGATGCCTAGCCGCGTGGAGTTCCATTGCAGCGTAACCCCTGGGGAGGACCTTCAGGGTAGGCCACAACAAGGGGAGGTCCTTCTTTTCATGATGTGACGTCACTATGGGGAGGTCCTTTGTAGTTGCGACTATGATAGCGAGGACTACCATCACAATCTGCGGTCCCACTGCATGGAGAGTGATTGCATTGTATACCCTGGGGAGGAACTTCAGGGCGGACCACAGAATGTGGATGAACCTTCTTACTGCTCAATCTTCTGGTCATGTTGATGGTTTCCGGGACTCACATCAGGAGAGAAGCTCTCGTGACCGATCATTGTATGCATCCGGGGGAGGCCCCCACAGGTGCTCTGGGGAGGACCTTCATAGCTGCTGGTAGCACCATTACGGGGAGGAACTTCGCAACTTCTACTGCCGCTCCCATAATATGGTAATGGGAAGGCAGGGTTATGAGCCGTTTTCATGTGCTTAGTGGCGTTGGGAACCCCAGCTTCTAGCAGAGCGGAGTCCTGAGCTTGCTCTTTATTTTCCAGCTGCCTTGGGCGCATTCGGGGTGCTCTTTTGCAGGTAGCGGGGACCGTCTGCTATTGACAACAGCCTTCACCTTTGGGTCCCTATCTAATTGGGTCCCCTGATGTTTTCAGGATACGCCGATAGACATCTTGACTTTTAGCAAGGATATATGCCTGCTCTGCAGCATCCACTGTGATGGACGGGTGTCCCCCAGTTGGAATGGGTGAAGCTCCTCGATCTGGTTGCCCTTGCATCGCGGAATATAGCCAGCTACCCTCCTGGGAAAAAGAAGGGATGCATATCTACTCTGAGGCAGCTATCTCGTCCTTAGATGAGTCTCCTCAATTGGGGAGATGGGCTCACGGGCCCAAGTCCTTTCTGTTTCCACCGATGCAATTACATTCTTGCAAGTCTGTAAGATATGATCTGGGATCGATACCTGCTCCTCCATCATTTCCAGGATATGTAAAGAGACATATTTGGCTGGAACAGGTTTGAAGGCCCATTCCGGTATCAGAGTAGGAATATCTTGCTCTGGTCCTCCAGTGGTGAGTGGGTACTGACAAATCTCCTATGTGGGGGCAGGTGAACGAATCTTCCCCTATACCAGGATACGCCGGTTTATCTCTCCATTTTCCGCCACATCGGGGTGGTGTACATTACTTGCATCGGTAGGGAGCTGGCCCTGCATATATCGGTTTTCCATCGTATTGAGTCGGAAGCCTTTGTTTGAGGGGATACGTTCCCACCTATGAATCATCGCCACATCGGGGTGGTGGGAGTTTTTGATCGCTACCATATAAGGATGGGGGCGTCTGAAGAAACTGCCAAGAGCTGGTCCTGCAGGTGCCGGGTCACCACCACGTCAAGCTGGTGCGCTTCACGACCCTGGGAAGGCAGAGGTGCCTTCCTGTTAAGTGTTTTCCTGTGTGAGCGACATGCTTGATGGAGCTCAGCGGGGATGTGGTCCGGCTCATACGATGCCTCCATGTTTGGATGGTGGGCTCAGGAGGAGCGAACAGGTGTAGGTGCCTGTTCGTGGTACGTCTCCGTGGCTAGGCAGCGGAGGTCCTCTTCAGGGACCAGGGTGATGATCGGTCCTTGATTGTACGTCTACTTCCCTCATCGGGCGGTCCGAGGGGCCGGAGCTCGGGGAGCGTGGGCATGATCCCTCGGGGAGACATCCTCCACGGCGTGAGGATGTTGGTTCGTGGCGTGACCGTGATGACTTCTGCCGGTGGGGGCCTTGGAGCGGAACCCCCATTAAGTGGGGTTGAATTCCTCGATGTCGACCTCATCCGCCTCCTTATGATAAGGGAGGTACGTATTGTCCCGTTCCATGGATAGACTCCTGAAACGGTTGGAGACACCGACAGGTGCTGTCTGGATCCACCTTTGCAGCCACTGTTGGGCAGGTGATCGGTGAATCTTGACGGATTGGAGGGCATGCATGGACGCCTCCACCGTTGGGAGAGTACCATTCATGTGGTACTCTCAGATCAGCGCATCTGAAACCCAGCGTTGAATACGGTGGGTGGGTGACGGGGTCCTCCGTTGTTGAGGAAGACCTATCCTTGCATTTTTGGAAATGCACACTTGTGATTTCCTTTATGATTCAATTGGATCGAAGGGAGTTCTGAAAGTGGTACCTTTAAAACATTTTAGAAAATACAGGTAGAAAACTCATCAAAGCAGCATCTCATAATCCCATTCATAATTAATGACCATGCTTGGCCCTCATTTAGAGCATAAGGGGGAATATGGTGGGATTAAGTTTATTATGTCATTTTTGGTTAAAGATTCATGTTAGGTTTGCCATTTTTTGTTTCGTTCGGGTTTTCGGCCACGAAACTCCCAACGGCTCCATATCCAATGACTGATGGACGTTTTTTCCATAGGCAGGCATTCGCCGGATGGTCTGACCAGTGACTCTTAAGAACTCACATTGGTCCAGAGGATGGGATGTCGGGATCATCACACCCATTTTGGGGGGAATTATTGCATTTTCTGGGACTCCCTTATAGATTTAAAACATATTCATATGTTCATGAATCTTTGGTTTATACCCAAACATAGTATCCATGGATTCAACCTTGGTGGGTAGCGGTCAACTGCACACAGGGGTTCAGAATCATTTATGTCTGAGGTTTACCATCTCTCGTTGGATTAATGACCCCGAAGGGTTGAAACTCGCTTGAGGTGGCACTAGGAGTGGCGCGGTGAACCGATGTATAGATGATCGGATCAACTGGTTGTTGGGATTGAACCTTAGGGTGGATTCATATGTACCCTGCTTAGGAAGCAGGGATCAAATTCCATGTATTTCGGATAGGTGTTGACGAACTGACATGAAGAGAGAGTGGGTGGTCCGATGGGTGGCGTGCTTGAACCTCATGGAGGCTTCCTACATACCCTACCTAGGAAGAAAGGATCAAAGTCCACATAGTTAGCATACAAAGTTTAACTTCATACTGGACGAGGGTGGAACTCGATGTCAAGAAACGACCGAGTGGATCGATTGAACCTCATGGAGGCTTCCTACGTACCATGCTTTGATGTGGATCAATGTCCCCATAGTTCTCTTTGCCTTGGGGATTACACTATGAGGAGGACCGATATGATTAATTGGCGATTACACTTTGAGGAGGCCCATGGTAGGATGTCATGGTCGATGCTTACTCTAAGCCCACTTGAGTCATGTTTGGTGTGAGAAACAAGAGGCAGTAGGGACCAGAGGATCACGTCACAAAAGGGGCGTCCATGAGAACTGGAGTGGTGCTTATGCATGGAGTGGCCCAGGGTGATGAATTGGGGCTTATAATCTAAGGAGGCCCAGAATGGTGGGGCTTACTCCGAGAAGGATTCCCAGGGTGACAAAGCCCAGTGGGAGAGGGAAATTGGGTGCTCTGGTGCTCGTCTCCTCTCTGGCAGTGCATGAGGTCTTCCTTATGATAGCTATTTTACCATCTCTGAGGAACCCTCAACATGTGGAGGGATGAAAAGGGATTCCTGAGCTCAGGCTCCGCATTACCGTGGGAATGTGAACCCAGAAATGCTTGGGAATCTGCTCAAGGGTTGGGGAAACCCCTTTTCCCCAGTATACCATGGGTATGTGAACTCAAAATGGCAGGCTGATGCGCCTGAAAGTTACACCATGCAGATCCGGTGGCTCCGGTGGAGGCCTCGGCTAGGGGCCAATGAACAGGCCAATGAGGGAGTCTCAGAGGACTTGGCTGGATCAGAAGGATTTTACCTGGCTCTGGAAATGAGAACACCGATGTTTTTGGTGAGCCACTAAGATGTATGGTTGGTGGCGCCCTTCGCGTGGGGGAGTACCATGTGTCTGGAGAATCCATCCATGAACCAGGGTGGTCCGCGGACTGATTGGTGTCCCGCGAACCAGGGTGGTTCGCAGCTTTGGGATCAATACGCGAACCAGGGTGGTTCGTGGCTTCAGGTTCAAGACGTGAACCAGTGTGGTTCACAGCTTTGGGTTCAATACGTGAACTAGGGTGGGTCATGGAGGGTTCCAAGCACGCAACGGAGGCCAAGGGCGATGCCGGTCGGAGGCTCGCCAGTCAGGGATTTTCCCGCATAGGAGAGTGCTACGCGGTACGACGGATGGGAAAAGAGGCATAAACTCCCTGGTCCGTAGGGAAGCCATCCGTGAAGTGGCTATGGTTTGCGATTCTCCTTTATTAGTTATTTTAGGTTCTCGGTCCACCAAATTATTATGCACTTTCCAATTCATTGTTAATTCATCTACTTTCTGTGGTTCGCGGATGTTAATTTCATTGTTTGTGAAATCTGATGCATTCCTTTAACCGATCTCCTTCCGAATCTCCAATCCCTCCAAATCTGATTCCATTTCTCCGATCCCTTTCTCTTTCGCGTTGAGTCTCCTTTTATAGAGTGGGGAAAGGGATTTATTTGTGTCCATATGACACCTTTTGCGGGGGGGAGGGGGGAATAACCAAATACCCAGTTCACCGCTGACTTGGTGAATCCGCGATTCGCAGTGGGTATTGAACGCTTCCCCCCTTTCCGTGAGGCGAACTCAGGGAGTTCTTCGTGGCTGCGGAGGGTTCCACCTCTATTGTGCGAGTGACAGTGGGTGTGTCTTGAACCGGTCGATGAGGTCCGCAGTTGGGGCGGTTCATTACAGTGAACCGGACTGGCGCCCATCCAACCTCGCGACCACAGTGGCTCTTCGCCTCTATTTCTCGGATGACAATGGTTCGCAGAGGGGGGGTTTGTTACTGTGAACCGGACAGGCGCCCATCCTACCTCATGACCGCAGAGGCTCTCTGCCACTATTTCGCAAATGACAATGGTTCGCGGAGGGGGGGGGGGGTGCCTCGCGGGGCCTGGCCACTTCGCGCTTCCATGGCACCGGTTCGCGAACTGGCCCTGTTTGTGTCTCTTCATTGACTATTTTCCCAAATTCATAGGGGATTTTGGTAGAATCTCCTTTGCAGATTTTTCAGGACCCTACAAAAACAAATGGATATAAATTCATTATAAGAAAATTGAAACCATGTAAATAACAAATACATTATACTTGAAACATAATCATACTAAATAATGTCATCTTAGATTGAAAATAGGTTTGAGAAAACACATGAATTGAATTCGTGAAGAAAATATCCTTTCTTTTTTTTAAATCATTTTCCTTTCAAAAAATACCATGAAATTTTAAAATAAAATGATTTTTTGAAAATAATCATGAAATTTTGATAGTGTAAGCTTCATGAAAATTAGGTGTTATGAAACTGTAAAAATCTATTCATGCCGTATAATTTAAAAAACTTTCTCCTCCTACATTTTCCAAAAAAGTCAGAAAGATCCTCGTATGGTAAAAAAAAGATAGATTCCTTACATACCATGTAGTAAAAGAAAAAATTGGTTAAACATGTCTTTAAACATACATGAAAACATTTTTAGAAAACAAGGACATGGATGATAAATATAACCCAAGTAAATACTTACGTATAAGAAATCAACCAAAAAAATGAGATTGCAAAATTACCCCTTACCTTATGTCCAATTTCTTTTGTATGTGTCTGAGACTCCTGTATAGTGGGTTTAAAAATATTAGTAACTTGTAACATAAACATAATAATATTTATGTTATCATATATGATTCACTTATGACTTTATATTACCCATTCATTGGTAAATTCATTGTTAAATCTGTATTTTGGGTAAAATCTTTTCATTTATCGCACATGTTTCGACTGGTTGTTCATGATATAATTACATATATACTGATTTATTTAATTGCATAATTTAAAACATGATTTATATATAATAAATGATCATAATATAAATATATATGATAGATTGATAAACAGAATGAAATACACTCTTCATGGAGACGATAGGCCGTATGTACGCATGAACGCTGTTTTCATTTCCTTATTGCGTTGAATGGAATTAAGTAAATGAAAAATATATGTACATAATTACATTATCATTAATATGTAACATATTTTTGATTATTTATTATATATACATCGTAATCATACTTTAATGGTTACTCATGGAAAATGAATCTCATCGCGCTGGTGGAGACAGTAGTCCGTACGTACGTATGAGCGACAATATCATTCTTTTGAAATTAAAATCGTATATAATTGGATTTTATATCATATATACAGAATCCTCATAATGATATATTTATTATTTATATCATTTATCCTCATTATTATACCCATCCAAATTATTAAATGTTTGAATAAAAAACTACACCACGACGTGGAGACGGAAAGCCGTACGTGCGCATGTGTGCTGAATTTTTCATTCATAGGATGGATAAAATAACGAATATGGTTTTAAATTATTTATAAAAACATAATAGTATATATAAAATACATGTGTTATTATTTTAGAATGGAAACAACAAAGAATGAGGAAGTGGAAGAAGAATTGAACTTGAAATAGGTGGTGAGATATTTACCTCTTCTTCGTGTTCTTCATATTGATTTGATCAAAATGTCATCATTGGTTGTCTTTATGAATAAATTAAGGCCTATAAGATGACGGGAGGATAGTTGAGTGGGTATTTGGTCTGGGTTTGTCTGATCCAAATGTCTTTGGAGGTGTGAATTTGAAAGAAGGGAGAGTCCCCTTTTATAAGAGGGGTGTGGGGCACCTTAGGAAAAACTTAAAATATTAATTTATAATAAATTCATATTCATTCTATAATGGCTCCAAAGTAACTTATTTCGAGGATATGGTGGGTATGGGTTGATATCCTCTGAACCATTAGGTTTTAGAAAAGTTTAGGTTGCCATTTTAACATTATCATTTAGATTTAACTATATGTTAAATAATTTAACTTTTACCATGTCTTCTTGTATTCTTACACTATATGGTTAATAAATATACTATAAACTACCAATATTACCCCAATTGGTTCATTAATGTCATATTTATTATTATATAATCCTTTTGACCGAACCTTAGATATTTAGGACCATTATATCAATTAATAATATAATATTTGTTTTAAAAACTCATTTATGTCAATTTTGACTCTATTTGGTATTTTGTTTTTCCTTAATTCATAACAGCATTATTACATTGAAAACAATTCATCTAATCAACCATAATATGTCCTATTAATCTAGAAAATTAGTTTAATTCAAGAAAACTCTCTAATTACATTTAATTCGGTATTTATAATATCAATTATGTTAATATTTCATTAACAATGTAATTACAACATCATCATTGTGTCATAAATAAATTAAATTATATAATGTATAAAAAATATAAATAAAATACCACTATGTAGGGAATATTTTTATATTTATAATAAATATTTATAGTATAATTTATCTTATGTATAACCCAATATTAAAAATGTTTTAATTATTAAACATTGATTTCAACTATTTTAACTCTTCTTTAAATAAAATAATAATAAATGTTTTAATCTAATCCAAGTAAACCTAAAGGGTCATAGTTTCTTCCTAAGATTGTTTTTGTTCGAATTAAACTTATCCAATAGAATTAGGACATGTGTTAGGGTAATAATAATATCATTTTTAACCATAATTACCCTATTTACTTTTAACCGTGGTAAATAAAAGTTAAAAGTTACTATTCACAAAAAATTATTTTCTTCTCATTGAATAAAATTTTACTTACTGATATATACTGTGTCTCTTGGAGTTTTTATATTCCACTCACAGAAGCGGTAAAATTATGTTTTATGTAAATTTGAAAATTCTTCTAGGAGGTGGGTAAAAGACAGTAAAATGTTCAATAAATTTATTATATATCTAAAATTATTATAAAATGACTCCAATGAATTACATTGAACTTATATAGGTATTATGTATCTATTTTTATGAAAAAAAATATAATAAATAATTATTTAAAAAAATTGGTTTTAAACTATAACTCAGTGTTTTTCACTATTCATCAAAAATTGAATGTTTAAAAAAAAATACCAAAAATTCGCCCAAGGCTAATTTAGATATTCAGAATCCAAAAATGTAGTCCATTTTGAAAGATAACATTTATAAAATTTTAAAAAGTGGGTATTATAATTCATAACAGTTAGTTTATATAATATTATAATAACATATCGTTGTTTAGTGAAACTCAGTATTGCATACAACACAAGCTATCGAGGAAGGTTGCTCTTGCGTGTAATGAAATCCAAGAATAGTGTTCTGTATACTACAAGATAATATGGTTTTTCATATAGCACAAGATAATTTTGATGTAGCGTACAACACAAGACATCAATGAAATTCAAAATAATATTTCTCATAAAATCTCAGGGTGTTCCATTCAACCCCCCCTTAAAATGAATTTCGGCCTCGAAATTCGTCAGGGTAATAAATGGTTTACTACTTGAAAGTTTCATTCATAGAAACCCACATCGTAAAAAGTAATACTAAAACTTAATTTTAAAAAGAAACATAATGGTTACCCAAATTAACTCATCACTGGGGTTCCACATAGAAAAACAGAGGTGGAAATACAGATATAGAAGAGAAATCTAACCATCAAGTTCTGATAGAGAGTGGTAGAGAACATGGCTATGAAAAATCCATCAATCACAAAGCCCTAAATATGTGATGATCTAAGGTACCATCTAGGACTATGTTTTTTGTTTTCAGGATCATTTCCCTAAAGTTGAAATAAATTGGAATTAGAAGAAATACATAATTGATTTTGGTAAAATATCACCATTGGTCATTCCTTGAACAGTTTCCACTTCATATCATAATGAAATGAAGTTGAACTTGCCATTCATGAAGTGTTATCAGATCATGCAATAGAATGATTGTTCATACCATTTGTCTCAAACAAAATGTTAGAAAAAGTTATTAAATATACATAAGTCCATATATGGTGGGATTAATCATATATGGTTCTAAAATGGACTTATATTTCATATATCATTCTAACTATGGACTTCATGTAGGCCAGTGGTAGGCGATAAAGGTCGGTTGCACTTCGGTTGTGGGTTTGATTCCCGCATCCTTGTCTGACGTGATGGGTTGTCGCCCATCCTATGGGTTGTCCTTTATCTAAAACTAAACTATTATAAAATTTCAGAAATTAAATCAAAATGTTATACCCTTAAGAAACACTATATGATGTCTAAATTAATCATTTCCAACCTTTAGTCTTATGAAAATACTTCTGTCTGATTACTATGAATGTAATCTACCAAGCATGTGAATTCTTTCATATTTCCCCCATATTTTATAAGATATATATTTTTGTGGGACACATTCCAATCCTTTGAATACCTTAATTATGTATTCTCTTGAAAAATGAAATCCCATTGAACATTAGTGAAAACATGAATGCTGTCAAAAGTTAACTCCTTCCACATACCAAAATTACAAAAATTCTATATTCTCAAACCATGATATAACATTGTCCTTATATCAGTCATTAACTTATTTTAACTATATCATACATATTATTATATCCATGTACCTTCATTATGTGCTTATCATATGATTTCCAAAAATATATCCATCACTTTTCATGGTTACCGGTACCATAAAATTATTGAAAACCAATACATAGATATTAAAAAAGTCCAAGATACTATAAATGAGATTAGATGATACTATTTTTAAATCCCATTACATTAACACTTAATCATTCCTCAACATCATTTTCATTCTCAACATCAAAAATAGTGATCGCATGTGACTTCCCATTGTCCTTTTCCTTAAGAGGTTGGTCACGTTGATCATCATTATCCCTTGGATTAGGGCATTGGTTAGCATAATGCCCAATTTCCTTACACTTGAAGTATTGAAGTGTTGGTGGTGTGTACTCTATAGTATTTTATCTATTCACATCATTAGAAACTTTTTTCCCATTACTTCAGCACTCAGCTGCTCGATGACCTTATTTTCCACACTTGAGACATTTTCTAGTACCTTTTAAAAAATCTCCCCCATGCTTCTTTCCACATATTGAGACTAAAGAAACATTCACCTCCTTTTCACCATTGTTATGAGATTTTTCCTAGATCTCCATCTTTCATTTCTTGTCAAAACCATGAGATGGATATATAACACCATATTTTAGTTCAACCTTGATAGCATAATGCACAATTTATTCATAGATATTTTAAGTCTCTTATAGCTAATTCCCTTTCGAAGACCTGGTTTTATGCCATTGAATAATCGATCAATTTTACTTTCAGGTTGGATGAAAAAGCCAGATGCATGCCTTTCAAGCCTTGTAAAATTTGCCTCGTATATTCCAACAGATTCATCATCATTTTTCTTAAGCTTAGGGAACTCCTTTTTCATCTTTGTTCGAAGAAAATGAGTTAAGTATTTATTGAAAAACAAGTTCTTGAACTCATCCCATTCCATGGATTCAATTTCATCTTGGGGCCTCGTATTCTTAATTAAATTCCACCACTGGTCTGCTTCACCTTCTAAATGGTAAATAGCCAGAATGAATTTTTAATGTTCCAAACAGAAAAGTATGGAAAATATCTTTTCAATGGTACTGATCCATTGTTCATCCACAAGTGGATCAGAAGACCCACTGAAAGAACGTGGATGTTGCCTCATGAATTACTCAATAGAATATTGTTCCCTTATCTGCTCATTTGGAAGCCTAGAATGATTCATAGATTGTGTAAATATAACAAAATGTTTTTTAACTCCATCTACCATAACATTGGTTTGTTAAGGAGGAAAATCATCACATTGTCCATTACATTTATCTACACGGTTCCTTCGGGTTACAGCCATTGTCTAAAACCCAAAAATTATAGTGTGAGAGGAAAAAATCATGCTAGGAAAACAGCATAATAAAGGGGGACTACCTTCAATATATAACATCTTAGGTTTAATTCCATGATCGTTACCCTAATTCTAGGACTATAACCTATACTTATACTTAACCTTAGAGACATTCCTAGACATACCTTAGAAATATATCTATGGATTTCACTAAAGTTTTCGCATCCTAGTTTCCAAAGGCTAAATAAAACATCACTCTGATACTAACTGTAGATACTCGAAGCTTGACGTATATAGACATTACATTACTTTTTAAGAATACTAAATACATGACAAAAAGAGACACCCAAAGACCATATTAGTTTATTGTCTTTGGAAACTCGGAACATAATCATCTAATCATGGTGAAAAGATCTGAATAATTTCCCATAAATATTTTCCCCTTTTTTTCTTACCTAAAACCTTTCTTTATATCCTGGGGAAAAGAAAACATAAAAACGGTGAGATCAAATGCTTAGTAAGGGTAAACATAGAGAACATCAAACAATCCCTAAACATTTGAACGTAAGAACATGAACATAAAACATCAAAATCAGGAGTAATGACATAAATCTTGGTAGTGTATAAGGCACAGATCATAAAGCAAAATTAACCATGATAAAATAAAATTGGAATAAAAAATGTTATTATGGAAACCATTAATAACATGATATGATTTCCATAGTAGCTAGGGCATTGCTACCAAGACCATCATAGTGGACAAAGTCCATTACTGAACTGTGTTTACTTATCATTCCAGCCCTGTATTACTAAACCAGATTCACTTGTGTTTCTAGCCATGTATATATCATGATATATAAATCATTACCCAAAGCATTATAGGGAGATATAGGTCCCACCCATCTAATAATGAAATCATTCTTATATTTTCCACAAAACAATCATAAATCATTCATCATAACCCAAAGAATAAAATGGGATTCAAAAACATCATCCCGTAATAACATAATCCATATAAAAAAATTGATATCATTTCAACATGAGAAAATTAAAACCATGTAAATCATAGAGACATTATACTTGAAACATAACCATACTAAATAATTTCATCTTGTATGGAAAATAGTTCTGATAAACCACTTGAAATGAATTCTTGAGAAAAATATCATTTCTTCTTCAAAATCATTTTATTTTCACAAAATACCATGGAATTTTAAAAGAAAATGATTTTTTTGAAAATAATCATGAAATCTTGTAGAGTAAGCTTCATTTAAATTATGTGTTATGAAATTTTAAAAATGTGTTCTTTCCGTATAAGTTAAAAAACATTCTCCTCGTACTTTTTCCAGAAAAGTCAACAAGTTCCCCATATTGTAAAAAAAGAAAGATTCCTTACATACCATGTATTAAAAGTCAAAACTGGGTAAACATGACTTTAAACATACATGAAAAAAATTTAAAAAACAAGGTAATGGATAATAAACATAACCCTAGTAAATACTTAAGTATAAGCAATCTCGGATAAAAAATGAGATTGCAAAATTATCCCTTAACTTATGTCCAATTTCTTCCATATGTGTCTGATACTCCAGTATAGTGAGTTTAAACAAATTAATAACTTGTAAAATAACCATAATAATATTTATGATATCATATATGACTCACTTATGACTTTATATTACCCATTCTTTTGTAAATTCCATGTTAAAGCAGCGTTTTGGGTAAAATCTTTTCATTTATCGTACATGTTTCGACTTGTTGTTCTTTATATTATTACTTATATCCTGATTTAATTAATTACAGAATTTAAAACATGATTTATATATAATATATATTCTGGATATACATATATATGATAGATCGATAAACAGAATGAAATACACCGTTCATGGAGACGCCAGGTCGTACGTATACACGAAAGGTGTTTTCATTTCCTTATTGAATTGAATGGAATTAAGTAAATGAAACATATATATACATAAATCCATTAACATTTTTAGGTAATATATTTCATGATTATTTATTATATATAATTTATAATCATACTTGAATGGTTAATAATTCAAAATAAATATCATCGTGTTCGTGGAGATGGTAGTCTTTACATACGCACGAGCGAAAACATCATTCTTTTGATATTAAAATCATATATAATTGGATGTTATATCATATATAAAGAATAATTATAATGCTATATTTATTATTTATATCATTTATACTCATTATTATAACAATTCAAATGATGAAATGTTTTAATAACAAACTACACCACGACGTGGAGACGGTAAGCCTTACGTACGCACATGTGGTGACTTTTTCATTCATAGGATGGATAAAATAAGTAATTTTCAGGTAATTTTTTTATAATAAAATCATATTATATAGAAGATACTTGAGTTATTATTTTATAATAGAAACAACAAGGAAGGAGGAAGTGGAAGAAGAAAAGAACATGGAATAGGTGGTGAGATATTTACCTATTTTTCGAGAGTATCCTTTTGATTTGACCAAAAGGGCTCCTTAGGATGGGATTATGACTAAAGGAAGGCCTATATGACGAAGGGAGGACAATTGAGAGGGTATTTGGGCAGGTTTTTTCTAAGCCGAGTGACTTTGTGGGTGTGAATTTGAGGAAAGGGAGAGTTCCCATTTATAAGAGGGGTGAGGGGCACCTTAGGAAAAACTTAAAATATTATTTTATAATAAATTAATATTCGGTTTATAATGGCTCCAAAGTGAATTTTTTAGAGGATATATTGGGTATAGGTCTAAATCCTCTCAACCAATAGTTTTTAGACAAGTTTATGATTCCATTGTAACATTATCATTTAGATTTAACTCTAAGTTAAATAATTTAACTTTTATTGTTTCATCTTGTATGCTTACACTATATGGTTAATAAAATTACTATTAACTGCCAATAGAACCCCAATTGGTTCATTAATGTCATATATATTATTATATTAGTCTTTATGCGAATCATAAGATTTTAATGACCATTATATCAATTAATAATATAATATTTGTTTTGAAAAATCTTTTGTGACAATTTTGACAATATTTGTTATTCTGTTTTTTCTATATTCATAACAGCATTATTACATTAAAAATAATTCATCTAATCAACCCTAATATTCCATACTAACCTATAAAATTAATTTAATTTATAAGGAGTCTCAAATTACATTTATTTTTGTATTTATAATTTCAATTATGTTAATATTTCATTAATAAGGTAATTAATGCATCATCATTGTGTCATAAATAAATTAGATCATTTAATGAATATAAAATACAAATAAAATACCAATATGTATTAAATATTTTTATATCTCTAATAAATATTTATAGTCTAATTTATCTTATGTATTACCCTATATTAAAAATGTTTTATTTAATAAACTTTAATTTTAAATATTTTAACTCTTCTATGAATATAATAATAATAATTGTTCTAATACAGTTCTAGTGGACCTAAAGGGTCATATTTTATTTCTAAGGTTGTTTTTGGTCCAATTAAACTTATCCAATAGAATTAGGACATGTGTTATGGTAATAATAATATCATTTTTACCCTTAATTACCCTATTTACTTTTGACTGTGGTAAAGAAATGATAAAAGTTACTATTCAAAAAAATTAATTTCATCTCATTGAACAAAATTATACTAACTGATATCAATCGTGTCTCTAGAATTTTTAAAATTCCACTCATAAAAGCGTTAAATTATGTTTTATGTAAATTTGCAAATTATCCTAGGATCTGGTTAAAAAGCTGTAAAAAGTTCAATAAACTTTTTATATATCTAAATATATTATAAAATGACTACAATTAATTAAATTAAACTTATATATATATATTATGTATCTATTTTATGAAAAATAAATTTAAATAAAATAAATAATTATTTATATAAAAATTTTGTTTTAAAATATAACTCAGTGTTTTTCACTATTCATCAAAAATTGAATGATTTCAGAAATATACCAAAAATTCACCCTAGGTTAATTTTAATATTCAAAATCTAAAAATAAAGTCCATAATGAATGAAAAAATTTATAAAATTTCAAAAAGTGTGTATTACTATTCATAACTGCTAGATTATATAATATTTTACTAACATATCGTTGTTCAGTAAAACTCGGTATTACATACAATTCTAGCTATCAAGGAAGGTTGTTCTTGCTTGTAACGCAAGCCAAGAATAGTGTTGCATATACGACAAGCTGATACATTGTTGCATATAGCGCTACATAATCTTGGTGTAGTGTACAACACAAGAGATCAATGAAATTAAAAATAATATTTCTCATAAAATCTCGAGGTGTTACAATTACAGTGAGTACTATCCAAGCACTCAATCGTGACTACCACTTAAGTCCTGAGATGATTTCACAAAAGAATAATGAATTTAAGTGAATAGATTTACCTAGAGCTTCGAAACCACTTCTTCCTGAACCAATCAAGGAAACCTGGTAACTCGATAGTTGATCTGGCTATGTCCTAGACCGAAGGGCTTTCCCGATCCCTAGGGGTTGACAACTGTAACCTGGCATCACAGAACTTGCATGTGGGAATGATATTTCCACTAACAATGTAGATGATAACAAACAAGAATTTATAAATAAAAAAATAATCTCCAATTATAATGATGTACCGGAATAAAAAAATCCATAAACAAGCCCAAAGTACTAAAAAATGGAATCACAACCGACCAAGACCACAGTTCAGTAGATATATCCAAAATCAAGTGATCATTTCCCCTTTCTCGATCATGGAATAAGATAATCTACAAACACCTTATGGAACAAATAGTGTGTGAGAATAAAATCCTATTAGAGTCTCTCCAATGATTACCTAATAGATTCAAAAACATTGATTAACTAAAGCAATTCTTTATTTTTTTTAATTGTAATGATATTTAGAATTTTAAATAATATTTAATAAAATCACGCTATTTAGTTAAAATTATGAAAAATACTTTAAACAAGGTCTTTAATTTACAAGTGATGGAATATTTATATAATAATGGTTAAATAAAACATTTTATATTAAATAGTTCATGCAAATTCAAATAGCGCTTATAAAATAGAATAACAATATAGGGATAAATTTTAAAACCCAAATATAAAAAAATAGAGCAACATGATCATCTTAAAAACAGTTACATCTATTTCAGGTAATAAAAACCTTTAATCTTAAACTATTCACGAAAATATGTGTACATACATGTCCTCTCGACACTGGTGAGAGAGTACTCTTTAACATCAGCTATGGGATGTGACCTGCTGCATTTATGCATTAGAACATTGTATAATTGTAGAGTGTGTCCAAATAACCCAAAAAAACCTATGACTTTCCTATTCTCTTTTACAATCAATAATGGTCATTTTATTTTAATACATCTTCTAATACAATTAAATATCATTCCCCCATTTCAAATTTCAATTTTCAATTTAAAACCAAACATTTTGTAATAAAAAAACTAGTCTTTTTTACAAGATAATGCCATTGAATATTTATTAATACATTTAAAACCATTTTCATATGTTTTATATCGATTCAAAACAACATCCACCAATTTCACAATAATCCATTTCCATCTATTTTTCTAACATTCCCCAATTCAAAGGAATTACGGGATTTTCCAAAATTATCCCAAACCAATTTCAAAACCCTATTTCAGTAGAATAGGGTTATTAATAAAACCAAATTGAGTTCAATTTATCCAAATCTAGAATTTTCATTTAAACTAAAATTTTTAATATAAATCATGAAATTCAGATTTAATTTAATTTTCAATGGAAGACGGAACCACCTACATTAAGTTTGTCGATTATAATGGAAAAGATAAACTACCATATTTGGTTTAATAAAACTCTCCATGTCCTTACAATCGTAATAATAAACACATCAATGCTCGAAATTCTTCAATGGTTCCTAGAATCAAAACATCTGGTTTTTTTCACAAAGAAATAAAATATCACATGCAATGACATTTTCTATCTCCTGGATAATCTCAAGATTATTGTTTTATGTTAACAAATTAAATCAAAGTAATTATCACCATGAATAATTATAAACCTCTTTTGATAATTTATATCACCAAATTAACTAGAGAAAAAAGTGGAAATTCCAAATAATTATTCATCTTTTAATATATATATATATATATATCTCAATGTGTGTGTGTATTTCTATGTGTCTGTGTGTGTATATATATATATCAAAATATACATTTTTAATTCAATACATGTTTAATAAATATTTGAATTTATCTAGTAAAAGATTCTTCATTAACTATCCTTTGAAAATTTCAAGAAATTATCATTTTATAAAACTTCATAATTATCATTCAATAATTATAAAAAAATTATTATTTATTAATCATTTAGCAGAATTTCAATTGATAAATTTGGGGTCTATAATTTTTTCATTTTTTTAATTAATAAAAAAATTGTGAACAAAAGATAAATAATGGCGATGAGGGAAAAATAAAAACTATAATGTTTGCACCTTAAAAAAGCATAGTGTGAGAGGATGAGGATGAAGAGGGTACCCATTCCAGGAAATTTACCTAGAAAGATTAAAAATGAATCCCAATAATGTCACTATATACTGAGGTTCCCTGAACAATAGAAGATCAACAACTATAAATAGCAATATTATTACTTAATTGAAACCCTTATGGGTATAAAAATTTAACTTCAAAACCCCATTTAATGATCTGTTTCAACAATAATGTTCTATTTGAATGGTTTTAATTCAATTAAATAAGTAATTTCTAATTTGAAATCATCAATAATTTAATATTATATTTTTTTAGGGTTGTTATAAATGGTAAAGAGATGGTTTGGGAAGATCTATAGTGTTTAAAAATTTCAGTTAAATAAATAAATTACTTATTTAACATAAATATTTAATAATTTCAATCATATATTATACATAATGTTTATGCCCCTTATAGGGTAAACAACTCATTCTGGATACATCGGTGGTCTTATATTTTTCATATGATGCACCATTTGAAATATATTAATTATATATTATTTAAAAATTGGAATAATTAATTAGTTAAATTTTTTTTTATCATGAGTGAGTCATCCAATCATTTGGTGCTCTCAAATGTTATACACCATCTAGGGTAAACACTACATTCTACTTCTAATGTGGTATCATATTTCCCATAAAATTCTCTATTTTGAAGATATTCAAATATCATTAATAAAAGTGTTCACATAATATATTATATATAAAATTATTATTATATCTTCACAATGTAGTTGTCATCACTAGAATCTCACACTAACTCAGTGTCGAACTCCAAAAATATTCAACTGAATATTCTAATATTTTAATTTGAGTTTAATTCCATTAACACATTTATCAAAATTTCTTTGATAAATAATTTTTTCTAACTTAAAATATTTAAAATTTAACATAATGGTTTACCATATTTGTAAAAAATATATATATTTCAAAACATTTTTAAATTAAAATTTATATATTAAATAACATATAATAAATATAATTACATTTCACGAATGGTGATATTATAACAAAATCACATCATAATCATACACATCTAATGATTATAGAATGTTTTTTGGATATGGTTTGCCACCAAATTATTCGAGGATATAATTTTCTATCATGTTTGAATATATAAATTAATTAATACTAAGATGAAATATTTAAATGTTAATAATGGTTTTTTAATTTTTTGTAATATTAATTTTTTCCTAATTTTTAATACACCAACATAAATTATTTAAAAAATTACCAAAATAAGTGTGTATTGGATCCCATATTTAGATAAGCGTACGTGATCTCATATGGAAGGAATAATAAACATCATCAATAATTAATAAAATTATATTCTAATACCATGAATACTCTTAATATTATGAAATCGTGAACTTTGTTTGATAACCAAATCAATTTTACCAAAACCAAAAAAAAAGTTTATGAGATTACTAACAAAAAATGATCATTATTAAGTAAAATAAATTAATAAATACATATAAATAAGTATTAATGATTAATATATAAATTAATACACATGAATAAGAATCTAAAATAAGTTATTATTGTTTCTTCCTATATTAAAAAATATTTTAGGGAATGTATAAAAATAAAGTAATCCAATGTAATGGGTTTCTAAGCTCATTTTACATTTATTAAAATAGGATTTATTTTCCCCAAATACATTATTTTTTGTTCTACATATACATCCCCTGGATGCATTTTTATGATAATTTTCATGAAATTCATATATAAATTCAAGGAAGGTTCTCTCTTTTAATTGGTTTTTACTAAAAATAAAACATTTCTATTAGGGTTTGTTGTCATATATCAATGTTAATTCAATATTATTTATATATATTAACTTGTAAAAGGAATTATATGTTCTTTTTTTTATAAATGTGCATAAATTTTATTCTAATAAATTTATTTTAGTGTTTTCCATGTATTTTTATCATAACACTTCCCATTGGTTCAAAATTAATCTAAAAATGATATGTGTATGTATAAAAGACCTTATATCATCTTTTTTGTATGAAATATTTCGCCTCTATGTTAATTTTCATTGTATAATTTCTATAATTTTATTCTCTATAATAAAATTATTTCTTATGTTCATTTTCTATTAATATTTAATATCATTGAAAAATATAATTTTAATGTTTTTATAAATTTCTAAATAGGTTTTTTTAAATTTTTTATATAGGTGCTAAAGGATTATCTTTTCAATCCCTTTTCAAATGAACAAATTTTCGCACTGTTATCTCTGTATTATTTTATTAGGACTACTTTATATGTTTTCATGTTTTTAATAAGGTTTTGTTTTATGAATTTATTCATTTGAAAAAAATTACCTAATTAACTGTTTATTTCTTATTCTTTTTAATGTAATATTCTAATGTTATTATAAAAGTGTTTTCATCATTAACAACATAATTTTTTTATGATTTAGTAGGGATTCTCTATAATTCTACCATTAAAATTATTTGTGATAATGAATTATGATTTCATATTATGGATGTTTTCTCTTAACATGTTTATTTTCCATGGGTTAGGTAAGATATAATGAGATTATGATTGATTCTTTTTCCCAATGGAACATATATATGTGCTTTAACATTATGTGATGGGTGGGTACTCTATATTCTACTAATGAATTGGGTAATGTTTTATATATTTTGAAAAAGTGATTTTGTACATGGAAATGATTCCATGTAAGCTACATTCACATGTCTATTTGTGGACATGATTACATAGAAGGAAAAATTAAAATTTTCTGTATAGAGATGATTATGGGGAAAGTGTGTTTGAATTTCTATATAGAGAAACGATTATATGAGTTTATGTACACAAATATGTTTTTGAGATACGTTATACGAAGATATGTTCAAAAATATATGATAAACTATTTCTATTCTTATGGCACGCATCAATTCTATGTCATGCTCCACTACTTTGATTTATGGATCAGGATTATTTACATAGGTTTTCACACTCCATTTAATCATACCATATATTACATCATTGTTATAATCCATGAATCAAGAATCATGATTTATGATCTTTGTTTTACTCTGTATGATATCTGTTAGACTCCTCATGTTTTCATCATGTTTTTGAGATCACAAATTGTTAGTCTTGTTTAATCAATCTCATATCATGTGTAGATGTGTTTGGTGTCTTTATGATTCAAATAAATTCTCTGGAGATCAAGATTTCTATAAATCATGATATATTTTTTAAAACTATATTTAATTTTTTTTATAATGAATTTATTTTATGAATAATTAAGTCTAATTAATTTTGTGAATATTACAGCTTAAGTCTATATACTGATATTTTTCAATGTTGAGAAACCATTAGACTGCCACTGGTCCTGGTTTTCTTAAAAAGGACCCAGACATCGTGACTAGACAGCATGAGCCCGACACCATGAACCAGACACCGTGACCCAAACACTGTGACCCAGACACCGTGGCCAGACACCGTTACTATACACCATGACAAGACCGCATGATCATAACACTGCATCTGTGCTTCCAGTTCCCCCTCTCTATAAAAATAAGAAAACATAAATGTCTCACCACACAATGGAAAAGAAGAAGACACAATTTCCTTGTGAAACCATTTACATGTGACATTGTTTCCAGACAGACTATGACAATGTTCTATAATATGTTTTTTTCATTTTCAATTTAATTTCTAACTAACAAATTTGAGTATTTTAAATGAACTGAAATAATTAATATTTCATTGTAGACATGTTAACTGGAATTATGAGGTATGAGGTGTATAATACATTCATTATATCGGCTTTAACACATGCACTTCAAGAATAAAAAGAAAGTTGTGTTCCCGAAATAAGTTGGTGGTAGTGTAGCAGAAGCGCGAGCATTCTAGAGAAAAGAACTAACACATGCATCAAAATACAGCTGATAAACAGACGAATAATTCACCAATCCGATGTATTGGATACCATATCTCATAGTCAATAAAATATTCATAATACAAACTCTATAAAGAACATGAGACTTATCTACCTGGAAACCAGAGAACCAGACTTGCAATACTCTGTTTCTCACAAGAGGACCTAATGCATGAATCTGTTTCATCATAGAAGTCCAGAGTAGCATATAATAACAGTCAAATCACTTCTAACTTTATCTCATCAGCTTTTCTATATTGGTAATTTTTTTATCTTTTGATCAGTGTGTGTGTGTGTGTGTGTCTGTATTGAAACACACACTGGCTCCTACACTAAACTTAAGTATACATGATATCCTTCCTTTGATATATTTGTACCCCTGTTTACTCCCACCGATAAGTGTGGAAGAGGTCCATCTATGACCTGGCAGTTTATACCCCTGAAGAAATGTTGAAGAGTTCATGTGACCTGGACAGTCTTGTGCACTATTTTTTACTCCGATCTAGGGAGTGGATCATGTTTATTAATATAAATAGCTTGGTGCCAGGTGATGGCTCTGTGGAGTGGAATAGGGATCGGCATGATACTATACCACATGTTTTATATCCACTATGTTGTTTAATTTCCTTTTATCTATATTATTGTATAATTCCTAAATCACTTTATTTACTTTGATAGATAATCATGGAAAAGAAGTTATAATTTCCTTGCCTTGTTAGAATAGATTTAAATATAAAATCAATAACTGATATTGAGATTCCCAAGAATTAATTAATCTTATGAGATATTATTTGAACAGTCAAACTTCCATAACCATATTACCTTGATTAACTGGGTTGCATTTAGTTTAATTGGGGATCCTTTGAAGAAACAATTTCAAACTAAATTTATTATAGATACCCAATTCACCCCCTCTTGAGTACTCTACTCCGACCGACATTTGGTATCAGATGAGTTTTTTATTTCTATGAAGACTCTATTTTTGAAACAATTCAACTGTGATTTTAGTTGTACAATAAGGATCTGTATATTTTTGTTAATTATAAATTTCTAACTATTTCAAAGTATTTCATTATTATGGATAATAGACTGGAATGTATACAACAAACAGACCACCATTCATTAATGGAACCAATTATGCTCCATAGAAAAATAAAAATAAAATTCCTTTAGAATGTATGGGTTTTCAAATTTGGTCTTCAATTATAGATGAATATAACATTCCTGATACTAATATAATTACTTGGGATGGCCGAACAAATAATGATTATAATAAATATTACAAACCCATGAATACTTTATATTTTCCTTAGGATATGAGGAATTAATCATAATTTCTGCATGTAAAACTGCCTATGAAATTTGGGATACTTTGTATGTGTCACATGAAATAACTTCTAGTGTGAATGGAATGTGACTTAATAATTATACTATTCAATATTATAACATTAAAATGAGACTCTATGAGCCTATTTCTGACATTTATCTCAGGTTCAACAAAATTATCAACACAATGAATTCTCTTGGAAGAGAAGTTACTGCCCAAGAACAAATCATGAGGATTCTCATATGCCAACATGATAGATAGATAGGAACCTTTGTCTCAATAATAGTTTCATGTGAAAATAATAAATAAAAATTCAAAGAACTCATTGAGAAACTAATGATGTATGAAGAGGATCTGAAAGTCAACAGGGAAGTTGATGTGGCATTAAAAACCAATTTTTCGCCACATCTTTTTAATTAATTTTTATCAATTTAATTATTCATTTTAAAAAAATTAATAAATATTAACAGTTTTGTATTTTTATTATTTTATTTATCAATTTATCAATTTTTTTAATTAATCGTGTTTTTTAATCTTTAATGTAATTAATTTTTTTCTTACTTTAATTTTATAGTTTAATTACTTTTTAGTTTGTATTGGTATCTTTGTATGCATATCTAATGATTTATCATTTATTATTCAATTAATTAGTTTTCCTTCACCCATAAATTTTTAACTCTTAATCTAACATTATATGTATTAAGAATTAAATATTATAACCAAATTAATAGATGTTTTTAATAATACATTATTTAAGATAAAAGATTACTGACATACTTCAATTTTTATTTAAAATTTCATTAATTAACGTAATGGTTTATTTATATAATAATTATCTATCTAAATTAAATTAAATTAATTTCATATAGTTATTATTATAAATAATAAAATGTTGTTTTATAATTGTTCATGTTTTATATCCTTTAATAGATTAGTTTCATTCTTTAATTTTAGTTTTAATTTGGTAACAATTTTAATTTAATAAATTAAACATAATATTAATTTAAAATTAGTTTATTTGGTTTTATATGTTTATTTAATTTTATAAATACCTGTATTTTCAATTTCATTAGTTATTATTTTTAGTTTCAATTTATTATTTTGTTATGTTTTTATTTGAGTTTCAATTTATTTTTCTCTATTTTTCTTGTAGGTTTACGGTGTTACCGTAACCGTTTGACAGGTCTCACCGTTTCGGTTCAAAACGGTGTCTCCTCACACCATTTCATTCACAATGGTACCATGTAATCCCTTTCACTATCTCACTATAAACACTACCACTATATCCACATTTTTACTATCTCACTGTGTCGCTCCCAATACCACTGCCACTGCACACACCGGTCCATTCCACTGTAAACCATCACGGTGGTGCTGTTTCCATCCCCCATTTATCGTACCGGTGCCACAATCCCTAGGTGAACCTGCTGTCTAATCTCCACTACATTGAGGAGAAGTAACTCATCATCGTATAAGGGATGCTCACTCACATTCAATGTAGACCTGCTACATTAGAACCCCGAACATCATAATTTGTACCCCGAATAAGACTTCAACTTGAACATGAACCAGTCTATGTCGCCATTTGAGATACAAACCATCATCTACCTTCATCCTCATCACACAGAAAAAATTCCATTCAACTATCAATTTTCAGTAACTAATTCATCCCTTAATTGGAACTCTTTGCTGCGATCTGGGAAGCAGTCTACTGGACTGAGCTGCGCGCCGTGTGAGGAATCACCACCGAAGATCTTTTATTGTAGAGATGAACTCCAAGGGGATTTAATTGGTGTTTTTTAGGATTATTCAAGAGATGAGAATGTGTCTAAATACATTTTAATAACCTAGATGGAGTTATTTACATTTGAAAAATTAGTGTGGAGTGTCTGTCGTGAAAAAACACATGTGTGCAATGAAACAGAAAAAGACGAGTCCCTGTTTGTGAAAATTGAGTGGTGAAATGTAGTAGATGATGGAGGTATAAAAATAAGAGATTTACTATAATTTGGATGGGAGGAGGGGAATTCATCTGATCAACCACTTCCATCGAGAGAAGAGTAGATAACCTGGAGTCGTATCCTGGAGCACTTCTCGGAGAACCATTCCTTGGAGACCTGAGGGCCAGGAGTAGCAGCCGTACATGCTAGCTGAGGAAGTTTTCTTCCTATATTTTCATTCAGTTATCTTTCTCTGTAATTGTTTTATTTTATATTATGTAATTGAGGTAATTATTGAGTAAATACTTCAGTTCAGGTAAAAATTGAATCTATGGGTTATATTCCTTATCACTTCTCACTATCATTTTTAATTTGATCGGAATTGATCAGTGAGGTCAGTTCTAATTAAATTTAACTACAAAATACCACCTGCACTTAACCTCCGAACTCCACATTCATTCACTGAGTTTGATTGTGGAATAATTTTCTTTTACATTTAAATTTAAATGAAAGACTACAGAACATATGTCGATTTTGTTCTGTAATCATTTTCAAACCAGAATTCTCAAGTTTACTAATCTAGGAGTGGCGAACTCTAGGACATGTTAGCTTGAGTTATCTCCTAGTGAGGTAAATGAATCTCTCTTTTTAAGTGGTATTTTTTGTAATCACTTTTGTGATAATTAATGTTTTCAAAACCAGTACAGTTGATATTTTCCCCAAACATATTTTTATAGATTGTTCACTTATCATCGTATTATTTCTCGATCACTATGTTTAGAATGATTCTTTCTCTGATAATGTTTAGAACAAAAACATAAAAAGATTATGTTGTTTCATTTGTTACTTATAATGTAAAAAATTAAATAAAGTATAAAAATAGAAACTCAACACTTCTGCTGACATCAGTGGGGTCTTTTTGTTAGTTTTTAGAAGAATAGTTGTCAAAATTGCCTTCTCTGTGGGTTCGACCCTACATTCCACATATACTATTGTTAGTAGGATTGTAAATTTTAAACTTTTACCAGCTTTAGTGACAGTTCAAGTCATGTTTTTGGCACCGTTGTTGGGGAATTCATGAGCTATTTTAATTCTAAAAAAAACTAAAAAAAGACATATCTAAAAATCTTTAAAAAATTTAAAAATTTGGAATATGTAAAAAAATATCTTTCACTTCTTGCTGAACTGTTAATGTTGAATATTGTATGTTTTTTTTGTATGAGCACAAGACACACTGTTGTTAGTCTAGAGCCACTAAACATAGAAATAGACAAACTTCTCACTACTATAAGAAAGAATAACAAAACAGAAATAGAAAACTTAGATAATAGAGTTCGTGCACCTACCAACGATCAAAATAATCCATAACTATTAGATGAACATGAAAGTAATTGGATGAGGTAATTTAATCTTCAAAAAGTTTCAAGCAATCCATCATCCATCATACGTAGTCCTTAGGAAAGAAATCATAAAATTTAACAGTCACACATTTCTCAGTTGCCTGATTTTAGTGGACTCTCTAATGAGGACTCCCTTGATTTCAATACAGACTTTTATAATACTATGAAGAAATTACCTATTCTTGGACTCACAAAAATGAACTTAGAGTGATTGTATTTACCTTTTTCCTTAATGGGAATGCTAGAAATTGTATTCTGAGTCTAGATGATAACATTTTTGAAAATTAGGATCAACTATACAACTCTTTTATTATGAAATTATATCCCCAATGACTTAAAGGGGGACATAGAACAAAGATAACTAGTTTTTATCAAGAGGATTAAGAAGATTTTCATGAATCTTGAGATAGATTTAGGTATCCACATAGGCAGTGTCCTCATCATAAACTCCCATATCACCTTTTTATGGATACTTCTTACGAAGGTTTGTCCCCCTCTGGATAGAATCTAGTAGACCAAGCTGTTGGGGGGAATTACAATGATAAAACATAGGGAGAACATAGAAAAAATTTTAATAACCTTGCACTGAATTCAAAACATAAAAATTAAAAAATAAAATGAGTCAATAGAAATTTTAATTCAAAAACTAGTTCAATAAATGAAACTCAAATTCAATTTGTTGAAATCACCAATCGACTTAAATCTCTAATGAACTAGAACTAAAATCAAACTCTTAATCAGCTGCACTATCAAAATACCAACCTATATTTAAGGGAATTGTGTGTCCAGTGTGGTATGATTGGGCATAATGAAAAAATCTATCATAATTATTATATACTAGCCCAACAATAATAGAATTCATACATTTTTAATTATGGTCCTAGAATTCCACCTAATGAAGATCCATTTTCAATGAATTTTAATAAAGGATAAAGGAACCATCCTAAGATGTCCTCGAAGATCAAGGCTTATTCAAACAATCCAATCCCTCTAATTATTCTAGTCAACCCAGACCAATCATTCAAAATCAAAAAAGGGGTGAGTCTTCTAATGTATAAGGAAACATTGATAGTCACATGTCTTCTAAGCTTCATCTAATATTGAATAAAATTAACTCCCAAGGAGAAAGATACATGACTCAGCTAACCAAACATAAAAATCAATATGAGTTTGAAAAAATGAAAACTGATGATAGAATGGAAAACATGGAAACACAACGTGTCCAACATTCTAGAGATTTTAAGTATATGAAAAAAAGATAGACATCCTAGTACCACTGAACTTAACCCTAGAGATAATTTTATGGCTGTTGTAAATAAAAGTGTGCTTAATACTAAAACTTTAGTAGAAAAATTCACTAAAAATGCCAAAAAAAATTCTTCAATCATGAAATAATATTTTACATTGCACACATGATGGAAATTCATAGAAAAGTAATAAAAATGATCAAAATATGAAATTTTCAGCAAAAACTCAAGTTGTAACTTTATCAAAAAATAAATAGAATAAAGGAAATGAAATAGTTGATGAAGAGGTGATGTATATACCTACTATCCTTAAAAATTATTCCCCACCCATCCCATTCCCTGAGAAGATAAAACCAAAAAGTAACACCAGGGGTGAACTTCTTCAGTTCCTTGGTCTCCTTTACTAAATTCAAGCGAACATTACTTTCATTCAATATTTATTTCAAATTCCATCTTATTTGAAATCTCTTAAAAATTTGTTTCAAACAAAAAACCCTGGAAGAATTTGCTACTTAAAGCCTCACTAAAGAGTGCAGTGTTTTAAACCAAGTGAAAAACCAACCCAAACTGAAAGACCCAGGTAGTTTTGTCATACCTAGCACACTAGGAAAATCTGATCAGCCGAATAGTTTGTGTGATTTAGGTGCTAGATTTAGTCTGCTTCCATACTCACTGTTTCAACAGTTGAGGATGGGTGATCTTTAACCCACCACAGTCATACTACAGTTAGCTGATAGATAATTCACTCACCCTATGGGTGGGGTAGATCATTTTCTAGTTGGGTTTGGGAAGCCGTTTTTGCCTTCAAACATTCTCGTCTTAGATAGAGAGTGTGATCAAGAGGTTCCCATCATCTTGGGTAGGCCCTTCTTGGACATAGGAGGTGATGTTATTGATATTTCCAAGGGTCAAATATTTTTTAAAATTGGAAAACAGTTAGAAGAGTTAAATGTGTTTAAAAATGTTAAATGGCCAACTTTTCCTAAATACTGTTCAATGGTAGAGTATTTAGAAAATGAGAACTCAAATGAAATCATTGAAAAATCTAAAAAACAGTCCTATGTTGAAGAAAATAATTGTGAAGATAAAAATATTTTTGAATCTGTCTTAGAAATTGGATATTCTGCTCGAACTCCATATATGGAAATTAATCCAGAACTGGACAATTGTCCAGTTTCTACAATAGAAGAGTCCACTATTTATGAACATATAAGATTTTTGAGTGAAGTTTAAGGTGTTTCTGTTGACACCATCCTTGCTGAACACATTGATGATATTGAGGGATATCATATAAGACAACTTTATGATTTGTTTTTGATACATTTCTTAAAATCCGATCTAGAAAATCTGGACAGTGTACTACCCACTTTGTAATGTAGTACTCTTACTTCTGAATGTGAACATTAAATTAATAATCATTCATCATTTCAAACTCCTTACAAGAGATATATTGAAGATCTTGGACCTCCCTGGCCTATGATTCTTCCTTCTAGTTTTGAACCACCCACTCTTTAACTGAAACCAATCCCGGCCCATCTCAAATATTCATTTTTGGGAGTGAACTCCACTTTTCCTATAATTATTTATACTGAACTGAATGAAAACAATGAAGATTTATTGTTGAATGTTGTGGAGAAGTTTAAATATTCCATATGCTGGACCATAGTTGATATCAATGGTATTAGTACCTCATTTTCTATGCATAAAATACCTTTGTTGCATGACCATAAGGCTAGGGTAGAGTGTCAAAAAAGATTGAATCCTTACATGAAAGAAGTTGTGAGAGAGTAAGTGATTAAATTACTGGACACTGGAATGATATATCCCATTTCTGATAGTTCTTGGGTCATCCCTATCCATGTTGTTACTTTCATGACCTGTCCCAATGGGGCCCGCTCCATGACTCCCCAAGCCCGCCTCCAATAAGCCAGGGGCTGGTGACTAACACAGAGTAGGCATATTACTAAAATAGGAGGCATTTCCTAAGCACCTGTACAAATTCACAAATCTTCAATCCCACAAATGACGAAATGAAAAAAAAAATCTAAGGAACAAAATGTATTCATACCACTAAACCCCACCAACAGAGTATGATGGAACGAAATGTGCTAAAAGTAAACTGGGCCAGAATACAAGCCCACCAATACAAGAGTCTGAAAACTGCAAAGTCCAACATGTAAACACAAAATGGTACTGGGACTGATGCTCATAGATGTAGGAACACCTTGGCTGGTAGGGAACTCAGAAAATCTCAGTCATGTCCTGGTCCACCCTGGAGTCTGTCAAAAGGCTTCTCGTCTATAGAAGACATAACACGTGCGGGAAAAGCCCATTCGGGTGTGAGTATAACAATACATAGTAGAGGACCCTGAAAACAAAAAAGAAATACACAAATTAGAGGTATATTCATCTATGTACAGTGTATTTCTATAGAACATATAGCAAGAGAAACAAAAACCAGATATACTCAAAACCATGTCCCGCGGTCTAGAGACGAGTCGCAGAACTGCATACCCCAGTTAGGGATTCAGTTCAAAGATTCCACAAAGCACTCATTCCATAAAAACACACTCCATGAGTCTTAATTCACTGATGACTTCCATCTGAGAAGTACTATTTGTTGGGAACCATCATTAGAGGGAGTTACACTCATTATGCGAGAAACGCTCTTGAGTGGGAATATTATGATTGATAGATGCACTCATTATGGGAGACACACTCCTGAGTGGAAAATATCACAATACACAGATGAGGATCACTACCAAGGCCATGGTGGATACCACGAATCATCCAGAATTCAGATTCTAGGAAGAGGATCGACACCCTGTGGATTTAGTCACGTCGATGCATGTCTCTACCTAGGGTCATGAATGGATAGAGGATTTCGATCCGGGTCTCTCAGATGGATGCCTGACTTTATCAAAAAAATTCCCTCTAAAGGGATCATACTCCCGTGGAAGGAAACAATACCTGATCTTAAGGGGAATGAGACTAAGGGGAACTAAATCAAATGAAACATGTCCTATATATGGTGGACAAGAGTACAATACCATTTTTTTTAAAGTACACATCGGGTAGAAAAGTTACACGTCGTGTCGTGTGACCCCTGTTACTTCCCATGTACAACGACCTATGTCATATGGCTTGTCCTGTAGAAAATTTAGTACACTGTGTGTGGTACTGTGTACATTCCATGTCTGAGTGACTGGGGTCGACTCCGAGTAAGCCGGCCATGTGCCTGTACACGGTCTTCAACCCATGTACTCCATCCCGTGTGATCGGTACACGGGGTGACCCGCATTACTAGCCTCGCCTAGTTGTGTGACGGAGTACACGGCCATGTACTCCATCCAGTGTCCGCATATGTAATACCCCAAGCTTCCATGGTATTATTCTCTTTGAATTATACAGTACTGTGTGTTGTATGCAACTTTGAGTTCTAACACATACCACAATCAATAAAACTATCCATTATGAATAGTAATACCCACTTTTTAAAATTTTATAAATTTTATATTTCAAAATGGACTTCAATTTTGGATTTGGAATATCGAAATTAGCTTAGGGTAAATTTTTTGTATTTTTTTGGAAGCATTCAATTTTTTGTGAATAGTGAATAACACTGAGTTATAGTTTAAAACCAGATTATTAATTAAATAATTATTTATTTTATTTAAATTTATTTTATGTAAAAATAGATACATAATTCCTATATAAGTTCAATGTAATTCATTGTAGTCAGTTTATAATAATTTTAGATATATAAAAATTTTATTGAACTTTTCACAGTCTTTTACCCATCTCCTAGGAGAATATACAAATTCACATAAAAGTTAATTTTAACTCTTCGTTAAGTGGAATTTCAAAATTCAGAGAGACATGATTAATATCAAGGAGTAAAATGTGGTTCAATAAAATAAAAATAATTCTTGGTGAATAGTAACTTTTAACTTTTATTTACCACGGTTAAAAGTAAATAGGGTAATTAGGGGTAAAAATGATATTATTATTACCCTAACACGTGTCTTAATTCTATTGTATAAGTATAATTCGACCAGAAACAACCTTGGAATAAAATATGAACCTCTTTGGTCCACATGGAATAGATTAGGACATTTATTATTATTTAATTCAAAGAGTAGTTAAAAGTGTTAAAATCAATGTTTAATGACTAAAACATTCTTAATATATGGTTATACATAAGATAAATTCGATTATAAATATTAATTATAAAGATAAAAATATTTCCTACATAATTGTATTTTATTTATAATTTGTAGACATTAAATAATTTAATTTATTTATGACACAATGGTGATGCATGAATTACCCAATTAATGATATATTAAAATAATTGATATTATAAGTATCCAAATAAATGTAATTTGGGACTTTTTTTGAATTACACTAATTTTCTAGGTTAATATGACATGTTAGTATTTATTAAATGAATTTATTTCTAATTAATAAAGTTGTTAGGACTTTAAAAAAATCAATTATTAAATAGTGTCAAAATTGACATAATGGAGTATTTAAAACAAATATTATATTATTAATTGATATAATATTCCTTAAAAATATAAGGTTCGCCAAATGAATTTGATATGGTTATATATATTAATAATGAAAAACTTGGGGTTCTATTTGGCATGTTATAGTATGTTTATTAAACATATAATATAAAAATACAAAGAGACATGGTAAATGTTAAACTATTTAACTAAGAGTTAAATATTAATGATAAGGTTAATATAGTGACCAAAAACTATATAAAATATATTGGTTGAATGTAATTAGACCCATACCCACCTTATCCTATAAATAAGTCACTTTTCATGCATTATTAATTGAATATGAATTTATTATAAATTAATATTTTATGTTGTTCCTAAGGTCCCCCTCACCCCTCTTATAAAAGGGTACTCCCCCTTCTCTCAGATTCATACCTTCGAAGCCTTTTGGTTCATCCAACCCCTGCCCAAATATCCTCTAAACTTACCTAAGTTCATTCTAGAGGCCTTCCTTTAGACAGAAATCCAACTTATGGAGCATGTTTGATCAAATCAAAAGGTAGATCCCGAAGAATAGGTAAACATCTCTCCACCTCTTTCAAATTCCTTTCTTCTTCCACATTCTTTTTCTTTGTTTCTTCCATTATTAAATAATAAATCCAGTATCTTCTATATACTGTGATGTTATTATAAATATGGTACAACCAAATTCATTATTCTATCCATCGCTTTAATGACATGTCACCATATGTGCGTACGTACGGCCTACCGTCTCCATGTCGTGGTGCAATTGTTATTCAATACATTATTATTTGGGTGGGTATGATATTGATGTATAATTGATTTAAATAATAAATATAACATGGTAATGATTCTGTATATATTATATAACATCCAATTATATATTATTTTAATATCAAAAAGTGATATTGTCGCTCGTGCGTACGTACGGACTACCGTCTCCATGAACGCGATGAGATTCTTTCCCCATTGTATCCATTCAAGAATAATTTTCATTTTATGGTTAAAAATAATGTTTAAATACTTCATATCAATCTAGATATGAATAAGATATAACATATGGATAACAAACAAATCTTATGTAACAAAACATATAAAAGAAAACAAGTAAGTGAACACCCGAAAGACGATAATACTAAAATATTATTAACAAAAAAATATTAAAAGGTCATATATGATATCATATTAATTTATATGATTATTGTATAATTTAATAACAATTATTTAATTATTATACATGGGGTTAACCTACCATCGACTAAGGAAAAGTAAATTGTATGTGTTTATTTCACAATATCTTTATTATCCGAGGTTGTTTATAAATAATTATATACTAGGGCCTCTTTATCATCCACATCCATGTTTCTTAAAAATGTATTTCAAAACATTCATACTATTTTATAGAATATTTGTTAAAGAAATTTATACCCTTGTTTGAATTTTTATATGATATTTATAATGGAATATTTCTATCTTTTTTCAAACAGGGTCCTTTTTAACCTTTTCGACAGAATTAAGGTATGAATGACTTTTTTTAACTTATACGGCGGGTTGCGCTACTTTACTCCATTATAAAATTGTCAAAGATTCCCTGAAAATCTTATAAGAATATTTTCCCTTTAAATATTTTATTTTATAATTATGTGACTTTTAAATGATTTCAAAAAAGAGATATTTCTCTCAAATTGTTTTGATTTCATCTATGTCAACATCCTTTGATGGATTTTAAGATTATTTGAAGTTGATTTATTTTGATACAAAACATCCATATTGAATTGAAAGTATTGTGATATGTTTGACTGTGTATGTGTTATTTTTATTCCTTTCATGGTTTATAGTTAATTTATTTACATTTCTTATGCTAGTTTTAATATGAATGTTTATGTTATGTTTAAACCTATTCATATGAGGAATGAATTGTACTTAATAAGTGAAGAGTGGAGCCCAGTATAGCTCCTCGATGCATCGGTAGGTCTCATGAGACAAACTAGTGTCATGACACAAAGATTTGAAAAAATATTATTTGTAGTCTTGGCACAAGGCCTTGACTATGTGGTTATGATAGTCTAGAATTATGCATTCCATCATAATGAAAGTGGTTGTTGATATAGCATGTTATTATTCTACTAGAAGAATATCCATGTGAATAAGTAAATAAAATTATTTCAATTTATTTTTTGGTCATATTATGCTAATGTTTAAGTTTAAAAGTCTTTTTTAGTTATTCAGTGCCTTAAATGTTTATTCTTGTTAATGAAAGTTTCCACAACGTTTTTATCCTTATTGAGCATCTGAGGTCACCCCTTTCTATGTATTATTTTTCCCAGGATGTGAAGAAGTTTTTTATGACTGAACATCAGGGATAGTTCGAGGGGCTATGAGTGTGGACTATAGAGACTATTTTGTTGTAGTTTTCATTTTATGATGTAATGTAAGACTTATGAATATATCTAGTGTTTCCAAGGCTACTAAACTAATCGGTCTTTCGATATTTGATATTGTGTGATCATGCTAATGTTAGGTAATAATACTCTGACTCGGGGTAACAATGGTCAGGGCATTATAGTTTGTATCATAGGAAGTTTAGTACAAACCTTGGGAGAAAGATTTAGATAAACTCTGATTAGAGCACATAGACCTAAGATGGACTTTGAGGATTACTATAGAAGAACTTCCTATAATTTTGGTATCTTAGTGATTTTGTTAGTTTTTCGAGCAATACGTCTCGGTCTGGATACAAGCAGGTAGAGGTGGCTCTGTCACAGATGTACCTAGCGGTAAAACCCAAAAACACTGCTTTGAGCTAGACTCGAATGGGAATTGGTGCACGACAATGGCCCTTGCTTCACTCATGGTTATGACACTCCCAGGGGATATACTTAAGATAATTCTCCTTTTATTTACAAACCATTATAAAGTGTTTATGAGTATATAATTCCTCAAATAAAACATTTTTATGATTATGGATTATATCCATAAACTGTTCACATTATGATAAGTATTTTACAAGTATGGATTTATGTATTGCGATTCATAAACTAATCTATTGTATGTCATTGTTTAGAAATGGTGCCTAGTGGAGGAAATGGAAACCGTATAAATGCACGCACTCCATATAGAGATTTCCCTCCTACTCAAGATAATTATAGTAGAGTTGGTGACACAACTGGTGCTGATCAGCTAATCACCATACTGGGACAACTCACTCAGTTTATGATTAATAACCTAACCCATATGGAGAACCCTGATCTGTAGCGTGGAGGATAAATGTTATATCGATTCATTAGGAAACAACCACCATAATACAATGGGAGTAAAAATCCCTTAGATTCTAAACAATGGATAAATTTATTAGATAAAATATTCCATGCCTTCAGAAGTAGTGAAAGGGAAAATGTTTTCATGGAAGTTTACTACCTCACTAGAGATGCTGACCAACAATGGTCATTGATTCAAAACACAAAGGAAGCTGATGAAGTATCAAATATGGAATGGAGGGAGTTTAAATTGATTTTCATAGAAAGATAATTTCCTCGTGACCATCGATCAGATATGGAAAGGCAATTTTTGAGTCTGAGACAAAAGGAGGCTGAGAATGTCGCAAAGTATGAGGCTAACATTACATAGTTAGAGAGGTATGCTGCAGATTATATACGTAACCCAAGAAGTAAGATTTTTCATTTCTTTTGTGGGTTAAAACAATTTCTTCATCGAGAATTAGTCTAAAAATCCTTCCCATCGTATGAAGATATTGTCTCATGTGCTATCAAGACTGAAAAAGAATTCTCTAAGTCTTATGACTTTAAAGAAAAGCAAGAGAAGAAGAAATATACTGATCACTCAAGAAATGGAAATAAATAGAAGAAGGGAAAAGTTGATTATCCATCATGCAGTAAATGTGGGTTGAAACACATTGGTACTAGCTTTAAGGGAATGGGAGTATGTTACAAGTGTGGAGAAAAAGGCCACCAATTTCATGATTTCAAGGGGAGTAAAGAAGCTATAGATGATCAATGATTCAATTGCAGGGAGATGGGACATTATGAAAATGAATTTACTAAGCGTTAGGGGAACATACCCCAGAAAAGGCCAGGGGATCAAGGCTATGTTTATGTTATCACTACAGTTGAGGTAGAAGCTCCGAAAGACATGGTGACAGTTAATTTAATGGTTTCATCAAGTTTAGAAAATGCTTTATTTGATTCTAGATCATCACATTGTTTCATATCATTCTCAATTCGTTATGAAAATTAGGTATTTTAAATTTTATTTAACAAGGAAGTTGTTAGTTAATACTCCAAAGGGAAGTATCATTGCTATAATGACCTGTGAATCAGTTCCCATTATAGCATATAAATGTTCTTTATCTGCTGATCTCATCATCATACCTATGATTGATTATGATATGATCCTCAGTATGTATTGGATTTCTTACCATGAAGAGAATATTTATTATAAGGAGAAGGAGGTTACAATGTTTGATGATGATGATAAGGAACACCTTATCTTTACAGCAGAATCATCACCAGCTAATTTTTATCTAGATTTACCCCCAGTTGCTAAACTAAATTCAATTATTGGGGAGGAAAAGAATTAAATTAATATGGTTGGGGAAAGGAATATACAAATAGAGGATGTACTTATTGTGAAAAAATATGTTGATGTATTTCAGAAGAGTTACCTGGACATCCTCAAGAATGAGAAATTGAGCTTTCCATTGATTTAATTCCTGGATCAAGGCCTATATCGAAGAACCCTTATAGAATGACCACAGTGGAATTAGTGGAAATAAAGAAACAACTCGAGGAATTGATTAATAAGGGATTTATTCACCCTAGTGTTTCACTATAGGGAACCCCTATTCTTTTTGTTAAGAAGAAATATGGTTCTATGAGGTTAGGTATCGGCCCCAGGGAGATCAATGCTATAACAATAAAGAACAAGTATCCCCTACCTCACATTGATGATTTATTTGACCAACTTCATGGAGCACAATACTTCTCAAAGATTGATCTGTGATATGGATATCATTAGTTGCGTGTGAAGAAGGAATACATTCCAAAGAAAACATTTTGAACCAAGTGTGGGCATTACGAGTTTACAGTAATGCCTTTTGGGCTGACTAATGCACCCTCTATTTTCATGGATCTAATAAACAGAGTTTTCAAGGAATATCTTGATGACTTTGTAGTGGTATTTATTAATGATATCATGGTATACTCCAAAATCTATGAGGATCATGAAAATCACTTGTGGATTATTGTAAAGACTCATAGAAGACATGAATTATATGGGATGTTTAGCAAGTGTGAATTCTGGCTTCAGGAGATTTATTTCCTTGGAAATATTGTCTCCAAGGATTGAATCTCTTTTGATCATTCTAAGACAAGAGCAATCCAAGAATGGCCATCACCGATGAGTATTACTGAGGTATGTAGTTTTATTAGTTTGGCAGGTTATTATCGACATTTCATCCAGAATTTTTCCCAATTGGCTAGCCCATTAACAAATCTCATACATAAAGGGGTTAAATTTGTTTCGACATATGATTGTGGAGAATGTATTGAAGAACTGAAGAGAAGATTAGTCATTTCTCATATATTGACTCTACCATCGGGGAAGGATGGGTTCATTATTTATAGTGATGCATCGAAGAAAGGACATGGTTGTGTCCATATGAAGAATGATTGGGTTATTTGTAATACATCACGACAGCTAAAAATTCATTAGAAAAACAATCCTACTCATGATCTTGAGTTAGCTACTATAATATTTTTCTTTGAAGATATGGAGACATTATCTTTATGGTGATAAATGTGAGATATATACCAATCATAAGAGTTTGAAGAATATTTTCTCATAGAAGGAAATCAACATGAGGCAAAGGTGAGGGCTTGAACTACTCAAGTATTATGATTACATGATACACTACCACCTGGGGAAGGCAAATAAGGTGGCAAATGATTTGAGCAGAAAGGTTCATGGAGTTTTTAACAAAATGAGAGTTGAAAGGTTTCCAATTTTTATGGATCTTGTAATGTTCGATATGGGAATAACCATGGAAGGTAAAACATCGATACTTTTTCAAATGGTTTCCAAACCATCTTTACTAGAAAGGATTAAGAGTTCTCAGGCTGATGATGATGAATTTCAAAAGAAGACTAAAGCTATGAATGATGGGAGATTGAGAGATTTTTTGTACGAAGATGGAATTTTGAAATTTGGGAAGAGACTTTGTGTTCCCAATATACTTGATCTAAAAAGTTTATTGTTGGATGATGCTCATAGTTCCAATTTCTCTATACACCATGGGAGCACCAAAATGTATAGAGATTTGAAGGAACATTTTTTGTGGGACTACATGAATAGGGATATTTCTGATTTTGTGTCAAGATGTATTGTTTTTCAATAAGTGAAAGCTAGAAGGCAACAACCTGGAGGAGTCATGGAACCTCTTCTCATACCTAAGTGGAAATGGGATAATATCATGATGTAATTTTTCTTGGGACTACAAAAGACTCATAGAAGGAAAGATGCAATATGGTTCATTGTTGAGCATCTTACCAAGTCAGAAAAGTTTCTTGCTATAAGTGAAGATTTACCACTTGAACGTCTGGGAAGAATATATATTAATGAAGTTATAAGGCTTCATGAAGTACCCCTATTGATTGTTTCTGATCGTGATCCCCATTTTACTTCATCATTCTGGAAGAGTCTTCAGAAGTCCTTTGATACTGAACTTCATTTGAGCACTGCCTACCACCATCAAATAGATTGACAATCAGAACGGACTATTCAAACCTTATAATACATGTTAAGATCATGCTCACTTGACTTTTAGGTATGTGGAATCAATATTTACCTCTGGTTGAATTTTCTTATAGCAATAGCTTCTATACGAGTACTCAGATGGCACCATATAAAGTGTTATAGGGAAGGAGATGTCACACACCAACCTGTTGGGATGATGTTGGTGAACGAAAACTCATTGGCCCAAAACTGGTGGAGGAAACAATAGAAAAGGTTATGTTAATCCAACACCACATCAAAGCAGCTCAAAGTAGGCGGAAGAGCTATTTTGAAAACCGAGGCAAGGATTTGGAATTTCAGGTAGGAGATCATATTTTCTTGAAGGTATATGTATGGAAGGGAGTTATATGTTTTGGTAAGAAATTTAAATTGAGTCCCATGTACAGTGGACCTTTCGAAATTCTAGAACTAATTGGGGTTGTAGCTAATCATTTGGAAATACCACCAAATCTCACCAAAGTTCATGATGTGTTCCACATATCACTATTGAGAAAATACATACCTGACCCAACACATGTACTCACCTATGAGGAAGTAGAACTGGAACCCGATCTGTCTTATTACGAAGAGCCCATTAGGATTGTTGATACCAGAGAACAAGTGTTGAGAAACCGAACGACTCGTCTGGTAAAAGTTCAATGGAGAAATTGTAAGATGGACGAGGTAATGTGGGAACCTGAGGAACTTATGATAAAGAACCACCCGATTCTCTTTATGCAGTAATATTCTAGCAATTTTGAGGATGAAATTATTTAAAGAAGGGGAGAATGTAACACCTCAACCTTCCACAATATTCTTCTCTTTGATTAATACAGTAGCATGTATTGTACGCAACATCGACTTCTAACACACACCACAACAAATCAAACTAGTAGTTATGAATAGTAATACCCACTTTTTGAAATTTATAAATTTTATCTTTCCAAATGGACTTCATTTTTGGATTCGTAGTATAGAAATTATCATAGGGTGAATTTTTTGTTTTTTTTCTGAAAACATTCAATTCTTGATGAATGGTGAAAAACATTGAGTTATAGTTTAAAAACAAATTTTTATTTAAATAATTATTTATATTATTTAAATTTATTTTAAGTCAAAATAGATAAATAATATGTATATAAGTTCAATGTAAATCATTGGAGTCTATTTATAATAATTTTAGATATATAAAAATTTTGTTGAACTTTTCACTGTCTTTTACCCTTCTCCAAGGAGAATTTACATATTCACATAACACATAATTATACCGCTTCTATGAGTGGAATTTCAAAAATCTAATACAAATTAATAATATTAAGGAGTACAATTTTTTTCAATAAGATAAAAATAATTTTTTGTGAATAGTAACTTTTTACTTGTATTTACCACGGTTAAAAGTAATTAGGGTAATTAAGGGTAACAATGATATTATTATTACCCTAACACATGTCCTAATTTTATTTTATAAGTATAATTATCCCTAAAACAACATTAGGAATAAAATATAAACCTATTTGGTCCACTTTGATTAGATTAGGACATTTATTATTATTTTATTCAAAGAAGAGGTAAATGAGTTAAAATCAAAGTTTATTGACTAATTTTTATTAATATTGTGTTATACATAAGATAAAATCAATTATAAATATTCCATGTAAATATAAAATTATTTCCTGTATAATGGTATTTTATTTATAATTTTTAGACATTAAATATGTTAATTTATTTATGATACAATGGTACTGCAGTAATTACCTAATTAATGAAATATTAAAATAATTGATATTATAAATATCCAAATAAATGTAATTTGAGACTTTTTATGAATTCCAATAACTTTATTGGTTAATATGAAATGTTAGGATTGATTAAATGAATTTATTTAGAATTAATAATGTTTTTATAACTTTAACCAAAATCAATTATTAAATAGTGTCAAAATTGACATAAAGGAGTATTTAAAACAAATATTATATTATTAGTAGACATTCAATTTCTAAATATCTATGGATCATCTAAATGACTTAGATAAGGTTATATATATTAATAATGAACCACATGGTGTTCAATTGGCTTGTTATAGTAATTTTATTAAACATATAATATAACAATACAAAGAGACATGGTAAATGTTAAACTATTTAACTAAGAGTTAAATATAAATGACCAGGTTAATATAGTGACCCAACCTGCCTAAAATCTATTGGTTAAAAGGATTTCAACCCATACCCACCTTATCCTCTAAATAAGTCACTTTTGAGCCATTAGAAACCGAATATGAATTTATTATAAAATAATATGTTCGTTTTTCAAAAGGTGGCCCACACCCCTCTTATAAAAGGTCACTCCCACTTATCTCAAATTTATACCTTAAAAGCCTTTTGGTTCTGCCAACCCCGGGCCAAATATCCTCTAAAAATACCTCAATTTATCTTAGAGGCCTTCCTTTAGTCATAAATCCAACATAAGGTTCCCTTTTGATCATATCAAAAGGAAGAACACGAAGAAGAAGTAAAAACCTCACCACATCTTTCAAGTTTGTTTCTTCTTCCACATCCTTTTTCTTTGTTGTATCCATTCTAAAATAATAACTAAAATATATTCTATATAAAATTATGTTATTATAAATATGATACAACCAAATTCATTATTCTATCCATCCCTTGATTGACAAGTCACCATTTGTGCATATGTATGGCCTATCGTCTCCACGTCGTGGGGTAATTGTTATCCAATACATTATAATATGGATGTGTATTATAATGATGTATAATTGATGTAAATAATAAATATAACAAGATAATAATTCTTTATATATGATATATAATCTGTTTATATATAATTTTAATATCGAAAAAATGACATTGTTTCTCGTGCGTACATACGAACTACCGTCTCCATGAACGTGATGAGACTCATTTCCCATCGTATCCATTCAAGAATAATTTACATTTTATGGTTAAAAATAATGTTTAAATACTTAATATCATTCTTGATATGAATAAGATACAACCTATGGATAGAAAACAGGACTTATGTAACAAAACATATAAATGAAAACGAGTAAGTGAACACCTAAAATGACGATAATCATAAAATTTTGTTAATAAAATAATATTAAAAGATCATATATGATATCATATTTATATATATGATTATTGAATAATTTAATAACAATTATTTAACTATTATATAGATGTAAAACCTACCCTCGATGAAATAAAATTACAAGGTAAGGGTTTATTTCACAATCTTTTCATTATCCGAGGTTGTTTATACGCAATTATCTACAAGGACCTCTTTATCATCCAAATCCATGTTTCTTAATAATTTATTTCAAAACATTCATACTATTTAATAGAATATGGGTTAAAGTCATTTATACCCTTTTTGACTTTTTATAAGATGTTTATAATGCAATCATTCCGTCATTTTCCAAAAAAGGACCTTTTTAACCTTCTCGACATAATTAAGGTCAGAATGTCTTTTTTAAACTTATACGGCAGGTGCGGCTATTTTATGTCGTTATAAAATCGTCAAAGCTTCCCTTACAATCTTATAAGAATATTTTAAAATTAAATGTTTTCTTTTATAATTATCTAACTTTTAAATGATTTGAAAAAATAGATATTTCTCTAAAATAGTTTTGATTTAATCCATGTCAACATCCTTTGATGGATTTCAAGACTATTTGAAGTTAATTTATTTTGATACAAAACTTCCATATTTTATTGAAGTTTTTGTGATATGTTTGACTGTGGATGTGTTATTTTTATACCATTCTTGGATTATGGATAAAGTATTGACATTTCGTATGCTAGTTTTAATATGAATGTTTATGTTATATTTAAACCTGTTCATATGAGGTATGCATTGGACTTAATAAGTGACGGGTAGAGACTGTTATAGCTACTCGATGCATCGGTAGGTCTCATGAGACAAACTAGTGTCTTGGCACAAGACCTTGACAAAAACCTTTTTTGATTCTTGGCACATGGACTTAACTATGTGGTTATGATAGTCTGGGATTATGCATTCCATCATTATGAATGTGATTATTGATATTGAAAGTGATTATTAAACTAATAGAATATCTATGTGAATAAGTAAATGGCATTATTTCAATTTTTTCCCATATTATGTTGATGTTCAAGTTTAAAAGTATTTTTTTTAGTTATCCATTTCTTTAAATGTTTATTCTTATTAATGAATGTTTCCGCAATATTGTTATCCTTACTGAGCATCAGAGCTCACCCCTTTCTATGTTTTCTTTTTCCCAGGATAGAAGAAGTATTTTATGACTGACCTATAGGGATATTCCGAGGGGATATGAGTGTGGTCTATAGAAACTATATTGTTGTAGTTTTCATTTTATGATGTAATGTAAGACTTATGAATATATCTAGTGTTTCTAAGGCTACTAAACTAATCAGTATTTCGAGATTTGATATTTTGCGATCTTTCCAATGTTATGTAATAATGCACAGACTCTAGCGAACTAGGGTTAGGGAGATACAGTTTACCCTGGATACATGCCAAGTCCCACGTACCAGCCTCTGCCAAGTTGTACACGTCGTGTCCTGAAGCCTTGTAGATCATCCAGTGTCCATGTACTTCCCAAAATACACATCAATCTTCGGGGAAAGTCCAACACTCCATCTGAGTAGGGTCACATGCCATGTGACTCCTCTCTAACCATATAAACCCTAGCCATCATCGCTAGTACTACATGGTGTGTTCTTCGGAAGTACACTCTGTGCCTTCTGGATATTTCTAGAAATGCGAACCTCCGCCATCGTGCCTCTAGTGACGCCTCGTTTGTCGATCTGGTTGTCCTATCACCAAGGAACACCAGGGTTTTTGTCTCCCTAACACCACAAAGCTACTTCTGATGTTTTTGGACCTCTTATAGGCTCTGAAAACATGTTTTAATCTTCCTGTGTGAAGAATGCTCAATGAACGACCTATTCTGATTCGAGCCGATTCATCGCCCGTCATGGTCTTCGCACCTTTGTAGGGTTGTTGTGATGTCAGATCTCCAGTTTGGGATTGTTTAATTGTAAGACAGGTATATAATGATCCATTGTTTGTCCCCCCATGGATTACGCAAAGAACGCGAATGAAAAAAAGGGGAAGTAAAACCCATAGAACAAATTTGAGGAATAAATCTCTAACATCATTGGTCACGACGTTGATCCACTCCCTTAAATAGAAATAAATGGAGTAGAAATCAACAAAAAAATAAACATAAATTAATTCCCCTTAATCAACCCAATAAATCCCTCCAACAAGAACATATGAATTCACGAATAAACTTGTTCGTGGTTGATCTGCGTTCGTCATTCAAATTAAAAAATAGGGAAAGATGAATTTAATGACAAACCCTACTTCAATAGGGATTGATCAATGACGATGGGACCATGATACCATCGTCCATGAGATCATACAACCTCATTATCACAACTATTTTAAGTTTCGATTCATCGACGTCCATCACTGGGAGTTTGCTACAAAGCTCTGCGGATTCTCCAGATATTTCTCTCAGTCGTTGCCAATGAGAAAATTTTGATTAACCCATAAAATGGGAAACGTGTTTGACATCCCAATATGTCGCGGCATTAATGAGTCATTGTTGCTATTTCTAAGTCATTATGATACATCATTAATTAATGATATAGCTGCCCCATCACCACACTACAACAAATATTTCCAATAAGAAATAAAATAAACCTTGTGAATTTATTTTATTTTATTTTACATAAAACATATAAAAATTAACTTTTTCCCTCAACCCACACTAGTCAAGGTTAGACTCATTCATAGGTAAAGTCTTCAGCCCAGACGCAATGATGCCCTCATATATTTAATCTAGGCATCCATTTGTAAAACTGCCACAGCTGCGCACAAGTGCCAAATCACTTAGCTCAAAAAGTACAAACCACCATTCTGGGCACTCTAGGCCTTGGAATGATTCACCATTTTCACACCCAGTCTCGAAAAAACTCAATATAATATTTAAAAACATTACACGGAAATATCTGAGACATTAAATTCTCCCCACCTTAGGTATTTACATCCCCAAAAAGCCTAAACAATATCTACTCAAAAAGATGTGGGTAATGGGAACGGATCTGGGCCTCTCACTCCCAAGTGCTCTCCTAAAGATTCTCATGCTACCACCGGATGTGCACTAGGGGAATAGATCACCCATGATGGATCCACTTTAGTCAATCCTTGATCTCCACTGGGTACTCTGCAATGTTTGATCCATCCTCGATGTCCAGCTCTCCCCAGTCGATGACGTGCGATGGGTCATGCACATATCTCCTCAGTTGTGACACGCTGAAGACATCATATACCGGATGCAATTGTGGTGGTAGAGCAAGGCAGAACGCCACATCACCAACTCTGCACAGTATCTGGAATGGTCCGATGAACCTCAGAGATAGCTTGCCGCCCCAGCCAAATATCCATAACCCTCATCAGGGTGAGACCCAAAGAAAGATGTGGTCCCCCTCTTCGACCTCCAAAGGTCTCCATCGTCTATTACCATAAGACTTCTACCAACTCTGTGTAGTCTTCATCTCCTCCCGGATGATCAACACATTCTTGGTTGTAGCTCTCACCAACTCTGGACCCATGAGTGTTGACTCTCCGGGGTTAGTCCATCAAAGCAATGACCGGTTGGGTCTCTAATACATGTCCTCAAACAGTGTCATACCAATGGTGGATTTGTAGCTATTTTTAAATGCAAACTCCACTAGAGGTATGTGTTCCTCCCGACTGAATCCAAAGTCCAAGACATAAGCTCGCAACATATCCTTCAGAACCTGAATGGTCCACACCGTCTTACCATCTGTCTGGGGATGAAAAGTTGTACTCATGAGTAGATGAGTCCCAAAAGCCTCCTGCAATACCTTCCATAACCGAGATGTGAAATGATCATATCAGTTAGAGGCTATTGTAGAGGGGATTCCATGAAGCCAAAATATCTCTTGCACGTAGAGGCATCCCAAGATCTCAACAGAACTATGCTCCCAGATAGGTAGGAAGTGGGCCGACTTGGTAGGTTGGTCAATGATCACCCAGATGGAATCATGCCCCTTGGACCAGTATAGTATTCCTATCTTGAATTACATAAATATTCCAATCCACTTCCTCTCTGGATATTCCAGGGGTGAGCAAATCCTGATGGAACCTGGTGCTCTACCATTACCTATTGGCATGTGAGGCATCGAGAAACGAAATCTACAACTGCCTTCTTCATGCCTGACCACCAGAACTGTCATCGGAGATACTGGTACATATTTTCCACTCCTGGATGTCCCGCCAAGGGGGGTGTATAAAACATCCTTAGGACCTCATCCCATAATGCCACTAGTATAATGATGCATTCTCTGAAAATAAGTACATGCTCGCAACTTTGTGAATATCCATCAGAAGCATGTCCTGTGGATAACTAAACACGTAAAGCCTCATAGTCGATATCCCCAAGATGTGTTTCCCTAAGTCTTTGTAAGAGTGGAGGGGTGAAAACCATTGACTGTAGGTAGGTTGTATCTTCTCTTTCCACGAAGGACAACTGCAACATGGCTAACTGCTTTGTTTCCACAATCAACAGTTGTGAGCTTGACCTTCTGCTCAGAGCATCTGCAACCTTGTTCCCCTTTCCAAGAGTATATATGATCTGAAAATCATAGTATTGGATGGACACTAGCCAAAACCTCTATCTCAAATTCCGATCTCTCTGTGAATATATGTACATGAGGCTCTTTTCGTCAGAGTAAATGATAAACCACTCTCCCATGAGGTAGTGTCGCCGCATATTCAATGCAAAGACTACCACTTCCAGCTCAACATCATGGGTCACATACTTATTCTCATGTGGCCTAAGCCGGTGAGAACCATACAAAATCAATCCCTACCTATGGATCAGGACACCGCCAAGCACGTTCGGTGATGCGCCACAGAAAACTATATACTTGACACCCTCCTCTGGAAATCTCAAAATGGGGGGCGCTCATCAAACTCTGTCTCAACTAATCAAAATCTCATTGGAAATTCTCCATCCATACGAAATTGTGGCCCTTCTTGGTCAAGGCTGTATCAGTGTGGATATCTATGAGAAATCAATATTTAATCTTTGGTAATATCTTGCCAACCCAAGGAAGCTCCGCACCTCCATCACACTCTGTGGTGGCTCACATACTAACATAGCCTCTACATTGGCTAGGTCTACAGCTACTCCATCTGCTGAGATGGAATGTCTGAGAAAGTGGACCTCCTGAATCCATAACTTTCACTTTGAGATGTTCCCATAATGATGGTTCTACTGAAGTACATCTAGAACCATCTGCTCGTGTCTCTAATGATCCTATTCTGACACCGAGTACACAAGGATGTCATTGATGAAGACCACTATGAACCGGTCCATGTACGGCTGGAAGATCCGGTTCATCAGTCCCAAGAACACTATGGGGGTGTTCGTCAGGACAAAATGCATCACCATGTACTCATACTAAACTGTAGCGGCATTTGAAATACATCTTCGGTATGTTCTCGTCCCGTACTCATAAATGGTGATAGCCTGATCAAAGGTCAACCTTCGAGAACCATTTTTCCCCTCGTAGCTGGTCGAAGGGGTCGTCGATTCTCAAAAGTGGACACTTATTCTTCATCATCACCTAGTTCATGCACCATTAATGCATTCACCGCTTCAAACTCCAGTCTTCCTTCTTGGAAAAAAAGACTCGGGGCACCCAGGGTGAAAAGATGGGTCTTACGATACCCTTTCTCTATAATTCCTCCTAGTGCACCCTCAGATCGCGAAGCTCCACGAGAGCCATATGATATGTTGATGAGTAAATAGGATCCATCCTGGGGTGTAAGTCAATCTAGAAGTCGATTTCCCAGTGGGGAGGTAACCCTGGAACATCTTCAGGGAAGACGTCCTCATACTCCGCCACTTCTACTAGGAACTGGAATCTCACAAAATCCACTACTCCGTGGGAAAGACTAGCCAACTCATGAGCGATTGGATACACCCTCCTACGCATAAGACCATTCTGCACTTCCTGGGATTATATATATGCAACAATGGAAAACATCATTCCATCATGGTGGACTCAGCACATTGTTCACCTAAAACAGTCAATCCGGGCATGGACTGAAGATAAACAATCCATACCAAGAATGTTGTCATAAGGCCTCGATGCTACCACCAAGAGGTTACAACTGAAACTCTTTCCCCCCAGGGTAACATCAGATTGTCTACAAAGGTGCATGATCCTCGAGTCTCCTCCCGTAAATTTCTCTAAGAGTAAGGATAGATTCAACGATTCTACCGGAATCTCGATTTTTCATACAGGACATGTGGCTATGAAGGCATGACTGAACCTCTGTCTATAAGTAAGACATCTAAGGTAGCAAATACACAGATCGTACCTCGAATCATCCCTGGATTCCTGGGGTCATACACCTCGACTGCATGCAGCTGTCCCCGCCCATGTCCCCTAGCTCCCTAAGCCTTGTGCGGACCTCCTATGGGTGGTGGTGGAAGTAAGTTGAAGCATCTACCACCACCCGCAGTGCTCCCTGCTTCTCTACCATGTCCACCTCCTGGAGGGTCTGTCTGCCCCACTCTCTACCTCTGCCTCGGTAGTCCATCCACCACTTCCCTGTCAGTAACTCGACGGGTCGGGCAATATCTAGTGAGATGTCCCAACCTTCACATGTCTAGCATCACTTCTCCATAGGCTGACTAGATCCAGCATGAGAGCAATGGAATATCGATCCTCTATCCTAGGTCCTCCTATGATATTTCCCATGTCCATATCCCTGTGTATGATGTCAGCTCCCTACTGTCAGTGTCTCTGCACCTGTCTTCATACTGCTGACTGACGTTGGATGTCTCTGCTCCACCAAAAGGCTCTTGATCACCAAGGCCTGGTTGGTCACTCCAGTATAAGTTGAAATACATAGAGGCAGGACAATAGCTTGGATGTACCGTCGTAGACCTCGCTCAAATGTATGATCTATGAATTACTGTTTTCTGACTATATCCATCAAGTAACAAGTGAGGTTGGTGAACATTGATGATATCCATCTACTATCAAACTGCCCTAATGGTGATGAAGAAGCTTCTGGATGTGCACAACTCTTAGTGTAACCAGAAAGAACTCCTCCATAAAGAGTCACTAAAACTCCACCCATGAAAGATTCTCCTTGTCATATGTCTGTGTGGTCAGACTCCACCATCGTCCTGCTGAACCCTGAAGAAGGACCGCTCCTAGGATTGCCATCTGGTCTGATAGTGTCCTCACATGATGGAAAACTCTTGTCACCACCTCAATCCAGTCCTCAGCAACCAGAGGGTTAGGATCACCTGGGAACCTAAGGGTTCTTTATCTCTGGAACACATGGAGCACACTATTTTTGTGCACCTTGTCGGTCGGTACTACGGGTACCATGGAATGATCCACTAGTGGTGGCATAGAAAGCACACCATATAGTGGTAATGCTAGGGGAACAGGTCCCTGTATTGATGCTTCATCACTAAGGGGGCCATCCTCCTGATCATGCTGCTGAATCCTAGCGGGTATGTGTCTTGGAGGAATCCTGTAATGAAACAAGATGTACCATGATTATATCCGTATATCTGACTCAAAGGACATATAAAACACAACCCATTCCAAGATGATGCATGTACCTTTATTTTAATTCCCCTCAGCTAGTGTTTTCAGGAACTGAGTCGAAAAACTTGTTATCAGAGTCCTGGTGTATGGATACATTGGCTACTGCACCAACAGTGGAGTCTCTGTCCTAAAAGTCGAACTCGAAACACAGAACACTATTTCCCCAAACCAATCTCACATACTTATGGTCCTATGGTAGAACTCCCTTTGAAACCACTCTATCATGACCAGACCCAGTGGGGATCGTTCCTTGACTCCCCAAGCCCACTTCCAATAGGCTAGGGGCTGGTGACTAGCACCGAGTAGGCATTTTACTAACATGGGAGGCAATGCCTAACCACCTGTACACATACAAACATCTCCAAGACAACAAAGTTTGAAATGAAAAAAAAAATCACTAAGGAAGAAAATGAATGCATACAATTAAACCCAACCAATAGAGTACGACGAAAATTAAAGTACTAATGTAAACTGGGAGAGAATAAAAGCCCACCAAAACATGATTTTGAAAAGTGAAAAGTCCAAACTATAAACAGAAAATGGTACTGGGACTGCTGCTCGTAGCCATAAGAACTCCTAGGCCTATAGGGAACTCAGAAAAGCTCGGTCATGTCATGGTCGGCCCTGGATACTATCAAAAGGCTTCTCGTCTGCACAAGGCATGACACGAGTGGTGAAAGCCCGTGCATGGGTGAGTATAAAGATACTCATTAGAGATCCTCAAAAAACACAAAGTAGTAAAAAAGTCAAGGTATAGTTATCTATGTACAGTATATGTCTACAGAACATATAGAAAGAGAAACACAAACAAAATATACTCAAAACATAGACATTCTTTCTAGAGATGAGTCACACAACAACATACCCCCATTAGGGATTCAGTTCGATGATTCCATGAAGCACTCATTCTGGGGGAACACACTCCACGTGCCTTGAAGCTATGATGACATATTTTCGAGAAGTACTGTTCGTAAGGAACCATCACGAGGTGGTGTTACACTCATTACGGGAGACACTCTTCAGAGTGTGAAGATTATAATAGATAGATGCACTCATTATGAGAGACACACTCCTGAGTGGGAAAGATCATGATACACATATAAGGATCACTGTTAGGGCCATGGCGGATTCCACGACTCATCTGGAATTCACCTTCTAGGTAGAGGATCGACGCATGGTGGAGTTGGTCATGTTGATGCCTAACACTGCCTAGGGTAATGAATGGATAGAGGATCTCGATCCGGGCCTCTCATATGGATGCTTAACTCTATCACAGAAAGTCATGCAGAAGGGATCATACTCCTGTAGAAGGAAATGATACCTGGCCTTCAGGGGAATGAGAAGAAGGGGCACTAAACCAAATGAAACATGTCCAAGATACGATGGATAGGATGACCATGTCTTATTTTTAAAGTACATGGTGTCGAGAAAAGCTACACACTGTGTCGTCTGACCTCGGGTACTCCCCATGTACAACGGCCCGTGTCGTAAGGTTTGTCGTGTATAAAAGTTAGTGCATGGCATGTAGTACTGTATACACACCATGTCGGGGTGACTGGGGTCGACATTGTGTACACTGGCCTTGTGCCTCTACACGGTCTTCAACCAGTGTACTCCAACCCTGGTGATCGGTACCAGGGATGACCCACATTACTGGCCTTGTCTGGATGTGTGATGGAGTACACAGCCGTGTACTCCATCCCATGTCTATGTACCCCCTAGATACATGTAGAGTCCTACGTAGCCACCTCTTCCATGTTGTACATGCCATGTTTTGAAGCTGTGTAGATCATCCCATATCTATGTACATCCCAAAATACACACCGATATTCAGGGAAATTCCAACACACCGTGTGACCAGGGTCACACACCATGTGATTCCTATATGACCCCCAAAACTCTATCTTCCACTTCCAGTACTACACGGCATGTTCTTTAGAAGTACACGTCGTGTATTTTGGAAATTTCCAGAAACACAGACCTCCGCCATCGCGCCTCCGGTGATTCCCCGTTCATTGATCCGGTCATCCGATCTCCATGGAACACCTGGGTTTTGATCACCCCAACACCACGAAGTTGAATCTAATGTTTTCAGACCTTCGATCAGCTCCAAAAACATGTTTTGATCTTCCTATGCGAAGAACGCTCAAATAATGACCTCTTCCAATTCGAGCTGATTCTTCATCTGTCTTGGTCGTCGCACCTCCGTATGGTCGTTGTGACGTCAGATCTCCAGTTTGGGAACATTGCTTTGTAAGACGGGTGTGCAACGATCTGTTGTTTGTTGCCCCGTGAAGAAAGTGAAGAACAAGAATAACACACTAGATGAAAAGGGGAAGGAAAAACCCATAGAACAAATTTTAGGAATGAACCTCTACCATCGTTCGTCACGACGCTGATCTAATCCTATTAATAGGCTTTAACAAATTAGAAACCAAAGACAAAGTCAACATAGATTAATTCCCACTATTCATCCCAATAAAACCCTCCCAGAAGAATGTATGAATCCATAGATCAACTTGTTCGTGGTTGATCTGCGTTTGTTTTTCTGAATAAAAAATGTGTAAATAAGAATGAAATAACAACCCCTACTTCAATTGGGATCGATCGCTGACGAAGGAACTGTGCTACCATCGTCACCGAGATCCTCTAACCTCATTGGCGCAAAAATTTTTTATTTTGATTCATCGTCATCTGTCTCTGGGAGTTTGATCCAATGCTCCGCGGATTCTCCAGATATTTCTCTCATTCTTCACCAATGAGAAAATTTTGATTAACCCATATGAAGGGAAAAATGTTTGACATCACAATACATTGTGGTATTAATGAGTTTGCATTGCTATTTCGGAGTAATTATGACATGTCGTTAATTAATGAAATATTTTCCCCGTCGATGCGATGTAGTGGATATTTCAAAAAAGAAATAAAATAAACCTTGCGAATTTATTTTATTTTATTTTACATAAAACATCTGAAGATTAATTTTTTTTCCTCAACCCACACTGGTTAAGGTTATACTTGTTCATAGGTAAATTCATCGTCACGAACACATCTATGCACTCAAATTTATAATCCGGGAATTCATTTGGAAACTTCCATATCCGTATACAAGTGCCGACTCACCTAACATAAAAAGTTCAAACAACATTCCGGGCTCACTGGGCCTCTGAATGATGCATCGTTTTCGTGGCCGGTCTCAAAATAATTCCATATAATATTTAAAAATAATACATGAAAAAATCTGATACATTACAGTTCAAATGAAGGGAGGTTTAACAGTAGTAAAAAATGAAAATTAAGAAAAAGCCAATGTTAGGAAAGCCACAAAATGGAGAGTCTGTATAGATTATAGAAAGATTAATGCAACCACATGGAAGGACAATTTTTCAATTCCCTTTTTGAACCAAATTCTTGAGAGGATTGATGGAAATGATTTTTTCTATTTCCTGGATGGGTATTCTGGTTACAACCATATTCTTGTTGCTCTAGAGGATTAGAAAAAGACAACCTTCACAAGCCCCTTTGGGACATTTTCCTACAGGCAGATCCCCATTGGGTTGTGTAGAACTCCAACCACCATTCAAAGGTGCATGATGGCTATGTTTTAAGATATGAATGAGAGAATCACTGAGGTTTTAATGGATGATTCCTCCATTGTGGTTAGCACTATTGGTACTTGTCTTAGAAATCTTGTGTTAGTCTTAGAAAGATGCATTGAAACCAACCTTGTTATTAATTGGGAGAAATGTAAATTCATGGTCACAGAAGGTATAGTGCTTGGTCATAAGGTGTCCAAGAAAGGTCTAGAAGTTGATACTGCTAAGATTAATGTTATTCAAAAACTGCCTCCTCCTGAAAATGATAAAACTGTTAGAAGATTCCTAGGGCATGTCGGTTTCTACAGGAGATTCAAAAAAGAATTTTTTAAAATAACTAATCCCTTGTGTTCATTGCTGGAAAACGATGGACCTTTCAATTTTGATGATAACTATTGTAAATCATTTAATATTCTTAAAGAGTAACTCATTACATCACCCATTATTACTGCACCTGATTGGAAATTACCTTTTGAACTTATGTGTGATTCTAGTGACATGGTTCTAGGTGCGATCCTTGGATAGAGGAAAGATAATAAGTTTCATGTGGTGTACTATGCTAGATGACTATTAGATGATGTTCAAAAAAATTATACCACTACTGAAAAACAATTTTTATCTATTGTGTTTGATCTAAAGATTTTTAGATAGTATTTGTTAGGTTCAAAAGCAATAATTTTCACTGATCATTCTACTTTAACATATTTTCTTTCAATGAATGAAAATAATCCTAGCCTGATTAGATGGATTCTATTTCTTCATGAATTTTATTTAGAGATTATTGATAAGCATGGAGCTGATAATTTAGTTGTTGAACACCTATCTAGGATTCCTCTTACTCAATATGAAGATCCTTGGGAGATAAACTCTTCCTTTCCTAATGAAAAACTGCTCAATGTGTCAATCAGGCAATCTGCTTGGTTTGCTGATTTTGCCAACTTCTATGCAGCAGGTGTATTTCCCAAAAATATGTCCAATAACAAAAGAAAGAAATTCATTTCGGAACCTAAATACTTCGTTTGGGATGATCCCCTTTTTTTAGGAGGTGTGCTTATGGTATTCTTAGGAGATGTTTTCTTGAGGAAGAGATGCTTCCTGTCTTAGAAAGAAGTCATTATTTACCTTGGGGAGGGCACCATGGTGGTGATAGAACTACTGAGAAAATCCTACAATTTGGTTTCTATTGGACTATACATTTTAAGGATTCTAGGTGCTTTGTGTTTGGCTGTGATAGGTGCTAGAGTCTAGGAAATGTTGTTGGGAAGCAGTTGTTCCCCCAAAAAGGAATTCTAGAAGTTGAAATTTTTGATTTCTTGGGTTTAGATTTCATGGGTCGATTTCCTTAATCTCATGGGAATGAGTATATACGTGTTTCTCCTGATTATGTTTCGAAATGGGTTGAGGCAGTGACACTGCCCAACAATCATTCCAATTCTGTAGTTACGTTTGTGAAAAAGAACATCTTTTCTAGATCTAAATTCCCAAGAGATTTTATCAATGATAATTGAACACACTTTAAGAACTATGAATTTATTGATTTTATGGAGAAATATGGGTGTGTTCATAAAACTGGTACTCATTATCATCTACAGTCCAGTGGACAGGAGGAAATTTTAAATAGGGTACTGAAACAAATAATTGAGAAAATTGTCTAAAATTCTAGGAAAGAATGGTCTCTTAAATTGGATGAACCTTTATGGGCATATAGAACTACTTTCAAGAACCCAATAGGTATGTCTCCTTACAAGATGTTTTTTGGTAAATGTTTTCATTTACCTATGTAGTTTCAACATAAGTCAAATTGGGCAGTTAAGGCCCTGAACATTGACTTTAAGAGTGCTGGTGAAAAACCATTATTTGAGCTAAGTGAACACGATGAAATTTTGAGAGAGAGTTATGATAATTCAAGAATTTATAAATAGATGACTAAAATCTATCATGATTCTATCATTCAAACCAACGAATTCATTCTTGAAAAGAAGGTCCTTATTTTTAATTCTAGACTCAAACTCTTTCCTGGGAAGCTGATGTCCAAGTGGTCTGGACCTTTTACTATTGTAAGAGTTATGAATATTGGATCTATTCAAATTATCGGTGAAGAAAATAAACCCATGTTAGTTAATGGGCAGAGAGTGAATATTTATTTTGAGGGACATCCAAAGGGCTTGGATGCCTTCATAGTGCTTCAAAAATGATCTTGAATAAAGTCTGGCTGAAGACATTAAAACTTATAGCTTTATGGGAGGAACCCCATGGTTATTTTTTTATTTACTATACTTCATTTAATCACTGAATAAAGTGTTTCTTTTGTGCTCTTATTTTGGGAAATTTATGTTACAGCTTGTTCTTGGTTTTGTTGTTCTGTTTCAGAGTTATAAAGAAGTTTCTGCTTTGTCATATAATGGAGTGTAATTCCCATGTTGAAAGTCTAATAAAAAATAGTCAGGGAAGTATCTTACTATTAAATTTCTATTTCAGAATCTTCTTTTTATTACATTAAAAAAAAAATTTCATGTTTTTCATAAAAATTATACTTTAAAATAGTCTTCTTGTATAATAAATCATGTTACATATTTGCGGAAAATTTGTTGGCTGTCATGCATATAAAAATCATTTGTTACATGACACTGAGTTGAATTAAAAATTCTGCATGTTCCTCTATCTTAAATTAGAATTAATTGATAAATATTTAAATAATCTCTCATAGTATGAAACTATGTGTGTGCGGGGGGGGGGGGGTTACATGTTTTCTGGTTGTTGTGTTTTTATTTAATGTGCATTACCATGGGGTGTTAGGAAGGCTTTCATTATGTGTTATTGAAAATCTAATTGAATCATATTTTCTAAATTTCCTTACACCCAATTCTCACTGCACCCACAAGTAATATGCTATTTTTTTAGCTGCATTGGAAATTATCCACTGGACTGAATATTAATGAATGTACTTGCTAATGAACCTATTGTATCTTATTCATTGGGGTGAAAAACTTTTTTGAATTTAATATGACCTTTTTACATGTTATAATCCTACTAAAATAAAAGTTTGTTTTGATCCTTAACTATCAAATTGTTCTTCTCCATATTTAGAAGTCAACTTTGGGGACCAAGATGGGTTTTAAGATTGGGTGTGGGGGTCAATTATTGATTGTACTAAACTGTTCCTAATTGAAATCCAATCAATTCTCATAGTAACTTCAATATTTTTGGTAAATAATTGGTAAATGTTTTCAATATTACACTGTACTCAATTGGGTATTTCCTTTGGACAATTACTTTTTTGGTAGTTAAGAATTGTTTGTATCTGAAATTAATGATACTAAATGATTGATGAGTTATATTTACTTAGTGATGGAATGGAAATATAGTTTGGAGTCTTTTTCTATGAGTGACATGGGGGATATATTAGTGGATTTATGATCCTATTCTTTGGAACGGGAAGTTTTACCTTGATTCTATAGGACACCCGTTTTATAATTCATTTAAGTAATTAACTTAATGATAAAATGTAAATGGTTTTAATATAAATCATTTGGAACTGGAGAAATTTGAGCATATGGGATCCCACATTGAGACTCTGGGACCCTAGATGCTATGTTCATTTCTGTTTACTATAATCCCTCTATACACCTTGAATAAGTGCATTTCACAGTGCATAACACATGATACATGGCTTGGAAAAAATAAAATAAAGTGTCTAGGGTCAAAAATGAGTTCATTAAGGTGAGGGTAATGATGAACACCGGATAAATAAGGGGTTAATTGGTTTATATGGAAGTCATTTAGGTTGTATCAATAATGTAATTCACAAATAAAAATATTTATTAATTTTTGGAACCTAGGTGAAGAGACAAATGTTATGTTCTTTTGGTACGTTTTTAATTCCCCTGATAATTTTACCTCTTGTCATCCTCATACTTTAGACTTAAGTTTGGATTAATGTTAGTCCTTAATAAATATCACATATGAGGAATGACATCTTCGTTTCTTGAAGATTCATCGTTTTAAAGACTACAATTGAGTATTTGTTCTTAGAAAAACTCATATGAGAAATTAATTTTCTAATCCTAATGAAAATCATTAATACTTCTGGTGAATGTTCTGAACATGTAACATTTTAAGAAGTATAATATAAATATTTTTACATTTTCAATGATAGTAAAAATGGTATTGTTTGTGGACAAACAATGCATAAGTGTTCGGGAATTTGATGTGTTCTTAAAAACACATGTTTTGCCACATCTTTTTAATTAATTTTAATCAATTAAATTATTAAATTTAACAATTTTTAATAAATATTTACACTTATGTATTTTTATTATTAAATTTATCAATTTATCAATTTTTATAATTATTCGTGTATTTTATGTTTTAAATTAATTATTTTATTTCGTACGTTAATTTTATAGTTTAATTATTTTTTTGTTAATATCGTTATCATTGTCTGCATATTTAATGACATAGAATTTATTATTCAATTAATTAGTTTTCATTCACACAAAAATTATTTAATCTTAATCCAAAATTTCATGTATTATGAATTAAATAATATCACCTAATTAATATATGTCTTTTAGTAATTCATTAATTAAAATAAAATATTACAGACCTACTTCAATTTTTATTTAAAATTTCATTATTTAACATAATTTTTTAAATATATAATAATTAATTGCCTACTTTAATTTAATTTAATTTGATATTTTTACTATTATAAATGATTAAATTTTGTTTTATAATTGTTTAAATTTTATATTAATCATTAATAGTTTAGATGCATTCATTATTTTTAGTTTTAATTTGGTAAAAATTTTAGTTTTATAAATAAAATTTAATATTAATTTAACATTAGTTTATTTGGTTTTATACATTTATTTAATTTTAGGAATACATATATTTCCAATTTCTTTAATTATTGTTTTTAGTTTTAATATTTTATTTTGTTCAGTTTTTATTTCAGTTTCAATTTATTTTTCTCTATTTTTCTTATTGGTTTACGGTGCCACTGTAACCGTTTGATAGGGTCTCTCCGTTTCGGTTCTAAATGGTGTCTCCTCACACCGTTTTATTCAAGGTGCTACCATGTAATCCCTTTCATTGTCTCACTATAAACTCTACCACTGTATCCACATTTTTACTATCTCATCATGTAGCTCACACTACCACAGCCAATGCACACACTGTTCCATTCCACCGTAACCCATCATGGTGGTGCCTCTTCTATCACCCATTTCTTTTATCGGTGCCATAATCCTTGGGACGACCTGTTGTCCAATATTCATTGTGCAGTGGATAAGTAACTCGTTGTCATGTATGATAGGCTCAGTCACAATCAAAGTAGACCAGCTACATTAGAACCCCGAACATCAGAAGTTGTGCGCCGCAGAATATTTCAACCTGAAGATGAACCAGTCTTCACCGTCTTTCGGGATATAACCACCATCTACCTTCAACCTCATCACACCAAAAAAATTCAATTCAACTATAAATTTTCAGGAACTAATTCATCCCTAAATCGCAACTCTTCACTGTGATCTGGGAAGCAGTCCACTGGACTGAGCTGCGTGCCACATGAGGAATCGCCATCCAAGAAACATGATCTTAGAGATGCACTAGAAGGGGGTTTTATTAGTGTTTTGCTGAGGTTTATTCAAGAGACGAGAAGATGTCTAAATACATTCAACTAACTCAGAGGGTGTTAGTTACTTGAGAAAAATTAGTGTGACTTGCATGTCCTGAAAAAAAAAACACTTGTGCAGTGAAACAGAAAAAGATGAGTACAAGTCAATTAAAATTGAGTGGTGACATGCAGTGGATGGTGAAGGGTATACAAACATGGATGTAGCATAATTTTTAGAGGAGGAATGGAATTCCTTTGATCGACCACTTCTGTCGAGAGTAGTGTAGAGAACCTAGAGGCGAATCCTGGAGAACTTCTTAGAGAACCATTCCCTGGAGATCTGAGGGCCAGGAGCTACAACAGTTCATGTTAGTAGAGGGAGTTTTCTTCCTCTGTTTTCATTCATTTCTCTTCCTATGTATTTTAATAATTTTAGTTTACACAATTGATATAATGATAGGATAAATACTTCATTTTGGGTGGAAATATAATCTGCTAATTATCTTCCTTATCTCTTCCCACTGTCACTTTTAATGTGATCAGAATTGATCAGTAAGGTCGGTTCTTATTTCATTTAATTGTAACATACCACATGCACTTATCCTCAAAACTCCACATTCATTCAGTGAGTTTTATTGTGATATAATTTTCTTTTACATTTAAATTTAAATGAAAGACTACATAACATATGGCAAGTTTGTTCTGTAATATTTTTCAAATCATAATTCACAAATTGATTAATATAGGAGTGGAGAACTCCAAGACATATCAAATTTAGAGATTTATCTCTTAGGGAGGGAAATAAATCACTCATTTTATCTGTTATTAGTTGTAATCAGATTTATTAGAAGGAATGTTTTCAAAACATGTATAGTTGATACTTTCCCAGAACATTTCTCTATAGATTGTTCACTTAACAGCATATTATTTCTTTGTCACTGTGTTTATCCTGTTTCATGCTCTGATATAGTTTAGAAAAAAACCAAAAAATTATTTAGAAGGTTCATTTGTGATATATAATAAACAAAATAAAAAAAGTAAAAAAATAGAATCTCAACTCCTCTTCTGACATTAGTGGGGTCTTTTTGTTAGTTTTTAGAAGAATAGTGTTCAAAATTTCCTTATATTTGGGTTCGAACCTGTATTTCACATATACTGTAGTTAGTAGGATTATAAATTTTAAACTTTGACTAGTTTCAATGACACTTCAGGTCAAAAGAAAAGGATGAACCCAAAAAAAACTTTTGTTGTATTCAAGACCACGAACTCTAAATACAAAGGAAAACTGAAATTGGAAGTCTTTTTAGAATGTTCTAGGAATGTAAAATCATCACATTACATTGAGGAGGAGATGGATCAATTATCTTGAAGGTTTAAGAGATTTTTCAAAAAGAAGAAACTTTTCAGAAATCTTATCTTCAAAGAATGATATGATCAAATGTGAAGATGGATGAAATATTTCAAAATAAGTGACAAGTCTGATGAGATAGTATTCAATAAATGTAAGAGAAAGGGACATGTAAAGGATGACTCTAATAATATCTAGTATAATACAAAATATGAGGAAAAAAATAGAAAGTATAAAAAGGAAATGAATGCAATGTGGAGAACTTATGAGGACAGTTCAAGTGACTCACAATCATAACATCATTAACAATCTAACAAAGACAATATGTGTTTTATGAAAAACACATCTTTTGTAACCCTGACATATCTTATAAAAAATTCCTATAATTCTCGAGATGAATGTGATTATGAGAATATGTCCAAAGATGATATTTTTGAGTACTGTAATATTCATTATGGGACACGTAATAATGTAAAAGTTAAATATAAGTCTTTAAAGAAACATAATGCTCTTACCTCAACTGTTAAATCTAAACTTACTGTATATAGAGGAAAAAATGTTCAATTACTCAAACAAAAGAATGAACTAAAGCTATATAATGATCAACCGAAAAATGAACATGAAAGTTTTACTAATGGTAAAGCAACCTTGGTACAAATTCGAGTTAAATATATTGCTCTTAAATATACTCCTCGTATTGGGTATCAACATGGTAAAAGTAATTATGGAAAACCCAATTTTGTTTCTAAATCTAGGACATACATCTTTAATCATAGATCTGCAAAACATTCAACCAGTTCAAATTATAATACACTCTCTACTATTTCAATCTTTTTATGGACCAAATAGAATATATTTTTCAATAACATTACATAATTCATATAGGAAACCTATGAGGAAGATGTGGTTTTCTAATGAACTAGTCACTAATATTATTGGACCTAATAAAATAATAGTACCAAAGCCTATTTTTATTTGACTATTTTGTAGGAAAATTGCTTAAAGAGCTCCTATAAAATATTATGGTACATGGACAGTGGGTGTTCAGGTCACATGATAGGAGACTATTGAGGATTATAGAATATAATAAAACTTCATTGTGTACATGTCACTTTTTTTGACAATGTCAAAGGAAAAAATCATCGGCCTTGGACAAATCTGTAACTCTAACATAGTTTTAATTTCCAAAGTACATTTTTTATGGATTAAAATATAATATTATTAGCATTTCATAACTATGTGATGATGGATTTCCTGCTAAATGTGAAAATTATGATTTAAATGTTTTTAATTCTAATGAGGAATTAGTTTTATCTACCCTGAGAAATGAAAATGTATACTCTATTAACATAAAGTCTTTAGTTTCTTAAAATGCTTCATATTTAAGTGTATTTCACTATGAGTCTCGGAATTGGAATAGGAGACCAGAACACTGTAATATTCAATCTCTTATAATGATAACTAGAAAAGGCATAGTCACTGATCTACCCAAACATGTGTTTCCAAATTATAATCTACATAATCCTTTTCAAAAGGGAATGAAACCCACAATTTCCTTCAAACCAATGTAAGAAGTGTAAACTTCTCAACCTCTCAAATTGGTTCACATGGAATTTTTTGGACCATCTATTGTTTCTATTTTAAATGGGAAGCACTATGTTTATGTTCTTATAGATGACATTTCTAGATATAATTGTACATTCGTTTTGGCTCACAAAAGTGAAGGATGCTCTCTTTTAATAAAATTTACTAAATCTGCAAAAAAACTTAGTGGAATTAGAATTAAATCCTTAAGATGTGATCAAGGCCATGAGTTTTAATATCAAGTGTTTGAATCATTTTTCTCAAAAAATGGCTATAGTTTTAATTTCTCTGCCCCGAGAACACCTCATCAAAATGGAGTTGTAAAAATAATAGAACCTTGCAAGATATTGAAAGAACCATGCTTAGTGAATATGACATACCTATTTTTTTTGTGATGAAGATGTAAATACAACATGATATAATATTAATAGAGTGTTGATTAGAACCATTCTTAAAATAACTCCATATGAGTTTTGAAATAATAGATAACCCAAAGTATGCTACTTCAATGTTTTTTGTTGCAAAATCTATATCATTTATAAAAAAGAAAATCTTGAAAAATGTGCATCCAAGAGTAATAAAAGGATAATTTATAGGATATTAAATCTCTAGTAAATAATTCATAATGGTTAAAAAAAGAACTAAATGTGTGGAATATTATTTTCATTTCCTGTTTGATAAGACAGATCCACATGAGCCTATGACTACTCTAGTTCTAGAAATTCTTCTGATTCATGTCTTAATGAACCCGAACTTTCTGATGACCCTTGAATCACAAGTCCTTATTTTTTCGGAACTGTTAGTACCCTTAGGATCTATCTTTGTGATGTTGTTGTAAGAGATTTAGATAAAGGAACTCAATCTGGATTTTCTCTTTGAAATCAGATTGAACACAGTGTTTTATTGTCACAACATGAAACAAAAAACATTAATGATGCTATCAATGATAAATTTTAGATAAATGTTATTCAAGAAGAACGTAATCAGTTTGAAAGGAACAATGATTGGAAACTTTTTGACTGACACAAAGACACATTTATCATAAGAACTATGTTGAATTTTTGAAATAAGGTAGACGAAGCTAGTAATGTATTTAGAAACAAGGTTTGATTGGTAGCACAAGTCTAAAGTCAAGAAGATGGTATTGACTATGAAGAGTCTTTTACACCAGTAGGTAGACATGAAGCCATCAGAATCCTGAATGCTTATGTTGAACATCTGAATTTCAATCTATATTAAATGGATGTTACGATTGAATTCTTAAACGGGTATATAGATAAGGAATTATTTTATGAGAAACCCCCTAGTTTTACAAATCCTCACAATCAAAATCAAGTTTTTAAATTATCAATATCATTGTATGGTTTAAAAAATCTCCAATATCATGGTATGATAAATTAGTACATTTCATATTTACAATGGTTTTATTAATGTTAAATCTGATCCTGCCCTTTTAATAAATTTATTTTACCATTATGTTTTAGTAGTTCAAATTTATGTAGATGATATAATATTTGGATCTTCAAAAAAATTTATGTGTTGAATTTTCTAAAATTAATCTAAATGAATTTGAAAAGAGTTTAATTAGTGAACTAAAATTTTTCATGGATTTAAAATCATTTAAAATATTGATGGTGTTATTAGAAATCAATGAAAACATACAAGAGATAGTCAAAAACGTTTTTTCTGGGATTTCACTAAAAGTAGTGACACTCCACTGAGTACTACTTGTATGTTGGATCATGATGAAGATGGAATTTTTTTTGATCAAACTACTTATAGAGGAATGATGGGAATCTTTCCCTACTTTACTTCTAGCCGACCTGATATTATGTTTAGTGTATTTAAGTGTGCTCATTTTCAAGAAAACACAAAGGAATCTCATTTAAATGCTGTTAAGAAAAATTTTCAAACTCATGAAAACACCCAATCAAGGACTATTCTATCGTAGAGGAAATTAATTTGAGTTTTTTAGCTATTCTAATGCTACATTAGGTGGTTGTAAGTTAAATATAATGAAAACCTATGGAACATGTCACTTATTTGGCATGTAACTAGCATCATGGTGTAGTAAGAAACAAAACTCTATTTCATTATCATTTTCCGAAGTTGAATACTTAATTGCTGGAAGTTGTTGGGCACACATTTCCTTGATGAAACATACATTACTAGATTATGGTTATCAATTTAGGCATGTACTAATAAATTTTGACAATACAAGTGCTATTAACATCTCAAAAAATCCTATTTCACATTCTAGGACAAAACATATTGATGTAAGACATAACGTTTTGAGAGATCATTTTAAAAAAGGTGATATAAATTTTAAATTAATTGGAAATAAATATTAGCAAGCTGATATATTCACCAAACTATTAAATTCTGGATGAATAGATTATATCAAACATGAATTGGGAATGATAAATCTTAATTGGTAAGTGTATTGTTTCACAACATATTGTTTCACAGTTTATGATTTCACAAGGCACTGTCATAGAAGTGTGGTCTCTCTCTCACAATTCTGCAAGTTGTTATCATAATGTTGTTGTCTCATGTTTATGATCTCACTGTGAAAGTTTTCTCTCGTCTCACCATAACAACTCTTTTTTTTGTTTTAATTACATATTATAACCTCAATCACTGTAAATAATTATTATATTCTTTTTCTTTCCCTCTCATTTTAATTTCCAATGGTTGATATCCCTAAATGATAAAAACGAAAGAAGTTTCACAGTTTTCTTCACCTAATATCTCTTATCTCAAACCACAAGACCTCATTCCCCCATTCAGTTCATTCTCTCTCTCGATCCTTTGTTTAATTACCAGGATGAAGCGGCCATCTTCTTCAACTCTTGTTAATTGAAGATCTAAAAAGAACATGAAAAGAGCACTGAAGATAGCCATCGATTTTCCCTTGAATCCAAACCTTGTTGACACAATAGTGGTACTAGATAGGAAAATATACCCTATGTGACTGCTATCAAGTAAGTCTCTAGTGTTGAAAGTACTAAAAGAGCTATGATGGATGGTTCAGTTCACAAAGGACACAATGCTAATTTAACCAAATCTAGTCGCTTAGTTTTATTAGTTTGCTCAAATAGCATTTAATATGGAAGATGGTTTTATTGTGAGAAGATAGATCAATGGCCAAAGATGTAACTTTTCTTCGAGGTTATGGGTTTCTTGCCAAAGAATACCACATGAGGGAATTTTTGCGGACTACCAGAGAGGTCCTCCTTCTCAAAGTGAGATCTCTATTTTAGAAGAAGCCTCAGTAATCTTGACTTGCAATAAAACAAATATTAGAGTTATTAATGCTGACCTATATGGTGAAAAAAGATTATTGTTTAAGCTTGTTCAGAATCTATTTTCTAAGAAACGTATATTTTTCTACACTCAAGTATCAAGATATATTTTTGATGTATTTTATACATAATAGAGACAATATTATCCTATGAATGTATGTTATACTTCATATGTGTGAGTTGTTAAATACAACCTCAAAGTCAACCTCAATGTTCTACTCAAGTTTAATCTCTATTATGCATTATGGTATAGGGTGCGTTGGAAGATATGAAGAAGTCATTAATGACTATGAATTTTGTATCTAAAAGGTTACAGTCAAAAGGCTGAAAATCAATTGGAATCCATGGAGAAAAGACTGGGAGGTGGATAATGAAATGTTTTATGAAAATTTCGACCCTATTGAGTATTCTTAGACACCTAATAAAATTTTTGATATTTGTCTGGAACTAGATGAAAATGTTGATTATCATATTAAGGAGGAAGAAGAAGTATTTGTTGCACCTACATGGGAAGTTTCCCTGGATAAGGAAGGAAGTAGACCTATTCATCAATTCATAGTTGAGATGGATGTACATGTTCCTAATAGAACTGTTGTTTTAGAAGAAAAAACTACTTCTATATAAGAGTATTTTGTTAATGTAAAGGAAAAGGTTGTTCTCTAAGAGCAACTAGAAGAAGATATTTCTCTTGAGAAAGATTCTGATTTTGATGAGCAAGTATAAGAAAAAGCTATTCCTAGTATTATTTGTAACACTCCAGGCTACCATGGTACACTTCTCTTTCAAAAATACAGTAGCATGTGTTGTACGCAACATCGAGTTATAACACACCACAACCAATCGAACTAGCCGTTATGAATAGTATTACCCACTTTTTGAAATTTTATAAATTTTATATTTCAAAATTGACTTCATTTTTGGATTTGGAATATCAAAATTAGCTTAGGGTAATTTTTTTTATTTTTATGAAAACTTTCAATTTTTGATGAATAGTGAAAAACACTAAGATAATGTTTAAAACTGAATTTTTATTTAAATAATTATTTACATTATTTAAATTTATTTTTTGTTAAAATAGATACATAATACCTATATATATTCAATTTAATTCATTGGTGTCAGTTTATAATAATTTTAGATATATATAAAAATTTTATTTAATCTTTTTGCCATCTTTTACCCACCTCCTATGAGCATTTGCAAATTTACATAAAACTTAAATTTACCTCTTCTGTGAGTTGAATTTAAAAAATCCTAGAGACACGATTGATATCAGTAATTAAAATGTGGTTCAATAAGATGAAAATAATTTTTTTTAATGGTAACTTTTTACTTTTATTTACCATAGTTAAAATAAAATAGTGTAATTAAGGGTAAAAATGATATTATTATTACCCTAACACATGTCCTAATTATATTGGATAATTATAATTCAAACAAAAACAATGTTTGGAATAAAATATGAACATCTTTGGTCTACTTGGATAAGATTAGTACATTTATTATTATTTTATTTAAGGAAGAGCCTAAAGAGTTAAAATCAATGTTCATTAACTAAAACATTTTTAATTTAGGGATACAGAAATTCTATATTCGACTATAAATATTCATTCGACATCTAAAATTATTTCCTATATAATGGTATTTTATTTATAATTTTTAGACATTAAATTTATTATGTTATTTATGACACAATGATGATGTAGTAATTAACTAATTAATGAAATATTAAAATAATTGATATTTTATGTTTCCAAATAAATGTAATTTGATACTTTTTATGAATTACAGTAATTTTATAGGTTAATGTGAAATGTTAGGGTTGGTTAGATGAATTTTTTTATAATTAATCATGATGTTATTAATTTAATAAAACAAAATACCAAATAGTGTCAAAATTAAAATATAAGAGTTTTTAAAACAAATATTAAATTATTAATTGATATTCTATTCCTAAAAATAAAAGGTTTGGAAAAAGGTTTTAAATAATATTATATATGTCATTAATGAACCACTTGGGGTTCTCTTGGATGTTTATAGTAATTATATTAACCATATAATATAAAAATACAAAGAGACATGGTAAATGTCAAACAATTTAACTAAGAGTTAAATCTAAATGATAAAGTAAATATAGTGACCCAAACCAGTCTAAAACCTATTGGTTGAGTGGTTTTCAACCCATAACCACATTATACTTTAAATAATTATTTTTTTAGCCATTAAAAACCTACAATTAATTTATTATTAGATAATATTTCTATCTTTTCCTAAGGTTCCCCTCACCCCAATTATAAAAGAGCACTCCCCCTTTCCTAAAATTAACACCATCAAAGCCATTTGTCTAGGCCAACCCTTGTCCAAATACCCTCTCAACTGTCCTCCCTTCATCCTAAAGGCATTAAATTAGTCATAAGTCCAACCTATGGAGCCTTTTTAATCAAATCAAATGGAAGAACACGAAAAAGAGGTAAATATTTCATCACATCTTTCAAGTTCCTTTCTTCTAACACTACTTAATTATTTGTTGTATCCATTATAAAATAATAAATCCACTATATTCTGTATACTTTGATGTTATTATAAGAATTTTACAACCATATTCATTATTCTATACATCCTTTGAATGACATGTTACCATTCGTGCATATGTATGACTTACCATTTCCACGTCATGGTGTAATTGTTATTCAATACATTATTATTTGGAGAGGTATAATAATGATGTATAATTGATGTAAATAATAAAAATAACATTATAATGATTCTGTATATATGATATAACATCCAATTATATATTATTTTAATATCAAAATAATGATATTTTCGCTCGTGCGTACGTACGGATTACCGTCTCCATGAACGCGATGAGATTCATTCCCCATCATATCCATTCAAGACTAATTTCCATTAGATGATTAAAAATATTGTTTAAAGAATTAATATAATTATGAATATGAATAAGATAAATCCTATCAATAACTAACATAACTTCCGTAACAAATCATATAAAGGAAAACGAATCTATTAACACCCGAAACGACGATAATACTAAGATATTATTAACAAAGAAATTTTAAAAGATCATATATGATATCATATTAATGTATATGATTCATGTATAATTTAATAAAAATTATTTCTCCATTATAAAAGAGGTTAACCTACCCTTGACCATGGAAAAGTACAAGGTAAGGGGTTTTCATCTCAATCCTTATTCCCATTAGATTCATGCTATATTGCCACTATTTCCTTTTGTGTGGTGTATGTACTACCCGTAATTGTATTCTTTGTGTAATACAATTTAATTTTTGTGCATTTACATCTTCATTGTATGATAATTCTATCATGGGGTGTATGTTTCGTAAGTTACCAAATTGGTAAGGGATTATTCTACAATCTCCTCATTTTTCGAGGTTGTTTATACATAATTATCTACTGGGACCTCTTTATCATTCATTACCATGTTTCATAAAAATGTTTTTCAATACTTTTTTACTATTTAATAGAAAATGGGTTAATATAATTTATACCCTTATTTGACCTTATATGTTTTTAATGGAATCATTCCATCGTTTTCCAAACAAGGTACTTTACGACCCATTCAACAAAATAAAGTTAAGAATGTTTGATTTAACTTATACAGTGGGTACAACTATTTTCTGCAGTTAGAACATCATCGAATATTCCCTTACATCTTATAAGAATATTTTCAAAATAAATGTTTTCTTAAATGATTTCAAAATAGAAAGAGATATTTCTCTAAATAGGTTTTGATTTCATCTATGTCAACATCCTTTGATGGATTTTCAGCTTATTTGAAGTTGATTTATTATGATACAAAACTTCAATATTTTATTGAAGGTTTTGTGATATGTTTGGCTATAGATGTGTTATCTTTACACCATTCATGATTTATGGATAATGTATTAACTTTTCGTATGCTAGTTTTAATATTAATGTTTATGTTATGTTTAATTCTTTTCATATGAGGAATGAATTGGACTCAGAAAGGGATGAGTGGAGTCCACTATAGGTCCCCAATGCATCAGTAGGTCTCATGAGACAAACTAGTTACTTGGCACAAGGCCTGGAAAAAATATTATTTTTGGTATTGGAAAAAGTCCTGGACTATGTGGTTATGAAGCCTGGCATTATTCATTCCATCATTATGAAAGTGGATATTGATATTGCATGTCATTATTCGACTAGTAGAATATCCATGTGAATAATTAAATGGAATTATTTGATTTTTCTTTTACATATTATGATGAAGATCAAGTTTAAAAGGATTTTTTTAGTGTTATACATTTTCTTAAATGTTTATGCTTATTTATGAATGTTTCCGCTATATTTTTATCCTTACTGGCCATCTGAGCTCACCCCTTTCTCTGTTTTATTTTTCCCAGGATCCGAAGAAGTATAATATGAGTAACCTACAGAGATAGTCTATGGGATCTCAGTGTTGTATAAGGAAACAATGTTGTTGTAGTTTTCTATTTTATGATGTAATGTTAACCTTAGGAATGTATCCAGTGCATCCAAGGCTACTAAACAAATCATTCTTTTGAGACATGATCTATTGTGATCATGCCAATGTTATGTAATAATGCACCGACTCTGGGTAACTGGGGTCGGGGTGTTACAGTTGGTATCAGAGGAAGTTTAGTATAAACCTTGGAATCTAGATTTAGAAAAACTCTGATTAGAACACATTACCCAAAGATAGATTTGAAGATTAGTATAGAAGAACTTCCTATAATTTTGGTATTGTATATATTTTGTGTGTTTTCTAAGTGATACATACCTGTCTTGATACGAGCATGTATAAGAGGCTCAAGCATAGTTTTTCCTAGTGGTGAAAATTGAAATCTCCGCTTTGAACTAGACTCAAATGGAAACTGGTGCACGACAATGGGCCTTGTTGCACTCTTGGTCATGACACTCCAAGGGGATATGCTTAGGATAATTTTCATTTTCTTTACAAACCATTATGAAGGGTTTATGAGTATATATACTTCCTCAATGAATTTTTTATGATTTTTGATTATATACATAAACTATTCAATTTATGTTATGTTTTTTACAAGTTTATATTTATGTATAGCGATTCATAAACTAATCTAGTTTATGCAGTTGTATAGAAATGGAACCTAGTGGAAGGAATGGAAACCGTATAAATGCATGCACTCTATGTAGAGATTTCCCTCCTACTGAAGAAAATTATAATGGAGTCGGTGATGCAACTGGTGTTTATCAGCTAATCACCATACTGGGACAACTCACTCAGTTATGAATAATAACCTTACCCATATGGAGCAACTTGATCCACCGTGTAGAGGATCAATGTTATATCACTTCATGAGGAAAAAACCACCAAAATTCAATGGGAGTAATAATCCATTTGTAGCTGATAAATGGATAAATTCCGTAGAGAAAATATTCCATGCCATAGAGAGTAACGAAAGGGAAAATGTTGTCATGGCAGTTTACCGCCTCACTGGAGATGATGATCAATGGTTATCATTGATTAAAAAGACAAAGGAAGATGATGATGTATCAAATATGGAATGGAGGGGGTTTAATGAAATATTCATAGAAAAATACTTTCCTTATTTCCATCGAGTGGATATGGAAAGACAATTTCTTAGTCTGATGAAAAAGGATGATGATAATGTCTCAACGTATGAACCTAACATTACGAGGCTAGTAAGGCATGCTACATATTATATAAGTAACCCAAGAAGTAAGATTGATCATTTCATTGATGGGTTAAAACCATTTCTCCGTCAAGAATTAGCCTCACAATCCTTCTCATCGTACGAAGATATTGTCTAATGTGCCATCAAGACCGAAAAAGAATTCTCTAACTCTTACGACTTCAATGAAAATAAATAGAATAAGAGATCTAATGAAAATTTTGGAAATTTAAATAAGAGGAAGAAGGGAAATGTTTAATAGCCATTATGTAGTTAATGTGGGAAGAAACACCCTGGTACTTTCCTGAAGGGAATTTTAGTGTGTTACAAGTGTGGTGAAAAAGGAGACCAAGACTGTGATAGCAAGGGGAAGAAAGATGTTTTCGATGTTGAATTATACAATTGTATAGAAAGGGGGAATTATGCTAATTAATGTCTTAAGATTCAGGGGAACATACCTCGGAACTGTCCAAGGGGTCAAGGCCAAGCTTATTCTAACAATACTACCGAGATTGAAGCTCCGAAGGACGTTGTGGTAGGTAATTTAATGGTTTCCTGATGTTTATCAAATTCATTATTTGATTCTGGATCATTGCATTGTTTCATATCTTCCTAGTTTGTTAAAAAAATTAGATATTTCCAATTTGATTTAATAAGGGAGCTGTCAATCAAAACTCTTAAGGGATGTATCATTGCAGCAATGTTTTGTGAATCATTCCACATTAGGGCATATAAATGTTCTTTATCTGTTGATCTCATCGTCATTCCCATGATCAAATTTTATATAATCCTCGGTATGGATTGTCTTTTGTACCATAATTCAAAAAACATTTGTAGGCAGAAAGAGGTTATAATTTTTTATGATGATAAGGAGTACCTCATATTTAGAGTAGAAACGTTTCCACCTAATTCTTATCCAGATCCACCCCCAGTAGCTCAAATAAATTCAATTATTGGGGAGGAAGAGAATGAAATAATAGTGGGTGAGGAAAGTAATGTTCAAATAGAGTATGTACATATTGTGCAAGAATATGTTGATGTGTTTCTAGTGGATTTACCTGGACATCCTCTAGAATGAGGAATTCAGTTTTCCATTGATTTAATTCCTAGTTCAAGGCCCATATCGAAGACCCCTTATAGAATGAACACTTTGTAATTATTGGAACTGAAGAAACAACTAGTGGAATTGAGTAATAATGGATTTATTCACCCTAGTGTTACCCCATGGGGAACCCATGTCCTTTTTTGTTAAGAAGAAAGATGGATCTATGGGGTTGTGCATTGACTACAGGGAAATCAAGTCTATAACAATAAATAACAAGTATACCTTACATCACATTGATGATTTATTTGACCAAATTCATAGAGCTCAATACTTTTCAAATATTGAACTCTGATAGGGATTTAATCAGTTGTGTGTGAATAAGGAAGACATTTTGAAAACAACATTTTGAACCGGGTACATGCATTACGAGTTTACAGTAATGCCTTTTGGATTGACTAATACACCCTCTGTCTTCATGGATCTAATGAATAGAGTTTTCAAAAAATAACTTGATGTATTTTTAGAGGTATTTATTGATGAAATATTACTATATTGAAAATTCTACGAAGAACATGAAAATCACTTGCGCACTATCATGATGACTCTTAGAAGACATGAATTATATGGTATGTATAGAAAATATGAATTTTGGATTCAGAAGATTTCTTTTCATGGACATGTTGTCTCTAAGGATAGAATCTATGTTGATCCTTCTATGATGAAGGAAATACAAGAATGACCAGAACCAATGAGTATAACCGAGGTACGCAGTTTTATTGGTTTAGTAGGTTATTATCGACCTTTCGTCCAGAATTTTTCTCAGTTTTCTAACACATTAACAAAGCTCACATGAAAAGGGGTTAAATTTGTTTGGAAAAAAGAGTGTGATGAATGTTTTGAATAACTAAAGAGAATATTAGTTAATGCTCATATATTTACTCTACCATCGGGGAATGTTGGGTTTGTTATTTATAGTGAGGCTTCAAAAGAAGCACTTGGTTGTGTCCTTATGAAAAATGATAGGTTTATTGCCTATGCATCACGACAGCTAAAAATTCATGAGAAATACTATCTTACTCATGATCATTAGTTATCAGCTGTAATATTTTCATTGAAGATATGGAGACATTATCTCTATGGAGAAAAATGTTAGATTTATACAGATCACAAGAGTTTGAAGTACATTTTCTCAGAAAAAGAACTCAACATGTGGAAAAGGTGATTGACTGAACACCTCGAGTATTATAATTGCACTATACACTACAACCCGGGGAAGGCAAATAAAGTGGATGATGCTTTTAGTAGAAAGGATCATGGTGTTTTGAACATGATGATAGTTGAAAAGGATATTATATACATGGATCTAGTAAAGATGGATATGGGAATCACCATGTAAGGTGAAACATCAATACCTTTTAAAATGATTGAAAAACAATCTTTACTAGAAAGCATATGGAGTTTCCACACCGATGATGAAGAGTTTCCAAAGAAGATTAAAGATGTGAATAATGGGAGATTGGGTGACTTTGTGTATGAAGATGGAATTTTGATATTTGGGAAGAGAATTTTTTTTCTGTATACCTGATCTAAAAAGTGAATTTTTGGATGATGCTCACAGTTCAAATTTTTCCATACACCCTGGTAGCACTAATAATTATAGATATTTGAAGGAAAATATTTGGTGGGAAAACATTAAGAGGGAGATTGCTGATTTTTTTCCAAGATGCATGGTTTTTCAACAACTGAAACCTGGAAGGAAACAACCTAGAGGAGTCATGAAACCTATTCACATTCCTAAGTGGAAATGAGATAATATTTGGATGGACTTTTTCATGGGAAAATCAAAGGTTCCTAGAAGTAATGATGCAATATGGGTCATTGTTGATCATCTTACCAAGTCAGCACATTTTCTTGTTATAAGAGAAGATTTACCAAATGAACGTTTAGCAAGAAAATATATTAATGATGTTGTAAGACATCATGGAGTACCACTATCTATAGTTTCTAATCATGATCTACATTTTACATCATGATTCTGGATAGGTCTTTAGAATTCACTGGATACTGAACTTTGTTTGAGCACTGCCTACCACCCTCAAACTAAAGGACAATTAATATAGACTATTCAAATTGTAGAATACATGTTTAGATATTGCACACTTGACTTTCAAGGCATGTGGGATCAATATTTACCTATGGTAGAATTTTCCTATAACAATAACTTCATTCAAGTATTCAGATGGAACCATATGAAGCATTATATGGAAAGAGATGTCACAGACAAACATTTTGGGATGATGTTGGTGAAGGAGACCTTGTAGGTGCAAAACATGTTGAGGAAATAATGGAAAAGGTGAATGTAATTCAAACCCACATCAAAGAAGCTCAATGTAGGCAGAAGAGATATGTTGATAACCGAAGGAAGGATTTGGAATTTCAGGTAAGAGATCAGGTTTTCTTAAAGGTATATCCATGGAAGGGTGTTATACATTTCTGTAAGGAGGGTAAATTGAGTCCTCGGTACATCGGACCTTTCAAAATCCTAGAACGAATTGGGGCAGTAGCGTACCATTTGGAAATGTCGCCAAGTATCTCCAAAGATCACGATGAGTTCCACATATCTTTGTAGATAATATACATGCCTCACCCAACACATGAACTCACATATGAAAAATTAAACTGGAACCTGATCTGTCTTATTGTGAAGAGCCTATTACAATTCTTGATACAAGAGAACAAGTGCTGAGAAACCGGACGACTCATCTCGTAAAAGTTCTATGGAGAAACCCTAAGATGGAAGAGGCAATGTGGGAACCTGCGGAAGTTATGATAAAGAACAACCTGAGTCTTTTTATGCAGTAATAATCTAGAAATTTTGAGGATGAAATTATTTGAAGGAGGGGGTAATGTAACACCCCACGCTTCTATGGTACGCTTCCCTTTGAATAATATAGTAGCGTGTGTCATATGCATCTTTGAGTTTTAACACACCACAACCAATCAAACTAGCCATTATAAATATAAATACCCACTTTTTTAATTTTATAAATTTTATTTTTTAAAATGTACTTAATTTTTGGATTCGGTATATCGAAATTAGCTTACGATGAATTTTTGGTATTTTTCTAAAATCTTTCAATTTTTAATGAAAAGTGGAAATCATTGAGTTATAGTTTAAAACTGAATTTTTATTTAAATAATTATTTATTTTATTTTAATTTGTTGTATTTTAGGTAAAAATAGATACATAATACCTATATAAGTTCAATGTAATTCATTGCAGTCAATTTATAATAATTTTATATATATATAATTTTTATAGAACTCTTTATCCCCTATTACCCACCTCTTGGGAGCATTAGCGAATTTACATAAAACATTATTTTACTACTTCTGTGAGTTGAATTTCAAAAATCCGAGAGACATGGCTGAAATTAGTAAGTAAAATGAGGTTCAATAAGATGCAAAATATTATTTTTGTGAATATTAACTTTTTACTTTTATTTACCACGGTTAAAAGTAAATAGGTTAATTAAGGGTAAAAATGATATTATTATTACCCTAACACATGTCCTAATTCTATTTGATAATTATAATTCGGCCAAAAACCACCTTATAAATAATATATGAACCTATTTGGTCCACTTGAATTAGATTAGGATATTTAGTATTATTTTATTTAAGGAAGAGTTAAAAGAGTTAAAATAAAAGTTTAATAACTAAAACCTTTTAAATATAGGGATACACACAATATAAATTTTACTATAAATATTAATTAGAAACATAAAAATATTTCCTAAATATTGGTATTTTTTATATTTTTTAGACATTAAATAATCTAATTTATATATGACACAATGAGGATGCAGTAATTACATAATTAATGAAAAATAAAAATAATTGATATTATAAATATCCAAATAAGTCTAATTTTTGACTTTTTATGAATTCCAATAATTTCATAAGTTAATATGACATGTTGCGGTTGGATAGATGAATTTTTTTTGAAGTAATAATGAAATTATTAATTTATCAAAAACAAAATTCCAAATAGTGTAAAAATTGACATAAAAGTGTTTTTAAAACAAATATTATATTATTAATTAATATTCTATTCCTAAAAATCTATGGTTCATCCAAAGGTCTTAAATAAATTTATATATTTCATTAATGAAACTCTTTATGTTCTCTTGGATGTTTATAGTAACTTTATGATCCTTTTAATATAAAAATACAAAGAGACATGGTAAATGTCAAACTATGTAACTAAAAGATAAATCTAAAAGATAAAGTTAATATAGTGACCCAAACCTATCTAAAACGTATTGGTTGAGTGGTTTTCGACCCATCCCCATCATATCCTTTAAATAATTTATTTTGGAGCCATTATAAACCTAAAATGATTTTATTATAAAATAATATTTCTAGCTTTTCCTAAGGTGCCCCTCACCTGTCTTATAAAAGGGAACTCACCCTTCCCTCAAATTCACACCTTCAAAGCCTTTTGGATTGGCCAAAACCTGCCCAAATACCCTTCCAACTATCCTACCATCATCCTAGAGGCCATTCTTTAGTTATAAATCCAACCTATGGTGCCATTTTTATTAAATCAAAAGGAAGAACCTGAAGAAGAGGTAAATATTTCATCACCTCTTTCATGTTTCTTTCTTCTTCAACTTCCTCTTTCTTTGTTTTTTTATTATAAAATAATTACTCTCATAACTTTTATATACCATGATGTTGTTATAAATATCGAAAAACCATATTCATTATTCTATCCATCCTTTGAATGACATCTCACCATACGTGCGTACATACGACTTACCTTCTCCACGTCATGGTGTAATTGTTATTCAATACATTATTATTTGGATGGGTTTAATAATGATGTGTAATTGATGTAAATATTAATTATAACATTATAATGATTCTTTATATATGATATAAAATCCAATTATATATTTTTTAATATCAAAAGAATGATATTGTCGCTCGTGAGTATGTACGGATTACCGTCTCCATGAATGCGATGAGATTCCTTCCCCATTATATCTATTCAAGACAAATTTTCATTAGATGATTAAAAATAATGTTTAATTAATTAATATCATTATGAATATGAATCAGATACATCCTATTCATAACAAACATTATATACGTAACAAAGCATATAAAGTAAAATGAACCTGTAAACACCCGAAACGATGATAATACAAAGATATTTTAACAAAGCAATGTTAAAAGATCATATATGATATCATATTAATGTATATGATTCTTACATAATTTAATAACAGTTAATTAACCATTATGTTGGAGTTTTACCTACACTTGACCAAGGAAAATTATAGGGTATGTGGTTTTCATCTCACTCCTTATTCCCGTGAGATTTATGGTATATTGCCAAAATTTTCTTTTGTGTGGTGTATATGATTGTATTCTTTGTGTAGTAAACCTTAATTTATGTGTATTTACATGTTCATTGTATGGAGATTCTTTCATGGGGTGTATTTTTTGTATGTCACCAAATTGGTAATGTATTATTCTACAATCACTTTATTATTTGATGTTGTTTATACATAATTTTCTACTAGGACATCTTTATCATCCACATCCATGTTTCAAAAAAAATGTATTTCCAAATGTTTTTACTATTTAATAGAAAATGGGACAAATTCATGTATAACCTTATTTGACCATATATGTTTTTGAAAGGAATCTTTACATTGTTTTCCAAACAAGGTACTTTCTGACCTTTTCAACAAAATTAAGGCCAGAATGTTTTTTAACTTATACAGTGGGTGCAACTATTTTCTGTCGTTATAAAATCATTGAAGCTTCCCTTAAAAGATTATAAAAATATTTGAAAAATAAATTTTTTCCTATATGATTTCATATTAGAAAGAGATATTTCTCTAAAAAGGGTTTTGATATCATATATTTCAGTATCCTTTGGTAGATTTCAAGCTTATTTGATATTGATTTATTATGATACAAAACATCCATATTGTATTGAAGGTTTTGTGATATGATTGAATGTGGATTTGTTATCTTTACACCATTCATGGTTTATGGATAAAGTATTGAAATTTTGTAATCTATTTTTAATATCAATGTTTATGTTATGTTTAAACCTTTTTATTTGAGAAATGCATTGAACTTAGTAAGTGATGGGTAGAGCCCACTACAGCTCTTCAATGCATCTGTCGGTATCATGAGACAAACTATTGTCTTGGCACAAGGCCTTGACAAAATCTTATTTGTAGTCTTGGCACAAGGCCTTGAATATGAATTTATGATGTTTGGAATTATGCAATACATCATTATGAAAGTGGCTATTGATATTGTTTGCGATTATTTAACTAGTAGAATATCCATGTGAATAAGTTAATGTCATTATTTGATTTTATCTTTTACATATTATAATAATGTTAAAGTTTAAAAGGCTTTTTTTAGTCTTATACATTGACTTTAATGTTTATGCTTATTTATGAATGTTTTTTCAATATTGTTATCCTTACTAAGCATATGAGCTCACCCCTTTCTATGTTTTGTCTTTCCTATGATGTGAAGAAGTATATTGTGACTGACCTGTAGGGATAGACTATGGGATCTCAGTTTTTTCTATGAAAACAATGTTGTTGTAGTTTTCCATTTTATGATGAAATGTAAACCTTATGAATGTATCTAGTACTTCCAAGGCTACTAAAATAATTGGCCTTTGTAGACTAGATCATTTGTGATCATGCCAATGTTATGTAATAATTCACCGACTCTGGGTAACTAGGGTCAGCGCGTTACAGTATTCAATATTCTAATGAAGGAATAGAGCAATACTTTATGTTTTCCATAAAGGAAACTCGTGAAGCTATTTGGGATAAAATTTTTGGAAATGGATCAGTGAACCAAGTCTATTAGTATTGTCAGAGATACACTTGTTGAGGTGGAGCATCACCCTAATCTAGAAAGTGGTGAAATTTGTAATCTAGTTTATCAAAGAATTATGGATCCATGGTATAAATTACCATTTTAATTTAATGTGAATGATTCCCAAAAAGCAAAAGTTAATGTTATAGATTTGTCTATTATGTTTCAATAAAAATCATTCTCTTCTCTTGAAGTTATACATATCAAGAAACTTGATACTGTCTTAGCCACTGTTCCTGAACATTCACAAGAACCTTCTACATTAGTGAGTGAAAATGATTTGAATGAATTTATAGCTACATTATTGGTTGGAGATAAAAAAAACTCATGAACACTAAAACATATCCCATAATATATATAAGTGAAAGATAATCTTCCCTATTTATTGAAAATATCAAATGGCAGATACAACAAAAAAAATCCTTATGAAATTCAATAGTTCAAAATTGAGAACAAAAGATGAGTGATGAAGATAAGTCTCTCAGAGCAATGGTTGAAGATATGCAGAGTGTGCTGAAATCAAGAACAGATCCTATTGCTCATCCTTTTGAGGATGTTAGTGGTCAGATTCCATTGGAAGTTGTCTATCTAATTCAACCTAACCTAACTTCCATAGCTAACAATGTGGTTGAAAGAAACAACAATATAGTTCAAGAAATGCATGAGATTGTTTTTGTTCACAACAGATTGACTGATGATTAAAAGAGATGTATACAAAAATTTATGAATCAACTAAAGTCCATTAATTCAGTTATTACATCTTCTAGTACCTCTAGACTATCATCTCAACCCTCTTTTGATAGTGATCCGCATAGAATGACTGTTACGGAAGAAATTCAATCAGTACATAGTGGATTTGAAAATGATTCTCTATCTGTGGTTATCAAGAATAGTGAAAAAGTTATTGATTTGGTATTAATTCATTCTAAGATTGAAACTTATGATCATGAAGAAATTTATATGAAGGTGGATTTCTACTTCAATAGGATTTTATCAAAGAATGACATGAAAAACCCTTTTATGTATCTTTTAGAGAATCTGATAATCCCTCATGTCACTTATGCTTTCAAAACAGATGCTTAAAAGTTTAATATTTAACTCCATTGTTGGAAGATTTCATGGAGAAAAACGATGATTTTGAGAAAGTGATGCAGTTTGGTGGTGAGATTTTTGCAGACTTCATCGTGTTATTGAGGCCTTATTTTCATGTGAAGAGCACTGCTATTGTGGCTCCTGTATCTGCACCCTTGTGGCCTATTTTTCCACCTTCCTCATTCACTTCCATTGTGTCTAACTCTATGTCTGTCTCTCAGGTCCCGAGTTAGATATAACCTTTTATCCTTGACCAATAGTAACCTCAGTTATCCACCAAACCAACCTTGGCACCTTCTATTTTTTATGGACTCCCTCTCCCTTATCTATTTGATGGTTTAATCCCTTCTACAATTTCTTCCTCTTCTCTGGTGGATTCTTTTGATTTTGATGCCAATGGAAATGAGAAGATATCCATTTCTAAAGAAAAATCAACACTATATTTTGATAAGGACATATTTATATATTTTTTCCTCATGTTTTTGATGACATAGCTTTCTCCATATAATTTATTATGACCAATTTTTGTCTATTATCTTATTTAGTTTTTTACTCATTTTGATAATTCCAAATGGGGGAGTGACACATACACTAAGGGACACACATCACACTAAGAACAAATATATCACTGATATGATCTGTGATCATCAAAAAGGGTGAGATTGTTGGACTATCATGTTTTAATGATCAAACATTTTTACTCCTGTTTAATCTATCTCATATCATGTTTAGATGTTCTTGGTTCCTTTATGATTCAAATAAATTCTCTCAAGATCATTATTCTTATAATTCATGACTAATTTTTGTGAACAATATTTAATTTTTTATATAATGAATTTATTATTTTAATTATCAGGTATAAATAATTCTATGAATATTAATACATAAGTCTAAATACATATATTTGTATAAGTCTGAGAAACTGTGAGTCTACCACCGGTTCTGGTTTTTTGTAAAAGGACCCAGACAACGCGACCAGACACCATAACCAGACTCCATGATCATAACACTGAATATGTGCTACCAGTTCATGATCTCTATACAACGATTCAATCATAACAATCTCACCACTCAAAGGAAAACAAAAATACACTGTTTCAATGTGACACTGTGTCCTTGTGACATAGTTTCCATGTGACACATTTTCTAAACTAACTGTGACACTATTCTTTAATCTATTTTTAAATTTTCAACTTAATTTAAAATTGTCATATTTGAGACTTTTAAATATACTGATATAATTAATATTTATTTGTAGACATGTAACCTGATTGCTTGAGGTATGAGGTGACAAATACAAGCATCATGTCAGCTTCAACACATGCACTCCAAGAATAAAAATAAAATTGTGGCCCTGAAAGAAGTATATGATAGAGAAACAAATGCATGATCATTTTTGAGTAAAGAACCAACCCATTAAACATGATACATCTTAAGAACACACAAAGAATTCATGAATCCAAAAGCTGGGATACCATAGATCAGTGTCAAGAACATCTTCACAATACATACCTCATGATGAACATGATCCAGATCATACTAGAAACCAGAGAACCAAACTTGTGATACTCTATCTCTCTCAAGAGGACCCTGATGCTTGAATTTTCTGCATCCAAGAAGTCCAGAGCTGCATATAGTAACACTCAGAGCACTTCTAACAGTATCTCACCATTTATCTCTATTGTTTATTTTTTTAGCTTTTGAGCAGTGTGTATGTCAATGTACATAAACACACAGTGTCTCTTGTACTAAACTGAAGGATACAAGATATCCTTCCTCTCCAATCTTTTTACATTTGTTTACACCCAAGGATAAGCTTGGATGAGGTCTTTGTGTGACTAGGTAGTATATACAGATGATGAACTAAGGAAGAGGTCCTCTGACTTTGATAGTCTTGTGTGATATTTTTTACACCGATCCAATGTGTGGATAAAGTTTATTAATATAAACTACTTGGTTGAAATGATATTTTTTTGGTAAATAATATAATTTCCTAATTCTATAAATCTCTAAAAATAAAAGGTATCCAGTTTATAAGTGATGTAATATTGGCTAATGATTTTTTAATTACGGATAGATTTGTTTGGGTTACTATAGTTGGTATAAAATATAATTTGTAAATAATTTATTTTAACCCTAAATAAGGGTGTGTGCGTTTAGTACACTTTATATAATCTTGATATATCTTTCAATTAATTCCTTAATTAGACACAGAAATAATGCCATCACGTACCTATATTTAATTAGGCACTTATGATAAAAATAATTGTTAGAAATATTAAGGTATGAAATAATTAACAAAGGGGTTAATCAAAATATATTTGTTTTAAAATGATTAAAAACATTTTTAAATTTAATTGGATGATGTTAATTCAACCCTATATAAATGTTCTTTAAATTATTGTCCATTTAGAATCATTTTTATTTATAATATATTTATAATATTTTAATTCATTAAGAAATTCCGAAAGTTCCTCCACCTAAAGTATAAAGGGATCCTCCTACTTAACTTATTTACACCACATAGATCCTTATATCTTATCCATATCCAAAACAATCCATAATAGGCTTAATTATACACATTCTATATTTTATTGTATTTTCAAAAGATCATCCCACGGATGCTTAAGATAATATCTAAAGGACAACATTCTAAGAAGTGGAAAACTCCTTAATTGATAACATTCTTTTTTTACATCCTCATTTACCTCTTATTAATGTCTGGTAATTATCGTAATATAATAAATAAATTATATTAAATATACCTAAATGTTAATTTGATTATTTAATAACTATTATCCCCCATTTACCCAATTAAATTTGAACTGAAAGTATTGCTCAATCCGTACAAACAGCTTACCGTCTTCACGAAGCGATATAATTAATTTTCAACCTCCATATTTCAAAAATGGTCAATAAGATGGGATTAATGTTTTTATATGATAAATTTGAATTAATTAATCCTCTGTATTATATTATCACATCTACCATCTTACCATCTAATCCATTGTAATACAATAACATTACTCGTGCATTTGTGTGGACAGTCACCTCCCAAAAGAAATGTTTTTTCATTTCATGTTTTACATGGATGGTAAAAAAATAGTTTTTATAAATATATAGTATATATATGATAAAATAATGATTCTATAAAAGATAATTATTTTTTACCTTTCTCCATTTATATTCATTGATAAATGAAAATAGTGATCATCTTTACATACAACCAACTATCCCAATGAATAGTGAAAATCATTTTTATATATCTAACAGATATAGATTACTCCAAATAAATTTATAATATATATATATATATGATATTTTCATAATTATACAAATAATTAATAATATGGATCCATGATCAATATATTAGATCCGAAACTACCAAACAATATCATACATGAATAATGAATCATTTATTACTCAGAAGAGAGAATTTTAAAATGAATTTTTAATAAAATGTAATAAAATTTAGAAGTTAATCATATAGAGTATGATATATATATATATGTATTTTTATGGAATGTATTTATATTATATATATAATTTATATATGGTATTTTTAAACATGTATGAAAGAAATCCAACCTAAGGTAAGGCTTTATTTAACAATCTCTCTATTATTATGGATTATTTCAAGATGAAATACCATTAGATGAAATTTTATTATCCTTATATATTAGTTCATATAATTTTTTAATAATATTTTTTTCAAGTAATACATATTTTATTTTATTTTACTCTTTCTATACACTGAAGGTACATAAATATTGTTTTTTTAGAAAAATCGACATTATTTATCTCTTCAGTCAAAAATCCTTTTGATTCCTTGTCCGTATTTTTCTAAAAATGATTTCAGGATTGTTTTTACAATTATAAATTTATTTTAATGAAATTTTTACTAATGATTTAATTTTCCAACAGTGTATTAAAATTTATTTTTTTGACGTCTTCTAAATGAGATACATTTGAATTTTCAAAGAAATAAATGAAATGAATATCTTTAACCCATCCAACATGTTTGGAATTTCCACTATCATGATGACTCAATGTTTTTATGATTTATTTAAATTTTTTCATGATAATTTTGAATTAATATTTTTTAATATTATGTATATTTATTGTTTTATAAATAATATTTCAAAATGAATCAGATAATTTCTTTAATAATTCGTTTAATGTACTCTTCATGATATCTCTATTCATCAATTAAAAAACCCTTATTTTACGTATGATCCATTCGGAATATTTTGTAATGATATTATCGTAATTATTTATCCATATGGTTTATGATTAGATTGTAAAGGGACATACTATTTTGATTCTATATCCATATTACTATGGATGGTTTATGATTTTGTTTATTGTTTTGTGAATGTATAAATATTTCATATGTTGTTTTTTATTATGAATTTTTACATTGACTATGTTTCATAAATTTAACATGTGGAATGTATTGGATATGATTAGTGATTGTTGGAGGCCACTATAGACTCTCAAAGCATGGTCTATTCTAATAAAGAAAACTATATTGGGTATCTGGTTTCATACTTACACATCTATATAATATATTTTATCACATGACCTTGAAGGTTGGTTTATGATGTTTAGAAATTTCAATACCATCAATATTTGAATAGTAAATGATTTCGATTTTATTATTTCAATAGTTATAATATCCATGGATAATTTGAAAGCCCATTTATTTTATATGGAAATATTTGATCATCATTTATTCTTTCCATATTATTCTTCATTTTCATGTAATTTATTAAATGCCATGTTTTTTTAGTTATTTTTATTTCCATGTTGATAATACCTTATTTTTTCCATGAATGCTTCTATTGTAAACATTCCCTTACTGAGAATCTGAGATCACACATTTCTTATGATTCCTTTTACTATGATTGTAGGAAGTGTTTTGTGCTTTATATATATGCGTATGATAATGTGAATAATGGTGTTAACCTTTGAATTACAGTTTTGTTTTTTATGTTTTCAAATATAATATAAAATTCAATTATGTTTCCCAGTTTTCTAATATTACGAAATTATTTGTTCCTTGGGGATGAGATATATTTAATCTAGAACCAATGTAATAATGTAACAGTTGACTCTTTACTAAAAGGGTCAGAGTCTCTAAAAATTTACAACATGAAATGTACTTCATATTAATGGGTGTATAAATACATGCAAGAATTTAGGAACCTATTTGGATAGTGGAACATCAATTTTTGGAATAATTCCCACAAGTTCATCTTCATCAAAGATCTTGCTTTAAAAAATACAGATCATTCAATAAATATTCTTCATTCAAGATTATATTTTAATAAATAATTATATAAAACATCATAATATTTGTGTTTTTTAAAGAACAAAACACCATGAATAAAATTTATGAAGCTCTTGAATTAGTTTCATCACATTCACATAAGAGTTATTAACACTTATAATAGTTTCTCATTACCCTTCCACATTTTTTCATTTTATACATGACACTTAAATGTAATGAACAATATTTATATAAAAAATTAAAATAGGTGTTATATTTACCTAAAAAGATTCTTAAACCTTTCTAAAATACCACAAAATCACTTTTATATTCTTCACTTAAAGAATGTAAATTACAAAATATTTTTTTACCTCTTCAAAATATTGTACACATTCCACCAAAAAATCATAGTTCCATAAATTACTAGACTGCCCATATATTTTGGAATTATCATGAGTCATGTTATGAGATCATGGAACATGTGACTTGATGTCACTTAATATATTGTGTACCATCCCAATAGATGATTGAATAAATGTTATCCATTCATTTGATCAACCACGATAAAAATCCCGAATTGTCTACAATATATCCACCTTGTGATTTTTATTGTATGTGGCTAGTCCATATAAACTTTGATCAACTATAGTGTTTCATATTATATCATCAATCATTATTTTCATAGTTATTCATCTTGGAAATCTAATTTTATGAGTCACCTAATTTTTGGGAAGATATTTTCTATCCCTAAATATGTTCTTTGTAAATGTATAAGCCTAAAACCCAAATTTTGGGGATGAATGCAATAGATTCCTCTAACTCAGTCACACAACATATGAAATTTCTATATATTTTTAAGTATAAACAAAATAAGTCATTATATATTCCACATTAGTACTCTGCTCCACATGCCAATACTTAATAAAATATCTCTCTATATTATTTATCCAAAACAATACAATCTTGTTGTCAGTGTTTCACGTATAGCCTCTAAGACCACCCTACATGTGAGTGTGGAAAAAAATTCTATACAAATGTATTCCAACACACACTTTTTCTGGCATCCATTTATAAATTTTTTTACTATATACCTCTCTTAAGAGATACATTCAGAATGTCCAACATTTTTTGAGATTGGAATGGATGACCATGTGTAGGCATAACTTCTTAGGGGTTGAGATAACTAGGAGTGTAAATTTTTCATACAAACTCCAAATGTATTTACATAGAAAAATAATAATTCCAAACATTATAAAATAATATGTCCCTCAATTTTATTCTACAAATTAATCGATACTCGATAAATATAACCAACTCTAATATTTGAACACCAATTACATAAAATATATTTCCTAAACATCCATTGATTGAAATCCACAACATCATAGTTCATTAATCATCACAGCTAATGAATACTCTCACATATTATTGGAAACTCTTCACAAAATGATTGGGTTCTCTTGAAAAATATTACAAAAACAACTTTTACATATTTCAATTCCATTGAAAAAATAACATTCAATCAATGAGGGCTAAAAAATATAGACAATGATTTTTTCAATACCTTCTATAGGATATGTCAATATGTCTCGTCTTTTGATATTCAAATTTATTCATATTATGAAAATTTCTTATCAAACCTTAAATTCACAATGTCTAACACTTTTTTAAAATAAAAACATTTAAGTTAGGAATGTAATATAAATTATAACATAAGAATTGTTCTACCAATAATTCCACTCAATGCTTACATGAATCATGATCAATGTAGAAAAAAAGAAGGTTTGACCTTGAAAAAAAGTATTCAAATAAAAAGGATACCATATTAAATAGGAATACTAACAAACTCTCCTTAAGGGATATTAAAACTATATCATTTAGTGATAACTAATATAAATTGAGAAATAATGTCACCTAAAATATATCAACATGAATTTCCGACATCAACAAGAATACAGAGATTATAACATAAAACAATATGGAAAGGATTAATATAGAGTCAGAACTTCATCAATAATTCCTATTTATATTATTGATTTTGAATTATATCCCCCATAATTTTAGTTTTAGATTATTTGTTACAAATTATGATATATTTATAAGAATATCATCATTAATGAAACCTTCATCAAGGACTATCCAGGTTAATCATCTATGCATGAAATGAATATTTTGGATACTTATTCATCCTTATTTATTTTTTCCCTATGAAGGAAAAAAACCTAATAATCTTCATAATGGTTAATATATTTATCTTATAAATCCCATGATGTTTTAAAAGGACAATACGCAACAATAATTCTTTATTACTGGTTTTGATGTTTGAAAACCTTCACATTATCATTGTGGATGATACTCTTAAAAACATTCCCTTCGAATTCCAAATGTAAGATCAAATTAGGATTAAAGATTCTCCACTTTTTTATCAGTTTTTAACAACACAAACATCTAATTCATAAAAATGATCCTTAAATTATATTTTATATAATAAAAATTGAATGATTGAAATTAGATATTTATTTGATCAAAATACATTTTCAAGTGTCGACTGCCCATTAATAGTGTTACTTTCTCCTTATAAGAACATTATATGGCTTCAATTTTCTATATTTTAAGCATGAATACATCACATAAATATATTGTTATTTTGGTGGATCTCCTTGAATCTATATGTGAACAACAAGGTTTACATGATGTTATGAAAAAATATTCTATATAATTTATGGTCACTTTTTTTTAAATCAAATTCGGTATTAATTTAAATGTTAATATGAGCATCCTCTTTTAAATTGTATAGATATATTTTCTTTTCAATATCTTTCATATATAATTATTTCTCTTTAATTATAATAGTTTCATCTTATTCTAAATGATTTTTCTTATTGTGTTGGAGAGAGGTAATGGGAGTGATCCTCAAAAGCCATCCCTCATGACCTAGGTGCTGGCAGGCCTCGCGCTAGTGCCTCCCCCTTGATGGAGGGAGTTTCTATATTCATTTATAAATGGATCTGGGATGCCTTCATTATACCCTTTTTCAAACCCCAATTTCATTCCCCGTTTTCCATGGATCCATCTCAGTCTGAAGGTCCTATAATTGTTTTAGGGATTTTTGTAGGTCCCGATTTTATCCATATAATTCAATGAGGCTTCCTCTTATTTGACTTTTACATTGATTTCCATATTCATGAATCATTGGCCATCAGTAGACTCATTAGACAATTGAGTTTTTGGTTCATGGGGTCAGCATGAGTGAGAAACCATAAGTCTCCTCAACTCCAAGCATATAATGGTCTAGTTCCCTTAGAAAGATGGCATGATTCAAGCCAAGAAGAGCACACCATTCAACTACAATTGTTCTCGGTCTCTACATTTTATTGTGTCATATGATGTTCACATGAGATGTGACTTGATATACATTGTGATTTGGTTAAGTTTACCTCAACATCTACTTATATTCCTAAACACTTATATTTTGTGTATATTAGGTAATCTTGTTGGATGGTATTTATGTTCTAACAGTCATAATATATATGTTTTCCATCCCATATATCTATGGTTCTTTATTGAGATAGATGTATCGAGGCCCCTAGTTGATTCTTTTAAAGTGGTTACTGGTGAGGAGTTCATGTAAAACAATCGGTTGTATTTGAGGAGTGGTATGATTTTTGTACTTAGTGTATTCATATGGGGAAGAAGCATGATGATTTTAGGAATGTGATGTTGGAGAAAGTATCTAGAGAGAGATAAAAATAATCAGTTCGGTTCTCTATTGAGATGCTAGTTGACAGAGGTATAGGTTTGGCTACAGATCGCATTGTTCATTATATGAAGTGGGATGTTACAGGTTCTGATAGAACCATCCCAAATTGTATTATCTTAAATTATAGTGAAGAAATTTGGGTTATAATGAACCAATCTCATACACTAACCCATAAATATATGGGTGGGTCTCATGATGCTAACTATTTTGGGATGGAAAATATTTAGATACAAATCATTCTTCTATGGTAAGGTCTTCAATTATATCTCATGAGATGGAAATAGATTCCCCTACTAGTGAAGTGGAAGCATATACGGGAGGTGTTGCAATGGGAGTAAAAAATATAGAGGAAGCTACTAGGTTGAGGTAGGATGTATGTGAAAGAGAAGACATTGCAGTATGTGTGAAGGGATTGACATGGTGATTCCAATAAGAACAAGTCAAAAGGATTCAGTAAGGAACTGTTTTGAGTTCCTTAAGCCTGATGCCTTGAGACGTGACTAAAATGATGGTGAGGTAAATGAGGTCCATGGTTCACATGATGATGGTGTGACTACTCTTCTGGGATTTTTAATGAAGGGTGCATGCACCTCTTGTGTTCTGCAGGCTAACCTTCATAATGATATTAGTGAGATGACTCAGGATTTTGAAAGCAATCAGGTCAGGGCACCATTTATGGACTTAATGGAATATGTAAAGAGTATAAAGGTTAATCATCATTGCGTCTCCCAGTAGAGACCTTATCAGTGAGGAAGTATTTGTATATGGACAGTCATTTTAAGATATATGATGCAATTTAGAAATCCATTTAATTTATCTGGAGCTCGAAAGATGAAGTGGATGAACAAGTTTTGAGTGTTAATGCAACTGAAGAAGAAGCCTCCATAATTATGGGAATATATATAAAGATCAATATAAATGAGGATAACATTACATAGATCGACAAGAAGGATCTGATATCAATTGGGATATTCAATGATGGGAAGATCATTCCTGAGGAGTACATCTAGTTAGGGAAAAAGCGGGCCTTTCGGTTCAATGATCATATGATAGATGAACCAGACACCCATGTAAACACTATCTCTTGGAAATTATTTAGGGTTATTATATATGGTAGTATTAACTTTCACATTAATTAATCAATTATCTTCATTTTTGGTTGAACTCAAGATTCCCACTTTTCCATTAAATGATTTTTATAAATAAAAAATTAATTTTCAGATCTTTCATTCTAAATGATTTATAAAATAACTTTTATGTAACATCCCTCCCCACCCCATCAGCTTGTAATGGTGGTATTATGTTACATTTCCATAGGTGAAATCCCCAGTACACCAATGTATAGAAATAAATTTAATGGGCTTCATTAAAAATTGGTGGACGATTTTCCCTTTGAAAATAAAACAACCATACTATGAAATCAACAATAAAAAACAACTATATGATTCATGCTAACAATTTAGTACCACTCAATTCAATTTCAAATAAAAACAAAACTAAATAATAGGCATGAACCATATCAATGTACAATGAGAAAACCAAACTACAATCACAAAAAAAAGTTTAAGATGAGACCAAAAAATCTCCAAAGTCTCGAAAGACAAAAACTCAAAAGCCCCAAACATCCTCCAAGATCAAACTCCACAAAACATTATAACAGTATTGTTAAAAATCATAAAAAATAAAAGAGTTACTTTTCCATTAATTTTTTATCAATATACGATATCTGCAAATCCACTAAAATGTTGAAGTTGGAGGTGAGTATAATACTCGGTAAGAATCACCCAAATGACATCCCTACTAACACCACTATGATAGAACATGTCATCAAATTATATAAAATAATTTAAAACAATTTTTATCAAAGAAAAACAAATTTCCTAACAAAACATTTTTTCATGGAATGTAATGAATAATGTATTTTAAATTATTTATCAAATCCAGTGGGAACAAACCACTCCATTCCACTCATCTACACATGTATTCCTTGGTGATATTTCCATACTCATGTGATATCTCTTATTTATCTTCCATGTCATCACAGGTTACCCAAATACCATGTTCCCTGATGAAATAAGCATATTCAATAGGATCATGTCAATGTAAATGAAAAAAATAAACCAATTACACCAAAATAATTCGAAATAAACCATTTCAATCTATTATAATAAAACATTAATTTATTAATATAATAAAAATAAAACTATTTCAATGAATCAAACAAATTCAAATCATAAAATCATAAATTTAAATTCATGAAACAAAATACTATGCACAAAGTAATAGTATTATATAATTTTTCAATCCATCACTAAAGAAGGATTCTGTCCTCATTGAAAATAAATATCTCAATTTAATTCGCTAAATTCACTTATTTTGAAATCCATTAATCTATTATTAATAAGGGGAGTCTAGAGAGAATCATCCTACCTCACAAATGTAGTCTAAAATGAAAAATAGTCCATGAAATCCAAAACATGGATTAGATATCCAAAAACTAACATTATATTTTCTTCCCTATCATCAACACATTTATATCTCATAATTAATAGAAAAAAAACATATATCTATCCCCAAAAGATTAGATATAAGAATCTACTAGAGGGAACAAGATCAAATCCTGGGGTAAAGGAATGAATAAAGACTTACTAAGAAATATAGGCCTCCAATGATCGAATTATAACAAATGAATTACTCTTATGTCAATGGGAAGGGTCTCTACATTCATTTAGGTGAGAGGAAAATGAGTTAGGATCATAATTTTATTAAAATAGATAAGGATAAAATTCATATTAGATCCAAAACAGAAGTAGGACCACATATAACAACCATATTCTTTATTACACATTACTACATGGTTTGATAAATAAAATTACCCTTAATAAAAACCATATGATAAAGATTTATAGTGTCATTTTGAATTAGGTATATTACGTGGCAACTTACAAAAATCAATACAAAATCTTTATTTAAAACCTCTTTAACATACATATGAAATTACAGGGTATTTAAAATTATATGATGTAAAATGGGAAAAAACATAATAAAGGAATGAGATATAAAGCCGTGAAAGGGAATAAAAATGGAAAAACATGAAAATAATAATACATATTAGACAATAGGAATTTTAAAATATAGTATTAATCATAAACATGAACAATGATACATGATATAACCTGATAATAAAAATGGAAACATGGGAAATGTGGAAACAACATAAAATACTTCACTATAAATATAGGTCAATGATAACATCCAATACATAATTTTTTAAAATAACTATAAAGGAATTTTTTTCACTCTATTTCCAAACAACAATTCTCGAGATTCTAAACATTACCCAAGGCATTAGAGTGCTATATAATTATGGGTGCACCCATCACATTCATTTCATTATCATTATTTGGTGTTCCACATAGATTAAAAAACATGGATTCATTCATCATCAAAATTTATTCTATGACCAAAGTGTGTGGAGTAAATAAATTTAACTCTGATGTCAATGGGTTATAACTTCGTAATGGTGAACACCATTGATATGATGTTTTATGGAATCCACTTCATAATTGTTTTTCCATGTAAAATCGTGGTAAAATTTCAACATCATAATAACATTACAAAAAATTTATAATATTGTTTAATGAGAGTGAAATGTGTCTCTAATAATTTTAACATTAAATGTGAAATAATATGGAAATTCAATGACATGACCCAACAATATTAATTGTAAATAGAAGGAATCAGATAAAAAAAAGAATAAAGACAAGAATGTGAGGATCCCGTTCGTGATTGTGTGACTCCAAACGCAAGTGAGGGGATTCTTGAGAGATTTGTGTCACCTTGATATGACACTATTGAGGGTAGGGAAGATTAAGAACATGATCTGATGAGTTTTTGTGAAGTGAAATGGGAGCTTCGGTTGGCCTATATTTGAAATGAGTGGGGAATTATTTATTATTTCTCAAACATTGGGTTTGGAATATATATAGAAAAATAACCAAAACCACAAATCATCACATGGTATTTTCCTATAATTTCTAAAAAAATTGTAGGTGATTCTATTATTTTATAATTATATGGTATGGAAATAATAAAATAATTCCCTTATTTATGTGGAGGTGAGTCATACTCATGAAGAAATGATTATACAACTATAAAATATAATATTGGATTTTGAGAATTCATAATGTATTTAAAAAACTAAACAAATAAACATAAAGTTACATAATATTAAATGGAAAACATTTATTTGGCCATGTATACTCTTTATAGTGTTTATTACATTACTTTTGGGTCATTATGCTTTCATAATATAGAACGAACATTTTTTTGATATTTATTTTTAACTGAAAATTAAACTATCTTAAAAAATTATTAAAAAAATAACTATAGGATAATTTCATAAATATTATTCCAAAAAAAATATTTATTTAATGAAAATAAATTTATAAATATGTGAATTTTCACTTTTAAAGTAAAATACACATTTATTAATAAATACTAGTGTTTTTGACATTAATTATTTTCGAACCATGATAAAAATTATATTTTTATATATAACTATTATTTTATAATTTTTTTAATAAAAAATATTTTATAATAATATTAATTTAAAATATTATTTATTTAAAATATCCATTAATTTGTTAAAATTTATTCCTAAATTGAATTTGAATATTACCCACAATTTTATTTATCTTTTTTAATATGAAAATTAAAATCATTTATAAAGTAACAATAATATGATGTAAATATACACATTAATATTAAAAAATAATGTACATAATAATATTTATGGATCTTGATACATATACATTTATGAATCAAGTAAATTACATAAGTTTAAGGTTCATGATGATGAGACATTCATGGGGTGGTTCAGCGAACATGGTTTGGGTTGTAATCTTGATAATCTTGAAGATCCCATATAAATGGGTTTTCTCATGCTAATGTTGTTGGATCATAGCTTGGGATTGTTCAAGGGAAAATCTCAATGATTCTATCTCCCTTGTAAGCTCTTATAAATGGGAATCATAATGTACAATCCTACTAGTTGAGGCCGTCAATTCCATTAGACGTGTTAATTGGATTGGTCAAGACCCTATATTTATAATAATTATGTGATTAGTGTTTAATAGATATATTATCAAGGGCAATGACACATAATGGTCTTTTATTTCCTATATAAGAATATAATACCAAATATGTGCACGTGTTTTATAGAACCATATTAAATAGTAAGACATTTAATTAAATCACATGGGAAATTTTATATATAATAATTTTGGGAATTAAAATCTTCCCCAAAAAGAACTTTCACCCTCAAAATTTTCATTTCCCACACTAAAACATATGTGGGTAACTCTATTTCATCACATCCTCTAGTTCCCAGAAAACATCGTCGAAATTTTGGTTTCTCAACAACACATTGACATGGTGAATTTTCTTATTACACATAACATTGTCTCTTAGATATACGATTTTCATTGACTTCTCTTCATAGGAATGATCATTCTATAGTGGTTCAACCTATGGATTGAGTAAATGTGAGCGGTATGGTATTTACATTCGTAAGAGGGATTCATGGAATACATCTTGTACATAATATTGGTTAGGTGGGAGTGCAATTCAGTCATCCACCACTATAATGTGATCAAAGACACCAATGGGGATGATGTATTTTGGAATAATCATTCCTTTCATCCATAATCTCATAAATATCTCCATGGATATATGTGGAGTAATATTTTCTGTCCAAAAAAAATCTCTAGGTCTCATTTACAATTTTCAACATAGCTCTATAGTATTGTCTAAGTAGTCTTGATGTGATGCAGAATTTTACTATCCTTTTCACTATTTCCTCAAACATTTCAGCACCTAGTTGTTTTAGTTCCCCAACATCATCTGATCATGTAAGTGTTCTGCACTGTTTCTCATAAAAGGATTGGTATGGATCCATTTTGATGATTGAGTGGAAACTATTATTTTAAAATAACATTTCTAGGGGAATATTTTGATCTCATTCTCCTTTGAAGTCAAGTAAGAATTCTATAAACATGTTCTCATGTGTTTGGATATTCTGATCATATTATCCATCGGTTTGAGTGTGATGTGTCATGATGATGTTCTGCTCAGTATTCATAACTTGTTGGAGACTACTCCAAAACCTAGAGTGAAATCTTGGATCCCTAGAAGATAATAACTATAGTAGTACACCATGTAGCCTTATCACTTATTTGATGTATATTTGTGAATGTTGATCAAGTGAGAAGTACTCTTGAATTGTGATGAAGTGAGTTATCTTTATAAGATGAAACAAACAAACACATATAGTATTATTTCTGATGGATGTATTCAGATTTCTATTGATAATTTCCCTGGTGATGTTTTTCCATTCTATGTGGGTATGGTTATTGGTTGTGTCATCCCCATGGACATCTACCTTTCATCCATTATGGGCTGTCAAATAATGCACTTTGATTTATATTCTGTGATCTCCTTATTTATATAATCCTTGAAATTGTGTTATCAGATATCTTGATACATCTATGTGATTCTTGGGAGGATGGAGAAGGTTAACCTATATAAATCATCTAGTAGATCATAATTCAACTATGGATTTGACATTACACATATTATTGTCCCAAATCGCCTAAATCATTCTCCATTAACATTCAACTCCTAGGATTTTCTATTTATTATAGATACCACATTCTACTTAATTACCTCAATATTTCTCTGAGAATCCTTTTTAATTTCTAGAAGGTATGGTTGAGCAAATATTTGTGAAAGGATTGATGTTTTTTCTTCCTTTATGATGCCCATATTCATCATTTTCAAATCAATGAGGATCATACCCCTCCCAAATTTCATTAATGATACAATTTTTGGATAGTTTCAACATATATTTTCATCCACTTTCTTTGATTAATTTAAATGTTAGTGAGTTGAGAAGTCATATTCCATTATCATACCTAAAAATATTCATTAGAGCTTAATAATATCTTTCTATATTGATATATAATTGAGGATTTTGGGATTGGTATATATTTCACACCTCTCCCCAAAGAGATAATTATTCCATATTTTCAAAGTGTATATCACTACTGCTAACTCTATATCATGTTTTGGGATAGGTTTTTTCTTGTACAATCACCTTCCTTGATGAATTGGCTATCACTTTTTCAATATTCATTAACAAATTTCCATTGCTTATCCTTAAGCATCACTATGTACCATGACATGTTCTCCACTTGTGGGTAGTGTGATCATAGGGGAAGTTATAGGTGTCCTTTTCAGCTACATGATTCTTTCATTGCAATAATAATTGAATGAAAAAATGACTCCATTCTAATAGTCATTGTTATAGTAATTGACAATCATGAGAAATTTTTATCAAATCAATGATAGTTCCCCAATAATCCAAAGAATATATGGATATCTAGCAAAGATTTTGGGCTTAGTTTTCCTTAAATTTATCTTATTTCTAATGAGTCCATAGGCATCCCATTGATGGTGATTATATTCCCCATGAATGAGACTTTATTTTATTAGAAATCAGATTTTCTATGCCTCTAAAAATTATTCACCTTTCACAAGATCTTTATAGTAGTTCTCTGATACTCCTCATACTCATACTTGGTTTTGGAGTATAATAGAATATCATTTATAAAGACTCATAAAAAAAATTATGGTACTCTCTAAAGATAGTATTCATTAACCCCATGAACATTGCAGGAGCTTTAGTATGTCTAAACAGAATCACTATGCACTCCTTTTTTGTTTACCTTGTATGAAAAGTAGTCATGGGGATATCATCCACAATCAACCTAACATGGTAATATCCTGACTATATATCATCCTTGTAGACATATTTTTCTCCGCATAGAAAATCAAATATGTCATAAATCTGTGGAAGAGGATACTTTTTAAATATTGTCATCTTGATGATCTCACAATAATCATTCCAAAGGTGGAATGACACATCATTCATCACTACAAAGAGGACTGTTGAACTCCATGGGGAATCACATGGGTGTTTGAACACTTTATCAAGATTCTCATATAGTTTTTTCTTCACCTCCTCCTATTCCAAAATATTCATTCTATATGGAGACATTGATAATGAAAATTCACAGTGTATAATCTCGATTAAAATTTATCCTCTAGGATAGGATGACACAGTGAAATTCTGCACGAAAAACATCAGCATATTCCTAAACAATGGGTAAGTCTTCATTTATGATTCTGGACTTAGACTAAATCATTTTATCTAGAGGTACTTTCTCATAAATAAATAATATCATTTCATGATATGCTAGCGCAATATAAGATTTATCCAACTCCTTTAACTTATAAAAAATCAAAGGTTAATATTAAATATAGATAGTTATGTCTTTATTTTAAAATTTTATGTTTCATGTATATATGGAAATAAAATCCATACTCAAAATTAAAACAGATTTTACCAATGGACACATGACAAGGATCACTAGAAAGTTAATCCCAAAGTTTCTGATAGGGGTGAAGTTATATTCTTAGGATGAACTAATTTCCCCATTTTTGGTTTCCATCGAAAAATCCACTACCATGGTTTCAGGTGTATTTGAAATAGTTCTACTATACATTCATGATATGATTGAATGTGCAGAATTAGAAATAACAAATATGTCTACTATTATTAAATAAATAAATATCTTACCTCTCACCACTTCATTTTTAGGTTCCACCTCTACAGTTGTGATGGAATGAGCTATCCTTTACTAACTTAGATTTTTTTGGATGTCTTAGAAAAACCTTGATTTAGTGAATTGGTTTCCAAAGTGCCCTAGTTACATATATTTGAAAAAAATGAACAATGTGTTAAGGGTTGACCACATCATTTCTATCCTCTAATGTAATAGTTACTTTATACTATCATAAATTGTTAGCAAGTTTTCATTCCTTAACACACCAAAATCATTTCTATATTCACCTTAGGTAATTTTCAGGTGCTTCTTTCTACACCTTTGAAATGTTGGATGTTGAATTTTTTTTGGCACTATTAGATTTCTGCATCCGACCACAAGACATAAACTCCACTTACCAATTCATATCCAAAAGTTACTAATGAAATTTTCTAAAATCCATTTTGTCTTTAGTGAATATCATACACTTCCCACATATCTATTACAAATTCTCTAATATCCAAGGATTCATATTGACTAGAATTTATCCCACCAAAGATGCCATCCCACTTTCATTCATTGTCAAACACAAATCCAAAGGATTTTTGTGAATGTATTGTTATGTTTTCCACATATTCCATGATATATTATTTGCCTTATTTATCTTGAGGGAAATTATATACCTTTGAATAATATGTCATTAAATTCAAGGAAAATATTTATCAATTTTTTTTCCATAATTCCTTCTAAATCATCACTTCGATCTCTTCGTCGTGTTTTTTATTCTTGATCTATGTTAACCATAAATCAACTTCTAACTCTATTTAAGAAACATCATATAGATCCTTCTCTTTTTAATAACATTGAATACGGAGAATATCATCTCAATTGAGTTGATCCATTGTTCCTTAATCAAGGTATTTGATGATCCATTGAAATTTGGGGGCCTTTGTCACATAAAGTAATGAATCAGCTCTTGTTTAATCATTAGAGAATTTGGATGCTCCTCTTTATCTTCGTTTCAATTCAGAACCAAATCCAGCTAAGAGAGGATTATTCTGAAATTAATTATTCCTCCTCCCATCGGGATGGGCATCTGATTGGGGAAGTCATCACATTTCCCATCACATTGATTTTTTACCTAATTCAGCTTATTTTTTACCACTAGATAGAATAAAGGGAGAAATTAGGGATGAGTATTTTTGAAATATTAAACACAAAAACATTAATCCAATGAAATTATAGGTAATATATATAATTTCATTTACGTATTAAATTATTAATTTATAGGCTTCAATCTATGATATTCATGATATATTTACAAACATATATTCTAATGGAAATTTATGTTTCCTTAAAAAAAATCTTAATGAGTTTGTGATTTTACAGAAGAACATCCCTATGGAGTTTCAAACTAGGTGAGTAGTAAGGATCATTTTCACGTACTAGGTTAGGATGAGTCCAGACCGACACACCTGGTTAGAGTTGTTAACCATAGGTAAACATATACTAGATCCACATCAACTTTTTTTATTCAGATAGAGACATATTTTCATGATAAAAATATTACTATATACTAAGAAAACTTTAGGGATTGTTTCATATAATTAGTCTTACCCCTATGGATTTCTCTAGGGCTTTATAATCTTAATCCCCAAAATAACAATTCTATTCCCTTGATACCTACTATAATAAGTCGTTTCATTTTTATGCATTAATAAATGTTTTTTACATAAGATTACACATAAAAAACTAGAAGATGGTGAATTTTATTTTCAATGAAAATTAGTTACATAAAACCATAAAACATGGAATAAAATATATTTATTGAAAACCTCCTTTACATGATTCTATAATTCAATGGATTTTTAAATTTCATGGGGTGACCTAGGGAACTTTGTAAAAAATAGTTGAGATATAAATCCCAGTATGGTAATAAACATGGCATAACATGAAGATATTTGTAACAGTTAGACATAAATCATATCAAAATTGAGTAATAATCATTAACATGAACAAAGAGACATGATATAACATGTTAATAATAATGGAAGCATGGGAAATGTGGGACCAACAGAAAACATTATATCACATACATAGGTCAAGACTAATTTCCAAGACATAATAATGGAAAAAATCCCTTAAATGAATCAGGTACACACCTTATCCGAACATTATGTCTCATGAAACTAATCATTATCCAATGCATGGAGCGCTATATAATTTAGGGATCACTAATGACATTCAATTTATTATCACGATAAAGTGTTCCACATAGGCCATACAACATGGATTCATTAATCATCATAATTTATTCCAAGATAAAGGACTGTGAAATAAATATACGTAATTCCCAATTAAGTGAGGTGTATGTGTATAATGGTGAACACCATTGATTAAAAATTGGTATCTTATTTTATACACATGTGCTTTTATAAGGAAAATAGTGGTGAAAATTCTACATCATAACAACAGCACATAATTTTTTCTAAAATTGGTCAATGATGGAGAAAGGGGTATATCTTAATTTTTAAATTAAATTGGAATTATTTGGTACATGTAAATACATGAACCAATATTATTAATTGGAAATATAAGGGATAATATAAATGGAATTTTGAATAAAGAATAGAATGAGAGGATCCCTTACTAACTGTGTTACTCCATGCGATTGGGAGAAGCACCATGAGAGATTGGGAATCCTTGGGAGGAATCCAGAGATGGGAGGACATTTAAAGGATGTGATACAAGTTGATTTATTGATGAGAAATTAGATCTTTAGTTAGTTTTTATAGGAAATGAGTGGGGTTTCTTTTTGATCTCCAAAACCTAGGTTTTTGAGTCTATATAATAAATTAAACAAAACCACAAAACATAACATAGTTTTTTCCATTTTTTCAAAGAAATGTGTTTTTTTCCTTGTTATATAATTCCATTCTTTAATATAATAAAATAATTCCCTTTCATAAGTGGAGTTGAGTCATTCTATGAATGTAATGATTTTAGAACCTAGAAATATACTAAATGTTTTGTATGATTCACAAGGGATATATAAAATTAATAAAATGAAAATAAAATAAAATTATATTAATTCCAAAAAATATATTTTTTCATGGATAAACATTATATTATATATTAAACCACTTTTCTGGTCAATATGATGTCATAACACACACTATATATTTATACGGTGTTTAATTTTTATATGTAAATTTTGCTGCATCCAAATTTTTTTAACAATTCACCATTGGAGAATCATGAAATTATAATTATAAAAAATTATATTCATTTTATAAATCTAATTTTCTAAATATTTTAATTTTCACTTTTTTAAAAAATAAAAACTTTTACTATGAAATTTTGGGTTTTTTGACAATAACAGTTTTCCAACCCTAATAAAAATTACATTACACATTATAAAAAATTATATGATCATTTATATTTAATAAAAATTATTTTATAATAATCTTTTATTAAAATTTTATTTATTTAAAAATCTATTAATTCATTAAAAAAACTCATTAATTGAATTGGAGTATTACCCAAAAATACAATTCATGATTTATAGTATAAAAATAAAAAACATTTATAAAGTAACAATAAGAGGATGAAAATTTATTCATTTTAGTTTAAAAAAATAATATAAAAAATCTTATTTATAGGGTCTTCATACTTATTTATTTAATAAACTAACAAATTCTTGAAGAGTATGGTGCAGGACAGTGAGACTTTCTAGGGGTGGTTTGGCGTACATTATTGGTGTTGGGATCTCTATGATCTTGAACTTCTCCAATAAATGGTTACTCACATGATTTTGTTGATGGATATCAACTTGGGATTGGAGAAGGAAAAATCCAAGTGATTATATCTCCCTTGGATGCTCAGATAAATGGGCTTCATAGGGTATGATCCTACTAGTTGAGGCCATTAATTCCTTTTTTTGTGTAAATTGGATTTGTTTAAACCCTATATTTATTCTAATAATGTTATCACTTTTTAATGACTATATAATAAATGTTAATGATGCTTATCAATATATTAAATTTTATAGAATAAAATTAAACTAAAGAAGATATGGTGTTTCTATAACCATATTACATAACAAGACATTAAATTAATTTAGAATGGAAATTTTATTTATAATAGTTTCGGTCATTACACCACATGTATGCCGCATAGATATCCCCCATAGTTTGGAAAACAATGTTCTAACCATGTGGTTGCTACTTGACTAAGCCAGCCCCTTGAATGGTTGACACGTGTGGTTATAAAAACCATGTTTCAACCATGTTTTTTACCTTTACATAAAATTTCTTTTTTCTCTTTGGTGGCCACATAGTTTTCCCAAACTGTTGCCCAAACATACTCCTACCCAATTACTTATGTTTGACTATGAACAATTTTTTAGTTGTGTTTCAATGTATCTACTTACTCTGCAAAAACTATGCACCACCAGAAATGGCTCACAGACATAAAGAAACTCGTTCAATCCTTCCAAAACTAACCCAAAACATTATGTAAATAAAATATATAAAAAATGATAAACTAACTAAAAATAAGTTTATTATAGTCTCCCCACCATTGGTCATTAAATCCCTAGAAAATAGAATACCACAATTGTACTGAAAGTGTTTGGTCTTTTACCTGTCCATTTCATTTTTTCTATCCCATGTTTTATAGATTAATCTAACCATGTAAACGTAAAACCAAACATTAGACAGATTATTTTTCCATTCATGAAATTATATTAGCTATATATAATCCAAATTTTCACATTAACTAATGAAGCATCTAGATCTAGGTGAATGTGATGCAATTGAATCGCATGGTTTGAATCTAGATGATACTTTTTAAAGTGAGATACATGATACAAATTAATCATTGAATGGAACCTCAGTATAAAAACCAACATATATAACACCACACCACCCTATTCATGTATCTTAGAAGGGCCTATGTGTTGAGGATATAACCATCCCTATATCCCAAAATTACAGTTCCCAAGCAATGTTGAGATTCTCAAGAACGCATTATCAGTCACCTTAAATGAATACGACCATCGATGATTTTTCATGGAAGATTTATGATGATTTTAAGATATCTCCATTCTCTCCATTATAATTTGAATCTTCTAAATTTTTTCCTGGGCATGGTTTGGTCCAAATAGTGAAGTCTCAATTATTTCCACCCAACAAAGTGGATAATGAATAGTTTTCCCATACAATTCATCCTAATGATCCTTATATATATCAAGATCTCATAACTATTATTTATATGAGAAGTCCAATTATGGTACATGCACCTCCCATGACCCATAAAAATAAATTCCACAGTCACTAAGAATTTATTCAAGCAATTTTGTCATCCTTTCATATTTTCCAAATGTTTGGGAATGATATGTCACCCTTGTTGTAAACTGATTCCCAATGGATTGTTGTAAGTATTTCCATAAATGAGATGTAATCCTCAAATCTCAATATGATTACATCTAATCTAGTACATAATTACCCTTTACAACTTCTCAAATATATATTTTATAAAAGTTATCCATCGTATAATATTCATGAATATGAATGTAATGGGCTAACTTTGTTAGATGATCCACTATCATTGATTTGGAATCATGTTTCTAAACCATTCCCGGGAGACCAATCAGAAAATCCAGGGTTATCTTCTCCCATTTCAAAACTGGAATGAGTAATGAAAACTGCATACATGTTTTCTAATGGTGTTCTTCATTTACATGCTGATTGGTGAGGCATGACATAACAAAATCATAAACTTTTTATTTTCGTTCCATCCCGCCAAAAAAATTCATAGGTTGCCTTACACATCTTTTTATTCGAGATGAACATACCAAATTGAATATAGGAATGCATGAAGAAGTTTTTCCTAAAAATACAGTGGCACAATTATCCAATATCTAAGCTACAAAACAAGACTCCCATCGAAATTCCATCCGACAAGGGTCTCCCCACCATTTGTTTTTGACCCCATATTAACACATTCTAAATCAAATGTTTATGGCTCATCAACAGTCTCTATCAAATCAATAACATAAGGAACTATAATTAAAACCACAGTAGTACCTCGTTCATCACAATACAAGTTCATGTAGGCTATCACTGACACCAACTACCACTGATCTAAATGATCATTTTGTGATTGAGCATAGAAATGTATTCTTAATGCATATTCCACCGAATTTACATTACCCAATGTATACATCAAATCAATGATGAAAATTTAGTGATGCTCTATCCATCTACCTTGTCTCAAAATTCAAATCCATTTGTGGGAAAAAAATTGATGTTATGATCTGTAAACATAGTGAATTTAACATAATTGAGGTAATAATGCTAGGTTTTAAAATCATGTACTACAAAAGAAAATTCAAAATAATGTGTTTGATGTATTATTCATGAAACTATAAATTATATGTTCCATTATCAACAAAATGGTCTATATGTAGGAGAAGACCTCATAACCTACATCCTAATGAATTAGAATACACCATGTACCCTTTATCGAATTTATGAAAAATCAAGATCGATGCTGATGTAAGTAGATCATTAAACTCATTTAATGACTTCTGGAATTCATCATTACACATTAATGAAATTTTTTTACATGTAAAATCTATCATATTATAATCAAGTAATAAAAATACAGGCAAAATACTCATAATGACTAGCTACGCATAGGAACTACATTTCTCAAAGACATTCTTTGGTTGTTTCCAAGATATCATGGCCTCCGTCTTTTTTTGGATCCACATAAACACCTTTTTTTGAGATATGTTTTCTATTAAAACATACCACTTGTATGAAAAATTATAATTTGTAAAATTTTCATACTAAAGATGATCCCACAAAACTCTCAATATTGTCACCAAGTGTTTGTCTTAGTCATCACTTGTCCACTAATAAAATAATATGGCATCCATATAACTCACAAAAAATGAATCCATATACCATTAAAATATCTAATTCATCAATTCCATAAATATATTTTGTACATTCATAAGACCAAAAGTCATAAGTACATACTCATAAACTCTATATGTACTATTGAAATCTATAATTAGAATATCCTCCATATAAACCCGCAATTGGTGATTTCCTAGGTACAATCAAATTTTAGAGAACCACTGGGATCCCCATACTCAATAAAAATTTCAACAATTTGTGTAATTGGAAACCAATTATTTCTTTTAAATTGTTTATGATTAATGTAATCCACATAAAACCAAAGAGCCCCATCAATCCTTTCACAAAACAATTGATGATTCCCATAGAGAGATACTAGGCTTAAATAACCCTTTACATTCTATCGCATTAAACCACACAATAGATTACCTTATATTGTTTGGTTCCATATGAGAAGAGGGAAGTGAGATAGGACTTGTCTTTGGTCAGAGATAAATAATTTTCCTTACTTCCCTTTTGTGTGGAAACCTTGAGAAATACTCTGGAATAATATCCTAAAACTCATCATCAAGTACTTGAACACTACTATTCCTGATATCATACAATAATTTTAAGGTACAATATACATACTAGTGTGAAATAATTCCACATAATGGTGGCCAAAATCCCGATGTACCACCATTACATTCTTTTATCCTCTAATGAGATGCTCTACACAATCCTCAATTGTAAATCGATCATGTTGGGTATAATAGTGAATGTGATATTTGAACATTTTAAACCAACACATACCAATTATTATGTCATTGAAATATATATCATGAATAAGTAAATCCAATATCAATTGAGATCCATAAATAGTTGTAGAAAATTCTTCTCCTGTAAATTCTTGGAATTCTATTTGACAAAGAGGAATTTGATGTTTAAAAATTGATGACATCACCATAACATTAAACAATGAATATAAAAATAACGAGATTTAGAAAATAAATGGGATAGCCTCATATCAATAAAATCATTAATAAGAGAATAATTTAAAATAAATTTACCAATAACCAATGATGGTCTCAATTGATCATCCATGGTCACTTTCTTAGCTCCATACAACTGCTTACTCGATACATGCTGTTCTTTATTTCCCTATATAGATTACCCTACATGAGGATTCTTGTTATTCATATAATCTCCATGTAATTCTTGATTATATTTTTAATATTTATTTTTATACCCTCACCTCATTCAATCATATCATGACTATGAAACATGAGAGTTTTCTTAAACAGCTGACCATAAAGCAGTGAAAAAATTGTGTTAAAGATGTCCAATATAGTTGAAATTTTGGCATGCTCTAGGTGGAATCATTCATCCTATTTTATTTTGGTTGAACAACCCATATTGATAATATAGTGAACTATAATTTACATTAATAGATATTAAATATTTTGATATGAATATTTAATACATTACAAAAATACATGCTCGTGGACCATATAGTTTACTGTCTTTAGAAGCATGGAAAAAACCTTCAATATAGGTGAATAATCATCATCATCTCCAATAAATATATTCACATTTATTAGTTCTACCTAAAACTATTCTTCATACCATGTGGATAAGAAACATAAAAATTTGTTGAGCTTATATGCTCAGTAAGGGTAAATAATGGAAATTCATAAGCATAACAAAAACCAATGGGTATGGAAATAGAGCATAACATTTGACGATAATGCCCAAAATATTAGATAAGATAACAAAGAAATAAATTTCATAAAACATGAATAATAAGGATGTAAAAAACATAGTACAAGGAATCATAACATAAAACAATGCCTGGAAATTGTGACATGCATAGTTGTTTAAAACATTGTGAACATGTATATGTAGAAATAGGTTTACTCATTAAGGTAAGGACGTGAAATCCGGGCCCAAAATTATCATGTGGACAAGAAACCATGTCCCTTAAAAACAATTTGAACATTTAATTAGTTTCATTATGGACCCTATAGATGTGAAACCATGATCAGGCATAACATTGTGAATGTGTAATCCAGTTCACTCATTATGTTATGAATGTGAAACCAAGTATTGGAAGAATATTGTGAATTTGAAATCATGTTCCTAGATTACCTTATGGATTTGAAACCATGTCAATACATAAAATTGTGAACGTGAATGAGGATCATGCATAACATTAGGAACATATAATCTGGTTCCTGACTAAACCTAAGGACATGAAACCAGGTCCATGCATAACATTGTGAAAATGTAATCAGTGTCATCAAAAAAATTTATACTATTGAGTCATACATCATTACCTAATGAATTGGATGGAGATATAGGTCCCATCCATTTCATCATAGAATCATTCATACATGTGGCACAATATAATAAAACATTGTTCATATCATGACCAATAAAAAGACATAGGTTTTCTAAACTTCAATTCTTAACCAACGAAATGAAATTGGTGTCATTAATGTTTCAAAACATCATAATAATTGTAAAATATATATAATTCATAAACATTTCATCAATTCATAACCCTTGAAAAGAAGCGGGGTTCATAAATATGTAACATGTGAAATGGAAAAAAGCATTATAAAAACAATAACATTAACAATGACCCATTCATAGAAGGAATGTAGAAAAGACACCATTATATCGTTTCCAATATGTTCATGATTAACAATGATAGATGTCACCATAGATGAAAACTTATTTTGAAACATCTGTATAAAATATTTCATGAAGAAGATATCCTTTCTCCTTTGAAAAATACATGTTTATAACATAAAACATTTAGAAAATATTTTTCATCAAAACAAGATTTGAAAACATGTGATGGTGGATTTAAAAGAAATTAATCTTTTTTACATTTAACTTCAAAATTATCTTCCACGATATTTTGAAAACATTTTAAAAAATATTGTTTTTCAATACAATAGAGCTCTGAAAGAAGAGAGATGGCCAGATTTTTCATAAAATCATTATATAAATAACAAAGACTATAAAATGGTTCTAAAACATGAGGATTTCTTGAATAGATAGTGGAGAACAAAACCCATTAATGTTCTTAATATATGGATCATGAAACTTCTACAAAGAAAACATAACTGTAGAAAATCTCGGAAATAAATGATTTTTTCTCGATAAACTCTTATAACTTAGTGACATGGGATCATACTCTTTATGTGATAAACGAAAATTACATGAAGAATAATATATCAGGAAAATTTAGATTCATGATACAAATTTGTAAATGCAAATGTACACCGTGAAAAATAGTTTTGGTATATAACAGAACAAGGGTCTCAAAGAATGAAAATTGGGAGAAAATTGTTTTATTGATTTCCTAACTATTGAAAGATAATCCCACGGAAATATGGATAATAAAATGGGTATGGTAATACCCATAAATTTATGAATATGATACATATAATACAATCATCAGTATTACATACACAACACAAAGGAAATATAGTTAAACATAGCTTGTGGTTAATAGAAATTTAAAGATAGATGAAATCCTCTTACCATGTGTCTTGACTCGGGTCATACTCATTCAAAAAACCTGTACAATATATATAAAATTATTTTAAATCATTCACATGACACTATTATTATATTTAATCCAATATACGGTCTGATTAAAATCTTATATTAACCTCTTTTAAACCATCCTATATTAAGGTTTCATTTCGGGCAATATTTGCCTTGTTCTTTACTTGTGTCTTAATTGGTTATATTGTTGGTTATTAGAATTATATCATTATTATAGAAAATAAATCATTATATAAATATAATTTATATACTATATAGATATGTAATTACAATCTATATAATAAATAATTATGAAATTAAATACACCGTTCATGGAGACAATAAGTCGTACATAAACATAAATGTTGTCCTTATTTTAATTGTCATATTAAAAGAAATAATGAAAATGAATTATCATTTTATATGTATATAATATATTTATATTATCATTATAGTGTTATTTATATCATAAAATATCATTAAATACATTCCTTGTGGAGTGTGAACAGATCACATCGCTTTGAGGTGACAGTAGTCGACACATACTCAACTGAGATTATCATATTAACACCAACTTAAAAGTAAAAAATATATTTTTAAAGGAATAATGAAGCTTAAATACATAATAAATATGATATATGACATATATCAATATATTATACATCATAAGTGCCACCATGATAGGTGGTAAATTAAAAATAAACAATCATCATTCCATTAGGCAGTGGATCTCCATACACAAAAATAGTATGGTGAATATCAATTAGATGGAGATTTGTGTATTTTTAGGTCTAAATCTTTGAATAAAAACACCCTAGTATATGTAGGATACTTTTGGTTCAAATTGGTATGTAATAAATATAGTGTAGGGGGTGAGGATGGAAAATAATTGAAAAGCGCTTGATGGAATACGTTACGTCTAAATTAGGTAAATCCTTTTGGATTGTGGCCAAAGTCTTCCATTAGAGGCTTTGTGACCAAATGAAGGAATGAAGGTATAGTGGAGTATTTTTGGGATTTTTATTGTGAATTTAATGGCCAAACATAAGATTGTTGATTTGTATGAGGAATGGGTATTGGTGGTGGTCTTTTAATGGGAAGGAAAAGGACTCACTTGGAATTGTTTTGAATCTAGTAAGGTGTGCACATGTCCTTACCTAACAAGAGTCACACCAAAAAAATTAAACTCAAACAATGGAACGTTTATTTCAATGATATGGACATAAAATGGGTTTTTGACATGTTTATAGGTCATTTGGGCACTTAAATGTTAGGATTGTTCCCTTTTAAGAATAATTTGGCCTTAACTACTCTGATTGATTTAAATCATTTTTACTAATCATTTTGGAAAAAAATTATATTGGTCTAATTAAACTATAAATATTATCCCAAATAAAATCGTGTATGTCATAATTTTATAATTGAAATCACCAATGTGGAGTAATTAGGATTCCTGCTAATCCCACACATGGGACCAAATAACTGGGTTTTAATGTATGATAAAAATAAAAAAAGTATTTTATGATTTTATTTTCAGTATCAAAGAGAATTTGATAATAAGGAATTAAATTGTATTAATATATATAATATTTATATAATGTGACCTTAAAAATAAAATATCATTTATAATTAATTATTAACTAGAAAAAAAATTGGTTTTTAACTAAAAGCTTTATTTATCACTATTCAGAAAAATTAACATTTCTAAAAAAATCCCAAAATTTCTCTCTATTATAATTTTAAAATTATAATTTCAAAAATGAATTATATTTTATCGGATTCAATTTTTAAATGTTTCAATAATAAATTTTATTAATAAAAAATCATTTATGAAAACAGTATTTTTAACATAAAATGACTTTACAGAAAATATTATCTTTCATCATCAATATATATTATTTATATAAATATATTGTAAAAATTAATTTAAAAGTAGTTATTAATATTTATATAATTGTGTTTAATGGTTATGTTAGAGTTATATTAATTAAATATATATATATATATATATTTCATAGAAACACTGTGTTGTGTGCATTTTATGTCATGTCGGTGTTGTGGTTAGCCCAATCCAAGTTAGTATTTTGTGTAGCACAAGCCAAGTCAGTCGTGAATGTAGTGAAATCCAAGCCATTATTTCTTGTAGAACAAGTTAAGTTGGTATTATGTGTTAAATGAATGTTTGAATTAGTGTTTTAATATATATATATATATTTTTATTTCTAGTTCCACACCAAAAATAAAAATATCTAAAATATAACTTTTTTTAAAATAAAATTCACAAAATATCCATGTGTTCCATTATAACCGCCTCAAAATGAATTTCCCTTTCATAATTCATCTGTGTTATTAAATGATTAATACATGAATGTTTCGTTCATAGAAACCCACATCATAAAAATGAATACTAAAACTTCCCTTAAGAGGTGAATGTTTGAACCATAACTATTACCCAATGTAACATATAAATATATTTCCACATAAGATAAAACATGTTGGGAGTGAATATTGGACATAGAGGAAAAGTTTAAATATTTATAGGGGTGATTGAGATCATCAAAAACAATCAAGTGAATGATCAATGAATTTTTTTTGGCCTCAAAGTCAGAAATCCTTGATGATTTAAAAGGCTATCAACTCAATGAAAATTAAGCTATGAGGATAATACATTTTTTTTATTATCTAATCATTGAGTAATTCATTTTATTAACCATTAATATATGGATATATACATAATTGATGTCATTCTCATTCTCAAGCATAATCCCAACATTTGGTTGCAACTTGATTGATTTACACTTCATCTCATACCCTATAAAATGATTGATAATTGTTTTTTAATTCCTTGTGTATTAATAGATCATGAGACCGATGATATTCCATCATGTCTATCATCAGTTATCATCAACACCATGTTTTTATAATAGTTTTCCAATTTGTGTAAATCCTCTTGTTGTAAAATAATAAATAATATTTCAACAAATGGTTTACCTTATAACCCTTATAAAAGATGAAAATACATAACATTAGAAAGAACTCACAAAATCATCTTAACATTAATTCCCCATATATCACAATGTAGCTCATCATTTTCCATTCCAAACATGTGAATACCCTCATCGTATATTCCCATGAATCATTCTAACAACCTTAATAACAAAAAACCCATTTTGAAATCATTCATGCATCATTTTATTAATGAATACTTTTTATATTACATAGATCTAAGAAATTGTAATATTATTCTATGACAATATAGACTATTTTTTCAACCAATTAATAATCATATAATGGGCGGTGGGTGACATCCAATTTACAGTACCAAAATCAATCTTCTCTTTATCCAATCAAAAGAAAAGTTTCTCAAACTATTGATCACATGAAGGGTTACCTTCCCTTATTCAAAATATCACTTTTATAAGTCTTCATCACCATTAATTACAACATTTTGAGTACTTAAATAAAGCACTTACTTAAAATACTTATATATTTCATGATTTATATAAAATAATCCTTGAATTCCCAAATCATAAATACATAATTCATCCATCTTTATTCATGAACCATTACTCATGATACATCAACATATTCTTTAATGCCCCATTCCTAGAATATGAAATTTGAATCATGTATTTGTTGGAACCATGACCATTATATGAAGGAAATTGAATATTTATTGTGTTAGTTGTCAATAATCAATTGATGTTCCTAATGTTTCAACTAAAGGAGTATTTTTTGATCAGAATGTCCAAAAATGGAAAATGAATGAGTTGCGTGAAAACCTAGAGTTCTGCACAGAAAACAGTTCCTGCGCAGAAAACCATTTCTGCGGGAAAATCATTACTTGTAGAATGAGAGGTTTTTTGCGACACGGTGGGTTTTGTGTGTTGGGTTCAATGACACCAATAATTATTAGGCGACTCCCATAATTTATTATGGATGAAGACATGGAGTAGATCATAGTTCTGATGTGTGTGAAAGTTTTTCTAAAAGGGGGTTGTGCAGAAATGTTAGAGATGCGTGGAAAATTTATGGCTGTGAAGAAAAGATAGGGTTTTGCTGAATGTAACTATTGCATGGAAAATATTAAAGTTGCACAAAAAAAATTTAGTTGTACCTAATGGGAATAGTTTCGTGAATGATTTCTCACCTGAAAATCAAATCTTGCAAGCAAAAGCCAAATCTTGCATGCACAGGGTAGGTGATGCCTACAATTTTTGTAAAGGATAAATACATGTTCTGAATATCTGATTTAGTGGTTCAGTGCATTCAAGTGCATCAATTTAGTACTTCGATGCAAGAAATGTATAATTCCAAATAGATACAAATACTTCAATGCAAATCTGTTGATGCAACAATCAAGTTGATAAACTGAGTTTGACTTCACTCAAGGTAGTGAGATAGGGGGAGTGGTGGGAAGTGATCTGAGGGACACAATAAGCTATCCCTGAACAATTGTAAAGTAATTGGGCTTGGAACAGAATGACTGTGACCAAATATTTCAATACTCAAACATGTAAAGATTATTTGATTTGGGTATGACCGACACACTTTTGGCATATGATCCTTGGATGTATCCATTTCTGGTAAACCATGTAAAAGAGTTGTTTCATCTGCCTACCTTCATTTGATTAATAGATTTAACAAGTTCCATCCATTGTGGGAAAAGAGATCCAAATCTTAAAAAAAAAAATTAACACCCATATCCACCCATCCCCTCTCAGGTTGTTCTGCTATCCTTCAGTATTGGGGTTCCTCAACCTCAATATAATCATTCTTCTTATGTTTAATATAGATAATACTATAAAAACATCTCATATGTTTCACATGTCGTTTTTGGTCTCTTTAACTTCAAAAGCCTAATAAATACTAGTCACACCTTCCTCATTCTCTTTATGAGATTTACACTTTGGAAATAGACTCTAATAATACCCACACATTCCACATCTAAAAATATTAATTGTTAACAGTGTTCCTTCATTTTTTCCTAATTACTAAAATTATAATTCACAACATGAGAAACACATATCATATAAGAAAGCCACATAATCATGAATAATTACTTATATTATGTCTAAATAATGACACATTCCTTAATATATGAAACTGAATATTCTTCTTAGGTTACTCAAAGGAAGAAACTATTTAAATCCTACATGATGGTTCATGAAGAGTTTTGTGAACTCTTAATGCATATCCCCCAAGAGTGTCAAAGAAAGTGTGCAACAATACATGTTGTCATGTACCAGATTAACCCATGTCAATCCTGAAACATCTAATTGGTTTTTTTACACCAGGTAAATCTATTCTAGATGTATATAAACCTGTAGTATTAAGATAGGTATTTATTTCAAGGAAACCACTTACAATATCCTTCACTAATATTCCCTGAATTTTTTCATAATGGTATATCATCCTTATACTTATCATTATAGATGGGTCCTTATGGTACTCACTCTATTTTTCTCATCCTAGATTCCAATGTTGACTAAACCACTAATTTCATACCAACTATAGAGACCGAGGCATAACAAACATGGATATTTCATTGTTAAAGATGAATATTAAGTAAATTACAAAAATATATGCTTGAGGACTGTAATAGATTAGTGTATTATGAAACATGGAAAAAATCATCTATCTAGTTGGAAGATATTCAATATATCCCATAAAGATCTCCACCTTTGGTACATCTACCTAAAACCTTTCTTAATTTCCTACGAAAGGAAACAGAATAAATGGGTGATCTCAGTTGAACAGTAATGGTAAATAAATAAAATAAATAAGAATAACAAAAACAAAATGGTATAGAACATGAGAACAATGTTTCCTGATCATTCGATACATATTATAGAACATAATAAATAATTGAATTTCATAAGACATGAATCATATGGAAATAATGTACATAGGTCAGGTAAGCACAGCAATGTAGAAAAATTTTAATGTGGTGTGCACATTGGTTTTTAACATTTTGAACATATTTAAGTAAAAATAGGTTCACTCATTAAGTTAAGAAACTAAAATCATGTCCCAGCATCAACTTGTGGACATTCAACCAGGTCCACACATAATATTTTGAACATGTAATCATGTTCATGCTTAACCTTATGGATGTGAAACTAAGTCCATGAAATACATTTTCAATGTGTAATCAAGTTCACATATTATTTTATGGATGAGAAACAATGTATGCGAATAACATTATGAACGTCTAATCAAGATCATGCATTACCTTAGGGGTGTGAAAAAAAATCAATGAAAAACATTGTGTATATGTAATCAGCTTCACACATATACCTATGTGCATGCAACCAGGACTATGAATAACATTGCGAACACGTAATAAGGTTTACTCATAAGGTTGTGAACATGTAATAAGGTTCACGCATAAACATATAGAGGTACATACAGGTCAGTAAATACAATTGTGACCATGTAATCTGGTTGATGCTTGACATTTATACTCATTATTCATCCATATATACACAATGCATTGGGGGGTTTATAAATCCCAGTAATCCATAATAAAATCATTCGTACATGTGGAACAAGATAATAAAATATTGATCGTATCATAACCCATTAAATGACAATGGTTTTATAAACATCAAATAATAACACATCAAATGAAATGGGTTTTATTGAAATTCCATCACATCATAATATATGAATAATATATAGTTTTCAGAACCATTTCATCAAAAACTAACCCTTGAAAAGAAGCGGTTTTCACAAACAAGTAACCCGTGAAATTGAAACAGGCATCATAAATACAATTACATTAAGCATACCCATTAATATAATGAATATAAATCAAAATTTTACATAATTTCCTAGAAGGGAATGAGTGACATCATTGAATTTCATCTTATATGGAAAATAATTTTGATACATATTTTAAAAATATTTACTGAGGAAAACATCCTTTCTTCTTTGAAAAATGATTTTTATAACATAAAATCGTTTTAAAATAGTTTTCCTTGAAAATAGATTTGAAAAATTTTAAAGGAATATTTTAAAATAATAAAAAAATTAATTTCCTTCTTCCTTGAAAATTAATTTTTTTTTGAAAACATTTTTGAAAACAATTTCAAAAACATGTTTTTTCAATACAATATTTATCTGACCGATGAGTGATGGTAAGATTTTACTTTGAAACAATATATTAAGTACTAATGAGTCCAAAACTGGTAATAACACTTTAATATTACATTAGAATACTAATGAGATTGTTTCTGAGATATGGATCATAATATTTCATCGATGGAAGCATAAACGTAAACAATCTTGAAAAGAGATGAGATTATCTCAGTATATTCTTATATATTTATGACTTGGGATCATACACTCCATGTATGAAAATGAAATTACATGAAGCATAAATTAACATGAAAATAATTATATTCAAGATATAGAATGTAAAATGGAAGTATATACACCTCGAAAAAGTGTTTTGGTGGAAATCAAAACATGAGTCTCAAATAATGCAAATTGAGAGAAAATTGTCTTATCAATTCATTAACATTTGAAACTTAAACCACATGATAGAAGGATCATAAAATGGAATTTTAAATACACATAAATTTAATTATAATATACATACAATACAATAATGGGTAGTCCATAAACTATACAGAGGGAAATAGTGACGAACATAGCTTGTTTCTCACTGAAAATAAAAGTGAGACAAAATCCCCTTACCCTGTAACCTAACTCAAACGGTACTCGTTCAAACCGCCTATATAATAATTATAAATTTATTATACATTTTTTCATGAACTATAATATTATATTTAATACCATGTATGATTTTATTATGACCTTATATTACCTTCTTGTTGACCATCATATTTTAAAGTTTCACTTCGGGTAATATTTTCTTTATTATTCGCATGTGTATTAATTTTGTATAACACCGGTTCTTAAAAATGTATCATGATTCCAAAATTTAGATCATGATTCAAATAACATGTATATCCAGTATAATTATATTTTAATAATATTTAGTATATAGAATTATGAAATGGAAATCACCATTCCTTGAGATGGTAAGCCATATGTTCACATGAACATTGTTTCCTTTTTAATTGTCGAATTGAAAGAAAGACAGAAAATGGATTATAAGTTTATATTTATATAATACCACTAATATATAATTATATTTATATATATATATCATATAATTTCTTTAAAACCACCCGTAATACATTCCATGTTTTTGGTAAATGAATCACAGTGCTTCGAGGGGCTTGTAGTCCACACTTCCTCGAACAAGATAATCATATTAACACCAAATGGAATAAAAAGAGATGTTTTTTAAAAGGAATGAAAAAGATTAAAGAAATAATTAATCTAATATGAGACATATATAAATATTTTTTCCATCACAATGGCCACCTTGATATGTGGAAAATTATAATTGAACAATCATCATTTCGTGAGGTAGAAGTTCCCACAAAAAAAATATGTTCGATATCCATTGGATGGAGATGTGTGTATGTATGGGTAAAAATATTTTCATAAAAACACCATAATATATGTTGGATACTGATTTTTCACACAGTAATGGAATTAAGTGAGTGGATGTGTGAAGAAGAAAAATAATGGAAAGGAGGTTGAGAGAAGATATTACCTCTAAACTGGGTAAATCTTTTTTGTTTGTGCAAAAGGGTTCCTCAAGAGGATTTCTAACTAAATGGATGTTTCATGGTTGATAACTTGATTCTTGGGATTTTTATTGGTCAGGGAGTGGCCAAACATAAGTGGTTTGAGTGGTTTGATGAATGGGTAGAGTTGGTGGCCTTTTATAGGGAAGGAAAAAGACTCACTTGGAATTTTTTGGACCATGTTTGGTGTGAACATGTACTTACCTAAAAAAGCCATTAAAATAATCAAAATGAACAATGTAAGGTGTATTTATGATCTATGGACATAAAATGGGTGTTTGACCATAATCTAGGTCATTTGGAGCCATAATTCTATGGTTTAGTCACAATTTAAGCTTAATTTGGCCTTAACTACTGCGATTAATTTTAATCGATTTAGTTAATAATTTTGGTCAAAAAATAACCTTCTCTTATTGGAATATAAATTTTTTCCTGAATTAATTGGTGTATATCAGATTTTATAAATTCAATTCAAAGAAGTGGAAATATTAATAATTTTTCTAATCCCACAAGCATGATGAAATTATTGGGTTTTATGCATTGAAATTTTTCAAAAGATTGTTAAGATTTTAAATTCAGTTTCAATGTAAAAATTATTCTAATTAATTAATTTGTATTAATAGATTTAATATTTATCAAATTTGACCTTAATAAATATAAATATTATTTATAATTAAAAATTTACTAGGAAAAAATAATCTTTTAAATAAGAGGACTATTTTTCTTAATTCATCAAAAACTATTGTTACTCAGAAAAATATAAAAAATCACCCTAGGATTATTTTGATGTTAGTAATTAAATAATGAAGTTTATTATACCAATTTAATTTTAAAATGTTCTAAAATTTTTTATATATTAAAAATATGTTCATTAAATAAAATCTTATTTTTTACATAAAATGACTTTACCAAAAATATTATCATTCATTATCAAAATAAATTATTTATAAAAATAGATTATAAAAAATATTTTAAAAGTAGTTATTATAATTACAATGACTATATTTAAAGGTTATGTTATAATTACCTCATTTAAATATATATATATATATATATTTGTTTCATAGAAACTCAGTGATCCATGCACTGTACACCAAGTCGGTATTGCAGGTAGCGTAAGACATGTCGGTATTGCATGTAGCGCAAGAAAATTCTATATTGTGTGTTATTAAAGCCATGTATATATTGCATGTAGTGAAATAAAATAATGCATTTCATATGAATGAAATGTTTTACATAGTGTTTTAATATATATAAATCTATATAAATAACTATTTCTACTGTCACGTGAAAAACATTATGTAAAATATATAGTTGTTTGAAAATAATATTTCACATCATATTGTGGTGTTACGGAAAACATACACACTTCCACATTGGTTTAGGAAGAAGATCCAATAATATTGTTGTATGATTCTAATTCATCATGCTACATTGGATATATGTGTGCATATTCCTCTTATTCCCATAATTATAGTTCCCATAATATCTCATAGATATCAATATGCTTCCTCCATCCATAGATCGTAAGATTTCCCTTTTTTCAATTGTATCCCTACTAACCACATATATATAATAAATTATACAATGCATGGAACCCTATTATATAATTTCATGCCTTAACCACAATTTAAAAAATGTGTTCCATTAAGGATCTACTAGAAGAAAATTCTGGTGAAAAAAGTCTAAATTCATTAATTTATCCCCATACTCTATCACTAAGAGGTTCTTCTACATTAAGATGAAATGTTGATATCATTTTATCACTCCTGAAATTGTGAGGATATAATTTTTTGTTAAAAAATTATTCAAAATCCTCCCATACAATTCCTTTGTCTAATTGGGCTAGAACAAAAAAATCCAACCACTGGCATGCAATATCCTCCAGCATTTACATTTCTACCTTGGAATTCTTCTTAGCTCGTGTTCCTAGTAAATCAATGATTTGAATCATATTATTGAGATACACATATGATTTCCCTAGTTCCGAATCACCATGAACGATGGGTGGACTAAACATTTGGAAAGGAAATTAATGATCCATATACCATGGTTTACTGCATTGTTTCCCTCTATAAATGGATTTAAATTATTGTATAATACTCTGAACTAGCTGTTGGTTAACATGTGACTCAGGTGCATCCACATTCTCAACTGTTTCTTTTAGTTTCATTATTCTATGTCTAATTGGTTCCATTTTTAATAACCTAAACTAACTTTCATTTAGTATCACTCTCAATATAATGAGGTTATAGATATTTCAAATTTACTACATAACATATATCAAATCAAGGATTTTCAATATTCCAAAATTTTTCCAATTTCAAACAATTTTTGAAAATCCCACCATGACATTGAAAATAAAACCATTTTAAAAATACAACATCCATTCGTTTTCAAAATCTTAAATTGAAAAAAAAATCAAAAATCAACTCTTTTAAAAGAAATTATATCATTATTCAAAATAAAATTTTCACTCTTAGAGGGATTCTGTTTCTATCAATTCATTTCATGCTCTCTTTGGATAAACCTATGACGATGGGGTTACATTTCTTAATAGAGTCACAAAACACTTATGTACCAAAATCCTTGGTATCTTCATGTTGAATATAAATATTCCAGTTCTACCTTTTATTTTCTATATTTCATGTTATGAAAATTATACTACATTCGAACATCCAAACTTTAAGACCAAAGAAGAATAAATTTCAATCATTCAGATCAAATGATTCCATTGCCCCTTAAGGAATGATGTACCATCCATGATTGGTACAATTTGTAACATCCCACCCATCCCTATTGGAAAATGAAGGAGGTATAATGTTACATGGAATTAGGTGACAACCCATATTCGCCAAAGGATTTCACTAATTTCCAATCAATTCAAGAACAATTTGGGGATTATTTCCCCATCGAATATAAAAATTTATACCAAGAATAAAATTACTAAACAGACCCTATATGATGCATGATATTAATTTAATACAACTTAATTAAATACCAATTAACAAAAATATTAAACTACATCCATGAACTATATCTGTGTAGAAATCAAAAACCAAACTATAATCTTAAAAAATCAGAGGAAAAACCCAAAAATCTATAAAGACTACAAAGAAATAAACTAAAATATATATCAACATGCTCTAAGATCATATTCTATAGTACATTCCAAATGTATCATCACACACCACTAAATAAATGAGATACGTTTCCATAACCTATGCCTTCATATATTGTGTCTGAAAATGTACCATTGTGCCAAGTTGGGGGGTGAGTAAAAAACAAGGTAGCATTTCCATAAACGACATCACTACTCAGGCCACTAGGATAAATCATGTTATCACATTTATATAAATCAATTTTACATTGATATTATCAAATAAAAAAATATTTATAACCAAAATAATTTCCCATGGAATGAAACCAAAACAATTATTTCAAACCATTTCTTAAATCCATTTAGAATAACCCATTCCATTCCACAAATTCACAAATCCATAAATTCATGAACAAGGGATAGATCCATACTCAAGAGAGGCCGCTCATCAGTCTTCCAAGTCATCACAAGGTAACCATATAAAAGGTTACCTAATGGCACACCCCATTCCACATTTTCATGTCAATGAAACTGAACAAACATCATTCAATTATGATAAAACCCTTACAAATCAACTATTTCAATCCATTTCAATCCATTTCAATCCATGTCAATAAAAAAATTATTTCATTGAAAAAATTTCTATCAAACCATTTCCATGAATAAAAAATAATATTTTGATGTCATCATTTAAAAACCATGGAACAAAAAAAATTTAACAAAAAATCCAAATTCCACAATTGAAAAAACCATCACTCAATATGCAGTCCATTAACATGGATCATTATTTATTCAATTATAACAAATAAATTAAATAAATATGAAATAAAACCATCTAGTTCTAATAATATGAAATGATAGTGAAGCCCCCAACCTTGAAAACATTGGAAAAATGAATAATATTACATCAACTTCTAAAACATTTCTTCCATATTCAAAACAGCTCCTTATATATTTTTTCCCTATAATGAACACAAGAATATCTCATTATGATTAGTATATAAAAAAATCTCTATCCCCAAAAAAATAGATCTATGAATATAATGGAGGGAAGAAAATGAAATATAAAGAAACTAACCTTGAACAAAGAATTATCCTAGAATATGGATCACCAATGTATAAATAATCTCTACGATATTGCTCTTGGATCTCGGGGATGGATCTACACATCCTTTGGAAAGAGTGGATAATGAATCATGGTCATAATAGGGGGAAAATGGGTGGAAAAGATCTAATTAAAATTAAATCTCTAATTAATAGAGTTATTTTTGTATATCACATGGTTATCCCACACATTTTGGTAGACCAGGGACAAACCATGTCTGTGATGGTTCCTTAAGCCACCCCCTTTATTGGTTCACACACACAATTAGAATAACCATTCACCAACCATGTTTTTTTCCAAATAAATGACATGAATGTTTTCTCTTAAATGTCCAGAGGTTTTGGAAAAAAAGGTTCCAACCATGTGCCTTCTCAGTTACCATTGATTCACATGGCATGGTTTTATGGAGGTGTGTCATGGTTTCTATGCCATATTAAACTATAAACCTATATAAATGATTCAAAGACATGCCAAAACTCCTCCAAACCATACAAAACAATTCCCAAAAACATTATATACAAAAAAATATATTAACAAAATTTTAATTACCTAAAAAATGGTTACTAAAAATTATTATTACTTCTATCCTCTTTGTTTCTTTTATATAGTTCTTATTCAATAAAAGTCTTCTAATATTTAGAAATCCTGTAAGAAAATTTTGGTTTTCCATGTCAAATTTATTCTTCTCCTTTGTCAATATCTTTTTATTCTTCCTCTTCCAACTATATTTACATATCAATTTATTTCATCCGAATAACTACGATATATTTTGTTACAATGGTAGCCATCTTGGAGTCTCTAGATTGAATCTTTTGTGTTCATTTCATCATAAATATCCTTTTAGATGACCCAAACTTCTTGAGTTTTCTAGGTTTATTACAAAATAGCATATAAAGACCCATAATTTACTTGCAAAATTGTTTCTTCAATACATGATAATTTTACGAGTCTGCGAAAATTTACGGCGCATGATTCCAAGTCCCGGTGTGCTGAAAATCAATTTCTAATGTTTTGTTCAAATATGTTTAGTAAACATATTATCCAGTTTTTATAACTTTTGAACCAGTGCTTGGAATTGAAATTTTAGGGTACCGTTGAACTCGCTACGCTGGTAGTCACATAAAAAGACTTTCACCTCGAAGACAGTTGGTTGAGAATAAAAGTTAGTTTTTGGCTTTTAATAAACATAATTATAAAATAACGTGTGAAAAAACATTATATTATTGAGACGCCTTTTGGTGTGTGGAGTTTAAAACCTCCACGAGGAGGATGAAGGTGGGGGCCACCACACCATAACCTCCCATGAGTGGTTATAGTGGTGGCGCCTACTCTAACATAACCTCCCCTAGGAGGATAATTTTGGTGGGGACCACCTAGCTTTTAACCCATGGAACTTCTATCTTAATGGAGCAACATGACCTTTCTAATAATTAATAGAGCCTCTCCACCACCCTTTTAATTAATTGGGCAACACATAATTTATTATGCCAATCCTCCACTATTATTATACGGAGCCAATTAATTTATTCTTCCATTTTCAATTCTATGCCAACAGAATAATTGATAACCAATCTATTATTTTTGTAGGTTTGCTTCATTTTTGTGGAAAAGAGGAAGAGAAGAGCTAAGTAGAAAAGCTCTTAACGAAGAATGTAAAGAACATTGACGACGTTTCTTCCTCGGCCTTCTACCCCAAACACCTTCCGACATAGAGATTCTTCCCTCAACGTCGTCAAAGAACCGACACATGAACCTGAATTGAAATAGTTTGGTAGACACAAAAAATGATGGTCTTCATCATCTTCCATCCGAGACTCCATAAAAGAACAACGAACGATGATCAATGGATAAAAAGTAGGGGGTTATTGAAAGCTGGTACTTTCCTTTTCTATTCTCGTCTTCATTGAAAAGAATCAATGTGAGGTATTATAAATGACTGATGTTCAACTTCCTTCCTCTTTGTTGAACAAATGTTATCACCCATAAACGCAAAGGATGCGGGCCAACTAAAATGGCCCAACTCCCTCTACCGATTGTTTTTGAATTTTCCTTCAGGATCACGATGAAGCGATGGGGATGAAGGTGGCAACGATGAAGGTCGTGCTACCCGTGACCTCCGCGAACCGTGTCTCCCCTGTGTCGCACTGGTACTCCCGGCCAAACAATGTCGGTCGAACGTTGCTTGAACCGCATACCTGTGGCATCCCAACACCCTGCCCGGTGCGTGCCCCGTCCAAACCCGCGGCCTGCCCCGTAGCCTGCTCGGCCCCGCCGGCACCCTAACCGGCGCCCCCCGGCGCCCTGCCCGGCGCCCTACCCGGCACCCCGTTGCCCTCCCCATCATAGATGGCTCCTTTATGTGGCCTTCCCAGCCCCTTCCGTGGCCTACCTGGCCCCTGTTGTGGCCTACCCGGTGCCCCCACACCCTGCCCGGCTCCCTCTCGGCATCCCGACTCCCTGCCAGCCACCTGGCCAAGCCGGTGTCCCGGTCCCCTCACGGTAACCTGGCCGAACCATCCCAGCTGCGCCGTCTAGGCCGAACCATGTCGGGCTGCACCCGCGCAACGCTCCATCCCCTAGTCTCCATGCCGAGTCTTATACATGGCAACCACCGGGCCGAACTGCCATCACAGTCCGCTGGGCTAGGCCCAAATGGCCCAGGCAAAACAAAGCGGGCTAACCCGCCCAACGGGCTGGGTTAGAACCAGCGAGTCTGGCCGGGTCGACCCAGATCGAGTCGGCCCAGACTGGGTGCGCCCGAGTTGGTCCCACCGGGTCGAACTAGACTTGGTCCCATTACTGACCCATTACCTTTTTGGGCCATATCTTTGGCACTGGACATCCTTTTGACGAACCGTTAGTGACACCGGTTTTTATGGAGTGAAGCCATCCCTTGAGAATACCCGACTAGAGTTCGCGGTATAGTTGAGTTACGGGCAGTTTGGATCGTACACAAATCTAGCTACCCCCCCCCCCCAGACTAAAAGTCTAATAACTAATAGGTCGGGCATCTGATTGATGTGATGTCTGTGCGTTGAGACCCCTATGACGTGGCGGACCATTGAGATAATTCTTTGTGGAATTTCATGACAGTTGGAGTACCACCCTGTAGCTCGTGGAGAGGATCCTTCCATAGCTGAGTAGACAATATACGGAGACCTAGTATATGTTTGAGACCTAATGACTGCTTGACCGATTCGACCCGGAGTGATTCAACTAGCCATGTGGGGAGTGGCTGGAAGTTGGCGGCAGGCCCACGGTGGTGGAGTTCTTGGTAGTTGGCAACAGACCTGTGGTACTCGACAGGAGGAGTACTTCTATAGGCTATTAGGGGGAGCGCCTAGTAGTTGGCGGCAGACCCACAACAACGGAGTGCCTGGTAGTTGGCAGCAGATCCGTGGTATGCGATAGGAAGAGTATCTCAGAAATCCAAGATTAGTGAGAAGTGAATTGGTGTCGCAGAAGGCCCACTGTACTTGACATTGGAGAAGTTATCCAACACAAATGGTCTCGATAATAAAAATTTTGGTTTGAGCTGAGTCAATGACTTTTTGTTTTCCTCATGATTGAAATGGGATACTAGATAACTTAGGTATATGTATGGGCATATAGCTAAGTAATGGTTATCCATTGATTTCATACATTGTGGATTATACTTGTTGGATTTTTTGATACCTTGAGGATCTTAGGGTCCCTACCGAGTATCGTTATACTCACCCTTGTACGGGCTATGCCCGCACCTCATTGTCTTGGTTGCAGGTGACGAACAGTGCTAATTGAGACAGAGAGTATCACGACTAGACAATACCCAGAGGGGGAACACTCGGTGTGACAATACACAGAGGAGACAGACATACATGGAGTGCTGAAGATTCCATCTATACCTACCGTCTAGGTAGGAACCCCGGAAGATGACCTTGTTGTTGTTTCACTTTCTGTAAGTTGTAATTTCTTTTTAGTTTTACTTGTACCATCCTGTTGGGATTTTATTTCCGACTCCTTTAACTTTCTAGCACTTATTTTGTATAAAGTTTTACTTAGTTTTTTGCTTCCAATTGTCTGCTCTGACATGTTTTTTTACAGCTATAAAGGAAATTATTTCCATGTTTAGGGATTTACACCTTTGGTTCTAGTCTCCATCCCCTGGACTATGGAAGGTGGGCTTGGGGTAGTCACGATACAGGCCTTGGGGGATGGGTCATTACAAATTGGTATAAGAGGAGTCGGTTCTACCACAGAACATATGACTCTGATATATCATTTCTGTGAAGAAATAGTGTTAAGGGTACTAGGGGTGGTTTTTAGTTCAGAGAGTCCAGTGTTGGTGTGGGCGGCCGACATTTCCAAACACCAGGACCCTGAATTCAGATTTCCATCTCAGTGCACGAAAACACTGATTTTGTGTGTGTTTTCAAAAGATTTTCTTTAAGTCAGCTCAAATAGGTAATCTCACTGGGTATCAATATTCTTACCATGTCACATCTATTTCTTTCAGGATGCCTCCCCACGGACGACCAGTTACAGCCCTGACATTCATATGCACTGACTTCCCACCGAGCGACGAAGCCTCATTGTAGAGCCCTTTACTAACAGAGGAACCAGATGTACCACTCCTCATTCGGCCACTGATGCTGCTAGTCCCAGCAGTAGATGATACACGCCCCTTGATCATGTTGCATGATTTCTAGTGCCAGAGGCCACCCAGGTTTAGGGGAGAGACAGAATCACAGGTGGTTGAGTATTGGATGGAGGCTATAGTGAGAGTCTTCAGACTGGTAGGGACACCAGCCGACTTCATGGTGATCCTTGCTGCCAGCCTCCTTCAAAAAGCATTAGGCAGATGGTGGTTCTTGATTCTTCAAGTGCATGATGAGGTGACTCTACTATTGACTGACTTCGAGATCCATTTTCTGGTGGTGTTTTCCAAGCCACTCTTCGATCGGTGGGGATACAGAAGCTACTGCATCTACAGTAGGGTAGCATGGTAGTAGCACAATACTCAACGAGGTTCACCGACCTCTCGCGGTACTCCACTAATATGGTACGAGACCCATTCCTCAGGGCCCGGACCGTCGAGCAAGGGCTATGGAGAGAGATCAGAGCACTGATTATCTCACTCACCATATCGATGTAGTAGGGGGTGCTATAGAGAGCCATACTAGAGGAGAGTTTCTTGCTGAGTAGTTTCCAGCAGCAAGACACACCACTAGCCGACACGCAACAGAGTCTTATGTATTTGGTAGTAGACAGATGTCACAAACGTCCAAGATTACTATACCTATAGGTGGATGACCGCATGACTCAGGATCAGTTTTGTGGGGCACCCAGAGTCGAGACAGAGCCATACATGCCAGGAGCGGACAATGTTACTCATGCATTGGGCTTGGTCACATGGCTTGTGACTGTCCGGCCCTCTATTTTGATGATCAGCAGACAGTTTAGGGATCTCCCTGGAAAAGGTAGAGGTTCGATTGAGGCGGTCCTTAGGGATAAGGCGGATGTGGCAGAGGAGCTAGACTGTGCAGCTGGTGGTGGACGACGTTACGAGGTGTTACCACCACCACCACGAGGAGGTCCACCCCGACCATAGAGAGCAGGTGAACAGGGGAGAGCCCAACTTTAGTCAGCTAAGGCTTATGATCACAGCACTCTAGAGTTTATTCAAGGTATGATCAGTTTCTACTCTACCATATCTGCAGTTTTTATAAAAATAGGTTCCAATCACTCTTTCATTGCCACTACCCTTGTCCGGAGCTTGGAGATTCCGACAGATACATTGGCTCTATCCTTACGGCAAGGGACACCTACGAGAGTAGACTCGACGATTATGCACTGGTGCTGGTAGTGAGTGATTACTCTAGGAGGAAAGATATTTGGCTGGGATCTCATATTAGCAGCGTCGAGGCCTTATGACGTCATATTGGGTATGGACTGGTTATCTACAGTCCATTCTCAAAATGATTATATTAATCGAAATGTATGGTGGGTCAGCAAGGATGGGACTAGGTTTACCTTCACTAGTGAGAAGGGATCCTTTTCAGTATACGAAAGACTTACTTAGAGTAGGGTGCAGCCGATCACTCACCAGTTGGCTAGCCTTCCCCTCGGAGCAGTTGATGTGGAGAGCTCGACTTATCCTATCGTGGTGGACCAATATGCGAATGTTTTCCCTGAATGTGTTCCAGGATTACCTCCTGACAAAGAGGTGGAAATCTACATTGACATGTACCCAAGAACGACACCAATATCTACACAATCATATTAGATGGCTCCTGCTGAGCTTCGCGAGCTGCGGGTACATCTAGAGGACTTGTAGGGAAAGGGATTCATCTGGCCCAGTGTTTCTCCCTGGGCAACCCAGATTCTATTCTCCAAGAAAGCAGATAGGATCTTGAGGATTTGTGTCAACTACCATCTCTTGAACCAGGTGAAAGTGAGGAACTAGTACCTACTCACATGTATTGATGAACTCTTTGACCTGCTGAAGGGAGGTCAGTGGTTCTCGATGATCGACCTCAGATCAGGTTATCACCAGCTCAGATTTTGAGATGAGGATGTGAAGAAGATGGCCTTTAGTAGTCTTTACGGCCACTATGATTTCTTGGTTATTCCCTTCAGTGTAACCAACACTCTAGTAGTGTTCACCAGTCTCATGAACAAGATCTTTTAGCCTTACCTTGATCGCTTTGTCATTGCCTTCATCGATGAAATTCTGATCTACTCGACTACTGAGGTGGAGCATGACCACCATTTCTAGTTAGTACTGGACACACTCTGAGAGAACTAGCTTTATGTTAAGCTCTTGATGTTCGAGTTTGGGATTCTAGAGGTTCACTTCTGGGGACACATCCTATCGAAGGCTGGAGTTGCAGTGGATCCAGCGAATATTGATGTTGTACTTCCTTGGAAGCCACCCAGGAGTGTGACAGAGGTATGAAGTTTCCAAGTTTTGGCTGGGTACTACTGGAGATTCGTGCCAGAATTATCTAGAGTTGAAGCACCACTATCATCCATGAAAAAGAATGGGAAACCCTTCGTGTGGTCGGAGAGATGCCAGCAGAGCTTTCTGGAGCTGAAATAGGGACTGACTAGTGGCCCCATCTTGAGGCTTCCAGAGGCGGTCATAGGGTAAATAGTTTACTGCAACGCATCAGGGACCAGACATGGGTGTGTCCTAATGTAGGAGTGAATAGTGGTCGCATATGGTTCTCGGCAGCTGAGACAGCATGAGCAGAACTACGCTACTTAGGACCTGGAGTTAGCAGTAGTGGTCTTCACCGGGAATATGTGGCAGCACTATCTGATGGGCGAGCATTTTCCCATGTACTCTACTCACAAGAGTCTCTACTATATCTTCTATCAGAAGGACCTGAACCTAAGATAGTAGCAATGTCTTGAGTTCCTCCCGGACTATGACTTTGAGATAGTCTATACTCCATGGAAGGGGAACGTTGTTGCGGATGCGCTCAACAAGAGGACTGGGATACAGCTGCTAGGCAAAGAGACAGAGCCACTATATGCTTTACATATATCCTTTGTGGATAGGGACTGAGCAGCCATTCTATAGTATTTTACAGTCACTCCCTCAATTCTTCATCGTGTCTTGGAGGCACAGCATGGAGACGCTGACTGCGAGACACGACGTGATAAGATATCCACAGGGCAGGCACCTGATGTATTTTCTGAAGGTGGAGAGAATGTCATCATCTTCAGAGGACGTTCCTTGGTACTAGTGGTATGTCAATTGGAAGTGTTGAGGGAGTTCCAAACATCCCCTCTAATGGTACGTCCAGGAGTGGAGATGATGTACCAGGACCTTCGACAATAGCCCTGGTGGCCAGGTATGAAGAAGGAAGTAGCGGAGTTTGTCTCTCAATGACTCACTTATCAGAAAGTGAAGGAAGATCACTAGGTACCAATAGTCTTGGTTCATTGTAACACCCCAATATTCCACGGTACTATTCTATTTTAATAATACAGTAGCGTGTGTTGTACGCAACTTCGAGATTTTAACACACCGTGACCAATCAAAGTAGCCGTTATGAATAGCAATACCCACTTTTTAAAATTTTATCAATTTTATCTCTCAAAATAGATTTAATTATTGGATTTGGAATATCGAAATTAGTCTGGGGTAAAATTTTTGTATCTTTTGGATAACTTTAATATTTTGGTGATTAGTGAAAATTACTATATTTTAATTAAAAACAACTTTTTTAATCAAAATAATTAATAGTGATAAATTATTAATTTGAGAGGTTTTAAAGTATATATAGAAAATAGTTTTACCATTTAATAAAATTTTAGTCATTGGACATAATATCTCATTTAAACCGGACATAAACAAGTGTTAATCTTTTGATTGTTATTATCTCTTAAAAACTTTTTTTTTGTTTTAAATATGGTAATTAATTTTAAATTAATTTCTTCAAATTCAGTGTTTTGAATTAAGAAAAATGGATTCCATATTTAGAATCAGGAGGTCCAAATTATGTAAATAGTTAACTTTTATTTTTAGATATTTTGAATAATTACTTCGGTAAATATTTTATTTACCATGGTTAAAGGATAAATCCGGTTAATAAGGTTAAAAAATAATATTATAATAATAATAAATTACACTCAAACGGGTCCTAAATCTATTTTTTGATACATTTCTAACCATGGAAATATTTGGGTCGATTTTGGGACCCCATGGATCCACTTGTAAGTGGTAATGACACTTTATATTAATTAAGTCAATGTAAATACAAAAAACACATAAGAATATATCTTTTAGAAAAACAATTTTTACATTGGATTATATATGTTATATTTCAGACAATAAATTTTAATTAGAAAGATAAACAGATTTCCTACATAAGTATATTTTATTTATAATTTTTAGACATTTAATAATTAAATTTATTTAGGAAAAAATGATGATGCAGTATTTTCATTTTTAATGAACGAATCAAATAATTGGTATTATAAAAGTTAAAAGAAATATAATTTAAAAGTTTTGATGACATCCACGAATTCTATTGGTTCATATTAAAAGTTAGTGTCTCTTAAATGAATTTGGTTCTAATTAATAAAGATGATAAGACTTTAAAAAAATCAATTATTAAATATTGTCAAAATTGACATAAATGAGTTTTTAAAATAAATATTAAATTATTAATTGATATTTTATTCCTAAAAATCTAAGGATCGGTCAAAGGAATTATATCATGATAGGTGTATAATTAATGTACCACTTGGGGCTCACTTGTATTTATATAGTATGTTTATTAACTATGTAATATAAATATACAAAGTGAAATGGTAAATTTCAAATAATTAACTAAGAGTTAAAACTAAAATATAAGGTTAATATAATGACCCAAACCTATCTAAAATCTATTGGTTGAAATTATTTCAACCCATTCGCACCTTAGAGTTTGAATAATACTCTTTGGAGCCATTATAAACAGAATATGAATTTATTATAAATTAATACTTTAAGTTTTTCCTAAAGAGTCCCTCCTCTCCCTTATAAAAGGACACCACTTCTAACCAATTCTTCACATCTTCAAAGCCATTTGGATCAGCGAACCCCTTCACAAATATTCTCTCAACTTACCTCAATTAAACCTATAGGCCTTAGTTTTATCATAAATCCATCCTAATGATCCCTTTTGATCAAATCAAAAGGAAGAACCCGAAGAATATGTAATGTATTCACCACCCTTTTTCAAGTTCCTTTCTTCATCAACATCTTCATTATTTGTTATTTAATTTCTAAAATAATAAATCAAGTATCTTCTATATACATTGATGTTATTATAAATATGTTACAACAATATTCATTATTCTATCTATCCTTTGAATTACATGTCACCATACGTGCGTACGTTCGACTTACCGTCTCCACATCGTGGTGTAATTGTTATTCAATACATTATTATTTGGATGGGTAAAATAATGATGTGTCATTCATGTAAATAATAAATATAACAAGATAATGATTCTGTATATATGATATAACATCTAGTTATATTTTATTTTAATATCAAAAGAATGATATTGTCTCCTGTGCGTACATATGGAGTACCATCTTCATGAACGCGATAAGAATCATTCCCCATCGTAGACATGCAAGTATAATTATTATTTTATGATTAAAAATAATTCTTAGGGACTTTATATAATTCTAGATATGAATAATATACAACCTATCCATAATAAACATTTCTTATGTGACAAAACATATAAAATAAAACGAGTAAGTTGACACCCAAAATGACGATAATACTAAGATATTATTAACAATGAAATGATAAAAGATCATATATTATATCATATTAATGTATATGATTCTTGTATAATTTAATAACAATTAATTAATAATTATACAGGAGGTTAACCTACCCTTAACCAAGGAAAATTACAAGGTAAGGGTTTATTTGACAATCTCTTCATTATCTGAGGTTGTTTATATGTAATTATCTATAGGGACCTCTTTATCATCCACATCCATGTTTCTTAAAAATGTATTTCAAAAAATTCTTAATATTTTATAGAATAAGGGTTAAAGTCATTTATACCCTTGTTTACTTTTTATAATAAGTTTATAAATGAATCTTTCCGTCGTTTTCCAAACAAGGTCCTTTTTAACCATTTCGACAAAATTAAGGTAAGAATGTATTTTTTAACCTATACGGCTGGTGAGACTATTTTCTACCGTTATAAACTCGTCGAAGCTTCCATTACAAGATTATAAGAATATTTTCCAAGTAAATGTTTTATTTTATAATCATGTGACTCTTAAATTATTTCAAAATAGAAAGAGATATTTATCTAAAAAGGGTTTTGATTTCATCTATGTCAACATCCTTTGATAAATTTTAATTTAATTTTAAGTTGATTTATTATGATACAAACTTCCATATTGTATTGACGGTTTTGTGATATGATTGACTATGGATGTGCTATTTTTATACCATTCATGTTTTATGGTACGAATGTTTATGATATGTTTAAACCAATTTATATGAGAAATGTATTGGACTTAGTAAGTGACGGGTGGAGCCCACTATAGCTCCTCGATGCATTGGTAGGTCTCATAAGACAGCTAGACATGGAATTGGCCACTTCCCTTTCCCAATTTAATTTTTTTTGTTCATGGCCTTAATCATTTTTAGACATATAGGCCGAGGCCATGAAAAAATGTTTCAGAATGACTGGCATTATACATTCCCTCATTATTGAAATAATATCGATGGTTCATGTGGTCATTCTAGTAGAATACAAATGATTATGTTTTATTATGGAATTATTTAGTCAACTTATATTCATTCTATAAAATTATTCATGTTTATTACTGGTAAAGGAATGTGGTTTCAATTATTTACCATACTTAATATTTATGTAATTTTTCGTTGTATTACTATCCCTTACTGAGCGTTTGAGCTCACCCCATTTATTATGTTTCATTTTCCCAGGATATGAAAAAGTAAGTTATGAGTGACCTTCTGGCATAATCTAGGAGGCTTGGATGTTTCTAATTTAATATATTTGTGTTGTATTTCTCTTCATGCTGTAAAGATGAACTTATGTATGAATCTTGTTTCCAATAATACTAAACTGATCAGTCTTTGGAGACATGATTTCCTTGTTATCATGCCAATGTTATGTAATAATGAACCGACTCTGGGTAACTACGGTTGGGTTGTTACAATTGGTATCCGAGAATGTTTAGTACAGACCTTGGAAACTACATCTAGATAAATTCTGATTAGAGTAGATATCCCTAAGAAAGACTTTGAGGATTAGTATAGAAGAACTTCCTAGAATTTTGGTATTGTAGATATTTTGTGAGTTTTTCCAAGAAATACATCCATGTCTGGATACGAGTAGGTAGAGGCGGATCTGGAACAGATGTACCTAGGTGTAAAACTCGAAAACACCGCTTTGAGCTAGACTCAAATGAGAACTGGTGCACGACAATGGGCCTTTCATCACTCTTGGTTACGACACTCCTGGGGGATATGCTTAGGATAATTATCATTTTCCTTAAAAACCATTATGAAGGGTTTATGAGCATATACATTCTAAAAGAAAAAATTTTATTATGATTATGGATTATATCCATAAATAGTTCAATTTATGTTAAGTTTTTTACAAGTATGGAATTATGTATTTTAATTCATAAACTGATCTATTTTATGCCATTGTTTCGAAATGGCACCTAGTGTAAGGAATGGAAACTGTATCAATACATGCACTCCATGTATGGATTTCCCTCCTGCTCAAGTGAATTATAGTAGAGCTGGTGATGCACTTGGTGTTGATCCACTAATCACCATACTGGGGAAACTCACTCAAGTTATGAATAATAACCTAACCCGTATGGATCACCCTGATCCACAGTGTGGAGGATCAATGTTAGATCGCTCCATGAGGCCACAACCGCCAAAATTCAATGGGAGTACAAATCCCTTAGTATCTAAGCAATGGATAAATTCTTTAGAGAAAATATTCCGTGGCTTGGAGAGTAGTGAAAGGGAAAACGTTATCATGGCAGTGTACCCCCTCATTGAAGATGATGATCAAATGTGGTCATTGATTAAAAACACAAAAGAAGATGATGAAGTATCAAATATGGAATGGAGGGAGTTAAAATATTTTTACTTAGATAAATACTTTCCTCATGACCATCTAGCAGATATAGAAAAGCAATTTCTGAGTCTAAGTCAAAAGGAGGATGAGAATTTCACAAAGTATGAGGCAAACCTTACAAGGTCAGCAAGGTATTCTACATATTATATATGTAAACCAATAAGTATGATTGATCATTTCATTGATGGGTTAAAACCATTTCTCCGTCGATAATTGGTTTCACAATACTTCTCGTCATACAAAGATATTGTCTCGTGAGCTATCAAGATAGAAAAGGAATTATCTAAGTCTTATGACTTTAAATCAAAGAAAGAGAAGAAAATATCTGTTGAACACACTTGGAAATGAAAATAAGGAAATAGGGAATAAGGGAAGAATTGAATTTCCACCCTTTGATAAATGGAGAAGGAAGCACCCTGGTTCCTGTCTAAAAGTAAAAGGATTATTGTACAAGAGTGGAATGAAATGCCTTCTAGATGGTGATGGTAAAAGAAATAAAGATGCCACCAATGTTCAATGCTACAATTGCAGGGAGATGGGACATTATGAAAATTAATGTCTTAAGTGTCAGGAAAACATACCTCAGAAAATTCTTATAGACCAAGGCCAAGCTTATGCAATCACTACTGCAGAGGTTGTTTCCCTGAAAGATGTGGTGACAGGTAATTTAATGGTTTCAAAAAGATTTGAAAAGTCTTTATTTGATTCTGGATCATCACATTTTTTCATATCTTCACAGTTTTCTAGGAAAATTAGATATTTATAATTTGATTTAACAAATGAGTTGTCTGTCAAAACTCCTAAGGGTATTATCATTGCAACAATGTTTTGTGAATCAGTCCCCATTAGAGCACATAAATGTTCTTTAACTGTGGATATCATCGTCATACCTATGATTTAATTTGATATAATCCTCAGTATAGATTATATTTTGGACAATGATTCAAAAATTTATTGCAAGAAGAAGTAGGTTGCTATTTTTGATGATGATGATAAGGAGCACATTATCTTTAGAGCGGAATTGTCACCACCTAATTCTTACCTAGATCCACCCCTAGTAGCTCAAATAAATTCAATTATTGGGGAGGAAGATAATGAAATAAATGTGGGTGGGGAAAGTAATGTTCAAATAGAAGAAGTACCTATTGTAAGAGAATATGTTGATGTGTTTCCGAAAGATTTACCTGGACATCCTCCAGAACGAGAAATTATGTTTTCCATTGATTTAATTCCGGGTTCAAGGCCAATATCAAAGACCCCTTATAGAATGGCCACTGTGGAATTAGTTGAACAGAAGAAACAACTAGTGGAATTATGAAATAAGGGATTTATTTGCCCTAGTGTTTCTCCATGGGGAGCCCCTATCATTTTTGATAAGAAGAAATATGGATCAATGAGGTTGTGCACTGACTACAGGGAGATCAATTCTATAACAATAAAGAACATGTATCCCCTACCTCGCATTGATGATTTATTTGACCAACTTCATGGAGCTCAATACTTTTCAAAGATTGACCTTCAATCTAGATACCATCAGATTTTTGTGAAGAAGGAAGACATTTCGAAGACTATATTTCGAACCTGGTATGGGCATTATGAGTTTACAGTAATGCCTTTTGGGCTGACTAATTCACCCTATGTCTTCATGGATCTAATGAACAATGTTTTCAAGGAATATCTTGATGAATTTGTAGTGGTATTTATTGATGATATCTTGGCATACTCCAAAATCTATACATATAATGAAAATCACTTTCTCATTATATTGAAGACTCTGAGAAGACATGAATTATATGGGATGTTTAGCAAGTGTGAATTCTGGATTCATGAGATTTCTCTTCTTGGCCATATTGTCTCTAAGGATCGAATATCTATTGATCCATCTAAGACAAGAGCAATCCAAGAATGGACAGCACCGATGCGTATAACTAAGGTATGGACAATTATTGGTTTAGAAGGTTATTATCAAAGTTTCGTCCATAATTTTTCTCGGTTGGCTAACCCATTAATGAAGCTCACGCGTAAAGGGGTTAGTTTTTTTGGAAAAAAGAGTGCGATGAATATTTTGAACAACTTAAGAAAATATTAGTCAATTCTCCTATATCGACTCTACCATCGGGGAATGATGGGTTCGTTATTTATAGTGATGCATCGAAGAAAGGACTTGGTTGTGCCCTTATGAAGAATGATAGGGTTTTTCTATGCATCACGATAGTTGAAGATTCATGAGAAAAACAATCCTAATCATGATCTAGAGTTAGCAGCTATGATATTTTCTTTGAAAATATAGAGACACTTCCTCTATGGTGAAAATGTGAGATTTATACTGATCACAAGAGTTTGAAGTATATTTTCTCACAAAAAGAACTCGAGATGAGGCAAAGGAGATGGCTTAAATTACTCAAGGATTATGTTTCCATGATACACAACAATCCGGGGAAAGAAAATAAGGTGGCAGATTCTTTGATCACAAATTATCATCGAGTTTTGAACAATATGAGAATTGAAAGGGATCCTATTTTCATGGATCTAGTGATAATGGACATGAGAATAACCATAGATGGTGAAACATCAATGATTTTCCAAATGGTTTCCAAACCATATTTACAAGAAAAGATAAAGTGTTCTCAGACTGATGAGGAAGAGTTTCAAAAGAAGATTAAAGCTTTGAATGATGGGAAATTTAGCGACTTTGTGTATGAAGATCGAATTTTGAATTTTGGGAAGAGACTTTGTGTTCCTGATATACCTGATCTAAAAAGGGAATTATTGGATGATGCTAATAGATCCAATTTCACTATACACCCTGGGAGCACCATAATGTATAGAGATTTGAAGGAACATTTTTGGTTGGACAACATGAAGAGGGAGATTGCTGATTTTGTGTCAAGATGTATTGTTTTTCAACAAGTGAAAGTGGGAAGCCTACAGCCTGAAGGAGTCAGGCAACCTCTTCCCATACCTGAGTGGAAATGGGATAATATCCCGAGGCACTTTGTCCGGAGAATACCAAAGACTCTTAAATGGAATGATGCAATATGGGTCATTGTTGATCATCTTACCAATTCAGCAAATTTTCTTGCTATAAGGGAAGATTTACCACATGAACGTCTAGCGCGGCTATATATTAATGAATTTGTGAGACTATATGGAGTACCCATATCGATTGTTTCTGATCGTGATCCATGATTTACATCATGATTCTAGAAAAGTCTTCAGAAATCCCTTGATACTGAACTTTATTTCAGCACTGCATACCACCCTCAAATAGATGGACAATCAGAATGGACTATTCAAACCTTAAAAGACATGTTTAGATCATGCTCACTTGACTTTCATGGTATGTGGGATCAATATTTACCTCTGGTGTAATTTTCCTATAATAATAGCTTCCATTCAAGTATTCATAAGGCACCATATGAAGCATTATTCGGAAACAGATGTCGCACACCAACCTATTGGGATGAAGATGGTGAAAGAAAACTGGTAGGCCTAGAACTGGTGGGGGAAATGATGGAAAAGGTAAAGATAATCCAAAACCACATCAAAGCAGCTCAAAGTAGGTAGAAGAGATATGCCGATAACCGAAGGAAATATTTGGAATTTCAGGTAGGAGATCATGTTTTCTTAAATGTATCTCTGTGGAAGGGAGTTATATGTTTCCGCAAGAAGGGAAAATTTAGTCCCAGGTACATCGGACCTTTCGAAATTCTAGAATGAATTGGGGTTGTAGCTTACCGTTTGGGAATGTCGCCAAGCCTCTCCAAAGTTCACGATGTGTTCCATATATCATTGTTGGGAAAATACATGCCTAACCCAATGCATGTACTCACATATGAGGAAGTAGAACTAGAACTTGATCTATCTTATTTCAAAGATCCTGTCAATATTCTTGATATAAGAGAGTAAGTGCTGAGACACCAGATGACTCGTCTGGTAATGTTCTATGGAGAAACCATAAAATGGAAGAGGCAACATGGGAACCCGAACAACATATGATGAAGAACCACCCGAGTCTTTTTATACAGTAATTTCCTAGAATGTTTGAGGATGTAATTATTTGAAGGAGGGGAGAATGTAACACCCCAATCTTCCAGGGTACGATTCTCTTGGAATAAGACAATATCATGTGGTGTATGCAACTTTGAGATTTTAACACACCATGGCCAATCAAAGTAGCCGTTATGAATAGTAATACCCACATTTTTAAATTTTAGAAATTTTATCTCTCAAAATGGAGTTCATTTTTGAATTCAGAATATTTAAATTATCCTAGGGTAATATTTTGGTACTTTTCGAATAACTTTTATATTTTTGTGAATAGTGAAAATTACCAAATTTAAATTAATAACAACTTTTTTAATCAAAATAATTAATAGTGAAAAATTATAAATTTGAGTGGTTTTAAAATATATTTATAATATATTTTTACCATTTAATACAATTTTTGTCATTAGACATAATTTCACATTTAAAATGGATATAAGTATGTGTCAATCTTTTGATAGTTATTATCTCTTAAAAACACGCTTTTTGTTTTAACAACAGAAATAATTATAAATTAATTTATGCCACTTCTGTGTTTTGAATTTAGAAAAATGGATTCCAAGTTTAGAATCATGAGGTCCAAATTTTGTAAATTGGTATCATTTTTTAGACATTTTCAATAATTACTTTGGTAAATATTTTATTTACCATGGTTAAAGGGAAAATCTGGTAAATAAGGGTAAAAAATAATTTTAAAATAATAATAAATTATCCTAAAACGTGTCTGAACTCTACTTGTTGATACATGTCTGAACATGGACATCTTTGGGTCGATTTCGGGACCCCATGGGTCCACTTGTAAGTGATAAGGACACTTTATATTAATTAAGTTAAAGTAAATACAAAAATGAAATAAGCATATATCTTTTAGCAAAACAATTTTTACATTGGGTCATATATGTTATATTTTTTCATATAAATATTCATTAGAAAGTTAAAACGATTTCACAAATAATTTTATTTTATTTATAATCTTTATAAATTTAATAATTAAATAGATTTATGACACAATGAGGATGTAGTATTTTCCTTTTTAATGATGGAATCAAATAATTGTTATTATAAAAGTTACAATAAATATAATTTGAATGTTTTGATGACATACACAAATTTTATTGGTTAATATTACATGTTTTTATTTCTTAAATGAATTTGGTTCTAATTAATAAAGTTGATAAGACATTAACAAAAATAAATTATTAAATATTGTCAAAATTGACAGAAATGAGTTTTTAGAACAAATATTATATTATAAAATGATATTCTATTCATAAAAATCTAGGGTTCAGATAAATGACTTATATCATGAAATTTGTATCATTATTGAACCACTTGGGGGGTCACAAGGATGTATATAGTATGTTTATTAACTATATAATATAAAAATACAAAGTGACATGGTAAATGTCAAACTGATTAACTACAAGTTAAAACTAAAATATAATGTTAATATAATGACCCAAACCTATCTAAAATATGATGGTTGAAATTATTCCAACCCATACCCACCTTATACTTTTAATAATCCACTTTTTATCCATTAGAAACCTAATATGAATTTATTATAAATTATTACTTTAAGTTTTTTCTAAAGAGCCCATCCTCCCCCTTATACAAGGACACCACTTTTAACCAATTATTCACATCTTCAAAGCCATTTGGATCAGAAAAACCCTACCCAAATATTCTCTAAATTTTTTTCACATCATCCTAGAGGCCTTATTTTTATCAGAAAGACAACCTAAAAAGGCCTTTTGATCAAATCAAAAGCAAGAACCCGAAGAAGAGGTAATGTTTTCACCACCCTTTTTCAAGTTCCTTTCCTCTTCAACTTATTCATTATTTGTTATTTCATTCCTAAAATATTAAATCCAGTTTCTTCTATATATTGTGTTTTTATTATAAATATGTTACAACCATATTCAGTATTATATCCATCCTTTTAATGACATGTCACCATAAGTGTGTACGTACAGCTTACCGTCTCCACGTCGTGGTGTAATTGTTATTCAATACATTATAATTTGGATTGGTATAATAATTATGTTTAATTCATGTAGATAATAAATATAACATGATATTTATTCTGTATATATGTTATACCATCCAATTATATTTTATTTTAATATCAAAATAATGATATTGTCGCTCGTGCGTACGTACGGACTACCGTCTCTACGAACGCGATGAGATTCATTCCCCATCGTATCCATGCAAGTCTAATTCTCATTTCATGATTAACAATAATGATTAAGGACTTGATATCATTATTGAGATGAATAATATACAATATATCCATAAAAACATGGATTATGTAACAAAACATATAAAAGAAAACGAGTCAGTTAACACCCAAAACGACGATAATACTAAGATATTATTAACAATGAAATGTTAAAAGATCATATATGATATCATATTAATGTATAAGATTCTTGTATAATTTATTAACAATTATTTAACCATTATACAGGAGGTTAACCTACCCTCAACCAAGGAAATGTACAAGGTAGGGGTTTATTTCACAATCTCTTCGTTATCCGAGGTTGTTTATACGTAATTATCTACTGGGACCTCTTAATCATCCACATCCATATTTCATAAAAATGTATTTCAAAACATTCTTACTAATTTATAGTCTATGTGTTAAATTCATTTATAACCTGGTTGACTTTTTATAATATCTTTATAAAGTAATCGTTCTGTTGTTTTACAAAAAAATGTCCTTTTTAACCTTTTCGACAAAATTAAGGTAAGAATGTCTTTTTTAACTTTTATAGTGGGTGTGGATATTTTCTACCATTATAAACTCGTCGAAGCTTCCCTCACAAGCTTATAAGAATATTTTCAAAGTAAATGTTTTATTTTATAATTATGTGACTCATAAATGATTTCAAAATTGAAAGAGATATTTCTATAAAAAGGGTTTTGATTTCATCTATGTCAACATCCTTTGATGGATTTTATGTTTATTTGAAGTTGATTTATTATGATACAAAACATCCAGATTGTATTGAAGGTTTTGTGATATGTTTGACTATGGATTTGATATTTCGATACAATTCATGGTTTATGGTAAATGTATTCAAATTTCTTATGCTTGTTTTAATACGAATGTTTATGATATGTTTAAACCTTTTCATATGAGGAATGTATTGGACTTAGTAAGTGACGGGTGGAGCCCGCTATAGCTCCTCGATGCATCGGTTGGTCTCATGGGACAACTAGACATGGAATTGGTCGAGACCCTTCCCAATTTGATTTATGGTTTTGGCCAAGTCCTTAATTATTTTTAGATGTCTTGTCCAAGGCCTTGAAAAAATGTTTCAGAATGTCGGGCATTATACATTCCCTCATAACAGAAATAATATTGATGGTTCATGTGGTTATTCGACTAGTAGAATATCCATGATTATTTTTTATTAGGGAATTATTTACTCAAATAATATTGTTGTCATAAAAGTATTCATGTTTATTATTGGTAAAGGAATGGGGTTTCAATTATTTACCATGCTTAATATTTATGTTATTTTATTCTGTATTACTTACCCTTACCGAAAATTTGAGCTCACCCCTTTTCTTAGGTTTCATTTTCCCAGGATATAAAGAAGTTAGTTATGAGTGACCTGTAGGCATAATCTAGGAGGGTTGGATGTTTCTAATGAAATATATTTGTGTTGTATTTCTCTTCAAGATGTAAAGTTGAACTTATATATGAATCTTGTTTCCAATAATACTAAACTGATCGGTCTTTCGAGACATGATTTCCTTGTGGTCATGCCAATGTTATGTAATAATGCACTTACTTTGGGTAACTAGGGTCGGGGTGTCACATTAATCCTTTAAATGAACCGTAGTGGAAATGGGATGGGATATCCATAGACTTTATGACGGGTCTTCCACGTACATCCAGGGGTCACGACTCGATTTGGGTGATCGTCGAACAACTCACCAAGTCGGCCCAATTCCTACCGATCATAGAGCATGGTTTAGTAGAGTGCCTGGGATGCCTCTATGTGAAGTAGATTGTGCAAATACATGGATTTCCTTCTTCTATTGTCTCTGAACATGATGTGTTGTTTACTTCTGGGCTATGGAAGGAGTTGCAGGAGGCTTTCGGGACACAGCTTCTCTTGAGCACCACTATCCATCCCCAGACAGATGGTCAAGCTTAGAGGACCATCCAGACCCTCAAGGACATGCTATGTGAATTTTTCCACGACTTCAGTCGCAGCTGAGAGGATCAAATTCCTTTGGTGGAGTTTTCTTATAACAATATCTATCACTCCACCATAGGGATTACACCTTTCGAGGCGTTGTACGGGAGACCTTGTAGATAATCCTTATGTTCGGCAGACCTTGGAGAGTCAGAACTAGTGGGACCAGAGATGGTATGATCTATAATGGAGAAGGTTCAGATCATCTAAAATTAGATGAAGACTGCACAGAGAAGGCAGAATTGGTAAGCTAACAAGATATGGAGACCACTGGAGTTCGAAGATGGTGACCACGTCTTTCAACAGGTCTCACCTCGACGTGGTCTGTGGAGATTTGGCCAAGGCAGCAAGTTATCTCCGAGATTAATCCGACCTTTTCATGTCCTCAGTAGAGTAGGTGAGGTGGCTTACCGCTTAACTCTTCCACCTCAGTTGAACCGGGTGCATGACATCTTCCATGTATCTCAGCAGAGGAGATATGTGCAGGAGCCTTCCCTCATCATCGACCATGGAGAGCTAGACGTCGATGATGGGGTGAATTATACAGAGGATTTAGTGGAGATTGAGGATTGATAATAGCGGGTCCTATGTAGACAGTCGATACCTCCGGTGTGCATTTTCTGGCAGCACGGGAACCACCAGCAGAGAACATGGGAGTGGGAGGCTCTGATGGGTGCTCAGTACCCCCATTTCATCCCATAGTTTGAGTTGTAGCTTATGGGGACGTAAAGTCCTGAGGTCGGGAGAATGTAAAGACCCAGAAATTTTGGGGAAATTTTTTTCTCAAATATAGGGAAATTTTATGAGTCTGTGAAAATTTACGACACATGATTCTGAGCCCCGGTGTGCCATGAATCAATTTCTGATGTTTTGTTCGGGTACGTTCAGTAATAATACGAGCAGGTTTTTATAACTTTTGAACCGGTGCTCAGAATTGAAATATAAGGGCACCGTTGATCTTGTAATGATGGTATTCTCTTAAGAAGAATTTCACCTCGGCAGCTGTTGGTCAAGAATAAAAGTTAGTTTTTGGATTTTTATAAAAACATTAATAAAATAAAGTGCGCAACAACATTATTTTATTAAGCCTCCTTTTGCTGTGTGGAGGTTAAAACCTCCATGAGGATTTTGGAGGTGGGGGCCACCACACCATAACCTTCCATGAGAGGTTTTGGTGGTGGGTCCCACCCGAACATTACCTCTCTTGAGATGATAATTTTGGTGGGGACCACCCAGCTTTTAACCCATGAAATCTCCCTCTTAATAGAACCACTTGACATTTCCACTAAATAATTGAGCCTCTCCACCTTCCTTTTAAATAATTGGACAATGAATAATTTATTATGCCAATCCACCACATTTATTACATGGAGAAAATTAATTTATTCTTCCTTTTTGTTTCAATGACAATGGAATAATATATAACCAATATATAATTTTTGTTGGGATGCTTCATTTTGGTGGAACAGAGGAAGAGGAGAGAAATGGAGAAATGCTCCAAATGAAGAATGTGAAGAACGCCGATGACGCTTCTTCATCAGACGTCCACCCTGGACACCTTCCGACATAGAACTTCTTCCCTCCTCATTGTATTCAATGAACCGACAAACGATCTTTGTTTAGAAGTATGAGGCATACGTGATGAATGATGGTCTTCATTGTCTTCTTTCCACGACTCCGTCAACGAACGAAAAATATCGATCGATGAATAAAAAGTAAGGGGTTATTGCAAATTGGTGCTATCATTTTCATTTCTCCTCTTAATTGAAATGAATCGATGTGAAGTATTATAAATTATTTATGTTAACTTCCTTCCTATTTGATGAAAAAATGTTATCACCCCTAAAAGAGGAGGGTGCGGGCCAACTAACATGGCCCAACTCCCTCATCCGATCCTTTTGTGATGTTCCTTCTACTTGGAGATGAAGTGACAACGAAGAAGGTGGTGATGATGAAGGTCGCGCTACCCACGGCCTCTATGAATTGTGCCACCCCCGCAATGCACCGGTCCTCCTGGCTGACCACCGTTGGCCGAGCAGTGCCTGACCCACCTACCCACGGCCTCCCGAAGCCATGCCCGGCGTGCGCCCTATCCCAACCCCCAGCCTGCCCTGCGGCCAGCCCGACCCCGCCGACGCCCTGCCCAGAGCCCCCATGCACTACTCACACCCCTTCGCGTTGTCCTGCGGCCTTCCCGACCTCACCGGTGCCCTGTCAGGTGCCCCACATGCTGCCAGGTGCCCCAGGAGCCCTACCCAATGCCACTGGAGCCCTACTGCGCCCTGCTCGGGGCCCTGCGGCACCAAGCCCGGCACCGCCGGCGTAATGACACAGGCCTCTGGCGTCGTGTCGTGGCCTGTGCGGCCCCTGCCGCGGCCTGCCCGGCCCGACACCCTCGTTCCCTGCCCGGTGCCCCCGCGGCGTCTCGTCTCACTCGCGGCCACCCTGACGAGCTGGTGTCCCGACCCCCTCATGGTGCCATGGCTGAACTGTCCCAGCCACACCCTCTAGGCCGAGACATGCTAGGTCGCGCCCTCACAATACTCCAACCCCTGACCTCCGAGCCGAGTCGCCTACGTGGCAACCTCCGGGCTGAACCGCCCTCGCAGTCCGATGTTCCGGGCATAGTGGACCAGGTCAAAACATATAGGGTTGACCCACCAAATGGTCCTGGTCAGACCCAGTGAGTCTGACCAGGTCAACCCAGACTGGGTGTGTCCAGACTGGGTTGGGCCGAGTTGGTCTGATTGGGTTGGACCAGACCTGGGCCCATTACTGACCCATTACCTTTTGGGGCTATATCTTTGGCACCTGATGTCTTTTTAACGAACCATCAGTGGTGCTGGTTTTCTTGGAGAAAAGCCATCCCTTGAGAATACCCCACTGGTGTTCAAGGTATAGGTGAGATACGATCAGGTTGGATCGCACACAAATCCAACCGGACCCCCGAGAATAAAAGGCCAATAACTAACAGACCGAGTGTCCAATTGATGCGTCGTCTGTTGCATTGTGACCCGTCTGACGTGGAGGACCTTTGAGATATATCTTCGTGGAACTTTGTAGTAGTTGGGTTACCGCCCAGTAGCTCATGGAGCAGATCCTTCTAGAGATGAGAAGACATAGTGCGAAGACCTAGTAGCTAGTTGAGACCTGATGACTAATTGACCGATTTGACTCGGAGTGATTCGACTAGCCCAGTGGGGAGCACCTAGTAGTTGGCGGCAGACCCACGACAGAAGAGAACCGGGTAGTTGACAGCAGACCCACATCGTAGGAGCACCCAATAGTTGATGGTTGTCCCATGGTACTCGACAGGAGAAGTACCTTTGCATGCTATTAGGGGGAGCGCCTAGTAGTTGGAGGCAGACCCACAGTAGAGGAGCACCTGGTAGTTAGCAACAGACCCGCGGTACTCGACAAGAGTAATACCTCAGCAGTCCATGGTTAGTGAGAAGCGCCTTTGTTACGCGGTAGGCCCACTATACTCGACAAGGGAGGAGTTCTCCACCAGTCATGGTTTCGATAATAAAAATCCCGGTTTGAGCTGAGTTAATGACTTTGCATTTTCTTCAATATTGAGATGGGTTACTAGATAACTTAGGTATATGTATGGGTATATACCTAAGTAATGGTTATCCGTTGATTTCATACTTTTTGGTTTATCATTGTTGGCTTTAGTGAGACCTGAGGGTCTCAAGGTCCCTACTTAGTATCGTTATACTCACCCCTACATGGGCTATGCCTGCACCTCGTTGTGTTGGTTGCGGACGATAGACAGCACTGAATGAGATAGATAGTAGCAGGACTGGATGATACCGGCTGGTGGACCACTCAGTGTGATGGTACGTAGAGGAGACAGACAGACCTAAAGTGCTGAGGAGTCCATCAGTACCTACCCTTCAGGTAGGAACCCCCGAGGATGACCTTGTTTCATTTTAACTATCCTTTAGTTGTACTTGATTTTCATTTGTACTTTTACCTTCTTGTTGGGATTGTATTTCCGGCCCCTTTTACTTTCAAGCACTTCTTTAGTATGCAGTTTTACTTAGTGTTTTTCTTCCAATTGTGTGCGCTGACGTGTTTGTTTAGAGTTATAAAGGCAATGCCTTCCTAGTTTATGGATTTACCCCTTTGGTGCTAGTTTCCATCCCCTGGCCTAGTGAAGGTGGTATTGGGGTAGTCACAATATAGGCCCTAGGGGACGGGTTGTGACACTGCGATCCAATATACTTCTTTTAAATATTCTTCTGGGAATATAGTTTTGTACCTCCATTCATTTTTCCCCATTTCTAGAACATAATAAATCAATTGGGAATATATTTTCATAATTATATTTAATATATACTTTAATGGGAAAACACCGTTTCTTTGACCACCACATTTTCAATAATCTCAATCATTATCAAGTGATTTTTTTATCAAAATATATATTCATTTTCATTTTATTGTTATGTTCCTTCCTCGCATTCTTTTTCCCATGTTGAATATAGTTTTTTAACTTATATTTAAAATTCATTGTACAAAAAATATACTTCATGGTTTACAACCCTGAAATTCACTAACATGCATATATTTTCTTTTTTAAACTTCTTGTTGTACAGATTATATAGAATGCTATTTTTTGGAATATCATTATCTCTTTTTTATTCCTCATGAATTATCACCATTTATTCTTCTTATATAAACATATATATGATATACATGGTGGAAGCATTCTCATAAATTTTATTCACCTATATGTTTATGGATTTTGTTCTTAAACATGAACCATACTTCTAAATATATACATAAAAAATATTACAAAAAGTTATGGATGATGCATATTCTTTCACAATAGCCTAATAATGATAACTAGATAATGTAATGTTATTTATTCAATTTAATATTGGTATATCAATACCACCATCCTTCATAGTAAAATCAAAGGAATAAAAAATTCATTCCCTAACATCCTGTAAAAATATAGCATTATTTGCCCTTAAATTCTCTAATTTAATCTCAGGATTAAGGAATCTTATTTTCAAAATGTCTTTGTTCAATTTCTAAAAGATAATAAAATTTATTTACATTTTTTTCAATCTTATAACTTCTTTATCATCCAATTTATATTTTCATGTAATAATGATTCAATCTCTATATCCTCCTATATTTCATTTCCAATTATATATTTTTGACATTGATGATGTTTTTTATTCTATTATGATTCAATGTATTCTTCTAAACATTCCTTGTTGAAAAATATTTCTATTGTATTTTTTTTTGAAATTTCTATTAATGCATAGAGCATTTAAATTAAATCATTAAAATTAATTTTTCCTAAGGTACAACCTACTTTATGTTATGTATATAATATTATAACATTCCTGTCAAAATTTTTCTTTATATTTTCATCCTATCCTTTGAGATAGATGATATCACCCTTCATGATTTAAAATATAATATAAATTATACAAATTTATTCAATAGGTAATCCATGCATCATATAATTCAATTAATTAATAGATAAATCTATTGAGAAATTGTCACTCACACATGGATCGTCCATTTGTGGAAATATTACTTAAGAATAGTTACAAACCCCAAAATCACTTGAGTTCCTTATTCATGTTTTTTGGATGTGTTGTCCAATACATTGGGGGTATAGTGAATAATATATTCTTTTCTATCTAGGTGATACCTACTTTATATATGGAATTATATTAGACTAATTGAAAACTATTCTTCTTTTTACCATGTTTATTTTTATCTCTTCTTCTTTTTTATTTTTTCCAATCATCATGCTCTAGGTAGATAATTAATATTTATCTGAAATAAAAATAACAAAAAAATCACTTATTTATTGATCGAAAAAGAATATTTTAAATCTAAAATTCATAATAAATTTTAATGTAATGTAACTACCCTAACCCTAGAAGCCCATGTATTTTTTCTTACTTTATTACATTGGAATAAATGCAATGACTCAAATCCTAAAAGAAAATATTATTTAGTGTCCAAGGTAAACTAGTTACATAATTGAGTTTTATTATTATTTTTGAATAAAAAAATACCACATATTTTTTGTAGAATAAAATTATTCCCTCATTAATATCCATTGATATCAATCATAATACACTTTATGGATTCCTAGAAAATGCAAACAAAATTAGGGTGAGCACAAATTCTTATTAAGTGTTATGTACAACATAATTTATCCTGAATAAATAATGTATAATCAACAAGAAAAGGTAAATAACTAAATTCACATTCCATTTATAAAACTTGACATCATGAATAGATAAGTAATAATCAATATGTAAAGGTATCTAACTGACAAAAACATACCATTTAATAAATTATCTAAGAACAAAATGCATTCAATGTTAATATAATTGTAACAATATGATGGATAATAATAATTACTAATTTTTTAATGAAGGAAAAGATTAATTGTTAGAGTTCATGTTACTGAGTAACAAGATACCTTTACTATCAATATATATCCTCATGGTAGTTTAGACATGATGGGTAGAAACCCATTTAAATAATATTATCCAAATATTGTGTCTCAAGGTACTTCTGATGCATTTAGGGGGTATATATAACTAGGACCCACCCATTTCATGCATTTATAAATCACTCTTTATAAATTAAGTAATCAATTAAATTTATAAAAAGTTTTCCTTATTAACAAATTTTTAGTTTGAGTAATGTTTATTGATTTATTAATATTTATCGAGATAAAAATGAGTTTAAATATAGAAATCCTAATGTATGAATAATGTATGGTTTATGAAATAACCATATCCATGATAAATAATATGTAAATTTAGTGGAAATTTATTATCAACATGATATTTAATATTTCAAGGGAATTTTAAGACTATAAACTAATTCACGGAAGTGAATGGCAATATTTTCCTTAGTAAAAATGATCATAAACCATCAAGAGAACCAATAATAATGGTATCAACACAACATACACCCATTAGAGTAATAATAAAGTATATATTAATTAAATAATTTAAATTCCCTAAAAAATATCATTAAAATATTTATTGAGGAAAATAACCTTTTCATTTTTAAAATTACATTTTAAAACATACAAAATTTCAAAAATCCTTGTCCTTAAAATTCACTTTTTAAAAAATTAAAAATTTCTATAATAATAGGGAAAAAATATAACTTGAAATATCTTGTTAAAATGAAAATTATTCTTCCATGTAATTATGGTCATTAATGAAGAAAATTCTATACATGTCATATATTTTAAAATGAATATTCATGTTTCACTATAAAAATGTAAAAATGTTCCTTGTTCGAAAAAAGATAAGAATATTAATTTTAAAAATTTCAAAAAAGTAAAAATGGCTAATAATTTCCTTAATAAATTATTTGAGATTATTAAATCACACGTTAAAACACTTTTCTATAAACCATGGATTTTGAAAAAAAGGATTTTACACTATAGAGTGAAATAAAGTCACATTTTCAGAAAAATATTTTCTCAATTTTTTAATTTACAAAATACTGTGAAAATTGTACTGTTACATGAAAATATCATTAATATATAGAGGATAAGAAAATTATATGTTTTTATTAAACAATGACCAATTAATTTACTTCATCTAAAATTCATGAATATTTAATATGTATGGAAATGATATTGTAATGAAAACCCTTACAATGATTATAACGTTGATGTGAGAATTAGTCAAAGAATCGATTATGTGTATCAACTATAAATCCAAAAAAAATTGAATATACATAATAAATAATCAAATTATATTAAAAACATGATCATATAATATATAATATGATTAATAACTAATATAACCCAACGACAAAAATATAGTTATGGAATTCCTTACCACTTGACAACCCTTATCTAAAATACATGTAGATGAAATATTTAAAATTGAAATTTTAAATACAATGATGAATGAATTATTAATTATATTAGATTTTATTTTTTAATTATATACACCATATGAAATAAATTAGATTTATAACCATGCAATATTCATCAATTAAAATAAATTGAGATAAAGTCTCTTATATAGACCTTCCTTTCAATTGGACATTATTTAATATCCTATATAGCTATTTTAAAAATGTTTTTATAAAAAAGATCATTAATATTTAAAATATCATATATGATCCTTTTATAACATCTTATCACCCATTTTTTATTTATCATTACTTATCTTTATTTTTTCAGGTGTTAATTGCTATATTTTCTCATGTATGTTTTATTATGAAAGATTTGATTATTGTGAATATTATATAGTCACATTATCTCTAGAATAGTAATCATGAAATTTTTATAATATTAATAAATAAATAATACCCTTAATACCAATCATGAATGATGGTTTTGTGAAATGATGGTTTTTATTATCATGGAGATGGAAAGAAGTAGATACGCATGGGTAAAATTTCCATTTTTCAACAATCATTATAGAAATGGGTGTGTAATAGTGTATCCCTATATAATGACATTAATGTCATAAAAAATATTATTCATTTAAATATATATATATTTATTTCATCCATGTGGTGTATTGGTGAAATAGATACACATCTCTTTGTGAAGGTGGTATGCCACACGTACACATATGAAGTTATCATCTTTAATTGAGTGAAAATGTAAGAAATAAAATGATATATTATATTCCCAAAAAGAAAAATATGTTATTAATATCATAATTACATCATTTAAATATCTTATAATTATTAACATTAACCTTATCAATTTCCATGTAAAGACATAGTGAAAAATGAATCAAAATAGTTCGTGAGGCTATAGTCCTCCGTACACCCGAGCGATGTTATTACATCTTCTATGGATGGTAAATAAAAAATATATATATTATATATTATCTTGAAATTTATAATTATGAAATTAATATAAAATTTATACTTTATATCCAACATCATTCCCAACCATGAGAGGTGGTAATAGAATAGTGAATGACATCAGTTCATGGGGTAATAGTCCACTTTAAACATGAATGATGATTTCATTACATTTGATGGAAGTTGAGATGGTTGCAGGCCAGTACCTTAAAAAAGTGTTATTATATTTAATATACTTATGATATTATGCCATCATGTTTTAATAACAATTCATTGATATGAAAAATAATTAAAATAAAAATGATTGCTGATGAATGTTACCTCTTCTTCGGGTATCCTCCTTATGTTGTCACTAATAGCCTTATTCGGTTGGATTTATGCGAAAATTAAGGATTTTAGGAGGAGAAGAATAATTTCTATTATTTATCTGATTAGTTATTTTCAAAACTAATTAGTTTTAAAGTTGTGAAGAAGATATTAGAGGGCTGACCTTTTATAAGTGAGTTGAGTGTCACCCTTGTAAGTTTTGAAAAGATTCAATCATATCGATATTTTTATGATTGCAAAATCCGAAAAATTGGGAAATTATAGATCCCGTGTGAGAAAAGGTGGAAATATTACCATGAAATGGTGTTGGAAATTTTGGTTGTCCAACTTCAACCATTATTTTCATATTTTTATCCCTTGGTAAAAAATTTTTATCATAACTACGTTAATTAATATTTACGAATTTCAATATTCATTTTGGTAAAAAATTATGTTTACCTTATGAGAGATTAAAAATTATTCAACTTCAAAATATGGAATCCTTTTTTCAAAATTTAATTTAGATTTGTGGAATATTTTTATTTTTTATTAATCCCTCAGACAAATTGAGAAATTAGGGTTTTAAAGACAAAATGATCAAAAGATTGGAATGATGTTGTATATAAATTAAATTATGAAAAATATTTCAATGAATTAAATTTGATAAATTTATTTAAATTTTGAATTTTTTTAATTTGAAAATAATTCCAAAAAAAATTTAACAATAAAAAAATTTAAATGGAAAGGTGATTTCAATTTATTGTTTGTATTTTTCACTATATATAAAAAATGAAACATTTTAGAAAAAATCCCAAAAACTAAACCTAAGATTATTTTGGTATTATGAATACATAAATTAAGTTGATATTATTTAACAAATTTTCAAAAAGTGGTAAATTTTAATTTTAATTATATGTGTACCTAGCACAACTATCTTCCTTTTCTAAAAATATTGTTCTTTAAAAAATATTAGTTATACTAACATATGATTATTATTTTACTTATAACTAATTGATATCCATTTAATTTATTTTATACATTCTTAAATCATAAAATATTTATAATTTATTTATTACTAATCTTAACAACATATTTTACAAATAGGTTATAACAGTTATGTTGAAATAAAAAGTTTTAAATAGAGTTTCATTTTTCTCTTAATGTTAGTGATACGTGCTCCAAAAGCTATCCAAATAAAATAAAATTATTTAAAATTATATATATAATAAAAAAATTTCTTGTTTTATCCTCTTGTAATATTTTTCTTTTCATTTCATAGGTTTTATCTAATATAATGTTCTGATTTTATAATTTTTAGGTGTTACATTCTCCCAACCTTAAATAAATTATGTCCTCATAATTTAAACACTATCTTGGTAATCAAGGGTTTGAAGTTTAACAATACCTTTCTTGAAACCCCATTTCTTAAAAGGGTTAATAAAAAATACACCAGATAAAATAGAATGGGATGTAACAAAAGTCATATGGAATAAAACATAAATGGTTTCCAAATAGGATAACATGGGTTCGAAAATGAAAAATGTAAATGCCCTGTCAAGATCAATGAATCACTAAGAGTGAGAGGGTAAATTAGTGATATATTTTTCTTTTATGATTACTTACTTATGAAATAAACCCTTCCTCTAATTTAATAGTTTTTACCTTGATTAAAAAAACTAATACACGTCCAAAATTGGATAAAAAATTAGAAGTTCCACTACTCAATAATAGTATTAACATCATTAGTATAGTTTGTAAATAATCAAATACCAAAAATTTATTGGACAATAATCCTTTTGTGTGGAATACAATGAGTAGGATATTCCCTCAAACCCATGTAGCACAATGTTTAACACAATATTTCATGTGTTTCAAATAGCCCAACTTGATTTAATATAATTTGTTTATGAAACATGTTAAAGTGCTTCTAAATCAACATTCACAAATAAGATCATCAAAAAATTCTTTCACTTACATACCCTAAATTAGGAATGAATTTCCCTGGACATCGTAATGATACCGAGTCATATTTTCAATTTTTATTTCCCAATCCTATTTATCAATATAGAAATGTTATTCTATCAAAATACGTATGAGAAAATTATTAACTACATTAGCCGATGTTCAGAAATCCAAATATGATTTTGTAGTCTGATTCGAAAATCTGTAATTATGATCATGCCCCTTCCCCTTTATTCTTCTTTCTGAAAAATGTACATATGAAATCACAATCTGAGATCTTCTTCCCCTTATATCATTGGAGGATATCTATCTTCTTAAAAGAATATTATAAGTGTTGGGAATGTATGAAGTACTTCCTATATTTAATAGAGACCCAAAAATAGTTTTGGATGGATTCTGAAAATAATTCTCACTCAACGTGTTTTCTAATCACAAAAATTATCAGTTAATTATATGTGCATCTTGAATTCTTCAATTCTTCTCAAATATTCTAAAAAATTATTAAATCATATCACAACTTCAGCTCACATCAGTCTGTAATTACCAATCATTGTTCATTTCTAATTCCATATTCTAAATTATTAATTACGGGGAAGACAATAGATTCTTTATTATACTCTATGCACCGATTAAAAATGTATGAAAGAAAATTTCTTATCATTATGTTTCCTTGAACAAACTACCCATTTAAATGTCCTCATTAAATTTAAATTGAAATATAATTCAAAAATCCTTTCATGATCCCCACTAGAAATTCATTTTTTCTTGTGGAAAAAATTCTACATTTCCTATTTTTCAAACTGGTAATCTTGCATCTTATAATTTTATCAGTTTCATCTTGCATCGGATAGATCAGTCTTAGATTCACTTTGAAAAAATTTCATCTCTTTTGCAATGGATCTTTTCCCAGCTGCTACAATAAAGAAAACTTATTTCACAAGACTGATAATAAAAAAATCATATATTTTCTTCTCTTGACCAACATGATAAGGAAAACAATTTTCCCATCTGAAATACAATCAATAATTTAGCTTGATGTAAATGTTTTACTATATTGTTGATTGATCATTACGTTAATTTTCTATATCAGTCAGAAATAATATATCTTATTCATTGAATTTTTATGCCCCAACAAATACCAATTTCTTGTATCATTTTGGGTCATAAAAAGCCCTCAAAAATGATTTGACCTCTAATTAACATATAATTAACAGTGTCAGTATGAATCTAATTCTCGATGGCACACCACATCTGATAGACTACTTCCAATATCTTTAACTTCAAAAACATATTTTCTTATATTATTATTATCCTCATCAACTTTATTTTTTGAATATTTATTTATCTTGGATTATTGGTTTTTTTTAATTTATCTTCACACCTTCACATTCTGAACAAAACAATACAACCATTGTAATATTCAATATATGGTGATCTCACATAGATTAACTGAAATTAGAATGTGTATTCTTCACAAAAAAAATTTATTCAACAAAATCAATCTTTTAATCATGACGTCATCATGACATTGAGTATGATTATGACCAGCTTTAGCATCTTCAGACATCAATTTTGACGTATTGTAACATTCTATTCCTTCCAACATAAATCTATCATTCCAACCAAACCATGGTATGATTGGTACCACTACACCAATCATTTGTAATTAAGGCATCAAAATTTTCTTATAATACTTTTGACTTTTGTGAAATAAAAAACAAAAAATCATGACCAGTTTTATTAGATTCCAGAATAATCCAATTTTATTCTTGATTATGATATTCCTTTCATTCTGGATAGGAGATGGCTCTAGGGAAGTTATTATTCCCGAAGCCAACATCTCAATCCAAATTAATTTCTTTATCATTCTCTGTCTGAACTCTAAAATGAGGTGGTCATTCTGATCACTAAAAAATATATTGTTATATGAATTATATTCATTAATAATAAAAATGAAATTTTCATTAAAACAACATCATTAATATAAAAAAAACTATATCAGCTAACATGATCCCAAAAAATCCCCTAAGTATTTTGTTGTCAACCTTGATTCATAAATCAATGAAATTTTTAATATCAAGAAATGGATTAGTTATCAAATATTTTAAGCCTACATGATCTAACTCAATGTGGGAAAAAAGATTTATTGATTGATAAACCATTCTATTAAAATGTAGTGACTCGTGAAAAATCATCATCTTTTTCTTCAAAACATTATTCAATTCTTCAACATTACTCTATATAAAAGTTTCCTAAAACCTCTATAACAAACCATTATAATAGTCCACATACTAACTTGATGATATGACAACATACCCAAAACTCCCCCTATTTACATGCTGAATAAAAATATTTAGTACATTAAAATTGATAGATTTATGAACCCCCCCCTAAAAAAACTTTTCAAATAATAAATGCGATATTGGAAGAAAACGCGTACCTCAACCTTAATAATAATGAAGTTGAACTCCCAAGTGCAACATTATTTTTTTAAAAGTATAACTTGGAAATGATTTATTGAAAATTTAAGCAGCATGTTTTGATGTAGGAACAAATTCCATATTTAATTAATTATTCAACATATGATCTTTGATGAAATGATATTTCATATCAAAATGTTTTGAAAGAAAATGTTACACCAGACTTATGGTGAACTTTAATGGACTTTGATTAACAAAAACCAAGAGAAAGGGTATATTCACTTCAATAATTAAGTCTTACAACTAAATCTTCATCCACATAAGTTGGGTAGCAACCTAAATTTAAACAACATACTCTTCTATAGTCATTCTACAAGTTACTGAATCCTGTTTCTTTATTTTCCATCAAATATAATCTTTCCCCATAAATAAAACTCCACCTGATGTGGATCTTCTGTCATCAAAATTTGTGCCCATTTAGTAACCTAAATACCCAAAATAGTCATCCATTATTGAGATTTCTTACTTCATTCAAAACTATTTTGGGTATTGGATGTGTCATAAAATTCTTTTTCCATCCCACAGATGTGATTCTTTTTATGCACTATAAAATCCTAAACATATGTTGACAACATAATAAATGTTGAGTATTGAGGAATTCAAATAAAAAAAACTTCTACTCATCTTCCAAAACCATTTCTGTTCAACTTCCTGACTTTCACCATATTTAGAAAACAAGGATCCAACTGAAATCATTGTTGATGAAAGTTTCAAATTTTCAAGGACGAACAACTTTAGATGTTCCTTAGAATATATTTCTTGATAAAGAATAATGTGTTTCTTCTGTTTTATGATTTTCAAACTAAGTAAGTATTTAATTTCTCCCAGTGTGGGAATCTCAAAAATAACTTTTATCTCCTCAGAAAATCATTCACATTTTACATCATCATTCTTGAAAAATACAATTTCATCAACATCGGTAATTAAGATAATGGAAAAATCTTGACTATCCTTGATATAATTATTAATATCCACTCTTCATTTCATAAAACTCATCCTCATCATGAAAGTATACAACATGTAATACCATACCCTCAAATCATTACTTATCCCATACAAGTATTTATTAGTCATTCACACAAGACATTCATCTTTCCCAATGGCACAGTCCCATTGGTTTTCAATGTAAACTTCCTTATCAAGATCATCATTCAAAAATGATGATTTCACATCAATTTGGAAATTTTTAAATCATTATTGTGAAGTAATAACATGAATGATTAAAAAAATTTCAAATCATTATTCCAGAAAAAAAATCTAATAAAAAATCAATGACTCTAATTTATTAGTAGCATTTTCACAATGATCATACATTGTTTATTATCACCTCACCAACCTCATTCATCTCTTTCCAGAAAACCCATTTTGTACAAAGAAATTTTTTTTCATTTTTTTAGTTACAAGTTCCCATGGATCATTCTTCTCTATATGATCCAAATATTTATTCATTTCATATAGAAATTATTGATTCTCCAAACATTCATTCATAACTTTTATTTCTAGTTTCTAAAACAAAGATATTTGTTTAAAAAAATTAATATATTTTTTTGACCCTTCTAATGTTGATCACAAATAATGTTTGAAGCTTTCAATTTCTTTCATATCCTAGGATGAGATTTGTAAGATTCATCCTTATCACTAGAAATAGGTGAGACTAATTAATCTTCTTTGGAAGGATAAAAATTGATTGTATCCTGATCAAAATCTTTATATGATTTTTCATCTTCTTGTATATATTTTTTATCAGGATGAGCCTTTTTTTCATCTACATAATTTTCAAAGACATTCACAATAACATATTAAAATAATATTCCTCATTATTTTTTGAAACATTTGTATCTTATTCCATAAAATCATATCTAAGGAAAAAATCAATCAATACCGGTATAATAAAACATTCTATGGATTCCACCTTTGTTCATTATGATGCATGGACCCTAAAAAAATTAAAGGGATCAAAAAATAGAGTTTTTCTATAAAACAATACATATGGAGTCATATCTGAACATGGACTATAGAAAAATCTGTTTGGAATATATAGAGTTGTGCTCTTGAACTTATTCCACAAATAATGACAAAGACCCTGTTCATGTTACATAGTCCCACAAATTTTCAAATGTGTTTTATTTTTCTTCTATGAAACAACATTTTTTTGAGGAGTGTAAGTTGTTTTGAACTCATGAGGAATTCAATTATTTTTAAGTTAATGTTCAAAATCTCTATGCTTGTATTCACCACCATTGTCTAATCTCAACTTCTTTATTGAATACACTCATTTCTTCTTATCCTTCCACCTGAAACAATTAATAATTTTCAGAGAATATTACTTATGTATGCTATACATGACACATATAACATATGTAACGTCATCAATGAATCTGATGATGTACTTATCTGAATGTATTGACTTTTTTTCACACTGACCCACCTATAACACAATTAATAAGTTCCAATGGTCTTTTTGAAAAACAATTGTCTCTATTGTGAAATGAATTTATAATTTTTCCTTTGTAATATATTATGCAACACCAATCCGTTCATCTTAACATATAATGAATACCTTTGACACATTATCTATATGAAAATTTGATCATGTTTCTTTGACACATGTTTCAAATCCTTTTATTCTAAAAAATATTTTCTTCTACCATTACTATGTAACAAGAGTTTATTATTTCACCAAATTGAAATAAGATTACTTATATACATTGGACTCTTGTTACGATCATTCCATTCTCCTCACATTTCTCCACAAAACTATATTTTCTAAAAATAATATTCTCCCTTCCATATAATTTTGTTAAACAGTTAAAAAGTTATGTTTTATCCCATAAAATTAAAATGGATTCATGGATATCAACTTTTATTTCCTGGTAACAGAAGAACAAATACATTTGATATTGATGTATTCACCAATTCCCATGCTCTCTGTTCCTTCAATGAAGACTTTAAAATTATTAAATAATTTTTTTTATATGAGAATAACACACACTATCTATGATCTATAGTCCTTCAAATTTTATAAATTTGAGAGTAGTTTCTATAACAAGATATTTTTATTTTAATTTATATTTCATAACATAAATATTCTATGAATTTCTAAAAAAATATTTTTCCACTGGTAACAAAACAAGACAAATTTTTTAAATATGACTAGGTTGTTCACATTTTTCACTAATAGTTTCCAGATGCTAGAATCATTTTTAAACTTTTACACCAAACATATTAGGTTTATTAATAATATCCATCTCAAACTTATTCAATTGATAGTAGTAACTCCCCCTCAATCTATTCCTTTTCTAATTTTTGGAATAGTTTTAATGTTGTTGGTTAAAACAACACATATTTTCAATATGCCCAAATCCTACAAAATACCAATAGTAACAATATGATGAATATTTTCTTCTGAGGCTTCCATATTATCCGAATTTGTGACCATGTTACTCATCAACCCTCTTATCAGTACGTTGTTGACCATTAAACATTCTTTTATCACCTAGAATATTATTTTTTTAGCTTGTTTTTATTTTTATCATTTTAAAAAAAAATATTAAAAAATTTTTGGGAATAAATTTTTTTAGAATATTATGACATCTCCACTTTATTGTTCTTGGCCTCATTCACTAATTTCCCTTCTTTCTTCGCATAATAAACACATTATTCTTTCTTCTCAATGTTTGATGATAATTTTTTATCCTCCATAGGTTTATCCTTTCCAAATAATTCACAAACTTCTAAGATAGATTTTTGGATTCTTGGGACCCTATTTATAGTGTTATATGTTTTTTTAGAAAATTCAAACCTCTTGTAATTTTTCAATCAACATTAAATTTAAATTTTAATTACGTCTATTTTTATACTCTCTATATTTATATAAATTATTAATAAATTCCAACAACTAAACATTTTCATCAAGATAAAATTCATTATTATTTTTTGATGTGTAATCATTTTTCAACTTATTTTTTTCATCCTCATTCCTCCCAATCTTTCTCGAACATTCATTCAATTATTATTTAAAATAAAATTATAATTGAGTTTATTATTCTGCAGAACTGCTTCTTTAAAACTCTTCATTGTACTCTATTTCAAAAAATGTATTCTCACTCTCGTCAATATATTTTTCTGACTTATATTCACTATATTATTTTTCTCCTTCTATATAAAAGAAAAATCCCTATTTTTGTTTGGAGTATTTTTTATCTTTACCTTTATAATATGATTTATCCTTTTCACTATGTTTCATGCATGAAATGATTTTCCTTCTATCATATTTATCACTATCCTCTTCTTTATTTCATTTAATACAATTAGAAAAAATGTTTCTAATGGATCCAAATTCAAAACATTTCAATGGAATTTTACCATTATATGTACATGTAACACATTTCACAGCTATAGAAAATTAGGATATAAATTCATCATGACTTTTACATACCTCATTTTTTGAATTAGAACCACAAACTTCCTATTCAATATATATCATATTTTATTTTTCATTATTGGAAATCGTGAAATTTATTTCTCTATGAACAATATTTTTTTATTTTCATATATTTATAACATATCATTTCACATTTGAGGAGAGTGATTTGAAAATCATTCATAGATAATGTTTCAGGATCACTATATTCTAATAAAGAATTATTAGCGTCAACCATGTGAGGATGATTTCTCAAGATCTTCTAAACAATTTTAGAATCATCTAACTATATACCATAACATATATTAGTGTTGAAAATTTCATTTACCCTACATATGATGTCACAAAAAGATTTTTATTCACCCATTTTGATATATTTATACTTCAGCCTCCAAATTGGTAACTTTTCCATATATAATTTTTTATTTCCATCATAGATGATTTTCATATATATAGGATAACATTGGAATTAGAAACAACCATCACTCTTAAAACATAATTTTAGAGGGTGATGATGGAAATGAATTCATGACCCTTCTATCTTTCTCAATATTGTTCATGTTAGATATTGTAAGTGTAAATTTATCATCAATAGAATTAAATCCATCTGTAGTAGCTTCATGAATATTATATACAAGACACATAAGAAATTGAAATATTATATATTTCCAGATATGATAGTTCATCCCATCGAGGACTGGAATACACATACTATTCACAAAATCGATATTTCACAACATAAATACTCATTCAAAATTGGAGGAAGGGGGAAAAAAGGGTATCGTTTTACTCTGATACAACATAAAAATTCCCAGTCAAGATTAATGAATCATAAAGATAGGGAGGGGTAAATCAATTATATCTTTTTCTTCTAATATTCCTTCCTTATGAAAAAAAATTATCCTCTTATTAAAGATTATTTTCCCTTCAATAAAAAACCTACACACATCAATTAGAAAAACAAAATTATAAATGCTCGCTACTCAACAAAAGTTTCTATGTCCTTGATATTCTTTTCAAATAATCTGATACCACAAAATCAACTAGAAAACAATCCCTTTTATGGAATACAATGATTATGATATTAATTTACACTCCTATAAAACTATGTTCAACACAAATGTGCATGCTCTTCAAATATATTGAACTATTGTAATATTATTTGTGTAAAAAACTTGTTATAGTGCTACATGATCAATTTTTAAAAATAAGATCTCCAAAACAAGTCTACACTTCCTTACCCAGAAGCAGGAAAGAACGTCCATATACATCATTATGGTAATAATTATGATATCTGAATATGATTCCCATGTATGATTTCTCAATATTGAAATGTAATTCTTTCAAAATATGGTTGCAAAAATATTTTACTACTTCATCGTCAGTCTGGAAACCCAAATTGATTTCTCTTGTGGATTCTGGAAACTCCGATTGTTTTCTTGTCTCATATCTTTTCTTCTTCTTTCTGGAAAACATCCTCAATAAATGCTGATCATAAAAATTCTTATCCATATAACATTGGATCTTCTCTCCCTTCCATAAAGAATAATACAATTTTGAATAAAGAACAATGAACTTCCTCTATTTAAAGTTGACCAAAAAATGGGTTGGGCGGGACATTGAAAATCATTCTCACTCAAAAAAATTTCATGACACATTAATTATCCATGAATTTATGATGCATCTTGAATTCTTAAAATATTTTTCAATATTCTAAAAATGTCAAGAATCTTCTCACAATATTTTATCGCTTGATAATTTCCATACAAATCTCTATCGGATTCTGGTTCCCAATTCTAATTTCATCATTACAATGAAGACAATGGATTCGTCATTACATTTCCCTACATAATTTGAAAAAAAACAAGCAAACAAATGTCTACTCCTTATAATCCTCATAACCAACATCACATTCTGATGTCCACTGTGGAGAGACATCATAAAAACTTCAACCATGCATTTATGATCCTCCATAAGAATACTTTTGTGGGTAGTTAAAACAATGTTTCTTTTATTATTATTTTTAGACTGGGGATCCTTCATCCAATAATGTTTTTGGGTGTTATTCTATGTCAAATAGATTATTATTAGCATCAATCTAAAACAGATGTAATTCATAGTATAATGACTCTTAAATGAATTTTTACAAGAAATAAAGTCAATATTTATCTTGACCCACATGGAAAAATTTAGAGAATTTATTTTTTAAAAACCCCCTTTGTAAGGTAAAAAAGTAACTATATGAAAAACAAAACAAAAATTATCCTAATTAATTTGGTTGACTACTTTATTGATTTCTCTCATACATTCTTTTTCATATTCTTCACAACAAACTTATCATCTTCTATGTTTTTATGGGTACCAACAACATCCAATTTCATTTTTTATTGATCATAATATATTCTCATAAAAGTATTATTCCTCTAATTAGAATATGATTATTGGGGTCAGTATGAATGATTATTTGTGACACATTACATCTGATGGATCAGTTCTAGTAGAATCGACTTTAGAAATATCCTTTCTTATCAGGTTTTGATCCTCATCAAATTCTTCTTTTAAGATTTATTTCTCGTGGAGTATTAAACTAACTGAAAACCGAGATCTTCATAATATCACATTATGAACAAAACATTACATCCTTCATAGTATTCTATTTTTGGTGATATCAAAATGATGAATTAAGCCATGAATTTTTTGTCTTAGAAATCATTCAACGTCTACAAACATCATCTTTTAATCATGACTTCCTTATGAATTTGTGTATGATTAAGTTCATATTTAGCATCGTCTGAATTATCATGGGATTTATTGTAATATCTCGTCCTTTCCAACATGAATCATTCTTTCCAACTAGTCCTAAATACAATTGGAATCAATCCCCCTTTCCTTCATAATTCTTTATTCAATAGTTTCTCAATATACTTGGTAATTTTGTGAAATATAAAATAAAAAATCATCGTTAGGTTTGTTGGATTCATGATGAATCTGATTTCATTCCTCATTAAGATATTCCATTTATTTCAAAAACAAGGTGGTTCTAATGAACTTTTTCTTCCATAACACTTCTTCTCAATCTAATGAATTTTCTGAATAATTGAAAGTATAAACTCTTATACATGATGGATAGTCCGATTTCGAACAAATAAAATTTTATGTGATTTATTTTCCTTGAAAACAATAGAAAATTATCTTCAAATAAACTTCATTTAGCATCAAATAATATTCTCTATCCATAATGGTCCCAACAGAAACATGGGCAAAAAGAAAAACGTAACACCCAAATTCTGAGTGAGAGTGATAGATAAAATGGTTATGATGATGTTAATTCCCATGTAGTCATAATCCGTTGGTGTGAAATAGGTAAATGATATAACTAAAAATGATGATAATAAGACCAATTTTTTTTTCAATATCCATTTTCTTAGAGATGAATAATTCATTTACTCTATAAGAATATTTAAAAATTATTCTTACTTCAAATATTATAAGTTCATAGGAAAAATTTCACCCTTCGGATGTTCTTTGAAAAATTTCATCTTTTTCACATAATAAATTAAATGAATATCAAAATAGATTTTTTATTCCTGAAGCACTAAAAATAACTTTTAACATATCTTATAATCTAAAAAATTGTATGAATACATTCTTACAATATTTACTAAAACATCAATTGTAAGGAAAGGTTATCCAGTAACATAAAAAGTTCAAATTAATCCATTACAAATATAGTATACATTAAGACTCATTCAAAATATGTCGGTCCTAATCCAAAAGTAGAAAATTTTCTACTGGAAGGTCACTAAATCAATATTATATTCCCTTGAAATTATGAAGTTCCTATATAAATCACATTATAAATATGTGAATAAATTGATCGTGTATTCTCTTAGACCATGGTAACAAACAGAATTTAATAAAACCATATTGAATATATGAATGCATCATTATTACATAAATAAAAAATTTATTATTAGATATATTCCTTAAATCAAGGAATGCAGAAAACAAAATCAATGATAGAATAAACCACTTTGTCAACATATCATTAATTTATTTATTAGTAGTAAGAACTTTACAATTTACATAATCTAAATCAATCATCCCTTTATCCAAAAAAATTATCTCATGATCATGAAAATTTTAAGGTTTATATTTCCCTTAATCATGTGATTCGAAATAAGATATACTTTCCATTGAATCACTTCTCTTGGTATCATTCATCATATTCTTTCCAATACATTAATAAATAGTACTTCATTACAATACTTAAATGATTCTTGACAAATGAGAATATTATCAATAAAATACTTTTACAACATAATTCTTGGATCCCAATACACAATCACATTAACCATTCAATAGTGGATGTATCAATAGAACATTCATGACCATGACAACTTTTCTTATTCTGAGTTATATTCTCTTGATACTTGGGGAATCATTTGTGAAGTGCCACATATCCTTAAATTTAATGCACTATACATGGATATTTAATTCTTACAATTCAATTATGAGAATGTTTGAATTTTATTCCACACATATAGAAAAATCATTTTCTATTTACTGATGAACCAAGGTATTTTTTTCATAATTATCATAGTTTGGAAGACATTTCATTCCCTTATTCCCCTTATCTACTTTTTCTCAGCTGTCTTCTTCTTTTCATTCTTCCCTTAGAATCCATAATACATTGAGAATTATTTCTAGGTCATATTATAACATAATATTATTTCCCCATAAGATTACAATTATTGGGATAATTCTTACCTTTCAAATATTTTCCCTAATCCCATCAAAGAAATGATAATTTTAACTACTTATATTAACTGCATTGATATGGTTACAATTAATTATTCCAAGAACCATTTCAAAATGATTTAATACACTATATTAAGTCATATAATTATGAAAAATAATGCATTATCCCAATACTGGTGAAATACGTTACATAAATTAAAAAAAAATCATATCTAATCTCATAATTAGAAACACTGTTTCTATTGGGATATACCTATTTTCAAATCATTCATAGTGGTTTTTAAAGAAAAATTTTATTATCTAATGTATATACCATGGGAGTTTAAAAGTGGGTGTTCTTTAAGGAATGTTGTTTTACACCACGAGATGATTAGGTGTAGCATAATGTTACTTTTATAGTTATTACCCCTATATGCCTCTGTTCCAAAGCCATTCACAGTTGTAGTATCCATATAGGGATGTATTTCAAATAATAACCACATAATTTTAACCTTAAAAAATATTTTTTATGTTCTCATATACTTATCCAAAAAAATTTCTAATATGGTAGTGATTTCTAATATACTTTTTCCCAAATCTATTTCTCAATGTTTCTATAAAAATTCCATAAATTTTAAATTTAGCAACCCCACCCCAGTAGTATGGAGTCTATGTCTTAATATATAACATTTTCATAAATACACAGAATCAAATCATGAAGGGAGAAATAGTTTTGGATTATTTATAAATTATAAACCAACATTATTCCTATATAAAAATGAATAATACAATTAAAACATATTTTATTCATGGAGAATCATTTCCCTCTAACATATTATTGAATGTCTATCATAGAAAATTTCATGGATTTCTAGTAAAAGGAAACATAATGAGGATGATCTCAAATATTTAGTAAGGGTTTAGTAATAGGGGAGCTATCATGAATCAATAAAGAATAATAAAAATGGAAAATAAAATAATTGAACACATATTCAATTTATATAACACGATTTCATGAATATATAAGAAATTATCATTATTAAAAGGTAAATCACTAACAATCATTTAATTAATTAATAATTTTACAATTAAATGAATCTAAATATAATATAATTTTAAAAATATCATGGATTATAACAGTAATTGAATTTTTTATGAAGTGAATGCTTAATTATTTGACATTATGTTTCCCAGGAATATGATACCTTTTGGTGTTAATATCTATTCTGCAGAAAATTAAAAACAAATGGTTAGAATCCTATTTAACTAAGGATAGCCAACTATTTTTTCACATGAGACTGCTGATGCATCGAGGGGATATATATAATTAGTCTTTACCAAGTATTTCCCTTCCAAATCATTTCTTATATATTAAATAAATGGTTTAAATAATAACCAATGTTCATTATAATCAAATATTCATATTGAGTGATGAATAAAAATTTATCAGTATGTTCCTAGATAAAAAAATGGTGTTTAATGTAGAACACAATATATAGGAATGATATATGATTTAATAAATAAACATAGCAATGATTTATTATATTTATATTTAGGTGAAATTTAATTATCAGAGAAATGTGTATAATTAAAGGGGAAGTTAATGACTGCAAAAAAGAATCAAGGAAGTGATCGTCAATAATTTCCTTGGTCAAAATGATCATATTCCATTTAGAGGATAAATAAAGATGTTATCCATAAAATATATTCCTAGTGGATTAAGAATAGAGGGTTGATGTAAATAGTGAATATAAATACAATTAATATATATATATATATATTCTTGAGGAAAATATACATTTCATTTTAAAAATAAATTTTTAAAACATAAAATACTTTTTAAAATACTTTTCTTTGAAAATATTTTTTAAAAAATCTATGAATTTCCAAAATATTTTGAAATTCATTTCCATTGAAAATATCCATATAAACATATATTTAATGCTTCAATGAAATCAATTATCTAATGCTAACTAAATTTCAACATGTCATACATTTTAAAAAGAACATTACTTTTGCACTATAAAAAGGTTAAAAACGTTCCTTGTTCAGAAAACAATATATCAATTCTTTTAAAAAACTTTTTAAATATTCAATATTCTTAAAATTTTATTTAATATATAGTTTCGAAAAATTAAATCATTTTTTAATTATTTATTCAAAAAGTGGTTAGGAATTATAGTAGATTTCTGAATGAAGAGATAAATAATGATGGATTTTATAAGAACGATTTTTCCAATTTTTTCATTAAAAAATTGTTGTAATGGTACAATTACGTTAAAAATTATAAATAAACATATTTTATGAATCATATATTTCTTTATTAAGAAATATTGAAATAATTTCCATCAACTAAAATCCACGAATAAATAATCATGAAGATAATGAGATTTTCAAATAAAACATTTCAATGATTATTATGTTAATGTGATGATTATTAAATGCATAGTTTTTTATGAATTATAAATACACATAAAAAAGTAAAAATACAAAATAAGATGATAAATATTAATCACACACATAATCATAGAATTCTATATATAATGAAGAAGTAATACATCCTAATGAAAGGAAATAGAGTTATGAAATTATTTACCACTTAGTAACCCTTTTGTCAACTCCCCTTAGAGTAAATATTTCAATTTTAATGTTAAAATATAACGAATAAAGATTTATTCATGATATTACATTTCAAAGGTGTAGTATACACACTATATAAAATATATTAGTTTCATCGAATTAAAATATCCCTAAATGAATGAAAATTGATGTGAAGACTCTAACCTCAAACATCATTTCATTTAGAAATGCTTTAACCATTGGTATAGGGTTTTAAAATATTTTTTATCATATACTAGTTTAATATAGTGAGTTCTTAAAAAGAAACACAGTGTTCGATAGCATACATGATACACCAATAGAATTTAAACAAAAAAAATAAATATTATTATTTAATATAGTATTTATCGCTTAGCTGATAGAATAAAGGGAATGAACAGTGTTAACTACATAATAAAAATATTTTTTCCAGATGTTTTTATAATGATTCATTGGATTCCAAATTAAGTTTAAATGAAAATAAAAACCAATTGAATATAAATGATGTATTTTTAAGAAATATTATTTAAATGTGAATAATTGTTTTTATAAAATAATAAAATTACTATTGTTGGAATATATTAATTATATATTAATTAAATATAATTTTTAATACTCATCCAATGAATTTTTTAGACATGATATAAGAACAAATTTATTTTTACAGATAAAATGATTATTTTTCTAAAAATATAGTTTAGCCTCATTTTGATGGGAAACATATATGAATTTTTTTGTCACATTTTTATGTTCTATTTGAAATAATAAAAATCTTTTATATAATAGGGACATAAAATTTACTTTAGTTTTTATTATGGTATTTTTTTGATAAAATTCATATTTTCATGAATAATGAAAATTACTGTGTTGTAGTTCAAAAATACTCTTTCATATAATTTATTTATATAGTTATATTATCAGTTTTGTTGGATTTATAGTGTAATTAAATAAGGATATTATTATTTAATCCATCATTTTTCATAATAATAAATTTCACAATGAAATTGGATATAAAAACCATGTGATCTTTTGAACGTTTTACTTAAAGAACCTATTTTCTTATTCCATTAAAGAGATTAATTTTTAATTAATTCCTTATAATTATATGTTTTAAATTTAGAAAAAAAATTTCAAATTAATAACCAGAATTTAAAATTTAATTTAATAGGTCCCTTTTATGTTTGGACATTATGGATGATAACATTAGTAAATATTTTTATTACCACACTTGAAGGTAAATCGTGTATTTGAAGGTAAAAATAATATTATAATAATATTATACTAACCCAACTCTTCCCTAAACATAATGGATTTGTTATTTTCAACCAATATATTCCTCTGGCCAAAATTCTAGACAATTGAATCCACTTGGGTGAGATTATGACACTTATAAACATTTTATTTAAAATAATGACCATGATGTCATAATCATTCCTCTCATAACTATAACAATATTAAAATTAAGTATTATAAGAGATATATTCTATAATAAAATGTATTTTGAAATATGAAATTACTATGTTATATAATATAATTTATTTAAAATTTTTAGGAACAAAATAATTAAATATCATGGTGACACAAAGATAATTTTTTAATTTTTTAATTAATGAATGAATCAGATAAATGATATAATAAATATTAAAATAAATATTATTTGACATAATTTAGGTCATCCATGGATTTAAACGATATATTTGGAATGTTGGTGCTGAGTGTAAGGAGTTTTATTTAACTTCTGTTAATTTTATAATATTTTTTAAAATCAAACTAATGAATAATGTTAGAATTTCCACTATAGCGATTTTTTAATATTAAATATTTTATTAATGTCATAAAATTACTAAATATTTATGAATTAGAAAACTTGTTTAGTATAAGTCCGGATATTTCATAAATGTCACTTATTTTTGTCTTTTTACATGTTATGGTAATTATATTAACTCACAATTTTTAAATAATATGATATCATAAAAATAATAAAAATTGTAAATTAAGGGTTATAACAAAATGATATGGATTAATAAATATTAAAAACGGGTATAATTTTAATTGAGTTATTATGATTCTACACCAAATAAAAATATCTTTGAAATAAATTTTTTTGGAGCAATTTGGAGTAGAAAATGAATTTATATATATTTTATACATTTAATAATTCAAATAGTGCCTCTCCCCTCTCCAATAAAATTTAATTCTTATTATCTATTCCTTATAATTAAAAATCATTTTCAATCAGATATTATCTGCAAAAAAAATTCATAGAATACCTAACCACATTATTTAAGCCTTATTTCAGGCACAAAAACCTCCTTAGAGGTCTTAAGGTGTTTTGCAAAGGTAGTCAACCTAAGAAGTGGTTTTGTTTTTATTTAAGTATATCTATTTTTATTATTCCAATTCCTTCAAATCTACATAAAACATGATGAAATAATTACTCCAATATCATCAGTATACTGATATGTTATTATTTTAATATCATACCTAAATCCACATCTGATTTCATCAAATGGGAGATTAACTTTTCATTCATGTGTACGACAAACTATAGCCCCACGAACCGATATAGTTCATTTTTTATCCCTATCTATAATAACAAGTTATAATGATGTAATTACTGATTTTATTTTATATTAATGACATAGTAATAATTATATTATAATAATTTGTCAATTTTTTTATTTCAATTCACATATTAATGATAATGTCTTTCCTGCGTACATGTGAACTATCACCTCTATGACGTGATGTGAGTCGTTTTTCTTCACTAAATCACTATTATGATATATATAAGTATATATAAATGATTAATACTATATTAATTATTTTATGATCATTCTATAAAGATAAAATTGTATTTACATTCATTCCATTACGATCATTATTAAATAGAAAAAGTTACTCATGCGTATGTACGACCTTCCGTCTCGATTATTATTATATTGTTATTTTATATAATAATAATTAATGGTTAGATTTAATGGTATTATTGATGTATAAAATACAAAATGATGTCCCTTATAATATTATTTTGACTATGGAATTATGAACACATGGACTTTTTACATTATATAAATTCATTTTGGGCTCATTTACCGAATATCATCAAAACATCCAATGCAAACATTAATCATTAAGTAAATGATATAACATGGTGATAAGTGAAATAAAAGAAATAATAAACTATAAAAAATTATTTTATGAATGTAACTAATTAACATCTGTTTATTATTTAGGATGGTAATGATTATACGTGACAAGTTGGCATCAAGGTAATGGATTTCATCCCAATTTCCTTTCAATGTGGCATTTCATGATGATATTAACCTTTATTATTTATTTGGATTATATATATCCCCTTCAAACATCTTGTCATTAATTTATTTAGTATCACTATATTTAGTGTTTTTTAAAATGTTACACTTTTTGGTGATAAATTTATAAATGTTCAAAGTGGTATGGGACACCTTGAATATCTAAATATTTAATTATCACATATTTTTCTACATGTCAATATTATTGATACTATTTTACATACATTTATATATATGGATATAAAAGGATTTTAAATGAAATTTTCTTCCTATTTTTATTTTCTTTCAATTATTTTGAAAAGGAATATTTTTATTCTTTTTAAATGGAACTTTTGACAAAGGAAAAATGGAATGTTATTTTTATAATATGCAATGACAACTTATTCTCCACCATTATGACCGTTATTTAATATTTTTATTCCTATACAACACATAATGTTTTCCAAAGTAATATAAATCACTTATTCACTTTTTTTCATTATTTTGGTAATGAAATTGGTTTTTAAAACCTATTTAAGATTTAAATATCTTGAAATGATGTCTTATGTTTGAAAACGAAATATTATGAGTGAAATTTTGATAATTGAAATATTTTATATATTACAGTTATCTAATGATACATGGAAGTTTGACACGTGATTAGGTGAAAATAAAAATATGGATAGTTATGTGAGAAACCAAATATGGTTGGCTGTGTTATAAACCATGGAGGGTGGTTACCTTATAACCTCCATAGTATTGGTTATGTCAGTCTGAGGTATGGTTATTCCATTTGTAGGATTGTATGTGTGGAAGTTGACCGTATGGTTATTCCATTTATGTATGCTTATGTGTGTTGTTACCTTTTTTGGGTTATATGTGCTTCTATGGGTTTCATAGTAATCAATTTATTTAAAAAATATTAATCAATGAAATTATATTAAATGTAGAGAATTTACTACATTAAAAAGGTGAAAATTATTACATTATGATAAAGTATTCATGATTTAAATGTTTCCCTAGGGTAATTGTTTTCCTTCCTTTTTTATCCCTTACTAAGATTTTTATTCTCATCCCAAGTTTTAAAATGTTTTTCACGGGTGTTAGGACTAGTATGGACAAACAAGATTCCATGATGAATGTATTTAAGACGTGTCATGAATGTAAATCATGTTTTTTAAAGGATTCCTTTTGGTTATAAAAAATAGACACTGAGTATTAGTGTTCTCTTATATGCAGGGGAATAATATTTAAGTGTTTTTTATAATTCTACAAAACTCTAGACATAAAAGATATTTAGGAATGAAATGGAATAAATTCTAGTAAAATGTAAATGTAATAAGTATTGTTTATGGTCGGGTCCTTACTTTTAGTATTAGATCAAGGTTTAGATAACATTGGAGATTAGGATGTTTTATTAAGAGTTTTAGATATCATCATTTGTTTATAATTTTTAGAATTATAATAAGTTCAATGTCTAATAAACCCCTTTTATACATTATGTTAGGAAATATTTAGCTAAATAATGATATTTATGGAGATATTCTTTTATAGGTAAATTAGGGTTATTACATTTCGGGATGAAAAATGTAAATTATGACACATACTTTTGATGTTAAAACATATTATGTATATTTTTATAGGTTTATCAATTTTTTTAAATTTTACAAGAATGATATACTTTTAGAAAAATGACATCCCCTATGATGTTTGACAACCAATCACGCCCGACAATGCAGTGTAAATCGAACCCACGATAGTAGGGTTACAAGGGTGAATTGCCTACGATAGACCTACCTAAATCCCATAGTTTGTGTAAATTCATTGTTTTCGGTTAAACGATTTGATGTAATAACAGTATTTTATGTTTTAGATTCATATGTTTTATCAAATGGATATACATTGTTTTGCAAAATTATTTGGTGATTATGTGATAAATAATATTTTTTTCAAAGACATTCACAATTTAAGGAACTTTATATTATTATGGTAAATATAATTATATGGGATTTTAATTATGGGATAATGTTTTAAAAATATTTTGTAATAATCTATGATTTTATTGTGGACCTATGTTGGTTTGTGTTATTTAAGGAAATTATTATCATATCTTGATGATTATTATGGAGATTATTTTTTGTTGGGAGACTTCAAGATTAATTGATCTGATTTAGAAATAATTCTCGAAATATATCTTCAATGACTATGTGGTCAAATCCATCTTAATTTTCGATATCAATCTTATTATTTATTGTTTTGAGGAATATTAAGGTTTTTTATTTTTTGAATGGCCTATGTCTATCATTGGGTATATCTATTGAATATTTGATATTAAGTATAGTTTTCATAATAAAAATGGATTATTCTTTTTTGGGAATTAACTTCCCATGAACTAAAATTAATTTTTTTGGTTAATGTTTAAATACATGATAAATATATAGTTCATATTTTATGGATTAAGTGATTCTATAGAAGTTGATTCTAGTTCTTAAGGCGGTACCGAGTTATCTTAAATACACATCATTGGAAAAAAAAGAGTTTGTGGTGGAAATTAATTAATTGGTTATACTCAACTTTTCATGTAAGTATATTTCCCTATAATTCTAAAACCATATGAAAAGGATCTAAAAACCAAAATGATTTCTGTTTACTTTTCCTACTAAAAATTCAAAGCATTGTGGTTGTTAACCTTTTCAAGACAATGATTTCTATCACTCTCCCTCAGAACACGATGGTTATTTTTTCTTCCATATATATGGTTTCCTATATGGAATCCTATTATGACTTATCTTAGGTTACCTTTGTACTTTCATGTCTTTCATTTAAAGTGGATGTTTTGTCAATCATTTTTTATATATGATTGAAAAAAAGGCATTTTAAAAAGACATAACTTATTTACAGAACTTTAATTCCAATTGTGATGATGTAATTTTTAAAAGGGTGGTACGATATAACACCCAATGTTATTTTAAATCAATCACAATGTTCAATAGTGTACATGATACACCACATCTGGCTTAAATGAAAAACTAAATATTATCATTTTATATAGTAGTTTTCACCTATCTGTTTGAATAAATGAAAGGAATAGTGTTAAAAAAATTATAAAAATATGGTTTACAAATGTATAAATAATAATTCATTGGTTACTAAATTAACATGAAACGAAACTAAAAAACAATTGAATATAATAGATGTATTTTTAGGAAACATTATTTAAATGTGAATAATTATGGTTACAAAATCTTCTAAAGAGTAAGGCTGGATTATATTAATGAAACATTAATTCAATATACTCTTTAAAATTCATTATATATATTTTCTATAAATGATATATGAAAAAATTTAATTTTACGGATAAAATGATTTTTTTAATAAAAATGAACTTTTACATCCTTTTGATAGAGAATCAATTTAAAATATAGTTTTTGTCAATTTTATAATATATCATTCAAAAACTAAACTTATTATTTAGAATAGGGGCATAAAAATTTACATTTTTTGAAATCTTTGTATATTTATGATAAATTTCATAATTTAATGAATTGTGAAATCACTGAGTTTTAGTTCAAATCTATATTTTCATCAAATTTTTTTATATTGATAGATTATAATTTTAATAGTTTTCAAATTATAAATAAATCATATTTTTATAATATAGTCCAATGTTTGTTATTTTAGTCAATATCAAAATGGAATTGGATATAAATATTATGTGAACAATTGAAAATTTTACTTAAAATACCCATTTTCTTATTCCATTGACTTGATTAATTTTTAGTTTGTTTATAAAAATATTAAGTTTTGAAATTGGAAAAATGGATTCCATATTAGGAAGCATATGTTCCTATATTTTTAAATACATCCTTTTTATTTTTTGGACATTATGAATAATAATTTTAGTAATTATTTTTATTACCATAGTTGATGCTAAATCAGGTAATTAATATAAAAATAATAATATTATTATAATATTAAACTATCATAACACATTTAATAATAATATTGGAAGAATTAATGTCGAACAAGAGAACACATGGGCCAAAATTATGGAATTTTTAATCCACATTGGTGTGATTATGACAGTTAAAAACATTTTATTTAATATAAAGACTAAGATGTCATAATCATGTATTTCACAAATATACCAATTTTAACATGAGGATAAATAAGTGATATCTTCTACTATAAATAGTATTTATAAATATAATTTTATTACCTAAATCTAGTTAATTTATTTATAATTTTTTGGATATAAATAATTAAATTAACAGGTGACACAAAAAGATGTTATAATTTCTTAATCAATGAATAAATAAAATATATGTCATTATAAATATTAAAATAGATATTAATTGACATAATTTATTCTATCCACTACTTTAATGAATATATTTTACATGTTTTTGAGTATTTAATGGAGTATTTTCAGTCTTATCTTGATGTTATGATATTTTTTAAAAGTAAACTAATGAATAGTGTTGAAACTGATGCTATGAGAATTTTAGAATATAAAATATTTTATTAAATGATATAAGGTTACTAAAACTAAAATAAATTTCCAACTAGATTAAATAGTCTTAATAGGACATAAATGACACTTTTTGGGTCTTTTTTTATTTTATGGTAGTTACATTAACCCACAGTGTAAATAACATGATATCATGGTAAGATTAAAATGGTAAAATAAGGGTTAAAATAAAAATATAAGAATTAAAAAAATTAAAAACATGAATGATTTTAATTTCATGATAGTTTTTAGTCCAAAAATCATCTTATCATATAAATTTTATTGGAACAATTTTTAATTAAAAATAAATTTATATTAATTCAATAATTTTTATAATTTTATGAGTGTCACTCCCCTCCCATATAAAAAACCCATCTTCTCTATTCCATACACTTAAAACCATTTTCTATCATCCAATATCTACCAAAACCCATTCCTGAGATACCAATAAAAATTATTGGGGGCTTATTTTAGGCATAACAATCTCCTTAGAGTTGTTAAGGTGTTCTTAGAAGGTGAATGAACAAAGAAGAGGTATTTGTTTTATTTAACTATTTATATTATTCTTCTTCAAAATCCATCAAATATCCTCCAAACAGGTGAAATATTAACTCATGTATCATCAATATATTGAGATTTAATTATTTTAATATCATCATGTCAATAAATATGAAATTTCATTAAATGGGACATGTCATTTTCATTCATGAGTTCCATGGAATACCGCCTTGCAAACAGATATAGTTTGTTTTTCATCACAATATTTAATGACTGGATATAATTATGGAATTAATTTTCATGTGTGATATTAAATACATATTAATAATTATAATAAAATAATTTATCAATTATGTTCTAACTTTTGAGGCACTTAAAAATGATAACATTGTTTATGAGTATGTATGAACTATCATCTCCACAAAGCGATGTGATTACTTTTTTCACTACATCACTTGTATGATATATATATATATTTATATATAAATTATTAATATAATACTGATAATATCATTATCTTTCTGGAAAGATATGATAGAATTTTCCTTCTTTTCTTAATTATTAATAAAAAATAGAGTATGTTACTCATGGATATGTACAACCTAACATCTCTATGAAAATAATTTTTATCATTACTCATAATATTAACTAATTGTTTGATTTAAATGTATAATATATTTATAAAAATAATAATATTGTCATTAAAATTATTTTTGAGATGATGGACTTTTGACCACATGGACTATTAACATCATACCACGTCATTTTGCACCAATGTATATAATGTCATCAAATTTTCTGATATGATCATTAACTGTTATATTAGAGTTATAATATGGTGATAATTGATATAAAAGGAATAATAGACATTAAAAATGTTTTCATGAGAGTTAAAAAATTAACTTATTTTTATTATTCAAGCATGTAATGATTTTACATGATATATCATACTAAAAGTAAGGGATTTCATCTAAATCTCCGTTCAATGAGAAATTTCATGATGATATGCTCTAATATTCATCATTAGGTTTATATATAGATTCTTTGACTCATCATATCATTAATATATTTATTATCCTGACATTTTTTGTTCTTTAAATGTTAATATTTTATGGGTATTAAAATTTAAATGTTCAAAATGTTATAAGACACCTTGAATGTTTAAATATTTAATTTTAACATCTATTTATCCATTTAAATATTATTGATATTATGTTACATTTCAATTTACAAGGATATAAATAGATTATAAAATAATTTTTTCCATTTTTAATTTCATTTAATGGATTTCATAGGGAAAAATTTTATTCCCATTACTCGAAAAAAAATTACAAATGAAAAAGGGAATATTATTTTTATTATATATGGTGAAAAATACTTCATTTCCACCAAGACCATTATTTAATATTTATATTCTTCTAAAAGAACCTATTTTATTAATTGGAACAATATTCACTTATTCAATTTTATGGGTATTTTGGTATTGAATTTTTTTAAAAAATGTATTGACTATATCAATGTCTTGAAATGATTTCATAGTCATGAAAATGAAATTTTATGAGGGAAATGTTTATAATATCAATCTTTTTTGTGGTATGACTATATAATGTTACTGGGAAGTTTTATGGGTGGTTACATGATAAACTAAATTCTGGTGGTTACGTAAAAACCATATATGGGTTTTTCTGTTAAAAACCAAGGATTGGTGGTTATGTTATAAGCTATAATGCATTTGGTATAGATGTTGATCATATGTTTCCTCCATTTTTAAGAGTGATATTTGTAGAAGTTGATTTTATAGTTATTTCGTTTATGTGTTCTTATGTCTATAGTGACCTTTATATGTTATATGTGATTTTTATTGGTTTTATTGTAATTTTTTCCTTTTAAAAATGGTATGGAGTGAAATTATATTCAGTGAAGAGTAGATATTACTTCATAAAGGGGAAAAGTATTACATTATGATAAAGTTTTTATGTTTTACATGTTTTCTCAAGGAAAATAGTTTTCCTTATTATGTATCCCTTACTAAGCTTTCTATGCTCATCCAAATTTTTAAAATGTTTTTTACATGTCTTAAGATTGGTAAGAACCGATAAGATTCCATGTCGAATGTATAGAATAAGTTTCCTAAAAATAAATAATGTTTTTTAAAATGTTTAATTAGGTTGAAAATGGATACTATTTATATTTTTTCACTTTTAATTTATGGGATTACTATGTAATATGTTTTCCTAATTCTCGAAAACACTAAATCTAAAATAAATTTTGAAATGAAATAAAATAAGTTATAGTAAATAAATAAAATAATAAGTTATGTTTAAGGATGGGTTCATATAAATAGAACCATATAAATTTTAATATTTTCATATATGGTCTTTTAATAACATCATATCACTCTTTCGTTAATTACCATTCATTATTTTCATTATTTCTGGTGTTAATTTCCTTGTTTTCCAATGTTTGTTTTGCCATGAAAATCTAGTAGTTAAACATAATATATAGTTACATTATCTCTAGAATAATAATAATGTCATAATTATAATATTTATTTATCAATTATACTTTTAATATCAACTATTAATTATTTTTTTAGGAAATGAATTATGTTACAATCATAAATATGGGAGGTCACATGTACACATGAGTAACATGCCCATTTTTTCACAATCATTATAAAAATTAGGTTTATAATATTTTACCCTTAAGTAATGATAATAATACCATAAATAAAATATTTTTTTAATTATAAATGATTATACCATCAATGTGGTGTGTTGGTGAAAAGAGTGTCACTTCTCTTCGTGAAAGTGGTAGTTCATACACATGTGAACGATGTTATCATCTTTAACTATGTGAAATTATAAGAAATAAAATGATATATTATCTTAATTGAATGATAAATATTTAATTAATATCATAATTACAAAATCTATATCACATAATATCATTAATGTTTTCTTAATAACAATCTACATAAAGTGTTAGTGAAAAAGATTCACATCATTATGCAAAGTGGCAGACTGTCGTACACATGAGTGATGTTTTTTCATATCCTGTGAAATGGGAAGTAAAAAAAATATAATATAAAATTATATAATTTTATTTATATTTTTACTATCATATATTTGAATTTGATAAGTCATCCTACCCATCCATTAGTGGTGGTAATGGAAAAATGATTGACATTGATTCACAATGTAGAAGTCTTCTATACATACGAATGATGATTTATTAAACCATTTGATGAAATTGGAGATGGTTTTAGAATATGTAATTAACATATTAAAATACATTTATATTTAAGATACTTATGATAACATATATTATGTTTTTAATAATAATTGAGGGTTGTGGATGATCAAATAAATTAAAAAGTTCATTGATGAATGTTACCTCTTCTATGGGTATCCTCCTTAAGTTTTCACCAAAAGCCTTCATAGGTTGCCTTTTCTCCTAGAACGGATTCTATGATAATATTAGGTATGTTGGGTGTTGATTTTGGTGGTTATTTTCCATACCAATTAGGTTTAATTCTGTGAATAATAGAGAAGAGGGGGTAGCTGTTTAAAAGTTAGGTTAGGGGCGCACATGTAATGTTTAAGAAATATTAAATAATTTCCACGTTTTTATCATTAAATAAGCCTTTCAAATTGTCATTATAGAACATATAAGATATATATTAAAAATAGGATTATTAAATGGGTTTGTAAAATGTTTTTAGGTCATTATTTACACTTATCTTCTTAGTTAACCCTCCCCCACAGTAAATTAGATTTTACCTTCTCAATAGTAATTAATATTAATTGTTTTCAGTATTAATATTGGTAAAAAATATATTTTAACTTATTAAAAATCATAATATATACATATTTTAAAAATATAGAATCCATTTTTGAAAATTCAATTTAATTAAGTGGAAAATTTTAAGTTAAAATGAATCTTGTTGACATGATAAGAAAGAATGATTTCAAAGATAAAATATTCAAAAGATAAAAATGATTTTATATCTAAATAAAATAATAAATAAATTAAAATGACCTAAATTATAGAAAATAATATAATTAATAAAAAAATTTACATTAAATAATGAAAAATGTGAATTTTCATTATAAATTATTAAATGAAAATGATATTTTTAATTAAAACTAACTATTTTTTCACTATTCATTAAAAATGAAACTTGTCATAAAAATAAAAAATAATCATAAGATATTTTTGTTATAAGGATTTAAAAAATGAATTTTATTTTATAAATTAAATTTAAAAAATTTGATAAAAGTTAGTTTTAAATTATATTTTCTGACAACAACCAACATCCTTTTAGAAAAATTCAGTTTTTGAAAATATATTTATATTAATTTAAAATTATTTTAATTTTATTTTCAATCAATAAATTTCCATTTAATTTATTTTATACATGGGTAAAACATATAATTTTTGTAATTTGTTTTTTACTAATCATTCCTTAAAATTTAATAGCTAGGCTATAGTGGTTATTTTTAATTAATAACTTTTTAATAGAGTTACATATTCATTTGAGCCAAAAGTGGTGTAAATATCATGATATTGAGAACCCCATAAAAGGATAATTGGGATCTGATACAAATGAAAAGGGGACATGTTGGGATATAAATCAAACTTAGTGTGGTGAAAATAGGTGTTGGTGACATTTAATTCAATTTAAACTTTATCCATTTTTCTTTTTAATTTTACCTCTATCACTGATTGGTGAATAGTTCTCTTATTTCAAATCCTTTATCCTTTTTTTCATTGATGTATCATAAGGAAAAAAACATGATGTATAAAAATTTATATTTTTCACCTCATTGTATGAGATTGATAATACCAAGTGTAATTCAATATAACCTAAGGTCATCCACCCTACATAAATACCCTATATTCCTTACACTATTGACTCATTATATTGGGTTAAAAACTATAGATTCTATCAACAACGTAGAAATCATACTTATCCTTGATGTTCTGATAATTCCACAATTACATTACCTAGAAAAATAGTGAGTCTGTTATTCTATTTATATACACAGCACAATAAATCACCCCTTCCTATTCTTCTTCATAATAGAAAAAATACTAAAACATATACTTTATATTGATTACTATGAAAAAATAAATGTAAAGTAGTCATCCTCTATTCATTAACACAAAGTTGTTCTTTATAATAGGCACTATGATTTGTATTCTCAATTGTTTAATTGTAACATATAAATTATTCAAAAGAGATTAATATATTTGAATATAAACAATGTCTTCTAAGAACAACAATAATAATTATAAAATATTTATGTGTTGGTATCTTCTTTCTTAAAATTTACTAAACTGTAAGAATTTGTAGTTTTTAATTACATCAAATTTTAGAAATTTAAAACCTCATAAATTACAACTTCAAGGTTTTCAAGCTTGTCGATAATTATATGATTCATTAAACCTTTATAGAATAGTATTTTATATTAAAATTTCCTTATATATTTATTATAAAATATAGGTATCAAAAATGATTCTTCCTTGAAACATATCTTTATATCAATGATATCATCATTATATTAAAAACCTATTATTATGTGTATAAATTTATATTATGAATTAATGTTGTAACTATTGATTTGGATTCCTCTATAATTTATATAATCTAATATACTGATGAATTATTCCTTAATCACTCTATGAAATATGATTTAATTAATTTTCCTATTAATAAAGACATAATGAGCAGACCCGATCTAATAATAAAAAATCTGTTTGTTATATAAATATTAAATGTTCACCTTCCTCAAAAATTGTATATGAAAAATTATAACTATAACAATACATCTTCTCTACATATTCATTATTCTATATGAATCATGATATAAGACCTTAGGATATTTGTGTTTACTAAAAAACAGCACACCATGAATCGTTGTTATGAATAACATCCATTAGTTACATCACCTTTGTGTAGGGGCTATTCAACAATATAAAATATTCTCTATGACATTACATTGATTTTGTGGTTTAAACATAAACCTTATGATATAATGAATTAACAATAAATATCCAATAGAATATAGAAGTTATTATTATACGAATAGGACTTAAACCTCTCCCAAACCCCTGAAATAATTACCCTTTTCTGAATACAAGAATCATGATAAAATTATCATGAATTTTACCTCTTTAATTAACACATATATTTACATAAAAAATCCAATTGATCAAACCAACAAATAATCCATATAGTTTGGATTGACCATGATTCATATATTCACATGATCTAATATGTCATTTATTTTTAGTTGATACACCGAACATATCCCGGTCACTTGATAAACCAAGAACCGTGTAGTTATTTGATCAACCATTATAAATAATATGGATATTTTGTACCATATGAATTGTGGTAATCTTAGGTTTTGTTGATCAACCAAATTAAATATGATCAAATGTGATGCTTCTTCTTCTCTTCCCTTCTATTTTATTCTTTATTCAGATTCGAAAACATCTCCTAATATGAATTAGTTATAGTTTAAGATTTTATTTTTGATCTTTTAATGTGTTCCATGAATATAAATAAACAAGTTATGATGAGTTAAAGGAAGAATGAAATCGAATAAACCCCCCCCCCCAGTTGTAAAATATAATAAATTTCAATATATGTTTAATATATAAATACTATCCCACTCATATCATATCTCAACCTCGAATAATGGTGCATAATAATTCAATTAATTCTATCATTCTGCAAGAACACTACCAACATGTTGTCGGGGATTTCCCTATTGCCTCCAGTTCCACCCTGCATATGAGAGTCCAAAAACAATATTTTCACCTGAGCACAATCATGTGCATTTTATACATATGGTCATTACTCTACGCATGGTCGACCATTCTTTAAAACCACTCAAGGCTAGCACCACCCATGTGGACTCGAATTATTCTCTCATATAGATCTGTACCTGTTTGGTAGTTATGATTTCCTATAGTTGGTAAAAAAATTCAAAATCCAAATATATTTCCTTTGAGAAATATAAATTTTTAAAATAATAGGTAACTGTATCCTTATTTTTTCTTCTATTTTTTAAAACCTCATCAACATGACCTAATTATATCATCAAACCCCTTTTCCCTTAAATAAATTTCAAAAACATGCGTGGAATGAACTCATTTTCCACTTCAAAAATTAGTCATCGTGGTTTTCTAATAATCATTATGGATATCTTCATAACAAGATTTGGTTTACTTAACCAATAATCAATGAAAATTATTAAACATATCCATATTCCAGGAAAATAAATACAACTCAAAAAACATATGCTCAATAGGTGAAAAGGATAATGTTCTCAATTTATTTATACTTTTTTCTAAAATAAAATAAAACAATGTTTTATTACATTAAAATAATATCCAAAATGTGAAAATATATTTTATTTATTAGCCTAAAATTATTTTATAAAATTATAATACACCTCTCCATTGGATTTTGAATAGACTCTTATATTTATATTCTAGTAGAAAGGGTCCAAATTTCGCCGATCAAAAACGGAATTATGGCTTAATTAAATTACTAAATGGTATTAAGGTAGGTCGTTTATACATTTGAATCAATTTGTAGTTTCTTAGAATGTTGAGTATAATCCTAAATTCTAAAATCATGTTCTCAGATTTACACAAAATGTTCCTCTATGTTCTACTATTTCTTTTGAGGGAAAATAATATTTATTCTAACTTGTTTATGTTATCCCAAAAACTTTCATTCGAACATCACGATAAAGAGATGTGACCAAATGAGGGACAGAATAACACTTTACCATATCCTTTAATTCTAAATAATTTTATGGATGGTGTAGTGAATTACAAAATTTTCTTCTAGGATTACTATCTTATGTATAAATAGTATCTATCTTTAATTTTACATGATTTTTATTATTTACGGAAATTATTTAATTAATTAAAAATATACTGATAAAATAATTTATCCATAATAGAATTGTTTTATTCAGTATTACATGATTCTCATTTAAATTATTTTTAGTGATTGTGTTTGAAAATAAAACAACCATAAATAGATAAAATTTCTCAGAAAAGAATAAAATAAATATTTGGCATGGTCATGATCATTACTCATTGATATTTTTGTGAACATACAGTAAACTAACTCTAGTCTATATTGGAAATCTTTTTAAACTATGAATGGTATGAGTTTCAGCATTCTACATTTTTCCACCATTGTATATCCTTGGTTGATTTCATCATGGTTCTATTTTGAAACATCTGAACATTCCTAGGAGAAACTTATATTATATATTTTTACTCAAATAAAGATGAAGGGAATAATGTTTAAGGTGTAAAAAGATTGAAATCATGGACATATAGTCTGGTATATAACAAATGGGTGTTAATGATTCCAATCCTCATTATATTCTAATAATAATTTTCACAAATTCCATGAAATAATAATTAAATTAAAATATAATCAATAAATACATAATCGAGTAAGGCTCTTGATCATCCATGCATTCGGTTACATAATTTAAAAATAACTAGAAATTATTTCTACTCATTTTTTATTATGGTATATTTAAAAAATAATAAATTAATTATTTGACTAATTATATAATTAATTTAATTAGTTATTAATTTATCCAAATTTTTCATTCAAACAGTCCAAGATATTCCCATGTCTAGTAATTCTATATTAATTAATTAAATTTAATTATTTAAATATTAATTCAAACATGTTGTATGTTGACTAAAAACACAACATATAATCATCATGTCAGTTTTAATTTCTGTTTTCAATTTAACATAACATGCACTAAAGGAAACACATTGTGTACCATTTCTCTCTAAATGTTGTGTAATCCCTCAAATGGAATATCACTAGGAAATATATGGTCTTTTTCGAGTACTATCAACTTACATGACCAATCACATCTAATCCCATAATTTTTTAATTTTTTAATTTATTGAACTTTATATATACTCTTGAGGATCAATTCATTTTATTATATAAATCATTAAAATTTTAAAAAATATTCTTGGTACATAGTTAGGGAATGATTGATGATAATTATTTTATATCCCTATGGTAGGGGTATACAATATAGAAAAAAATTCACATAGCTGGGACATCGTTTTTTAACAATGAAGTGAAACTCTGTGAGTTCCCATGTTCCTCTAGTAGGGTGTCCCATGTATTGGTAAACCATGTGGCCAAACTAAAAGACTTACCCATTTAAAAAAATATATAACATACCTATATAACCCTCCCCCTATTAATTAATCCCAAACCTCCCATGTCACCAATCTCATATGATGCCTCCAAGGGAGGTCGATGTATGGCTTCCCCTAGTGTCCTTCCTAAAATCGGTCGCCCTCCTCTCGTTTTATGTGACTCTTTCATGGAATGAGAGTCATTTATCTCCACCATATCTCTATCATTCTTATTTACTATTTCATCCCTCAATTTTCAATCTCTATAATGGTTCATGTGAACATAGGATTGTTATCACTCCAATTTTCATGCGGGTTCTGTTCTATTAGTGTTCTTATTTCACTCATGGAGTTCTTTGGAATACGTTGAGGTAGATGTATACATCATTAATAGATAGAATAATTTTTCTAGTTAGTGATATCATGAACAGGGATATTAATTCAGAATGTTTATTGGTTTTTTCATTAAATTATGAAATCAATTACACATGGTATTATAAATAAAACTATTAATCTTGTCCTTTGCATATTTCATGTTTTGTCAATGTAACATTGATAATTTATAGTATATATATGGTATGTAATGGATTTCTATATCTATTTAGCTGTATGATAAAAATTATTAAATAATTTTATAATAAAATTGTTATTTAAAATATTTCTATGATATATAAAGGGATTGAATCTTTTTCAAAATAAAATAACCTTTGAGTTTTTTTATGTTTCAAACTAAATTGGTTCTTTTATATGGTATTTAGATTATGGTTAAGAAAAAATTTATCAAATTTTGATTTTATTGCCATTTTTATTTTTTTGAAGATATTAATCTATATATTTTAAAATGTGTTTTATGAATTGGAGACCTATTTTGAAATTTCTAAATTAATTTCATTGTTTTGGTTTATTAACAATGTTTTGAGGCACCGTATGAACTTTTTGAGTATGGTCTATTATAATCCATTTGAATTTATTATTTTCAATCCTGATGTGTTTTTTAATGTGTATTTTTTAATTTATTAATATAAAAAATGTGTTGTAACAACCATATATTTTTAGAATATTTATCTCTTTATCTAAATTTAATAGATATGATAAATTTGAAATTGAGATAAAATAAACTGTGATATACAATTAAAATATTATTATTTAAAAATAAATATTATGAAATGAACATTAAAATATAATGGATTGATTGAATAAAATATATTTAAAATTATTTTTAATGGTTTTTTAAAAATCACATATGTTTCAAAATAAGTACTCAATTTTTAATATATTCTTTGTACGAATAAAAAATAAATTTTTCCTAAATAATGATTGTTATTGATTTTAATTGAAAAAAATATAAAAATTTATTCCATTTTTAGAATATGTATTTATAAAATGAACTTATTTTGTAACAAATATTTTCATAATTATTTTATTGTATTTTTTTAAATTTATCTTCAAATAATAATATTTCATTGAATATTGAAAAAAAATTATTTTATTAAAAACTCTTTTTTTAGTACGGCTCATTTACATATTTAAATTTTATTATATAATTACATATAAGAAATAATGGTTATATTATATAATGAATAATCCAAATATGTTCATTTGAATCAATTTTATCTATGAATTTTTAATAAAAACATTTTTATACTTAAAAAGCATTTTTTTTAAAAATATTTTTGGTTGTGTTTTCCATTTTCAACATAATGAATTTTCATCCAATTACATAAATTTAATATTGAAATATGAATTCCATATTTAGAATTATGATATCTAAATATGATAAATATACCCCTTTTATTTTTTTATTGTGAATAGTAACTATATTAAATAATTGTCACCAATGTGAGGGTAAATCATGTATTTCTGTTTTAAAATAATATGATAAGGACTAAATATGATTCTAAAACTTATATGTAACCTATTGGATGAGTGGAGTTTGTTAATTTCGATAAAGTATCAAATATATGGAAATTGGGTTCTATATATCATTAATTATGACCTTTTTATTATTAAGAAAAATGTTAATCCAAAAATGTCACATTCATGATTTTAATATCTATATCATTTTTTGAATAGGATATAACTGAAATTTGATCGGTTATAAGTTATTAAATTACTATATATATTATTTTTCACTAAAATTTATATTCTATTTTTATTATTGAAATAATTACATTTAACTCTTATGCAACCCCTAGACAATGTGTGCGAAAGTAGTAAAAAATTAATGTAAATGATATCAAAAAAAATAACATTATTATCATATGAATTATTTATAATGTTAAATTAATTTTATAGATAGATATAACATATTATTGATGTTGAAGTGCCCAGATCAGTGTGAATCACTGAGAGGGGGAGGGGGTGAATCAGTGATCCCTTAAAACTTTTTACTAATTGATTCTTAATCAATTAAACCTCTATGGCTGGTTAAAGCCTCGATCCACTCTTCTTGTATCTCTCAACCTTTCCCGAATGATGCAGTAATGAAAAGGCACAGGACACAAGGATTTACAAGGTTCGGCACCAAAGGCCTACATCCTTGCCATGCTCTCCAAGCATGGATTCTTCCATTATAATCGGTTAGTATTACAATGGTCGATACAGAGTCCCACTGTATCTCTCTTGAGTCCCACAGGAGGGTCTTTATACTGCGTCCCACAGTGTTACCAGAGTCCCACTGGCCTGCTCCAGAATCCCACTGAAGACTTCTTCTCCCTGAGTCCCACAGGGTCTTCTCTTGGCTCCTCGAGTCACACGAGTAGCACTTCTTCACTTTAAGTTCTTCAAGTAACTTCAGCAGCCTGGGTTAAAGGCTACTGGCCTTGCTCTTCTTCTGATCACTTGTGGTGATCAGGGTCTTCTCGTCTAGCTCGGGCTTTATCACCTTCTTCTAAGGATGACCCGGCTTCTCTCTTCAACTACTGAATGCTCAGACAACTGATGTCTTTATCTTCGGTCTGGTCCAGTCTCAGTTCAAAACAACTTCATGCACTGAGTGCATGGCATCTCTTCAAGATCTTCAAGTCTTGGACTCCTCAGATGCACACCACTGATTTAGCACTGTTCACGTGTGCACGTGCATGCATGCATGCATGCACTTTCCTTTTCTTCCTCTTGGTGCAGTAGACCCACAAAGGGTGTAATCAATTATAGCACACACCTTTTCCACAATCTTCACACACTATATTCAAATTGCTCACACACTCAGAAGTGTGTTTTACTTTAGTGTGAGGGTCTCCTCAATCTTCCTTCTTCTAAGTGTGTTCACTTCACTTAGTGCACACACACTAGGTTCGGCCTCCTTATCTCATTGCACACAAAACTTCTTCACTTTGGCAAACACTTGAGCTTGGCCTACTTCACTTGCAAAGCACACTCACTTCCTTGTTCTTATAATCTTCTTCAAAGTGTGCACTCCACTTATGCACACACTTGGTTCTTCATTTTTCACACACAAGTGCTACGGCCTTCTCTTGTTCTTTTTGCACACAAAGGCACAAAGGCCTCGGCCTTCCTTCTTCACCTCTCACACACAAAGTGTGGTCTTCCACTTGGTGCACACACACAAATAGTGTGGTCTTCCTCCTTATGCACACACTCGGCTTGGCCTATTCTCCCACTGTTCTTGTTTGCACATTCACCCAAAGGGTGTGTTCTTTTACTTCACACAAGGTGTGGTCTCGGGTTCTCCTATTCTTGCACACTCACGGCCTCGGGTCCTCTTCTGTTTTTGCACACACTTAAGTTGTGGTGGTCTTCTTGTTTCACACACACCCAAGGCTACTGCCTTAAGCAAGCCGTGAAAGAGGGTGCGGCCAATTCTTCTTCTCCCACTGCCGCATAGGTCTTCAAGATGCACAAGGGCATGCAAGGTGCGGCATATCTTCACTTCTTGTCCGCACAAGCACAAGGCACAAGGATCTCGGGCGTGGGCGCGCAAGTGCAAGGGTGCACTTGGCCATGCAAGCGCTCGGGTGTGCAAGCTTGCAACACCGCGGGGCTTCAACCGTGGGCGCGCAAGGCTTGGTGCGACCCCGGTTCTTCCTGCTGCTCAAGTGAGGCGCGCAGGGAACTCTTCCTCCTCCTCTTCTTTCGCGCAAGAGGTGCGCAAAAGGAACTCACGAAGCCAAGGATGGCTTCGGGCTGCTTCGTCGCGCAAGTGGGTTGCGCGGAGCTCCAAACTTCGTGAGGAACAGAGCTCACGGGACTCGGATTTTCACAGAGTTTCAGCAACCAAAATGAGAGCCTCGACCTCTCTTTTTATAGGCAGAGAAACGCCTCAAATCTTCCGCGTGGGATAACTTCAATCCCGAAGATTTCGCATCTTTGAAATCTTTCCAATCTTTATTTTCTTTCCACTGTTTCAACGCGGGTTCTCCCCTTTTTTATTCGGGTTCCTCCACGTGCATGCGACTTAGAACGCATGCACGGACTTCGTCTCTTTTATCCCATGCAAAGGCACGAACCCTCAAGGCCTCGGCAACTTCGTTTGCCTCGGCCTCGACCGAAATTCCCCATCTGTTGCATGCATGCCTTTTTTATTGCATGATCGTGTTCGTGGAGGCCAGACGATCTCAATGGAGGCTTCGGATTCAGAAACGATGGCCGGGAACTCGAGATATGTCGTCGGGATGCCTCTGGTTCAGCGGCTGCTCGCGGGTGGCTTCGGCTCGAGCTCGACGAAGGAGATGAGCCGGGAGCCGTTCGATCGGGCGAATGAAGGACATCGGACGGCCGGATCAAATCGGGGGCGCGGCGGATCAGATGAGCGGTCCAGATCGAGCGCGAGATCGCTCGGACGGCCGGGATTTGTTCCCGGTGAAAATCGCGCGTCCCACATCGAAACTTTCCGCGGATTTTCCGCGGTTTATTAAATAAGCGCTGGGGGAAAGCGCTCAGTTGAACTTCCCCCCTCCCGGTGCCGCCCCGCACCGGGTTCTCTCTGCGGGCGCGCTCTGCGCCCACTCTGCCTCCTGCGGGCGCGCTTCAAGCGCCCACTATGCTCCTTGCGCTCCTCTGGGCGTGCCCCTGGCGCCCTTGCGGTGTCCTTGGGTGCGCCCTGCCGCCCTGGCTCGCCCCACGGGGTTCCCCCGGGCGTGGTGCCCTAGTGCCCATGCCTTGGGGTTGAACCCCCCAAGGTGCCTCGGCTGGCCTAATTTTTTGGCAAAGGATAGAATAAAGACTTTGTATAAAAACCAGTTTCTCCTCCATATAAAACATGCCAAATGCCAAATGCCTCCTTCTTCTTCTAAGCCATTCTTCCTCCTCTTTATTTCTTCTTCTTCATTAGAATTCATCATCCTTCTCTACTTCTTAAGAATTCCTTAATCCTCCTTAACATATATTCTGCACTTAGGATATGGAATTCAAAAGGTTTCTTCATCTTCAACCGAGCTCCTGAATCAAATATTTCTTCAATAAACTTCATTGATCTAATCAGAGATCAATTGGAACATATTCTGATTCACATGCACTAAGTGATAGTGCATGGACTTCTTTAGCTCACTTCATCCACTTAGAAGTTGTGGATGGCTCTCTTCAACTCCTCATGCATTGTGAAGACAATTCATGGTCTTCAATCAATGTTGTGACTTTGTATCCAATTGATACAAGTTCTATGAACTTAAAGACCAGCTCAACAATCGTCAGATGTTACTAGAGAATGTTTCAACCACATCTCCTATGCCACTTAGTGAATCTCCTAAGTGACATTCATTTTGGTACCATGGCCATTCTCCTTCATCACCATCACCATCACATCCTTTGACATTCACATCTTGACTCCTTGACATTCATTCATTCCAAGACAACTTCATGCCTCATTGACAACAAATGCAACACAATGCACTTCAATCTCCCCCTTTGTATTTGTTGTCAATACACTCCATCAGCACATATGAATGGGTCAATATGTGTGCCAATATTTTCTCCCCCTTATTGGCAATCAAATGCAAAGGTGTGTTGGGGTTCACTTTCAAAAATCTCTTCCTCCCTTATAAATAGTATTCTCTTGAAAAACACTGAGAGAGGGATGATGTCACATGTTCTTCTTTAGCAAAGAACCTTTAGTAAATCAGCTCTAAGTCTACTTGGGCTAACCCGGTGTAGAAAACAAGAGTGATGTAACCAAGGTGCTCAATGCTGTCCATAATTCTCTACACATGTGAGATCATGCTTAGGGGTTTGAAAATTTTTCAGATATAACAATGAATTGCTAAATCCTGCACATACTTCACAAGACTCATTAGAAAGTTCAGGTGCAAAGATAAAGCTCCCCCTTTCATCCATTTGTCTTCAATCCATACTCCCCCTTAATTGACAAGATAAACTCAATTAAGAAACAAGGGATGAAAGCATGATTGGAATACCTTCACTTTTCTCAAGATGATATTAATTTCAGAACATCATCTTCTCCAGATTGGCTCCCCCTCAAGGGGTGCACTCCATTCAATCCAAACCATCCTCCAGATGAGAATGATCATCATCTTCAATTCCCTGCATTGTCAGCACATGTAAATACAAGTGTATAAGGGAATAAGATGGAACCTCCTTGGTTCATCAATGTGAACAACAAGGTTGAGAAGATTCTCTCAACCGAGATGTCCCATTTTCACCAGTCTTCACACATGCACATTTGATCTTCATTGATGATTGTGCTGGTGTGGATCTCAACCCATCTTCATGTGAAATCTTTTTCTTCCCTTTTGCTTTAGCAAATGCCAGAGCTTCATCTTCAGCTCTTTTTAGTTCTCTGGCAAGTTGCAACTGATGTGGCCATATGACAAGTATGTCATTTGGAAGTGTGGCCTCAGTTTTGGAAATTCCACATGGTTCTTTTGATGCTGTCAAGCTACCTCTCTTAGGCAACTTGTTTTCAATCAATCCCTTCTGCTTCTTCTGGATTGATTGTCTGTTTGAGTCCAGTTGGCTTCTATTGAATTTCATGGCTTCTTTACAAAGATCCATGGTATGACCATTCCTTCCACAGTAGAAGCACTTCTTCTTGGTGGTCCTTCTGGATGACTCACCCTTCTTGGATTTAGAATCCAAGGACTTCTCTTCCTTTTTCAACATCTTCTTGGGAGCTTTTTCAGCTTTCTTCTTGCTTCCCAAGGATTCCAATTTAGCCAGGTTCAGTGATCTTCTCTTCTCTTTTGCTCTGGATACAGTTGGAGATTGACATGTATCTCTTTGACCACTTTTGCAATCATCCCAGATGTTTTCAAGTAATCCAAATCTATTTGCAGTAAACAGATGTCTCTGGACCTGTGGATGTTGCTTCCTTCCTTCTGGCTTGCTCCCCCTAGGTATGGGCTTCCTCTGTGCTTTGGCATTCAGTGGATTGTACCAACAATCCTTTGCACAATGCCCATACTTGTTACAACACCAGCACTGACCCACAAATCTTGACCTTTTGATTCCTTCTGATTGTAGGGTACTTGTCTTGAATTGTTGTGCTGCTTCAGGAGAGCTCTGCTTCTTCATTTTCTTCATCCATACTTGTTTGGAATTATTCTTCCATCCTGCACTTTTAGTAGAAACACTTTTAGAAACATGAGTACAAGATGGTATGGATGGTACCTTCTTTTTAGAAGTTGTTGCCTTTTTATTAGAGGATGTCTTTCTTTTAGAATCATCTTGCTCAATGCATACTTGAGTAGCAACATTTTTCCTTTCAGCTGACTGGGAGGCTTCAGCTTTGGGTGATTGCAGATTTTTCAATATCACCTCTAGTTCTAAACACTTCATGTTGAGGGAGTTCCTCTCATCCTCAACTGTTCTTAGCCTTCCTTCCCATTTCTCTTCAAGTTGTTTCATCTGGTCTTCATGCACCTGCTTCATTTCAAGCAATGAGTTGTCAAGCTCCTTCACCCTTTTGACTTTGTCTTCGAGTTGAGCATCTCTGACATTCATTGACACTTTATGCCTCTTTTCCAGTGCATGGAAAACTTCTTTGACCATTACTTTAAAGAATTCTTTCTCAGAAAGGCTTCTCTGCAATTCTTCAGCAGTGTCTTCATATCTTTCATTGCAAAGAGAAACGGTTTCATCTTTAGCCTTCACCAGCTTTCTGAGAGTGTTGGTTATGCCAACCCTTTTAGCCAATTGATCTTCCATTGCATTGGCTTCTTCTTCTAACTGTGATTTTTCTTCATGAAGATCATGGATGCCTGTAGCTATACACTTTGCCACTTCCATGGGAACTATCTTCTGAAGATATTTGAGTGCACTCTGAAGATCATTCATTGTTTCAACTTCATCACAGCTAGGACAGGCTTTCTTCATCTTCTTGGCCAGTTTCTTCTTTCTATTTTTCTGAGTCTTGGCAGAAATCTCCATTTGAGGCTGGTCGCTCGTTTCCTCAAATCTGCACTTCATAAAGACTCCCTTGGATCTTTTAGAGGTAACCTCCCTTTGATACCAATTGAAGTGCCCAGATCAGTGTGAATCACTGAGAGGGGGAGGGGGTGAATCAGTGATCCCTTAAAACTTTTTACTAATTGATTCTTAATCAATTAAACCTCTATGGCTGGTTAAAGCCTCGATCCACTCTTCTTGTATCTCTCAACCTTTCCCGAATGATGCAGTATTGAAAAGGCACAGGACACAAGGATTTACAAGGTTCGGCACCAAAGGCCTACATCCTTGCCATGCTCTCCAAGCATGGATTCTTCCATTATAATCGGTTAGTATTACAATGGTCGATACAGAGTCCCACTGTATCTCTCCTGAGTCCCACAGGAGGGTCTTTATACTGCGTCCCACAGTGTTACCAGAGTCCCACTGGCCTGCTCCAGAATCCCACTGAAGACTTCTTCTCCCTGAGTCCCACAGGGTCTTCTCTTGGCTCCTCGAGTCACACGAGTAGCACTTCTTCACTTTAAGTTCTTCAAGTAACTTCAGCAGCCTGGGATAAAGGCTACTGGCCTTGCTCTTCTTCTGATCACTTGTGGTGATCAGGGTCTTCTCGTCTAGCTCGGGCTTTATCACCTTCTTCTAAGGATGACCCGGCTTCTCTCTTCAACTACTGAATGCTCAGACAACTGATGTCTTTATCTTCGGTCTGGTCCAGTCTCAGTTCAAAACAACTTCATGCACTGAGTGCATGGCATCTCTTCAAGATCTTCAAGTCTTGGACTCCTCAGATGCACACCACTGATTTAGCACTGTTCACGTGTGCACGTGCATGCATGCATGCATGCACTTTCCTTTTCTTCCTCTTGGTGCAATAGACCCACAAAGGGTGTAATCAATTATAGCACACACCTTTTCCACAATCTTCACACACTATATTCAAATTGCTCACACACTCAGAAGTGTGTTTTACTTTAGTGTGAGGGTCTCCTCAATCTTCCTTCTTCTAAGTGTGTTCACTTCACTTAGTGCACACACACTAGGTTCGGCCTCCTTATCTCATTGCACAGAAAACTTCTTCACTTTGGCAAACACTTGAGCTTGGCCTACTTCACTTGCAAAGCACACTCACTTCCTTGTTCTTATAATCTTCTTCAAAGTGTGCACTCCACTTATGCACACACTTGGTTCTTCATTTTTCACACACAAGGGCTACGGCCTTCTCTTGTTCTTTTTGCACACAAAGGCACAAAGGCCTCGGCCTTCCTTCTTCACCTCTCACACACAAAGTGTGGTCTTCCACTTGGTGCACACACACAAATAGTGTGGTCTTCCTCCTTATGCACACACTCGGCTTGGCCTATTCTCCCACTGTTCTTGTTTGCACATTCACCCAAAGGGTGTGTTCTTTTACTTCACACAAGGTGTGGTCTCGGGTTCTCCTATTCTTGCACACTCACGGCCTCGGGTCCTCTTCTGTTTTTGCACACACTTAAGTTGTGGTGGTCTTCTTGTTTCACACACACCCAAGGCTACTGCCTTAAGCAAGCCGTGAAAGAGGGTGCGGCCAATTCTTCTTCTCCCACTGCCGCATAGGTCTTCAAGATGCACAAGGGCATGCAAGGTGCGGCATATCTTCACTTCTTGTCCGCGCAAGCACAAGGTACAAGGATCTCGGGCGTGGGCGCGCAAGTGCAAGGGTGCACTTGGCCGTGCAAGCGCTCGAGTGTGCAAGCTTGCAACACCGCGGGGCTTCAACCGTGGGCGCGCAAGGCTTGGTGCGACCCCGGTTCTTCCTGCTGCTCAAGTGAGGCGCGCAGGGAACTCTTCCTCCTCCTCTTCTTTCGCGCAAGAGGTGCGCAAAAGGAACTCACGAAGCCAAGGATGGCTTCGGGCTGCTTCGTCGCGCAAGTGGGTTGCGCGGAGCTCCAAACTTCGTGAGGAACAGATCTCACGGGACTCGGATTTTCACAGAGTTTCAGCAACCAAAATGAGAGCCTCAGCCTCTCTTTTTATAGGCAGAGAAACGCCTCAAATCTTCCGCGTGGGATAACTTCAATCCCGAAGATTTCGCATCTTTGAAATCTTTCCAATCTTTATTTTCTTTCCACTGTTTCAACGCGGGTTCTCCCCTTTTTTATTCGGGTTCCTCCACGTGCATGCGACTTAGAACGCATGCACGGACTTCGTCTCTTTTATCCCATGCAAAGGCACGAACCCTCAAGGCCTCGGCAACTTCGTTTGCCTCGACCTCGACCGAAATTCTCCATCTGTTGCATGCATGCCTTTTTTATTGCATGATCGTGTTCGTGGAGGCCAGACGATCTCAATGGAGGCTTCGGATTCAGAAACGATGGCCGGGAACTCGAGATATGTCGTCGGGATGCCTCTGGTTCAGCGGCTGCTCGCGGGTGGCTTCGGCTCGAGCTCGATGAAGGAGATGAGCCGGGAGCCGTTCGATCGGGCGAATGAAGGACATCGGACGGCCGGATCAAATCGGGGGCACGGCGGATCAGATGAGCGGTCCAGATCGAGCGCGAGATCGCTCGGACGGCCGGGATTTGTTCCCGGTGAAAATCGCGCGTCCCACATCGAAACTTTCCGCGGATTTTCTGCGGTTTATTAAATAAGCGCTGGGGGAAAGCGCTCAGTTGAACTTCCCCCCTCCCGGTGCCGCCCCGCACCGGGTTCTCTCTGCGGGCGCGCTCTGCGCCCACTCTGCCTCCTGCGGGCGCGCTTCAAGCGCCCACTATGCTCCTTGCGCTCCTCCGGGCGTGCCCCTGGCGCCCTTGCGGTGTCCTTGGGTGCGCCCTGCCGCCCTGGCTCGCCCCACGGGGTTCCCCCGGGCGTGGTGCCCTAGTGCCCATGCCTTGGGGTTGAACCCCCCAAGGTGCCTCGGCTGGCCTAATTTTTTGGCAAAGGATAGAATAAAGACTTTGTATAAAAACCAGTTTCTCCTCCATATAAAACATGCCAAATGCCAAATGCCTCCTTCTTCTTCTAAGCCATTCTTCCTCCTCTTTATTTCTTCTTCTTCATTAGAATTCATCATCCTTCTCTACTTCTTAAGAATTCCTTAATCCTCCTTAACATATATTCTGCACTTAGGATATGGAATTCAAAAGGTTTCTTCATCTTCAACCGAGCTCCTGAATCAAATATTTCTTCAATAAACTTCATTGATCTAATCAGAGATCAATTGGAACATATTCTGATTCACATGCACTAAGTGATAGTGCATGGACTTCTTTAGCTCACTTCATCCACTTAGAAGTTGTGGATGGCTCTCTTCAACTCCTCATGCATTGTGAAGACAATGCATGGTCTTCAATCAATGTTGTGACTTTGTATCCAATTGATACAAGTTCTATGAACTTAAAGACCAGCTCAACAATCGTCAGATGTTACTAGAGAATGTTTCAACCACATCTCCTATGCCACTTAGTGAATCTCCTAAGTGACATTCATTTTGGTACCATGGCCATTCTCCTTCATCACCATCACCATCACATCCTTTGACATTCACATCTTGACTCCTTGACATTCATTCATTCCAAGACAACTTCATGCCTCGTTGACAACAAATGCAACACAATGCACTTCAGATGTGTGAAAGGAAAAGATAAGAATTACATATTTGTATTAATGTCCATAATTTCATATTAAATAAATAGATTCAAAAATTATGTATTTGTTAATTTATGAAAATAATATTTTATTAAATTAATTATAAAATGTAAAACATATTGAAAGTGGAAACTGGGGATAAGATATGGTAGAAAAGATTAACCCATTTCCATTTGTGAGTTAATTGATTCCATATAAGTAATATTATTTCCCTTTAAGTTTGAAAAGGTGGCTACCATAGATAATGTTAATTTTAGATTACAAAGGGTTAAACAAAATTATTAGGTTTGATGCACTATATAAACCAATAAAAATTTTATTTTTTGATGATATATAAAACATATATTACCTTATAACATAACCTGTTTCCATTTGGAATCTTTTGGAAAGGGAATTATTTTATTAAATTTTTTTCTATTATGAAATTCCAAGAGTTCCCTCCCTTTACATAAAAAAGGACTCATCTTCCCTCTCTTCTTTACACATAATTGAACAAGATAGCTCAACCAAGACCTATACATTTATCTTACCAATCACATTATTCAATTTTTGGAATTGATATTATTACAAATTTATCAATCCCATATTCCTTAAAAATGAAATAAATGAGGTCTCCAAAAGAAGTGGTAATCGTCTTAACCAATATCTTTCAAAATATTTATTATTCTACCGTAAGAAAATTTATTTTTATTATCCTAGGATAATAAATTCCCTATCATAAATATACATAATTGTTGTTATTATAATAAACCCCAAATTATCGAGCCATGTTTTCATCAAATGGGATGTGAAAGTATCACTCATGCGTACTTATGTCTTACTATCTCCACATAGAGATACAAATCGTTATTCAACCATTTCATTAATGGATATGTATTATGATGGTTATAATGGTTTTATATTATAATTGTGAGATAAATATTCTTTTCAAATGTTAATATCATATCCACCTTCTTACCTTCTAATACATTGTAAAATGAAAGTGTTGCTTATGCATACATGTGGACTGCAACCTTGACAAATTGATGTGATCCATTTTTTATTAGCCCAAAAAATTGATGATAACAAGTATGTATTAAATTAAAATATATTATATATTCATTATAATAAAATTTATCAAAATATAATTTATTTTTTTACGTTTCATTTATTACATCCTTTGAAAAGTGTAAATAGTGTTCACACGTTTTCATGGCCTACCATCTCCATGAACAATGTCATTCAAATTTCTATCTCTAAATTTTGTCGATTTATCTCAAAAATATTAAAATTAAAAACTATGATATTTACATCGTCAATAATGTTTTTCAAATTATGACACCAATATTTTTTTACATGGACCAAAATGACAAAACTAAAATGTAAATGAAAAAAAACAGTTATGGCCTTGAATAGTGATATTAATAATGAATTGTTAAGAAAGATGAGAAAAGGGTTAGATGTAAATAATATATGGTCTAATATATATGATTATTATTAAATAATATATTTATAATAAATATATATTTATTAAACATGAGGTTTGAATGAAAACAAAGGATGTCAGACCTAAGGTAAGGGATTCTCATCATACTTTTACCTTTGCGAGGCTTATGTCATACTCACATATTACTTCTATTGTGTGGTAGATATAACGTCATTCTAAAGGGATATATCAGCAATCTATTTATTTTCATGGTATTTAATGTTTCAATTTAAATTATTCCTTTCATGGCAGTTATGGTCTCACGACTCAACCCAAGCCATGGGTGGAGCCGCGACTACCCAAAGACCGCCTCCATAGGCCAGGGGTGGTGAAAAGCACTAAAGGTATAATTAAACAAGGGAGTAATTTTGATAATTACATGTACACACACACAAAACAACCACAATGAATAATTCTCGTGTGAAATATTATAAAATGCAACACAATAATAAAAAACCCAAGAATGCATGTACCTCTAAACAATACTAATGTATTAAAGTATAAAAAAATAAAGTAACTGGTAAAAGCACACACCCAACAAGAAATATTTCATAACCTAATAAAAGTAGGAAATTAAACAGCTAAGAGAGCCCAAACCCTAAATCCATAGCTTTGACCACCAAACATGGTCTAAGCACCTGGTATCACCGTGCTTCATTAATTTCACAGTGGACCTGTTCACCGTTTGTATAAGCCACAACATATGTGGAAAAATCCCATGCAAGGTTGAGTATATACAAACCCAGTAGGATATAATTAAATCTAAGGGGATGGGGGTAGTAAGCGATAAACGAGGAAGATAATTATAATAAATAACAAAACGTACAGTTAAAGAGTACAACACAACCCAATAGAGAGTGAAATTACGATCTTACAAATAAAAGGGACTAAAAATGGTGAGTAGATGAACTTACCATCCATTATTTACCACCTATATAAAGAGTGTAGACTCATTCATCCACCAGAAACTAGACACGTAAGGCATGTGGCACACTCCGTGCATCTTAACTTCTCTTATAAAGAGAGTAACAAAATTTATGGTGTGGAAACTAAAAAAAAATTATATATATTTGTGTGTGTGTGTGTGTCAATATATAACTAGTCAAATAAGACCAAATAAGAGAGTACAGGGATCTCTATCACATAGCACTGCCCTAGAATAAGAGCTTAAAACAGATCCAAAATCCCTTCAATGATACACAAGATCTTCCTCATTTTCTTAATATAAAACATCCATGTCAAGCAAATCATCGACACTATTCCACATAGTCGAGGGAAAAATATCTAGGTGGAGGACCAATACCCTGGTAAAATATGAGGGTTCTGCTTAGATGGTCGAGGACCCATTCTCATGTACCACTAGAGGGTTCTACATTGATGTTCATAGCCCCATGCACATCCTGACTACATGGTTCCACTCTAGGTCATTAAGGACCCATACACTGATACTGTTGGAGGGTTCCACTTGAATATTCATGGTCACATACCCTAGACAGCTGGAGGATTCCACTCTAGGTCATAGAGGACCCATGAAATGATACAAAATGAGGGTTCCACATTGAAGTTCAAGGACCCATGCCCATTCGAGCTAGAAGGTGGCACTCAATGTCATCAAGGAACCAATCCTTTTCCCATATGAGGGTGCCACAAGAAAGGTCTCTAGTGATTATTTGTGATCCGGGTCATTTATGAGTAGAGACTAAGCAATAATTGTGCCTAGAAAATATCACATTATATCTTCAAATCCTTATTCTAGGGCACCAATTCCTTATACATGAATGAAAAATCATTATATGATACTCACAAGAAAAAATCAAAATCCCAATAAAGGAGATATAGATGGATGATGTTTTCTCAAAAGGAAACATGTGGTAAATGGTGTGTGGGGGACACAAAAGTCATGTAGTCCCACTCCACTATCTGTCTATGACACTATCTAGAACACAGACTCATCCCATGTAGTAGTAAATTCTATGTAGCTAGACTACATGGAATATCTAGGATAACTTGGTCCAGTATATTTCCTTCTCACCATGTCTATGTGCCAGACCTTCTGTTTGTGTACTGGAACTCGTATCCATGTACTGGACACAATGACCATGTACATTCACAAGGTTTCCCATCCTTATGATCCTTCACATGGGTTCCCATCAGGGGATTGGGGTACTCAATATGTCATAGGGATACACTTCGTGACAACCTTCAATTGTTTAAAAACCTAGTCACCACCATATAGAAGGATAAACAACTTATGTTCATCCATAAACATGGCGTGTAGCATGGTTTTAACTAGAAAACTCAGATCTGTGATTCACTCTTGAATCTTATCATTCCCCCTTAGACCCCTCCTAAAATCAGTCCAAAACACATTGATCTATCTGTAGATTGTGTATCTCAATCATTGCTAGTCGGAAAATAACCTCCATTCGTCATGGGGGATTCTCCAATCGTTCTGCACACAACCAAAGATTCTATGATCGATGTCTTGAACTATAATATCCGAAATATAATCCCTGACTTGCAACGATCCTAGATCTATACTTGGTTCACCAATCTTCTCATTATTTGTGACATCGCTTTGACTCTAGTTATTGACCGGACATGACACTACTAGAATGTTGTTAAATATTGAACATATTGTCCAATTAGTGAAAACGTGAAAAATGGGGAAAGGTAAAATAAAAAATTTATTTAATTGGTTCCAACATTTGATGGAAAATAAATCAATAATAGGTATTATATATTACAAAAAAACATTAAAAAAATAATTTTTGTACACAAGATCATGTAATTTTTAGACAGTTGCCACAGATCGAAGAACAAGGATGGAACTGCACAATAATTTTATCAAAGGGAATGAAAACTTCAAATTAAGAGTCTTACCATAATTATGGATTATTAATTATTGAGTAATGCATCCACCAATGATCAAGAGAAGTTGTTGTGTTCATCGCGTCATGATTTCATCCAATCTAGAGTTTAGTCATTGTTCAAGAATATTTACTAAGAAGGGATGGTGGTTAAAATAATGAGTAAATTCAAGGAATATGCGTCTTACCTATGAAATTTTTCAAGGATGATAAATTTATAGGAATATATTTTATTAAATGACATTAATTAATTAATTTAATAAATTTATTTAATTCATAAACGTACCACCAATGGGAGAGGGATCTGAATGCCCCACACTAGGCCATTTTAGGTTGTACCAAGGGTAAATACCATCTTCTACACCCAAAAGTTGAATAATATATCAGATCCAAGTTTCCATTTAAGAGAAATCCTATTTTATTTAAGGTATTGTGCATGAGAAATATAAAATATTTTTAATATTTCTATAATATGAATTTCTTGCACACTTGGCCTCGGAATCGTGCATCGTCTCAACGCCAAACTCTATAAATATATATAGAAATAATTCAATTTATTACAAGGATGAAAATGGTTCTATAAATATTATTCAATTATGACCATTATGGTGTAGGTTTATTTCACAATTTCGTCATTATTTGGGATTTATCATTATTATCTCTCCATTGGGAGAATTATTTGATCATTCTATTTTAATCATGAACTATTTTATTCCTCTCTAATTTTTTTCTAGAAAATTCATATTTTTCGTTACATGTCCACCCTTTATGTACTCAAGATACTGAAATAATGGTTTTACTGATAATTGAGTTAGTTTTTTTATGTGATCTATAATATTTTAATTCCATGACCAGATTTCCCTTAAAATGTTTTTACTCTTCTGAAATTATTTATTAATGCAAATTTTACCCATCAATTACATTGTAGAAAATGGTTTGAATGAAATATTATTTCCATTTTCCAAAAATGAAATTTTGGACCTTCTTAAATTTATTTTGAATGTGATTATTTAAAATTTATATTATATTTATAGAGTTTCCTACAAACATGAATACAAATAACATTAAATATTAATTTAATTTTTTTCACGGTTCTATTCTAAGTAAACTTTTTACATAATATTTGGAAAAAAATTAGATTTTATGTATGAGATTTCAACATTAAAATTTTTTATTTTACATCAAAAAAATTCAATGATATTTTGTAATTATTTTCATCTATGTCAATATTCATTCATGCATCTCATAATTTACAGAGTTTATAATCTAATGGTAACACCCACCTGATTTATCCATATGGTTTATGATCTATTTGGATAAGAAAATTATTGATATTATATATTATAGTTCCTCTGATATAGACAATTATTGATTTTTAAGACATGTTTATTCAGTTTTAATGTTTATTCATATGATGAATGCAATGTCATTATTTTGTGATGGGTGGTACCTACAATTTTATATCTTCTCGATGCAATGATGGTTATCATGAGACAAACTAGATTATTTGTTTTGATATGGTTTTTTCAATTTATGTATATGTCTATTTATGTGTCCTAGCCTCTTTTTTTATGTCTTTGGAAAAGGTATCGATGGTATGTTTCTTTTGTAAAACATTATGTGTTATATTATTATAAAAACAATTAATGTTGTTCAAATGATTATTTAAAAGTTTTAATATTCATGCATATGTTTCATGATAATGTGATTAATTTTTATGGAATTATTCAACTATAATTTATTCCTCCCATACTATTCATAGTGTTCATGTTATTGATTAAATGACAAGTGGTATAATTTATTTACCTTGTCATATTGATTATAGATTATTCATTTAATAAATATTTCACTCAAAATAATAATTTCATAGAATCACAACTCAACCATTATTTTTTTCCTTTCACTATAATATGAAGAAGGAATCTATATTTGGTTCAAGGTTGAATAATATTTATATTCAATATGGTGAATTTCGTATTTTAAATGTAATTATGGATTATGGTATGTGTCTAGTTTACTAAGACTACTAAAATTTTTATTCATTTGGCATGTGACTGTGTGTATTTAGTAAAAATTCAATAATGTAACCAGCGGATTTAAAATACCAAGGTTAGGGTATTTATGGTTGTTATTAGTGAATGTTTAGTAGAAAACTAGAGTACTATATTTTAAATCAAAATATTTATCATAACGAATATGATAATCCTTATCATTTTAGAACATTACAACCAATGGTAGTTTTATTTTATATCTCAATATTATAGATGATAATGAGATATCTTAGTATGATCCATTATTTACTGACAACACCAAAATATTGAAATAGAATCAACACATGTAGTATATATAGGGATTTACCTACAGAGAACCTGAATAAAAATTGTGTTGTAATTGAGAAGATATTATCCATATCTAGGAAGATTATTTAGGTTATGACCAACAACCATTATCTTATGTAGCATCCTTCTGTTCCATAACATGGTGTAAAAATTTTAGACAATTTATACATCAAAATCCTCCATCACTCAATGGAACTATATATCCATTTGTTTCAAATAATTTGATAAATTCAATAAATAAAATATTTCCACATTGGTATGTAATGAGTGGGAGAATGTTTTCTGTGATGTTTATCAACTCATGGGGGATTTTCATCAATGGTGGGTACAGATTTAAATTAATAATGATGATGAGGAAATAAGGACCATGTAGTGGATGGATTTTAGGGGTTTTTTCATTAAAAAATATTTTCCTAATTAACAATGAGATGATAAAGAGATATAGTTACTATGTCTAAGAGAAAAGTAAGTGAAATATTTTTATATGTGATGATAACATAACACGGATATTGAGGAATGTTATAGACTATGTATGTAATATAATTTCCATGATTAGTGGTTTCATTAATGGTCTAAAACCAATTCATTGAATGAAACTAGTAAACTAAACATTTTTAACTCTTGAGGACATTATATCATGTTATATCAAGATAGATATATAATTATATTAGTATTATGTATTTAATGAAAAGATATCTAATAAGATATGGGATGAAAAATAATAGGTTATGGGAAATTATATATAGGGGTTTTTTGAAAATCGATACTTGTTGTCTGAAGCATCTAAGAAATAGGATGAATGGAAAAGTAATTTTTTTAAAAGTGTAAGGAAAAGGTTAATAATTCTCCAACATTAAAGGATATGGGAGAATATATAAATTTAAAATGTTATAATAGTATGGAGATGAGACATTATTTTACCAATTCCCTAAATGTCAAGGGAACTTATCAAAAAAGAAAATAAGGGGAGAAGGGAAAATTTATTCAATTACTATTTTTGAAGTGCAGTGATTGGGCTATTTATGTATTTTGATTCAAGAATTGTGTATTAGAGTTATTTTATTAATTATATGTTGATTATTAGAATAATATAAAATCTAAGAATTATTTCATGGTAGTTCTTAAGGATTTAAAAGCATATGTTGAGTGTTAAAAATGACCCAGACAAGGTATTTATTGGTAAAGTGATATCTTATACACAAAATTAAGGAAAATATATAATTTACTATAATTTTGGTTATGAAATAAAAATGTTTAGTTAAGACAAATAGATGATTGATATATATAAATTGAATAGGATAATATTGGTTTCCTTGGAGCATATTAGTCATTTAATGGTATCTTTACTGAATTTTACAATACTTTTATATTTTTGTAATATATTTGATAACAGTTTATTATATTTATGGAGTTGGGATACAATTAGTATTTGGATGAATACATGTTTTATTTATGGTTTTGTGGTGATTCATGTCATTACCATATTTAAGGAAATTATATGATCAAGGTAGTCACATATTTGGTGTGTGATTTTATAATTTCAATTTTGTTATCTTGGGATAATTGTTTATCTAATCAATTTGATTTTTCACCATTCATGTTTGTTATCCCTATTTTTTGTGATTCATAATGTTAACTAATTATGGAATGTATTATGTTTATTTTTGGTGTTACTATTTATGTTTATGATATTAATGTATTATTTGATATTACTTGCACTAATGATTTTGGTTTGGGAAATTTTCTTGTGATATATAAAAAGGAATTTCATTCTTCTATGAATAAAATGATCCCATAAATTATAATTTTATCATATAAGGAATGAAAATTTCATCTTGAATATTAATTTATTGAAATATGTGAAACAGTGAAAAAATTTCATGGCACAAATAAGGGATGTTTGTATCTTATGAAATTAATGGAAACCAAATAATTTTTCTCATGTTTTCAATCATGATAGTATTTAAATCCCTTAATTTTATGAAAAGGATCCTAAAATAAAAATATTATTCTTTTAACTTCATTATTTAGGAATTAGTTATCTTTTAACACATCCTTGATTTATGGTTTTTTGGACATTTGGTTTCTCATTACCCTGTTTTCTATCACAATATATTTGTCCATTGAGATTAGTTTTACTATATATGTCTATATTAAAACATCCCACTAAGTTTATACTTAACTAGAAACATAAACATGTGATATTTCAAGAATATGTTATGTTTCCCACATTCCCTTTTTAGATGATGTCATATTATCCCACTTTACAATGTGGGTTTTCAACAATAGAATTTTCCAATATTAAACCTTTGATGATCGAGAGAAATTTTAATGTGTGTAATAAATTTAAGGGGGAAAAATGTTACACTCGGATATTTTAGAATAATTTTTTTAAAGACCTTAGATACCATGTATTACTGTCAAAAAATGTTGACAAAATTCCAATATACTATTAAAATATAATTATTAATATAAAAACATTGTAACCAAGCTTTAAGAATTACATGTTTGACTTACAATTTCTAATTTATTAATATTATGTATAATTATTTTTGATAAATCAAATATATAGGTAAATGAGCACTCAATTTTTTACCAAATTTTTATGTGCTTCAAAAATACATTTTTTCAAAAAATAATTATCTAATATTTTTCTGAAAATAATATATAACTATATTTTTCCAATTTCTTAAAATTTATTTGAAAAATATGAAATCAAAGTTTAAAATATGAATTTCATAAATATATGAGGGTGAACATTGTGTATTATTCTAAACGGATTAATTTTTCATTGAATAATGAAAAATACTGTTTATATTGAAAACATCATTTATGAAACAAGAATTTACATGATCCATTTTTATCATTATTTAAATGAAAAATTAGTTGAATTATATTATTATTAAAAAAATTATATTTATCGGATTTAGTTTTATAATTGAATTAGGTATAAGACTTTTATAATTAATATATTTCCTTTATTAAATATTTTTTTGTTATTTTTTTTAATTTTATCTTATATTAATACCTACCACTTATAGGAAATTAATCTAGAAATTTTTATCCCATGTTTGGAATTAGGGTTTCAAATTTTTTTAAATAGGACTACTTATTTTTTTCATTGTGATTAGTAACCATTGTAAATGTATGTCGCCTTGGTAAGGGTAAATTGTATAATTATGTTTACAAATAATATAATCAAGAGTAGAAAATGACCTCAAAACAATACTTTCTTCTGTTATATAAGATTAATTTGTCTATTTACAAACTAAATTCAATAATATGGAAACTTTCAGTCATATTTCATTGATTTTGACCTTCAAAATATTAAAAAAATGATAAATCCCAAAATTTCACTACCATCCATTTAATATCTATACTATTTTTTCCTAGGTAAAATACATCCTTTGTTTGGTTTTAAATGTTTAATTGAATGATAAATACTCTTTTTAACATGGTTATTTATTTTTTTATTAAAGGAATAATAACTTTTAAGGCTTAAAAAACATGGATACTATGCTTGTGCAAGTAGTGGAAAATTAATAGAAAAAAATTTAAAAATATTAAAAGTAATATAATTTAAGTGATTTATAGTGTTACATAAATTTTATAGATAATTATAATATATTAGATATGTTTTATAATATTATATTCTACTGATATTTTTTAATTCATGTATTTAATATCAAATTCAATGAAAAGAGTGAAGATAAAATTAATGATATTTCACAAAAAAAATTATATTATTATATTAAATAAAAATAGTAAAAATATTGAAATAGGAAATGGGGAATAATATATGGTCAAAAAAATTCACCCATTTTCCATTTTTAATGCAATTGTAACCTTTTGTGTAAAGTTATAATTTATTAAAAGTGAAAAATGGGTCACCATGGTTGATATTAAAATAGGATAACTAATGGGTAAAGCCATAATATAAGTAATAAAACACCACATATACTTGTAAAAATATTATTGTTAGATGATATATGAACCATAATACCTTATTAATGAATATCATACCATTTTTATTCTTTTATCATCATAATGACTTTATATTTTTTTAATCCTTTCAGAAATTCCATGAGAACCCCACCCATCACATATAAAAGGACACCCATTCCCTCTAATATTTACACTATGTTAAGAAATCTAGATTTACCAAGACCTAAACATTTCCCTTTAAAACATACATATAAATGTAATGGATTGACTTTATTCCTAAAAGACCATTCTTGGGTTCCATAACAAAGGATCTAAAGGTGGTCTATTGAATATTAGGTAATAATCTTAGCCACTATAATTCATTTTATTTCATGTTCTACCTCATCTAATTTAATTCAATTTATCATCAAAATAACAATTTCAGTATCCATAATATATTAAATTGTTGTTATGATAATTAAACCACTGTAATCCAATATATTTTTCATCAAGTGGGGTGTGAATGTTATTCTTGTGCATATGTATGGATTATTATCCCCATGTTATGATATAATTTACTTTTAATCTCAATATTTTATCTATGGTATTATTATGGGATTAAATTTCATGACCTGACACGTACCGGGCCATGAGCTGCAACTACCCCAAGCCTACTCCCATAGGCCAGGGGCTGGTGACTTGCACCGAAGGAACAACAAACTAGGGGAGGCCTTTACCTAAGAAACTCTACACACACACATTTCCAACACAATGAAAAAGTGTAGAGAATGGAAAGAATGATACAACACTGCTACAAAAGGGGTACCAACAAACATGCATCGACCTCTAACCAGTATAAGAAAAGTGCTGATAAGTATTGACAAGTAAACTGAATAGTAAAAGGGGAAAACCATGTGCCCAACCAGAAAGGTTCCACAACCTGGCAACAGGTAAAACAAAGGTAAAACGCTGGTGAGTCTCATACCCAGAAAGTCCTTCTACGGCCACTGAAAGCAGCCCACGATCATGTTTCCTCTATGCTCCTCCATAGTCTCGACCGACCTGTCCATTATCTACAAGGACACACCAAGTGCGGGCAAAGCCCAAGCATGGGTGAGTATAAAAATACATAGTAGGATGCCCCTAAAGCTCGAGGGATCAACAAGAGAGGTACTAAAAAATTGTGAGCAGTAGAAAGAGAAAAGAACATTGAAAGAGTGAAAAATAGAGAGAGTGCAGCTTAACCCAACAAGAGAAAGGAAGAAGAATTGTCCATATGTAAGGAGCTAGAGATGGTGAGAAGATGAAATTCTCGTCGAGTCTTCGCTACCTATAAGAGGATAGAATACTCGTCCAACCAAGAAGATCTAGACATGGAAAGCACATGGCATACCCCGTGCGTCTTCTCCCCTACTAGAAGGAGAGAAACTGATCCCAAGGAGTGGGAACAAAAATACGGTGTGTGTATATATTTTCATTGAGAAACCCAAAAGACTATGTAAGGGGATCTCTATCTCCAAGCTCAGCTAAAGAAGAGTCGTCGACAGTTCAAAGGATATCCATCACTAATCCCAAATTTCTCGCACGTCAACCTAGGAGGTACGAGTCCAAGGGGCTCAATCACCGCTCCTCGATACTATCTGCTTTGGGTTGAACTGTCTCACCCACACGGATTTTAGCTCACGTCCCAAGGATGTGTTTCATTGAGAAAATATCCCCTCATCCTCGTATTTACTAAGGTCACGTCAAAGTTGTCACATCACTAACTCGTACAACCGAGGGTCTCGCTCCAATATTCATGAAGAAAAAGTCACTGACTAGCCTCAGAAGAAGGCCTGATTCTGAAATTCCAATGGGTGACTCATTGCCCAACCCTACTGGAGGGTAAACACTAATACATCACTAGGCGACCCACTACACAGCCCTACTAGAGGGTAAACCCAGAACAAGTCGATAGGCGACCCACTGCCCAGTCTCTGCTGGAGGGTAGACCCAAAACACGTCGACATGCGACCCACTGCCCAGTCTCTACTAGAGGGTAGACCTGAAAGATGTCAATAGGTGACACACTACACAACCCTTCAAGAGAGTAGACCCTAAGAAGTCAACAGGCGACCCACTACCCAGTCTCTGCTAGAGGGTAGACCCAAAACAAGTCGACATGAAACCCACTGCCCAGTCTCTACTAGAGGGTAGACCTGAAAGAAGTCGGCAGGTGACCCACTGCCCAACCCTGCTGGAGGGTAGACCCGGAACACGTCGACAGGCGACCCACTGCCCAGTATCTACTAGAGGGTATACCCGGAATAAGTTTTCAGGTGACCCACTGCCCAGCCCTACCTAAGGGTAGACCTAGAAATGGGTCTGATAACTCAGTACCACAACTGACATCACCAGGTGTTACCAACATCGCTACTGTGCGTTGGTTCGGAGTGCATCAAAGGGACCGCCATCCAACACCCCATTCATTTTTCTACATTTAATAAGATCTAAAAAGAGGCTCCACATGCCCAAACAGATCACATTGTTGTAATCCTTATGAAAAAACATGTGATATAGACCGTTTACTCGCCTGAAACGGTCAACCAGTGAATATGGTACTATTCAATATAGCCAATCCCTGTGGGGCCCACACCAAGATCCCAAAACTGAACAACGGATCACACCACTACGATTCCCTCGGAAAAACACATGAGATTGACTACTCGATCGCCCAAAATGGACACCTGGTGAAAATGGTACTATTCACCATAGTAACTCCGGGTGGGACCCACACCACGATCCTGAAAAAAAAAGTCGGGAGAACTGCGTCATCACGATACCCTCGAAAAAACACATCAAAACGACTATTCATTCACCCTGAACGGACGTCTGATGAAAAAGCAATAGTACGCTGCACACAGCTCAAAAGGCTTCCTGTGGGGCCCACGCCTCAACTCCGTCTTCATCGCCTGAAACCACCCTGGTCAACCTCATACCGATGTCAAGCCCACAATGCCACTGACGGTGCCTAAAATGGACTCCAGATGCTGAAGTTGAAATTCCCCGCATTATACGCAAATGGGCCCCCGTGGGGCCCACTCCTCAGGCCCGAATTCGGGCGGGCAGATTGCACCATTGCAATCTCGCTGGGAAAACACTCAGAAACGAGTACTCAACCACCCCAAACGGGTGTCGGGTGAAAAAGTTGTGTTTCACCGTAAAACGTGAAAATTAGGCCCTGTGGGGGCCACACCTTGTCTCCAACTTGAACACTTCGGGAAGCATCACAAAAAGTCCGCACGAGAACCAGGGTCATGCTTCCGCTGACGGATCGTCAATCGGACATCCTAGATAAGAGTTAGGTCCGACATGACAATTAATTAATTACTCCCATTGCGTTTTGTGCTGCCGAGCAAAAAAACCAACCCCCAAAGGTTCCGAATAAACCTTGGAAGGATCGTCTTAGATCCGGGCCATCGCGCCTATGATGGCGCGTAAGACGGACGTTCGGCTCGCGATCCACGTCTGTCGCAACTTTAATAATAATTTAACATTATTAAATTAACGCGTTTTGAGGCCCCATCTTCGGGTGTAGAACCCAAAATCCCAGGAACCAATTTCAAACAGCCTGCCTCGCTGATATGAACTTATGACCACAGAGGGCATGTCAAACTGACGCGCCGTTTGGAAGTTATGGCCCCCGGAATGTAAGGGGTCCCAAAATGGGCTGGTCCAGACCGGCCATCCCACTCCAGACCGCCGGCCTACTCCAGCCGCACCGAACCCGCCTCGAGTCCGGTTTTCCCTTTTTTCTTTCTTTCTTTTTACAGACTGGATAGGATGGCAGGTCTCCCCCGTCGCACCACATCAAGGAAGACTCGTGGCTCACGGGTCTTGTTTCCCCCCCCCCCCCCCCTGAGGTCGCCTCCTCGGTTTCCCCCGCCTACAGCGCTCCACCGCGACGTCGCCCGGAGCTCCCTACTCCGCCTTAGCCGCTGGCCAGCCCAGCTCCCACATGCTCTGTCCTCTACTATTTGACGGCCGAGGTCATCGCCACCTGCTTGACGACGCCACCTCTCAGCAGCCCGACCTCGCCTGTTGCACTATTTGGAGCCATCTCGGCCCGGCCGCACTCCACCCCTGGTCGTCGTGCTCCGCCAGTCGCCTCTGGCTCGCCCTCCGGCCACCACCTTCATCATATTAGAACCTTCTTCCGTTCCCCCTGACAACTGCAATGGTCGTAAAAATTATCAGACATCGGTATCGAGATCCCTGGGACAGGATCATCTCAACGCCTTCCCCCCCTCATCGATCCATTGAGGTTCACGCATGCCCTAAAATTTGGGAGAAAAAACATTCAAGAATGAGGAATTGAATGGGGCTTGGTTGTTGGCCCTGTTTGTTCGGCCAACGCCCCAAATTCTAAAAACAATAAAAATTAAAATATGAAAATGATGAAGAAATTGAGAAAATCGAAGAGGGCATGAAATTCAAAAGAATCCTACCTTGTTGGATCATTTCATCGTTGGTGACGGGTCCACTCGATCCTACTTCGATCTACCGGTGTCTGCTCCTCAATTCGGAGAAGAACACTGAAGAACACCAAATAACATCGAAGAACACAAGAGATAGAGAGGGGAGAGAGAGAGAGGGATGGAGGATGAAATTATTCTTCCCTCAAGACATAGTGAATTTATAAAAATTCACTTAAAACTCTCCTAGCGGGCGCAGATTCTGAAACCTCCGAGCCCACTTATTTTATCTCACCCCTAGGCAATATTCCACTTTCAAACTCAACCGATATCTCAGATTTCAATTCTGATACTTCCTTCGAAAGTTATTCAAAAAGAATATCAGCGATAAATATCACTAAGTGAACATTCTAAAATTACCATTTTTTCCATGAGTGACATTTCTCATAGTAGGCCCGCGCCCACAAATTTTACACCCCATATAGGGTAAACAACATGCTCTGGTCTCAACGGTGTCCTCATTTTTCCCATCTGAGCAAACTTTTAGGATTTACTCTAGTTTAAGATATTAAATGAATAATTTAATTTAATTTATTCCTTTAACACACAGCTAACGAGCGAGGGGTCCAAACGCCCCGTGCCGACTCATTTTATGTCGCTCCTAAGGTAAGCACTGAGTTCTGGACCCAACCATGGTCTCAGATTTTCTATCTGATCGACCATCTAAGAGATATCACATTTTCTTTAGTTAACCACGCCTGTGTAATATAAAAACACCTAACATTTTTTATATAATTAATTTCAGGCACACCAGATCTCGGAATTGCACGCCATCTGTACACCCTTCTCTGGAATGATATCAAGAAATTTTTCAAACTCTCATAGTCCCAAAACCTGGGTTCTTACATTATTCCCCCATTCAAGCATTTCATCCCAAAAAGAATATCTATGAAAAACAACTCGGGATACAAAGCTCACACCTAGCTCTCCTGCGCCCTAGAAAACTTGCACATCACCATGCTCACACAACACGCGAACCAAAGGGATTGTTATTATAAGGTCTGATACTCTCGAGGACATGTGTAGGAATACGTACGCACCTCATCTGCTGCGACACGTGGAAGACACCATGCATCCACTCCTACTGTTGGGAGGTTAGGGCATGACATTAGGAAACCTCTCAACAATTTTCATGATTCCCGAACGGCCCAAAGAAACTCTAGGGTCTTTCCCGGCCACGCTTCTACTTTCCGTTTCACGACCGATATCATGGTTTGTTCCTGGAACATGGTCTCATGATTCTCCCCTTTAGAATACTCATCTGGTGAAACACCCAAGGATATTCAGTCACACAAGTTTTCATAGTCAGTGCATCACGACCAAGACTCTCTTACATGCTCAACCAGCAAAGGAGTCGGCTTCATCAACTCCAGACAAGTTGTACCCTCCTACAGAAACCCCATCCAACACAGTCTTATTTGGTTAAAGTCTCTCTGTGTGGGGACGCACCTGATAAACTGGTGGTCTGAGAAAACCACAAGGTTCTTTCCCCGAAGATAGTGTCTCCACATTCTCTGGGGAAAACATCCACCACCAGCACCAACATAGGGTTACACTGATGCCTTGTGTTGCCCTCGGTAACCCCTCAAGCAAGGAGTTAGATGAAGGAGTACCTCACACAGTGTCTAACAAGATATATGGTGAAAAATAGAAAAGGAAAAAGAGAATACCTCTTACCATCTCTTGCGTAGTAAGATTGTAAACAACCACAACACACAACTGCCCGCAACCCCGTCTGTCAGTTCCCTTAGCCTGACATGGGCCGCCTTGTGGTTGTGGAAGGACCTCGAAACGTCGTCCCCCAACCACAGTTCTTCTTGCTTCCTACCAAAACCGCCCCCTAGGGGACCACGCTTTCTTCACCTGGGAGTTCTCTTATCACGACACTGCCTCTATCGTGGCGGTGCATCTACCAAATATCTAGAAGACTCAACAAATTTGGTCGAGTAGTCTCACTCCACATGACCTCGAACATCACAAAATAGAACAAGTCCTCCCTGGACTATCTCGGTGCTCTATGCTATCCCTGACCATGTGCCTGAGTCTCATAATGGCGAAACCTCTGGCGTCGAGACCCTGCCATTCGACGTCCCTCTACCAAAAATTTCTCTGTAGATAGTGCCTGCTCCATCACCCTGAGATCGGCGAGGATGGACAAGGGCACTATGCTGGCACAAATCTCCTCTAGAAAGATCTCATTCAAACTTCTGTGCTTGGATGTTTCCATCACAGACCACGCCCAAAGTGTACTGAGTAATGTCTGCGAACCCAGTCCTGTACTCATCCACTACCATCACTCCCCGCTGAAGCTCCAGCAGTTCCTGAAATCGTAAAAATCATAAGTAAGAGGGGTAGCACTCCTCAAGAAACAGCTACTATAAGTTATCCCCGGAGAGTACCAACTCATTGTGCATCTTAGTAACCCTGGATCTACTAGTGCCAAATTGCTCGGTGGGAAAAAACTGGATGTCAAGACCACCATCTAACATGTCAGTGTCTGAACAAGCCTGAAGAGGTGGACCACCAACCCTAGCCAACCCTTCACTGTATGCGGGTATGGGTCACCATGGATCCTCAAAGATCTTTGACGCCAGAACTCACGTAGCGCACCCAGCCTATGCTCTTCATTGGCCCTCACTACAAGTACTATCCGCTACTCCTCAGGTGGAGGTGATACTACATGTCCTCCTAGAGAAAGGGTAATTGTATTATGGATCTTTAATTGAGTCCTCTTAACTCATGGAATCGTCGTCACGAACCGTAGCTAGTATCCTGGCTTGATATCATTGTGGGGGCATCCTGAACCCGATCAAGGAGCACCGCAGTCAAATGGGAAAATATATATCAACAACGATGGGGAACTGACTCATGAAGGACAGGCAAGGAATCAATCCTATATGATGCATGAATCAAATTCCCCTCAATAAGTGTCTCAGTGTGCCAAGTCGACAAGAGGGTTATCAGGGTCCTCGTGAATGGATACGTCGACCGCCAAACCATCACTGAACTCACTGTCCTGAGAGATGCTCTCGAGACACGTTGGCACTATTTCCCCAAAACTCAACCAATTTCTTTTTAGGGATGTTCGAACATCGCCCCAAGGAACGAACCACCTCTGATACTACTTGTCATGACCCAACCTATACCAGTCCATGAGCCACAACTAACCCATGCTTGCCTCCATAGGCTAGGGGTCGGGGACTAGCGTTGAAGGTACAAGAAACTAGGGGAGTCCTTTTCCTAAGAAACTAGACACACACACAACCAACACAATGCAAAAGTGCAAAGAAAGGAAATAAAGATACAACATTGCTTCAAAAGGGGAACTAACATACATGCATGCACTGACAAGTAAACTGAACAGTAAAAGGGGCAAAACACGCACCTAACTAGAAAGGTGGCACAACCCAGCAATAGGTAAAAAAAGGTAAATCGCTGGTGAGTCTCACACCCATAAAGTCCTACTACGGCCACTGAATGCAGAGCAACCTCCTGTGTCCACTACGCTCCTCCATAGTCTTGACCAACCTATTTATCGTCTGTAAGGACAGACCAAGTGCGGGAAAAGTCCAAGTAGGGGTGAGTATAAAAATACTCAGTAAGATGCCCCGAATGCTCAAGGGAGAAAAAAGGGAGGTACTAAAAAATGCTAAGCAGTAGACAGAGAAAAAAACATGGAAAGAGTGAAAAAGTGAGAGATTACAGCTCAACCCAAAAAGAGAAAGGAAGAAGACTCGTCCAGAAGAAAGGAGCTAGACACAGTGAGAAGACAAACTTCTTATCGAGTCTTTGCTGCCTATAGTAGGAGAGTAAACTCATCCAACCAAGAAGAGCTAGACACAAAAATCATGTGGCATACCCTGCCTGTCTTCTCCCCTCCTAGAAAGAGTGTAACCGAACCCCAAGGAGTGGGAACAACAATAGAGTGTATATATATATGATCAACGAGAAACCCAAATGAGTGTGTAAGGGGATCTCTATCTCCAAGATCAACCAAAGAAGAGTCACCGATAGTTCAATGGATATCCACCACTGATCCCAAACGTACCGCACTTCAACCTAGGAGGTATAAGTCAAAGGGGCTCAATCACCACACCTCGATATTATCTGCTTTGGGAATCATAGTCTCGCCCGCACGGCTTTTAAGTCGCGTTGCAAGGATGTGTCTCAGTGAGAAAAGAACCCCTCATCGTCGTATATCCTAAGGTGAAATCAAAGCTATCACATCACTGACCCATACACCCCAGGGTCCTGCTCCGGTACTCACGGAGAAAAAGACACTGACTTGCCTCATAAGAAGGCCTGAGTCTGAAATGCCACTGGGTGACCCACGGCCTAGCCCTGCTAGAGGGTAAACCCTAATACATCATCAGGCGACCCACAGCCCAGCCCTGCTGGAGTGTAAACCTAGAAAAAGTCGACAGGTGACCCAATGCCCAATATCTACTATAGGGTAGACCCGGAGCACGTTGACAGGAGACCCACTACCCAGTCTCTACTGGAGGGTAGACCTGAAAGAAGTTGACAGGCAACCCACTGCCCAGCCCTGTTGGTGGGTAGACCCTAAGAAGTCGGCAGGCGACCCACTGCCCAAACTCTGCTAGAGGGTAGACCCGGAACACGTCGACAGGAGACCCACTGCCCAGTCTTTACTAGTGGGTAGACATGAAAGAAGTCAACAGGCGACCCACTGCCCAGCCATGCAGTAGGGTAGACCCAGACCAAGTCGAGTGGCAGCCCACTGCCCAGTCTCTACTGGAGGGTAGACCCGGAATAACTCATCAGGTGACCCACTGCCCAGCCCTGCTGGAGGGTAGACGTGGAAATGGGTCGGATAACTCAGCACTCCAACTAACATCACGGGGTGTTACCAACATCACTCCCATGTGTTGGTTCGGAGTGCGTCCAAGGGACCTCCATACAACACCCCTTTCATCTTTCCACATTAAATATGATCTCAAATGAGGCTCCACATGCCCAAACAGATCACACTATTGCAATCCTCATACAAAGACACGCGAGATAGACCATTAAATCACCCGAAACGATCAACCGGTGAATATAGTACTATTCGCTATAGCCAGTCTCTGTGGGGCCCACACCAAGATCCTGAAACTGAACAATAGATCACACCACTACAATTCCCACAGAAAAACAGACAAGATTGATTACTCGATCGCCCAAAACAACACCCGGTGAAAAGGGTATTATTCATCATAGTCATCCTGGGTGAGACCCACACCATGATCCGAAAAAAAAGTCGGGAGAACTGCACCATCGTGATGCTCTTGGAAAAACACATCAAAAAGAATATTCATTTGCCTCGAACAGACGCCTGAAGAAAAAGTCGCAGTACATTGCACACAGCTTAAAAGGCGACCCATGGGGCCCACGCCTCAACTTCGGCTTCATCGCCTGAAACCACCCTGGTCAACCTCATATCAATGTCAGGGTCACAACTCCATTGATGGCGCCTAAAACGGACTCTGAATGCAGAAGATGCAATTCCTCGCATTATACGCAAATGGGGCCCCGTGGGGCCCACACCTCAGGCCTGAATTCATGCGGGCGGATTGCGTCGTTGTAATCCACATAGGAAAACACTCAGAAACGAGTACTCAACCACCCCAAATGGATGTCAAGTGAAAAAGTGGTGTTTCACCATAAAACGTGCGAATTAGGCCCTGTGGGGCCCACACCATGTATCCAACCTGAACACTTCGAGAAGCATCTCAAAAAGACTGCATGAGGACTGCTGTCACACTGCCACTGACAGCGTGTCAATCGGACATCCTAGACAAGAGTTAGGTCTGACACGACAATTAATTAATTAATTAATTAATTAATTAATTACTCCCATTGCATTTCATGATACCTAGCAACGAAACCAACCTTAAAATCTTCTGAGCAAACCTTGTAAGGATTGTCTCAGCTCCAGGCCATCGTGCCTCCGACGGCGCGTCAGACGAACGTCCGACTCGCGAGCCACGTCCGTCGCAACGTTAATAATAATTTAATATTATAAAATTAACGTGTTCTGGGGCACCCGACTTTGGGAATAGAACAAAAAATTCCTAGAACACATTTCAAACAGTCCGCCTCACTGATACGAACTCACAGCCGTAGACGGCGCATCAAACGGACGCCCTGTTTGAATGTTACGGCCCCCGAAATGTAAGGGGGCCCAAAATGGGCCGCGTCATGGAAGACCCACGGCTTGCGGGTCTTGTTCCCCCCGGAGGTCGCCGCCTCGGTTTCCCCCACCTGCAGCGCTCCACTGTGATGCCGCTCGGAGCTCCCCGCTCCGCTTCAGCCACTGGCCAGCCCAACTCCCGTGTGATCGGTCCTCTGCTATACCATGAACGAGGTCTCCACCTCCTGCTCGATGACACCACCTCTCCGAAGCCTGGCCTCGCCTGCTGCACCATACGGAGCTGCCTCAGCCCAGCCGCACTACACCACTGGTCGATGTGCTCTGTCGGTCTCCTCCGGTTCGACCTCCGGTCGCCGCCCTCGCCGAAGTCGAACCTTCGGCCAGTCCCCCCGACCACTCCGGTGGTCGGAAAAATCATCTGACACCGGTTCCGAGATCCCTGGAACCGGATCATCACATCGCCTTCCCCCGCTCATCGATCCGTTGAGGTTCGCATGCGGCTGAAAATTTGGGATGAAAAATATTCAAGAACGAGGAATTGAACGGGGCTCGGGTGTTGGCCGTGTTCGTTAGTCCAAAGCCCAAAATTATAAAAACTTTAAAAATTCATATATGAAAATGATGAAGAAATTGAGAAAATCGAAAAGGGCGTCAAATTAAACAAGAATCCTACCTTGTTGGATCTGTTCTTCATTGGCGACGCGTCCGCTCAATCCTGCTTTGATCCACCGGAGTCCACTCTTCAATCCGGCGAAGAACAGTGAAGAACGCCAAAGAACAGTGAATAACGCTAGAGGGGGGGGAGGGAGGGAGTAAGGGAGTAATAAATGAGTCTTCCCTCAAGACTTAGTGAATTTATAAACAATCACTTAAAACTCTCCCAATGGGAGCGGATTCTGAAACCTCCGCGCACGCTTATTTTACCTCACGCTTAGGCAAAACGCCCCATTTAGAACTCACTGCAAGTCTTAGATTTCAATTCCAAGACATCATTCAAATGTTTTTCAAAAAGAATGTCAGTGATAAAAATCACTAAGTTAACATTCTGAAATCACCATTTTACCCCTGGGTGACATTTCTCACAGCAGGCCCGTGCCCACAAATTTTACACCCCACCTAGGGTAAACGGCACGCTCCGGACTCAACGGTGCCCTCATTTTTCCCATCTAAGCAAACATTTAGGAGTTACTCTGGTTTGACCAATTAAATTAATAATTAAATTTAATTTATCCATTTAACACACCGCTAACGAGCGAGGGGTCCGAACGTCCCGCACCGACATATTTTATGTCGCGCCTAAGGTAAACACCGTGTTTCTACCCAACCGTGGCCTCAGATTTTTTATCCGATCGAACCTCTAAGATATATCACATTTTCTTAGTTAACCACGTGTGCGTAATATTAAAACACTTTATATAATTAATTTTTGGGAACACCAGACCTCGGAATTGCACACCGTCTGAACGCCCTTCTCTGGAATGATATCAAAAAAAATTTTAAAGTCTCAGAGTCCCAAAACATGGGTTCTTACATCAATTTTTATGGTTATATTTATGTAATAATTATTTTTATATGATGATAATTTTATATATAACTTCCAACCACTGAATCCATTGGAAACGAAAACGTTGGATACAAATACGTGTGGACCTCCACAATCATGGTGTGAAGTGATTCATTTTTCATTTCCTCTTTAAATGGATTGTAATATGAATTTATTTAATGAATATATAAGATATATATTTTATATTAATTATTTTTGATGATTAATTATTATTTTACAATCTTTATTTCCATCAATTGAAAATTGAAAATTGAATTTATGTGTATGTATGTTAAAACGTCTCCAAGAATGGTGTAATTAATTTTTATTTATATAAGTTCCTGACCTTCCAAGAGAGTCTTCATTCAAATTTTATGTACCCTTTTTCCCTTGTATAGGTAATACATTCATTGGGTTAATATATGGGATAATTTAGAGTGATGTTTGATAAATTTGTAATCTTATGGGGTTATGCATGGTTGGTACAAAGATATGGAAAACAATGCCTCTTGCCCTATAAAATGATGGACCCTATTTTTGAGATACAGGAGGTGGTGTTAGGATGGTGCATGGATTTAGTTAATCTATGTGGGATCCCTTTCCAAAATTTTCACCCTCTATGAGAAGATTTTTTTCTAGTTGGAGAATAGTTTATCAAATGATTTTTCAATATAATACAATCTATGATACCCCTAAGGCAAGTTTCATGGTTGAAGCGAATGGTTAGGAAAACCATGCGCCTCTTCCTTGAAAACGGTTCACAAAAGTTTTCACCCCCCAAAAAAATTATTTTAAATTACCAAACCCCTATTTTAACTGAAAATCTCCTAAGATCCTCTATATGAAAATTCCTTCAATTTTGAATCATCTCTAGAGAATTCCTAGGCTCCTCAAAAAACTTTTTTGTAGAATCGAATATCCAAATTACATATTGTATTTTCTATTGTCTGTGATTTCTTCAACATTGGATTTCCCCACTCTGTTGTCTCTCCTTTCAGAAAAAGTGGGGTTATTCTTTCTTTCATTGGATGTGGATTCTATCTTGGATTTAATTAATCTCAATCCTTTTGAAAAATATCATAGATAATATTGGTTTATCATCCATGGAATTGTGATTTTGATCGTTACGCATCAATTTGGGGATTTTGGATTGGAAAAATTTCAACATTGACCATGAGGTATGTGGTATAATTTCAAATTCCCATAATAATGATTATAATTTTATTTTTGTAAATGTTGAATTTCAATTCCCCCATTGAGAAATTTCATTCTATTTTGAATTTATCAATTGGTTCGACATCGGATTATGAAATTGACATAATAAAGGGTCTATGAAATTAATTCATTTATAGATTATTGAAATTGATTGTTTAATCTATTTTTGAAATTAATGGCATCCCATTTGGTGTGTTTTTATGATTGAATTGATTACTTATGAATTATTCTAGGTTTATAAATGAATTTATGAAATGGGTTGAAAAATGAATTTATGAAATGGTTGATATATGGTTTTATAATGTGAAAACATGTGATATGATGTCGTGACTTAGTTCTGGGATAGAGAATATGTCTCTAAACAACCATGAAATTCCATACTACTGCACTTTTTACACAATATATATATGTATTTCATGTGATCTCTGAGTTGTGGGATAGGGAATACTACATCAAATACCCATGGGGTTGTAGCCGACTCCTCGATTCCCCCATTATATGAATGTGAAATTATAGATAAATGATTATTTTAAACACATACTAGAATGAAATGTGAGAACCACAAAGGATCATTCAGACTCCATCATGGGTTGAATGAGGTATTGTTGAATTGGGTGTCATTATTAACATGAGTATTAATGTTGTTATATGAATAAAGGTTTAATGTGAAAACTATTGACTTTATCTTTAATAATTTATTCTTTATAAAATTACATTCACTGTTATAGACTGTACATTTTCATAGATTCCAATGTTAGTGGCCTAATGTTTTTCACTCACATGCTACTCGGGCTACATGATCAGTAACCAAATAGAATTCATATTTTTAGGATACGATAATGGAAAGAGGCATATGATAGATAGGTGATTTGGGATGGATCATAGATGAGGGACCCATAAATGATGTTGGGACTGTATTTGGAGTTTTCAGTGTGTAAATTTTTTTGTTTGGAATTTTAATCCAAATATATATTTGGCATGACACATCTAAATATTTGGTTTTTTGTTTTTTCCTTTTTTGGGGTTATCGTGTGATGTTTTTTTATTTTTAAGTAATTATTCTGGTAATGTTTTATTATTCATTGGAAATCATTTATGGAATTATTATATTTTTTTTCGTTGATAAAGAATTTGTGGTCCCCACAGTATATATATATATATATATGACCCCTGCTTCTAGTTGGCACCCTCTGGTGTACGATCAGGCATGGATGCGGTCATTTAACCAATCTGCTCTTGTAACAAGAATGTGTCACCTCGGTCAAGATGTTACAAAGTGGAATTAAAGGAGATTTATTTTCTTTCATACTAACATACAATTTGGGTATAGTCTATAAGAGACTATGACGAGTTAGGATTTGGTCATGAGCTTATGCATTGGATTAGCTATGTCGTGTATTGGAGGAAACACAAGTACTCTAGGTGGGATTGATGTTTTCCCTTGTGGTTGAAAATTATTTAATCCTTAGTGGTGAACATGTTGTGTGGTGTCATTATTTTAATAGAATATTTATTTATGGCCCAATGTTGCATGATATTTGGTTATATATGGATCCTTCAAGGTTCTTATGATTTATTGTGACAAGCGTCATTTTAGGAATGCATAGTGAATATTTTTTTCATTGAGTTATTAAACCAGAAATTATTTTATATGGTTCAGTAATTAAATATAATTAGGTTCCTAATAAAAAATTTGAAATATTTTCAATAATGATAAATGTGGTAATTGAAATAAATAAATGGTTTCATATTGGGAAAATTAGAAAAAAGGAAATAGTTTCCTTATTTTAGGGATGACCAATGTGATGTATGATTGAGGGTATTGATAGTGCATTAGTTTTTTACTATGTGGGGGGGAATGGGGGATGTCTCGTTATGGATTTATGTGAATCCATATCATTTAAATATGTTAGTGATGTGTTTCGTTGTTCTATGAAGTGCATTTTTACATGAATATATATATGCCTCCTTGATGATTCTTTTTGATAGGTTGGCAGGTGGATATGGGTAGAAATGATCCTCTAGTAGTGGAACCTAAGGAGATAATAGTATATGTTGAAAAGAAAAGGGACCAGTTTTTTGAGAAACTTTCTTTCTTTACTAGTTTATAGAATGAGAACAAAGGTGGGTTATGTGGAGTATTGAGAACTGAAATGGGATTTTTAGTTGTAACTACCTCCAACTTTCCCTAGAAAGGGTGGGCCTATGGTAGACTGGTTCTATATTAAGACTCTCAGGATGATCCTAGACCAATTAGGGACTCCTAATAATAATATATTCAATATGGTTTCTTCTATATTATGTTTTAAAGAGAAGAGTTTGTGAGACATTAACACTCGAGAAATCAGGTAGATAATATGGTATTGGAATAATTCTTGGAGAACTTATTAATGATCATTTTACCCTAAGATTCTCATGTCGGATAGGGGAGATGGGTTTATGTGGTAAACCTAGGGAAGAATGTCAATGATATACAATTTCAACCGCTTCATATATTTGTAGTGAGTTCATTCATATTCGGAAGGATATGAGAGAAATATAGAAAAACATTTTCAAGGTTGTCTTAAATGAGTGATTATGACCTAGAATAATATCATTTAGGTGAAGTGTTTTTATGTGGTGGTAAATTATTGTATAAATTATGAGGGGAACATGAAGGATGCTTCCTATGAAATGAAGGTGGTATAGCTGGATGACATAGAGGTACATCATCCAAGAGTAGGAAGAATCACTATGAGAATGTTAACTAGGGTGAATGATCAGATGCTCAAAGATATAAATGAATATACTCCATCTTGCATAACAATTTGGGTCACATTCATAGTTGGTGTCCCCGACCATCAGTGGAGTACCAATATTTTGGAAGGATGGTTTACTTTTAGATGTATTGTATAAATCCATGAACGATGGAAAATTACAAGGGATCCAGGACGAGTTAGATTATTAGAATCAGGAATCCTACCCCATATCATTCAGGAAGTTGGAACTCCTCTATTTTCTGAGATTGAGGCGGTGGACATGGTATGCCAAGGTAAGAGTGCCCATATCAGTAGAGTGGTTCATCTCAATGAGCTCCTACTTCTACATAGGGAAGAGGGGTAGGAGAGCTGCAAATTGTTCATACTATACTTCTGGATAGCGATATTGGGAAATTGATAGTGAGAGGTACTTTTTCTATATGGATGATAATACTATACATTTATGTTTTTATTATCGATTTATGCATATCAAGATAGTGAATAACCAGTATCCTCTTCTATGTATTATAGATCACATTGATAAGTTGGGAGAATATTGTGTTTTATACAAGATTAACTTGAGAGCGTTGTATCATAATATGAGAATTAGATCATCTAATATACCACTAACTAATTTTAAAATAATGTATGGCCTATATGATTTTTTTGGGATTCTGTTAATGATTAAGAGCACCCGAGATATTTTATAGCCTTGTTAAATTAAATCTTCTACACTTAGATCGATCATTTTGTGGTTTTTAATGAAATATTTGTGTACTCATTGACTAATAATGATCGTAACCAACATACATACATCTTCCTGAGTACACTGGGTGTCCATGGGATATACACAATTCTATCTATGTGTCAATTAATGATATACAAATTTCATTTCAAGGGCCACCTCATCTCCAAGGATGGTGTGTTGGAGGACCCATGAAAGGTGAAGGTAGTGGTTTCATAGGAGAATACCTAGAATGATATTGATATACATATAATTTTAGTCTTACTGGGTTCTTATTGTACGTACATCAAGGAATTTTCATTCTCGACAGCACCGATTACAGGATTGACTAAGAAAGGGATCATGTTTGAATGGTCTGGAAAAAATGTGAATTCCTTCCTAGAGTTTAAGAAGTGTTGATAAAGGAGATTTTTGTTGTGTTATATGGGTCATTATATTTATTATAAATTCATGATCTCGATATTTTTGATGTTTTTATGGATTGAAGTGTTGGTGGAATTATCTATTGCATGAAACCTTTACTATGTATACTGACCACAAGAGTTTAATGTATATCTTTTCATACTGAGATATTAATTTCTAAGAGTGTAGATGGGTGGGTTGTATGAAATATTTATATTTTGATCTAGGATATATGTAATGGGAAGGAAAATAATTTTGTTCATATTCTTAGATAGAAGACACTGAATCTGATAGTCTATGAGTCGATTTTTTAGTCGAAAATGATAACCTTGGGGGTTAAGATACAAATTGTTGATTGGGAGGTCCATGTATAGAATACCTGCATATCATCATCAGTTGACTCCAAACTTTTGAGATGGATTATGGAGAAGAAGTATGAGAATCCAAAGTTTTTTACCTTGAGGGAAATCCTTAATGGTGGGGAGTCAACTTTTGATTAGAATCCAGATGAGGATGATACCATCTATATTCAGAACCTCTATGTTGTTCATATGAGTAAGCAATAGGATATAACTTTGTAATTTAATACATTCATGTGGTAATTGTATCTTGTTTTGAACAAAATGGACCTTAATTCGTGTTAAAGGTATTTGTGGTCAAGTATTAATAAATATACTATAGGTTTCCGGAAATTGTGATACACCTATCAGCAAGTGAAGGCATATAATTACCCACACTAAACATACATGTATATTACATAATTTTAGATGAATATTCAGTATATTTCAAACATACATGAAGGAGGACCTTAATAGTTTAGTTTTTTTGTATGCATTGAAAAAAAATATTTGATCATGTTGATAGATCTTAAACATCCCACATAATGACCTCTACCTACAGTACTTCTACCTAAAACCATTCTTTATTACCTGGGAAAAGGAGAAATAAGAAATTGGTGAGCTCGGATTCTCAGTAAGGGTAAATAAAAGAAATGTGTATCCATAACATGAAAAAGAGGGTTTGGGATGTTGGGCAAAACATCTGATGATTATGCCCTGCATATGAGATATTAAAAAAATATTGGATGTTCATAGGACATGAATCATTAGGAAATAATTAAAACATTCCATCAATGCATAACATATGAATAAAACATGAAATTTTGGAAAACACAGAAGGATATAAAACCCATATATCAAGGAATCCTACCATGGACTTTAAAACATGTTAGTCTTGGGATAATTTACATTGTAACTAATTCGGGATTTGGAATGCCTCCCTTTTCCCCTCTTGTTCCAGTATTGGGATGTCCTCTTGTGTACCCTCTTGTTTCTGGCTTTCATTGCCCTCCCTTGTACCATGTTGTTTAAGGCTTAGGATTTCCTCCTATTTACCCATCTATTTTTGGATAGGGATATCCTACCATCTTTCTCTATTGTTTTTGGATTCATATGTACTTCTTTTCACCCTCTTGTTTCGGTCTTGGGTGTCCTCCAAAGTATCCTTTGAACTCATGAAACATTTATCATTACCCAATGCATTGGAGGGGGATATAGATCCCATCCTTCATATAATGAAATCATACATTCTTGTGTCAAAAAAACACATCATAACATGACTCATTAAAAGAGATTGGGTTTTTAAACAGAAAATCATTACACATTAAATGAAATGGGTAACATTAGAATTTTATCCCATAATAACCTAGGGAAAAGTGAAGGATTTCAAAATCGTTTCATTAAAGAATCACCTGTGAGGAGAAGATGATATCAAAATAATATAACACATGGAAGTGAAACGAGTGTCATAATAACTATTCCATAAAAACATACAACATTAATGAAATAATATGAATGTAACCTTTAGATCATTTCCTTGAGAGGATTGATTAAAATAAACAAATGTCTTATTGGATAGAAAATAATTTTGAAATATATTTCAAAAATTTTTTTGAGGAAATTATCTTTTCTTATTTTAAAAATTCTTTTTAATAGATAAAACCATTTGAAAATAATTATCAAATAGAATAGCTTGAAAACTTATAAAGAAGGCATGAAATATTTGGGGAAAAAATATTCTTCAAATATTATATATTAGGATTCAAAAAAAATTTAAATAATCATTGAGAACACATTGAAAAAATTAAATGATATATTTAAGACATTTTGAATAAAATTTCACTATAAATACATTGAAAAATAATAAATAATTCTTGAATATTTTTTGAAAAAACATTTAAAATAAAATTTGTTAAAGAATCATGAATAAATTTAAAACAAAATCAGTGAAAGTTAAAATTAAAAAAATTTATTTAAAAATTAAACTTTTAACCATAAAATGGAACCATCACAAAATTAATGGTTGTTAGATATATATATTTCATATGATGTAAAAAAAGAAAATTTCTTTTGCACAGTAAAATGGGTCGTAAAATGCCTTATTCGAAGAGAGACAAGAAAATTACATTGAAAACATTGGTAAAATAGAAAAAGTTCTACAATTACTTTTAATGATTGTAGAAGAATATTATAATATTATTGGAAACCCTTTTTAAAAAACATGGTTTTTGAGGAACACAAATTTCTGACTGAATATAGGGTAATATCAGGGATTCTTAATAAAACTATTTTCACGGTCATGTGTACCAAATATTAGAATAATGGTACAAATACATGAATATATCATGAAATAATAAAGGATAAATAAACTCATGATTTTTCTAGAGATATGGATTGTAATATTTCATCAAAGAAAGCAATTACATAAAAAATCATGAAATGTGAAGAGATTTTTTCAATAAACTCTTACTACGTGGTAACTTTGACCCAAAATCACTATGTATGAAAATGAAATTACATAAATCCTAAAATATCTTTAAAATAATTATATTCATGTTTTAAAATTTTTAATACACCCCAAAAAACAATTTATGTATAAATCAAAAAATATGACAAAATGAATGAAAATTGAGGTGAAATTGTCTTACCGATTTATTAACTTTTAAAAAAAACCCCATGTGAGAATGATCCAAAAATAGATATGTGAATACCCATAAATTTAATTACAATATGAATATAATAAATTCTTGGTCAGTACATAACCACACAAAAGAAGTAAGTGGTGGATTAGTATTGTATCTAATGGAAATAAAAAGTGTAATGAGTTCTCTTTACCATGTGTCATGAATCTCTTCATTCTACTATAATATTCAAGTATAATAAATCTTTGTATATTATACTAATTTTATAGAAGAATATTCTTATATATAATGTCACATATGGTTTTATTATGACCCCATATTATCCACTTGTTAACAATAATAGGTCAAGGATTCAGTTTGGGTAATACTCTATTGGTTCATTATATGTGTCTTAATTTGATTTATCCTTGATCCTAATACATATATCATAACTCCAGAATGTAAACTGTTATATAAATATCATTTATATTCTATATATATCTATTATAATCATCTATATAGTAAATATGTATGAAATAGAATAAACCATTTCTGGAAAGGGTAATCCATATCTATGCATGACCATTTCTTCCATTTTTATTATCGTATTGAAAAAATTAAAGTAAATGAAAGTATTGTCCTCCCCTAGTTTTAATTCTCATAAATCATGATTAATAAAATAATTTCCGGATTAATTATGTTTACTCATGTTTATATTTATTTTAATCTATTATGTTAGTATTTTATATCATAAGTCATGTTGGGAAAATAGGGCTAAGGTTTAGTTACCATTAAGGTCGACACATTTAGGACATCTCACTGATGGCAGAAAATTGGATAAGTGTGAGCTATCATTTTATAGACTCGCTGTTAATATGTCTCTCTATCAAATGGATCACTGTCGGCACATATTCTAAATTCTAACAAAGTATGAGACACCATCATTCATCTTACAGATAGAATCGACACAAAATTATCAAAATTTGTTAGTCATCATCACATTAATATACCAGAAACTCATTAAACAATTATGACAATGTATGAGCTACTGATAGCATGAGTCACGTCTTCGAATACCTACATCAATATACAATTCAACTTCTAGTCAACCTATCGATTGATCAACCTACCGCTAGTCGACGTTCCATTCCTGAATGCAGAATGCATTATGATTGTGTCACTGATAAAAGACAACCTTCCAAAGGCACCATTTAGAGAAACAACCAATTATTCCTTTTTAATTTAAATTTAAATAAACTTTTAATGGTCGTATTTTTGAAACATAGTATATCAAATTATATTAAATTTTTTTCTTTATTTTTTAGATAACATTTAAATTCATGCCAGACAACAGTACGAGGCATGAGGTTATAAAGAATTATCTAGAGTGTAATCCTTGTTGGATGAAGTTTATAAAGAACATACTTGATAAAAAAGGTGAGTGGGGAGCTTTAAGTTGAGTGGTCATCCACCTGAGTAAAAAATAAAAAATTTTAGTTATTGATAATGATTAGAACTAAAAGTGAAGAAACATTACAACAAAAAACTAATAGAGTAGAATAACTCGTCGAGGAGATTAAAATCTCTCCAGAAACAGAATAAAAAAGCTCTCACTATGCTCTATTTTTTTCACTATTTCTGAAATTTTACTCATGCTACATTTCAGGATAACATCCAAGAGTTGGAAACTACATTTCCAATCACAGATAGCTTTCTTACTCTCTTATCTCAGTTTTAATCTTCTTGAGTACAGTTTTTACATTACGAGTAGTGTGTTATTATCAGTTCTATAAACACACGTTGACTCTAATGAAAAACTAGAAGATACATATATATGTTTTGAAACAATATGTTACACCATACCATAAACACAAATAAAAGTGGAATAAGTATTTTCATGGCCTATTTGTTTCTTCACCCCGATTAAAACAGGGAAAGAGGTCTGGTCTACCTGGATAGTTGTGTATGTTTTTTCGCTAATATAGGTTGTGGATCAATTTTTATTTACATAGTCTTATTTGTGGAGGGTGGTCACCATGTGGATATGTTTATGTCTCAACTAGAGAATGAATATCCTGTTTAAATTCAGTTATGTTCATTTATATTCAGTTTCCACTATTTTCCTTTTTAGAAAACAACATTTTACTCTAATATATAATCATATATATTTTTCATACTAGAATTTGATTTATTATATTTATTTCCAAATGTAAATTAATAATTAATATTTTTTTTATCTGAGAATTAATAAATAATTGAGATATACTTTGAATAACTAAAATTTTTATAAACTGCACCTTTGGTTAACTGGTATATTTTTATTTCAAATTGGGTGACTTTTATATAAATGTTTTAGTAGAAATTTTTATAGTAACTTAATTCACACACCTCTTGAGTGTATTACCCAGACCCACTTTTGGTATCAATGTATATTAAAATCATTTTCAAAAATCATTTCAACTGTGATTTTGTTTTTTTAATGATCTCAAAACTTCTATCTGTTCAAAAAAAATTGGTTCCTTAAAACATGTTTATTATATAAAAAGGATAATTTAATGGAATGAGATTCTACCAAAATACCTCCCTATTTTAATGTCACAAATAATTCTTAGTGGAATATCAAAATGAAAATGCATTTATAAATAATAGGTTTTGAAATATGGTCTTCCATAGTAGATGAGTATAAAATTAACACTACTTCTAGTAACTCTTCTTATGATGAAACTAAGGTAGCCTATAATAACAATTAAAAATCAATGAATCTCTTATATTGTTCTTTATGTGATAAAGAATTCAATTGGATATTAGTATGTAAAATATCCTATGATATTTTTGATACATTGGCTTCATAATATGAAGGAACCAATAATATTAATGAAATGATTCTTAACAAATATACCATTATCTTTTACCACTAAAACATGGATCTTAACAAACCTATTTCTCACATTTAATTAAAGTTTAGTGAGATTTTAAATTTGATGATTTATTTGGAATGTGCAGTTCTTTCAGAATAAAAAATCATGCAGTTACTTAGATGTTTACAAGAAGGAGTGAGAGGGTAATTAATATGAATAAGAGAATCTTGAAATATAAATATGTTTATATTCAATGATCTTATAGGTAAGATGATGATGTATGAGAAAGATGATAACATTAATAAGGAAGAATAATATGCTCCTAATAGAAAGACAGTGGCTTTCAAAACCTCTGTATCCAAAAAAATGAAAAATTCATGTTTGTGTGGAATGTTCCAACAATGTAGGATAATCAACTAATAGTGATAAGGAAATGGATAATATTTCCATGAGATTTATGAAATTAAACAAAAATAATATGTTTTTTATAAATCCTCACTACATAAAAAACTATGACAATAAAGAAAACTGAAAAAATTATAAGAAAAGATGCTATAATGAAAATTAGATAATCTTCAATGAAAACAAAGGACCTTTCATGGATTACTATCCAAAACTGAAGTACAATAAAAAATATAAAGATAAAGACAAAAAATACAAGAATTCCAAGAAGGCTACCTGGAGTTCTTTTGAGAATAACTCTAGTGATTCTGAATCATCTCATACTATAATGGTTGACAAATAAATAATGTGTTTTATGAAAAAATAATCTAATTTAACCATAGTATCACTTGTATAAAATTCTCCTTATTATAGAGATAAATCTGAATCATACACATATAAAAATATAAAAAATTAATAAATGTTTTAATAATACAAAATTCGTGAGGATACATACAATAAGATAAAACATAAATATAAATCTCTCATGAAACCACAATTTTTTTCTACTAATATTATTTCATAACTCACAATTGAAAAAGATAAGTAGGCTCAGTTTCTCAATGAGGACACTAATCATAAATTTTATAATGATCAATTAATGTGGGATCTATAAATATTTACAAATTCTAAAAATAACTTGACTCAAATTCATGGAAATAATTCACAACAAAATATACTTTTGGGATTGGTTATCAACCTGGGCAATGAAATTTTTCTAAAAACAATTTTGTATCTAAATTTAGAAAATTATGTTTGATTCCCAGATCTAAAACATTTTCTACTAGTATCGGTGATATAAAATCTTTTACTTATTCTATCTATTCTGCCACTATTAAATATTATATTTTCTATACATTTGAAAACTACTTACAGGAATACACTGATGAAAATTTCGGTTTTTAAAACCATAATTAAAAATATTACTAGACCCAAGAAAATCTATGTACCAAAGAGGTTTATTTTTAAACACTTTTTAGGAAAGTTGTTTCAGGATATCTTATATGAACGTGGGTTACATGGACAGTAGGTGTTAAAGACCCATAATAAGCGAATAATCTCGCTTCAAAAACCTCATAATGAATTGTAGTGGACATGTCACCTTTGGAAAAAATGGAAGGGGAAAATTATTGAGCTCAGCCAAATCGATAACAAAAATTCCATTTTAATTTCTGAAGATATTTTTATTTATGGTCTATATTATAATCATCTTATCATATCACAATAATGTGATGATTTTTTTCATGTTAAATTTGAAAATGGTTCTTGTAATATTTTCAATTCTATAAATGAATTATTCATTACATTTTATAGAAATGAAAATTTTTATACTGTTAATTTGTATTATTTGTCCTAAAAAATGTTCCTTTATTAAGTGCCTTTCATAAAGTGTCTTGGATCTGGAATAAGAGACTATTTGATTATAATATTTACTCTCTATGAAATCATACTAGAAAATGTTTAGTTACAGATCTACCTAATCAATTATTTCCAAATTTTGTAGTCTATAATCCTTATTAAAAAGAAAAAAATTATAAAATAACTATCAAACTAAAGGAAGAACATTCAAAATATCCACCTATTGAGTTGGTTCACACTCATTTTTTGGACCATCTAGTGGATCATTATTAAATAAGAATCACTAGGTTTATGTTTTAGTAGATGAAATTTCAAGGTATACATGGAAAATCTTTTTATCTCACAAAAGTGAGGCTTGTTATTATTTCAACTAGTATGGTAGATCATTAGATAACTTAACTGTATTTTGAATCCATTCCTTAACAATTAAACATGTATGTGAGTTTTTAATTCAATAATTTGAAACTTTCTTCTCAAAAAAACTCTATAGTCATAACTTCTCTACTCCTAGGACACCCCTACTGAATGGATTTGTAGAAAAAAGAAATACAACATTAAAATATGTATCACATGCTATGCATAATGAATATGATCTAACTATTTATTCTTGAGATGAAGTCGTGAATGTATATTTTTATATAATCAATAAGGTTTTAGTTATACATATACTAAATAAAACCCACTTTGATCAATGGAATAATATGAAACTGAAGGTTAGTAAAATCATTATTTTTTATTGAAAATTCATTATTCTCAATTCGAAAGATATTCTTTAAAAAAATTCCATGTGTGATGATGAAATATTCCTACTTTTTCCAATCTCTAGTAAATCATATGAAGTCCTTAATTAGGGACCAAATGTATTGAAGAATATGTGCATGACAAATTTGATGAAATAGATCCACATAAACCCAAAACCTCCTTAGAAAGTATTTAAGATAATCTATAAAATAGAACATTAAATTATAAATCCTTTACTTCTTTTGTTAAACAAGAAAATCCCCTACATTTGGAAAATTTCTAGATTCTAACTAAAAGGATCTTGAACCTATAAGTGAAACTGAAGTGACCAGCCCTTCTTTTTATAGATCTTTTAGAACTCTTAAAAACCATACTTTAGAAGATGTAGTTGTAGACCTAGATAAAATAACATGGGATAGATATTATCTAATAAAACATATACAATATCATTCATTTTTATTAAACATTCAATCTAAGAAAATCAATGATGCAATCCATGGTGAATTATAGATGAAGGATATGAAAGGGGAAGTAAATTTGTTTGAAATTAATAGAGTATGGAAACATAGATATAGACACAATGACACCTTGACCATATACACTAAGTGGGTGTATAGAAACCATGTGAATGAAGATGATACTATAGTAAGAAATAAAACCACTCTAGTTCAATAAGGTTATATTCAAGAATAATGATTAGACTATAAAGAAATCTTTTCACATGTGTCCCGACTTGAATCCATTATAATACTTATATATTATGAAACACATATAAATTTCAAACATTATCAAATGAATTTAAAAATTAAATTCATTAATGGTTATATAGTTGAAGATTTTTTTGTCGAACAACCCCGTGGTTTTAAAAATACTTATTCTCCTAATAATTTTTTGTAGTTATCAATTTATTTTTATGGTTTAAAACAATCTACAAGTTCTTGGTATGATAATCTCATCAAGTTTCATAATTTAAAGTTTTTTATAAATTTATAGATGATCATACTCTCTTTATAAAAATAATCTCTAATAATGTTTTATATGATCAAATATATTTTGATGATATTATTTTTGGATTTTCATAAAATTATTTATGTATTCAATTTTCAAAAATGATTCAAAATTATTTTGAAATGAGTTTAATGTGTGAACACAAATTCTTTCTTGGAGGTAAAATTTTCTAAAATAATGATGATGTTATTTTATATCGGAGTAAATATACTATATATCTCTTAAAACGTTTTGTAATGGATAGAAACAAAGGTAGTGATACACCTTTGAGTACCTCCTATGAATTGGATCATGATGAAAATGGAAAATCAGTGGATATAACCAATTAAAGAGGTATTATTGGATTTCTTCGCTACCTAACTTCTAGAAAACTTAATATTATGTTTTGTGTTTGTATGAGTGATCATTCTCAATAAAATCCTAAAGAGTCACACCTTCATGTAGTCAAATAAGTTTTTAAATACGTCAAATACACTACAAACATAGGACCATTCTACCCTATAGGATAATCTTTTGATTTAGTTCTTTACTCAGATGTTGATATTTGAGGTTGAAAGTAGGTAGAATAATTACCTCGGGAACATGTAAATTTTTAGTTAAGTCTCTATTTTCATGGTGTCGTAAAAAAATTAGGATTCATTATCTACTACTGAAGCCTAATTTATGACTACTAGTAGTTGTTTTTCTCAAATCTTTTGGATGAAAAACATTTTACTAGACTATTGATATCAATTTAGACATCTCCTTATAGAATGCGACAACACAAGTGCTCTTAACATTTCTAGGAACCAATTTTCTAATTCATGAACAATGAATATTGATGTAAGGCATCACTTTTTGTGTAATAATTGTAAAAAAAGTGATATAAATCTTGAATTCATTGGAACTGAACATCATCTTACTAGTATTTTTTCCAAGCCAATAAATTCTGAGAGAATGATTTATATAAGACATGATTTGGGGATAATAAACATTGGATTACATGTCTTTGGGAATCACCATTGATGAATCTCTATTAGTTCTAACCAATTTGACCCATCATTTGGAATCATCTTTGATGACACGCCATTGGGAATCACCATTGATTACTCATTTATGATGACTCATTGTTAGGACTCACCATTTATGTCTTGCTATTGGGACTCACCATTGATGACACACTATTAGGACTCACCATTGTTGAATCAAAATTGGAACTCACTATTGATGAATCTCCATTGGAAATTACCAGGGATGATTCAACATTGATGACTCACTATCGATGAATCATTATTGGAACTCAATGATTGGAGTCACTATTGTGTCTTATAATTTTTCATTTTTTTCTACTCCTTTAACATAAATATCATTGATTTATTTATTTCTCATTATTTTATTCTGAATTTTATATTTTCTGTTTTTAAATTCCAAAATAAAGAAAAGATTAATCGATCCATGTCAATTATCACTTATTTACTCTTATATTCATCTACCAAATAATTTTCCTCCTGAACATCTTCTCCCTTCTAGATCCACACCAAAACCAAGATTCATTCAAAATGGTTCATTTAAATCATTTATCTGAGACATCTCTATAAATTTCTCATCCTTCAATGAATTGAAAATGATAATCGATTGATCCTAAACCAGAATCTATTAACCATTATCTCAAAAATGGAATAGTTATTAATGAAAATTGTGCACAAGCTAATTAAATATTATAAAGTTTTTCTATTTTCTTGAAAGTTTTTATAGAACAAGGTTGGATGGAATGGTCCTAAAAAAATCCTCTTTACCCAAATATAGTTCATGAGTTCTATTTGTATGATGAGTTCATTCTCGAGGGCACATATGAATTTTGACTTTTTGTCTTTAAAGTATCAGGATATTTATTTGTAGTATCTAATAAAAAAATAAAGAAATATCAACCTTTAATAATAACTTATGGTTCATATGATTGATAATATTAAGCCTCATTCAAATAAAAAACACCATATTTTATTCAGAGATTATTTCTTCCATGTTGAAATCCATATTAGTGGTGAATAAAGGTGAAGAAACTGCCACATATTGATGTGAATTTTTCATTATTAAAGATAAATGAAAAATAATGAATATAATCTGAAATACCTAGAAGAAAAAGTGGGTGGAAGATTATTATAAAATCAATAGATATTTGAATCTTGTTCAACACTACACAAGAATAAAGTACATGATGGATTTGGGTCTAGGACCGCACGAGGTCATGAAGTATTCAAATTATTTTGAAAAATAATATTAGAATGATGAATAAAAAAGAAATTTCTTTTTAGGATAAAAGTGATCCTTGTATTTTAGGATGTATTGAAGTAATTAAGGATGGCCCACCTAGCAATCCAATATCTCTTCCTATAAGATAAACTCTCCAATGTGATGATTATTATGAAACAAGATAATCTAAAGAAGTTAATTATGCTAGTGAAGAAGAATCCTCAAGCAATACTGTGAGTAGAAGTGAAAGTAAGAGGAGGAAGAAAGTGAAAATGAGAATGATGATGAAGATGTGTAGGAAGAGACTGGTAAAGAAAGGTAATGTGATGTAAATGATTAAGGGGAAGAAGATTAATGTGATAAGGTTAATGGTGACTCGGATCACCCTAATAGTGAGAATGTTCATGATGCAGAACCTGAAAATTTGGCTGACATCAGCTTAGTGGAAAAGGAACAAGACATGGACTCTCAAAATGATCCATACTCAGTTTTTTTATGAAGAAATTAAAGATATTATTTGTAGGGTAATTTTTTATTTGAAATGGATGAACTAGTTGAGGGGGAGAAATAATCTCATAGAGTTAGAGTATTTACTATTACTTCTTTTGATGTGACAATAGTAGTTGAATTAGAAAATTATCCTGGATATGTCACATTGGCATAGGAAAATACGTATTTTGATGATGAAGAATCATATACTAAGTGATATATAGTTGAATAATTGGATAAATCTCAAATATTTATTGTTGGAACTGATCTGGCAGTTTCACATGCTCCTACAGCTCCAGTTTCACCACTTTCTACAGACTATGTGAGTCTGGAAGATTCAATATTTTTCAATGAATATTTGTGCTCATATAATAGAAATATCCTTAAATATCAACTAAAAATAGTGTATTATCTTTGTGAAAGTGATTGTTTTATGATTTCAAAGAATCTATTCTCCCATATTCAACCACAAACTATTTCGGAAAATCAAGAAATAAGACTGCAGTACGAAAATTGAATGATGAGCTAACTGTTCTAATTCATATTATTAGAAGAATTCTTTTGAATATCACAAATATTTGGAGAATGTTTTATAAATACATGGGTATACTACTTATCAGTCTTCTTAGGATAGTTCACCTTGACCTCCAATGCTTGAATTGGATCTTTTAAGATCAGTTTTGAAGGAGGAATTAAAAGGTGACTTATACTTATCTAGTCCTCCATCTCATTCTCTTGACATAGATTTGGTCAGAACATCAGTGAAGGAATAACTTCAATCTTTTATGGGTGGTTTTGATTAATTGGTCTTATATAAAATCAAATACAATAATAATCATTTACATAGTGTGCTATGACATTAAATGAAATATGATAGAATAGATCGGTAGATGATTACAAAAAGGTGGATTATTACTTCTTAGGGATTTACCCTAGGAATATACTAACATTTAATTTTATTTATTTGACTACGAATTTGAGGCCACCTCCTACCAGTTATATATTCAAGGACCAAGTTATACAGATTAATGATTTAATTCATTTTCTTCAAATGTTCATGGAAAATAGGGATGCTTTTACTAAGGTATTGGAGAAAGGTGGGAAGATCATTATCGATTTTATCAACCTTTTGATGCCCTATATTAATGTTCAAATTAATTATATATTATCTCTATAGGACATCACCATTCGATATATAACAGAGAATATGACTTCCAATTAAATATACCAATATTTTTATACTTATTTCAGTGTTTAATTCACTCAAAAAAACTTTTTTTCTCTTCCATCAACACTTCATCCTTTTCTTATGTCTCTAACAAAGGCCCTTCGTCATTTGAGGCCTGTTATTTATCAAGGAATTGCATCCCCTACAACTTCTTCTTAACTTCTATAGTATGTTCCAGAGATACTTATATCCAATTATATATCGTTACCCCTTCTATACTTCATGTTTCCCCACCTTATTCTTTTGGACCTCCTTCTATTGATAAGCCCAAAGTATACATGGATCCTTTCTAGGAGAATAATATCTTTAGATTATTCTTTGATAGGGATGTGTAATGAATTTTTACTCATTCAATGTATTATTTCATCATGTAATATATTCTCTCTTCTTATCTATGGTATTTTTTTCTCGCTTATTATTTTGTCTCTTTTTGATAATTTGCACAAGAGGAGAATGAGTACGAAATTTGGAGAATGAGTATAACACCTAATCTAAAAATGAGAGTAAGTATGGTATTTAATTTTATTTTATTGATTATATATTAGAATGTAATATATGATGATATATATGAAATGTTAGGAGGAACAATTTTCTTTAAAACATTTATCATTATCAACGACATGTTAATTCCAAGGTTTGTGCTCATTAATAAGGGGCAGATTTTTGGCCTCCTCTAGTTTTGATGATCTAAAATGATTCTTACTCAAGTTAAATCATGTTTAATTATGTTTACTCATGTTTAAATTTAATCATAATGAATTTTATTAGTATTTTACATCATAATTCATGTTGGAAAAATATTTCTATGGTTTAGTCACCATTACGGTCGACTCACTTTTGCACATCTCACTAGAGGTAGAAAATTGGATAAGTATGAGCTACCATTGATATAGACTCACTATTAAGATGTTTAACTATTAAATGACTCACCATCATTATAGAATCTGAATTATGACAATGGATGAGACATTTTTGTTAAACCTACTGATAGACTCATGTAAAAATTTTCACAAAATGTGAGTTAACACACATCATGGTTCCGACAACTCAGTCTAAAATTTTCACAAATTATCGGATACCAATAGAATGAGTAACAACTAAAATTTCATACGATATGATAAAAGTAACTCTTATGTCAACCTATAAATAGGGTGTACTACCACTACATGACTCACCATTTTTTTTTGAAAAATTCATTAGTTCTGAGTCACCATCCAGATACGCCATTACAGAGTAAATATTCAGAGACATTGGTCATAAACACCATTATTTATTTGTGTTTAATTTAAATATAAATTTTATTCTAATATTAATATTTTATATACATAGTACTTCTAATTATTTTAGTGGATTTTTATTCTTTTCATGACAACATTTAAATCCATGTCAGACTACATTAAAAAGTATGAGGTACCAAGTGAAGATCATGATTATGCATCTTGTCAGCATCAATGTATAAATCTAATACCCGATCCAAAAAATTTGAGTAGAGATATGTAAGTAGAGAAGTCTATCACCTACGAAAAGCATGAAAACTGGTATATGTTGTTACTTCTTAGAACTAAACGGGATTACCACTTTTCTTAAACAAACGGCTCAAGCATAACAACTCATCAAGGAGATTATTATCTCAATGGAAATAGAATATGGAAGCTCTCACATTGATCTATTTTTTTATCATATTTAATGTATACTTATGATTAATTTTAAGATAACTTCCAAGAGTCCCATGTGACATTTCCAATCACACCGAGCTTTCTAACTCTATTCTCTCTATTTTCTCTCCATGTGTACTATTTATACATTACGTGGATTGTGTTTTTACGTATTATTTGAACCCAGACTAACACCCATGAAAAAATGGAAGATTCATTGATATATTCCCAATCTATCTATTAAACCTTTGACTAACAACAGATAATAGTGTAAGATGTATCTACATGGCCTATTTTTTTCACTCCCACCAAAATTATACAATAGTTCTAGTTGACCTAGATAGTTGTGTATGTTTTTTACCCCGATCTAGTGTGTGGATAAAAGATAATTTATGTAATATTATTGGTGGTGGGTGATAACCAATTATAGAGGATTAAGTCTCATTTTAAGACTAAACCTCTTATTTAAATTTTTTTTTCTTTTAAGTTTGTATTTCTTTATTTATATTTTTAAAAAACATCATTTTACTCAAATAGTTAATCTTAGATGGTTTTCATATTATATTTTTTAGTAGTTTTATTTAAAATATTAAACCAATAATTCAAATTATTTTAACCTGAACTAATATGTCTTTGAGAAATCCCTTGAACAACTATATCACCTGGGTGTTGAAATCAATGTGTGAAAAAAGGTCATCTTTTGTGTACTAGATAACCTTGAGTGAGGGCTAGAACATCTTATTAGAGTTGTCAACCCTAGGAACATCTCTTCCATATCTACATCCATAATTAGTACCCAAAAAATATTTATTTATAGTAAACCACTGACTCTATCGATTACTAAAATCCTAATTGATTTTACTAAACAATTAATCATCTTTATACTTATCCATAGGGACATCCCTTGACACATCCATAGAAATATACCTAGATATCTTTCTATGTTTTCATCATACTAGTTTCTAATCATCGGATAATCCACTCTATGGACAGTTACTATAGATACCCAAGCTTAATATACACGGTTATTACATTATTTTTTATTAATATTCATAACATCACAAAAATACATGCCTGAGGTCCATAAGAGTTTAGTGTAAATAGAATATTTGATACAAAATCTTTAATCATTGATAAAGATCATCAATGTCCCCCATAATTATATCCAAAATTAGTACTTTTTCCTAAAACCATTCTACATGACCTGGGGAAACATAACATAAGAATGTGTTGAGCTTGGATTCTTAGTAAGTGTAAATAAAAGAAATGTGTAAGAAAAAAAGGGACAATATAGGTATAGAACTTGGTCATAAAATCTGAAAAAATCATACCCTACATATCAAATATCATAATAAATATTGAATGTTCATAATATATGAATCATAAAGAAATAATAAACACATTCCATGAAAGCATTACATATAAAAAATGGAATTGTCGAAAACTTATAAGAATAAAAAAAATATCAAAGAATCCTAACAACTCCTTCAAAACATGTATGTCTTGGGTTAATCAGCCATGTAAATTCTTCATTCATGGTATTCCCTCTTGTGTACCCTCTTGTTTCGGGCATTGGAAGTCCTCCCATGTACCCTCCTATTACGATCTTTGGATGTCCTCCCATGTACCCACCTGTTTCGGTCTTGGGATGTCCTCTAATTTACCATCTGGTAACGGGAATGGGATGTCATCACATTTACCCTTTTATTTTGGGATTGTGATTTACTATTGAACACCCTTTGATCTCATGAAACATTTATCATTACCCAATGTATTGAAATGGGGTAGATGTCCCACGAATCACATAATGTGATCATAAATACTAATTCCAAAAACAAATCATCATATCATGACACATGAAAGGATATTGGTTATATAAAGATCAAATTATCACTAAAGAAATAAATATTTTTTGTTAAAATTTCATCAAATCATAACCTATGGAAAATACAAAGGTTTCATAATCATTTCAGTGAAGCATAACCCATGAAGGGAAACATGGTTCAAGATCATATAACATGTGGAAGTGAAACTATTTTTGTATGAATTATTTATTTAAAACATTTCTTATTAAAGAAATATTGTGAATGAAACCTTTCGATAACTTCCATGGAAGTCAAGAGAAACATAAACAGATTTTATCATAGATGGAAAACAATTTTGAAATATGTTTAAAAAATGTTTCATGTGGAAATAATATTTCTTCATTGAAAAATTATTGTTAAAACATAAAAACATTTGAAAATCATTTTCATAGAAAATATATATAAAAATTATGAAAAATAATTGTAATCATTTTTACAAACTTTTTCCATTTAAAATTATTTATTATGTGTCAAAACATTTTGAAAAAAAAATTATTCGAAAACACTTTGAAAATATTTAAATAAAGATTACTAACATTTTGAAAACCATTTAATTAAAAATACAAAGAAAGCGTATAAATAATGGTTGAAAAAAATTTTGAAACCTTTTTACATTATAATTTAAAAAAGAATATTGAAAATATTTGGAAAAACTTTTCCCTGAATAGTGATTTAAAAAATATTTCCATGAAAAATAAACTATTAAACTTGGAATGGATGATTCATAGAAATAAATGTGGGTAAATCAATTTAAAAATACGAAGTAAAAAAAGAACATTTCTTTTTCTTGGTTAAAAAGGTAGAAAAATTCATCATTCAGAATGCGACAAAAAAATTTATTTGAAAAAATTGGTAAAAGAAAAAAGGGAAAAAATATTTTTATATTATTATATTATAATATTATAATATTTTTGGAAACCCTTTTTATAAATCATAGTTTGGAAACAACATAGATTTATGAATGAATATTGGGTAAAATAAGGCATTCTTAAACACCCATTATTAACTATATTATGTTCAAAATAGAGGAATAACGGTAAAAATGAATCAATATGTAATGAAATAATAAATGATATGGAAACTCAAGAGCATTCATGAAAGATTTATCATATGATTTTATCAATGGAATCATGAACATAAATAATCACAAAAAGTAGTGAGATTGTTTCAATAAACTCTCTCCACTTGGTACCATTGAACCATTATCCCCATGTAATAAAATGAAATTAATGGTTGTTTAAAATATCATGAAAATAAGTTGCTTCAAATTATATCGTTTCAAATACATGTTGAAAAAAAATAGATGGAAAACAAAACATATGACTCAAAGAATAAAAATCGAGATAAAACCATCTAACAGATTTGTTAGATTTTGAAATTTAAACCCCACGATAAATGAGCAAAAAATGGATAAGTAAATAACCATAAAATTAAATATAATATTCATACAGTTAATTAACATTCATACACCACCCAAAATATGTTAATATTAGATAAGGATTTTATCTCAAGGAAATAAAAACATAGATGAAATCCCCCAACCTCATGTCTCGACACAATTGGTACTCTTAAAAGCTTCATGTTTAATAAACGTATGCTAATTATAAATATTTCAGAGAATCATATACTTATATATAATATGATATATGGATTTACTATGACCAAATATTACCGTCTTGTTAACAATCCTATTTCATGAATTCACTTTAGGTTGTATTCTCTTTGATCATTACATGTGTCTTCATTTGTTATATATTTAGTACTAATTCTTATTTCATGACTCCATAATGTAATAAATGATCTAAATATCATGTATATTCCCTATATGTGTATTAAACAAATATATAAAATATATAATTATGAAATGGAATACACCGTTCATGGGTATGTTAAGTCGTACAAATAGATGAACATTGTTTTCAATTTTATTATTGTTTGAAAGAATGAATGATGATGTCATATATGTATATATAAATAATATCATTATAATATATTAATGACAATATATATAATATATGTTCACTAAAACATCTTTAATACATCCTATGTAGTGTTTGAATAAATCAAATAGCTTTGATTTGGCGGTAGTCCTCACTTTCTCAAAAGAAATTATCATGTATACAAAAATTGGAAATTAAAATGATATATTTTATATAAAAGATACTGAAGAATAAATACATAAAAATATAATATATTAAATATATAAATATATTTTACACTATAAATTCTACCATGAGAGATGGTAAATTAAAAATGATCAATCATCATTTAGTGAGGCAGTAGTTTCTCGTACACGTAAATTGTATGTTCATTACTAATTAGATGGAGGTGTATGTAAGTGTATGTAGAATAATTAGTCTAAAAAAACATATTATATTGGATATATTTGTTATGTAATACAATTGTGTAATAATGATAGTGGAGCTTGAGAGAATATGTTTCCTCTTAATTGAGTAACTCATTTTGGTTTTCAATAAACGGATTTCATGGAAGGGTTTATGCCCAAAGGGAGGAAACAAGGGAAAATGAGGGATTTAGAGGAGTGTATTGGGAAGATATATTCTGAACCTAAGTGGTTTGAGAGGTTTGAAGAAGATGTATATTTGTTATCCATTTATTGGGAAGGAAAATTACTAACTTGAAATTTTTCAATGTGTACACATCTTATTGCATAAAAAATCATAAAAACCAAAAAAATCATAAATGAAAGGAGAATGGATGAAAAATTTCAATTTAATTGGTTTCGGAACAATTTACATGTCTTTCGGAACCCTAAGATTATGGTTTAATCCCTAATTAAGCATAATTTATCCTTAATCATTGTGATTAATTTTAATCACTTTTACAAAAAAAAGTTAAATAATGAACATGATATAATTAGAATCTAAAATATATTATGAATACAATGGTTTATTTAAAATTTTCTAAAATTTAATAAATAACTCGAAATATTAAAATTAATTCTAGTCCTTCAGACAGGATGAAATATTGGGTTTTTTATGTATAAAAATGTTCAATAGTTTGTTAGGTTTTTATATTAAATATCAAATTGAAATTAGTTATTATGATTTTAATTATATTAATATATGCATAAAAAATCTAATGTAACATTAAAACAATTTTAATGTATATTTTATCATTAATAATTAATTAAATGATAAGGAATTTATTACCTAAAAGACCTTATTTTTTCATTATTCATCCAAAAATGAAGTCTCTTATAAAAATACCAAAAAATCACCAGATGCTAATTTCAGAAATTAAAATTAAAAAATGAAGTATATTATAAAAAATATAAAATTATATTTCAGTATATAATTAATTTTTTTCATCATAGAAGGAAATGAATTGAAGTTCACTCGAGAGAATCGAATTTTTAAACATATAAATACATTACAAGAAATTATATTTTTAAACAAATATATGATTTATTTCTATAAATCGGTATAAAAATATTTGTAAATTTGGTATTACTATTAGTATTACTATTTTTAATTGAAATGTTTTAACTATCTTCTTTAAATAACTATGACAATACAATTATGTTTTGTATAAACTTGGTATGTGTGTAATGATTGTCATGTCGGTGTTGCATATAGCACATGCCTAGTCGGTGTTGCATATAGGGTAATCCAATTCAGTGTTTGGTGTAGTGAAATACAAGTTTCTACCATCTTAATAGAATGTTTGACTTATTGTTTTAATATATATATATATATATATATCTTCCTATTTCCAGTGTCACCTGAATTGAAAAATATCAAGAAGATTGTTTATTTTGAGAAAAAAATATTTCAGAAAATATTAGGGTGTTACAAGGCCATGAATCAATGACCTGGTGGTATACTAAAGTTTTTTTCCATTTTAAATTTAAATGAGATGACTTACCATGGATTTTATGGTGGTTATTCTAAGGACTCCTTGGAAGAATGAAACCATATGGGTAATTATAGATCGACTGATGAATGTTTCCAATTTTCTGCCTTCCGGAAGAATGTATTTGTGGATCAGTTAGGGAAAATGTATGTTTGGGTTATAGTTTATAATCATGGGGTTTCATTGAGAATAGTTCTTGACTGTGATTAACCTTTCACTTCACTCTTATTGAAGGGATTACATTAGGTGCTTAGTATGAATGTATTTATAACTATGTATTTTCTCCCACATATAGATGGGATGTAAAAATGTACTATACATGTATTGAAGGATATAATAAAGGAATGATATATCAGTTTTTTTGGTTCTTGGGGGAAGCACATAGTGCTCATTGGGTGTTACTATAACAACAGCCTTGAGGAGACTATACAGATGGGACCATATGAGGCACTTTATGGTAGGAAATGAAAATAATCTCTTTGAAGAATATAGGTAGGTGATTCAAAGTCATTAGGTCTAAGTATCATATAGGAAACATCATATATGGTTCAACTAATTCCGACATTTATATTTACAAAACAAAGAACAAAAGATTTGTACGTTGATAAAATTCGATAACCCCTTGAGTTTATAGTGGTTGATCAGGACACCTAGATTGGGTCACAATAGGAATTAGAGACATGGTATTTTGGCACCCAGGTTGTTCATTCCTTGAAAATTTTGGATAGAATATCATCGATGGCATACCTAGTTGATCTTCCATAGAAGTATAATTTTCTACATGATTTTTTAGTTGTTACAGGTTCCCTGGTATCACACATATCCTTTTCATGTGACTGATTTTTATGATGATGAACATGATTCCAATGCTTCCTCTTAGAAGTATTTGATTCATGATATGGGTCACAGTAAGAAAGTGTTGTAGGGAAATATTGTGCTAATATATTGAATATTGTGGCATCATGACTATGTGCATGAGGAAAAATTGAGAGGGATAAAGGAATTCATGCCCAGTGGCCCAATTTTTTCACCTCATTGTTATAGAGATTCATGGGAGTACAACATCAGGATATGCTATTATATGGTGGGGAGATATTAAGATCTAGACCATTCTGTAGATTTCTCAATCTAATTTTCATGTTCTATTTCAAACATTATTATGTCATAACATAGTTGGTTTTTGATATATGGATATTTCATGTGAACTTGGTGAAATTATGAATCTTGTAGGTCTTTGCGAAGTTGGTACATGGTTAGGGAAAACAATGTATCTATCTATAGGTATTCATGAACCCTACTATGGTGGAGAGTGAGGAGGGGACACATGATTAGCACATAGTTTCTCCAAACTATGTCACCTCCATCCCCAAAATGTGCACCCTCCAACATAGAGGATTTTCAGTATTGGTGCATGGATTGTTAAATTGTGAGCCACTTTGGAGAAACAATGAGTCCCCTAAGACGCACAACATGGTTATGGATAATGGTTTGGAAACCATGTTCATCCTCATAGGAAAATTTATTAATTGGTTTTAAACAACCTATAATTTTATTTAAAATTTCTAAACACCGCAATTTTAATCCCAAATCACCCTTGCTCAGCCCTAATCAAATTCCATTGATTTTGGATGCTATATAAGGCATTACAAGGCTTCACAAACCCATTTAATAAAAAATAAATGATCCAATTGCAGTATTGTCTCCTCTACTGTATGTGACATCTTCCCCATTTGTTTTCCCTTCACTCCAATATACCTTTCTCGATAAAGAGGGCTGATTTTTCCTCTATTGTTGATGATTTAAGTCTTGGTTCTAACAGATCATAATCCTTTAGATCATGACATTAGGTATTTTTCATACATCGTCAATGCCATTGTAATTTTGATCGTTTGCATCAATTTGTGTGATTTTTTTGAAAACATCAATCAATGACCTTGAGGATAGTGGTCTAATTTCCATTCCTTTAGTCTTGATTTTAATTGCATGTATGTAATTGTGAATTCGGAATTTCAACATTGTGAAATTGTATTCTAATTGGAATTAATCAATTAAATCAACATGGGATTATGAAATTTATGGAATAATGGGATTATTAAATTAATGGAATAATGGGTTATTGAAATTGATTGATTAATGGGTTTATCAAATTTATGGAAACCCATGGGGTGTGAATGTATGATTGAATTGATGGTTTATAAATTATATATTGTTGATAAATTAACTTATGGAGTGGGTTGAATAATGAAATATGGAAATTGTTGATATATTGTTTAAGAATTTGGAATAATGTGATATGATGTTTTGACTCAGTTGTGGTATGGGTATTGTTGTTCCAAATATCAATGGGTTTCTAAACTCCACTCATTTCCCCAAATATATATATATATCTATGAGTGTGTGTGTGTGTATTTTTGGTGATCACTGAGTTTTGTGACATGGATTGATACTCCAATCACCCATGGGGTTCCATACTGCTACTCTATGCCCCTTTTACTTTAATGTGAAATTGGAATTAAATGATTAATGAAATCCCATGATGGAATGAATTGTGATATTCATTGGTGGATGGATTAAAATCTACAAAAGAAAGAATTAGGTATTTTTTGTTTCGATGGAATTGTGAATCTAGGGAATTATCTTGTTAATTATAGAATGATTTAATGTGAAAAATAATCACTTTACCTTTCACTCTTTATTATTTTTACAAATTTATACACATTGATAAACTGTAATTTTTTTTCAATGTCATTTGAGGTGGCCTACTGAGATATTTTCATGCCCTACTCAAGATACCTGATAAGTAACTGGAAATACATCTTGTTTAAAGGATAGTATAAGGGAAATATCCCAATAGTAGATGTTTGAGTTGGAAAAAATCATGGATGAGGTATCCATTCATGATTTTATGTCCCACATATTAGTTTTCATTGTGTATTTACATTAATTATTCATTTGGAACTGGAACATATATGGAATTCCATATTGACATCATTGGTTTTCGATATTGATTTCATGTTTTAGGGTTATAATGTGATATTGATATTTTTTATTGTGGAATTATTCTATTACTTGTTTATTATATTTTTTATATAATTGATTAATTTCCAATTTAGTGATTCTTTGATAAAGAGGACATATTCTACCCATGATATATATATATATATTATAACTTCACTGGTAGTTAGCATCCTTTGTCATATGGGGAGGGGACCCTAAGGTCACGTATCCAAATTGCTTATGGCACTGACATTTGTCACCCGGGTGAGATCATTACAATATCTCTTTGTTTTATAAATTTATTTAAATTCATGAATAAAATTTTGAGATTTTCAAACCATAATAAAATTACAAGAACTAAAATGACCAAACAAAAATGTAAATGAAAAACAATCTTGGTATCACAAAAAATAGTGATTTTAATAAACAATTTTTAAAAAATTGTTGGCAAAATGATATAAATAAATTATATATGGTATCATAAAAATGACTACATTTGGAAATATATTTATAATAAATCATTTTTTTATTATAAATGAGGTTCAATCATTCATGATTGAAGTTATAATTGAGGTAATTGACTCTAGTCTCAGTTTTAGTTCAATGAGACATATCGCATATTCAACACTAATCTTTTATTTACTTTATATATTTCACCTTTTATATTATATATCATTAATATATTATATTCATGGTATATATTATTTCAATTTAATTTATAACCTTAATTTTGGACATGATTCAATTGGTAGTAATATAGTAAGGCTTTATTTCAGAATCTCGACGTTATTGTAGATTATTTTGGTTTAAGTCTGCAATAGGGTAATTATGTTATATTTTTATATTAAATCAAATATAATTTCATCTCCACTTGTTATTTATGTAAATTAAATGTTTTGCTTTCAAATTTCTCTCTTTTAGAACTCATGATACTGAAATAATGTTTTTATAGAAAACTGACGTTGTTTTTCTTCATCATTAAGAATATTTTTCTTCCATTTCCATATATTCATTAATTTTTTAAAGAATTATGTTATAATTATCAATTGATTTATTAATTTATTTTTTATGGGTTATTTAATTTTAAAATAAATTGTTTATAATGGACCAATTTATCTTTTTCTGAATAAGATACTTTTTGACCTTTTTATAAAAGTTTACAGGTAATGATTTCTTTACTTATACAACATTGATGCAATTTTTGGTCATCATGATTAATCATTTATTTGAGAAATCCTATATAATTTTATAAATTTCATTTCCAATAAAGTGATTTCCTTTATATTTAGTGAATATTTGATTTTATATAATTCATTTCAACGTGAAGAAAGTATTTTCTTCAATAAAATTTACATGGATCTTTTGGAAGCGTTTTCATCTATGTTAACATGAATTGATTAATTTTTTTCTATACTAAGTTATAACTATATTTAAATCATCCACCATATTCATCATAATTGTTTATGATCTTCTTGAATAGGGATTTTTGTAATGGCCTATAAATTATTATACTTTAATATTGTGTCATTTTAGATAGATATTAAATATATAATATTATCATATTTACAAGAAATATGATGTTTTATTATCTTTTGAGACAAGATACATAATAATATTATATATATACATTCTTCTTCTTCCTGGATAGGTTTTTTCCAACTTTTTACACTACCTAAAATACCCTACAGAGAACTTTCTTCAATTCCTTGGGAAAGGAATCTGATGAAAGGTTGGGAATAGATTCTCAGTAAGGTTAAATATTGGAGATATAAACTATGGCCATATGAATGAACAATATAAGAATAAAGGTATTATATTCAGGCCATAACTTAAACATTTCATACCCTATATATTAATGGTCATAAACATGAGTCATGGGAAAATTGTTTTCATTTCAAAAGATATGAATAATAGGTGTGATAAATCGTTATAAATATATAACAAACCAAATGTTCTTATTATAAAAGAATCACTCCATTATAGGTATAGATTAAATTTCATATGTAAATGTTAAATAATGAGACCATACAATCAGAGTGGATTAGGAATCATCATATTTTTATCATTGAGGATAAAGAACATTGAATTTTTTCCTGTATTGGATCAATCATATCGATTTTTTATCCCTATTGGATAAAGCACATCAACATGTGTCCAATAAATATCTCTTGATATATGAACATTAAAAAATGTATGGGATAAATATATAATACTAGACCCACCCAACACATAATTAAAACTATACATATGTGTACCCCAAGTTAATAAAAAAATCTCCATATCATAACCAATTAAAATAAAATAGGTTTTATAAACATTTCCTAATTTCATCATAGCATAACCCATAGAACATTAATAGGTTCTAAAAAATATCATCATCAAACTCATAAATTATCAAGAGAATGAATAAAGATGTGTTCATTGGATAAAATTCCTAGTAAAATAAAATTGACAAAAAATGGATGTAATCATGGATTAAAACTAAATTAAACAACCATTAGACTATTCATATCAAATGATACCCTTTTCACAATAAAAATATTTATTAAATATAGAAATTTCACAAATAATAAGAAAATAATTTTCATTAAAAGTATATTTCAAAACATATTAATTTATCCTCAATGAATTGAATGGTCATGACATCATAAATTTCAGTTTATGCAGTATATGATATAATTGAGCATTCATTTTGAACTATTGTAAAAGGATAAGAAAAGAAACTCATTCAGAAAGCCTATAGAAAATTTTAATTAAACCATATTAAAAATTTGCATCACATAAAAAATGAAAATTAATAAATCATTGGAGAATATTAAGAATTTTTTTATTAATTTAATGAATAATATATATTTATATGATAAATAATTTTCTAATGAAGGGAGAAATAACTGGTTTTTTCTTAAACACATACTATTGGTGTTTTACGTTCGCAAAGAGTGAAAAATGAATGGGAAACAATTAATATTAATAAATAAATATACGGTAATAAATATTAAATGGGTTTATAAGATAATATTTATATATTTTTCTCAATATAATTTCATCATAATTAATCCTATTTAAAATGTTAATGAAACATAAATACAATACCTTATGTCTCATATTTCATTGTCTGGGTTTAAAAAACATCTTTAGTAAATATAGAATTATTATAAATTAATTCTAAATCCATAATCATATATAATTTATGATTTATGATTTCTTTATGTCATCTTAGCATCTGTTTATTAGTAAATTGATATTAAAATCATTATTTTGGATGATAATTGCTTAAATTTTGAAGCCTTTTTTAGATCGGTTTTCCTCATACTTATACATTGATCATGGTTCCATCACGTAAATTTTTTTTATCATAATATCTCTATGAAATATATTTTTCATATATATATATATATTCATTCATTAAATGTTGAAATAGAAATATTAATTTCAAATTTCATTGAGATGGTAGGTCATACGTATGCTTGAAAACAATTTTCACTTTTCGATGGATGAAAAAAAAGATTGATAAATAATATTTCACCTTTATAGAATCGTTATTATATCATATACATCATACATATTAATTATATCAAACCTTATTACCATTAATATAAAACTGTAAATGAAGACACATCGTTTTGTGGAGGTGGTAGTCCACACGTACGCATGGGGGGCAATGTTGCTTTCCAACAGATTTGAAGCATAATTGGTATGTGTGATATTTTAATAATATAAGTATAAATATTTAATAAAAATTATTTATAAACATTAATCTCATCACAATAACCATTCATGAAATGTGTTGATAAAAAAATCAATTTTATCATTATATGGAGATAGTAATCCATACTTATCAATGATTAATGCTTTCACTTACCATTGTATGGGAAAGATGGTGGATAATGGTGTTACCATAATCATAATAAATTTTGTTATATTTATGATATTGAATTTATTATTCTATAATGAATACCATTGAATAAGAGTAATTAAATGAATAAATAATTTGAAAGATGTCATTATAGACGATTACCTCTCTTTTGGTTGGCCTCATTTGGATCATTTCTTAAGGATCCTTGCAGTGGACTTTTTAGTATAACAAAACCAATTATTAGTGAATATGTATTTTTTAACGAACAATTGGAGGCATTTAGTCAACCTATAAGTCTCAATCTGAAGAAAATAAGAGAAAGGGTGTGCTTCATTTTATAAGGGAGGCAGAGGACACCCGTGAAATTTTTAAAATAATAAAATATAATAAATTAATTATTATGAAGGATAATTACAAGGAAATATTAATATGAATTAATATAATATATTTCATATATATTACTATCCATTGAAATTTATATAGTTTTTGGTGTAATTTTTAACCATATCTTTTTATTAACCCCAAAATTAAAATTGTTTCACCTTAAAAAACAGATCATTCAAAATTATAGGTTAAAAATGGATACCATAAATGTAAAAGTGACACAAAAATGGACCAAGGTTGATATTTTCAACAATATTATATTTTTTTTAAAAGATAAAATGTTAATGAATTTTAACTTATTTATTAAAATATTATATATGATAATATATCATTAATGTCTATTTTGGAACTACATATTTATTTTTTCATTAAAGACACTGAGAAAAGGGTAGAATTAAAATATAATAAATTGAAATATAAAAAATATGTAATATTTATCTAAATGTTTTAAGAAAAAATATATCACTAAAATTTTGTTACATAAAATATTTTGAAAATCAATTATTGTTTCTCTTAAATTAATAAATATTATGTTATTATTGTATAATAATAATAAAAATTAAATAATAATTAAAAATTATAAATAAATCACCATCATGAAAAATATTATTTATATTTAATCCAATCATATATAACATAAATTATCCAATTTTTATCCTTATATAATAATTTAGATATATTAAAGCTAAGTGAGTGACATTTTATATTTTTTCATAAATAGAAATAGATGTCCTCATAATCCAAGAATGGTACCTAGTAACCATATATTTGAGGAATATATTGAAATAAAATAACACCACTCATATAATTAGATTAATTCATGTTTTTTTGGAATTATAAATACTTTTCATATAGTATTAAAATTATTTTACCTATTTATTCCTTTTTGGACTGATAAAAATATACTATTCCTACAATTGATATTAAATAAAAATTAAAGGAAACCTTTTACCTAATATTAACATCACAATTAATAATATAAATAAATTTCTTATGATTTAATTTATATTATTAGAAACAATTTATTTTAAAATTTGTGTATAAAAAGTAAATTAAACAAATTTTTAAGAAAATACATTTTTTAAGAGAAATTTGATTTATTCTTATCCATTGTTTCAATTTTTTTGTGAAATCTAAAACATTTAATTTAATATATAATATATATTTTTAATTAAAATTATTCATCAATAGTTATAAATATAAATTATTAAGACAAAAACATATTTTTCTCATAACAAATGTTTTCCAGAAAAACATCTCTTTCACAATGAAATGATTTTTATTCTATTTTCTAATAAATTGATAACCAATAATATTATTTTATATGTACATTTTTATTAATTTATGTATGAATAATTACATTTTCAAATTTAATGATAGGGCTAAAATAGTATAATATATTATAGTTCATTTAGACATAAGGTTCTGTGTATTGTAAGCTATCCAAAATATTTATGAGAACAGAATTGTATATTAAAATATTAGGGTGCTACTTTCTTCAAACATTAAAATTAATTTCACCATTTAATTTATATAAAATTGAATCAAAAAATTGACGATATAATTGTTTCATCATATCCTCAGTTTCCCAAGTAACATACTCTTATTTATTGTTTTCTACAACACCTTGATCAAGTGAATGGTCTTGCTTCATATAACATTAACTCAATGAACCTAAATGTCTATTATTTGTTCCTCAAAAGATAGTTCTTAATCTATAAATATGTCCTCTATGTTCAGTACATGTGAAATATTCCATTTGTATATCCTTTGAATAGATATGTTGAACACTTCATGAAAATGATCGAGATTTGGTAGAAGTGCTAACTGAAAAGATACAACCCCTAATTGATCAATAATCGTAAATGATCCAATATATTGAGGATATATATTAATATTAATTCCCAATAAAATAAGATTATTTAGTAGATAAATTCAAAAAAAAACTTTTTTACCAACATCAAATTCCATATATCACTAACGACTATTAGTATATCTATTCGGTATACTTTGAGTTACCCTTAAGTGATGTTGAGTAGTTCATAATTTCCCTTATATTTCCTCAACTATATAAGGTTGATATAGCTTCCTTTCCCAAAAAAGATCTTAGTACAATGTATTTCTAAACTTATATCCATATTGAGTCTTATAATGATCCATTTTAATTCTCAAGTAAAAGATATTTTTTTAGAAAACCTGACTATTGAAATGTTTTAATCCAAACAAACTTTGAAATATATAAAAGAAGATATCAATGTACCCTATATGGATTAAATGGTTCTCTTAGATTTACCATCTATTTGTGGATAAAAAGTAGTACTGAATGTTGACTATGTATTTAGATCACAGTAATTACTTCTCTAGAACATTGAGGTAAGCCTCGGATCCGAATCAGATCAAACAAGATATGGTATTTCATTCAACATTACCAAATATATATTTTATATTTGGGAAATATGATCAATATAGAAATATAATCTAATGGTAATGATGTGTGATGACTTTATCATGGGGTCTACTACAACCCAAATAGCATCATCCTATTTAGATGTTTTGATGAGTCTCATATTCAGATCCATGGAAAAGTTTTCCAACATCCATTTAGGAATGGATAATGGTTGTATAATACTTTTTTACTTAATTTCTCTTACATTAATTTATTACATACCAATCACTAACATAAAAAAATATGTAATATCTCTTTTCATGTTTTACTATGATGTATATTAATTCAGATCAAAATAAATCTTCATAATTTCTAAATTAGTATTGATAGATAAACTAGGACCTTCATCTAATATACCATTCTTCATGTCTGGCACTAACATGATTCATACATGATTCCTAAGAAAATTATTTCTCGCATAATCAATTTTAAAATCAGTAATCATTATCTGCGTTTTCTGATATTACAAATATTCTTTCAGTACCTCTTTAATCATCAATTGGATAGATGGTTTGGAACTCATTTGAGATAGATACTATTTCTACACTTCATTAAATATATCCATATACAAAATTTTCATATCATTAAATATTTGATATTTTGTGATCCTTATCATATATAGGCTATCTTGATCCTCTCGACTCAATGCATTTTTCACCTAATTGACTTTACAAGCATGAATTGTATTGATCTTTTACATTCATTTATTATCTCTGAATGTATTTTATGAAGAATAATGAACTCCTTATATGTAAAAATATACTACAATCTTTTTGGATTGGTATATATATCACATATTTATTATTAAAGATAATGAATTCATATATATAATGAAAAAATTATCATTTTCATCCCCATATCACGATTCATGTAGTTTTTCTCTTATTTTTTCATTTAGTTTGAGGCATATGATATCAATGTATAATTCATCATGAGGATGATTAAAAATCACTTCATTTATGCACCACTAAATATCCCAAACCCATCGTCGTTATAGGTTAATACGTGCATACTTTCAATAACCAGCCTTCCTTTAAACTCCCTTTAATTATCATCACATTCATACATATGGAGGATAAAAACCCCATTTTGAGTCTACTTAGTTTGTTAATTAGATATTCCGGAGAAATATCTCACAATTCATCAATAATATCTACCCAACTTAAGAAAAATATAGATTTCTGTTACCCTATATGGTTTAGAACATTGTTTGAAAGCTTTTATCATTAAAGGATCTACCGATATACCATCACAATAGATTATATGAACCATGACTGAAACATAAATAATCCAAAATTCAATCTTGGTAAACATTTTATACAACATACCATTTCCTTGGGTCTCTTGCACAATTCTAAATTGATCTTCATACACTTATTTTGGATTTGGATATATAATAATATCAATGAAAAAGAATACAATAAACTAATCATGGATATCACTAAAGACACAGGTACTTGCATCTATAAAGATAGTATGGAAATTAGTAACTCCAAATGGGATCACTATAAATTCATAATTCCCATGCCTCATACATATGGTTTCCATAGGTGTATCCTCTTTATTAATCCCAAATTAAAAATATAAAGAATAAATCTCAATCATAGAAATTTATTGATCTCATCGTAATTGATCCAATAAATCCCAAATATGGGGTAGAAGATACTTTTTCTTGATAGTGATACTATTAGGTTCCTAATAATCAATGAAAAGAAACATATAACCATATTTATTCCTAATAAAGAGAATAGGTGAACCCCGTGATAATAAAATATGGTGAATGGATACCTTTTCATGATTCTCATGATTTTTCTTCATCAATTCATATAAATCAATTGGATCCATTATATAAGTGGTCTTTGAAATAGGTTTACAATAAGATATAAGTTCTAGTGAACACTCAACATCACTATTGTGTTGTAGAATACAAAATTATTCTAGATGATGATAATAAAATCTTTTATTATTGTCATATCCTCATTGTTTAGTTTTTACCCAACCATAAATAATTAATATCCTTAACTGATAGTAATTAAGACCCACAAAATAGAAGTAATTTACTCTGGAAGTTCATATTCAACCTCAGACTAATAATAGATCATGGGTTCATTTATAATGTAAAACTTGATTTCCCTTCCCTAGAAACTAATATGGGATCCATATAAAGATATCAAATCCATTACTAGATTTACATCAAACTCAATGAAAGAATCTCAATATTTTCAGGAGGAATATTGAAAAAATATTTAATTAGATAGGAACTGAAGACATGATATATGATCATTGTTCCATTAAGAGTTTTCAACAATAAATCAACATCTAATCATTGACTTAGTAACTTGATACACAAAAAATTAATTATATATAAAATTGTTAATTGATACATTATTAAATAATAAATTATCTTATCTTTAGTAAATACAAATTTTGATTATATCACAGCATCCTCATGACCCACTTTGGAAGTCGTGATCTCTTGAGATTTCCCTTTGTGTTTGGGTTAAGGTATTTTTGATTTTGATCATCATCAAAAATATTTTAATTTATACATTGGTTGGAATGATTCACTAAAACATTGCATATTAAGAATTAGATCATGGGTAGCACATTAGTTGGCATATTCTGTTACTTCATTTCATAAACGGTAATATTCATTGACTTTGAGAATTAATAATATTTATAACCCACCTTTCTACATTTTAGGAGCCTCTGCATTCCATTCATGGAGATACCTTGATGTTTCAAACCTCATTTCAATTATTTAAAGAGCTCTATGTTCGTTCCACCATTTGATATATTCGATATTTCAGGAGGATCAATCCTCTATATCTTTTAAAAACCACTGTAATAGTTGGAATCTTGAAATTCCATTTCTACCTTCACAGAATATCAATCAATGTACTTGAAATGGACTCTCATAGCTCTCTTTGGTTCAGTGAAACTATCCCTCTTGGTTTTCAAATGTTTTCTGGCGTCTTGGGGTTTGTCGTCTCCTGTGTGCATCTCAGTCATCCATGGTTCCTCGTTTTTCCTGGTTTTTGCGTCAGATTCAGAATTCGTAAAGGCATGGTGCTCATCCCCTCGTTCGTGGGTCGATGGTGGTTCAATATGATTTGTTGGTCTATGGATGTTCTCAAGGGGAATGAGAGACCCTTCGCTGCAGTTTGGGTTTTCCTTCCTAGCCTTCACCATCCCTTTTTAGAACCTAGCTATTCTTCAGGCCATAGGTGATTCTCTTGGAAGGTTTCACTGCATGGATGATCGTATGCGGAAGGGTGAAGAAACCATGGAAACTAAGATCTGCATCGAGCTGGACCTATCCTTTCCGGTTACGGAGAAGCTTTTAGTGAAGGTTTCAGACTTGTTCGAGTGGAAGCAAGATGTTATCATTCCTGTATTCCCTAGGTTTTGTTCAGCATGGCTTTTCCAGGCTCACTCCTTGAAAAATTTCAAGAAGAAAGGTGCAGATTCGCGGGGTAAGGCTTCTCGTGGTGACCTAGAGTTTTTTCATACCGATCCTTCAGCTGAGAGGGCGAGTTGGGAGGCTCCCCTAGAGAACCTTTTTGTTGATCCTTGTGAAAGATTCGGTAATGATTTTTCTCCCCCTGAGGTGGAATTTCTCTTTTCATCCAAATAAGTAAGAGAGGCCCCCTATAGTAAGGGGATGACATCTTCAAGTATGAAAGTCTCTTCTCCTTTGGCTTTTTCAGATATGGGGAATTTTAGCACGACTTCCTAGAGGTTAGTGGAGGGGGCCTTCCAGGGAATGCTCTTTATTCACCTTTCGCCTCCTCTGGATTTTCTTCCCTTCCCCCTTGAAGGGTGGCCTTCCCTGTCGTGCGAGGGTAGTGAGTCACAAGTTTCATCAATGATCGCTCCTAGGACAATGGTTGAGAAATGGTGTAAGAGGGACCCTATCCAGTCTTCTAAGGGAGATGCAGAAGTGCTGGTGGTTTTCTTTTTGTACAGAACCCCATCGAGATCAGCAAAGGGAAGGCCCTCCAAGATCCTCAATCAACATGCTTCCTCCTCGTAGGGGCCTTAAGCTACCAGTGTGGTCATCTGTACAAGATTAAGATCAAAACGACAGTTATCCAGGGAATTCATCCATTTCTTTCTCTCAGATACCACTTCACCTGGGGTCAAAATCGGGCCCTATGTCTCCCAATGATACCTATCCTCAAATGGAATGCAAGCGGCTTGGGGGCTCGGGTGAAAACAGACATCAAACCATCGGAATCCAAAAAGAACAAGGTTCATCTTGTTGCCATTCTCGAACCCAAGAAAATTTCATAATAGAATAAGAGAGTTCTCCCGGAGGATAAGAACACGCAATTTCATGCATGGAACACTCGAAAATTAACACATATGGATCTTCTAGAATAAGGACATTGAATCGGATCTGGTATAGGTTGGTGAGCAATATATTGCCATCAAAATGACTTCCAACATGAGTGTGTTCCTCATTACTGTGGTGTATGCAAGCTGTGACTCCCACCTTCGGGAGGCTCTCTGGCAGGACCTTTATGACTTCGACCCAAGGGGTCTTCCTTGATTTCATTGGGGGGGGGACTTCAACGTTGTCATGGACCCAGAGGAGAGGAATGTTTGGGGACCATTTTACAGGAAGGCCAGTATGGTCTTCAATCAGTTTGTTTCAGGGAAGGTTCTTATGGATCTGGGTTACTCAGGGACAAGTTTACCTGGTGTAACAATAAAAATGGGAGAAAACACTATTGGAGCAGTCTGGATCATTGTCTTTCCAACATTCATAGCCTCACAATTTTTCCCAATGCGAAGGTTAATCACTTGGTCCATGGGGTTTCAGATCATTCTCCCCTGTTGATTTCTCTATCAGTGTCACACTCTAACCTCGACATCTTCAGATTCAGTATCCAGGGACATGAGAATCTGGGCTACAAGAAGGAGGTTACGGTATCATGGGAGGAAATTGTTCAATGACATAATTGGGTGGCCTTGCATAACAAGCTGAGGAAGCTCATGCAGAGGTTACACCAGTGGGCTAGAAACCTCGCTCCAGCAGACCAATTCTTGGAGGATCTGAAACATGTAGTTGAGAGATTGGAGACGATTTTGGAGGAGACCTGGGATGAACATGTTTATACAGAGCTTATGGATAAGAAAAATTAAATGGAAACAATTCTCCAATATCAAGATATAAGAGACAGGGAGAGTTCATAGACGAAATGGCTAAGAGAAGGAGATAAAAATTCTGCTTACATTTACGCATGTATCAAAGAGAAGAGGTGCCCTACCTGTCCAAATATTGAGTTGGAGGATTGATCCTACTTAGGGGACAAAGAAGTGGTAGGGGGTGGCTCAAAACATCTTCAGAGACCTGATGGCTGGGCCAAGATTGTTATTTCCTGATGGCTACCCAGTAGGGGGTGTAGAGATCATGGGGGAGCCGCAAAACATTATGACTTCCCAGATGAATGATTGTATGGGTAGTAGCCCAATTGGGGAAGAAATTCACGAGGGCATGATAAAGTTATATCCAGAGAGTTCCCCAGGCCCAGACCAATTCTCAGGATCTTTTTACAGAGACTAATGGGATACGATCAAGAAAGATATCATAGGGGTGATTCAGGATTTCTTTCGGGGTGGAAGCCTCCCATGGGTGGCTTGTGCGACATCCTTGGTGCTCATCCCAAAGATCAAATAGCCCTCCTCATTATCTCATTACAGACCGGTCAGCATGTGCAACTTTCCATTCAAAATATTGGCGGGTATTTTTAATCAATGGCTGTCTTGTTTTCTCCCCAAGTTCATCTCACTTGAGCATCATGGCTTTGTTAAAGGTAGATCAATTCTAGGTGCAATGGCCCTCACCGAATAAATGATCAGAGACATTACCTCCAGGACTTGTGGGCCTAATATCATCATCAAGTTGGATATGAGAAAAGCCTATGATAGGCTGGAATTGGGCTTCATTAATAGAGTTCTCATTCACATGGGGTTACAGTGAGGGTGCATGATATTCTTTTTCTCTGCTTTATCTCCCCTTGGCTGTCAGTCTCTTTTATGGGAAAATCCTACGGGTTTTTCAAGGCGGTTCGATGGCTACGTCAAGGAGACCCAATCTCCCCAAGCCTTTTCATCCTAATGCAGGAGGTGCATAGCCAATAGGTTAACAGAGGAATTCAGGATGGGGACATCCTCCCTTACTGAAGGAAACATAGCCTACCAACAGTTTCTCATATCATGTTTGTTGATTACTCCATAATATACATGAATGCAGGTTGGAGATCGATTCAAGGGATCAACAGAATTCTAGAGGAATAATACTACTGGAGTGGACAAGAAATAAATAAAGATAAAAGGTGATTTTACATCTCAAACAGGTGTGGATCAAGGAGGTTAGAACACCTGAGCAGAAGGTTGTGCATGCAAAGAGGTCTGTTTCCCCTGGAATATTTGGGAATGTCGATTTATCCTGGAATAATTCGTATAATGGATTTTGATAAGGTGGTATGTAAGATCACAAAATGCTTCCCTAACTAGAAGAACCACTTTCTATCATTTGGGGGCCGCATCAGGTTAGTAAACAGTGTGCTAACTGCGATCCCAGTCCATGCAATGGCGTCCACGAATGTGTCTAAATGGGTAATCAAATCTATTGATAAAATCTTGGAGGTCCTCATCTGGGACGCGACTATGGAGGGGAAGAAGCACTTGGTGTTCTGGGATCGGATGGCCAGGACCATTCAGGAGGGGGGAATCAAAGTGAATATCTTAGAATCCACCACTCAATGCATGCATGAAAAGCTCGCTTGGGAATCGATTGAAGAAAAAACCTTGTGGGGGGAAATCATGCCATGAAAACAAGGGTATACTGTGGATAACCGAAACACGAATGGATCTCTTATTTGGACGTCGATCAGCTCCTTCTTTCTATCTCTTATCCATAATTCTCAGTGGATTTTTGGAGAAGGAAACATCCAGTTCTGGTTCGACAACTTAGCAGGTGAGGTGGTTGGCTACCCGGGTTGCCCCGCACCCACCATTTCCTTCAATGAGGTGCGACGCTTCCCCGACTTCATCTCGATGGCCCTAGAAAAAACAAAGGAATAATAATTTTAAAGTATTGAAACCACATCTGAACCAAACAAGTGCGTCTTCTCACCATCCTCCATGGGGAATTTCACCTCCAGGTACTATCGTCGAATTCACTTTCCTCAGGCACCTAATGATAGATCGATCAAGGAGGTCTGTTGCAACCTGATCCCTTCCAAATACTGCATTCTTGTCTGTTGGATCAGAAACAACACCATTCCAACCGACGACAACAACAAGCGGTCGGGAATTATATTTGCGTCCAGATTCCATTGCTCTCTTAATAGAATAGAAGAGGATTCGAACCACATACTCTTTGAACGGGAATGGGCGAAGGCTGTCTGGAGTTTTCTCAGAGAGTTAACAGAATATGATTCACTAGCTCACTGGAAAGAACCTTTCTTGGATAGATGGTTTCATGGGACAGATAATGCAGGCTTGGAACGATTGGCCAATTCCATTATTTTTAATGCAGGCTGTTGGTGCTTATGGAAAGCGAGGAATAGGGCGAAGTACGAGGGGTCCCCTTCATCTGGGCCGTCTATCATCGCTAGGATCAGGAACTTGTTGGCAGACTTGGTTCCTCTTTTTAGAAAATGGCAAGAAGCACCATCTCTAAAGTACCTTTGTGCTCACCCAGAGGGACCATTTCATCTTGCACCAGGGTACAGGGGGACTGTGTAAGGTGGCTTCCCCCGGAGGAAGGCTTTAAGCTGAACACAGATGGTTCTAGAAAAAAGGGTATTGCTCGCTGTGGTGGAGTAGTTTGCGATGGGAGAGGGAGGGTCATCATGGATTTTAAGGCCCACTATGGTAATGGAACAAGCATCGAGGAAGAGGCAAATGCAATGTTGATAGGGATCAAATTGAGCATCCTGAAAAATATTATTATATCCCAAGTGGAGACGGACTCGAAGATTATCCATAGCTCCTTATAAGGGAAGATCCAAATACCTTGGTCGATTTCATACATAATCAGAGAATGCAAAGCTCTTCTCAACGATGGCACAAAGATCACCCACACTTTATGAGAAGGAAATAAGGTAGCTAACCATATTGCATCCCAAGATGAACAAGGCTTTGAAGTCACCAGTACTCCAAATATCACTTTCCTCAATACAGAGGACATGTCCTTGATTAGAGGGGATGCCCTCTGTTTGTATCATTTCTGGCCTCCTTAGGCTAGATATCTTTTTGTTGTTCTAGGTTCTCCTGCTGCCCTTGTTTCTCTTTCTCTTATAAATAATAATCGATCTTTGAGTGAATGGATTCATCTTCCTATTCTTAGGCTCAAGGAATTCCTTCCCCATTTTTGTATATAGAATATTAGGAATGTACTTAATTAAAAATATCCTCTTAAACTCATACAATTCCATTTATTTAACTTTATTATGATAAGATGTATTATTAATAATAATCCACCATTGAACTTATTTGAATTCAAAATTATAAAAAGATAAGAAAACATTTTCTTGTTTTGATCACTGTAGGAAAACAAATATTATGTCAATGTTGTTGATACATACCTCATCCAATAGTGGATCAGAAAAACCCCTAAAATAAGGTTGATGATTCCTTCTAAAATATTCAATTTAATTTACTCCGCTTACTTCATATTTTGGATGATCACCATTATTCATGACCTAAGAATGTTGTGTGAGCATAGAAACATGATTTTTAATTTTATCTCATGTAGCATTTGGTTTCTAAACTAGATAATATTTTCAATATCTGTCACATTCATTGTTCATATAATGTATTCTAGTTACATAAATTGTCTAAAACAACAAATTTTACAAATCAAGAAATAATTATCAATGTAAGATATCTAATAATCCTTAGATATAATTCTTAGTATGTATAAATCATTAATATTCATCTCATTCTATGAAACCCTCAACATAGCCATGCTTATCGATGGTCATTTCCAAAAAAATTGGACATCGTATTAAAATTATCTCCCATGATCTTTTATTCAACAATGCTATGTAATCCTAATCTCGAAAGAGAAAATAAACCCCACGTTTTTACCATTTATAATGTCCCATGCATTTCTATAATTAAATAATACATCATTTTAAATAAATATTCTATATATATCTTTATAATAATTTCTAGAACAAGGAATGTATAGAAACTTTTGGGTACACATACATTAAAATCGTATTTAGATATATTTTTTATCATCTCCTATAATGTTCTTCTCACTATGTACCCTACTTGACATATCCTATAAAATAAATTATTCATAACCCTGAGAAATGAAATATATGAAAGAGATAAATCAAATTCATAATAAGGGTAAACATTGAAGATATCAAATGAATATCATATTAAAGAAAAAGATAATAATTATAGTATGATAACAAGACAAAAACATACATTTTTTATACCAAATAAATCAAGGTTCATAAAAATGATTTATTGTTAAAAGAATTATAATTTCAAAAGGAATGAATCATAATATTGATAAGTCGTTATAAATAAATGATGAAGCATAAAATAGTTTAAAAAAATTACGGAACCACTATTTTTATATAAAAAATTCATTTTTCAATATTAACTTTCGATGACATCTAATCATAGGTTTTCAAAAAATTCCACTTGTTTCCCATAGTGGAACGAGCTCACTAAAATGTTTCCCATTGTGGATCAAGAAATGTAGATTTTTTCCCATAGTAAATCATACACATAATCTTTTTTAACACAATTTTCTAATGAGATATCAAAAATTTCCAAATGAATTAGTGTGCAATATAATTTTAGGTCCACCCATCACATAATGAAAACCATATAGATGAGTTCCACAAGATCAAAAATCAATCTTTAAATAATATTATCATAACTCTTGTAATGGAAATAGGTTTCATAAACATGTCGTAATTTCATCATTGCATAACCCAAGTATAACAAATTATTTTTCTAATCATATCATCATAATACTCATAAAAAATATTGAGAAATAATTCAGATGGTATCATTGGATCATATCTCTAGTAAAAAATAATTAACATAAAATGATTTTATCATAGATGAAAATTACATTAAAATATTCACTATAATATTCCAAAGGAAAATTCCATTTTTCACATTGAAATGACTTATTAAATATCAAAATATTTTAGATATTAAAGAATAAGTTTTATAAAAAAAATAAACATGGAAACATGTAAATGAATTTTCAAATCATTTTGGGGAAAAGATGGTGTGAAATTATGTTTTATGTTATATAAGTTATAAGAAAAAATTCATTTCATTCTTTTTTAAAAAGTTAAAAAATTAAAATGATCAAAAAATGAAAATATTATCCCTTAAAAAATTATTTTAATAAATTCTATATTGTGTAAAATTGAATTTTAAAAGATCATATGAAATTATTTAAACATTCATAAATTTTTTTTTGAAAAATATGAAAATAAAATGAAATGTATTTTTCACCAAAAAGAGAAATAAAGTCTATTTTTCATAAAGGCATTCCTTCAGACATTTGAGTTTTTAAAGGGAGTAAAATGAAATAATAATATGTAATATATATAAATATCCATATTTTAATAAATATGAAATTTAATTATCATATAAATACAAAATATTTTAATAAATTTAAATTCATGTACAGAAAATCCTAATTAAAACGGGACGGAAAATTAAATCACATACCTCAAGAATCATCTTAATTCATTCAGGTTAAATCCTCTTATATTATAAATATAAATTAATCAGAAATTTATTGTATTTCTATAATTGTATCCATCATAAAATTAATTATTTAATTATTATATCATATTATCTATTTAATAAAAATACATTACTGAAATTATTTGTTATGGATATTAACTGCTTCATTTTTCATGTGTATTTCATTTCGGTTGTACCAATACATGTAATTTGATCACAGTTCTATAATATATTGAATTTTAATAATATATATATCTAATACATAATAATTTTATATATAAATTCATCTATATAATTTATACATATAAAAATGAATCACATTGTTCATGAATATAGTAGGCTATATGTAAGCTTTAATATTGTTTTCAAATTTTGACGGATGGAAAAAAGAAGATAAATAATACTTCACCTTTAAATATTAATTATTATATAATATAAATCATATATATTTATAAAATATAACCCTTTTACCATTCATGTAAAACAAGAAATGAAAAATAAATCACATCGCCTCATGGAGTTGGTGTTCCAAACATACACCCGAGTGACATTATCACATTGCAATATATTAGAAGGTAAGAATAAATATATGATATTATAAATAATGAATTATAAGTATGTCATAAATAACTTGTTAAACATTAAATTCATCATATTAACCGTACATAAAATATGGTGATGGAAAATGATTTATATTTCTATGTAGAGATGTTATGCCTTACGTACACACAGGTGATACATCCACCTACCATTTGATGGGAATGAGGGAGGGTAATAGTGACCAAATAATTATAACAAAAATTATGTTTTGTTTTGAAACTGAAGATAATATTTTATAATGAATATAATATAACTACAGTAATTATAAGAGGAATGAAATTTAAAGTCATCATCTAAGATGATTACATCCCATTTGGTTGGTCTCCTTTAGATACTTTCATAAGGACCCTTGGAATGGTCTTTTTATGTTATGGCCATAATTAATTCTTGTATAAGATAGTTTATAAGATAAATGGGAATGTGTTGGTTGAGCTATATGGCTCAAGTTAAAAAAATAGAAGAAATTAGGGATGTCCTATCACAAGGGAGGGAGATGACACACTTGAAATGACTTAAAAGATTAATATATAATAAAGTCATTCTAAATCCAAATGCCTCTAAATTTACATGATTAAAATTAAAAATGGGATATTGAATAAATAATTTTATAAAATGAAATTTATATAGGTTTTGATTTCATTTTAAACGTTATCTATTTTATTAACCCCATCATTAATCATTTGTAACCTTAACCATAATAAAAACTATTTCAATATTAATGGGTCAAAATGCTACCATAAATGGAAAGTGGATCATAAATGTATCAAATATGATATTATCAACCATATTCCATTATATTCAATAAATATAATATTTTTTTATGAATTTTAATTCATTTATTTAATTATTATTGATTATAAAATAAATTGACTGCCTATTTTGGAAATAATCAGTTAATATCATATCAATGACAAAAAGAACAATATTAATTAGAATATAATTATTTTTTTATAGAAGTTTTTTTATTAATTTTCTAGCAATTTGAATCACATAATAACTCAATCAAATTATACATGATTTATTATTTATAAAATCATTTATTTTATATTTCTATTAATTGATAAAATATTGTGTTATCATTACATAAGCATTTAATGTGATTATATAATCAATAAAATTTACATATAAATTAACATCCTGAAAATAAAGAATTTATCTTTAAAATATACATTTATTATCTGAATAAACCTTTATTTATCCTTATATAAAAAATTAGATATACTGAAGTGAGGAGGGTGAAATTTTATATTTATACTTCTCTCAAATTAATATAATCATCATAAATATATAAACATGGCCATGTGACCATATATTCGAGACATGGAAAAACATGGATGAAACTTACTCATCTCATAGAATAAAGGAATTTTTTATATAAATTATAAGGAATTATCTCATAGTTTTACCATTATATTACCCATGTTACCTTTACTGAGGTGATAAAAATTCACTATGGTTCCTATTCATATTGACAAAAAAGGGGTACTATTTACCAAATTTTATCATCTTTATTAATGTTATGGAATCTATTTTTAATTATTGAGTTTCTATAATGATAAAAAATAATTTTAATATATCTTTTCAAAATGTGATGAAAAAAAATTTTTGGAAAAAAAATACATTTTTATGCATAAAATTTGATTAATTTTAATTCCACATTTTAAATAACATATTCTGAAGGTTAAAATTTTTTATTGAATATATAATATCCAAATTTTATTAAAATTATTCACCAATAGTGATAAATTTACTTTATTTATATAAAAACACCAGACATGCATACAACAGATTTTCATTTAAATAACTCTTTCAAATTCCAATGATTGTTATTTTAATTTATAAATAATTAATAACTAATAAATTTATTTAACATAAAAAAATAAAAAATTAGTTATCCATATTCATAAAAAGTATATTTATGGCTAAGTTATATTGAAAAAATATTGAAATTCTAATTTGGACTTGGGTTGCGTGTTTGACAAGATTCTGAAAGTATTTTATTTTACATGAAATGTATAAACATATATATATATATAAATCATGGGGTGTCACAGATTTTTTGATATTTCGAATTATAGATATTCTAATAATTATTACTTTTTATTTCTAGGGCATGTAGACTATGTTGTTCTATTTATTCATATAATGAATGCATTAGACTTATTAAGTAATGGGTTGGGTTGAGAATTACATTTCCCCTCGATGAATTGATAAATCTCATGAGAAAAACTATATTGGTGAATTTTAGGGGATTTAACCATTTATGTAGATTTATAGGCTTGATCCATTAATAAGATATTTAGATCTTGTTGAAAAATCACATTATTCCAACCATTTTAAATCTTCATTATTTATTTAATATGTATTCCACGATAATTAACCCTTACTAAGAATCTGAGCCACCCTTTCTATGTTTCTTTTACCCGTGATATGAAGAATGAATCATTGAATGAGTTCAACAATGAAAAATAATTGCTTTCACGATGATTTTTATTATATTTTAAAATGTAATAAGGAAATTCATGTATATAACTATTTCACCAATGTGGATAAACTATTCAGACCTTTAGATGTGATCATGTATATTTAATGAAAATGTAATAATGTAACTAGAGGATCCGGGTAACTAGGGTTGGGGTCATTATAGGTTAAGGGTATTTTATTTGATATTTTTTATTTATGTGATTAACTATGGATTATTACCTCACCTGATTCTTCATTGTTCATTGTAACATCCAATATTAGGTATGGAAAACTATGTAAACTAGTTATATACTATGGTTTTACATCCATATATTTAGGAAACTTTATAAAAGAAACTAAATAATGACTGTATGGATGCTCTTACCATTAGAAATTTGGATGGTGTCCTCCCTAGTGTCTTGTGATTTAGAATATGTCATTATCAGTTCGGTGACTAAGGCTATGAGGATCTTGGGATATCATTACCTTATTTTAATATTCCCACTCCCAGGTACTGGTTGACTTTCAAATTTTTTTTATTTGTATGATGATACAATGATTTATTTTTCCTTTAAATATTGTATTTCATTCATGTTATATATTTTTCTTAGTGTTTATATTTCTTTTATATACTATTTTATTTACATTCCTTAAATTTAAATATGGGTATTTAATGTTAGATATTTCTATTAATTTCATAGACCTGGGTTTAGTCCAAATTTTGTTTGGTGTTGTACATGATTATTTTCATTAGGGTAATTTTATTCTATAAAAATGAATATATGATTTATTATTGTTAAAATAAGAAATTATGGTTTTTAATTTTAAAAAACATTTAATTTGGATAAATGGGATTGGTTTATGTAATGTTCAAGTTCCATCATTTCAATTTTATTTTAAAACAATATTTATGGGAATTTACTTCTAATGTTTATGCATGGGGTGTGGATTTAGAATACCTATTTTGACCAACGGAACATTAGTATATGAATTATCAAATGTATATTTTTGTTTTCCTTTTGATCAATCATTGAGTGTTTATTACTTTGTAATTGGTTGGTACCAGGGCTCAAACTGGTGTTAGTTAGTTATTTTCATTTATTTTTCATTGTTTTCCCATCGTCCAAATATACCATTAGTGTTTCTTTTCCATTATTTAATTAATGGTGAATTATATATATTAATTAATGGGTGTTAAATTTAATATTTTATTGTGTTTGAGAGATTTTGTGGGTAGATGAGGGAATTTATTTTTCATTATATATATATATCTTGTCCTTTTTTTCAATTTATGTTTTACATAAAAATTATTATTTTATTTCAGTATGGACATCCAACGTTTTGATTGGTTATGCTTGAATTTATGAATTTGTTTCTCTACTTATCAAGCGTTATTTAATTGATGAATTCTTCCCCGTGATAACTTATTTTATTCATTGGTACATATCACCCACCTTGGGAATTGATAATTCACATCAGGTGTTATTAGGGATTAAATTGGGGTCCTAGGTTATGGGAAGACTTGGATGGTTCGTGAAAAAATGGTATTTGAGCCTCTGTTCTTAACATGTCCTATATTAATGAACCACCATTTTTTTGAGGTATTGATTCTATATAAGATTATGAATATTGTAATTTGAGAAGTTAGTATGAGAAAAGATTATTTATCTCTTAATCATCTTGATCATCTTGTTTCCTTGAGATTTATATCCTTCGTTTTGGGTTTTGAGTCTATATATATCTAATTTTATATAATTTTCACAGGATTGATATATTTTAGTAGAGGAAAATGGGATTTTAAATGGAATAATGATGTGAGCTTTCACACCCTAGAAAACCTTGGGGATCCTAAGGTAATTTTTCATTATGAATTCCAATAGTTGTTACATGATTAGCACATGGTTCTTATATCCATGTGGCAAAATCATGCACAACTACTTCTCCCTCATATAGACTTTTTTTTGTTTTATGTGATGTTATAGATCATATATTTATTGAATTTCATTAAAAATTATATTATATTTTAAAAATAATTTTATTTTGGTGTTTAATGTTGATATAGGGGATTGAAGGATGGAAAATTTGATTAAAATAGAATATAAGGACATACCGAAGGGGTTTACTAAAATGAATCAAAATATGTTTTACGAATATAATATTAGTAAATGGTTTTATATAATTAACTTCAGAAATTTTAAATTTATTTTCATGAATTTTATAAAGATTATGTTATAATAATATGATATATCAAATGGATTTAAAATGGTTAGTGATAATTTTGAATTAAATTTTCATATTTTTTAGGTAATTTCATTACGAATTCCTTTTGATGTTTTTTATTTTGAGGTACCCTGTTTTCTGTGATGTAATGTGGTTTTGAAAATATTAAATAGTAATTATAAATAAAATAAAAATAAATTAGTTTCTTGAAAATTGTAATGTTTTTTAATTATGAACATTAATTTAGAAAATTGGGGTTTTAAGTGAAGATTTACGATTTCAAATTTTTGGATTTTGGTTTTCAAATTGCTAAATAATATGTTCTTGAATTCACTATATTTTTTTATTTTGTGGTGTTTGTGATATATTCCTTTGATTTTTTATTTTTCATTTGGATTAGATTTTTTGGTAAAAGATATGTTTTCCTTTTAATCTAGTTGTTTAGGTCTTATATTCCCCTCATTATTTAAAAAATACTTCCTAGAAGGGTATAATGTGTTGTATGGTCTAGGAATTAATCTATTATTGATTTTCAATCTATTGGAACTTCTATGATTTTTTCATGGTTATAGTAGTAGTGAGATATCTTTTGGGTTCATTAGGAATGAGGAAAAACCTTGGTTGTGTTTCTCAAGTGACCAGGATGGATGTTGAACTTGTTGAGATAATGCACTAGATGATGATGTTTTGATTTTTTTGGGGTCACCATTAGTGGTTTTATAGGAATTTAGTCATAGTCTGTCCTTAATTATTTAGACCAAGGTTATATCCCATGTGTCTTGATAAGGTATGATTGTGTCTGATGCATCAATCTTTTTCATTCTTGTTTTGAGGGTGGCTTTGAGCAGCATGATGATTATTGTCATCTTATTCATAGAGTTTTCTTATGGTCTTATTCTTTTGGGATGGATGAAATATTGTGTGATTTTGGAGACTAAATTCCTTTTCATAGGAATCTTGGAAGTTTCTATAGTCGAAATATTAAAATGTTTGGTGTTCATAATTATATAACACTGTATCTTTACTATTTTTTATGTTTTCCATTAGGAATTTGGTTTTCATTGATGTTTATATATTTAATGTGTTTTGGATAATTTCTAAAATAAATGGTAGATCCTATTTGGGAACAAATTTTGTAGTTTCCTCATTGGAGAATTTGGAATACTTGTAAAATAGATAGATTCTTTGAAATATAGTGATTTTTGTGAATTTATATTTTTAATTGTTTTGTGAATGTTTGATGGTTACTTCTTCTATTTAAAATTAATATTTCCCATAGTGTATTATTATTGTTCATCTTTATAATAGTTCTTGAATTTCTAACCTCTTACATTGTTGGTTTTTTTGATTACATAGTTCTTTGAGGACGGTGGAGGATGATTAGTGGAGATCATAACTACATCAGTTTTCTAAACATATTTTTACAATTTAAATGATATGTTTACAATGTAAGTATTATGTTTGTGTCTCCTTTAACTATTGTATTTATGGATTATGTTCGATGAATGGTTGGGTGTAAAACGGATTTACACAATTGGATAGTATTTTTTGTGTATTTAATTCGATCATATGGTTTCATGAATTTTTTCAAATGTTAAGGTTCGATGGTATTACAAAAAAATAGTAATTTTGGAGATGTAGTTTTATGGAACCCATATATTTTACACGACAAATGTGGGAATTTTTTTGTAAATAGGGTGACATTCACCGTCTATAAAAGTATTTATCCTGATGTTCCATTTGATAGATTATATTACTCTATATTTTTTTATCCCAATGAGACTCCAGGATATAATCTGGCTAGTCTCCTCCATTGTTAATCCATAGGTTATAGTGGTTGAGTTTGGGAAATTGTGGTATGTTTTCCTCTATACTTTGGTTTTTCATTTCATTCTTCTTCTGTGAATTCACTATGGTAAGGTGTTTTTTTTTGGTTTGTTGTACATGTGGGATTAATTTTTAACCCCATGATACATTTTAATATGATCTAGGGGTTTTCTGTAAGGTTTTTGTTTGAGGGTGTTTCTTATTTACCATGCAGTGCCCAGTGAGATCAGAATTCTTCATTAAGGTAGAAAATACCTCATTTATAATTAAATTGTATCTTATTGGAGTGGTTTTATCTTATTTAATTTATGGAAATAGTTTGAAAAGTCTTAATGAGGATAAATAATTGGTTAACTAAAACTAATGTATAAATGGTTTTAAATCACATGGTTTTTTAGATTTTGTTATTATACTGATATTGTCATTGTACAGGAATTATGCCTCACAAAAAATGGTGTCTGTATGGGAATTTGTTTATGCATTCTTCGATTTGATTATTGAACCTTGTGATTTTTCTTCATCACCTTAAATATGTAAATTGGATAAGCAAATATATTTCAAATATTAAATGGTCTCCCCAAGATTATGTCTTCTGTTATAATTACCTAAATAAAGAAGTAAATTGTGATAAAAATCCCATTGCTAAATCTATAAAATTAAATATGATGGGCTTCTTGTGTGACCATCCTATGGTTAGGGAGGTGATAATATGAGTTGAGATGAGTTTTGTTGGAATCAAATAATGAATTACATTGTCATTTGGATTGAATAATTTATTCTACATGGCTAAATTACATGAGGGGATGAATTATAGTTATAAAAAGATTAGTTTAATAGGGTTTCGACTAAATAATTCACAATACCACATTATGTATAAGGTTTAGATTCAGACTTGGACCATAGTCCGATTATGTTTATGTATTGTAATCATATTTGGTAAAATAATATTATAGTAAAATGATATCAATAAAATTATTTTATCATATTCAGGGTGATTACATTTATATAATAATAAATTATTATCAATCAAAATGATTGAATAAACTAGTGTAAACAAATCATATTCAAGATAGATATGATTACTTTAGTATGATTATGATTCTATGATGATTTGATCTGTAAAAAATTTTTTGTTTATTGTAAGGAGATTTTTTATGATAAAATATAAACAAACATGCACAATGGAATTAAAATAACTTATAAAAAACAATTATAACAGATGTAGAAATATAATAATGCCTTATAGATATTAAAAAATTGAATGAATAAAATATAACCTTAAGATTAAGGTAGCCACATAAATTGTCTAAATGTATCCATTTTTATATACATTTATTAATGGATTTATTTCTTTAGTAAATAAATACCAAGTTATGTTGATCGTCATCTCTATCTATAGATCCTGGGCATCCCTCGATCTGATAGATCAAATTCTCTATCACACAATCTCTATGTGACCTTGTTCAAGAATATTTGTATTTCCATCTTCCTATCCGTGGAATAACTCAATCATATTCACACATTTAGATGAAATTATTACAATAAAATATTGTAAAATTATTATAGTGTTCAAGAACAACATGGTCACACTCTTATTTTTAGTGAACTCACAAAAGGGAAATTTGAAAATGAAATAAATCACCAATAAAATCTTTGAAAAGATGGTTATTTATAGGCATATTTCCAAAGGTCATGTTTATCGCCCATCAGTCATATTTTCTCTTAGTTTGTTGCAATGACACAGACACGTGGAAAATGACAACCCGGAATAATAGATGTTACGATGCCATATTATTTTACATCAATATGACTTAAAAATAATTACATATATTATAACTCAATTTTTTTATTTAGAGCATAAATTATTTAAATCCAATAAACATTCATAAAAAATTCATTAAGATTATTATTTAAAAGTATTAGTATTATATTTTTTGGTCCTAGTATTAGTTCAATTATAAATACTTCATAATTGAGAAATTTCTGACAAAAATTCATATAACTATTCAAATAGAGTTGAGTATTATTTTATCATATCCATACTCATTATGAGAATCAAAATTAATAAAGTCAATTCGTATTCAAGGAACCATTAATACTAATTATATATATGGAATAATTTTATGTTTTTTTAAAAAATTAAAAAAAATTGGATATAAAAAAGTTTTTAAAGTACGTATAAAGAATATTTTTGTGATTTCCAAAAAAAAGTAATAAATAAATTAAAAGTAAATCTTATGACTGAGCAATCTCTTCCTATTTAGAAAGAACAAACCATAAAATTTAAAAGGTGTAAAAGTTTTAAAAACGTGCAGTCTTTGACATTAAAATAACTCTTATTAAGAAATAAAAAATTATTCTTAACTCCTCATGAGTTTATAAGTATTCTGGATATGATGGAGAGAATGATGAATGCGATAAGTGTAATTTAAATGTCTTATATCTCCCTATGAAACATATTCTACCCCTGTGTAAAATATATCCCCTTACGATATAAGATATCCATTGAAAAAATATAACCCCTTAGAGATTTTAGAAAAGATATGGGGACTATGTATTATGTACCTAAAATGATAGTTAATAGATATGTTACAAAAAACAAAACAATTAATTAACAAGTTATCCACAGAAAATGTGTGGGAAAATTCAACCAACAATATTGGATAAACATTCAAATGATTTTTATTTATACAAATAAACAATTTATTCAATGTAAAAATATATGAGAAGATTAATAAAATATAATATACAACCAATGTTCATAAATGAAATTAGTCTTTCTCCATGAGTGATTACACAGATGAATTTATCTTCTTGAAATTCATGTGGACTCTCTTCATTGTATCTTTCAAACTCCTAGTTTCATACATTAGCTTCATACTTCTTCAAAAAGAATCATTTTCTTATATTTTATAAGTGAAACATCATCTATAAATAATTTACTCTCATAATTTCATTATTCAAGTGGTGTAATTACATCTTTAGCGAATCCACATCTTCAGTTCGATCATTAGTCTGGTCTTTGAATTGTTCATCATAACTCAGCATTTACCCATGTTGTTTCCTAATAGATTGAAGAAACTATCTGATTCCATAATCGACATCATAATTTCTTAAATATGATAATCATCTGACCAAACATCATAATAAACATTATGGTACCACTTAACCATTTAATTGCAAGACCTTTTATAAGAAATGGACCTTTCTCTCAACATTTTAAAATCACCATCAATATGTATAAATAATTTTTTAAGAATCTTGATGGATTCTATTTTTTTATAAAGACTATCCCCAGGAAAATAATATCACTCTTAAAATCTCAGAAAATATGTAATAATTCATTCCAATATTCTTGAAGATCAAATAATATAATCAACTCACTTATGATAAATATTTTGAGTTGATTCCAATAACTCTTGATCATGTTGAGGAGGCTTAGTGTAACTTGTTCCTACAATTTATACATTTATTTCATTTTTAAAAAAATTTGATAATTAATTTTGAAACATATAAACTTTTATTGGATTATTTTTATTATCAGAAAACCCAAAATATCAACATAATTTGTGTTTTGATTTTTATAATGTTTTGTTTTTGAGACTAATCGACCACATCCTTTTAAGATGATGACTCTTCTTGTTCTTGTGAAGATGATTATTCTTCTGATATTTTTTTATTATTTATCATATACCTTCAGGGATATGTCTAATAAGGAATACTTTTATGTGGTTAAATCTGATGATTTTTCAGATTGGGTTTCTTCCTCAGCACATTCTTCTTTTTCTTTATGATCCTCGCTATTTTTTTTATCTTCATCACTTTTATTTCATCAATTAATTTTAAAAATTAATATACTTATTCAACTTCTTTTTTTATAGACCTTCAATATATTATTTCTCAGTATCATCTTTTAATGATACTTTGTTTTGGAATCCTTCAAAAAATCACTAACTTCTTCATCAAGTTCATCCCCAAGCTCATGAGTTGTAATAAAAAAAATTTCTGGTGAATTTTTTGCCAATAATTTTTGTACTAATGGAATTAACAATTATTTTTCTATTAAAGGAGGAGATAATTATTTCCCTGGTGTTATTGATAAGTCTAAGTCTTGAATATTTACTTTTTATTTTATATTTTATTTTTCAGAGGATGGATTATCATGTGCAACTGAGGTTTCATTAACAACATTACTTGCATCTGGGATTGGTTTATCAAAAGGAAAAATAATTTTTCCTAATGTTGTCTCTACATTTTTTAGAAACATTTGTCATAGAATAGCTTCTCAGATTCTATTATTTTTAATTTTATTTTTATATTATTTTTTATTCTCTTCAGCACCATGAATTTTATTGGTTCTAGACTCTGTAGGATTATATCTAATATTAGGAAGACTAGGAATCTTGTCAATATTAATTATCATCCATTTCATGAAATAATCATCATGTACCTTATTTCTCTTATATTCTTTCAGGTGTTCATTATAATGTGTGGTTTTATCTTTTCATTAAGTTTATTTCTTCTTCTTTACCTTCATTGGTGGTTCTAGATTAGGTGAAATATTTCTAGGTTTTTTAACAAACATCTTGGATTCCACACCAAATATTAACATCATTATCTTTTCCATATCCTCTGTGATAAAAGACACTTTTTCCCTTATAGTATGAGATTTGTTATCTACTATGAAAAATTGAAAACATTAAAAAATAATCTTACATTGAAGGATGGGATCATTATAATTTTGGACTTCTTGAAATTTTTATTAACATTCTGAACTGTCAAAACAACAAAGATAACAAGGCCAATCTTCTACATGTTTACCAAATAGTCCATTCAGAATATTTTTGTTGCATTAATAGTGACTGTGAATCCTTTCCATCAAATTTAAAATCCATACATCCAAAAATCGATACGAATGTTTTCCAGAGTAAGATGGGAATCTTTTCTACTATCTTCATAAGGGAAAATATATATTCTTCAACTCTAGTTTTTTATAGCGTTCCCTAAGAATCGAGAAATTTATGAGATGGAAAATTTTCATCATCTCTAGATGGTACTTCAACCAGTTTTGATAATTTCCATATTAATAATTTTTATGTTTTTATATGCATGATAAATGGGTACATATCTTGTTTATTAATAAAATTCAATGAATCAAAAAACACATGAAAAATTTATGGTTAATACTTATTGATTTAAAAGAATTATTTTTCTATAAAAATTTATTCCCATCCATGAAATGTAATATCCTTATTTAAAGATGAATCATATTCCTAAAAGAAGTAACCTTTCTCGAACCATTATCTAAAGAAAACCCATTTTTCTGAAATTATTTTTCATTACCATCAAATCCTCATTCATAATGATCTATTAGACTAGAAGAAATATAATAAGATTGGGTATATTATATGAAGCATTATTTCAGTGAAAAGTAATTCATGAAGCCAATGTGGGACAGGGGATCCCTTGTTTATATAGGTGATTGAGAAGATGGTTCAACTTGAAAAAAAATCTCAATGGTTGAGATTGTAGACATTTTGATCTAACAGTTTAAATTCCTCTGAAAAATTATTTAATCTTTCTGAACTCTTGAAGTATTTAAAAAAATTATGGTAATCGCAATGAATAAAAAACATAATTGTGAAAAATAGGTTTATAAAAAACAATTAAAAAAATTAAATAATAGCAACAAAGATAAAGAATGCAAATGAAATTTAAATTTTTTTAGAAGAATACCTTTTGAAGTAGAATGTTTATTAGGTATGAATAACATGCATTCCTTGAAAAGTTTAATATAATTACATCAAAATAGTTTTGCAATTATTGAATATGAATTTTTTGAATAAAATTTGAGTAATTATGATAAAAATATTATTATGAATACTCTTATAATATTATAAAGTTAAAATAATTTAGTCCAAATATGTAGTCAATATTTTTGAGTTTGATGATCTTTTCCAATAATACAAACTCAGAAAATTTTATAAGGAGATTATGATTCAAGAAAACTCATTACGATAGTTTATTTTTTAAAAAGAAATTTAAAAACTAAATATTTTGAATTAAAAAATGATATTTCTATTACCCCTATTAAAATGAGTAACTTAAAATAAGGATATGAGTAAAATAGAGGTAGATATGAAAGATCTTTTAGAATGATAATTCCCATATTCTATTTAATGTAATAAAATCTATCGATATTTAACATTTTTTTTAAAACATCAACAAGTTGATCTTTTATTCTCTTAAATTTTAATATGGTATCTCATTTAATTTTTTGATCACTAAGAAAGTAATTCCCGATATCAATTTATTATTCATGGGATTGTTGTGCATATTTCTTACATAATAAAATGGAACATATGTTGTCATACAGTATTATATTTTTTTACAACTCATTCAATAATTAGGGAGTTTGTGTAACATCCACCACACTTCCAAACAAAAAAAATCCAACTCCAACATATTCATATTTAATAGTGGAATGTGCTACAGATTTCTTATTCATACATGACCAAGAAACAAATGAATCTAATATGAAATTACATATTCATGAGGTACTATTTCTATCCACTCTATATCCTCCAATTTCAGTATATGAAAAAAAATGATCAAAATCATTTCTTGAAGAATATAAAATCCCAAATACATAGTTACCTTAAGATAATTATTTTTTTACAGATTTAATGTGGTATTACTTTGGATTTTCTTTATATCTTTCACATTATTAAACATAATAACATAAATATAAACTGTATCTTATCATGTAAAGTAAAATTTCTATCATACAACTAGAATCCTATTATCAACTGGTTTCCCAGCCTCATCAGGATCTAAATAATTAGTGGTTTCAATGGGGGTACTAATACTTTTAGTATTTTCATATCATAAATCATTAAGAATATCTTTTATATTCTTATTTTGAGATTTAATGGTTTATTATAGTTTTTTAGAAATTTATAAACCAAAACAATTGTGCCAACTCACCGATCATATTTATCACTAAATTTTATTTAATAAGATCCAAAAAAGAATATGTTAATGATTTTTGAGTTGATAAAAATATAATTTTATCAACATACATTTGAACAATAATATTTTTTTATTAATATTCGGTATAAAAATATTCGGATCAGCAGTTCCTTTCACATAATTGATTTTTAATAAAAATACAGTTAATCTATCATACAAGGCTTTAGGGTCTTGAATAAGTCCGTATGGAATTTTGTAACTTTATAAACAAATTTAGGATGTTTTTTATCTTCCAAACTAATAGTCTGTTTTATAAAAATGTCCTCTTTAACATATCCAATAATAAAATTACACATCACATCTATTTGAAAATGCATGAAATTAAATAATGCTGGAAACTCTAGTAGAATATGAATAGATTAAATTATTTTTACTACTTCATAAGTTTCATTATAATCTATTTACTCTTGTTTATTTTATCCTTTAGCAACATCAATTGCTTTATGTCTGGTAATTATTCCATTTTCATACCATTTATTACAAAAAACAAATTTTTTAACCAATTATGGTTATTTCTTAATATCTTTCAAACAAGGTCTAGAAATTATTCCACTTTAATTCATTATTTTCATCTTGCATTTCATTAATCCAATCCTCATCAATAAAAGATACATCTATATTTTTATGCTCATATTGAGAAAGGAAAACAAGATATTCTATTACATTCCTTATGGAACATTTATTCCTAAAAGTATTACCGTCTTCTCCAATGATAACATGACCAGGATGACTTCTAATAAACAATATATTTCATGGGTTCTGTAAAACATGTTCAAAGAAAAAAGGTAGAACAAATTCTTCATTAAATACTTAAAAACCTATTTCTTGGGGATTTTACTTACAAGGATAATTCTCTAAAAAATATTGAATATCATTTTTTGACAACACATCTTATAAGAATATTTCTTAGGGTTTTTTTAAAAAAATTTGGTTTCATCAAACATGATATGTATTATTTCTTGAACAGTATAGTACTTTTTATTAAAAACTCAATATGACTTAGAAGTAGTGTAATAACATAATAATACACCTTCATCATATTTTCATTCAAATTTATGTAAATTATCCATCATATCCTGGTTGAGTACTTTGAATCCAAATAATTTAATGTAAGAATCTTTTGGTTTCATTCTATTCAAATCTCATAAAAAGTATTATTAAGAAAAATTTGACTTAAAAATTTTAATGTAGCATAAAAATAAATATTAATAGCTTCAACCCAAAAAACATAGCAATAGTTTTTTCACTCAATGTGGTTCTTATTATTCCATGGGGAATACAATTCTTATATCAATAACACCATTTTAATGAGGTGTTATTAGTGATGAAAAGTTATGTGTAATTATTTTGTTACTATAGAATGTTTCAAAAATTATATTTACAAATTTTCCACCATTATCATTATGAATTGTTACAAAGGAATGTTTTTCACATTTTTAACTATGGATACAAATTTTTTAAAATAAAAAAATAATTCAGATATATTTGTTAGGAAATAGAACCATTTATATATGGTGTAATCCCCAACCAAGAACAATACATAAAACATTCCCCTAATACTTCCATTTTGTGTGGAACCTAATAAATATATATGCACTTACTATAAAGCATCTACTGTTAAGGCATCACTAATAGATTTAAAACCTGACATATGTTTCTTACCCTATAGACAAGTGTTATAAACATTTGAAGATTAAATCAAAAGTTCTGATATATCCTTAAAGAATATTTTCATTGTAATTTTACATAGTTTTATAAGGTTACAGTTTCCTAGCCTTCTATTCCATTACAAATATTGATCTTACCATTCACTGATACAAGTTATATCGTATATCCTAAGGTCTTTTAGATTAAGTGTGAAAATATTCTCATGCTGATTAAAAGAAAGAATGTATTTATCCATGGAATTATTTATTACACATTTGAAATTTCTAAAATTTACAAGGTAAACATCATCACATAATTGACTTATTCTTGTAAGGTAGTTCTTATGACCTCTCACAAATATAACATTAAAAGGTAAATATTTAGCAAGAAGAAATTTATTACCTATACTGATAATATCATGTTAAGAATTATATGAGAGTGTAACTTTTCAACATTTTCTTCTTAATAATAATTTCAAAAAATCATTATTTATATTCCCATAACTAGTACACCCACTATCCATGTACCATGATTTTTTATTTGTACTTCAATTTTTTCCCCAAAATAACAATTAGACTTTCGGAACCAAAAACCTTTTCACTCCAGAAATGATAGAAAATAAAAGGTTAGGTACCTAGATCTATTTTGAAAGATTTTCTTTGTTATATCTTAAGAATTGTATTTTAGTTAAGAAATAAAATTTATTCCAGTTACATCCATGTTTTATTTTTATAAAAGGGTGTACTTTTGGGAACAAAAATAATTTTTATTGGAAAATGGTTTTGATGGGAATAACCCATTCTAGAACTAGTACTATAATGATGGATTTCATTATAAATATTATCAAAATATTATTTACCAATTGTAATGTTTATAAAATTGATTTCTCAAAGAAGGAATTGAAGACATTATTTTGGATAATAAATTTTTACCCTCATATGTATTATTTTCAGAAGTGAGTTTAGTTTCTAAAATATTTTTCTCTTAAATTAATTTATAAAATCATTATAAACAATATCATTATAAAAACAATGTTTTCATGATTTTTGGTAATAGTTTATTTTTTAAAAGATTCATAAACAAGATATTTATAAAGATATTATACTTTATTTGTAAAAATATTTATCCTATAATTTTCCTTTTATATTTTTATACAAAATTCTCAATTTTCATTTTCTAATTGTTTATTAAAGAGAGAAAATTGTTCATATAATGGTAAATTATTATTATCACTTACTGAGGTAGATTCTTCATCAAAAGTTGTAGAATTATTATCATGGGTATTTTTCTCACATAGTGACATATTTGATAGGGATTGAGTTGTGTGTACCTTTCCCATTAATGGTTTATTTATAAAAGGTACCTTAAGAAAAAGATCAGTATTCCTCTTTCCAAAATTTTCATTCATAGAATTTTTATCTATATATTTTCATCCACTGTCACTCCTGGAATCATTAGCTTTAAATAATTTCATTTCTTTTGAATAATAATACTTTTTCTGATTAATATTATTATTTTGTTTATTTCTATCTTTTCCTTTATATCATTTCTTTCTATCTTTTCCTTTGATATTTGGTCTACTTGGATTTAGATTATCAATGTATCTGACAAAAAGTCTAACTATCTTTAAAAAAAATATAAAATTTGTTTTCCAAAATACATGTTACTGTAAAAAGTTCTATACAAAACTATTTATAAGAAATTTTAAACATGCTTGGAAATATAAAAAATATAGAAGTTTAGAAAATATATGAGCTGTGGAATTGTCCTATGATACTAATTGTTGGATAAAAATATTAATTATACTTTTATTTGGATCAATGAATTTATTCGAGATATATCAATTACAAGATGTGTAAATTGAAGTAATAAAAATATTAGTTTATATAGTTTTAAACTAAAAAATTTACACTACCTCTTTATGTATAAATTTAGAATTGAAACATGTCTCATAGTCTAGTTATATTAATGTATCATAATCATCTTTGTTAGGATAATATCAAATTAATTAAATTACAATAAAATTATTGTATTTTATTTAATGTAAATATATTTATAGAAAATTTAATAAACCGTAATCATATGAGATTAGTCAAACTAGAGTAAACAAATCATATTCAAGATAGATATGATTAATTTTGTATGATTCAGATTCAAAATAGATCAAAATTAGTAAAACGTATTTTGTTTATCATAATGAAATTCATTATGATAAAATATAAACAAACATGTACAATGAAATTAAAATAACATCTATGAAAAAAGTATAGAAAATGTTGTAATTCAAGAATGACATAGAGTAATTAAAAATTTGAATGAATCTCTTTTAACCATAAGAGTAAGGTATCCACAAACATTAGCTAAAGTTATCTTCTATTTTATACATACAATAAAATTATATCATTCTTTGGTAATGAAATCCCTCGATATGATGATTGGATTCTCAATCTTCCTATCACCAGCAGCCCTCAGTCTGATGGATTGGATTCTCTGTCACACTATATTTTTGTTCCATCGATCAAGAATATTGTTATATTGTTCTTCATAGAATCCTAATCTATCGATCATATTCATAAAATCAGACTTAATGATTTCAAATGAAGTGATTATTAAATTATTAGAATGACTAAGAAAATAATTTTCACACTTTCACTCATTAGAGATCTTAGAAAAGGGAAATTTGGAAATTGAATCAATCAATAGAAAAATTTTCAAAAATATTTTTATTTATAGGTGTTTCCCAGTGTTCATATTGATCGACCAATGTTTATATTTTTTATGAGTTTATATCAAATAATTTACCAACTAGAAAATGAAAACATGGATTAAGAGAAAGTGTGATGTCATATTTTTTTACATTATATTAATGTAATAATTAATTCCTTACTTTAGAAATAGGTTTTTCATATTTATAATATAGGGTATGGTAGTTCAATAAACATTCCTAAAAATTTCATTACGATTGTTCTCTAAATGTATGAGTATTATATTTTTCTTATCCAGTATTATCCCAATTATAAATACTTCATCATTAAAAAAGATAAAATGGAATGTCTTATAAATATTTTAATAAAGGGGAATATTATATTTATCACATCCATACTCATTACAGTAATAATAATGAAGAAAGATAGTTTATAATCACGAAAACATTCTATTTATGGTAAATGATTAAATTTTCAACAAAAACATCTTAAAATATTTGGATGTAAAAATTTAATAATTATGTACAAAGAATGTGTTTCTGATTTTCGTACACAATTAGTAATAGAGAAGTTTGAAGTAAAAATTCTAACTCACCATGTTTTTTGTGGGTTGGTGATGTGTGGTTGTGATAATTGGTCGCAATTTAGGATGGTGGTGTGGGATGGTGATATGTGGTTGTTAAGAATAATTTATGTTGGTCAGTGATGTGTAGTAATATTATGTGTGGTTGTGATAAGTGGAAAATGGTATGTGATTTGATGTGTTGTGGTTTGTGTTTTGGTAGAAGTGGAATTGATTAGTAATAATTGAATGCACATGGGATAAAATGGTTAAATAAATTTTAATAAAAATTTAACATTTGGTCAATGTTTGATAATGAAATGAATGGTTTTGATAATGAGTATATTTTGAAATGTTATATGTGGCTTGTGGCTTGGCTTCTGTGGTGTTGTGCATATATAGGTGGTAGTGATAGTGGAAGTGTTGTGAGGTCGGATGGCGATATTTTGGGTTTGTTAGTGATTTTTCTAAAACCATAGGACAAGATTATGTGTGGATATTATATATATACATTTTATATTCCATGTTATTTCTAGACACATCCCTCCCACATTAAGAACCATGTGCAGAAAACCATACATATATATATAACGGTGTTTTTCAAACATCTCAGTGGTGAGGATAGATAGTTGGCTACCTTCTCTATCCCTATTCTCTTATATGTCAGTAGATATGAATAGGTTTTGATTCAAATAGGTATGATTGTATAATAGGTGATAACCAAGGTTTCTGTTGTTGAGATGTAATGTGGTCATAGATGTGGGGTAGTGAGATGTGATATGATGGCCCATGTGTATTCCTATAATGTCTCCTAATTCCATGTAAAGTTTTTGAACAATAAATGGGATTATTCCAAGACTAGGATATGAGATTATATTTGATTCCATGGAATGGAGTGGCCAGGATGTATTTTTTAAATTTTTTTAATGAAATGTGGGAGCAGGTTTTTCTGTCATTCAAAATAGTGCTTGAATCAAAAAATAAGAGGGAATCGTTGAACTCAGAGAATCAAGAATTTCCTAGGAAGGGCCTAACATCACTGGCATGGTCCAACTGAATAAAATAGTTTTCTAACTTTTCATAAAAAAATAAATTAACTTAAAAAGTTATTTTAATATATCTTTTTCTTTATTAGGCAGCAACTCGTCAGCGCTTCGGTGCAGGGACGAGGCAATGCATAATCCCATTAATTAGTAAGCATATAGAAGATGCAACATAGCATAATAGAAAAATTGATTCATGTATCAATAATTAATTTCCTAACAAGAAATCCAGGATTGTTGACATAATCCTGGGATTTCTCTATGGCATTTCTAAGTAGTGATGACGAATGACGAATGATGAATGTACATTCTTCCACCATACGAAGAATCACTAGCAATGGTGGGGTTCAGATGAATAACAAATAATGGTGTTGCATGATCTGATTCTTAATCAACCAACAATCCATTCCCAGATAGGGGGTTTTCTTGAGTGATAATCCATTCCTCACATTAAATTTTTAATGACGAACATGGACCAACCCTTGAAGATGTTCATCAACTGTTTGATCATTCATGCGTGATGGTTGGTGATGCGGGATAATTGGGGTATCTATATTAGTGATTATTATTCCTTATTTTTGTTCATCATTATCTTTCTAACAAGAACACATCCAAGTCAACATGAAAATTCACCTAGATCATTCATTGGGGATTCTTGTGTTGTGAATTCTTCCCCAATTTATTTCATGCATTCTCTCTATTCTTTATGGAATAATGGTCCATGACACATTGGATGAGGAGGGGACAGGAGGATGGGATGCAACCTGGAAGGACACGGTAGTGGTACCAGGACACAGTGGTAGGAGGGAGGCAGCACAGAGGAATCATGTTGTGATGGTAATAGGGGTCGCCAGCATGGAGGCTGATGGCTAGTAGAAGTCCGACGTGGCCCCCCGTCCATGTTAGTGGTGAACCATTGTAGGGGGTAGTGCCAGTCATGCACTGCGTTAAGGGGAGGGGCCTGTGGGGTGGGCCAAAACATGCTCTGGAACATGGTTCAACAAATCCCATGTGTGGAGGGAGGAAACTGGCCATGTTCTGCATAAACTGGACACCGCACGATGTTTGGAATAGAGGAAAATCCATCCACCAATGTAGGTCGTGATGGCGGGATAAACTGCAGCATTGGGTGGCCCGGCCTATAAGAGAACCATCTCGCTGATGTGGGCCATTCTTGATGGGGAACTTGGCCACTGTTTGGCCCGACTTGTCCAAATGGGTCCAACTATATCGGACTAGACCGGGTGAGAACTGGGGCACTGGGCGACCCGACGAGTTGGATCCACTATTGAGCCATGTATAGTATGGCACAATGGGCCTAACAAATAGACCAGGCTGGACCGTTTCATCACAAACCCTAAGGGGTTGGGTCGGGTGGGCCAAAACAGGTCGGGTCATTTGGGACCCTTGTCCGGGTTTGTCAGGTTGGTCCGACCTAGTCAGACCGGACCCAAGTGCAACTGGCCCATGTTTACTAAAAGACCAATATATTTTAGAACGGACATCCGATTGATCAATCTTCTATGGATTTGGGACCATTGAGATGATATGGTCCCTTTGGTATACTATATATGAGTATTCATGGATGACGAGATATAACCAACGCCTTGAGGAGTATATTATTCCATAATCAAGCACACTGGAGGGCTAGAATTCAACGAATGGATGTGACACGAAAGATATGACAAGTGAGTCCTTAGTGGTATTGTAGATTAGTGGAATTTAGTGTTCTAGTAGCAGAGATGATCTAAGTGGTCTGGAAAATGAGCAAACCTTAGTGTTCTAGTTGCCAAGGGGGCCTTAGTCGTCTAGGATCAGAGTGGACATCAGTAGTCCAGTAGCCAAGAGAACCTCAGTGGTCCAGCTACTGAGTGGACCTATGTGGTCTAGTAGTCGAGGGGACCTCAGTGGTCCAATAGATGAAAAAATATCTGTGAATCATTAATTACTATTCCCTTATGATTACAATATTATTCACCTCTACGACTGAAAATATTTCATTCTATACATTGAATTACACCTCATGTGAGATGTATTTTCTTTGTGGGCTTGTTGTGTGGTCTTGCAGCGTGATATTGTTTTTTGGTCTTTCTTTGTGGACATTACATTGTGGATTGGGGTCCCTAATGAGTATTTTATTTTTCATCCTTTGCAGCATATGTCATGTCTTGTATGGGTGATCAATGCGTCAACAAAGACCTTGGTGGTTCGAGACAAGGTGGTTCTTAGTGAGACAGGACATATAGACATACTACTAATGTTATAGGTAGCTACACTTCACCTATCCTTTAGGTAGTGTCTTGAGAAAATGGGCCATTTCAGTTGTAAAATCCTTTGTTGTTTTGGTCTTTTATTCTAGCCCAATTGTACTTTTATTTGTACTGTACTCTCAGTAGTTTTCTCGGAGAAAATCATGCTTCACTAAGTGTCTACATTATGTATTTTGAGCATTGTGAATTTGTGTGGGTTTAAAGGTAAATTCCTTCCCCTGTTAGGATATTCCAATTTGGTGTTAATCCCCATCCCATGGCTTATGGAAGGTGGGCTTGGGTTAGTCACAACACGAGCCCTAGGAAAATAGTCGTGATAAGGTAGTATCGAAGGAGGTCGGATCTACCATAAGAACTATGAGTCTGTAGATTCTGAGGGGGAAATAGTGTTATGTGTTTTGAGTTAATCTTTTAGGAAAAGGTGTACATTGTTGGTGTGGTGGCCAATGTATCCATACATGAGCACCCTGAATTCTGCTTTCTGACTCGGTAAATGAAAAAAATGGTTTCATTGATCTTTGAGTGTTTTCTCATGAACTTTTTTAGAGAGAGTCGACTCACCAGGTATAATATATTAATTGTGATTCATCTTGTTATCATTCAGGATGCTTCTATGTAGATATAAAATTAGGATTACAGTTAATTACCATAATGATGGTCTATAGAGTGATGAGGATTCAGTATTGGGATAGTTTCCTGAGATGGTTCCTTCTGGAAAAGTCCCAGTGATACCACCACCAGCCGGATAGTAGTTACTACCGGTGTTGCTGGTAGAGGAATCATGTAGGCTAAGATACATACACAATCTTCATAGGCAGAGACCTCCCAGGTTCAGAGAAGAAGATGATCCTCAGGTCATTGAGGATTTTTTATAGGTGGTGATGTGAGTCTTCCCCTTAGTGAGGACACCAGTAGACCAGATGGCAGTTTTTGTCGCAAGCCTTCTATAGGAATTGGAAAGGAGGAGCTAGAGTTTCACAATCTAGGTGCATGAGGAGGTGACCCTCACCTTTTCTGAAATTAAGAGACATTTGAAGGAGGATTTATTCCCCATATCTTTGTGCTCAAGTTGCATAAAGGAGCTACTTCAGTTATAGCAAGGCATCCTAACAGCGGCGGAGTATTCTTCATGTTTCACAGACCTCTCCTGTCACACTATAAATAGGATATGTGACCCTTTATTTATGTCTCATACCATTTATTAGAGACTATGGTGGGGGGTTAGGGCATCACTGACCTCCCTCAGCATCCCTATGAATGTTGGGGTGCTAGAGTAAGCTCTTCAAGTTGAAAGCTTCCTCGTAGAGAATGAACCGATGGTTAGAGCTACAACCGGATGATAGGTTCCAAAGTTATGCATAGAGGGTAGTTAGTAGATGACATAGAGAGACAAATAGGACAGAAATTTAATTGGATGACCCCATATCTCAGGATCGGCTGAACGATGCTCTCGAGGTAGAGGGATTCATCTTAAGTGAAGATTATGCTACACATGTGGCGGGCTATGGAATATGGCTCAGGATTTCCTGAATCGCTGCAAAGATGAATGAAAACTAGTCGATGGAACACCAAGGAAATGACAGAGATAGGAACATAGATGTAATCTAGGGGGATGATTTGGTAGAGGATAGGGACCAGTGGTACGCGGTGGGTGTACGTATGATGTACTACCACCACCACCCCATGTTGTCCACCATAGGCTCCAAGAGCATGTGGATAGGGGTGGTATCAGCTTTAGGCCATTGAGGCCTACAGACTCAACATCCCTTAGATGATACAAGGTATGATCTGTATTTTCTTCACATTAGTTTCATTTCTTATAGACACAGGTTCTAGTCACTTTTTCCTTGAATCGGGCCTCGTTTGGATCTCAAACATTCTGATTGAGTCGTTTCTCAATCCTTACAATTAGAGACTCTTATAGGAGGGGATTTTGTGATCACAAAATGTTTATTATAGTGTTAGATTACTCTTAGAGGTGAGAGATTCATTTGGGATATCCTAGTAGAATCATTGAGGATTTACGATGTCATCCTGGGTGTGGACTATCTATATAAAGTTCATGCCCAAATCAATAGTTTTAGGCGCAGTTTTCAGTGTGTCTGTAGTGATGGAACTATATTTTCTTTCACTAGTGACAATGGAGCTCTTTTAGTGTATGATAAACTCAAAAATAAGAGGGTATATATGATCACTCGTAATTTGGATAGAATGATCCTCTGTGTCGTGGATGAGACAAGTCCACTATTTTCTACAGTGGTGGACAAGTATGACGATGTCTTTCCAGAGGATGTTCCAGGACTACCTCCTCATAGAGAGATAGACTTCTACATTGATATGTACTTGAGGTTGGTATAGATATATACACCTTGATATTCTATGTCTCCTGCAGAGCTCTGATAGATGATGGTATAGTTGGAGGACTTGCAGAGGAATGGGTTTGTAAGGCCCAACATTTCACCATGGGAATCCCCAGTGTTGTTTCCCCATAAGGCATACGGAAGCATGTGGTTATGAGTAGAGTTATGATTCCTAAACCACATGACTAGGAAGAAAATGTATCCTTTGATAAGTATATATTACCATTCGATCAACTGAAGGGAATGATATGGTTCTCGAAGATAGACCTTAGATAAAGATTTGACCATCTTCGAGTATGAGATGAGTACATCTCGAAGATGAATTTTTGATGTTTCTACAGCCACTAAGAGTACATAGTGATTCTGTTTGGAATGAAGAACTCCAAAAAAGTTTTTTTGGGAGTCATGAATAGGATGATCATTTCATACATAAACTGGTTGGTAGTGGTCTTAATTGATGACTTCTTAGTGTATTCATCTTCTAAGTAGGAGCACACGATACACATTAGGATGGTTCTGTGAACACTCTGAGAGCACCAAATTTATGGAAATCTCTCAATGTTTGAGATCTAGATACGAATTGTTCATTTCCAGGAAATATTAATCTTAGAGGCTAGAATTTTTGTGGATCCATAAAAGATCAAATCGGTCCTTTAATGGGAATCACCAACGAGAGTAACTGAGGTGCGTAGTTTTCCTAGGTTTGTATGGTTAATATCAGATGTCTATTCCTGTAACGACCCAATGTTTTTCAATGGAAATTTCTTTCTTATATGTATTTCATAAAATAACATGAAAACACAACATAATGAACTAAAAAGTGATAATTTACCTTTAAACGCATGTTTGTCACTTCTGTGTTTGGAATTTTGAAAATCTTATATACACGGTTGTGTTCAAGATGATATTTGGAGTCTAATGAAACAAAAATAATTTTTCGTGAATAGTAACATACCCTTATGAATATTAACATTACATTATGAATAGTGATATACCCTAATTAATAATAACCTTACCTATGATAGTATAAAAATAATATTCAAGTGAAAGTATGATGTACCTATATTTTAGAATAACTAAATGAATGTTTTAAAAACAGTTTTTTTTGTAGTAAACCATGAATTCAATTAAATATTAAATTAATCAAATTTTGAAAATTATTTTGGAAAAATGGACTTCATTTTTTGTTTCTACACATTGAAAAATGGTTGGGGTAAATTTTTGGTATTTTTCTGAAATACTTGAATTTTTTATGAATAGTGAAATACCGTAATTTACAAAAATAAGCTAAATAAGCTAATTATAGTGTCATGTGTGATGTTCTGATGATGTAAGTCCACTTAGTTCGGGATCACATGACAAAATTACTATTTTTGGTCAGTTAATATTCACTATTCCTTGTCTTGAGGAGAAATAATAAACTAATTAATTTTATATTAAGAAAACCCCTCTCCCCTCCACTATAAAAACCACCCTTCACACCCTCATTTCCTCACACACGTCAAGCTACAAGACTTCTCTAAACTCTTCCAAACAGCTTACATAGATTATCTCCCACGTTCAAGAGCTTCTGGTCTCATTAAAAGGCCATGAATAGGCCCTTAAGGAGGATCTCAAGAGGAAGATTTAAGAGGAAATTTCTCTCCCTCTTCTCCTTTAATTTCCTTTCATGTTCAAGTTCACTTCTTGATCTCTCCCCACCTATCTTTGTAAAAATGGTATTGTAACTCTAGTATTATACATCTAATATAATTTTATTATTCTGATGGTATATTATACCATCCAACCCCCTTTCCCTCTTCCTTTTATTTTATTAAAGAGAACGTTGTTCCTGAGGTGTTAATTTATCACCATCAAGAACGACATGTTTTTTACTTCCATTTTTACCTTCAGATCTGGTCATGAAACTATTTTTATGGTTAAACCAAAAAGCTTTATATGTATTATTTATTATTTAATGTTTTGGAAATATCCTATTTTCATATTACTACGTGATAAGTTAGATCAAGTTCGTTGTGATCGAAAAACCGCCCAAATTAACCCAAATAATCATCATTTAATTCTTATCTAATGATTCATCCACATAGACCAAATATATATCCTTAAAAAATCATTCAAACTCCTTTAATATCATTAATAACATCTAATATCAGTTCTGGATGTTTACCCATGTTCTACCCAAACTTCAATTTAATAATCCAAGTGAACCACTCAAGAAAACCTTAAAAACAAACATTCCCAAATAATGTTTTTAAGCTCTATAACTCATCCAAAGGCACATAAAATTACCTAATGAAACCATAATGAACCATATTAATTTACACAAGGTTTTGTATTTCTAATTGATGAATATAATGTCATTATGTAGGACATTAAAGAGAAGGAAGCATTCGGATACAAGGTAAGGATTAATTCTCGAACCCAACATTCATCCATCAGGTTCTCCCTCTTTCACTCCATTTTGATATGTTTACTTCTTAAAATCATTTGTTCATCATTATATTATCTTTTCTAGGATATACTTTTTTGTCACTGGTATTTATGAAAAACCAAATGTTTTCCAAAAGAAATCTTCTTTCAAGAACACACCTATTACCTCTCATTCAAGATTAACGGTTCTTGTAACAAGTATGTTATTCCCTCATTCTTTTGGGAACCCAATGATTATGAAGGTGTACTTATTAGATTAAACCCATAAATTTTCATGGGTTAATTTTGTTCATTTATTTTATATTTTCATTGTGGAATTCATGATAAATAATAATGTTATGATGTGACGGGTGCACTCAGAATTATAAAGTGCAATATGAATGGTTAAATGTGATGGGTGCGCCTGGAATTATACAGCACTCCAATGCATTGGGTATTGTAGAGAATATCATGAGTAAATTTGAAATGATGTGTGAAGAAGATTCTAGATTGGTTTACAAGTATTTTTGGTAGTTAACCACTATGACATGATGTTTCATTTTTATGCATTGCCACATTTCAAGTCTTATATTTATGCTTCCTCTCATGTTCATGATCTTTTTCCATGTTATGATTATGATGACCCCATGCTATATTGTTCTTATCTATCCTCTTACTCGGCTTCTTGATCACCACTTTTGATGTATATCCTTTGGTGGATACATGTACTAAGGTGAGGAAAAGTTCCAATAAGAATCTAGAGAAGAAGAAATTAAATAAATGTTTATGCTTGATGTTGTATTGGTTATGTATGGTCCTAGTTTTCCCAAGACACTAAACCATTGGATCCTCTATGTGTAATACTATTATGTTTTTTGTCTTTAAAATGATGTAATATTAATGTAAAAAAAGGTTGGGTCTCTATAGTTGGTATCGGAGGAAAGGTTTAGTTAAATTGGTAATTAGGATTAGTGAACCCTAGGAACAACGTACAACATGAGACTATGTACAAATATGAACACAAGAATTTTCTTATAGGAATCCCATATGTTATTATTTTGGTATAAATTGTTCAAATTAATAAGTTATTCATGACTTGTTTTTTATAACCTTTTCTATTTTATAAAATGGTGGGAACCAGGTGACATCAGGCCAACAACTCATGCGAGAGACAATGCAACGATTTCCTGAACGACATCCCAGATGATTTGGGAGGTGGAGTTCAAAACATCATGGTGACTCTTACACAATTATCTCAGGTTATGAACAATAACCATAATAATGGGGAACGTCCTCCTTCAAAAATGTGGGAGGAACTGTCTATCGAATGTTTTATGCGGCAACGACCACCGACATTTTGGGGATCTTCAGATCTACTAGTTACGGAACAGTGGGTCAACTCCATGGAGAAGATATTTTTTGTGCTTCACTGTTCTGAGATGGAGAAGGTGACTCTAGAAATTTATCATCTAGATGGAGAAGTCGATCAATGGTGGGCTTTGATTAATAACACCAAGCCAATGGAGGAAATTGAAGAGATGGAATGGGAGGACTTTAAGATAATGTTTCTTAATAAGTATTTCCCACAAAATCATTGTATGAAGATGGAGAGAGAATTAATAAAGTGGATGAAAAAATATGTAGAATCTTTTACAACCTATGAATAGAATTTTACAGGGCTTGCAAGGTATTCTTCATGTTTTGTTATCAACAATGATAGAAAAATTGATAGATTCTTTGGTGGATTAAAACCCCGCCATCGAAAGGCTCTTGAAATTCGAGACATTGGGAGTTATGAAGAAGATGTTTTATGTTCCCTAAAAGTGGAGATGGAATTTGGAGAATGGTCCCATGGATATGGGGATAAGAAATAAACGATGGAGTTTCAAGCTGGAGGATCTAATGAAAAAAGTGGGAAGAAAACTCAATGACCCACATGCAAAAAATGTGTGAATTTGCACAATGGGAACTACCTCAAAGGGATGGGGAAGTGCTTTAAGTATGGGAAAGAAGGACATCATCACCAAGAATATCGAAAAGACACAAAAAGGAAGGAGAATGTAGCCCGATGAAAAAAGTGAACCACTCATGGTTCAATGCTACAACTGTAGGGAGCTAGGGAACTATGAAAACCAGTGCACTAAACCTCGAGTTCTTGAGGGTAATCAGCCTCAGTAGCCACCAAATCCAAAGGAATAAGGGAAGGCTTATGATATCACTACTGTGGACGTGGAGAATGATAATGAATTTGTACAAGGTACACTTCTAATACACTCTATAATGTAAAAACTCTTATTTGATTCTGGTTATACGCATTCCTTTATATCATGCAAGTTTGCTAGACCTATAGAATATAAGCCCCAAAACCTTGAAGTAGAGATATCTATAAAAACACTAAGGGGTGAAATCATTTTAACCCAAGCGTTTGTCTCTTCTCTTGTTGGAATATGTGGGAATATTCTTCTGGAAAATCTTGTAATGCTTCCCTTGGTGGAATTTGATTCTATAATGTAAATGTATTGGCTCTCATTATAAAGAGAACATATCATCTGTCGGGAAATGGAAATATAATTTCATATTCTGAACCATCCCATGCTCCTCTACAAATTCAAGTAAGATCATGAATCTCCATTGAAAAATCCTTCAATGGTGTGGGTGTTAATTCCCTGCGAAGAAGCATACCTCACCCAAATGGTTGAGATGAAGGAAATTTCCAAACTTGAAGAAATTTCCATCGTGAGGGAATACAACGATGTATTTCTTGAAGAGTTACCCAGAATTCCACCAGATCATGAGGTAGAGTTCTCAATTGAACTCATATCTGGATCTACTCATATCTCAAAGTGTCCCTATATGATGTCTCCTATCATACTGGAGGAGTTAAAGAAACAGCTACAAGAGCATCTGGACAAAGGGTTCATATGCCCTAGTGCATCACCTTGGGGTGCACCAGTTCTCTTTGAAAAGAAGAAGGATTGAACAATGCGGCTGTGTATCGATTATCGGGAAGTCAACAAGATCACCATAAATAAAAAGTATCATCATCCAAGGATTGATGACCTATTCGATCAGTTAAGAGGTGATCAATACTTCTGAATGGTGGATCTTCATTCTAGATATCATCAGGTAAAGGTGGAGAAAGAAGATATTCTGAAGACTGCCCTCCATACAAGGTATGAGCACTATGAGTTTTTCGTGATGCCCATCAGACTTACTAATGCCCTTGCAATCTTCATGGATTTGATGAATAGAGAATTTAGACATTACCTCGACAAATTTGTGGTAGTGTTTATTGATGATATTCTAATCAACTCCAAGAGCATGGAGGAACATGAAGAACATCTAAGATTTGTGTTGGAGACATTGAGAATGGAGAAATTGTACGCGAAGTTCTGGAATTGTTACTTTTGGATGAAATAATTCATCTTATTGGGACATGTGACCATAAGTGAGGGAATTTTTGTGGATCCTTCAAAGACAATGGTGTTTGAGAAATGGCCCAGGCCCTCAAGTGTCATAGAAATCTGTAGTTTTCTTTGATTAGTTGGGTGCTACCAACGTTTTGTGAGAAACTTCTCACAATTGTCAAGCCCGTTAACAAAGATAACAAGGAAAGGGGTAAAGTATGTCCGGATGGAAGAATGTGAGGGAAGCATGAAGGAGATAAAGAGAAGGCTGATCACATCACCTGTACTCACACTACCAAAAAGTGGAGAAAGATTTTGATATACAGTGATGCTTAAATGAAAGTCTTGGGTTGTGTACTCATGAAAAATTATAATGTGATAACCTATGCCTCGCGACAGTTGAAGATCCATGAGCAGAACTACCCAATGCATTATTTCGAGCTGGTAGCTGTGATTGTTTCCCTGAAAATATGGAGACACTACCTTTATTGTGAGAAGTGTGACATATACACTGACCACAATGGCCTAAAGTATATATTCACACAAATGGACCTCAACATACGTCAAAATATGTGGTTGTAGATAATCCAGGATTACGATTGCTCTATTCACTACCATCCTAAAAAGGCAAACAAGGTAGCTGATGCTCTAAGAAGAAAAGCACCCACTACTCTATCCATGTTACAGATTGAGAAAGACAATATATTCTTAGATATGCAAAGGATTGATTTGGAAGTCATAAGGGTAGGGGATAAATCCAACCTTTCCCAAATGATTTTGCAACCATCTATCCAGGAGAAGATTAAGGTAGCCCAAATGGATGATGTGGAGATACAAAAGAGGGTGGATGTAGTAAAGGAAGGGAAGCAGCAAGAGTTCCATATCAGCGATGATGGTGTGACTTGGTTTGGAACGAAACTTTGTGTGCCTTCATCACCCAGTATAAAGAAAGATCTATTGGATAATGCACATATCTCAACATTCTCTATCCATCTTGGGAGTACCAAGATGTACCGTGATCTCTGAGAACAATTCTAGTGGGATAACATAAAGAAAGAGATTGCAGAATATATATCATAGTGCTTTGTATGTAAGCAAGTTAAAGATGACCAAAAAAAGTCAAAAGGTATGATGCTACCATTGCCTATACCCTTGTGGAAATGGGAAAACTATACTATGGACATTTTCACGGGTCTCTTGAAGACGTCAAAAGGGAAATAATGCGATATGGGTTGTGGTTGAACGACTCACCAAGACTACCCATTTTATTGCTATTCGGGAAGATCTCTCGCTTGAATAACTTGCAATGATATATTTGAAGGAAGTGGTGAGACTTAATGGTGTTCCAATCTCAATTGTCTCTGACTGTGATCCACGGTTCACATCTAAATTCTAGAGGATCCTTCCAAATAATTTTTGTAATGAATTAAATTTCAGCACGGCCTATCACCCCCAAACTGATGCCCAATCTGAAAGGACTATTCAGACGCTTGAGGATATGCTAAGAGCATGCTCTATAGAATTCAAATGTGGATGGGATCATCATCTCTCATTGGTTGAGTTCTCATACAACAATAGATTCCACTACAGTATTCAGATGGCTCCGTATGAAGCTCTTTATGGGAAGTGGTGTAGAACTCCAACCTGTTGGGATAAAGTTAGAGAAAGAAAGCCACTTGGACCTGATCTTGTTCAAGAGATGACAGAGAAGGTTCAAGTCATCCAGAAACACATCAAAGCTACTCAAAGTCGAAAAAAGAGCTATGCTGACAACCGTCGAAGGGGCTAGGAGTTCGACCTTGGAGATAATGTATTCCATTGAATATCTCCATGGAAGAGAGTCATGTGATTTGGGAAGAAAGGGAAGTTATGCCCAAGGTATATTGGCCCCTTTGAGATCCTTGACTGCATAGGAGATGTGTCCTATCATCATGAACTTCCACCGAATATGGCTTAAGTTCATGATGTGTTTCATGTATCACTACTGCGGAAGCACATACCAGACCCCTCACATATAATAAACTGAGAGGTGGTGTAGCTGGAAGAAGATCTATCCTATTAGGAGTAGCCAGTAAATACTCTGGATCGGAGAGATAAGGTTCTATGCAATGAGACTACCCATATTGTCAAAGTGTTGTGGAGGAACCATAAGTTTGAGAAAGAAACTTGAGAACTAGAATAGGCAATGAAGGATATGTACCCTCACCAATTTATGTAAAGTAAAATTTCAGGGGAGAAATTTCTTAAGGATGGAAGAATGTAACGAACCTATGTTTTTCAGTGGAAATTACCTTCTTAAAATTATGTCATAAAATAACATGAAAACACAACATAATAAACTACTATGTGATAAGTGGCCTTTAAACATAATTTTGTCACTTATGTGTTTGGAATTTTGAAAATCCATCATACACAGTTGTGTTCGAGATGATTTTTGGAGCCTAATAAAAAAATTAGTGAATAGTAACCTACCATTATGAATAGTAACATGCACTTTTGAATAGTGATATACCATAATTAATAGTAACCTTACCAATGATAGTATAAAAATAATATTCAATTGAAAGTATGATGTACCTATATTTTAGAATAATTAAATGAATGTCTTAAAAACTTTTATTTGTAGTAAACCATGATTTTAATTAAATATTAAATTAATCATATTTAAAAAAAATATTTTCAAAAAATGGACTTCATTTGTTGTTTCTACATGTCGAAAAATTGTAGGGGAAAATTTTTGTGATTTTTCAGAAATACTTGAAATTTTGATGAATAGTGAATTACCATAATTTACAAAAATAAGCTAAATAAGCTAATTATAGTGTCATGTGTGATGTTCTACTGATGTAAGCCCACTTGTTTTTGGATCACATGATAAAATTACTAATTTTGGTCAGTGAATACTCATTATTACTTTTCTTGTGGATAAATAATAAACTAATTAGTTTTATATTAAGAAAACCCCTCTCCCCTCCACTATAAAATCAACCCTTCACACCCTCATTTCCTCACACCTCTCAAGCTCCACGACTTCTCTAAATTATTCCCAAACACCTTCTCTATCCCCTCTCCCACGTTCAAGAGCTGCTGGTCTCATCAAAAGTCCAAGCTTAGGCCCTTATGAAGGATCTCAAGAGGAATATTTAAGAGGTAATTTCTCTCCCACTTCTCCTTCAATTTCCTTTCAAGTTCAAGTTCACTTCTTGATCTCTCCCCACCTATCGTCATCAAAATGGTATTTTAAGTCTAGTATTATACATCTACTAGATTGTTATGTTGCTAATGGGATATTATACCATCCAACCCCCTTTCCCTCTTCCTTTTAGTTTATTAAAGAGAATGTTGTTCGTGAGGTGTTAATTTATCACCTTCAAGAACGACATGCTTTCTTCTTCCATTTCTACCTTCAGATCTAGTCATGAATCCATTTTTATGGTTGAACCAGAATTTTCTATGTATTTTTTCCTATTTAATGTTTTGGAAATAACCTATATCTATATTACTAAGTGAAATGTTAAAACAAGTTTGTTGTGATCGAAAAACTGCCCAAATTAACCCAAATAATCATCATTTAATTCTTATCAAATGATTCATCCACGTGGATCTAATATAATTCATTAAAAAAATCATTCAAAATCCTATAATATAATTAATACAATTTAATATCATTTCTGGTTTTTTATCCATGTTCTATCTAAACTTCAATTTTAGAATACAAGTGAACGACTCAAGGAAACCATAAAAACAAACATTCCCGAATAATGTTTTAAACTATACAACTCTTCCAAAGGCACATAAAATCACATAATGAAACCATAATGAACCATATTAATGTACAAAAGGTTCTGGATTTCTAATTACTGAATATGATGTTATTATATAGGATATTAAAGAGAATGAAGCATTCAGATACAAGGTAAGGGGAAATTCTCGAACCCAGCATCCATCCTTCAGGTTCTCCCACTTTCACTCCATTTTGATATGTTCGTTTTTTAAAAACCATTTGTTCAACATTATATTTAATTTTCAGGGATATTCTTGTTTGTAAATGTTATTTATGAAATACCAAATGTTTTCCAAAATAACTCATCATTCAAGAACACAACTTTTTCTCCTCATTCAAGATTGATGGTTCTTGTAACATGTGTGTTATTCCCTAATTCATTTGGGAACCCAATGTTTATTAATGTTTTATTAATAGATTAAACCCATTCCTTTTCATGGGTTCATTTTTTTCATTTATGTTATCTGTTCATTGTGCCATGCCTGATAAATGATAATAGTATGATGTGATGGGTGCGCCAGGAATTATATAGCACAATATGAATGTTTAAATGTGACAGGGTCACATAGAATTATACAGGGATCCAATGCATTGGGTTAAGTGATGAATCTCATGATAAAATGTGAAAGGATTCGTGAACAAGATTCTATCTTGGTTCACAAGTATGTGCGGTAGTAAACCACTAAGACTTGATGTTTCATTTTTATGCATTGACACATTTTAGGTCTTATATTTATGCATCCTCTCATGTTCATGATATTTTTCCATGTTATGATTATGATCACCCCATGTTATATTGAACTTATAAATCCTATTTCTGGGCTTCTAGATCACCCATTTAGATGTATATCCTCAGGTGGCTACATGCACTAAGGAGAGGACATGTTCCAATAAGAAGCTACATAAGAAGAAATTAAATAAATTTTTATGATTGATGTTGTATTGTTTTTGTATGATCCTAGATTTCCTAAGAAACTAAACACTTGGATCCACTTTGTGTAATAATATTATGTTTTTTATCTTTAAAATGATGTCATGGTAATGTAAGAAAAAGGTGGGTCACTATAGTTCCCACCTTTTCCTGGGTGGAATCAACCATATTGGTGTTGATGAAGAAAGGAACACACCTCATATGGATAGAAAGTTTCCAACAGAGATTTCAGAAACTTAGATAGTGTTGGATGAGTGATTATATATTGAGGCTGCTAGAGGAGGGAACTTATTATGTGGTACTCTGTGAGGCATCAGGAAACGAGAATGGTTGTGTCCTAATGCAGGAGAAAGAAGATATTTCTTGTGTATCTTGAAAATTTGGACCACATGAGTAGAACCATGTGACTCATGAACTTGAGTTGGTAGTGTTAGTATTCGCATAGAATATGTAGAGACACTACCTTATGGGATAATGACTCATCATCTACTCTGAAAAAATGAGTCTCAAGTATATCTTCTCTCAGAAGGATCTGAATGTAAGACAGAGATTTTGGATAGAGTTCTTCCAGGACTATAAATTTGAGATATTCTATAATCTTTGGAGGGGAAATGTGGTGTCATATTCTCCCAGTAGGAGATTGAATTAATGTCTACTGAATGAGGAATCAAAGTAGTTGGCATCAAATAATATAGCCTTCATGGATATATAGGAGATATCATTTCATTAGTCAATGGTATTTGCCCCTCCACTCTTACAACAATTCAGAGTGGGGAAGCTCATAGATTCTAGCTACAAGTCTACACATGAATAGATTTTCACAGGGCATGCCCCAGAGGGATATTCTAAAGGTGGGGAGAACATCATTCCTTTGAAAGGACACACCATACTTCATGTGCTATTTTCGAGAGGAGGAGTTGAGGTTGTTCCATACAGCCCCATTGGAAGTAAATCCAGGTAAAGAGAATATGTACTAGGAACTCTGACATTGGTACTTGTGGTCAAGGATGAAGAAGGCATTGGTATAGTTTTCCTCGAGATGCATCACTTATTAGCAAGTGAAGGCTGAGCACTTGATTCTAGTAGGTTTGACACAACCCCTCGAGGTACCGGAGTGCAAATTGGATGTGATATCGATGGACATCATGACATTATTACCACATACATCTAGGGGGAATGATACCATCTGGGTGATCATAGACTAAATCACCAAGCCTGCCCACTTTCTACCCATTCAACAACAAGTTTCAGTAGAGAGATTGGGATGCCTCTACGTGTAGGAGGTAGTTCGACTCCATTAAGTCCGATCGACGATAGTCTCAAATCATGATTCACGATTTACATCCTGGTTATGGACGTGATTACAGGAGGAATTTGGGACTCATCTATACTTGATCATAGAATTTCACTCACATAATGATGGTCAGACGAAGCCAACCATACATACCATGGAGGACATAATTCTTGCATGCATTCTAAATTTTGGTAATATTTAAGAGTACCACCTACCACTGGTGTAATTTTCGTACAAAAACAAATACCACTCAACCATGGGTATGGTACCATTTTAGGAACTTTACATATGAAAATCCAGGTAACCTTTATGCTGGACCGACCCATGGAAGTCAGCACTCATGGGTCCAGAGATGGTGCAGGCTACAACTGGGAACATGCAGGCCATCCGACAGTGAATGAATACCAAACAGAGACAACAGAAGTCCTATACTGCTAGCCAGTGGAGACCCTTGGTGTTTGAGGAGGGACCACATATTCTAATGGGTCTCCCCTCGATCAGGATACAAATACATAGTTGGGTGGAATGTTATCTACAAGGATCATTAGATTTTTTCTGATACTGTATAGGGTTGGTGAGCTGGGGTACTGCTTGGCTCTACCGCTGTAGATAGAGAATGTGCATGATGTCATCCACATATCACACATGAGGAGATAAATGCATGACCCTTCTCAAATCATCGACCATGAGGAAATGGAAATTTACATTGGGGAGAAATTCGTAGAGTACCCAGTGGAGATAGAGTATAGAAGAGAGAGGATCCATTATGGATGGTCGATTCCTCTATTTCATATTTTTAGGCAACCCAGGAATCTCCATGATAGCATGTGGGAGAGAGAGGCTCATATTCATGCTTTTTATACCCATTTTTTATTATTCCTTGTTTTGACTTACGAGGATGTAAAACACTAAAGGTGGGAATGATTTATTGTCCTGGAATTCCATGTAGAATTTTTTAAAATTAAATGGGATTATTTCGATACTATGCTCTAAGACAACATGTGATTCCAAAGCATGGAGTGGAGGGAATGCATTATCAAACTATTTTTTAAAGTACATTAAATGTACGTGTGATGGAGTTTATATAACATTCAAACCAGTTCTTAGATCAAATATAATAGGACACCATTGAAATCATAGTGTCGGGATTCACCTTGGAAGGGCCTTGCATCGACTGGTGCAGGTTGATAGAAAAAGATAGTTGTCAGACATTTATGAAGTAAAATATAATAACATAAAAAGATATTTAATTCAATTTTTTACATTGTTAATTAGCTACTCGTCGGTGGTCTGATGCAGTGGCAAGGAGACATTGAATCCCATTAATGAAACTCATTAATGAATCATCATAATCAAGCTGCACCGCAGCATAATAAATGAATATTTTTGTTTCTTCAATTAAAATCCTTACAAGAATTGCATGATTGTTGACCCATTCAATGTATTTATCTGAGGCATCAGTGGGTGGAGATGACGAAAGATGAACGATGAACATCGATCAATGAACACACATTCTTCCACCCTTCAAAGAATCATTAGCAATTGTGGACTACATATCAATAATGTAGTATCGAGGAATGTGATCCCATTCTTCCATTACCAAAAAACCTATCCTAGGTAGTAGTTTTTTCTGATTGATTTTTCTTTATCGTTTCATAACAATTAACGATGAATGTGGACTAACCCACGAAAAGGTTTATCGTCGGTTTGATCATTCATGCATGATGGTTAATGATGCAAGATAAAGGGGATACATATCATGGTAATTATTCTACCATATTTTTTTACTTCATGATCCTTCTAATAAGAACGCATCTGGTTCAACATGAATAATGACCTAGATTTTTCATTTGGGGTTCTTGTGTTATGAATCCTTCAAAAATTTCCTTATTGCATTCTCTCAACTTTTTGTGGCACAACGGTCGGTGGTGAATTAACCAAGGAGGCTCTAGGAAGAAGGGTAATAGACAAGTAGGCCACAACATCAGCGAGAGGCTACATCTTGAGTCTGCAATGGTAGCTAGAGGACGCGGTGTGAGGCCATGGCAAGAGGCCGCAGAGGCAGTAGGAGTACATAGTGGGAGTATGAGGGTGCAACGAAGGTAGGAGGGTGTCATAGCAACACTACACTACTATAACCAACCAGTGGTGGAAGGTGGTAGTTGGTGCATTGGCAGTGTGGTTTGGTGGTGATTGGGAGCACCAGCTTGGAAGTTAGTGCTTGGCAGTAGGAAGACACGGCCACCCAACCGCGTTGGTGGCAAACCAGTGTAGTGGTAGCGCTGGTCGAGCATTACATCAAGGGGATAATCTCGCAACATGTGTTGTCACATGGTTTATTGGGGACCGCATGTGGAGGTAGGTGGCTGACGTTAGCCGGCTGCATGCTGTGCGAACTGAATACCACATGGCGTATGGACCGGTGGAAACCGTCCCACTAATACTGGCTAGGATGGTGGGTAAAACTGGGCCATTGGATGGCCCCAATAGAAGGAGAAACAGACAACCAATGTAGGCTGGGATGGATGGAAAACTACGACACTAGGTAGCCCATCTTGTCAGAATAGGCCCAACTATGTCTAATCAGATTGGGTGAGAACATTGTGATTGGGAGACCCGGTAGGCTGCACACATGGCCAAACCGTGCTACGTCTTGCAAGGCCTAATGGGCCTATCCACTAGGCCATATTGGACCACAATATCCTAGACCCAACTGGATTGGTTCAGGTCAGTCGAAATGTTTTAGTTCATGTGGTACCCTCAGGCCGGGTTGGTAGGGTCAGTTCGACCAAGTCGGATGAGGCCCGAACACAACCAGCCATATTTATTGAAATGCCAATATCTTTTAGACCGAGCATCCAATTGACAAGACTTCGACATCGTTGGGACCCTTACAATGAGATGATCCCTTGGGTATATTCTAAGGGAGTTTTTTTGGTAGTCAAGAAATGAATGAGGGTTTAAGGAGTAGATTCACCCAGAATCGAGCACACTATAGAGCAGGAATCATACATTTGGGGATGAAATGAAGGATATGGCATGTGGGACGTTATTGGTCCAGTAGCTTAGTGGATCTCAGTGGTCTACAAGATGAGCGGACCACAGTTGTCCAGCTTCCGAGCGGACCTCAATGGTCCGAGAATGGAGCAGACCTCAGTGGTACAGTAGTCGAGCAGACCTCAGTGGTCCAGCAACCAAGTGGACCAATGTGGTCCAACAACCGAGCGGACATTAGTGGTCGAGTAGACGAACAAACCTTAGTGACACCTCAGTATAAGATGATTCATCTCTATGAATGAAAATCACACTTTCTATATTTTTAATTATACAAGGTGTGAGTTTTCATTGTATTGTGGGATTGTTGTTTGGTCTTGTTGTGTGATCTTAGTGTGTGGTCTTTCTTTATAATATTTCCTTTGTGGATTTTGGTCCTTGTAGATTATTTTGTTCTCACCATTTCTTGGGCTTCATCATTACGTGTCATGTCTCATAAAGGTGATTGATGCTTCGATAGAGTCCTTGGTTGTTTGGGACCATGTGGTACTCGGTGAGATAGGACATATGGGTATACTTCTACACCTATAGGAAGATACCCTTCACATACCCTCTATTAGGGTCTCTAGTGGATGGGCAATTGTATTTTTACATTCCATTATATTTTTTTGGATTTTATTCTGGCCCCTTTTTACTTTCAGTTTTAAAGTACTTTCAATCATTGTCTTAGTGATAATTGCAGTTTACTTTTTGTTTACATTCTTTATTTTGAGCTTTGGATGTGTGCGTATGGGTATAAAGACAAATTATTTTTCCTTTTTGGATATTCCTATTCTATGGTAGTCACATTCCCTGGCCTATGGATGGAGGGATTGGGTAGTAACAACACGTGGCCTGGGGGAAGATTCATGAAATTTCTGGTGAGATATTACTTGTTTGTGTTGTTAGGCACCTTTTGGTGGGGGTTGTTCATGGTAGGGGAGGGAGTGATGTTGATGTCCTTTTTGTTCATGATGCCCAACTAATCTGTTTCTGGTTGTGATCCGATGTCCCAACAGTCATTGGGTGGGACTTCATGTGATGTAAACAGTGTTTTTTTTGAGAGATGTGATGTGATAGTGCTATAGAGAGATTTTATTAATTTATACGAAAGAGTTGGGAGTTCCAGGAAGTAGAATGTTTGGTTGTGAGTGAAGAAAATTAGTGGAAAATAAGTGTTGGGTACCCTTTATCGATATGATTCATATTATTTTGTAGTACAAGGCTTATGCTATTTGGTGAGCGAGCTTTGGTGAGGATGGGATTGGTATGATAACATTTTTAGTTGATTTTAAGTTATTTCTCTTTCTCATGGGTTAATAAGTGTACCCTTTTAACATATAAATGTGAAACATTGGCTTACTTACTGAAAATAAATGTATGATCGACTTGCATTTGTAAAATGATTTTCAATTGTTTAGATTGAACTATGTGGATTGTGCTAGATAGTACAAGCTTGGACCGTTGGTCTACTATTATATCTCAACTTTTCCACATCTCTTGGGTATTTTCATTTAGAAATGTTTATCAATATCAATTTAATTTATACATTAATTATGGGATGGTTTTGGATTCCTATATAAATAGGTCATTATGTTGCTTATGGATTACTAATCTTATCTACCAAACTCTATTTATATTAGTGGGTAATGCCTCCAATTTATGAAATTTTTATACCTTTAGTTCTAGATGCCCACCTAGGGCCAACTATATGGATACTAAAGTGTAATTATCATTCTTCATTATGTAATATTTTGTAAAAGGGGGTCATAACAGAGAGGTATCAAATTATGATAATTAAGGGATAGGATTGAATTTGGTCCTAGAAACATGGATGTTGTCTTTCTTTGGTGGGGAAACATTTTCAATTAACATTGTTACATGATGTAAGACAAGTAGACCTGTTATGAAATGGGAATTTATCCCCCCTATGATCTGGTTCATGGAATCAATTCTTATTCATCATCTAATTGTGTTTGAACTTCTTGTAGTGTAAATATATATGTGAGTTTCACGTGTCATGATGACTTGTGTTTCTATCCTAATCGGGATGTTATAGGTAAGTAAAGAAATTATGTGAGAATAATTTAAAAGAATCTTAATAAAATTTCATACAACCAGTGCATAGGAAATCTTGTTTCCCTTGCAATTAAAGATCATAGTGATCTTTCACCTGTGGATAAGGCAATGGATGCTTTGTACGCTAATCCAATTGATCTGCCAAAGGGTTGATACGGTATAGGATAATGATTTTTTGAAGAGTAAATTGCATTATTTTTAGAGGAAATAATTTTTAATATATGTGGGATGTATTTTAGATGTTGATATGGATATCGGGTTGGACGATCTAGAGATCTCCTTGATCTGGTCCCTAGTCAATTACAGGGTCCCAAAAGAAGTCGGATAGATTTTTGGTGTTTTGTGTTAGTAGAGAACACTAAATTAGGGTGATTGGATGGAGGTGGATGTTTCATTGGACGAATTTCAAAAATAGTTCTAGGATGAGTCTCATTTTTTGACCATGATGGTAGTGAATAGGTAGAAGTTTCTCTCTCTTTAACAAGGGATCATGTCAATGTCTCATATGGGCCTCAAGATCCACTATGTTCTATATTTTCCCCTTTCAACATTTTCTAGTTTATGAGTCTAATGTGAGATGACTTGAGGGGGAAAATTTTTCTCATACCTAGTATGCAGTTACTACTTTTACATTGATATATTATCTGGAGGAACAATAGAAGTTTGGGGTGATTGAGATGATTCACTCATGAGGAGGATTTCCATGAGATGGGAATTAACAGGGTTCCTTGAAGTGAAGTGTTATTATTGGAAGGTATGATGTTCTAGGACCTTTGAGCTTTTTACTAGTAGGGATTTGACCTCATGAGCATCCTTTGTAGACATTTAGAGCCAGTATGTTTCACTATTTTCATGGGGAACTAGTCTTGTGATTTTTGGATGTGGTTTTTATAGCCACTGTCAGAATCAATTTCCAATTTTCCATAAAAACCAGTTTAATGTTGCTAGTTAGGGTCAAAATCATCCTTATAAATATCTTACAATGAGGCCTCTTCAGTATCAATAGAAACTTGCATCTACTCTTAAGTGGGGAGATGGAGTATGCATAATTAATTCATAGAATGTTCAATGGGTTTAGGGGCCTCAACCCAAGCATGGTTTTGGAGGTGGCCTTTTTTCAATAAGTATAGTATCAGAATGTGGTCTATTGAATGGAGTGGAGGAATAAGTGTCGGGGGCTAGAGATCATTTAAGGTATGAGAATATTTCTTTATACACTTTCTTTTCATTATTTGATTTAGGATCTTCACACTTCTTAGTTTCACCCACTGTAGTAAATCCTCTATTACAAGATGCAGAGAGGATTCTCAAGCCACTGGTGTAAACAAATCATGTTGAATTCCAAACCAAATTTCTTGATGTGTTTAAGGGGTGCAGATTGATGATGGGGCCACATCGGTTTCATACGGATCTATTAAAGGTCTAGATAAATTCATACAATGTCATTCTCAGCATTGAATAGTTGTATTCCATTCATGTTGTTATCAACTATTTCGAAAGGAGATTCTGTTTTTCAGATGTGGACGGCCAACATGCATTTTTCATTGGGTACTGAAGATTTATGGTGGGAATTAGAATCATGGATCCCCTTATTAATTTTATGAATCATTTTCCGTGGAATAAGATTATTTTGGAATGGTTGAGGTTTATAGGGTTATTGGATAGTTTTATATGTTTTTTATAATGGGTTTGTGATGTTACCCCTTCAATGTGATGTTTAGTTTGGGATAGACCTACACCCAATTACTTCACCAATTTCATGGTATCTTTATAATATGGAAAATTATGAGTTTTTATATATAAGGATTAAGATAGATGAAATGATTCATAAAGGTTTTATCTGGCCTGGTGTGTCATCATTGGGTACTCGGGTGTAATTCATCGGTTTGTAGTTGGTTTTGTTCATATTCGGGTTCATCGGTGACATATTTCACTACTATAAATTAGTATAGGAGCATGTAAACCATGCTTGAACTATTTTACAAGTCCTTCAACAATTCAATCTCTTTGGAAACTTTTCCAAGTGTGTATTTTAGATGCCAATGTTTTGTTTCCATGGATATGTGGCATCTCAAAAGGGTGTTTCAGAAAATCAATCTAAGGGAGATGAAATATTTTCTTGGGTATCACCCAATATAAGAAATAATATTCATATTTATATTGGTATCACATTCTGTTATTAGTGGTTTATGAATGATTTATCTAGATTCATATCCCTATTTATCTAATTGACTTGGAAAACACATAGTTTGTTATAGTTAGATCATTATTAGGTGTAATTTGGTTTTGTGAAGGGGAAGTTAGTAGGTGCTCTAGTTCTTCAGTTCCTAGATGAAGGTGTGTTTTTTGTGGTTTTTTTGTGATGCACCCAATCTAGGATTGGGATTAATTTTGATGTACCAGAGGGAAGTGTTCTCTTATGGGTCTAGGATGTTATTTCCCCATGAAAATAACTATGACACCAATTATATAGATATAGTTTTCGTTGTGTTTTTATAGAAGTTGTGGTGGGATTACCTTATTGGGGTTTTGTAATGACCTGAGCAGTTATAAATAAAATTACCCCTTTGGTTTAGTTAAATGTATTATTATGTATTATGGTTTTATAAAAAAATTAACTTCTTTAGTTTTATTATATCATATAAGCCTAAAAACCCCATTATTCCTCATTACCATTAGTAATATAGCTATTTAACTTTGATCACATTATTAGTATAAATATATGGTTTTGGAAAATCCAATTGAAACAATCAATAGACATGATGGAATCAATATATAGGATTATACCATATGAATCCATTTTATTAGAGCTTTTGAGGGAGATACAATCTTTGGGATTTTACCATCACAAATCCCAAGATAATATCCAACAACATGAGAATGTATAAAACCACTTAGAATAGAAGTTGAATCTCATCGAGATCACGACCAATCCCATGTACTTTGAACCACCCCATGAAAGTATCACCATTTATCATGTTAAACTTAAGGAATTTAATGGATTGATAAAATAATATGTATCAAGACCCTATAAATATGATTATTTCTGTTATTTTTCAATAGAACAATGAACACAGATTCAGCATGTTATTGTTTAATTTTTAATGATTTTTGTTTTGATACTATAAAACACAAATTGTATTTTTGTGTAACATTAAAATTTAATTATGGAATTTATTTTGATAAATTAATGGATTTTTGAAATAAATAATATTTTCATAATATTTTTAATTATTTTTATTAAATATTTTAATCATATAATTTTTATGAAGTCAAATGTAATTTTTATAAGTTTTCAAAAGTAGTCATTCTAGAAAAGCAAGTATTTCTTAACAAATGGCTATATTATTTTAATTGTAAAAATTAATGTATATAGAAATTTATTTAGATAATATTAATATTTGTTTTGAAATAATAATGTTTCAATTATCCAATGGGGAAATTTTCATAAATGTTTGAGAGAGTCGAGTTTTTTGATTGAAATTAAATACCATATAAATATACTTTCTGTCTTATGATGACATGATTACCCAAAAGTGTGGTAATAAATACTATTAAGGGTATACCTGAATGTAAATTTTTTTCCTTTTAAAATAATATTATTTTATGTTTATTTGTTTAAGTTTGTAATTCCTTTTTGAATCCTTCAAATGATTAATATATTTTAAGGTTTTGAAATCATTTCTTTAAGAGTATGACTTGCTTCCACAAAATCATGGGTATTATTTTATTTATTTCGACCCTTTTCCTTATAAAATAATTATAACCTCCCCCATTTGGTAGAAAACATGGGAAAACCCCATGTTAAGGTTTCTAGTTTTAGATATTCTTTATATTCAGTCCAATACCTAAGTTTGGGAACTATTAATAAATCCCTACATATTTTCTATATAAACCTAAAAAAATCCCCACTAACTTTAATAAAAATCCATATATAATTCCTTTTAACTACCCTCGCATATCTTGAGTTCTCTCAAGGTTCCCCAAATCTCTCATGAAGTTCCTCCCAGAATTTTGGGGTCACACACTCAAGTAAGGAATCTTTATCTTCTATTCATTATTCTTGTTCCCTTGTTATCATTCCCCTTCTATTTCCAATTCCTTATGTTTGGATATTTCATTACATGTCCATGTAACTACATATCTTATGTCCAAATTATGATACCCTCCTTTCACTCTCATCAACCAATTTTATGAGTTTTTATGTTATGTTGTTATGCTGTTAAATTTTCACCACTATTTTCCACGAAAAAACAATTATGTAGTGAATCCCATTCCTATTTCCTATCATGGGTATTCATATTTATAAACATTGGGTTATTTTATATAGGAATAAAATTTATGTATTTAACACTCCTTTATCAAGGAATAAAATATGATGATTAATGAAACCATGTTCTAGGATCTATGTGGCACACTTAGGCATCAGAATGAAATGAAAGTAATGGGTGCGCCCAAAATTAAATAATTCAATAATGAATTGGGTAATGTTTAGTCTCATGGAATTTATTTTTGGGAGAGGAAGTTAAAATACTCCATTTATATAACTATTTTCCATAAATATGTATTAGCAGTTGGCCCTGACCTATATTTATGATGCAGTAGTTAAATTGTTTCCATGTTCCGCATGTTGCCATTTTGTTATCAAGATATATCATGTCTTATCATTCATCTTTAGGATTATCATTCCTTTTATGCCACATTGATATTTTTATAGTCTATAATGTATTATTTTTTCATTTTATTCAATTATTCTTCCCTTACTGAGATTTATAGCCCACCCATTTTAGATGTATGTCTTTTTGTTATCCCATTTAGTTTTATGTATGAAAGGATATTATGAACTTGTCAAAGAGGATTTCAATAAATAAGATGTATTATTGAATTTATGTTTATATTAAATGTTCCTAATTTCTAAAAACTAAACATATCAATGTTATGATTTTTATTATGTGTAAAATTATTTATTAAATCGTGAATTAATTTGTAATAATGATAAGGGTTGTATTAGTTGGTATCAATGGAAATGATTAGTTGTTTTTTGGATTATAAATAGTAAAAAAATATCGACGGCCTTACGGATAAGGATATATATTAGAAAAAATGCATAAATTTTGGTTTGTATATTGTATGTAGAATATCATGAAAATACATCCATAGTAGGATATTACATGTGGATGTGGATCTGGAATTGATATACCGAGGGGTAGAAACTCTGACCATGTGTTTTGGGCCTTACTCTATATAACCAAGTACATGAAAATGTAAATTACTGTGTACCTAGTTTGTCACTATCGAGGGATATGCTTTGGTAAAATCACAAAATCATTATGAACCATTATTAGGGGAACAAAAAAATCCACATAAGAATATATATTAGAAAATAGACCTTCAATAATATAGATTATAGAAAATAAATTCATAAGATAAGGAAAAAAATGTAATTGATAAGATATACCTTAATTATCATTGAATTATCCCTATGCCTTTATTAGTGTAAAATAATAATTCTTAATTTTCTTTTATTTTATATAATGGTCAGTAATAGTTGGAATCAGGTAAACAATCAATGCAACAGGCAATGTGATGACTATCCCAATGAGATGCCCAACCTGATGGGATCATTAATTTAAATCTTTATGAAGATATTCTCTTAGCTGACCAGTGTTATGAATAGTAATATGGATCAAAAGAATATTCCAAATACCCCTAATATCATAAAAGTCCCTTCATATCATAAATGTTTAGTAGAACTATCCTAACACCACCAAAAGTCATAGAAGTAGAGTTGTTGGTGAAAATGAAATATTGGTAAATTATTGAATCCCCAGTATATAAATCATCCTATGTCACAATTTTTTGGATAAAAAACCCTACAAATCATGTTTTAATATTTTCAGTGGAATTTGATGAAATTCTAGGCATGGATTGGCTTTCAGTATATAGAGGTAATATAAAATTCCATGAGAATGAAATCAATATCTATATTAATTATACACCCTTGATTCTGTATATGTGAAGGGAGGTTAGTGAATCTTCTTTTGGTCTAACATCTAAACCATTGATATTATTTCCCAATTAGCATGTGTATCTAGCCATGAATTATTGAGTCTATGGAAATAATCATCCTCGTAGACTTTCCTATTTTGAGGGAATGTGATGATGTTTTTCAAGGAATTTCCAAGTATTCCTCTTAGACGAGAGGTTGATTTTTCAATCGATATTGAACCTAGGGTGTTGTCATTATCCTAGAAACTATATATAATGGATATTGTGGAAAGTTTGGAAAAAAAATAAATAAATATTGGATCATCTAGAAAAATGGTTCATATGCTCAAGTGCATCACCATGGATTTCACTAGTCCTCTTCGTTAGGAAAAGTGATGGGTCAATGATCCTTTTCATTGATTATAATGAGATATAAATCATGATATAAAAAAGTATCCTATTACATAATTTTATGAATTTTTCGGATATCTATGTGGAGAAAAAAATCTTCTCAAAGGTGGATCTATGGTTAGAATATTACGATGTTAGGGTATACAAAGGATATCCCAAAGACTAGTTTTTTACAAGGTTTGGAAACTATAAGTTCATAGTAATGCATCACGATCCCACAAATTATCTAGAAATCTAAATTTACATAATTAATAGAATCTTTTGATATTACCATGATTTTTTTGGAAATATATATTTATGATATTCTAATATACTCCAAAGGCAAGGAGGGACATGAGGAGCATCTGAGAACATTAGTGAAGAACTTATGAAATAAGAAGCTTTATTCCAAGTACAGAATATGTGAGACTTGGTTGAAGTAAGTATCATTGGTAGGAAAAGTCATGAAATGAAATGGGATATCTATAGAACCTTAAATGATATAAAAAATTAAAGGATTGTTGAGGGCAACATCTGTGATAGATATCTGTAGTTTCCTTGGGTTATATGGGTTTTATCATCGATTTGTTAGAAATTTCACATGATTTTCAAACCCCTCAACAAAATATAATTTAAGGGGGTCATGTTTTCATTGAATGATGAATGTAAATATATAATTATGTAAATATAATAGAGTATTATACATACACATATGCTCACAATACATAGAATTAGAAACCTTTTCCTAGAGTCTAATGAAGCGGGGAAGAAGGTATTGTGTTTCTTATTAATGAAAAATGAAAAATTCATAGGCTATGCTTCAAAGAAGTAGATTTATCATGAACATACCTACCAAACACATGATCTTTTGTTGGATAATATGATCTTTAATTTTAACATATGGAGTCATTTACACTTTGGGGAGAATTTTGAAATATATATAGATCACAAAAGAATCAAATATATATTCACATAGAAAGAGATGAATATGAACCAATGAAGACGGTTTCAGCTATTCAAGGACTATGAATTCTCAATTCACTACCATCCTTTTAAAGAGAATGAATTAGTTTAAAATATATATAGAAATGATCCAATAATTATATCATTGATGTGAATTGAGAGGGATTCAATCATATTAGATTTTAAAAGGATGGACAAGGAAATCATAAAGAAAAGAACATCATAAATCAAATCACAAATAAATGTCCAATAATAAATTTTGGAGAGGTTAAAGGATTACCATAGGGTTAATTTGGGATTTAATAAGAATGTGGAAACAATACTAAAATTTAAATCCTCACAATTAAATTTTCATGGGGAAGGAGTTGTGAAATAGGGTCCTGACTAGGTTTACCATCAAATCCTATGTTAAATAAGGAGCTATTGGATGATGAAAAAGGTTAAAAATTATTCGTTCACCATAAAAGAACAATGATGTATTGATATATCCAATAAAAAATTGGTGTTACAATATAAATAAGGAGATCACTGAATATACATCAATGTGCCTAGTATGTAAGCAAGTGAATGATGAATGGTTGAAGTCTACAGGGACGGTGAAACCATTACCCATACCAATATATAATTGGGAAAACACTTCCATAGATTTTTTTCACCATAATTCCAAAGAAGTCTAGGGTAAACAATTATATATGGGTGATCATGGTTTTTTTAAAAAAATATATCAATTTTTTGCAATTTGAGAAGGCTTATAACTGGATCACCTTGAAAATATATAAATCAGTGAAGCGGTAAGGCTTTTTGGAGTACCACTATCAATTATATCCGATTGAGATCTAAGATTCACCTCTATGTTCTGGAAATGTCTCCAACATGATCTAAATAATGAGCTGAATTTTTTTATGGCTTATCATCCTCAAACGGGTGGCCAATATGAGCAAACTATTCAAACACTAGAAGACATGTTGTTATAATGTTCCATAGAATTAAGAGGATGGGATTAAAACATACCTCAAGTCGAGTTATCTTAGAACAACAGTTTCTATTCAAGAATCCAAATGGTTCCATATAAATCCCTTTATGGGAAGAGGTGTAGAACACATTTATTTTGTGTTGATGTTGGTGAAAAAATTCGTAAATCCAAAAATGGTTGAGGAAATCGGAGAAAATGTTAGGACCATTAAGAAGGACAGTATTACTTCTCAGAGTTAACAAAATAGAAATTCTAAAAATATTTAATGAGAAATGGAGTTTTATGTTAGAGACAGGGTATTTTTCAACATATCTCTGTGGATGAAATTGATGAGATTTCGGAATAATGTAAATCTTATTCAATGATAACCCATTACCTTTGAGATCCTTGATCGTATCAGAGTGGTGTCCTACCAACTAGAACTCCCACCGAACCTATCTTAAGTACATGATGTATTCCATGTATCCCTCTTGACAATGCACATACCAGACCCATAACATGTACTCAATCCATAGGTGGTACCATTGGAGAATTACCATTACTATGAGGAGCATCCAATAGAGATCTTAGATCAAAGAGACGTAGTTATAGGAAATAGAACAATTTACCTGGTCAATGTGTTTTGGAGAAACAATAAGTTTGAAGAAGTGATGTGGGAACTAGAAAAAGTGATGAAACAGATTAACCATCATCTACAATATTGTGGGAAATGAAAATTTCTAGGGTGGAATTTCATCAGGGGGAGATTGGGACCACCTGAAAAGATATAAATAAAATTCCCATTTTGATTTAATTAAATGTTTTATTATGTATTATGGTTATAGAAAAAACATGGAATTATTAGGTATTATTATATCCTTTTAGTTTTGAAAGACCATTAAACATAATTACCAATGGAAATATATCTATTGAAAGTTGATCACATGATTAGTACAAATACATGTTTTTGAAAAATCCAATTGAAATATTAAAAGAAGGAGATGACCCCAACAAGTAGAATCACAACCTATAATGCTCAATTATCGGAGCGTCCAAGGGAGGCAGATTCTCTAAGATCTATAATGAACAATCCCAAGCTCATATCCATTATCTTCAGCATGATAGAAACAACTTACGTTATAATTTTAATATCATGATTATGTAAATTGTTTTTGTATAGAATTATGAATATATTTTAATCCTATCATTATTACTTTATTAATGATTTATATTTTGATACTATAAAACATAAATAATATATTTGTATAAAATTCCAATTCAATTAAAGAATTTATTTTCATGAATTAATGGATTTTCTAAATGAATAAAATATAAATATTTTTATTGCAAAAATTTTTAAATATAAATTATAATTTAATATTGATGAAGTGATTTGTAATTTTTGGAAGGGTTCCAAAACAGTAATTTAAAAAAAACCAAGCATTTATTAATAAATTTTTATTTTATTTAAAAAATTAAAATTCATATACTTTAAAATTTATTTTGAAAAAATTATTATTATTTTTGGAATCAATATTTAGATTATATAAAATAGTGTATTTTTTATAATATTTGGGACATTGGAATGTTCGGGTAGAAATTAAGTATTATATAAATATACATTGTGTATTATGAAATCATTATGACCCAAAAGTGATGTAATAAATACTATAAAGGGAATAAATTATGAAATATATGTTTTACATTAAAAATGATGTTATTTATTGTTTATATACTTTATTTTATAAATCCTTTCTTAATTCTCTAGAAAAATTAATATATTTTAAATTTTTAAAATAATTAATTTAAGAGTATGACTCACTTCGACATAAGAAATGATTTTATTTTATTATGGTCGGCCCTTGGCCATATAAACATACTAAAATTACAACCATTTGTAATACACCATAGTAAAAAACATTGAATGGTTTTTGAAGTTGGTTATTTTATTATATAGATTCCAAAACCTATGTTTAAGAAATATTTATGAATTCATTACTCATTTCGTATATAAACCCATCTAACCCCAAATTTCTCTTCACTCAAAATCCATGTATAATATATGTACTCTATCATTCCCTCTCTAGAGTCCTCTAAATGTGCCCCCAATCTCTCAATATTCTCCTCCGAAGAATTTGCAATCACTCTCTAAAGTAAGGAATCATCACCTTATCTTCTTTATTCAAGTTTATTTATTATCTTATTCCTTCTCTTTAAAATTCATTATGTTGGGATGTTTCTTTCCATGTCCCTATTAAATTCTATTTGATTTAAAAATGATTAGATACTCATTTTTCATTTATTTAACCATTTTATGATTTTTTTGTGATGTTGTTATGATGATAAATTGTTTCTATGATTTTCTATACCAAACAAATTGTGTTGTGAATACCATTCCCATTTCATATTAATGGTATTTATCTTTATACACATATAAGTATTTTACTTGGAGTGTATGAGTATTTATTCCACACACCTATATCATATAATCAAATATTATGATGGATGAAACCTAGTTGTGCAATCTATGTGGAACACATAAACAAGAGAATGAAATGAATGTGATGGGTGTGCCTGAATTTATATAGTGATATGATGCATTGGATAATGTTTATCCTCAAGAGATTTCATGTTTGGACATAGAGTGAGCCTAATTAAACTATGGGTCTTTTCTATCATGGTGTCTTTAAAGCTAGCCTTGACCTCTATTAATGGTGTGGTATTTTATGTTATTTTAACATTTCCCTTGTTTCCATTATGTTGTCATGCTATGTTATGTCATATCACTCATGTTTATGATTCACATTCCTTGTATTCCCCATTTATATTCCTATATCATAACATTTATTATTTTCTTCATGTTATGCTGTTTTTAATCCCTTACTGGGCATTTTAGGTCACCACTTTCTTATATAAGTCAACATTTTATCCAATAAAATTTTATGAATGATGGTGTAGTATAAAAATGTTAAGGAGGTTATAAATAAAGATTATGTATTCTTTATTTTATTTTTTTATGCAATTTACCCAATTCCCAAATTCACTAGAATTCATGATCATTTGGGTTTCATTAAGTGTAGTCTTATGTAATAAATCTTGAATTAATGTGTAATAAAGAGTATGATTGTTATATGAGTGCTTTGTGGTATTTAAGTATTAGAAAAGCAAGACGTTTTTCTTATTTCAATGGAATATGAATTTCAAATAGTGAAGATGGATGATGTTTTTCGGGATTATCTTTTTAAAATCTCCTAAAACATATGAGAGGTGGGTATTGTGGCTTAAAAATTGAGTATGAAGTAATAAAATAATGCTTTTCAGATGTCTGGAGATTTTTAGAGGGAAATAGAGGTGTTTTTATCCTTGCACCTATATGAAATGGTGGATTCTGGTAGAGGCTATCTGTTTCAGATAATGATTTAACCTTCTCTAAGGATGTAGGTATAATATTATATCTGTGGATGATTAGAGTTTGAGGTGACGGGTGATCATGTTTTTTATCTTTAATTTTTAGATGTATGCATAGAGGATGGTAAGACTCAATTGTTATTTTAGGGGAAGTTTTGTGTTCCACATGATATGAATATAGGCATTCTCCATTTTTTTTATAGATCACTGTAATTAGTATATCCATGTTATGAAAAGTTATATCATGGCTTTATGACTCATATTTTGTTACACATGATGAAATGAGAGGTTGTATAGTTTGGGGCATGATGTTTATTTTGTTTGAATAAGAAATAATAACACCATGTTCATGGTGGTTTTTGTTTTTTAGTTGATCCCAAGTTGAAATTGCATGACATCAAGATGGAATTAATTTTATAGTTACCTCAATAATAGTTTTGTTGTGATTTTATCTATGTTTTCATGGATTTATTGATGAAATTGACCCACTTTCTAGAGATCCATGAGTCAATTGTCATAGATTTTTTTGGTCTTGAGGTACATGTAAGATGTCATAGATTTTCATGGATTCATGAGGACTAATTTAATTAATAAGAACATAAATTCTATATCCTAAGTCTAGAGGGGAACAAAACATGCTTTTGGAACATAGTTATGTCTATGTATAGCTTTTAACCCTTGCTCTAATGGGAATAAGGGCCTGATTATCCAAACGATGGAGGATATGTTGTTAGATTGCATACCAAACTTTAGAGGATAATGGTTGCAAAAAATACCTTTTTTTTGTTTTTCATGCAACATAATTTTTCATTATTCTTTTGGTATGGCCTCATTTGGGGCATTTTGTTAGTGGCCATGTCGTTTTCTATTGTGTTGGATGATGGTTTGGGAGCCAATAGTTCTTGGACCTGATTGAATAATATATACAAAAAATAAGGTTCAGTTGCTTTGAGAGAGGATGAGGGTAGAGCAAGACCATTAGATGTCTTATGTTGATTTTATAATGATTCTAGTGATGTTAAATTTTTGAGACCATGTGTTCTTGATTTATTCCAATCTACATTCACATCCACAGTTTAGTAGGGGGTAAAAATTCTCTAATGGTTTTTGTGATTTTTCATTGATGATGCAGTTTGTACGGATTTAATATTGGAAAGCATTTCCATAATTATTGGAGAGGATATGTGGGGTATTACATATATCTCATAATTTTCTATATCATTACAATGACTCACATATTATTGATTAGGTATAGTTGGATATCGAGGATGATGTGGTATTTATGGAGCATCTATTAGAGATCTAATACCACTGGGATAAAGTTATTCAGGGGCATACCATTCTATTGGATAATTTGTTGTAGAGGCATGTTGTTCAAGAGGAGAGTACTTGGTAGTGTTTGAATAAGATGTTTTCCTAGTACTGAGAGTTTTTTTAGTTTTTATTTAATTTATTTTTTATTAGATGTTCAATCCTTTACTTACCACCTAATTTTTTCTTTCTTAATGTGTTTTCCGTGAAAAATCATCCAATATTGGAATTAGGGGGGACCTAATTCTTAATCGAAACATATTATATTATGATGTTATTAAAACCATTTTTATTGTTATTTTTTTTCTTGAGAAGATATTATCTTGATATAGAGGATTGAATTCCCAAATCCCTATGATTAGGGAGGAATGGTTTTTTAGTTGTGGATATTTTTTATTTGGGCTCAAGTGGAGGTTGAGGTTGATGTTCAGTTGATGTGTGGTGTGTTTTTATTTGTGTTTGGTACAATATGACATGGTGATGTTCCTAGTTATAGGTGGTGATTTGGTTGACTTGTGATACATATGCTTGGGTTGTTTTTTAGATGTTTCAATTTGGTGTGTTTGGCTAGTGGTGGTGCTGATGTGTGGTGACTGGGTTGTTGTTTGGACAACATTTTTTTGTGGGGATTATTTTTTTATCTTGATGGAAAGAATGATATTATAGGTATATGATTTAATGGATTTTAATTCAAATATAGTCATATTATTGTTTTTTTGGAAGTAGTATTCTTAGAGGAGGCTAGTGGAGGTTCAGTGGAGGTTGGAGAAACAATAGTTCATTAGTAGGATTATTATGTTTTCAAAAATATGTTTATGATTTAATCCAATGGTTTTTTTCTTGTGTTTTTAAGGGTTTTATAGTTTCACTTTTGTGAAGTTCAAGCTATAAAATTGTTTTATGTCATCAGATCAGTATTTATGATGTGGGATAATTATGGCTCAAAGTGACATGAATCTCGATATGTGTTGATTTTAGAAGGTCTTACAACATAAAAGATAGTTTTATAGAATAATTTTTGTGGATACAATAGTTTTTACACTCTAATAGTTGGATTTACATAGCAAATAAGGTGACTTATATCTTTTATATAAGTTCGGGTCAGCCAAACTTTTTTTCCATTACCGTCCCACACTCTCTTTTTCGAAGAACCAAAGGTTAATACAGGAGATCCTCTATCCCTTATCCTCATTTTTATGATATACGGTTTCTAGTGGTTGTATTTCTTTAATATATGTAAGTTTTTCTCTCTTGCCCAAGGTTTTACATACATTATAGTTCTGTGGATTTTCTAGGGTTATGTCATATGGTATGGGGTGTGTGTGGGAATAACCTTTTCAAAACACATTGATGTTGGGTAGGTTGATCTATTTGGGTTTCATGCAGTTAATGTTTGAGGTCCTTTATTCATCATCCTATATTGCACGTCGGCAATAGTGAGGTTCATTGAGGTAGGGAATCCAATGTTTATCATTATTTTTTATCATACGAGAGGGTTATTCTATTTTTTTATCAGTGGGAAGTTATTTTCCATCGGTTTAATAAAGATAAAGAATTAGCTAATTGATATTGAATGAGAAATTGGTTTGAATCCCATGTTAATATATCTTTCATTATTATTATTAAAATTGTTATTCTACAATGGTAATTCCACACAAAAAATGGTATATTTTGGGTTCTTTTTTCTGATTGTATTTTCTGATAATGAAACATTTTTTTAATTTTTTGGAATCCCAAAAAAATATGCATTGGATAACCACTAATATTCCGAAAATATAATCGTTCTCTAAAGATTACGGATTTTGTGATAAATCCCTAAAAAAGAAATGGAAAGTGATAATAATAACCTTACTAAAGCTGATTGATATTTTATGATATTCTTGATTTTTGATCATGTTGTTGTGTGGTGTGGGGTTGATTTGTGTTGAGATGAGGTCATGTTGTTGGGAGACATTGTTTGGTGGTAATATATATTTGTGATATATAACCACACAATGTGGTGGCGGTGTAGGATATGGATTTTTGGTATATAAGGGGTTGTTCTATGGGTCTGTGATGTGATGTGTGGTTTTGATAAGTTTTGGATTGAATGTGAATGGTTTGTTATAATATATTCCCAGGTAAAAACAAAATTGGATAGTAATAATTAATATGGAATGGGATAATGTGGTTATTAAATATTGAACTAAAATGTGAAATATTTTTAAATGTGGATAACTATGAGCATTGTTTGATAATAAAATTAATGGTATGAATAATGGGTTTGGATGGAAATATGATATGTTGATTATGGATTAGATTTAGTGGTGTTGTGCCTTTAGTGGTGGATGAAAAAGTGGATGTTTTTTAAGGTAGGGTGGTGGTGTTTTGGGTTGGTTAGATCTTGTTGAGAAACCAGAGGTTAGCCTTTTGTGCAGGTATTATATATTATTTTTATATTCCCTGTTATTTATATAATCACCCCAAAATCATTGAGCACCATGTGATGATGCCCATATCCATATATATGGGGGTGTTTTCCCTACATCTAGGTTGTGATTATGGAAGGATGGATACCCTTAATTTCTAACTCTCTCTTTATGTGAGTAGATATACAATGGTTGGTTTTTTTAGAGATTTTATTGTGAACGATGTAATAGATCATGTGTCGTTATTTTAGATTTTATGTAGTTGTGCTTGTATGGAAGTGAAATGGTATGTGATGACATGCGCGTCTTCAAAATAGATATGATGTGACTGTACAATTTTGTGGCTTATAGTTGGGGTCGCTCATGGTAGGAGGTGGAAATGAGGTTGATTTCCTTCATGTTCATGATACCATACTATTTTGGTTTTGGTAAGGATTTTTTGGCTCTTTTTTCTTAAGGTTTTATGTAATGTGATGGCTCAGTTTTTTGGGTGAGATGTGATGTGACTATGTTGTGGGGATGTGGTATTGTGTTATACTGAAGAGTACAAAGCTCTAAAAGATATGATGTTGGGATGTGATGGTGTAAATTTAGTGGTAATAATTTTAGGGGTACCCTTTATCAATAGGATTCATATTATGTTATTATATATGGCTTCCATTTTTTAGTGAGAGATCCTAATTAATGAAGGAATGTTTTACTTGAATTATTTAGGTGATATTTGGTTCTTCTGATTTCTCATTGGCAAATTAGTATGATCTTTACAAACATTAATGATAGTCATTGGGTTTTCTACAGAGCATTGATGCATTCTCAACCATCGTATATAAATTTATTTTTAATTTTCTAGGTGAACTTTTTGGACTGTGTTGGACATTACTATCATTGACTTTTGGGTTGATATTTTTTCTCTACTTTATATTTTCTCTTGGTTATTTACTTCTATAATCTTTTATCTATATCACTTTTATTTATACAAGCAGTTTGGGATAGTTTGGTTTTTTTTATGACATAGTGTGTCCTAGGGTCTATTTTTCATATCTCCTGAAACTATATTACATTAGAGTGTAATCCCTATAATTTATGAGATTTTTTTACCCTTAGTGATAGTCACCAATAAAAGGCCTATTGGAGGCAGGACTCGGTGAGTCAATATCTCCGTCCATTCATTACTGTAAATTTTGTGGGAGGGTACATTGAAAATGGAGGATTTATAGGGATAGAAATGGTTATGGTATGCATAATTATGACACCATGAACCATAATTCCCGAATTATTTTTTTATTTTTTTACCTTCATTTTCACTCTCACGGTTGAGGTACATAAATTTTTTAAATCATTTAAATTTTGAATATTTCAACATTCCACATAGCTATAAAATGATTACAATTAACTCTTTGATCATTATGTGATAGGGTCCATAAAAATAGAAAATATATTTCATATTTTTGGTTCGTAGTTTTCATACCATGCAGCCAAACCATGTAGTTGGCTAGCTGCTTCCTTTAGGGGGTTCACAATTGTCACACATCTTTATAAACTAGTTATTCAAACCCTTTAGCTTTAATTTTATTCAAAAAATAATAATTTAACAATCTATCATTCTTGATAATTAAACCTACCCACACCACTCCTCCCACTACTCTCATGTGATGCATCCTATAAAGTCCAGCGCGTGACTCCCCTAGATCCCTCCTTGAAATTGACCCCACATTCTCAAAATATATGCATGTTTATCAAGGTATGTATATTGATCTATGTCATAAATTAAATTAGTTAACAAAATTTACATAATGTAAAAATTAAATCACACTAAAAACAACAAAATAAGCCTCGAAGATTTAGTGTCTTTCTGGACCAACATCATATGTAACTTATTTTACAAACCTTGTTAACATTTCCTAATAATTGAGTATCACTAAAATCCCTCTTATACCTATAATATTTTATACTCTACTTCATAACCCATGTAAATGGAAACATATAAAAATTGGTGAGATTTGATTATAATTAATGGTAAACACAAGGGATAAAAATTTAATATTATAAGTGAACAATAGTTGAGTATACATGTATAATCAAGACACATAAGAGAATACATACCCTACAAATCATAGATCACAAGTCCTGTAATATGACTTTGAATAACCTAATCCATGAATCAAAAGAGTGTGGAAACAATATTCAACAAACCTGAGACATTATAGTGTAACAAACTAATGAGAACATGAATGAATCTATGAAACATATTTATCCTATGGAAAAAACATTACTACTGGGAATGAAACATTCATGAGTCACATCATATATTCCTTTGATTATAAGAATAAAAAATTTACTCTTTAATACATATCTCATGGGATATAAAATTTAATACAATTTATTAGAGGGTGGTATAGGACCCTAACCATCATCATTTATACTTATGATTTCAACATGAAATATATAACTTTTGAAATTATAAAGATCCAATGGAAATAAAATTTGTTTCATAAAATATCAAAATGAAAATCATCCACTATTATAAAGTAAAATCCACATGGTAGGAAAATGAGTTTCATTCAGAATATCATAATAAACCCATGGAATGAAAATTTGTCACATAATGATTTACAAAAAGAAACCAATAATAATCCCATAAATAATTATGACATGATTAACACATTAAAAATAAATTGGTATAAAATGAGACCAAGTAACATTCTTGGTAAATAAAATTCAATCAAGGAAATAATGAATATTTTACTTACCCCATATATGTAGGTGGTATAAGATTATGTCATTAATGTCCAAAAATAAGTTGATGTTTGACATGAAAGTGAACACACATTAATAAAATGCATCAATGATTGAATTTTAACAATGGAAACGCATTTTTTGAAAACTAATAATTAAATATTGTGGATGATTAGGAAATTCAAAAGAATAAATGAATAATTACCCTAAAAGATAAGGAAATCACATAGGTTATTTAGACAAACAAAGTGGATGGTTTCATTAGAATAATATTTTTAATTATTCATAATTTTTTTCAAATTATGTGGATTTAGATGAGAACTATTTTAATATAATTGGGAAGAGTAAATTTCAAAATAAGGAACGTAAATGATCTTTCTGAATTAATTTTAGATATAAATATTTTATAAATAAAGTATAAATTTTTTTTATTTTAAAACCATTAATACATAAGTGGATGTATCATAAAAATGAAAAATATGGTAGAATGAGGTTTTTTAAATAGAGAAAGTCAAAAGGATAATATTTTTACACTTTGATGAAAACAACACAAACATAAAATGTAAAAAAATCATCAATACATTGTAAAAATTATGATGTAGTGTAAAAGAACCTAATTCAATTATTGAGTTATAAATAAGATAATTTTCAAAATAATCCAATGAATTATAAGATGACAAAAATGAGTGTACTGACAATAAATAAGAGATGAGGATAGTTTCACTAATAAAAAACACATGATGTAAAATATTATAAAATGCAAAATGAAATATAAGGAGAATATATAGAACCCGTGAATATGTATAGGAAATTAAAAGAGGTAGTATAACGATTAACCATTCCCTTGTTGGATTATCTTCCAAATCCAATATTGATTTAAAAATAATTTTCACAACTAACTCAATATAGTTTGAATAACATTTTTTAAAAAAACATTTTCATGTTTTGGTATCTTTTCAATCGATGTTCGTTTAATGAATGTACACAATACAAATCAATTTACCCCATGAATATGGTATGATACATTAATTAGGAAGTAATAACGCCATATTTATGGTTTTATTGTCTACATTAAGAAATAAGAATTAAGAACTTATTTTTCAAAAGGTAGGGACGGTCACCCTTATTATTATTGAAATGAATATGCATCATCTCGCTATTATGTGAAGATAAATATCATTAAATATCCATTAAAGGCCTAGTGGGGTATTAAAACCCAGTACAACTAGAACATTCATTGTAAAACATCCCCTATAAACCACACGTATCAATCCATAGATTATTTTTATAGTCGAAACTTCACATGAAATTGACATCTTTACAACAGTAGTTAGAAAACAAAAACACCACCCACAACATTTTTCTTGCATGTTGTGCAGATCCATCATCAACCACAATAACCTTAACCCAGCATCTCATTCATAAAAATTGTATCCCCTCATCAACATATTCACCATAATTCATTCAGGTCGAGATGGTCTGTAATCCACAGTATTTGCCGCTCTATGAGACCCAGCATCGATGCCTACAACCATCAATGTTTTCCTCGTACTAGTTCAACCATTCATTTCCCAACACTTCTTGTTGTCTTCATCATCCTTACCACACTCACTCCAACCCCACATAAAATATACCCCCACCATTCAAACTTTCCCATCAATCATGCCTCCCAATGTTTTATTCCCATATTTTGAGACAAATATCTTCTTACAATGTTTCATTTCTTAGATTATGACAATCTGGAATCCTATGAAAAAGATTTATCTTCCATAACAATATTTTTAGTAACCATATTTTTATAATATACCATTTATAGACCTCATTTATAATTATTTTTATTGGAATATTAGTTTTTAATGACAAATTGTAATCCTTTGGTGTTTATAACTACAACCATTTCCACACATTTTATAATGTTGGTTTAATCACCCATTTAGTGATACCATGTTCCTAAATAAAATATAAAATAATATACTTTAATATTTAAATAATATTTATTTATAAATTTTTTATATAATTCCATATGTTTTGTTGTTGTGTTGGTTGAATCTGGAATCTGTGTTGGCTTATTTTGGTGATTTTAGAAAATGGACATGATACTTTACAAATAATAAAAATATATAATATAACAATAAAAAAATTTATTATATATTATTTTATTCATATATTATAATAAAAAAATACTTTCTCACTTCCCATATTCCTCTATTATAGTGTTTAACACTGCTGTTCATATAGGTTGTTAAACCTCCCAAAATGGAACAATCATTAACTTGATTGTTATGCATGGTTAAAGTGTTGATTAATATAACAATAAAGCATTATAAAACAACCATGATGATATTTTTTGCATGATGTTAAACCATATTTTTGGTTTTTGGGATACATAATGAAATTCTAGATGACAAAGTAATTATTTTCTTTGGAGTCAGTAGTCTCCATGTGCACATGATTAGCACTTTAGTTTATAATGAATTGAGATGGAATGACGGTGGATAATAATATTCATTATTAAAATAAGAATGAAAGTATAAATATAATATCTATTCATCATTACCATCATGAATACAATACCTTTGAGGCTGTGATGTATAAAAAATGACATTGTTTCATGGAGACAGTAGTATGTGCATACACATGGTTTTCATTCTTTGGTTTTTATAATTTGATGAAAACGAATATATAAGGGTTTAATAATAAATATAACAATATATAAGTATAATAATGATACTTAATTCATAACATTATTTTGGTGAAAATAAAATTTTATGAGTCAGATAAAAAACAAAATCTTAAGAATAAGATAATTCATACATTGAAGAACTGATATTTTCTTGGATTAAACACTGAAATTGAAGGATTAGTATAAATTAACCTGATCGAGGGATTTAGAAAGATGAATTTGGTAATAATGGGAGTACAATTGAATAATTTTATGGATTAATTATATATTTATGTTTAAATTTGGGAGGGTGGAAGTGGAATCCTTTTATTAGTGATGAAAATGAATCTTTTTGAAAACACCCCTCATTTTTTAATAATTCAATGACACAATTCAGGGTTCAATTAATAAAAAATATGGAATATATGAGTATTGTAACATGGTATCATTGAAAATCATCAAATAAATTAATTTATAAATAATTTAAGTGTGGTGTAAGGATTTTAATTCTACTTTCAACGTTAAACCTAAATTAACTCTTACTATGGTAACTAGTTTTTAAATAAATAATTTTATATCCAATTTAATATAACACATAACCCTTGTAACCTTAATTTTATGTGGTGGACCAAAATTTAATCTCTAATTAATCCAATTAAATTTTTAACTGATAGAAAATTAATTTTTTTGTTGAATATATTATATATAGGGAGACATTTTTATAAACTAAGGTTGTTTTAAGCATTATGTGTTTTCAATATTATTTATTATTGATTAACCATTAAATAAATTTTAATATATTTATATATATTTTTAAAAATAATATCATTGTAATAAGTTTTAAAAATTTCATATAATTTTTAGGTTAAAAATTATTTGTGGTTATTAATAAAATTCAAAATTAACATTTTATCCATTAATGTTATAATTAACATCGACATTTGTAATCTAATTAAAATGAAATAAATTAAAATATCTCATATTAGATAATATTAACATTATGATATAAAATATTTTAACCATTTCATCAAATTAAATTTCTACATGTAGGAAAATTATCTTTTGTGTTAGTTCTAGTGACGCATTCAAAACTGTTTTTAGAAATAAAATATTTTTAAGAAAAATGATCCTATATAGAAATAAAATATAATTTTTATTGATTTTAATGATATCAATAATAATAATATTTTTCAAATAGTATTTATGGGGAAATTAAATAAATATCCATTTTAATTTTACCATGAATGAAATAAATTAAAAAAATCGAGTAAAAATAGTTTTCCTAAATTAGTACTTCATTTTCAAAAATTATACTCATTGGTTTTATAAATAGAACATAGTAATTTTTTAAAAAAATATTCATTATAAATTATAAATATATATTTCCTATAAAAAATTATTTAATATTTCTATGTCATATAAAATTAATGGGATTTAGAAAAGTAATATTTCTCAGTATTTAGAAAAACATCAATATTTTTATAAAAGTCTAAAAAATTTCTAATCGAAAAATATTGATATGATGATTTATAAAATGATGTTTATTTTACCAAAATAGCATCATAAATTTTTTATATTTTTAATTTAGAATATAATAATCAAATAATATAAATATAAAATATCCAAATTCATTCTTAATTCATATTAATTGACTACACTCTAAAGGATTAAATTTTTATATTTATAATTATCATATTGGTTTTATCATAGTTTAATTAATAATTTCCATCCAATATGTTGAACATTTTTATATTTGTTTTGTTTGTACTAAAAGTGATGGGACATAGTATATATTTTAAAGGATCAAAAATTTTAGGTCATTACCTTACATATTGTTAAATAAATTAAATACTCTCATTATTAATTACCATTTACTAGTAAAAAACATAAATGTCCTGAAAAAATTGAAATATCTAAAATTTTTATCTCTAATGAGTTATGAACCCCAATATAGTATGTAAGAATATAAATCACTTATTATCTGTAACCATTTCAGGGAAATGAATCTTATAATTTGGTTTTATGACCCATGTGAAGGATTTATCATTCTTTATATATAGTTTACAATCAAACTTTTATTAAAATTTTGTCATATATGATTCAATTATTTACCCAAAATTCTATAAATTAATGTTGAGTTAAAGTTAATATATTAATTCTATTTCCAAAACCAAATATAATTTTTTTAGTGTAGGATATTACGATTTGAAAAAAGTTTATTTCTATAAACATAATATTCATAAAACTAAATATTTCCCTTAAAATAAAAATCCATTGGGATTGTGATATTATGTCCATAGAGTCTTTTTAGATATACAATAGTGGATAAAATTGAAACTACAATAATAAATTCATTATTTTATAGAGTTGTATAATTATAACATGATTATCATTGTTCGAGTCAATGGTATTCATTGCCTAAGATATCCCTTGTTCACTTGCTCTAGGTGGTTGTGGATGCATATCTTCCACCGTAGTACATGTCTTATGGAATTGAATTGGGTATTTCACAAGTTACCCACACATAATACATTGAATTATATTGGGTTCCACAGGAGGAACTCAACCTGCCATCATTATATTTTTCATTATCTTCATTGTCGTTTGATAGTTTGATGATTAATCCCCCTTTTACCCCAGGTAAAAAAATATTCATCTCCATTTAAAATAATTCCCTTTGGTCATATTCCCACATATTTAACATGTTTAATATTGAATACCCCATCCTTCATTATATCGAGTATCTTAATTTTCATAAGAATATACCCTTATCTTAATTGTTGTATGTTGGAGTCCATCTATGTTCTCTTTGTTTGTCATAATTTTAAATAGCTAGTTTGAATTAATCACAACATCCCTCAAACCAGATCTTATCCTATGAGATTTATTAAGGGGATAATATCTATATTATCAATGTATTCCATTTTTAAAATGGTTTCATCAAGAATCATTCCATAATACCACCAAAAGGACATACCATGATTGATTAAAACAATAATATAATTATTTTAATATAATTACATTTTATATTCAACCAAAATATATCTTATTATTACTGTACCATTCATTTCATCCTAAATCAATATGATTTTGATCTAGGTTTCCTTATATTGGGTTCTCTCATAACTGGTATCCTAATTAAATTTCATAATTAATCTTTTATAATGGATTGTAAAGAAAATATTTTTAACTAAAGAATATTCTATGGGAAAATCAACCCAATTGTGAAGATATGAATCACTATCATTCACGTGTTTATGATTGTGTTAATACCCAACATTCACTTTTTAGGATTATTTTCCCTAGTTATATATTTTATAGATCCATAATCCACTTGTGGTATCCATATGAAGATGTTATTTCTAGAAAAAACTAGGAAAAGTATACTTTAAGAAAATTTTAAAACCTTATTCTATTCATAGAGATGTCCCTAAGGGTTTCACTTAATTTCCCTCATCTTAATTCACTGAATATCTAATCTAATATAAAAAAATATCTAAACCCTACTCTGATACCAACTATAGTGACATAGGCTAGCCATTAATTAGTTTTAAAATAATTTGATATAGATGTTGGACAAAAATCCCTCAAGGTATTATTGCAGTATTTTTGGGTTGCTTGTGTTTGTTGAAAATGTAGGTTTTCATGGTGAATTGTTGAGTTCTGGAGATGTTGTTTACAATCCATGTTGACAAAGAACCATGACAATGGAATGGACGATCTGGAGGCAATACAAAAAAACAGATACAAGGTGGTGTTGTTTTCTAGTGTTTGCAAAAATTTTGGGGTCCAAAATATGGAGTTTGGTTAGTATTGATAAATATGGATTTACTTGAAAATATCATCAAAATATGGAAAAGGCTTGAGGTTTGTGAATATAGGCTTCAAGAATTGGATTTCGCGAAGAGAAGATGAATGTTGATGGTGATTCTTCGCAATTAAGACGATCTTTGCAAATGGCAGAGATGAATGGAATTGTGAGGGAGAATCGTGGTGGTGGTGAAAATTAATTGATGAAAAGATTCGCAATTACAATGTGCTCCACGATCAGAATATTTTAGTGGTGCTTCATGATTTTGAATAAATTTCGGCAGAAATTTCAGAGGTTCGTGATTTGAGATGACTTGGCATTAACTTCGTGCGGAGGGTTCAAGGGTCGATGGAATTGGAGATAAATATGCCTCGACCCCCTCGATAGAAGTAGATAGAGTTTTCAAAGATTATAGTTTTCTCTCGGCTCGCGAATGTGGTTCGTGAAGGCAGTGTGCTTCGCAAAAGGAAGGAGCTTCGCGGCAGATAATCATTCTCCGCAAAAGATCCGAGCTCCGAGTTGGCTCAGTGAGCGTCGTGAAGGAGATTGATCTGCGATGACTTGAGCTTTGCAAATACCTAAACTCTATGAAGGTAGGATCTTCGCGAGAAGGCAGGACCATCGTGAAAAGGAAGGAGCTTCGTGAAGGATTGTTTGAGCTACACGAAATTGGGAGCCTTGCAAGGTAAAGAGCTTTGCAAAGGCTTGAGCTTCAGAAAAGGACACGAGATTCACGAAGGCTTATTTGAGCTTTGTGAAATTGGGAGCTTCAGGATGTAGGGTGTTTTGTGATGGTATTTCCAAAAGTAATTGACAATTGTTTCAGAGGAAAAGTGGTATTCATTAGTGGATGATATTTGGACTTCAATGGAGCATCTATATACAGTGGAGGATTCATTCATTAGTGATAATTAAGATACCAACAAGTCTAAAAATTTTGAGTGGATCTTCTGAAGAAGCAGTGAGCTCACTTTAGTTGAGAGAGCAGTGAGTTCTCAAATTGTGAGTGGTTGTAAACCAGGAGGTACAGTGAGTCCGCTTCGAACTTGTAAACATTAGTGCGCTTACAGTGGAATTGGTACATCGGCAAACTGTCAGTGTATGCTCCTTGGACGTACCCTAGTGAGGGTGAACCAAGTAAAAATTGATGTGTCTTGTGTCTTCATTAAGGGTTATTTTTACTCTGCAACAAGAAGGAGAGAGATAAGAGGATTTTTCTAACAGAATAACAAGATCAAAAGGGGTAGTTGTTTTAATCTTTCATACCCTTGTTCAGAATTCCCTCCCTCTAAAGGTATCTAGCCTAGTGGACCATACAATTAGTATCAGAGGGAAAGTTTGATATTAGTTTCTCTCAAATGGAGGACATCAATTATAAAGGGATTTCGATCATCGATGGGAATAATTTTCAGTAATAGAAGAATCAGATGCAACACTACTTATCATATTAGGGAATGGATGTGTTTACAGTAGCAATTCACGGTGTCACATCTGATATTAATAGTGGTGCTTTATCTGAAGCTGAGCAAAGATAATTGGATTCTGACCAAAGGATATCAATTCTTTACGGGGTGCCCTATACAATGCTCTATATACCAAGGTAATGTCATGAAAACATCACATGCTATGTGGTAAAATCATTTAAACATATATCAAGGTGATACAAAGGTCTAAGAAGCAAATATTCAAATGTTTTAGAACAAGTATGAAGATTTTAGAATGAACCTGAATGAATCTTTTGATGCATTCTTTGATAGGGTAAATGTTGTTGTGGAGGACATTTGAGGTCTTGGAGAAGTTATTTAAGACATAAATATTTTGGATCACAACATGTGGAAACATCCACCACATTTCAATCTGGAAGTTTCTATTTTTGATGATAAATACCTGAAGGAGCTAACATTGGATAACTTACACAACACCCTTGTGGCATATGAATTGAGAAATTATGGTAACAATGTTATAAAATAGGTAAATCCAAAGATGTGACATTCAAGGTAATGAAAAAGCTCACCATTGATGATTCTCAGGAAGAAGAAGAGATAGATGAGGTGATGTCATTACTCTCCTCAAACATTCAAAGAGTAAAAGGAAAGTTTAAAGGGAAACTTCCACTAGTTTGTTTTCGATGTGGAATGGTTTTAAATATTGCGGAAAGGTGCCCGAAATATTTTCAAGAGGATATTGATATAGATGAAGATGATATTCCCAATAAAAAGTATTTAGCCTAAGTGAAAGGTAGGAAACAGTTCAAAATAAATTTTTTAAGAGGAACAATGTTCTTTCAAAAGAATGTGATAGTTCGGATGAGTCTGAGGAAGCTGAGGTTGAAGTGATAGAGAACTGCAAAGATCGTGGAGAAAATGTTGTAGTGGCAGTTGTCGGGAGTACTCACGAAAAGGAAGAAACTGATATTGATGAAGAAGATAATGTTTAAGGAATAGTTTATATGCAAGCTGAGTTAGAATCATATCTTGAGGAGATAGATTTTTGGAGATCCAGACCAATGAAAGCCAATAAAGAAGATCGTGATGCCAAAGTCTATATGTAGAAGTAGGAAGAAGAGAAGTCTCAGTTGATGGAAGAAATTGAGTAACTCAAGTCATCAACACCGGATGATTCATAATCGTTCAGTAAGTATAAAATCAATATTTAAGAATAGAAAAGGGAGATCAATGGATTGAATAACACAAGGAAATATCAAATCAAGAACATTGAAGAACATGAAATAGAAGTTCTCATTTTGCAGATAAAGGTTAAGGATTATGAAAAACTCTGGACTTATACTGGGACATTAGGAAAACAGATCAATCATAAAACCTTGAAGCTAAATATAGAGAATAGTGGTTTAGCAGAAAGGAATCGTCAATTATGTTTAGATGCTAAGGCTGATGGGGGTGTAATCTAAAACAAAAAGCTATGAAATTTATGTCATACCGCAAGAACCCATTCCATGATTCAAGTTTGATTTTGCCATAAACCAGATTCATAATATTCATTAATTCCATGTGGAAACTAGCATTGCATAAGTGACATGATGGAATGCACCTTATATTAGGTGCTATTGTTGTGGAAAGAGGGGACATTCACAGTATGTGTGTTCCATAGCCAAGAGATATCTAAGGGCACAAGAATAGTGGTGGAATCCAAATAGAGGACGATCCTCTAGAACATATTTCAAAGGACATTGTTTTTGGTGTGGAGGATTTCGGCACATGGATAGGTATAGTACTTCAACCAAACAGAGGAATACGCCAAAGGAGAATCAAAATGTCCACAAACAGCAAATCAATAAACCAACAATTGAGTTGAAAATGCAAAATAGATTTGCAGCTTTTCAATATGAAGCTTGTCCATCATAATCTGAGAAATATTAAAAGTCTCAATCCATTCCATGTGTGATGTCAAAATTATGGACCAAGAAGAAAAAGGATGAGAAGGTAATGTTGGGAAAAAATGCCTTTAATGCATCAGATTCCTCTGGTGTTTGGATCCTTGACAGCAGTTTCACATCTCACATGAAAGGTATTAAGGATATTGATACAGGTATAAAATATGACAAAGAAGGAGTTTTCAAGTTTAGAAATGATTAAGGCCATAAAATTATTGGCTTAGAAAAGTCCATGTTTGGGTGAAAAGTGATGAGACGTGCTCATTTCTTATTAGTAGAAGGCCTTAGTCACAATTTGATCAGCGTCAGTCAACTATGTGACTCAAGACATTCTATAAGGTTTATTAAGAATTTTTTTATCGTTAATGGAATATATGGGGAAGCAGTCTTATTGGGAAAAATGATAAAGGGGAATCTCTACATTGTAAGTGGAGAAGAAGATATGTGCCTTCTGACTAGGGAAGAAGAAAACAAGTTGTGGCTTGAACAACTAGGTCATATATGCCAACCATCCCTCGAATATATGGTAATGTGTGATGAAACAAAAGACATCCCTAAGTTATCACGTGATCTTACTCACATGTGTGATTATATCATCCCGCCTTTTTGTCTCATAAACTTTCATTACATTATAAAAAATTGAGGATCTTAAAGGTTTAGTGTCTTGGAAACCAGGAACATAATACATGAAATAAAAAGAACATTCTTCATAAACACTTTAAAGGCTTCTCCTTATTTTCATCCTAGGTTCATTACTGCATCTCATAACCTGGGTACATACATCAAAAGAAAGGGTGAGCAGAAGGCCCAGTAAGGGAAACAAGGGAAACATTTAACATGTGAGCTTGAGATACATCAATAAATTCATGAAAATAACTTTAAGGCATGATAATGAAATCATGAGGAATATCATAATAAAAATAACTTATTTCATAACTTCAAGATGTGGCTACAACATTTAATATCAACAATAATTTCTGTTTCACCAAGGTCCATCCCCGAGGTGTCAATAAAAATTACCAAGGTTATTCACCAAGGCGTCGTTAAAAATAGTCATCTCTAGAGATTATGTCTTTACCCAATGAATTTGAGTGCTATCATTATGATAGATATAGAGATCATACCCCAACATAATAAAATTGAACTTGAAAGACTTGACATGAAAGTACAACTTTAAAAAGGATAAAGGTGAAATAATCCCTTAAAAATTCGGGAGCCTAACAGCGTCACTTAAACTTCAAAAAAAAATGAATTGACGAGATCAAATAGGGTCTCTCATCATATGAACATGAATGATCAGTATGATAGATATATAGATCATACCCCATATAAAGGAACTTGAAATACTTTACATGAAAGTATAACTTGAAAATTAGATGGGTGAAAGAACCACTTAAAAATTCGGCAGCCTAACGGCTCCACTTAAAACTTCAAAAATAATGAATTGAAGAGATAAAATGGGGTCTATCATCATATGATCATAAAATATAAGCATGATTTATATAGAGAACATACCCCAAGAAAAATGAACATTAAATACTTGACATGAAAGTATAACTTGAAAATGAGAAGGGTGAAAGAACCACTTAAAACATCAAAATACTGAATTAAAGAAATGAAATGGGGTCTCTCATAATATGATCATAAAAGATCAGTATGATAGATATAGAGATAATACCCCAGAAAAAGGAACTTGAAAGACTTGAAATGAAAGTAGAACTTGAAAACGAGAAGGGTGAAATAACCACTTAAAAATTCGGCAGCTAACGGCGCCACTTAAAACATCAAAATGCTAAATTGAAGAGATCAAATGGGGTCTCTCATAATATGATCATAAAATATCACTATGGTAGATATATAGATCATACCACAACATAATAAAAAGGAACATGAAAGACTTTACATGAAAATAGAACATGAAAAATGATAAGGGAGAAAGAATCAGTTACAAAAATTTCGGCATCCTAATGACGCCACTTAAATATTCATCAAACGAAATAATGAGAGTAAGAGGGGATTTCTCATTATATGAACATGAAAAGGGAATTAATAGGAATATAAAAGAACATCCTTCAACATAAGAACATGGATCATAAAAGAAATGACATAAAAGAGAGTATTTGAAAAGAAAGAGAGAGTTTGGATCCCTTACCTTAAAACGAAACTCTTAAAACTCAATGTTTGGGAACTTGAGGGCTTGGGGCACCTTGGGAGGACTCATTGGGAGGTAATGATACCAAAGCTTCGTTGGGGGAGAGTTGTAAGTCGAATGGATTAGAGGATGTATTGGTATATATAGGGAAAATGAGGGGACAAGGCATTAATGGCCAAGGGACACTTCATTGGTGGTTTTGGAAAAAACATGGGCTTTCCCATGGTATTTGTGCATGGTATTGGCCACATGTGTAACGCCCCGACCCCAGTTACCCAGAGTCGGTGCATTATTACATAACATTGGCATGATCACAAGAAAGATCAAATCTCGAAAGACCGATTGGTTTAGTAGCTTTAGAAACACTAGATATATTCATAAGTTTTACATTACATCATAAAATGAAAAACTAAAACAACAACATAATGTTTCCACAATCCACACTATTAACCCCTCATAAAATCCCTGCAGGTCATTCATAACTTACTTCTTCACATCCTGGGAAAAATAAAACATAGAAAAGGGGTGAGCTCAAATGCCCAGTAAGGATAACAATATAGCGGAAACTTTCATAAATAAGAATAAACATTTAAGGCAATGCATTACTAAAACAAAAGCCTTTTAAACTTGAACTTCAACATAAAATGGCAAAGGTAAAAATGAAATAATGCCATTTAGTTACTCACATGGATATTCTACTAATCGAATAATCACATGAAAAAATCAATAACCACTTTCATAATGTTGGAATGCATAATGTCAGACTATCATAACCACATAGCCAAGGCCTCGTGCCAAGACTACAAATAAGATTTTGTCAAGGCCTTGTGCGAAGACACTAGTTTGTCTCATGAGACCTACCGATGCATCGAGGATCTATAGCGGGCTCCACCCGTCACTTACTAAGTCCAATGCATTCCCATATGAAAAGGTTTAAACATAACATAAACATTCGTATTAAAACTAGCATACGAAATGTCAATAATTTCACCATAAACTATGAATGGTATAAAAATAGCACATCCACAGTCAAACATATCACAAAACCTTCAATACAATATAGAAGCTTTGTATTACAATAAATCAACTTCAAATAAGCATAAAATCCATCAAAGGATGTTGACATAGATGAAATCAAAATTCTTTTTAAAGAAATATCTCTTTTTATTTTGAAATCATTTAAGATCCATATAAAATAAAACATTTTCTTTGAAAATATTCTTATAAGCTTGTAAGGGAAGTTTTTAAGATTTTATAACGGCGGAAATTAGCCGCACCCGCCGTATAAGTTAAAAAAAACATTCTTACCTTAATTCTGTCGAAAAGGTTAAAAAGGGACCTTGTTTTGAAAATGACGGAAAGATTCCTTTATAAACCACTTATAAAAGTCAAAAAGGGTATAAATGACTTTAACTCATATTCTAGTAAATAGTAAAAATGTTTTGAAATACATTTTTAAGAAACATGGATGTGGATGATAAAGAGATCCCAGTAGATTATTACATATAAACAACCTCGGATAATGAAGAGATTGTGAAATAACCCTTACCTTGTACTTTTCCTTGGTTGGGGTAGGTTAACCTCCTGTATAATGGTGAAATAATTGTTATTAAATTATACAAGAATCATATACATTAATATGATATCATATATGATCTTTTAATATTGATTTGATAATAATATCTTAGTATTATCATTATATCGGGTGTTAACTTACTTGTTTTCTTTTATATGTTTTGTTACGTAAGACATGTTTGTAAAGGATAGGTTGTATATTATTCATATCCAGAATGATATCATGTCCTTAAAAATCATTTTTAAATCATCAAATGATAATTATACTTCAATGGATACGATGGAGAATGAATCTCATCGCGTTCGTGGAGACGGTAGTCCGTACGTACACACGAGCGACAATATCATTCTTTTGATATTAAAATAATATATAAATGGATGGTATATCATATATACAGAATAATTAAAATTTTATATTTATTATTTACATGAGTTACACATCATTATTATACCCATCCAAATAATAATATATTGAATAACAATTACACCACGGCGTGGAGACGGTAAGCCGTACGTACGCACGTATGGTGACATGTTATTCAAAGGGTGGATAGAATACTGAATATGGTTGTACCATATTTATAATAACATCACAGTATATGTAAGATACTGGATTTAGTATTTTAGAATGGTAATAACAAAGAAAGAGGAAGTGGAAGAAGAAAGGAACTTAGAAAAGGGTGGTGAAATCATTACCTCTTCTTCGGGTTCTTCCTTTTGATTTGATCAAAAGGGCTCCATAGGTTGGCTTTCTGATCAAACTAAGGCCTCTAGGTTGTAGTGAGGGATGTTGGGAGAGTATTTGGGTAGAGTTTGGCCGAACAAAAAGGCTTTGAAGGTGTGAAAAAATGATAAGGAGGAGTGCCCTTTTATAAGAGGGGTGAGGGGCACCTTGGGAAAAGCTAGAAATATTAATTTATAATAAATTCATATTCGGTTTCCAATGGCTCCAAAGTTGACTATTCAAAGGCTAAGGTGGGTATAGGTCGAAAACCACTCAACAAATAGAATTTAGATAGGTTTGGGTACTTATATTAACCTTATCTTTAAGTATTAACTCTAAGTTAATTAGTTTCACTTTTACAACGTCTCTGTGTGTTTTTATATAATATGGTTAATAAACATACTATATACATCCAAGCGACCCCCAAGTGGTCCATTAATGATGAACCTATCCTGATATAAGTCTCTTGGCCGAACCATAGATTTTTAGGAATTTAATATCAATTAATAATATAATATTTGTTTTAAGAACTCTTTTATGTCAATTTTGACAGTATTCAATAGTTGATTTTTGTGAAACTCATAACAGATTGATTACTTCGAAAAAAGTCAATTACATCAATACTAATATATAATATTATCCTAGAAAATTATTTTAATTCATTAAAAGTTTCATATTATATTTATTTGGGTATTTTTAATATCAATTATTTTAATTTTTCACTATTATAGTAATTATTGCATCATCATTGTGTCATAAATAAATTAAATTATTTAATGTCTAAAAATTATAAACAAAATATAATTATGTAGGAAATCTTTTTATCTTTCTAAGGAATATTTATAATCTAAAATCCAACATATATAACCCTCTGTAACAATTGTTTTTCTAAAAGATATATGCTTGTGTCATTTTTGTATTCATTTTAACTTAATTAAAATAAAGTGTCATTATCACTTACAAGTGGATCCATGGGGTCCCAAAATAGACCCAAAGATGACCATGGTCTACCATGTATCAACCAATAGGGTTAAGACACGTTTTAGGGTAATTTACTATTATTATAATATTATTTGTTTAACCCTTATTTACCAGATTTACCCTTAACCATGGTAAATAAAATATTTACCGCAGTAATTATTCAAAATGTCTAAAAATAAAAGTTACCTATTTACACAATTTGAACATCCTGATTCCAAATATGGAATCCATTTTCCTAAATTCAAAACACATAAGTGGCAGAAATTAATTTAAAATTAATTCCCGCTGTCAAAACAAAAAGCGTGTTTTTAAGAGATAATAACTATCAAAAGATTGACACTTGTTTATGTTCGGTTTAATTGTAAAATTATGTCCAATGACAAAAATTATATTAAATGGTAAAAATATTTTCTAAATATACTTTAAAAATAATAAAATTCATAATTTATCATTATTAATTATTTTGATTAAAAAAGTTGTTTTTAATTAAAATTTAGTAATTTTCATTATTCATCAAAATATGAAAGTTATCCGAAATGTACCAAAATTTCACCTTAGGCTAAATTAGATATTCCAAATCCAAAAATGAAGTCCATTTTGAAATATAAAATATATATAATTTCAAAAAGTAGGTATTACTATTCATAACGGCTAGTTTGATTGGTTGTGGTGTGTGTTAAAACTCAAGGTTGCGTACAACACACGCTACTGTATTATTCAAAGAAAGTGTATCGTGGAAGCTTGGGATGTTTCATTTTAAATTTTTGATGTCCCCATTTAGTCAAAAAGTTTAAAATATTGTATTTAAAAAGGGTTCACTATTAAAAGTGCAATACTGAAAATGAATCTGTTCTTGCATTATATCTAAGAAACTCATAATATGGATTCTAAAATTATAAGGATTATTTTAAAGTTTAAAATTTAGATAATACTATTCCTAACCTCTTTTGAATGAATTTTTGGAAAGTCATGGTGCAATTGAACTCGGTGTTGCGTGTAGTGCAAGTTATAGAATTATTTTGAAGAAATAACACATTATGAATTCTTGGGGTGTTACATTCTCCCCTCCTTCAATAAATTGCGTCCTCACAATTTGAAATTGTTCTTCAAAAATAAAAGGTTGAAAATAGAAAATATATTTGTGGGAAAACCCACATCATAAATTGGGTTACTAAAATTTAGTCTTAATATGAGGAAAAGAGAAATGAAAGGGTCACCACCAAATTATGATCTCGCTTAGGAGAACATTGGTGGCATTTAGAGACATATAATTGGAGGAAAAACGTAAATATTTATAGGTAGTGATTGAGGTCATCAATCACAAAAAAGTATAAAATTGAGGTCCTTAAATTCATCAATCTATGATGATTTGAAATACCATCGGTTCAACAAAACATAGGGTATTAGGATAACACATTTTTGACGTTTCAAAATATCTTAGTTGAATTCCCACATCGAAAAATGAATTAATGAGGCCTCTATTTAAAATAAAGAGTCAAAATTATGAAGATTACCGAAAATAACACATACTAGGGTTCCATGTAGGAAAATATGGATATGGAAGAAAAATATAACCATCAATTCTCTGATGGAGAGTGGTAGAGAACATGGCTATGAAAAGGCCAACAATCCCAAAGCCATAAATTAGTGATGCTTTAAGGTACCATCTAGGAAAACATTTTTGTTCTAAGTTTCTTTTCTTAATGTTGAGAAATTTATTTATGAGATTGGCTAAGATCATAAGGAGATATACTTACATTATAATTAGAGTTTTATCCATTAATAAATTTCTACCACAAACTCATCTTTCACTCTAAAAGATAATAGAACGTAAAAAATTCTATTTACACCATTCGTATAGGGTTCCAAAATAAACAAATTTATAATTCATCTACATGATCTTTTAACAAAAACTACATTATTTATTCTAGGACATCTCATGGGCCAGTGGTAGGTGATACACCCTTGTCGCCCTTCGGTTGCAGGTTCAAGTCTCGCAGCCTTGCCGGAAGCGACGGGTTGCCGCCCGACCTCCGGGTTGTCCTTTTATGGCAATCCAAAATAATCCAAACTAGAACTATCCAAAATACTTCTGTCTAAACTCACAGTCCAACATTTATAAGGAAGGTAAACATAATATAGATCCTTTTTACCCCGTAATTGCATATGAATACCTTCATCATGTATTACCATATTCTTTATTGATTACATTCATGATCCCTTATTCCATATAGAATGATGGATATACTTCATTAATCCAAAAATGTTTTAAACCCCAACAATGATGGAATATACAAATCATTAATTAGTTCCAAGGTAGTCAAGAATATCCAATATAATTTATCCAAAACATTCACATATTATTCCAAAATCACTACCTCAGTATCAGAACTATATTATGATTTATCATTCTCTCAACCATATATTTTCCAAAAATTTATCCTGCTATTGAGTCACTTTTCTTTGTTCCACACAATCTCAAGTCCTTAATGAAATAGTACTGCAGTACAATCCTTATATACTCCATAATTATTATAACAAGTACATTGTTGATACAAGACTCAACTGACATAATCAACATAAGAACTCTAATCATTCCTCTTCATCTGTGGTAGTATCATAACTTGATTATTATCCAATAGCATCATTTGCGGCATAGTCTGATGACTGGGACATAGGTTCGCGTAGTGTTCAAACTCCTTGCAAATGAATCATTGTACATTTGAAACCATTTTCTTACCCTTGCAGTCATGTACTTTGTGCCCTTTTCCTCCACACTTATACCAAACTCCCATTCCTTTCAGGCAAGTTCCAGGGTGTTTCTTTCCACAGTTACCACATATGGGAAAATTCTTCTTTTCCCTCTTCCCTTTATCCATCTTTCTCTCTTCTATCCTTTTCTTCTCTTGCTTCCCGTCAAAGCCATAGGACTCAGTAAACTCTTTACTTATCTTATCAACACATGATATTATTTCTTCATATGATGATAATACATGGGAGACTATTTCTCTTATAAATTCTAGCTTAAGACCATGAAAGATATGATCCTTCCTTCTCTTTGGATCATGTGCATTTCTGGAGTTCTCATTCCTTCTACTGGGCTCCATTTCTAAACAATGGCATACACTAAATCAGTTTATGAATCAAAATACATAATCCCATACTTATAAAACACTTAACATAAATTGAACTATTTATGGATATAATCCATAATCATAAAAATGTCTCCTTTGAGGATGTATATACTCATAAACCCTTCATAATGGTTTGTAAAGAAAATGAGAATTATCCTAAGTATATCCCCCGGGAGTGTCGTAACCAAGTGTGCAGCAAGGCCCGTTGTCGTGCACCAGTTCCCGTTCGAGTCTAGCTCAAAGCGGTGTTTTCGGGTTTTACCCCTAGGTACATCTGTGCCAGAGCCGCCTCTACCTGATCGTATCCAGACAGGGATGTATTGCTCGGAAAACTCACAAAATCTCTACAATACCAAAATTCTCGGAAGTTCTTCTATACTAATCCTCAAAGTTAATCTTAGGTCTACGTGCTCTAATCAGAGTTTATCTAAATCTAGCTTCCAAGGTTTGTACAAAACTTCCTCTGATACCAACTGTAACGCCCCGACCCCAGTTACCCAGAGTCGGTGCATTATTACATAACATTGGCATGATCACAAGAAAGATCAAATCTCGAAAGACCGATTGGTTTAGTAGACTTGGAAACACTAGATATATTCTTAAGTTTTACAATACATCATAAAATGAAAAACTAAAACAACAACATAATGTTTCCACAATCCACACTATTAACCCCTCATAAAATCCCTCCAGGTCATTCATAACTTACTTCTTCACATCCTGGGAAAAATAAAACATAGAAAAGGGGTGAGCTCAAATGCCCAGTAAGGATAACAATATAGCGGAAACTTTCATAAATAAGAATAAACATTTAAGGCAATGCATTACTAAAACAAAAGCCTTTTAAACTTGAACTTCAACATAAAATGGCAAAGGTAAAAATGAAATAATGCCATTTAGTTACTCACATGGATATTCTACTAATCGAATTATCACATGCAAAAATCAATAACCACTTTCATAATGTTGGAATGCATAATGCCAGACTATCATAACCACATAGTCAAGGCCTCGTGCCAAGACTACAAATAAGATTTTGTCAAGGCCTTGTGCCAAGACAGTAGTTTGTCTCATGAGACCTACCGATGCATTGAGGAGCTATAGCGGGCTCCACCCATCACTTACTAAGTCCAATGCATTCCCATATGAAAAGGTTTAAACATAACATAAACATTCGTATTAAAACTAGCATACGAAATGTCAATAATTTCACCATAAACTATGAATGGTATAAAAATAGCACATCCACAGTCAAACATATCACAAAACCTTCAATACAATATAGAAGCTTTGTATTACAATAAATCAACTTCAAATAAGCATAAAATCCATCAAAGGATATTGACATAGATGAAATCAAAATTCTTTTTAAAGAAATATCTCTTTTTATTTTGAAATAATTTAAGATCCATATAAAATAAAACATTTTCTTTGAAAATATTCTTATAAGCTTGTAAGGGAAGTTTTTAAGATTTTATAACGGCGGAAATTAGCCGCACCCGCCGTATAAGTTAAAAAAACATTCTTACCTTAATTCTGTCGAAAAGGTTAAAAAGGGACCTTGTTTTGAAAACGACGGAAAGCTCCCTTTATAAACCACTTATAAAAGTCAAAAAGGGTATAAATGACTTTAACTCATATTCTAGTAAATAGTAAAAATGTTTTGAAATACATTTTTAAGAAACATGGATGTGTATGATAAAGAGATCCCAGTAGATTATTACATATAAACAACCTCGGATAATGAAGAGATTGTGAAATAACCCTTACCTTGTACTTTTCCTTGGTTGGGGTAGATTATCCTCCTGTATAATGGTGAAATAATTGTTATTAAATTATACAAGAATCATATACATTAATATGATATCATATATGATCTTTTAATATTGATTTGATAATAATATCTTAGTATTATCATTATATTGGGTGTTAACTTACTTGTTTTCATTTATATGTTTTGTTACGTAAGACATGTTTGTAAAGGATAGGTTGTATATTATTCATATCCAGAATGATATCAAGTCCTTAAACATCATTTTTAAATCATCAAATGATAATTATACTTGAATGGATACGATGGAGAATGAATCTCATCGCGTTCGTGGAGACGGTAGTCCGTACGTACGCACGAGCGACAATATCATTCTTTTGATATTAAAATAATATATAAATGGATGGTATATCATATATAAAGAATAATTAACATTTTATATTTATTATTTACATGAGTTACACATCATTATTATACCCATCCAAATAATAATATATTGAATAACAATTACACCACGACGTGGAGACGGTAAGCCGTACGTACGCACGTATGGTGACATGTTATTCAAAGGGTGGATAGAATACTGAATATGGTTGTACCATATTTATAATAACATCACAGTATATGTAAGATACTGGAGTTATTATTTTAGAATGGTAAGAACAAATAAAGAGGAAGTGGAAGAAGAAAGGAACTTAGAAAAGGGTGGTGAAATCATTACCTCTTCTTCGGGTTCTTCCTTTTGATTTGATCAAAAGGGCTCCATAGGTTGGCTTTCTGATCAAACTAAGGCCTCTAGGTTGTAGTGAGGGATGTTGGAAGAGTATTTGGGCAGAGTTTGGCCGAACCAAAAGGCTTTTAAGGTGTGAAAAAATGAGAAGGAGGAGTGCCCTTTTATAAGAGGGGTGAGGGGCACCTTTGGAAAAGCTAGAAATATTAATTTATAATAAATTCATATTCGGTTTAAAATGGTTCCAAAGTTGACTATTCAAATGCTAAGGTGGGGATAGGTCGAAAACCACTCAACAAATAGAATTTAGACAGGTTTGGGTACTTATATTAACCTTATCTTTAAGTATTAACTCTAAGTTAATTAGTTTCACTTTTACAATGTCTCTGTGTATTTTTATATAATATGGTTAATAAACTTACTATATACATCTACGAGACCCCCAAGTGGTCCATTAATGATGAACCTATCCTGATATAAGTCTCTTGCCCGAACCTTAGATTTTTAGGAATTTAATATCAATTAATAATATAATATTTGTTTTAAAAACTCTTTTATGTCAATTTTGACACTATTCAATAGTTGATTTTTTTGAAACTCATAACAGATTGATTACTTCTAACAAAGTCAATTAAATCAATACTAATATATCATATTATCCTAGAAAATTATTTTAATTCATTAAAAGTTTCATATTATATTTATTTGGGTATTTTTAATATCAATTATTTTGATTTTTCACTATTATAGTAATTACTGCATCATCATTGTGTCATAAATAAATTGAATTATTTAATTTCTAAAAATTATAAACAAAATATCATTATGTAGGAAATCTTTTTATCTTTATAAGGAATATTTATAATCTAAAATACAACATATATAACCCTCTGTAACAATTGTTTTTCTAAAAGATATATGCTTGTGTCATTTTTGTATTCATTTTAACTTAATTAAAATAAAGTGTCATTATCACTTACAAGTGGATCCATGGGGTCCCAAAATAGACCCAAAGATGCCCATGGTCGACCATGTATCAACCAATAGGGTTAAGACACGTATTAGGGTAATTTAGGTTTATTATAATATTATTGTTTTAACCCTTATTTACCAGATTTACCCTTAACCATGGTAAATAAAATATTTACCGCAGTAATTATTCAAAATGTCTAAAAATAAAAGTTACCTATTTACACAATTTGAACATCCTGATTCCAAATATGGAATCCATTTTCCTAAATTCAAGACACAGAAGTGGCAGAAAGTAATTTAAAATTAATTCCCGCTGTCAAAACAAAAAACGTGTTTTTAAGAGATAATAACTATCAAAAGATTGACACTTGTTTATGTTCGGTTTAATAGTAAAATTATGTCCAATGAAAAACATTATATTAAATGGTAAAAATATTTTCTAAATATACTTTAAAAATACTAAAATTCATAATTTATCATTATTAATTATTTTGATTAAAAAAGTTGTTTTTAATTAAAATTTAGTAATTTTCACTATTCATCAAAATATGAAAGTTATCCGAAATGTACCAAAATTTCACCTTAGGCTAAATTCGATATTCCAAATCCAAAAATGAAGTCTATTTTGAAATATAAAATATATATAATTTCAAAAAGTAGGTATTACTATTCATAACGACTAGTTTGATTGGTTGTGGTGTGTGTTAAAACTCAAGGTTGCGTACAACACACGCTACTGTATTATTCAAAGAAAGTGTACCGTGGAAGCTTGGGATGTTTCATTTTAAATTTTTGATGTCCCCATTTAGTCAAAAAGTTTAAAATATTGTATTTAAAAAGGGTTCACTATTAAAAGTGCAATACTGAAAATGAATCTGTTCTTGCATTATATCTCAGAAACTCATAATATGGATTCTAAAATTATAAGGATTATTTTAAAGTTTAAAATTTAGATAATACTATTCATAACCTCTTTTGAATGAATTTTTGGAAAGTCATGGTGCAATTGAACTCGGTGTTGCGTGTAGTGCAAGTTATAGAATTATTTTGAAGAAATAACACATTATGAATTCTTGGGGTGTTACAACATGGGTCCCACCATACAATAATTCATCACCTTTGGTCGGCCAACCCTTAAAATATCTCATGGAATCATCATGACAATGTTATGATGTCATTAAACATACAGAAACCCTAAAACTGTATTTTCACTATTCATCGAAAATTCAACTTTCTCAGAAAAAACCCAAAATTTCACCTTAACCAAATATCGATGCTATGATTTCAAAAATGAACTCCATTTTATAAAAATAATTTTCTAAATATTTTTAATTTAAAAACACAATTCACCCGAAAAAAATAATACTTGACTAATAATTTATGAAACTGTAATTTAACCACTTTATTGAATCACATTACTTAATCAAGGTTCTTAGATTATATTAATACTTTCCTTAAGTGAGATTACTAATCCATTTCTTCATATTACTAATCCTAAGAATAAAATCACTATTCATAATTTACTATTCATAAAAAATTAAGTTGATCTTATTAGACTCAAAATTTCAAACTGAACATAATTATAGAAGACCATTTTTTAAAAATCATTACAAATTTTTAATTATTTAAGGTTTACATAAACATTTTAAAAATATCCTTTCTCTAAAATTCATCAAAAATATGCATACTATATTTATCCAGACATTTGAAAATTCATAAACATTATCATAAGCAGAAATCAAAATTTTTATTTAAAACAAAGGATTACACAAGGCAGTTATGGTCTCCTTAAATAGTCCCTTATCACACCAGCATAGGACCTAATTGTAAGGTGTGCTGAGGTGAGATAATCTGAGGGAGGATCGGCCAACATCGCACGTGTAGTAATTTCTATCATTTTGAACTTCTCGCGAAGGTGATTCCGTTCTAGCTTCACATGATGAAGTTCGGCTTGGGTTTGGTCCAGAGCAAAGCCTAGTGGTGCTACATTCTTCCCACATTCTGTTAGATGGGATTTGATTTGCTCGAGACTACTGGATGAGGCCACCAAATCTATATTAATTAACCAAGGTCACTTGAAACATTTGGTTTTCAACGGTCATACTGACTAACGTTCATGTAATAGTTTAAACCAACAGTCTCATTTTAATTATACTCATGTTATCAAATGAAACTGTTTTGTTGTGTATGAAAAATAAAATAACACACAAAATTAGGAAACAAGATTTATTCAAAATTTCAGGTCGTTACAATCTTCCCCCCTTATGAAATTGCATCCTCGTAATTTCTAAAATTGGGTTTTGAAATTTCATTGAAAGTCCCACATCGGGAAAAGAGTCAGTAACACTATTACATTAAAAGAAAGAAAAGGATGTACAAAGGCTACTCGAGTTAACTCATACTAGGATTCCATGTAGGAAAACATGGATATGGAAGAAAAACCAAAGCGTCAAGTTATGAGGGAGAGTGATAGAAAACATGATTAGGAGAAAGTTGACCATAAGAAAATCACAAAATTATGATGTGTGTAAATGGTCTTTGATTACCCAGTATAATGATTAAACAAACAACGTTTTTGTTTTACGTTCCTTTTAATAATTTTGAGGAAATCATAGAATAAAAACATAAGGAAATATAGCTACCTTCTAGTAGAGTTTCATCCTTTAATAAGTTTCTACCAAAACTAATCTTTTCTCCAAACGATGAGAATTCAAAACTACTTGGTCTCATCAACGCACAAGAAACATCTTATAGATAATCACATAATCCATCAAAGATTAACTATCTATTTATTATATCTTAAAACTTTATCCCAAAAATAGAAAGGGTAAGATAAAACGACTCTTCCAAAAGAAAGAACCCTAGAGGAAGGAAAACTACTTTAAATCATCAATGTTCCAGAGTACTACCCAAAGTTCATCATAGACCATTCCATAATTAACTGTTATTAAAATTCCTCAAAATAAACCAAACTAAGATTGAAACAAAAATACAAGAAGGATTTGATAACATAGTCTTCGAAAATAAACTTCATTGTTCATCTCCAAACAACATCAACCACTCCTAACATCTTATAACAAAAGTAGCTGACCTAAACATATTTTAACCAAGATAGGTTAATCATGTCCATAAGTAACCTAAATTACTATAAGTCCACCTTAAATTCATCGATTCTTCAAAATATAAGTCAACCTTTACTCCTCAATGAAAATACTGTAGTAATCTATTTACCTCGATCATATAGGGTCCCCAAAATAGTGAACGTCTTTGAAAATAATAATCGTCTTTTAATCCCCTAATCGTATCTGTCATATTAATACGGCAATTGCTACGTTTATTATCACATTGGTTGTTGGGACATGTTATTCTATTTCCCACCATTAACTAAGAAAAGAAAGTATAATTCGGGGCTTAAATACTTATCCAATAATCATAAAAATGAACTTAAAGCATATAAGGATAACTTATAGAAGAAAAGTATACCCTAACTTGTGATCCCCTAGGTTTCAAACTAGGTTATCCAGGATCATATATTCTTATGTGAATATTTATTTTATTTTATGTTTATTACTTCAATAATGGTTCATAATAGGCTTATGAATTTACCTAAGCATATCCCTCGAGAGTGCCGTAACCAAGTGTGTAGCAAGGCCCATTGTCGGGTACCAGTTCCCATTCAGTTCTAGCTCAAAGCGGTGTTTTCGGGTTTTACCCCTATGTACATCTGTGCCAGAGCCACCTCTACCTGTTCGTATCCAAACAGAGATTTATTTTCTTGGAAACCCCTTACTCAATACTCACCAAAATACCAAGAAGATTTCCATTATTTAAACTTTTCGATAGTGTTCTTCCTAAAGTTTTAATATCCTAATTTCCACAAATAACTAAACCATACATTGATGCAAACTATAGCATCCCGCCTTTTTGTCACATAAACTTTCATTACATTATACAAAACTGAGGATCTTAAAGGTTTAGTGTCTTGGAAACCAGGAACATAATACAAGAAACAAAAATAACATTCTTCTTAAACACTTTAAATGCTTGTCCTTATGTTTATCCTAAGTTCATTACTGCATCTCATAACTTGGGTACATACATCAAAAGAAAGGGTGAGCAGAAGGCCTAGTAAGGAAAACAAGGGAAACATTTAACATGTGATCTTGAGATACATAAATAAAGTCATGAAAAGAACTTTAAGGCATGATAATGAAATCATGAGGCATATCATAATAAAAATAACATATTTCATAACTTGAAGATGGGGCTACAACATTTAATATCGACAATCATTTCTGTTTCACCAAAGTCCATCTCCAAGGTGTCATTAAAAATTACCAAGGTTATCACCAAGGCGTCGTTAAAAATAGTCATCTCTAGAGATTAAGTCTTTACCCAATGCATTGGAGCGCTATCAGGGTGCACCATTGACATGTATTTATTATCATGTGAGCCACATATATCATCATCAATCATTTCATAAACAACCCATATAGCATAAAATAAATGGGTTTCATTTCATAATCATAACGTTTTAAAAACTACTTTAAAGACATGATCTTTATGTCACTTTAAACCCACGGAAAGGGAAAGTGGGTCTCATGTATGTAAATCCCAGAATAGAACAACTTGTTTTATATGTGAATACCCCTATATAAGAGAGGACTTTGAGTATTCACTTAATAAAATAAATGAACTTTAGAAAAAGAGCGAGACATTTTGAGACGGAAATTCTATAGCATAACGACTATGTTTCGGGGTTTTAGAAAACATTGAAAAGAGAGGGGACATGGGTCAATATTCATAAATGACCCATAAAACAATAGAGGGATAGAATATAAAGGGTATAAGAACATGGTAATGATATTTTAATTATATACCATATGAAATGAAAAACATAGAAGGAAGAAAAAAATAAGATTTCTCTTATGAAAATTCGGCAGCCTAACGGTGTCACTTAAACTTCAAAAAAAGTAAATTGATGAGATAAAATGGGGTCTATCATCATATGAAAAAAAAATCAGTATGATAGATATAAAGATCATACCCAAAAATAATTAAAAGGAACTTGAAATACTTGACATGAAAGTAGAACATTGAAAAATGAGAAATGTGAAAGAATCCCTTAAAAATTGGGGAGCCTAACGGTGTCACTTAAACATCAACAAAAATGAATTTATGTGATCAAATAGGGTCTCTCATCATATTAACATGAATGTTAAGTATGTTATATATAGAGACCATACCCCAAAAAAGGAACGTGAAAGACTTGACATGAAAGTAGAACTTGAAAACGAGAAGGGTGAAAGAACCACTTAAAAATTCTGCAGCTTAACGGTGCCACTTAAAACATCAAAATACTGAATTGAAGAGATCAAATGGGGTCTCTCATCATATGATCATAAAATATCAGTATGATAGATATGGATATCATACCCCAAAAAAAGGAACTTGAAAGACTTTACATGAAAGTATAACTTGAAAACGAGAAGGGTGAAAGAACCACTTAAAAATTCGGCAGCCTAACGGCAGCACTTAAAACTTCAAAATACTGAATTGAAGAGATCAAATGGGGTCTCTCGTCATATGATAATAAAATATCAGTATGATAGATATAGAGAATATACACCAAATAAATAACTTGAAATACTTGACATGAAAGTAGAACTTGAAAACGAGAAGGGTGAAAGAACAACTTAAAAAATCGGCAGCCTAACAACGCCACTTAAAACATCAAAATGCTTAATTGAATAGATCAAATGGGGTCTCTCATCATATGATCATAAAATATCAGTATTATAGATATAGAGATCATATAACTACATAATTAAAAGGAACTTGAAAGACTTTTCATGAAAATAGAACTTGAAAAATGAGATGGGAGAAAGAATCTGTTACAAAAAGTTCGACAGCCTAATGACGCCACTTAAACCTTCATAAATCGAATTAATTAGAGTAATAGGGGGTCTATCATTAAATGAACATGAAAAAGGAATTAATAGTAATATAATCTAACATCATCCAACATAATTACATGGAGCATAAAAGAAATGAATTAAAAAAGAGTATTTGAAAAGAAAGAGAGAGTTTGGATCCCTTACCTTAAAACGTAACTCTTAAAACTCAAAGTTTGGGAACTTGAGGGCTTGGGGGAACCATGGGAGGACTCCTTTAGAGGTAATGAGACCAGAGCTTCGTTGGTGGAGTGTTGGGATTCTAATGGATGAGAGTATGTCTTGGTATTTATAGGGAAAGTGAGAGGACAAGGCATTAATGGCCAAGGGACACCTCATTGGAGGTTTTGGAAAAACCATGCGCTTGCCCATGGTATTGGCCACATGGGTCCCCCCATACAATAATTAATCACCTTCAGTCGGCCAACCCTTAAAATATCTCATGACATCAGCATGACACAGTTATGATGTCATTAAACATACCGAAACCCTAAAACAGTATTTTCACTATTTATCGAAAATTCAACTTTCTCAGAAAAAACCCAAAATTTCACCTTATACAAATATCGATCCTATGATTTCAAAAATGAACTCCATTTTATAAAAATAATTTTCTAAATAATTTTAATTTAATTTTTAATTAAAAAACACTATTCACCCAAAAAAAACTAATACTTGACTAATAATTTATGAAACCGTAATTTAACCATTTTATTGAATGACATTACTTAATCAAGTTGCCTAGATTATATTAATACTTTCTTTAGTTGAGTTTACTAATCCATTTGTTCACATTACTAATCCTGAGCATAAAAACACTATTCATAATTTACTATTCATCAAAAATTAAGTTGACCTTATTAGACTCTAAATTTCGCATTGAACATAATTGTAGAAGGCCATTTTTAAAAAATCATTAAACATTTTTGATTATTTAAGGTTTACATAAACATTTTTAACATATCCATTCTCTAAAATTCATCAAAAATATGCATACAATATTTATCCGGACATTTGAAAATTCATAAACTCCATCATCATAAAAAATCAAAATTTTTATTTAATACAAAGGATTACGCAAGGTAGTTACGGTCTCCTTACATAGCCCCTTATCACACCAGCTTATGAACTAACTGTAAGGTGTGCTAAGGTGAGAGAATCCGAGGGAGGCTCAGCCAACATCGCACGAGTAGTAATTTCTATCAGTTTGGACATCTTGCGAAGGCGATTACATTTTAGCTTCACACGATGAAGTTCGGCTTGGGTTTGGTCCAGAGCAAAGCCTAGTGGTGATACATCCTTCCCAAGTTCTGTTAGATGGGCTTTGATTGTCCCGAGACTACTGGATGAGGCCATCGAATCTATATTAATTAACCAAGGTCACTTGCAACATTCAGTTTTCAACGGTCATACTGACTAACGGTCATATAATAGTCAAAAACCAATAGTCTCATTTTAATTATACTCATGTTATCAAATGAAACAGTTTTGTTGAGTATGAAAAATAAAATAACACAAAAAATTAGGAAACAAGATTTATTCAAAATTTCAGGTCATTAAAATCTTCCCCCCTTAAGAGATTGTGTCCTTTCAATTTTTAAAATTGGGTTTTGAAATTTCATTGAAAGTCTTACATTGGGAAAAGAGTTAGTAACACTATTACTTTAAAAGAAAGAAAAGGAAGTACAAAGGCCACCCGAGTTAACTCATACTAGGATTCAATGTAGGAAAACATGGATATGGAAGAAAAACCAAAGCGTTAATTTCTGAGGGAGAGTGATAGAAAACATGATTAGGAGAAAGATAACCACAAGAAAATCACAAACTTATGATGTGTGTAAACTGTATTTGATTACCCAGTAGGATGCTTAAACCAAAAATGTTTTTGTTTTACGTTCCTTTTAATAATTTTGAGGAATTCATAGAATAAACATATAAGGAAATATACCTACCTTCCAGCAGAGTATCATCCTTTAATATGTTTCTACCAAAACTAATCTTTTCTCCAAATGATGAGCATTCAAATCTACTTGGTCTCATCAAAGCAAAAGAATCATCTTATAGAGAATCACATAATCCATCAAAGATTAACTATCTATTTCTTATATCATTAAACATTATCCCAAAAATAGAAAGGTTAAGATAAAACGCCTCTTCCAAAAGAAAGAACCCTAGAGGAAGGAAAACTACTTTAAATCTTCAAAATTCCACAGTACTACCCATTGTTGATCATAGACAATTCCATAAATAACTTTTCTTAAAATTCCTTAAAATATACCAAACTAAGATTGAAACCCAAATACAAGAAGGTTTTGATAACATAGTCTTCCAAAATAAACTTCATTGTTCATCTCCAAACGACATCAACCACTCCTAACATCTTATAACAAAAGTAGCTAACCTAAACATATTTTACCCAAGATACTTTAACCATTTCCATATGTAACCTAAATTACTATAAGTCCACCTTAAATTCATCGATTCTTCAAAATATAAGCCATCATTTACTCTACAATGAAAATACCATAGTAATCTATTTACCTCAATCATATAGGGTCCCCAAAATAGTAAATTTCTTTCAAAATAATAATCATATTTTAATCCCATAATCATCTCTGTCATATTAATACGACAATCGTCGCATTTCTTATCACATTGTTTGTTGGTACATGTTATTCTATTTCCCACCATTAACTAAGAAAAGAAAGTATAATTAGGGGCTTAAATACTTAGCCAATAATCATCAAAAGGAACAGAAAGCATATAAGGATAACTTGTAGAAGAAATGTATACCCTAACTTGTGATCCCCTAGGTTTCAAACTTGGTTATCCAGGATCATATATTCTTGTGTGAATCTATATTTTATTTTATGTTTGTTCCTTTAATAATGGTTCATACTAAGCTTATGAATTTACCTAAGCATATCCCCCGGGAGTGTCGTAACCAATAGTGTAGCAAGGCCCATTGTCAGTGTACCAGTTCCCGTTTGAGTCTAGCTCAAAGCGGTGTTTTCGGGTTTTACCCCTATATACATTTGTGCCAGAGCCACCTCTACGTGCTCGTATCCAGACATGGATGTATTTTCTTGGAAACCCCTTACACAATACTCACCAAAATACCAAGAAGATTTCCATTATTTAAACTTTTCTATATTGTTTTTCCTAAAGTTTTCATATCCTAATTTCCACAAATAACTAAACCATCCTTTGATACCAACTATAACAACCTGCCTTTTGTAACATAAACTTTCATTACATTATACAAAACTGAGGATCTTAAATGTTTAGTGTCTTGGAAACCAGGAACATAACAATTGAAAGGCTTATCCTTATGTTCAACCTATATTCATTACTGCATCTCATAACCTGGGTACATACATCAAAATAAAGGGTGAGAAGAAGTCCCAATAAGGTAAACAAGGGAAACATTTAACATTTGAACTTGAGATACATAAATAAAGTCATGAAAAGAACTTTAAGGAATGAGAATGAAATCACGAGGCATATCATAATAAAAAAAACGTATTTCATAACTTTAAGATTTGGATAAAACATTTAATATCTACAATCATTTTTGTATCACTAAGGTCCATCCATAAGGTGTCATTAAAAATTACCAAGGTTATTCACCAAGGCGTCGTTAAAAATAGTCATCTCTAGAGATTAAGTCTTTACCCAATGAATTGAAGCACTATCAGGGTGAACCCTTGACATGTCTTTATTATCATGTGAGCCACATACATCATCATCAATAATTTCATAAACAACCCATATAGCATAAAATAAATGGGTTTCATTTCATAATCATAACGTTTTAAAAACTGCTTTAAAAAAATGATCTTTATGTCACTTCAAACCCACGAAAAGGGAAAACAGGTCTCATGTATGTAAATCCCAGAATAGAAAAACTTGGTATATATGTGAATACCCCTATATAAGATAGGGCTTTGAGTATTCACTTAATAAAATAAAAGAACATTAGAAAAAGAGAGAGACATTTTGAGGCAGAAATTCTGCAGCATAACAACTATGTTTCGGGGTTTTAGAAAACATTGAAAAGAGAGGGGACATGGGTAAATATTAATAAATGATCCATAAAATAGTATAGGGATAGAATATAAAATTTATAAGAACATGGTAATGATATTTTAATGATATACCATATGAAATAAAAAACATATAAGGAAGACAAAAATAAGATTTCCCTTATGAAAATTCGCCTGCCTAACGGTGTCACTTAAACTTCAACATATGTAAATTGATGAGATCAAATAGTGTCTATCAGCATATGAACATAAAATATCAGTATGATAGATATAGAGATCATATAATAACATAACAAAAAGGAACTGGAAGGACATGACATGAAAGTAGAACTTTGAAAAAGGAGATAGGTGAAAGAATCCCTTAAAAATTCGGGAGCCTAACGGCGTCACTTAAACTTCAAAAAAATGAATTGATGTGATAAAGTAGGGTCTCTCATCATATGAACATGAATGATAAGTATGATAGATATATATATATATAATACCCCAAAAAATTAACTTGAAAGACTTTACATGAAAGTTGAACTTGAAAACGAGAATGGTGAAAGAACCACTTAAAAAATCGGCAGCTTAACGGCGCCATATAAAACATCAAAATACTGAATTGAAGAGATCAAATGATGTCTCTCATCATATGATCATAAAATATCAGTATGATATATATATAGATCATTCCCCAAAAAAAGGAACTTGGAAGACTTGACATGAAAGTATAACATGAAAATGAGAAGGGTGAAAGAACAACTTAAAAATTCGGCAGCCTAACAGCGCCACTTAAAACATCAAAATACTGAATTGAAGAGATGAAATGGGTTCACTCATAATATTATCATATAATATCAGTATGATATATTTGGAGAACATACCCCAAAAAATAACTTGAAAGACATGACATGAATGTAGAACTTGAAAACGAGAAGGGTGAAAGAACCACTTAAAAATTCGGCATCCTAACAACACCACTTAAAACATAAAAATGATGAATTGAAGAGATCAAATGTGGTCCCTCATAATATGATCATAAAAGATCATTATGATAGATATAGATATCATACCACAACATAATAAAAAGGAACATTAAAGACTTTACATGAAACTAGAACTTGAAAAATGAGAAGGGAGAAACAATCTGTTACAGAACTTTTTGGCAGCCTAATGGCGCCAAATAACATTCATAAAACGAAATAATTAGAGTAAGAGGGGATCTATCATTATATGAAAATGAAAAGGGATGTAATATGAATATAAAAGAACATCCCCCAACATAAGAACATGGAGCATAAATGAAATGACTTAAAATAGAGTATTTGAAAAGAAAGAGAGAGTTTGGATCCCTTACCTTAAAACGTAACTCTTAAAACTCAATGTTTGGGAACTTGAGGGAATGGGGGAACCTTTGGAGGACTCCTTGAGAGGTAATGAGACCATATATTCGTTGTGGGAGAGTTGGGAGTCGAATGGATGAGAGGATGGCTTGGTATTTATAGGGAAAGTGAAAGGAAAAGGCATTAATGTCCCAGGGACACCTCATTGGTGGTTTGGGCAAAACCATGGGCTTTCCCATGGTATTTGTCCATGGTATTGGCCACATTGGTCCCCCCATACAATAATGCATCACCTTTGGTCATTAAACCATTAAAATAGCTCATGAAATCATCATGACACTGTTATGATGTCATTAAACATACTGAAACCCTAAAACTGTATTTTCACTATTCATCGAAAATTCAACATTCTCAGAAAAAACCCAAAATTTCACCTTAACCAAATATCGATGCTCTAATTTCAAAAATGAACTCCATTTTATAAAAATAATTCTCTAAATATTTTTAATTTAATTTTTAATTAAAAAAAAACTATTCACTCGAAAAAACTAATACTTGACTAATAATTTATGAAATCGTAATTTAACCATTTTATTGAATCACATTACTTAATCAAGGTGTCTAGATTATATTAATACTCTCTTTAAGTGAGATTACTAATCCATTTGGTCACATTACTAATCCTAAGCATAAAATCACTATTTATAATTTACTATTCATCCAAAATTAAGTTGATCTTATTAGACTCTAAATTTCACACTAAACATAATTTTAGAAGACCATTTTTTAAAAAACATTACACATTTTTAATTATTTAATATTTTCATAAACATTTTTAAAATATCATTTCACTAAAATTCATCGAAAATATGCATACTATATTTATCCATACATTTGAAAATTCATAAACATCATCATTAGAAGAAATCAAAAATTTTATTTAAAACAAATGATTACACAAGGCAGTTACGGTCTCCTTACATAGCCCATTATCACACCAGCAAAGGACCTATGTGTAAGGTGTGCTAAGGTGAGAGAATCTGAGGGAGGCTCGGCCAACATCGCACGAGTAGTAATTTCTATCAGTTTGAACTTCTCGCGAAGGTGATTCCGTTCTAGCTTCACACGATGAATTTCGGCTTGGGTTTGGTCCAGAGCAAAGCCTAGTGGTGCTACCACCTTCCCAAGTTCCATTAGATGGGCTTCGATTGGCCCAAGACTACTAGATGAGGCCATCGAATCTATATTAATTAACCAAGGTCACTTGCAACATTCAGTTTTCAACGGTAATACTGACTAACGGTCATATAATAGTCAAAACCCAACAGTCTCATTTTAATTATACTCATGTTATCAAATGAAATATTTTTGTTGAGTATGAAAAATAAAATAAAACACAAAATTAGGAAACAAGATTTATTCAAAATTTTGGGTCGTTACAATCTTCCCCCCTTAAGAAATTATGTCCTTGCAATTTTTAAAATTGGGTTTTGAAATTTCATTAAAAGTCCCACATCGGGAAAAGAGTTAGTAGCACTATTACTTTAAAAGAAATAAAAGGAAGTACAAAGTCCACCCGAGTTAACTCATACTAGGATTCCATGTAGGAAAACATGGATATGGAATAAAAACCAATTCATCAAGTTCTAAGGAATAGTGATAGAAAACATGATTAAGAAAACGTTAACCACAAGAAAATCACAAACTTTTGATGTGTTTAAACGGTTTTTGATTACCCAGTAGGATGCTTAAACCAACAACGTTTTTGTTTTACGTTCCTTTTAATAATTTTTAGGAATTCATAGAATAAAAACCTATGAAAATATACCTACCTTACAGTAGAGTATCATCCTTTAATAAGTTTCTACCAAAACTAATCTTTTCTCAAAACTATGAGCATTCAAAACTACTTGGTCTCATCAAAGCACAAGAATCATCTTATAGAGAATCACATAATCCATCAAAGATTAACTATCGATTTCTTATATCTTTAAACATTATCCCAAAAATAGAAAGGGTAAGATAAAATGACTCTTCCAAAGGAAAGGACCCTAGAGGAAGGAAAACTACCTTAAATCTTAAAAGTTCCACAGTACTACCAAAAGTTCATCATAGTCCATTCCATAAATAACTGTTCTTAAAATTCCTCAAAATAAACCAAACTATGATTGAAACCCAAATACAAGAAGGATTTGATAACATAGTCTTCCAAAATAAACTTCATTGTTCATCTCCAAACAACATCAACCACTCCTAACATCTTATAACAAAAGTAGCTAACCTAAACATATTTTACCCATGATTGGTTAATCATTTCCATATGTAACCTAAATTACTATAAGTCCACCTTAAATTCATTTATTCTTCAAAATATAAGTCAACCTTTACTCCTCAATGAAAATACCATAGTAATCAATTTACCTTGATCATATAGGGTCGCCAAATTAGTGAACGTCTTCAAAAATAATAATCATCTTTTAATCCCCTAATGATCTCTGTCATATTAATACAGAAATCGTCGCATTTCTTATCACATTGGTTGTTGGGACATGTTCTTCTATTTCCCACCATTAACTAAGAAATGAAAGTATAATTAGGGGATTAAATACTTATCCAATAATCATGAAAATGAACTTAAAGCATATAAGGATAACTTGTAGAATAAAAGTATACCCTAACTTGTGATCCCCTAGGTTTCAAACTTGGTTATCCAGGATCATATATTCTTATTTGAATCATTATTTTATTTTATGTTTGTTCCTTTACTAATGGTTCATACTAATCTTATGAATTTACCTAAGCATATACCCTGGGAGTGTCATAACCAAGAGTGTAGCAAGGCCCATTTTCGTGTTCTAGTTCCCATTCGAGTCTAGCTCAAAGCGATGTTTTCAAGTTTTACCACTATGTACATCTGTGCCAGAGCCACCTCTACCTGCTCGTATCTAGATAGGGATGTATTTTCTTGGAAACCCCTTACTCAATACTCACCAAAATACCAGGAAGATTTACATTATTTAAACTTTTCAATAGTGTTATTCCTAAATTTTTCATATCCTAATTTCCAAAAATATCTAAACAATCCTTTGATACCTACTATAGCGTCCCGCCTTTTTGTCACATAAACATTCATTACATTATACAAAATTGAGGATCTTAAAGGTTTAGTGTCTTGGAAACAAGGAACATAATACATGAAACAAAAAAACATTCTTCTTAAACACATGAAAGGATTCTTCTTATGTTCATCTTAGGTTCATTACTGCATCTCATTACCTGGGTACATACATCAAAAGAAAGGGTGAGCAGAAGGCCTAATAAGGGAAACAAGGGAAACATTTAACATGTGAACTTGAGATACATAAATAAAATCATGAAAGGAACTTTTTAAGGCATGAGAATGAAATCATGAGGCATATCATAATAAAAATAACATATTTCATAACTTGAAGATGTGGATACAACATTTAATATCGACAATCATTTCTGTTTCACCATGGTCCATCCCCAAGGTGTCATTAAAAATTACCAAGGTTATTCACCAAGGCGTTGTTAAAAATAGTCATCTCTAGAGATTAAGTCTTTACCCAATGCATTGGAGCGCTATCAGGGAGCACCCTTGACATGTCTTTATTATCATGTGATCCACATATATCATCATCAATCATTTCATAAACAACCCATATAGCATAAAATAATTGGGTTTCATTTCATAATCATAACGTTTTAAAAACAGCTTTAAAGACATGATCTTTATGTCACTTTAAACCCACAGAAAGGGAAAGTGGGTCTCATGTTTGTAAATCAAAGAATAGAAAAACTTGGTATATATGTGAATACCCCTATATAAGATAGGGCTTTGAGTATTCACTTAATAAAATAAAATAACTTTATAAAATGGGCGAGACATTTTGAGATGGAAATTTTGCAGCATAACGACTATGTTTCGGGGTTTTAGAAAACATTGAAAAGAGAGGGGACATGGTTCAATGTTCATAAATGACCCATCATACAGTATATGGACAGAATATAAAGGGTATAAGAACATGGTAATGATATTTGAATGGAAAACCATATGAAATGAAAAACATATAGGGAAGAAAAAAAATAAGATTTCTCTTATAAAAATTCGGCAGCCTAATGGTGTCACTTAAACTTCAACAAAATTAAATTGATGAGATCAAATACGGTCTATCATCTTATGAACATAAAATATCAGTATTATGGATATATAGATCATAACCTAACGTAATAAAAAGGATCTTGAAAGACTTGACATGAAAGTAGAACTTTGAAAAAGGAGAAAGGTGAAAGAATCCCGTAAACATTTGGGAGCCTAACGACGTCACTTAAACTTCAACAAAAATGAATTGATGTGATCTAATAGGGTCTCTCATAATATGAACATGAATTATAATTATGATAGATATAGAGATCATAACCCAAAAAAAGTAACTTGAAAGACTTGACATGAAAGTAGAACTTGAAAACGAGAAGGGTGAAAGAACCACTTAAAAATTCGACAGCCTAACGACGCCACTTAAAACATCAAAATAATGAATTGAAGAGATAAAATGGGGTCTCTAATAATATTATCATAAAATATAAGTATTATAGATATAGAGATCATACCCCAAAAAAGGAACTTGAAAGACTTGACATGAAAGTATAATTTGAAAATGAGAAGGGTGAAAGAACCACTTAAAAATTCGGCAGCCTAACGGCGCCACTAAAAACTTCAAAATACATAATTGAATAGATCAAATGGGGTATCTATCATATGATCATAAATAATCTGAATGATAGATATACATAACATACCCCAAAAAAGAACTTGAGATACTTGACATGAAATTTGAACTTGAAAACGAGAAGGGTGAAAGAACCACTTAAAAATTCGGCAGCCTAACAACGCCACATAAAACATCAAAATGCTGAATTGAAGAGATCAAATGGGGTATCTCATAATATGATCATAAAATATCAGTATGATAGATATATAGATCATAAACCAACATAATAAAAAGGAACATGAATGACTTTTAATGAAAATAGAACTTGAAAAATGAGAAGGGAGAAAGAATCTATTACAAAAAATTTCGGCAGCCTAATGGCGCCACTTAAACATTCATAAAACGAAATAATTATAGTAATAGGAGATATATCATTATATGAACATGAAAATGGCAGTAATATGAATATAAAAGGACATCCTCAAACATAAGAACATGGAGCATAAAAGAAATGACTTAAAAGAGAGTATTTGAAAAGAAAGAGAGAGTTTGGATCCCTTACCTTAAAACGTAACCCTTAAAACTCAATGTTTGGGAACTTGAGGGCTTGGGGGCACCTTTTAAGGACTCATTGGGAGGTAATGAGACCATAGCATCGTTGGGGGAGAGTTGGAAGTCGAATGGATGAGATGATGGCTTGGTATTTATAGGGAAAGTGAGGGGACATGGCATTAATGGCCAAGGGACACCTCATTGGTGGTTTTGGAAAAACCATGGGCTTTCCCATGGTATGTTCCCATGGTATTGGCCACATGGGTCCCCCCATACAATAATTCATCACCTTTGGTCAGAAAACCCTTAAAATATCCCATGACATCATCATGACACAGTTATGATGTCATTAAACATACTGAAACCCTAAAACTGTATTTTCACTATTCATCGAAAATTCAACTTTCTCAGAAAAAACCCAAAATTTGACCTTAACCAAATATCAATGCTTTGATTTCAAAAATTAACTCCATTTTAGGAAAATAAATTTCTAAATATTTTTATTTTAATTTTTAAATAAATACACTATTCTCCGAAAATTCATTTTTCTCTGAAAAATCACCAAAAATTACCTTAAAATAATATCTATGCTCTGAGTTCAAAAATGGAATCCATTTTATAAAAATAATTTTCTAAATATTTTTAATTTAATTTTTAATTAAAAAACACTATTCAACCTAGAAAACTTATACTTGACTAATAATTTATGAAAGTGTAATTTAACCATTTTATTGAATCACATTAATTAATCAAGGTGCCTAGATTATATTAATACTTTCTTTAAGTGAGATTACTAATTCATTTGGTCACATTACTAATCCTAAGCATAAAATCACAATTCATAATTTACTATTCATCAAAAATTTAGTTGATCTTATTAGACTCTAAATTTCGCTCTGAATATAATTGTAGAAGACCATTTTTTGAAAATCATTCGACATTTTTAATTATTTAAGGTTTACATAAACATTTTTAAAATATCCTTTCTCTAAAATTCATTAAAAATATGCATACTATATTTATCCGGACATTTGAAAATTCATAAACTTCATCATAAGAATAAGTCAAATTTTTTATTTAAAACAAAGGATTACACAAGGCAGTTATGGTCTCCTTACATAGCCCCTTATCACAGTAGCATAGGACCTAAGTGTAAGGTGTGTTATGTTGAGAGAATCTGAGGGAGGCTCGGCCAACATCGCATGAGTAGTAATTTCTATCAGTTTGAACTTCTCGTGAAGGTGATTCTGTTCTAGCTTCACACGATGAAGTTCAGCTTTGGTTTTGTCCAGATCAAAGCCCAGTGGTGCTACCTCCTTCCCAAGTTCCGTTAGATGGGCTTTTATTGGACCGAGACTACTGGATGAGGCCATCGAATCTATATTAATTAACCAAGGTCACTTGCAACATTCAATTTTAAAAGGTCATACTGACTAACGGTCATATAATAGTCAAAACCCAACAGTCTTATTTTAATTATACTCATGTTATCAAATGAAACAGTTTTGTTGAGTATGAAAAATAAAATAACACACAAAATTAAGAAACAAGATTTATTCAAAATTTTGGGTCTTTACAGTGATGCATGCTAACAAGGGAAGATCATCAGAAATATGTATAAGGTAAAGAAAAATAAGTCAACAAGAGTGCTCCAATTGGTGCATGTTGATTTTTGTGGGCCTATCACACCCAGAGCAATTGATGGAAAGAGGTACTATGTTCTTTTCATTGCTGACTGTAGCAGAATGGCATGGGTATTTATTATTTCCCATAAATCTGATGTGTTCACCTGCTTAAAACAGTACCGGGGAGAGTGAAAATGGATGCTTGGATAGAAAATTCCGATGTTTCGTACTGATAATAGTAAAAACTTCACAAACATTCAGGTGGAAGAATATCATGAGAAATGCGGGATATGGCATCAAATTTACTCAGTTTGAAATCCCAAACAAGATAGAGTGGTTGAAAGGAGAAATTGTATCATCAATAACATATCTAGAAGGATGCTTATAGAAAATGACCTACTAGATAAATTTTCGAATGAGGCAGTGTTGACATCAGTTTGCATTTCTAACAGGGCTATGTTGTGTCTAAAGGAAGCAAAGACTTCATATGAGATGTGGTATGGAAGGAAGCTAAACATTAAATAATTTTGAATATTTGGAAGTAAGTTCTTTATCCTAAACAAGGAGAAAAATTGGTAATTTTATTTGTATAGAGATGAGGGGATATTCCTCAGCTACCCAGGAAAAAGAAAAGCATACAAATGCTTTATCATAAGGCTAGGAAAAGTAGTTGAGAGTAATGATTTCACTGTAGTGGAGAATGAGGAGATCATTCAACAACACAATGAACAATTTTCTGATGAAATTGATGAGGAAAGCGCTACTACGGGAGCAGAAGTGGCTGATGTTGATTTAGAAGAATATACTGATTATGAGCATGATGAAGTAAAATATGTATATTCTCAAAAGCCAAATATTTGAGCTAAAATTGATAGGTAGAATATCATTGGTGATCAGTCATCTCTAGTTCAGACAAGGAGAATGAAATATCTACAATAGACATCTTTCTTATCTCAGGTTGAGCTAAAGTGCTTCACTAATGGAGCTGAATATGAAAAGGTTCATCAGGCAATGAATGAAGAGTTTGATCAGATTGAGAAAAATCGGATGTGTTAGATTGTTTCGAGTCTAGAAAAGGAGAATGTCATTGGGGATAAATGGTTCTATCACAACAAGATGAATGAAGATGGCATAGTGATTCTTAACAAAGCATGACATGTGTGCAAAGGATACTCCTAGATAGGGGGAATAGATGTTGATGAGGCATTTTGACCGGTTACGAGACTGGATACAAATAAATTATTCCTAGACATTGCAATACAAAGAAAGTTAAATGTTTTCTAGATGGACATCAAATCTTCATTTTTAAGTGGGGTTCTGGAGGAAGAGGTGTATGTTGAGTAGCTAAATGGTTTTCTCATTAATGAGGATGAGAACAAGGTTTGCAGACTAAAGAAGGCATTGTATGGGCTGAAACAAGCACCAAGAGCATGGTCATCAAGGCTTGATATATACATGAAAAATCTTGGTTTCCAAGGTGGTGAAGTTTATTACAATTTCTATTTCAACAAAAACAGTAATCAATGGATTATGGTGATGGTTTATGTCCATGACATAATATTTGGCGAATCATATGATGCTCAGTGTAGACACTTCTCCAACTTCATGAAAAGTGAGTTCGAAATGTGAATGATTGCAGGGCTAAAATTCTTATTTGTTCTATAGGTGAAACAAGGAAGGAATGGAACCTTCAATTCTCAATCAAAATATGCCAAGGAGGTTCTGAAAAGATTTGGAATGGAAAATTCCAAATAGATGAACACTCTGGTTGCAACCCGGATGAAGTTGTCAAAATATGATAATGGAAAGGTAGTTAATATCACAGAAAATAGGGAGATTATTTGGAGTTTACAGTACCTGATAGTGAAGAGACTTGATATTTTTTTCATCACATGACAAGAAGTGCGATATCTATGTAATCCCAAATAAAGATAAATTCTTTAAGTGAAAATAATACTTCGGTATATCAAGGCCACGGTGGATTTTAGCAAGATATATAGGAACAAATCTCAGTCAGAGTTATTGGAATATACTGAAAAAGATTTGTCCAGTTAAGCAGATGATAGGAAGTCAACATCACGAGGTTCTTTCTATCATGGTGGTTTGTGTATTTCTTGGCTAAGCAAGAAGCAAGATTTCATTTCATTGAGCACTGTAGAAGCTGAGTATATTGAGGCCACTCAAGCATGCACACAGTTTTTGTGGATGAAGTAGCAGGATGATGATATTGTCATTGAAGTGATGTCTCCAATAGGAATCCAGTGTGATAACTCAAGTGCTATAAATCTCAGAAAAAATCTTATCCATCACTCTAGGACAAATCACATTGAAATAAAGTATGATTTTATCAAGGAGAAGGTTGATCAGGGAATCTTGATGTTGGACTATGTGCCTACAAAATTACTGGTGGCATACATTCTGACCAAAGCCATACCTAGGGAATATTTTGAGAGGCATTGACTAGCTCTTAGAGTTTATTAAACTCCTCACACTTTAAACAGTGTGGATGTGGGACCCCCTCCCCCCTCTCCATGAGGTATGATGTGTTTTTTCCTATTGTTCTCATATTTGTTCTTTCCATTGCCTCAGACCACAGAGGAGTGACCTTTGGTTTTGTTGACAAAGGGGGAGAAATAGTGACTCCTAAATGGGGAGAAAATGTGGCTTATGTAGGGAGAAAATATCTTATTCAAATACACGGGGAGGAGCCGACAGGTGGAGCAACGAGTTAGGGGAAGAGTAATGAAATAGGGGGAGAGTTTTCAAATCTGATGATGCTAGAAGTTATCATGATAAAAGAAGAAGAGTTATGTTAAAATGGTATAAGTGTGGTTCAATAATTGGTATCAATTTAGAAATTGTTATTGGTTTGGAATCATCAATTGGTGTCTGACATGAAGTGATTCATTGATTAACTTTTAATACTACTCTTGTTTCTCACGCCGATCATTGCTCATGTGGGCATAGAGTATGTTTTAAGTGAATCCTTGAATGCCATCAGAATTTCAAGAGGCAAATGGTGGTAGCTGCTGGAAGGAGATTCAGAGAGGTATCAAAGTTCATAAAATCTTTATGAGAAGAGTTTTCAACAAACCCAAAGGGAGATATTTTTGGGAAAAAATCTCTCAAGGTATCATTGCAGCATTTTTGGGTTTCTTGTGTTGTTTGGAAATGAAGGTTTCCATGGTGAATTTTCAAGTTCTAGAGATGTTTTTCACAATCCATGTTGATAAAGATCCATGAAAAAGGAACAGATGATCAGGATTTCCTTGAATATCTCACGAAAATATGGCAAACGCATGAGTTTCGCGAAGATAGGCTTCATGGACTAGATTTCTCGAAGACAAGAAGAATGTTGGCGGTGATTATTCATGATTAAGATGAGCTTCACGAATGGAAGATATGAAGGGACATGCGAGGGAGCATCACGGTGGAGGTGCAAAGTAATTTATGGAATGCTTCTCAATTACGACATGCTCCATGATCGGAAAATTGTCATAGTGTTTTGTGATTTTGATAGAATTTTGGTGGAAATTTCGGAGATTCACGATTTGAGATGACGTGGAATTGACTTCGCATGGAGGGTTCGAGGTTCGATTGAATTGCCTATAAATAGGCCTCGACCCCCTCAAGAGATGTAAAGAGAGTATTCAAAGAAAATAGTTTGCACTCAGCTCACGAAGGAGGTTTGTGAAGGCAGTGTGCTTCGTTAAAGAAAAGAGCTTTGCTGTAGTTAATCTTGATTAGAGAAAGTTTCGAGCTCTGCATTGGCTCAGTGAGCTTTGAGAAAAAGGTCGATCTGCGACACCCGGTGCTTCGTGACAACCTATGCTTTGTGAAGGAAGGAACTTCGCAAGAAGGCAGGAGCTTCATGAAAAGGCAGGAGCTACTCGAAGACTTGTTTGAGCATCACTAAATTGGGAGCCTCGTGATGTAAGGAGCATTGTAAAGGTTTGAGCTTCAGAAAAAGGCCGGAGCTTCGTGAAATTGGGAGTTTTGCGAACTAGGGTGCTTTGTGAAGGTATTTCCAAATGGAATTGCCTAGTGTTTCAGAGGAAAAGTGGTATTCATAAGTGGATGAAATTTGGTCTTTAATAGAGCATCTACATATAGTGGAGGATGCATACATTAGTGATAATGAAGAGACCGGCAGGTCTATAAATTTTGAGTGGATATTCTGAAGCAGTGAGCTCACTTCAGTTGAGAGAGCAGTGAGTTCTCAAATTGTGAGTGGTTGTAAACCAGGAGGTACAGTGTGTCCGCTTCGAACTTGTAAATTGTAGTGCACTTATAGTGAAATTGGTACATCATCACAATGTCAGTTTATTCTCCTTGGACGTAGCCCAGTGAGGGTGAACCAAGTAAAAATTGATGTTTCCTGTGTATTATTTAAGATTTATTCATAATCTGCTACACGAAGGAGAAAGAGAAGGGGGTTTTTTATAATAGAAAAACAAGATCAAAAGGGGTATTTATTTTAATCTATCATACCCTGATTCACCCCCCCCCCCTACAAAGTGTATCTAGCTTAGTGGACCTAAAAATTGGTATCAGATGGAAAGGTTGATATTACTTTCTCTCTCAAATTGAGGTCATCAATAATAAAGGGATTCTGATCTTCTATGGGAACAATTTTCAGATATGGAAGAATTATATGAAACACTACTTCTGATCATTGGGTATAGATGTGTTTACAGTAGTAATGCACATTAATAGTGGTTCTTTATAAGAAGTTGAGCGAAAAGAATTGGATTCTGACTCAAAGGGAAGAAATACTGTTGGGGGGCCCTATGAAATGATATATATACCAAATTAATGTCATGAAAAACATCACATGGTATGTGGTAAAATCTTTTGAACATATATGAAGGTGATACAAAGGTCAAAGAAGCGAAGCTACAAGTGTTGTGAAAAAAGTATGAAGATCTGATAATGAACCTGAATGAATCGTATGATGCATTCTTAGACAGGGTAAATGTTGTAGTGGAGGACATGAAAGGTATTGGGGAAGTTATTGAATACATAAATACTCTGTGGCTCATCTTGAGGTAACATCCACCTTGGTTTAATCTGAAAGTTTCAATTTTGGAAGATAAAGACCCAAAAGATTTGTCATTGGATAACATGCACAGCACCCTTGTTTCATATGAAATGAGAAATGATGGTAATGATGATGTGGAAAAGGGTAAATCCAAAGTGGTGGCATTCATGGAAATGAAAAAATCCCCATTGAAGATTCTCTGGAAGAAGAAGATACAGATGAGGTGATTTCATTCCTCTCCTCGAAACTTAAAAGAGGAAACAGAAAGTTTAAAGGGAAACATCCACTGGCTTCTTTTCGATGTGGAATGGTTGGAAATCTTGCAGCAAGGTGCCTGAAAACGTTCTAAGAGGATGATTATGTCGATGAAGTTGATATTCCCACGTATGTGAATGGAAAGAAATAGTTTAAATGAATTTTTTTAATAAGAAGAATCTTTATTCAAATGAATGTGATAGTTCAGATGAGTCTGAGGCTGAGGAGGCTGAAGAGATAGAGAACTACAAAGATCGTGGAGAAAATTATGTGGTTGTAGTTATCAGGAGTACTCAGGAAAAGGAAGAAAGGGACATTGATGAAGAAGATAATTTTTATGGAAGAGTTGAAATTTAACATGATTTAGAAGCATCTCTTGAGGAGATAGATGTTTGGAGAGCCAAAACAAAGAAATCCAACAATGTAGTTCATGATGCTAAACTCTATATGCAGCAGTAGGAAGAAGAGAAATATGAGTTGATTGAAGAAATTGAGCAACTCAAGTCATCAACACCAGAGGACTCAGAATCAGTCAGTAATGATAAAATCAAGATTGAAGAACAGAAAATTGAGATCAATGGCTTGAATATCACAAGGAAAGATCAAATCAAGCGTATTGATGAACTTGAAGGAGATGTTGTTGATTTACAAAAAAAAGTTAAGGAACATGAAAAACTCTTGACTCATGCTGGGACATCATGAAAATAGATAACTCAGAAATCCTAGAATCTAAAACTGGAGAATAGTGGTTCAGTAGAAAGGAAGCATCAATTATGTTCAGATGTTAAGGCTGATGGGGGGCTTGATCAAAAACAAAAAGCTGTGAAATTGATGTCAGACTGCAAGCACCCATTCCAAGATTGAAAGTTGATACGGGAATACACTAGATTCAGAATATTCAGAGATCCCAAGGGGAAACTATCAGTTAATAAGTTACGTGAAGTATTTCACCTTATATCAGGTGTTATTGTTATGGGATGATGGGACATTCACAGTAAGTGTGTTCCATAGCCAAGAGATATCGAAGGGCACAAGAATAGAGGTGTCGGACAAACAGAGGATAGTCCTCTAGAACATATTTCAAAGGGAACTATTTTTGGTGCAGAGGATTTCGGCACATGGGTAGGTATAATACTTCAACCATAAAGAGGAATGTGCCAAAGGAGAGTCAAAATGATAACAAACAGAAAATCAATGAACCAATAGGAGAGTTGAAAATGAAAAATATATTTGCTGCTTTGCAATATGAAGCAGGTCCATCATAGTCTGTGAAAGATCAGAAGTCTCAATCCATTCCAAGTCTGAAGGAAAAAATATGGACCAAGAAGAAAAAGGATGAGAAGGTAGTGGTGGTAGAAATTACCTTTAAATAATCAGATCGCTCTAGTGTGTGTTGATCCTTGAAAGTGGTTTCACATCTCACATGATAGGTAATAGGGATCTTGTTACATGCATAAAATATGACAAAGAATGATTTTTCAAGTTTGGAAATGATGAAGGCCTTAAAATTATTGGCTCGGGAATGGCCATGTTTTGGGGAAAAGAGATGAGATGTGGTTATGTCTTAGTAGTAGAAGGCCTCAGTCACAATATTCTCAACGTCAACCAACAATGTGACATAGGATATTCTATAAGGTTTACTAAGAAGATGTGTATCGTTAAAGGAAGAGATGGGGTAGTAGTCTTACAGGTAAAAAGAAAAAAGTGGAATCTCTACCTGGTAAGTGGAGAAAGAAGATATGTGCTTTCTGTCTAGGGATGAAGAAAACAAGTTGTGGCATGAAGGACTTGGTCATCTATTGCAACCATCCCACAATGATCTGGTAAAGTGTGATTCAGCAAGATACCTCCCTAATCTATCATGTCATCATACTCACATGTGCGATTCATGCTAACAAGGGAATATAATCATAAATATTTATAAGGAAAAGGAAAATAATTCAACAAGAGTGCTCGAATTGGTGCATGATGATGTTTGTGGGCCTATAACACCAAGATCAATTGATGGAAAGAGGTGATATGTTCTTTTCATTGATGACTATAGCAGAATGGCATGGGTATTTATTATTTCCTATAATTCTAATGTGTTCAGTTGCTTAAAAATTTACCAGAGGGAGTGCAAAAGGATTCTTGGACAGAAAATTTTGAAGTTTCAAACTGATAATGGTACATAATTCACTAACAATCAGGTGGAATACTATCTCTATAAACACGGGATAAGGAATAAAATTTCATCAGTTAGAACTAACAAAAATAATTACATGATTGAAATTAGAAATTGGATCATCAATAACATGTGTAGAATGATTCTTATAGAAAAATACCTACCAAAGAAATTTTGGAAGGAGGAAGTGTTGACATCATTCTAAATTTAAAACAGGGCTCTATGTGTTTGAAGGAACGAAAGACTCCATATGAGATGTGGTATGGAAAGAGGTCAACAATGAAATACTTTCTCATTTTTTGATGTATGTTCTTTATCCTAATCAAGGAGAGTCATTGGAAATTTGAGTCGCGTGGAGATGAGGGGATATTCCTCGGCTACTCAGGAAAAAGAAAAGAATAAAAATGCTTTAACTAAAGGATAGGAAAAGTAGTTGATAGCAATGATGAGATCATTCAACAACACAGTGAACAATTTTCTGATGAAATTTATGAGGAGGAAAGAAACATAAGGGGAGTATAAGTTGCTAATGTTGATTCAGAAGAAGATACTAATGATGATCATGAGGAAGTAAAATCTGTATCTGCCCAAAATCCAAAGAGTCGAGCTGAAATTTATAGGCTAAACATCATAGGTGATCAGTCAGCTCCAGTTCAAACAAGTAGAATGAAATCTCTATAGAAGACATCTTTCTTATCTCAGGTTGAGCAGAAGTGCTTCCCTGATGCAGTTGAAGATGAAAACGAGATTTAGGCAATGAATGAATTGCCTGATCAGATTGAGAAAAATCAGACATGGGAGATTGTTTCGAGGTCAGCACATAAGAATGTCATTGGGACTAAATGTGTCTATCAAAACAAGATAAATGAATCTGGTACATTGACTTGAAATAATGCACGACTTGTATGCAAGGGATACTCCCAGATAGGGGTAATAGATTTTGATGAGACATTTTCACTGGTTGTGAGACTAGAGAAAATCAAATTATTCCTAGCCTTTCCAGTACAACGGAAGTTCAATGTTTTTTAGATGGGTGTAAAATCAGAATTTTTGAATGGGGTTCTAGAGGAAGAGGTTTATTTTGGGAAGCCAGATGTTTTTCTCATTCATGAGGATGAGAAGATGGTTTATAGACTGAAGAATGAGTTGTGTGGGATGAGACAAGAACAAAGAGCATGGTACTCAAGGACTAATTAGTATTCGAAAAATCTTGGTTTTCAGTGTGGGGGAGTTGATTACAATATCTATTTCAACAACAACAGTAATCAAAGGATGATGGTGCTAGTTTATGTCCATGATATAATATTTGGCAGATCAGATGAAGCATAGTGCATACACTTCTTTGAATTCATGAAAAGTGATATGGAAATGTCAAAGATTGGAGAGCTAACATTCTTCCTTGGACCATAAGTGACACAAGGAAGGAATGGAACCTTCATTTCTCAGTCAAAATATGCCAAGGTTATTTGGAAAAGATTTGGAATGGAAAATTCAAATGAGATGAATACACCAGTTGCAACTCGGATGAAGTTGTCATAAGATGATAATGGAAAGGCAGTTAATATCACAGAATATAGGCAGATTATTGGGAGTTTTCTATACCTGAAAGCTATGAGATATGATATTGTTTTCGCCACATGCCAAGTAGTGTGATAAAAATGTAATCCCAAAGAAAGCCACTTGCTTTCAGTGAAAATAAAACTTTGGTGTATTGAGGGAATAGTAGATTTCATCTTGATATATAGTGAAAAATATTAGTTGGAGTTATTAGAGTATACTAATGCAAATAGGGTCAGTTCAGCAGATGGTAGGAAGTCAATGTTAGGAGGTTCTTTCAATCTTGCTGGTTTGTGTATTTATTGTCTAAGAAACAAGAAATATTGCATTTTAGTGAGCACCGTAGAAGCTAATTATATTGAGGAAACTCAAGCATGCACACAGTTATTTTGTATAAGGCAGTATCTTGATGAAATGTGCATTGAAGTGAAGTCTTCGATCGGAATCCAATTTGATAAATCATGTGCTATAATTCTTAGAAAAAATATCGTCCATCACTCCAGGACAAAGCACATTTAGGTAAAGTATAATTTTATAAAGGAGAAGGTTGAGCAGGGAATCATGATGTTGGAGTATGTGCCTACAAAACTACAGGTGGCAAACATTCTGACCAAGGCCTCACCCATGGAAGCTTTTGAGAGGCATCGATTTTCTCTGGGAGTTTAGTCAACTCCCCGCACTTGAAACAGTGTTGATGTCGGACCCCCTCCCCCCTCTCATTGAGGTATAATATGTTTTTCTCTACTGTTCTTTCCAATGTCTCAGACCACAGAGGAGTGACCTTTGGGTTCATTGGCAAAGGGGTAGAAATAGTGACTCTTGAATGGGGTGAAAATGTTGTTTATGAAGGGAGGAAATGTCTTAGTCAAATACACGGGAAGAAGCTGACAGGTGGAGCAACGAGTTAGAGGTATGATGTGTTTTCCCTATTATTCTCATATTTGTTCTTTCCATTCCCTCAGACCACAGAGGAGTGACCATTGGTTTTGTTGAAAAAGGAGGCGAAATAGTGACTCTTAAATGGGGATTAAATGTGTCTTATGTAGGGAGAAAAAGTCTTAGTCAAATACACGGGGAGAAGCATACAGGTGGAGCAACGAGTTAGGGGGAGATTTTTTAAATCTGATGCTGCTAGAAGTGATCATGATAAAAGAAGAAGAGTGATGTTAAAATGGTATCAGTGTGGTTCAATAATTGCTATAAATTTAGAAATTGGTATCAGTTTGGAATCATCAATTGGTGTCTGACATGAAGTGATTCATTGATGAACTTTTAATACTACTCTTGTTTCTCACGCCGATCATTGCTCATGTGGGCATACAATATGTGTTAAGTGAATCCTTGAATGCCATAAGAATTTCAAGAGTGAAATGGTGGTAGCTGCTGTAAGGAGATTCATAGAGGTATCAAAGTGCATAAAATCCTTTTGAGAAGAGTTTTCAACAAACCCAAAGGGAGTGATTTTTGGGAAAAAATATCTCAAGGTATCATTCCAGCATTTTTGGGTTTCATGTGTTTTTTGGAAATGAAGTTTTCCATGGTGAATTTTCGAGTTCTAAAGATGTTTTCCACAATCCATGTTGACAAAGAACCATGAAAAAGGAACAGATGATCAGAATTTCCTTTAATATCTCATCAAAATATGGGAAAGGCATGAGTTTCGCAATGATAGGCTTCATGGATTGGATTTCTCTAAGACAATAAGAATGTTGGTGGTGATTATTCATGATTAATATGAGCTTCACGAATGTCAGAGATGAAGGCCCATGCGAGGGAACATCATGGTGGAGGTTCAAAGTAATTCATTGAATGCTTCAGAATTACGACATGCTCCATGATAGGAAAATTGTCATGGTGCTTCGCAATTTTGATAGAATTTTGGTGGAAATTTCGGAGCTTCACGATTTGAGATGACGTGGAATTGACTTCGCACGGAGGGTTAGAGGGTCGATTGAATTTCTTATAAATAGTCCTCGACCCCCTCAAGAGATGTAAAGAGAGTATTCAAAGAAAATTGTTTGCTCTCAACTCGTGAAGGAGGTTCGTGAAGGCAGTGTGCTTCGCTAAAGAAAGGAGCTTTGCTGTAGATAATATTGCTTCGAGAAAGTAGCGAGCTCCACATTGGCTCAGTGAGTTTTGTGATTGAGGTCGATATGCGATGCCTTGTGCTTCACGACAACCTATGATTTGTGAAGAAAGGAGCTTCGTGAGAAGGCAGGAGATTCATGAAAAGGAAGGAGCTACTTGAAGACGTGTTTGATATTCACTAAATTGGGAGCCTCGTGATGTAAAGAGCATTGCGAAGGCTTGAGCTTCGGAAAAAGGCCGGAGCTTCGTGAAATTTGGAGATTTGCAAAGTAGGGTGCTTTGTGAAGGTATTTCCAAATGAAATTTCCTTGTGTTTCAGTGGAAAAGTGGTATTCATTAGTGGAAGAAATTTGGACTTTAATAGAGAATCTACATATAGTGGAGGATGTATTCATTAGTGATAATGAATAGACCGACAGGTCTATAAATTTTGAGTGGATATTCCGAAGCAGTGATCTCACATCAGTTAAGAGAGCAGGGAGTTCTCAAATTGTGAGTTGTTGTAAACCAGGAGGTACAGTGTGTCTGCTTCGAACTTGTAAAATGTAGTGCACTTATAGTGGAATTGGTACATCAGCACAATGTCGGTGTATTCTCCTTCGACGTAGCCCAGTGAGGGTGAACCATGTAAAAATTGATGTTTCCTGTGTATTATTTAAACTTTATTCATACTCTACAACATGAAGGAGAGAGAGAGATGGTTTTTTCTAATAGAAAAACAAGATCAAAAGGGTTAGTTGTTTTAATATCTTATACCCTAATTCCCCCCCTACTGAGGGAATCTAGCCTAGTGGACCTAAAAATTGGTATCATAGGGAAAGGTTGATTTTACTTTTTCTCTCAAATTGAGGTCATCAATAATAAAGGGATTCTGATCTTCTATGGGAACAATTTTCATCAATGGAAGAATCAGATGCAACACTACTTCTGATCATTGGGTATAGATGTGTTTACAGCAGTAATGCACATTAATAGTGGAGCTTTATCAGAAGATGAGCGAAAATAATTGGATTCTAACTCAAAGGGAATCAATGCTGTTGGGGGGCCTATGCAATGATATATATACCAATTTAATGTCATGAAAAACATCACATGCTATGTGGGAAATTATTTTGAACATATATGAAGGTGATACAAAGGTCAATGAAGTGAAGCTGCAAGTGTTGTGGAAAAAGTATGAAGATCTGATAATGAACCTGAATGAATTGGTTGATGCATTCTTTGACAGGGTTAATGTTGTAGTGGAGTACATTCAAGGTATTAGGGAAGTTATTGAAGACATAAATATTGTGGGGCTCATCTTGAGGTAACATCCACCTTGGTTTAATCTAAAATTTTCAATTTTGGAAGATAATGACCCTAAGGAGCTGTCATTGGATAACCTGCACAGCACCCTTGTTGCATATGAAATGATAAATGATGGTAATGATGTTGTGGAAAAGGGTAAATATAAAGAGGTGGCATTCAAGGCAATGAAAAACTCGCCATTGAAGATTCTCAGGAAGAAGAAGAGACAGATGAGGTGATTTCATTCCTCTCCACAAAACAACAAAGAGGAAATAGAAAGTTTAAAGGGAAACTTCCACTGGCTTCTTTTCGATGTGGAAAGGTGGGAAATGTTGCAGCAAGGTGCCTGAAAACGTTATAAGAGGATTATTATGTCGATGAAGTTTATATTCCCACGAAGAAGTCTTCAACATATGTGAATGGAAAGAAATAGTTTAAAAGAAATTTTTTAATAACAAGAATCTTCATTCCAAATAATGTGATATTTAAGATGAGTCTGTGGCTGAGGAGGTTGAAGAGATAGAGAACTACAAAGATCATGGAGAAATTTCTATGGTGGCAGTTGTTAGGAGTACTCAGGAAAAGGATGAAAGGGACATTGATGAAGAAGATAAATTTTAAGGAAGAGTTGAAATTCAAGCTAATTTAGAAGCATCTCTTGAAAAGATAGATGTTTGGATATCCAAAACAAAGAAATCCAACAACGTAGTTCAAGATGCTAAACTCTATATGTAGCAGTAGGAAGAAAATAAATCTGAGTTGATGGAAGAAATAGAGAAAATCAAGTCATCAACACCAGAGGACTCAGAATCAGTCCGAAATTATAAAATCAAGATTGAAGAACAGTAAAGGGAGATCAATGGCTTGAATATCACAAGGAAAGATCAAATCAAGCGTATTGATTAACTTGAAGGAGATGTTGTTGATTTACAAAAAATGATAAGAATCATGAAAAACCCTTGACTCCTACTGGGACATCAGGAAAATAGATCACTCATAAAACCTAGAAGAAAAAAGTGGAGAATAGTGGTTCAGTAGAAAGAAAGCATCAATTATGTTTAGATGCTAAGGCTGATGGGGGGCTTGATCGAAAACAAAAAGCTGTGAAATTGTTGTCGGACTGCAAGCACCCATTCCAAGATTGAATGTTGACATGGGCATACACCAGATTCAGAAAATTTAGAGATCCCAAGGGGAAACTAGCAGTTAAGAAGTGATGTGAAGTATTGCACCTTATATCAGGTGCTATTGTTATGGGAACATGGCACATTCACAGTATGTGTGTTCCATAGCCAAGAGATATCGAAGGGCACAAGAACAGAGGTGGTGGACAAACAAGGGATAGTCCTCTAGAACATATTTCGAAGGGAACTATTTTTGGTGCAGAGGATTTCGGCACATGGGTAGGTATAGTACTTCAACAATAAAGAGGAATGTGACTAAGGAGAGTAAAAATGATAACAAATAGAAAATAAATGAACCAATAGGAGAGTTGAAAATGAAAAATAGATTTGCAGCTTTGCAATATGAAGCAGGTCCATCATAGTCTGTGAAAGATCAGAAGTCTCATTCTATTCCAGGTGTGAAGGAAAAAATATGGACCAAGAAGAAAAAGGATGAGAAGGTAGTGGTGGCAGAAATTGCCCTTAAAGAATCAGATCACTCTGGTTTGTGTTGATCCTTGAAAGCGGTTTCACATCTCACATGATCGGTAATAAGGATCTTGTTAAATGCATAAAATATTACAAAGAATGAGTTTTCAAGTTTGGAAATGATGAAGGCCTTAAAATTATTGGCTCAGGAATGGCTATGTTTTGGGGAAAAGAGATGGGACGTGGTTATGTCTTAGTAGTAGAAGGCCTCAGTCACAATATTCTCAACGTCAATCAACTATGTGACTTACGAAATTCTATAAGGTTTACTAAAAATATGTGTATCATTAAAGGAAGATATGGGGTAGTAGTCTTATAGGGGAAAAGGACAAAGTGGAATCTTTACCTGGTAAGTGGAGAAGAAGATATGTGCTTTCTGTCCGAGGATGAAGAAAACAAGTTGTGGCATGAAGGACTTGGTCATCTATTCCAACCATCCCTCAAAGATCTGGTAAAGTTTGATTTAGCAAGAGACCTCCCTAATATATCATGTGATCATACTCACATGTGGGATTCATTCCAACAAGGTAATATCATCATAAATATTTATAAGGAAAAGGAAAAGAATTCAACAAGAGTGCTCGAATTGGTGCATGCTGATGTTTGTGGGCCTATAACACCAAGACAAATAGACGGAAAGAGGTAATATATTATTTTCATTGATGACTATAGCATAATAGCATGGATATTTATTATTTCCCATAATTCTAATGTGTTCAGTTGCTTAAAACATTACCGGAGGAAGTGCAAAAGGATTCTTGGACATAAAATTTTGATGTTTCATACTGATAATGGTACACTGTTCACTAAAAATCAGGTGGAATACTATCTCGATAAACATGGGATAAGGAATAATATTTTTTCAGTTAGAACTAAAAAAAATAATCAAGTGCTTCAAAGGAGAAATTGGATCATCAATAACATGTCTAGAATGATTCTTATATAAAAAATACTACCAATGAAATTTTGGACGGAGGAAGTTTTGAAATCAGTCTAAATTTCAAACAGGGCTCTGTTGTGTTTGAAGGAACAAAAGACTCCATATGAGATTTGGTATGGAATGAATCCAACAGTGAAATACTTTCTCATATTTTTAAGTATGCTATTTATCCTAAACAAGGAGAGTCATTGGAAATTTGAGTCGCATGGATATGAGGGGATATTCCTCGGCTACTCAGGAAAAATAAAAGCATACAGATGCTTTAACTAAAGGCTAGTAAAAGTAGTTGAGATCAATGAGGATATCATTCAAAAACACAGTGAACAATTTACTCATGAAATTGATGAGGAGGAAAGAAACATAAGGGGAGTAGAAGTTGCTGATGTTGATTCAAAAGAAGATACTGATGATGAGCATGAGGAAGTAAAATCTGTTTCTGCCCAAAATCCAAAGAGTAGAGCTGAAATTGATAGGCTGAATATCATAGGTGATCAGTCAGCTCCAGTTCAAATAGGGAAAATGAAATCTCTATAGCAGACATCTTTTCTATCTCAGGTTGAGCAGAATTGCTTCCCTGATGCTGTTGAAGATGGAAATGGGCTTTAGGCAATGAATTAAGTGTCTGATCAGATTGAGAAAAATTAGACATGGGAGATTGTTTCGAGGCCAGCACATATGAATGTCATTGGGACTAAATGTGTCTATCACAACAAGATAAATTAATATGGTACATTGATTTGAAACAATGCATGACTTTTATGCAAGGTATACTCCCATATAGGGGGAATAGATGTCGATGAGACATTTTCACCGGTAGTGAGACTAGAGAAAATCAAATTATTCCTAGCCTTTCCAGTACAACGGAAGTTCAACGTTTTTTAGATGGATGTAATATCAGAATTTTTGAATGGGGTTCTGGAGGAAGAGGTTTATATTGGGAAGCCACATGGTTTTCTCATTCATGAGGATGAGAAGATGTTTTGTATACTAAAGAAGGCATTGTGTGGGATGAGACAAGAACCAAGATCATGGTACTCAAGGCTTGATTAGTATTTGAAAAAGCTTGGTTACCAGTGTGGGGGATTTGATTAAAATCTCTATTTCAACAACAACAGTAATCAAAGGATGATGGTTCTAGTTTATGTCCATGATATAATATTTGGCAGATCAGATGAAGCATAGTGAAGACACTTCTTCAAATTCATGAAAAGTGAGATGGAAATGTCAATGATTGGAGAGCTAACATTCTTCCTTGGACTATAAGTGACACAAGGAAAGAATTCCACCTTCATTTCTCAATAAAAATATGCCAAGGATATTTATAAAATATTGGGAATGGAAAATTCAAATGAGATGAAGACTCTGGTTCCATCTCGGATGAAGTTGTCATAAGATGATAATGGAAAGGCAGTTAATATCACATAATACATGCAGATTATTGGGTGTTTTCTATACCTGACAGCTACGAGATATGATATTTTTTTCTCCACATGCCATGTAGTGCGATAAAAATGTAATCCCAAATAAAGCCACATGCTTTCAGTGAAAATAAAACTTCGGTATATTAAGGGAACATTAGATTTCATCTTGATATATAGTGAAAAATCATAGTCAGAGTTATTAGAATATACTAATGCAAATAGGGCAGGTTCAGCAGATGGTAGGAAGTAAATGTTAGGAGGTACTTTCAATCTTGGTGGTTTGTGAATTATTGTCTAATAAAGTAGAAATATTTCATTTCATTGAGCACCGCAGAAGCTAACTATATTCCGACAACTCAAGCATGCTCATAGTTATTGTGTATAAAGCAGCATCTTGACGAAATGAGCATTGAAGTGAAGTCTTCGATCGGAATCCAATGCGATAACTCAAGTGCTATAAATCTTAGCAAAAATCTCGTCCATCACTCCCGGACAAAGCACATTTTGGTAAGGTATCATTTTATCAAGGAGAAGGTTGAGCAGAGAATCATGATATTGGAGTATGTGCCTACAAAACTACAGGTGGAAAACATTCTGACCAAGGCCTTACCCATGGAAGCTTTTGGGAGGCATCAATTGGCTCTTGGAGTTTAGTCGACTCCCCGCACTTGAAACAGTGTTGATGTGGGACCCCCTCCCCCCTCTCATTGAGGTATAATGAGTTTTTCTCTACTGTTCTTTCCAATGTCTCAGACCACAGAGGAGTGACCTTTAGGTTCATTGAAAAAGGGGTAGAAATAGTGACTCTTGAATGGGGATAAAAATTTTTTTATGAAGGGAAGAAATGTCTTATTCAAATACACGGGAAGAAGCTGACAGGTGGAGCAACAAGTTAGAGGGAGAGAAATAAAATAGGGGGAGAGTTTTCAAATCTGACGATGCTAGAAGTGATCGATCAAAGCATAGACATCACGAAAATTAAGGATCATGATACAAGAAGAATATTGATGATATAATGGATAGAGAAGGTTTCCAACTATCACCAATTGGTATCAATTTGGTTCAACAGTTGGTATCAATTGAGAAATTGGTATTAGTTTGGAATCGACAATCTGTGTCTGACGTGAAGTGATTCATTGATGAAATTTTCATACTACTCTAGTTTCTCTTACCGAGAATTCCTCATGTGGGAATAGATTACATGTTAAGTGAATCATTAAATGCAATCAGAATCATAATAGGGGAATGGTGGTAGTTGCTGGAAGGATCTTCAAAGAGGTATCAAAGGGGAGAAAATCATTTTGAGAATATTTCTCAACAAAACCAAAGGGATTGATTTTTGGGAAAAAAATCCCTCAAGAAATCATTGAATTGTTTTTGGATTTCTTGTGTTTGTTGACAATACAGGTTTCCATTGTGAATTGTCGAGTTCTAGAGATGTTGTTGAAAATCCATGTTAACAAAGAACCCTGACAAAGGAACAGATGATCTGGAGGTGGTACAAAAGAACAGATACAAAGTGGTGCTATTTTCTAGTGCTTGCCAAATTTTTGGGGTCCAAAATTTAGAGTTTGGTAAGCATTTAGAAATATGGATTTCCTTGAAGATATCATCAAAATATGGAAAAATCATGAGTTTCAAGGAAATAGGATTCATGGATTAGATTTCATGAACACAACAAGAATGTTGACGGTGATTCTTCGTGATTAAGATGATCTTCACGAATGGCAGAGATGAAGGGCATTGCGAGGGAGAATTACAACGACGATGTGAAGTAATTGACGGAACGCTTCATGTTTACGACGTGCTCCACGATCGAAAAAATTTTGTGGTGCTTTGCGATTTTGAATGAATTTCAGTAGAAATTTTGGGGCTTCACGATTTGAGTTGATGTGGCATTGAGATCGTGTGGAGGGTTCGAGGGTCTATGGAATTGCCTATAAATAGGCATCGACCCCCTCGAGAGAAGTAGTGAGACTTTTCAAAGAGAATAGTTCTCTCTCGGCTCGTGAAGCTGGTTTATTAAGGCAGTGTGCTTTATGAAGGCTGTGTGCTTCACCAAAGGAATGAGATTCACAGTGGATAATCTTGCTTCACGAATGGATCAAGGTCTGAGTTGGGTTAGTGAGCTTTGCGAAGGAGGTTGATCTGTGACGCCTTGAGCTTCGCGATGGCCTGAGCTCTGTAAAGGAAGGAGCTTTGCGAGATGGTAGAAGCTTCGTGAAAAAGGAAGGAGCTTCGCAAATCCATTTTTGATCTTCTCAAAATTGGTAGCCTCGTGAAGTAAGGAGCTATGGGAAGGCTTGAGCTTTGCGAAAAGGTATGAGCTTCACGACGGCTTATTTGAGCTTCACAGAATTGGAAGCTTCGCGAAGTAGGGTTCTTTGCAATGGTATTTCTAAAAGGAATTTCCTAGTGTTTTAGATGAAAAGTGGAATTCATCAGTGGATGAAGTTTGGAATTCAATATAGCATCTATATACAATGGTGGATGCATTAATTAGTGATAATGAAGAGACCTACATGTCTATAAACTGTGAGTGGATCTTTTGAAGAAGTAATGAGCTCAGATCAGTTGAGAGAGCATTGAGTTGTCAAATTGTGATTTATTGTAAAATAGGAGGGACAGTGAGTCCACTCTAAACTCGTAAACATCAGTGTGATTATATTGGAATTGGTACATCGGCACACTATCATTGTATGATCCTTGGACGTAGACAAGTGAGGGTGAACCAAGTAAAAATTGATGTTTTTTGTGTATGTTTTAAGGTTTATTCAAACTCTGTGATGGGATGGAGAGAGAGAAGAGAGTTTTGTCTAACAGCAAAACAAGATAAAAAGGGGCAGTTGTTTTAATCTTTCATACCTTGATTCACCCCCCCCCCCTCTCAGAGTATCTAGGCTACTGGACCTAACAATAAAACACATTACATCTCACAAAAAGTCACATAATCCAAAGAAGAGATGGTTTAGTTTCTTTGAGGACTAGCTACATAAAATGTTTTTTTAACCCTAGTTAATATTTCTACATAATTTATCCACAATAGACACCCTTCCTTACATATTATATGCTCTACTCATCTTTAAAACCTATGAATATAGAAACATAAGAAGGGTAAGATTAAATTATCAATTAGGGTATCCATATTTGATAAAAAAATGAATATCATAAGTGAAAATATGTTGACCATAATGGTATAATAAACATATAGTGGAAAATTCACACACAACTATTCAAAAATAATATATCAAGGCATATAACTTGTAATGTCATAATACATTAATTAAAATAATACAGAAACACCAATTAATAAACTATGCAATCACAGCTTCCCAAATACAAATGGAAGTCCATAAAAGTATGAAATATCTTTTTTATTTTGCATAGTAATTATTATAAGTAACAATACATTAATTATCAACACCATAAGTTCCCATTATTATGAGTAACTAAACTGAACTCATGAATACATGTTTGATGAGATATAATGTTTAAATTAATGGATTGGTGGAAAATATAGGTCCACACCCATCATCATACCTAATTATTAGTCCCATATAAAATCAATAACTCATCACATCATAAATAACCCTTAAAAATAAAATGGGTTTCATAAAAAACCAAATAAAATCATTAAATTTATATTATAAAGACCTCATAGAAAGAAAATGGGTTTTATTACTCCCATAATAAAGAACCAATGAAAAGAAAATGGTTTCTATTTGGATTCACATAATAAAACCATAAATTATTTAATATATAATCATATTATGATAATCACATAGAAAATAAATGGTAATCCTATGAAATGAAGAATCATTCTTGGTAAATATCATTCAATCAAGATAATATGGAATATGTTATTTACAACATACAGAGGAAGTATATATTCTTATATAAATGACTTTTTTGATCAATTGATTTATGAAATCTAGGTTAACACCTGATTAGTCACTGAAAGTGGAAAATATTAATTGTTAAGATCTTAATATTAATGTGTTTAAAAGTTCATAAACATCAATTTTAGTCCAATTCAGAAATTGAACTTCATTTCCCATCATTGTGCAATTCATGCTTAAAATGTCAATTTGGGCCCACTCAATAATTTGTTTGTGGAAATTACAATATTCATCATTTTAATTTGAAATTTTGGTATATTATTTATAATTTTGTTTGGAACATTTTATCATTTAGGTCCGATGGATGAATCTCAAAGGAAGATGGAGAATTTTGCGCCTGAAGGCAGAAACTTGCTAGAAAAAGCATAATGGGCCTAAGGCCCATCAAACAAATGTGGGGCCCAGAAACCAAGCCCAATGAAGCTCAAATTTATACATTAGAAAGATACAAATATGAGGATAATTTAATTAAACTGTGGCTGGAGCTAATTCTGATGTTTTCATGATGATAAAGGGATATGAAGTTAAGATTTAAATGGTGGACTCGTCATTAATGCACAGAAATCCGTCCCACCATTTCGACCATAACATCCAAACGGATGAGCCAAATTTCCTGATCATTTGAGAGATTCTATAAGACACATGGACGAAGATAATTTATATTTATGTCACCTCCGGATTCGGCCATATGAAGTGTCAAACTCACACGTCAAAATGGAGGACGAATCTGGACAGTTTTCTGGGTCAACTTCGAAACGTCAATTTCCTTTTGATTCTTCACCCTCCTTTTGACTCTCTTAATTTTGGGGGGGTGAATTTAATGTTGGGGGTGGACCTAAGGCTCCTAATATGCCTATATAAGGAGATGGCGGTGAATGAAATAATCATCTAACATTTTCCTTTGAATCCAAGTTTTTCTTTTAATTGTAATTTCCCGCTTTCGTTTTGTAATGGCATCGTCAATTTCTCTAATGTAAGTTTTTCATTCACGTTTAGTATTTTAATAAAATTTCGTCTTATTCACTTTTATTTATCCTTTTTTTACACGTTGATACCATTGAATCATAGTGTGAATTTATTCACACCCGCACTTGTGAATTCATCACACAACGGTGGAGTGTTCATTTTGATTAATGTTTTTTTCTTTCTTCTTCAATCCCGCTTCTTTAAGTCAATTACCCGATTCCATTGATATAATAACATCAATGGAGGGATAACCTTTTATGGGTTGATCCTAGGGAGTTGCATGAGTTGGATTGAATGTTATTTTATGTTCTTAAATTCTTAAATTTGTTCTTTATTTTAAGAGTTCCTTTCTTTGATTTGTCTTCTTCTTTGTCTTCACCGAATTTAACGACGACACATTTTGAGTGCTAGAACGATCCAATTCCTTGGAGTGCTCATTAAATTGATCCTCTAAGTGAATTGGTGATTAGACTTGAAATTGTTTATGGATTAAATCGGAGAATGATATTGAGGAATTATTTCATTTAATGGATACATCTTGAACCGACGAACAGAAAATCAAATGAAAAACAAATACATCCAATAAAGCCCAAGAGACAACCTAGGATCGGCTCACCTTAATTAGTTGTTTTAATTCAAGTAATTTTATTTGTTTTTTTATTTAAATTAAATCAATATTTCTTTAAATCAATTCAATCCAATGTTGGCCACTGCATACCCAATCCCGCATCTAATTAAAGTGTCTCAAGGTTACTTCTTTGGTCCCTGTGGATTCGATCCCTACTTGTACTTCAACGACCGCTTTTACCAGTAGGGTAAATTTGGGCGCAACCAACACCCCTCAACCAATTAAATTAAAAACATGATATTTTCAATGTAATGGAATTTGGTAAATTGTTATAACCAGACATAGTTGATGGGTATGAAATATTATGGTAGTGGTGAATCATTACCCCAAAAGAGAAGTAAATTATATCGGTTTTTAGAAAAATAATTTGGATGGTTGTATTATAAAAATATCCTTGATCATGAAGAATTAATATTAAATTATGTGGGTTCAGATGATAACTTTTATTATGATCACTTAGAAAACTCCTTTTGGAAATGAGAAATGTATATGATCATTCTGAAATAAGTTTAAACACAAATATTTTATACATAATAGATAATAATATTTTATTTTATAAAATATTAAATATTTCAAATAAAGTATCATATAAAATTAAAATACTGGATAAACGAGGTGATCACATGAAAAATGTTAATAATAGATTCATTTTACACAATGATGAAAATGAACCCTATAGACAACATCACAATTCTCATTAATTTTTTTGGAGAATATAATGATGAAAAAGATAACATCATTAAATTATTTTTTAAAGAATACAACATTTTGAAACCCATCATATGAATTAGTACATGGAGATAGAGAGGTTCGAAATCAAAAAGAGAGAGAGATATATAGTTTCACTTACCAGAAATGCTTTGGGTGAACTATGAGTCAAGGGGAAATGAGACACCATTGTAACATATAAACCATCATTAATATACATATTATATAATTATAATATTTAAATAGAAAAAAATCACCATATGGACTATCTTTCAAAAATAATAGTTATTTGAAAATAACACTAGCGGCTAAACTAATATAGTTTGAGTAACATTTTGATCAAAACATATTTCAAATTGGGTATCTTACGAATCTATAGAAATTCAAATAAGGTACATTGTATATATCTTAAAATTGCATGAATAAATAAAATATATCTATTAGGATTTAGTCACACGATATTTACATATCATGGTGCACATTAAGAAATAAGTCCCATGAAATTAAATTTGATACAAAGAACCCCAGATATTGTTTCCATGCACTGTTGATAACACTCTATATTAGTATAAATTAAAAATATTTATCTTAATAATTTATTTCATTAGATTAATTTTATATATTATCATATATATACTTCATTTAGAATTATTTATTATGGTTATTCTGGTTAGTTATTGATTTTTTCAACCATCAGGGTTTAATAACTTTTAATATCTATGCACATTTAATAGCGTTGATATCGATTCACATTCATAGATACCAATTTCATTAGTAATATTTCATTTAATAAAATATATATTTTATAATACATTTATTTATAAATCTTATAAATTATTCCATACTTGTAATTTTTTAACTATATGAAAATGGAATCATTGTTGTCTTATTTTAGGGGATTTAGATAATGAAGATGATATGTTAATAATAAGTTAAATAATAAATATAATTCTTAAAAATTAATATAAAACTAATTAATTTATTATAATATCTTATTAATATTAAAATTTATGTTCCCACAATCATCAATGATATAGTTTTATATCACCGTTCTTATTGGTGGTTAAACAGACCAAAACATGAACATGTATTAACTGGATGGGTGAGTATGGTTAAGGAATTGTTTTTGTAAAATTATATCATTATAAAAAATTAAAATTATGTTTTTTTCATTTTTTATTATTATAATATATGTCTATATATTTTTGGATAAATTATGAAAAGCTAGATGAAAAACTAAAAACGTTTCTTTGGGGAGGAGGTGGGCCTCACAAACACATGATTGACACTACTAATAATCAATGGATGATATAGAATGAGGTTGGACAAAGAAATTAAATATTAGAATAATAAATAAATTATATATATATATGATATTTATTAATCAATCACATCACTAATATCATCCATTATTGGTCGTGATGAAAACTGAGAACATCTTTTCCTAGAGTTAGTAGTTTGTTTATACGCACGATTGATGTTAGTTTTTTTACCAAGATGATTAAAATGAAAAATCAAAGGTTGTTCCTAATAACTCAATAAATACCATTATAATAATGATACATAAATCTTCATATTAATATTGAGAAAATATATTTGGTATAATTAAATTAAGGTGGAAGACATAAGAAGGAGACAATACAATTGTTAAAGACTTGAACTTTCCTATGAACAATTATTGTCATCGATAGGATTGTCCTAAATTATTGTGACCATGGTATTAAAGAAATATAATTGGGTTATATTGGATTAAAATATTATTTGGCTCAAGGATTAATTCAATGGTGATGTGTAACATTGAATGGGTGAAAGTGACATCATTTTTTATGTAAAGAAAACGGCACTTTTTGAAACAATCATTATTTTCCAATAATAATATGACAATAATAAAATACCAATGAATAAAATGTTGAAAACTAGTAGGTGTGGAAAAATATCTTATCTAAAATAAACTAATACATTAATTTTTAGGAATGTTAATAGTGATTTAAGTCTTTTATTTTTACTTTTAACCTTTTATTGAAATTATGTTTCTGTATGGTAAATAGTTTTCAACATAGTAATTTTATATCATATTAAATATAAAATGTTACAACTAATAAAACTTTTTATGTTATGAATAAAAATACAGTATCCATTAAATCTAATTAAATTTATAAATTATGGAATATTAAATTTCAAGTTTAAACAAATTATATAATGAAAAACCATTTTTTAGAAAGGGGGTGTTTCAACATTTAGTGTTCTTAATAATATTTTTTATTTATTAAACCTTAAATGATTATTGATATATATTTATACATTTTAAAAAATAATATTAGTGTAATTATATAAAATAGTTTAATATATATTTTTAAATTAAAATAATATGATGTTATTAAAACAATACAAAAGAAACTTTTTAACTATTGACACAGTAATTAACATTAAACATAGTAATCTAATTTTATGCCTAAAAACAGAATTTTTATTATTCAATAATATTAATATAATCATTTAAAATAGATGAAAAGTTGTATCCAATTAAATTACTATATGTTTCAAAAGTAATTTTACTGTTAGTTCATATAACGCATACAAACAATGGTTTTGAAAAAAGTTTATTTTTAAGAAATAAGATTATTTATAGAAAAAATATAACTATTAGTTATTTTAAAAACATTATGGAGATTTTTATTGATAAAATAAGAGTAATTTAACATTAAAATAAATTCAAAAGAAATTTTTTATATCTTAATATTTAATTAATTAAAGATATGAAAAATATATTTCATTAAATATTACTTGATATTCAAAACGATATTAATTTATTTTATAAATTGAACTTATTATTTTTAAAGGGATTATTTTGCTTCATAAATATGTATTACATATATATAAATGGACTCAAAAACTTTTTATTTATATAATGATAAATGTTATATTAAATTCAAATTTTTTTATTATTCACCCAAAAATTTATTTAAAAAAAATATACAAAATAAATACTATGATAGTTTTAAAATTCTAAATTAAAAAATGAATTTTTTTAATAAAATAATAATACTAATCTATTTTAATTTTTTTGAAATAAATTTTCAATATATATATATATATATTAAAATATAACTTTTATACATAAAATAATATTAACAATTTATTCTCTAAAGGTATGACTTATAAAATTAATTAGTATCATAGAGGTTTTAACAGAGTTTTATAAATAATGATCATACCATATGATGTAGAATGTTTATGTTAGGTGTTTTATGAAACATAAGTGACAAAACATATTATATATTTTATGTTATCCATAATCACATGTCATTATTGTATGGACCTCATTTCTCTCATATGTATTTCTCTCCCAAGAATCATTCATCTTTCATACATAATATTTTTTATCCCTATAATGTTCATTGAGTCCTATAGATAACATATTGCTTAATTATATTATGGGTTCATTTCATTTAGGGTTACAATTTCCCTCTTTTTGTTCTTTAGACCTTGTTTAGGTGGAGTTAGAACTATGTTTCTGAATGTATTCTGTTCATTATAAGTGGATATAAGCATTGAGATTCAAATTTTGAACCAAAATTATTTTATATGTTTTACATAAATTATGAATAAAATTTAAATCCATTTTTAATTTAAAAATATTATTTTTGATTTTCGGTGACTCAATTCATTGAAATTGTATTTTGATATAATACAGTACATATATGGATGATAATCAATCTTTAAATCCCCTTAGGTGTTTGATGAATTTTCATAAAGATTTTTACCATTTAATGTGTTTTTACATAAGATTATTAAGATATAAAATGTCAGTGGTTTATTTTTCAAATGTAATAACCTATTAATATTTTTTGTTTTTAAATTAAAAGGGTTTTTTCAAATATATTTTCTATTAAGGTTGTGTTTTATTTTATCTTATCATCATTTTATAGTCATTGTTGTTTAACATAAAAATGTGGTCTCTATGTTTTGAATTTTTGTTTATGACATAAAGGAATGTTCTGAAATTTCTAAATGTATTTGGTAAATTTGGTTTCATATATAGGTGTGGATTGAAATTTTTACTTAATGAGATCCACTTATGATAATACCTTGAGATTTATTATTTCTTATCATGATGTGAGTTTTTAAAATTATGATTTTATTAGGAACGCTTCAAAATTATGTGAAGGATATTTTATATAGAATTGTTTATTTTTTTTATTTTATATAAATTTTACACTCGAATATATATTTTTTGAACTTAGAATACCAGGAGCATAGGTAAGGAATTATAGGATAAGAACCAATAGGAAGACGTCTTCCCTACCTAACATGGGAAGATGATATAAAAAATGTAAAAACATGATGATATGGATGTGGTTACCTCTATGACTTTGGATGGGTTCCTTCCTAGTGGTTCATATATAGGAATCATTATTTATTGGTTCGATCAACAAGAGAATTAGGATCTCTAGACGTCTTGAACCAAAATTCCAAGGGACTCTTCCTTTATAATAGGTTACATTAAATTAAATTCAAATAATTTTTATGATATCCCTCATATTTTGTAGTCATTTATTAATTTTATTTCCTTAATTCTTATATAATTGTTTTGTACTTATCATTTTTGTTGCTACCATTCTTATTTAATTTGTATTCCACTATATGTGTGTTTTTAAATTGAGAATTTTTTTTTTCTTTCCAAACAAATGGTTCTTGCAAAAATATTTTTGGGTTGAAATAGTTTCATTTCACTAAAGTTTTTTTAAAAGATATTTCAAATATTTTTTTCGTGTTGATCCAGAGGTTAAATGTTTTTTTCCTTTCTAAGAGAACCACATCTTGTGTAACCTCTTGTAAACCCATTGTGAATTATTTTTTTACTTGGGGTTTTCCCTATGATAAAAGAGTAATGGAACCATGCCATAGGGAAGGAATGGTCATGGGTGTGTTGGTTTAGTCCCTTGACTATTCACTATAGGTCTCTTGGAAATTCCTATATAATGTTTTGAACTTTGAATAATTTCCTTTTCTAAAACATAAAGGAGAATCTAATGATATGGATTGTATGTTTGTGGTGAGGGTAAAAAAGAAATCCATTTATTATGTAGGCATAGTACCTAGTTGTGAAATAAGTGGGAAGAAACACCAAGGAATGTACCATGTCATGGTCTAGGATATTAGTGTGGTAAAATCACATATTTAAAACTAGCATGAAAATTAGATCATACATGGACATTTTAGATCTCGCGTTAACCATACTCACTCTGATATTTTTGGTTACTTACCACACTATAGTGAATTCTAGCTGAATTATTTATAATTATATGTTTTAATAAACCATTTGATTGATTTCTATACCTTCTAGTAACTCGTGTCTAACCCCTACTCATTTTCAAATTCTCCAGTTTTCTGTCTTGGAGCATTGAAACCCTTGGTTCATCTAGATCATTCAGTTTGGTTACTCTGGATTGGGGTAACAATATCACTTTTCATTCCTTAGTCTATAATCTTTATACTGAATATAAGAGTTATTTATGGATTTATTTTTCGTTATTTGAGGTAGATTTCAATATATTCTTCATGTGATTATGATTTTAGTGGCGATTTCATTGAGTTCTTTAGTTGGTGATCCGTGGTTTTTTGTGTTTTCCTTGAATATTTAATCGATGCAAGGGACCTGTAATAATTCTTATTGATATAATTTTTGGAGGGATCATGACCATGTTTTTCCTTTGGGAATATATTTTGAACTAGTTTATTAAAAATAATAAAATGGTTATTTTGAAATTAGACAGTAAGGGGAGAAAAAACATGAGGATTAAATGTTTCTTTTGAATTTCATATCAGTTTTAGCATGCTAGATATTCTTCTATCATCACGAGGTCAATGTTGGGGTTTGTTATGTTGTTGTGTATCATGAATATATAAAATTTATTTTCCTTATTTCCTATGTTGACCCCACATTAAATTTGATATGAAAATATATCCCACTAATATATTTTTTCCATATATAATTCCATCTTATTTGAGAATTCCCTTAAGAATAATGAATTAATTAAGATTAAATAAACATGTTTAATATGAGATAATATATATTAATTGTGTTGTCTATTTTTGGGTTTTGAGGTCAATGTAAAGAGGAGTGGTTTTGGTGTATTGTGGTGGAAATAAGTACTTCATTTTATTTTTATTTGTGATGGAATGAGTTTATAATGAGATGTAGTTGTGATAAATGGTCGTTAAAGTAGGGGTCTTGTTCACGTGTGTTAAATGGGATGTTCTGCAATGTTGAGTTTTGTTATGCCAGTTTCATTGTAGAGATGGAATTAAATATTAATAATGCAATTAATATGTTATGGGGTGAAATGGTTAAAAACAATTCAATTTAAATTGGATGTTACATTAAATTTGTCGGTGTTAAACATTAAAATGAATGGGAATGGTATATGAAGATGGTTAGAAAATGAGAAAATTAGTAAATTGCTTATCTTTAAAGGGGAAATGGAATTTGTCTTATGGTATTATCTTTCTTGTTTGGTGTTATGAATTATTGGTGATAGTGATGTCTCATGGGGTTTCAAGTCACTGTGGAGATGTTTTTAGTTTTGATGGTGCTCTTATTGTGTACCATATGTTGGGCTTATGTGTGTGAATATTTTATATTCTATTTCATTATGATTTTTGTATTCCCAAAAACTATATTAATCAGAATCCACAAACACTTGATGGTTGGGGGGTATTCCCAATATCTGGGATGAAGATGATGGGTAGATGGCTACTTCCTCTTCCCCTAGTCTCTCTTACATGTGATGTTCTTATACATAGTCTCTGATGTCTTGTGGTCACAGTTATCATGTTTTTCAGTTGATGATAATGATGAGGTTTTTCATAGTGGGGTTTATTAATGTATGTGGAGAGAATAAGGTTGATGTCCTTCAAGTTCACAACAACCTACTAATGTGGTAATTCAAGTGGTTATAAGAGGATGTAGATGATATGGAAAGTTTCATGATGCTTGATTAGTATGATCTGGTGGCCCAGTTATCATGAACAGAATGTGATGGCCAATTTCATGTGGGTTTCATGGATAAGTGTAATTTCCCATGTATCTTCGCGATAGGTAACTATATAGAAGAGAAGGGAGCTCTAGGGAATATGACATTGTAGTGTGAGATCATAAAATTAGTGGGTAATCTATGTGAGAGATATTTTTATCGAGATGGTTCTTACTATATCACTATAATGGGATAAATTATTTGATTATTGATCTATAGAAAGGTAGTGATTAGTCAGTTGACTTACTTATGTGATATCTTTTATGTTACTTTTTCACTCAGGAATTATTTTTCACATTTCACAGTACACAATATACTTTTGGTATGATCCTACTAACTGTACATGTTATTCTCACCCCATGTATATATAATTGGTTTTTCATTTTTTCTAGAGGGATTTATGAACCTTTCTAGAAATTAATAAATTAGAATTTGGATCTATTGTTACTTCACAGTATTAGGAAATAATTTTTGGTATTTGTTTGGATACTTATTGTATTTGTTTACTTTAAACATACATTGTAGGATGGTTTTGGTTTCCTTTCCTTTATATTATCACATGAAGTTTCTTGGTTGGTGAAATCCTATCTCACATTCCAATTATATCTATTTAGGTTAATTCCTTATAAATATTAGATTTTTATACTCTCGGTTCTAGTCACTAAACTAGGGACTACTAAATGATGGAATTTGGTGTAATTATCTTCCTTCATTCATGGATTTTCCAAAAGGGGTGCCTTTGGATAGATGAGGTAATGACATATTATATGGTGTGTGGTTCTGTCATTCAACCCTTGTATTACCACATGACACACCATTAATATACATGGAGTTTACTGCTAAATATTCTTATGAAATGCACAATGTGTATGATGACCACACATTTAGTGTAGTTACAAAATAAAATGGAATATAATTAACCAAAGAATGAAATATTCTATAGTGTATGAGGAAATAACTCGACATGTATCTCATTTGCAAATCACTATCACATACAATATACACAATCTATATATAATATAGTTCAATTATAATGATATAATTAATATTTCTCTTGCATAATAAATTCAAATGGAACATCCTATCTCAGTTTTTACATCAAATGAATGGGTATGAGATACATAGAATTTATATACTTCTACTATAAAGTATCATCATTATCCTAGTACAAATTTACTGAATTATTTTTTTAATTCCCTAAAAATCTTGTTTCAGGTTCCAGATAGTGTGCAGATTCACAGTTTGGGTGTGGTTTTATAAACCATGCATCTTTCCTGTGTGTAGTGCAGTTGTGTGTAAAAAATGGAATATAATTTTTTAGTTCAATTCCATTAATTTTATTTTTTTATCATCTCTTTTCTTTTATTTTTTCCATTTTCCTTTTTCTTTATCTATTTTTTCACTCATATTTTTTCTCTCCTCCAGGATGTTAGATTGTGGCTCCCTCCTCTTCAAGGCATGTCTAATGGACTCCTCTCTTGAGGGGTTTGATGTGGCACATACATATTCAAATTTGTTTTCATCATTGTTGGATGAAATGAAATCATCTTGGTACACTCTCTCCCCCGCACCCATCAATTTCGAGTTTCCTCCATCAGTTGTCATACTATTTTTTTCATGGTTTTTTCCTATTTTAGGTTTTTTTAAATTTGTTGATTTCTCCCATTTTAGATCGAATTATGGTTTTTTGTTGGGAGTTAGGAGTACTACAATGTCAGTGTGTGGTGATTACGCTCATTTCTTATCATTTTGGCACTTTTTTGACATCGTTCCATGGTTTCTATATTTGGAACCTTCTAGAAAATACTGGATACTGTATATTAAATTGATTGGTTTGTGTTTTAGTTTGTGTAGTGTAATTTTATTACAAAAAAACTATTATTTAGGGTATCCACATTTCCTTTAACCATAAATTTTGTGTGCTCTATCCAATTTAGCATATGTTTGTTCCTGTCCATGGAGGGTTTTCCCTTGGTTTAATATTTTAAATTTAGAACCAGAATTCAAATTTGAATTTGGCCATATATTGGATTCCTTAACCATGCATATTTTTATTTTTTAAATGGTTTTCCAATGCGTAGATCCATATTTCCTAACATGATTTATAAGGCCCCAGCCTTAATCCTTACTTAATCTTGAGTTATCACAAGATTACACGTTGAGGATCTTTTCAGGTTTAGAGTTTTAGAGAATTAGAACATAACTATTACATCTCAAAAGATTACAAAGTAGTCACTTCTACTAAGTTTCCATAATAAAAAAAAACTCTTAAAAAGAAACATGTCTAGTTGCATGTTTCATATAGGATGGCATTCCCTTGATACCATCCTTGAAATTATTCCACATTAAGTCCTGTGAAAACATTTCAAAAAAACTTGGGGTGAGCATAAAAAGCTCAGTAAGGGATACACAAAGAATGAAAACTATTAGTTTTTCAAAATCAAGTAAACCATGTATACTCTATAAAAGTAATACCTTCACCTTCATGAAGTAGTAAAAACTCTTCACTGAATAAAGTATCATTACTTACCTTTTTGTAACCAAAGTATTACCATAAAACCCATATAAAGAACACATAACATATATAAAGGTAACTTGGGACATAATCATACTTAAGTGGAATAACCATACGGTCGACTTCCACACATATCACTTAATGGAATAGCCATACGGCCAATTTCCATACATACTTAATGGAATAGCCATACGGACGACTTCCATACCCAATGCATTGGAGGTTATAACGTAACCACCCGTCCTGGTATTCACGGCACCACCCGTCATATGGTTTATAACGTAACCACCCGTTAAAATGTCCAAGTACCAATATAAAATCATAAAACATAAAACCAATATAAAGGAATGATAACATTTCCACATTTCAATCACAATATATCATAAATATTTTGACATAATAGAATCCTTTTTCAAAACCATTTTCAATACCAAAATACATAAAAGAGTATATGGTATTTATTTTATTCTAAAAACATTACGGCTTGTTAAGAAAGCCAAAGACCAAATAATACTCGCGGCGGTGGAAAAATTCGTTGTCACCGCGTACGTTAAAAAAAACATTCCTTTTTGTCATTTAGTAAAATGCTTCGTAGAAAAATATTCCTTTTGTATAAAAGTAAAAGTCAAAGGGATTTATACACCGTATAAAAGAAAGTTGTGTATAAAACGAAATATGCCTCAATGAAAGGAGATTGAGACGAAGTCCCTTACAAAGATCATTTTTAAATATAATAGATCTATTATGTGTATTAACTATAATTACACATAATGAAAGTAAAAAATACAAGATAGGACATAATAATATCATGACATAATTTGAAAGTAGGATATTAACCCAAAGAATGGAAATTGGGTTAAGAAGTTCCCTTACCTTGGGTCCGACTTGACTCGATCGTTCTTTAACGTCCTGAATAATAAACTTGAGTTAATTTATACTTGATTAAGAACCTTTTTAAAGTTCATTATTCTTTTTATATCACTTATTGTCATGTTATAAACATTATGTAACCATTTAAGTTAATAATGTTTGTTTTGTCAATATTTGGTTCTTAAGTCGAAAGTTGAATTCTTACAATTACATGTTGTTCATGTGGTCAAAATTTCTTTATATCCAGAATGAAATTCCTGATTTGGATATCATATATATCATATATATCCATCATGTACATGTATTTATAATATTACATAAGAATTTAGAGGTAAGAAATTAAATGCACCGTTCATGGAGACGGTAAGCCGTACGTACGCATGAACGCTACTTTCATTTCTTTGTCATATTAGTGGAATTAAAACTAAATGAGAGGTATGTATATTTTAATTCCAGAATTATATTCATCATTTAGATATATCATTTATTATATATATACATTATATACATGTAATTTTAATAGTACATTACATTTGGGGATAAGAAATGAAATGCACCGTTCATGGAGATGGTAAGCCGTACGTACGCATGAACGCTACTTTCATTTCTATCTCATACTTTAATGGAAAGAAATAATAATGATATAGAGGTATATTATAATTCCAGTATAACATCATATATAATAACTTTAAATCCATCCTTTACACGTCCCACATATGGCATTAACGAATCACATCACTTTTAGGGGGCGGTAGTCCGTACTTCCTTAAATGAAGATATCGTGTTTACCCATAATGGAAACCATAAAGGTATGCCAAAAATGAAAAATACAGAAGCTTAAAGAAAACATAAACATATTATATATCATATATAAAAATAGTGACATCATAATGGCCACCCTTTAAGGTGTTAAATGAGTATTGAAGAATCATCGTTTCGGGAGGCAGAATTTCGCCATCCACGGAAACCGTATGTTCTTTAACCATTTGATGTAGTTGTGTGAGAGTTTATATCAAATAAATATTATAACAACATCCTAGTATATTGAAGATACTGGTTTTGTTACAAAAGAATTAAATAAAAAGAGTTTAGAGGGTTGGAGAAGCAAAATAAAACAAATGAACAAGAGAGAATGAATTACCTTTAAAAGTGTAACTCCATTTTGATTTGAGCCTAAAGGCTTCCTTTGAAAGGATTCTGCCCAAATGGAATCCTCTAGGATGAGGAGAGGGATGTGGAGAGAGTAATTGGGCAGGGGTTGGCCGAGCCAAAGTCTTGAGAAGTGTGTGAAATGAGGTAGAGGTGGGGGCCTTTTATAAGAGGAGAGGAGGGGCACTTTTGGAAAGTAAAGAAATATTACTTTATTTGAAAATGTGTTTCGGTTTTAAAAGGTCCCACATTGATATAATTCGTGGATAAGGTGATAAGGGTTCGAAATACACTCATACAATTGGTTTTGGACATGTGTAGTTCATATATTTTACATTATCATTCCATTTTATTTAAATCGTCAAATAATGATGTCATCGCTGTATCATTATTATGTCATAAATAATTTAATTTATTTAATTTCTAAAAATCATAAAAAAATACTATGATGTAGGAAATCTTTTTAGATTTCCAATGACTATTTATAATCAAATATCGGATCTTTATAACCCCATGTAAAAATTGTTTTCGTAAAACAATTTATGTTAGTGCTATTTTCACTTTAACATTAAATAAAAATATATTAATGTAATTTTCCAACTAAAGTGGCTCCATCTGGTCCCCAAGTTGGTCCATGGCTTGTCTTGGTCGGCCATGACACAACCAATAAGGTTGGGACATTTTTCTAGGTCATTTCATATTATTAAAGCATTATTTATACCTTAAACTACACTAATTACAACTAATCGTGATTAAAAACTTAATAAGTTACTATTCACCAAAAAATTATTTTAATCTCATTGAACCACATTTTACTTCTAAATGACAACCATGTATGTCGGATTTTCAAAATTCAATACACATTAGTGGTAAACTTTCATTTAACTGAAAAATCAGTTTGCTTGATTACCACTTAGTTGTTTCACTATTCATCAAAAATTGAAGTTTTTCAGAAAATTACCAAAAATTCACCCTAAGCTATATTTGATATTCCGAATTCAAAAATGAATTCCATTTTACAAAATTCAAAACATATAAGTCAAATTAATTAATTTAATAATTAATTCCCGCTGTCATGACAAATAGCGTGTTTTTGTGAAACAATAAGTATCAAAAGATTGACACCAGTTTAAGTCCAATTTCAAAGTGAAATTGATTCCAATGACCAACATTGGATTAACTGGTAAAAATAGTTTCTAATTTCACTTTAAAACCAATTAAAATAATAATCTAATCATATAAATAAATTAGATTAAAAAGAGGTTTTGAATTAAAATACAACATTTTACACTATTCATAAAAAATGAACTTTATCAGAAAGGTACCAAAAATTTACACAAAGTAAATTTTGATGTCCCGATTCTAAAGAAGAGTTATATTTGGTCCAAAAGAATGTATAAGAGTGATCAAAACTATATTTAATGACGGTTCTCCATCAAAAGGTGATAAGTGGACCTTTCGTGAAAATTAGGGTATAAATGCCTAAAATTGAACTCTTTCCGTATTTTAAGCCTTTATCTTTTTATTGGGTAAATGTAAAAACATTTAAAAACATATATAATCATATTTTAGTTATTTCTATCCATTCCCACCAGTACAACGACTACTTATTAACTAACATTTAAAATAATATTATTTTATTACTAGTGTGCTACGTAAGTTTCAAAGAAACTCATCGTTGCGTATCGGGTACGCTATCGAACATAGCAACCCCTTTAAAATAAAATTAATATTTAATTCATAAATATTAATAAATATGAAAATTCTTTATTCTTTATTTACCTGGGATGTTACATCCTTCCCCCCTTTTGGGAATTGCGTCCTCACAATTTTATTCACTTATCAAAATAAGTGGGGGTATTTATCCCTCATAGCATTTTCAGATTCCCATGTTGCCTCTTCAATAACATGGTTTTTCCACAAAACCTTTACCTAATGAATCACCTTATTCCGTAACACTTGCTCCCTATGGTCAAGAATCTGGACCGGTTGTTCCTCATAAGATAGGTTCTCTTCCAGCTAAACTACCTCTGGACTCAAAACATGAGATGGATCTGGAATATACTTTCTCAACATCGAAACGTGAAAAACATTGTGTACCTGAGATAAACTCGGAGGTAAAGCCACCCAGTATGCAACTGATCCAACTCTCTCCAGAATTTCATATGGTCCAATAAACCTTGGACTCAGCTTTCCTTTCTTAACAAATCTCATCACACTTTTCCAAGGAGAAACCTTGAGAAAAACATGATCACCTACCTTGAAAGATAGATCCTTCTTCCGGTTATCTGCATAACTCTTCTGCCTGCTCTGAGCTGTTCTCATGTGTTTCTGAATCAGCTGAACTTTTTCTGCCAACTCTTCTACCAATTCTCGTCCCATCAACTTCCTTTCACCAACTTCATCCCAGAAAGCTGGATTTCGACACCGCTTCCCATATAATGCCTCAAATGGTGCCATCTGTATACTGTAATGAAAGCTGTTATTATAAGAAAATTCATCCAAAGAAAGATGTTGGTCCCAACTTCCCTAATAATCCATCGAAAAAGCTCGTAGCATATCCTCCAATGTCTGAATTTTTCGTTTTGACTGCCCATCTGATTGAGGATGAAAAGTTGTACTAAAATCTAATTCAGTACCCAAAGACTTCTGAAGGCCTTTCCAAAAGTTAGATGTGAACCTGGGATCACGATCAGATATAATGGAGAGAGGAACTCCATGTAACCTGACTATTTCTTTAAGATACAAACGGGAAAGTTGATCAAGAGAGAAAGTATCTCGTATAGCAAGGAAATGAGCAGATTTGGTCAAGCGATCAACAATAACCCAGATTGCATTATTACCTCGAGATGTCCTCGGTAATCCCATAACAAAGTCCATGGATATGTTTTCCCATTTCCACTTTGGCACTGGTAAAGGCTGAAGCATCCCTTTCGATAACTGCTGCTCTGCTTTAACTTGTTGACATGTCAAACACTTCACAGTAAAATCAGCAATGTCTCTTTTCATTCCATCCCACCAGTAATACTCTCGTAGACCTCTGTACATCTTAGTACTGCCAGGATGAAAAAACAACTCATTCTTCAACTGTGAATCACAAGGCACACATAACCTCTTCACAAACCTCAAAACACAAACACAAACCTATCCAAGAACTCATGGAAAATTTTATTCATAAGGTCCATGAATACAGCAGGTGCATTGGTTAACCCAAAAGGCATAACTAAAAATTCATAATGGCCTTATCTAGTACGGAACACAGTCTTCGGAACGTCTGCTTCTTTTACTTTCAACTGATGGTACCCCGACCTCAAGTCAATCTTCGAAAAATACTGAGCTCCCTGGAGCTGATACCACTTCATTCGATGGACCAACATCTGCTGAAGTTGTTGCAAAGGATTTCACCACCCCTTTCTGCTTGTAGTCTGGCTGCATTCCCCCAGTTGAGTTCTTCGTTGGACACTCGTTTGCATAATGACCCATTTCATTACACTTAAAACATCTTACCGTTGGCTTTTCATTTCCTGCTTGATCATCTTCTTTACAGTTACGAGCAATATGACCGGACTTACCACACTGAAAGCACTTACCAGACATGGATAAACATTCTCCAGGATGCATTTTACCACACTTCTCACAGGATGGATATTTGGTTTTCTTACCTCCTTGCTTCTTTGATGAATTCTTCCCCTTTTCCTTCCAACTAGATCTCTTATTCTGTTGTTTGTCATAGAACACCTGATCATCGGCAAACTCTATTTCCACCTTCTCCGCACATCGAACAGGTTTTTCATAACTTTTGAACTCACGAGAAGCTAAAGCCCATCGATACTTTGGCTTTAACCCTGAGTAAAAACGGTTTATTTTACTATCAAGATCTCGTATGAAGTTTGGAGCATACCTTGCCAATCGAGTGAACTTTTCTTCATAATCAGCCACTGAATCATCCTCCTGCCTCAATTCTAGGAACTGTTTTTCCATCCTAAGACGAACCACCTTAGGAAAATATTTCTCAAGAAACATACCTTTGAATTCGTCCCAGTGAAGATCCTCAATCTCATCACTATCCCTTATATTTTTCACCATAGACCACCACTGATCAGCTTCACCTTCAAAACGGTAAACAGCAAGACTAACCTTTTGATGTTCTGAACACCCCATGACGTCAAAAATCTTCTACAGTGCTTTAATCCACCCTTCAGCTTGCACAGGGTCATATGATCCTCTGAATGATGGGGGATGTTGCCTCATGAAGTGTTCCACCACTGACATGTTCCTCTGTGGTTGATCTGGCTGATCTCGTGCATGTATACCACCACCATTTATAGCCTGAGTCAACTGTGCCATTACTGCAACAAACTGTTCAGTTCCAATTCCGACCATTTCTGGATGCTGATTTGGAAGGTTATCTTCCTCCTGATGTCGTCCCAATATAGCTGCTTTGTTTCCTCTGCGGAAAACAATTCTGAACACAGAAATATCTTAGGCGAAACAACATGGTAATCCGTAAATGCTATATCATTTCAATCATATTATAATTTAACACTTTTCTAACTCCTAAAGTTGTCTAAACCGACCTTTGATACCAACTATAAGGCCCCAGCCTTAATCCTTACTTAATCTTGAGTTATCACAAGATTACACGTTGAGGATCTTTTCAGGTTTAGAGTTTTAGAGAATTAGAACATAACTATTACATCTCAAAAGATTACAAAGTAGTCACTTCTACTAAGTTTCCATAATAAAAAAAACTCTTAAAAAGAAATGTGTCTAGTTGCATGTTTCATATAGGATGACATTCCCTTGATCCCATCCTTGACATTATTCCACATTAAGTCCTGTGAAAACATTTCAAAAAAACTTGGGGTGAGCATAAAAAGCTCAGTAAGGGATACACAAAGAATGAAAACTGTTAGTTTTTCCAAATCAAGTAAACCATGTATACTCTATAAAAGTAATACCTTCACCTTCATGAAGTAGTAAAAACTCTTCACTGAATAAAGTATCATTACTTACCATTTTGTAACCAAAGTATTACCATAAAACCCATATAAAGAACACATAACATATATAAAGGTAACTTGGGACATAATCATACTTAAGTGGAATAACCATACGGTCGACTTCCACACATATCACTTAATGGAATAGCCATACGGCCAATTTCCATACATACATAATGGAATTGCCATACGGCCGACTTCCATACCCAATGCATTAGAGGTTATAACGTAACCACCCGTCCTGGTATTCACGGCAGCACCCGTCATATGGTTTATGACATAACCACCCTTTAAAATGTCCAAGTACCAATATAAAATCATAAAACATAAAACCAATATAAAGGAATGATAACATTTCCACATTTCAATCACAATATATCATAAATATATTGACATAATAGAATCCTTTTTCAAAAACATTTTCAATACCAAAATACATTAAAGAGTATATGGTATTTATTTTATTCTAAAAACATTACGGCTTGTTAAGAAAGCCAAAGACCAAATAATACTCGCGGCGGCGGAAAAATTCGTTGTCACCGCGTACGTTAAAAAAAACATTCCTTTTTGTCGTTTAGTAAAATGCTTCGTAGAAAAAGATTCCTTTTGTATAAAAGTAAAAGTCAAAGGGATTTATACACCGTATAAAAGAAAGTTGTGTATAAAACGAAATATGCCTCAATGAAAGGAGATTGAGACGAAGTCCCTTACAAAGATCATTTTTAAATATAATAGATATATTATGTGTATTAACTATAATTACACATAATGAAAGTAAAAATACAAGATAGGACATAATAATATCATGACATAATTTGAAAGTAGGAGATTAACCCAAATAATGGAAATTGGGTTAAGAAGTTCCCTTACCTTGGGTCCGACTTGACTCGATCGTTCTTTAACGTCCTGAATAATAAACTTGAGTTAATTTATACTTGATTAAGAACCTTTTTAAAGTTCATTATTCTTTTTATCTCACTTATTTCCATGTTATAAACATTATGTAACCATTTAAGTTAATAATGTTTGTTTTTTCAATATTTGGTTCTTAAGTCGAAAGTTGACTTCTTACAATTACATGTTGTTCATGTGGTCAAACTTTCTTTATATCCAGAATTAAATTCCTGATTTGGATATCATATATATCATATATATCCAGCATGTACATGTATTTATAATATTACAAAATAATTTAGAGGTAAGAAATGAAATGCACCGTTCATGGAGACGGTAAGCCGTACGTACGCATGAACGCTACTTTCATTTCTTTGTCATATTAGTGGAATTAAAACTAAATGAGAGGTATGTATATTTTAATTCCAGATTTATATTCATAATTTAGATATATCATTTATTATATATATACATTATATACATGTAATTTTAATAGTACATTACATTTGGGGATAAGAAATGAAATGCACCGTTCATGGAGACGGTAAGCCGTACGTACGCATGAACGCTACTTTCATTTCTATCTCATACTTTAATGGAAAGAAATAATAATGATATAGAGGTATATTATAATTCCAGTATAACATCATATATAATAACTTTAAATCCATCCTTTACACGTCCCACATATGGCATTAACGAATCACATCACTTTTAGGGGGCGGTAGTCCGCACTTCCTTAAATGAAGATATTGTGTTTACCCATAATGGAAACCATAAAGGTATGCCAAAAATGAAAAATACAGATGCTTAAAGAAAACATAAACATATTATATATCATATATAAAAATATTGACATCATAATGGCCACCCTTTAAGGTGTTAAATGAGTATTGAACAATCATCGTTTCAGGAGGCAGAATTTCGCCATCCACGGAAACCGTATGTTCTTTAACCATTTGATGTAGTTGTGTTAGAGTGTAGCTCAAATAAATATTATAACAACATCCTAGTATATTGAATATACTTGTGTTGTTAGAAAAGAATTAAATAAAAAGAGTTTAGAGGGTTGGAGAAGCAAAATAAAACAAATGAACAAGAGAGAATGAATTACCTTTAAAAGTGTAACTCTCTTTTGATTTGAGCCTAAAGGCTTCCTTTGAAAGGTTTATGCCCAAAGGGAATCCTCTAGGATGAGGAGAGGGATGTGTAGAGAGTAATTGGGCAGGGTTTGGCCGATCCAAAGGCTTGAGAAGTGTGTGAAATGAGGTAGAGGTGGGGGCCTTTTATAAGAGGAGAGGAGGGGCACTTTTGGAAAGTAAAGAAATATAACTTTATTTGAAAATGTGTTTCGGTTTTAAAAGGTCCCACATTGATATAATTCTTGGATAAGGTGATAAGGGTTCGAAATCCACTCATCCAATTGGTTTTGGACATGTTTAGTTCATAGATATTTCATTATCTTTCCATTTTATTTAAATCGTCAAATAATGATGTCATCGCTACATCATTATTATGTCATAAATAATTTAATTTATTTAATGTCTAAAAATCATAAAAAAAATACTATGATGTAGGAAATATTTGTATCTTTACAATGACTATTTACAATCAAATATCTGATCTTTATAACCCCATGTAAAAATTGTTTTCGTAAAACAATTTATGTTAGTGCTATTTTCACTTTAACATTAAATAAAAATATATTAATGTAATTTTCCAACAAAAGTGGCTCCATGGGGTCCCCATGTTGGCCCATGGCATGTCTCGGTCGGCCATGACACAAGCAATAAGGTTGGTACATGTTTCTAGGTCATTTCATATTATTAAAGCATTATTTATACCTTAAACTACACTAATTACCACTAATCGCGATTAAAAACTTAATAAGTTACTATTCACCAAAAAATTATTTTAATCTCATTGAACCAAATTTTACTTCTTAATGAAAACCATGTATGTCGGATTTTCAAAATTCAATACACATTAGTGGTAAACTTTCATTTAACTGAAAAATCAGTTTGCTTGATTACCACTTAGTGGTTTCACTATTAATCAAAATTGAAGTTTTTCAGAAAATTACCAAAAATTCACCATAAGCTATATTTGATATTCCGAATTCAAAAATGAAGTCCATTTTACAAAATTAAAAACATATAATTCAAATTAATTAATTTAATAATTAATTCCCGCTGTCATGACAAATAGCGTGTTTTTGTGAAATAATAAGTATTAAAAGATTGACACCAGTTTAAGTCCAATTTCAAAGTGAAATTGATTCCAATGACCACCATTGGATTAACTGGTAAAAATATTTTCTAATTTCACTTTAAAACCAATTAAAATAATAATCTAATCATATAAATAAATTAGATTAAGAAGAGGTTTTGAATTAAAATACAACATTTTACACTATTCATAAAAAAATGAACTTTATCAGAAAGGTACCAAAAATTTACACAAAGTAAATTTTGATGTCCCGATTCTAAAGAAGAGTTATATTTGGTCCAAAAGAATGTATAAGAGTGATCAAAACTATATTTAATGACGGTTCTCCTTCAAAATGTGATAAGTGGACCTTTCGTGAAAATTAGGGTATAAATGCCTAAAATTGAACTCTTTCCGTATTTTAAGCCTTTATCTTTTATTGGGTAAATGTAAAAACATTTAAAAACATATATAATCATATTTTAGTTATTTCTATCCATTCCCACCAGTACAACGGCTACTTGTTAACTAACATTTAAAATAATATTATTTTATTACTAGTGTGCTACGTAAGTTTCAAAGAAACTCATCGTTGCGTATCGGGTACGCTATCGAACATAGAAACCCCTTTAAAATAAAATTAATATTTAATTCGTAAATATTAATAAATATGAAAATTTTTTATTCTTTATTTACCTGGGATGTTACATGATTGGTGTCCCACTTTGAAAATCACTTGCTAGGTTTTTAAATTCTCATTCAAGTGGAATATCCTCTATGAAAGATGCATATTTTTTATGAATCATGCAATGTTCCTTGAATTGTTGTATTATGACTATTTCCTATGTTTTTTTCTTACATAATTCCTATTACATTGCCCTGTATATTATGCCATTATTTTATGGATGATTAAATGGAATCAATTGGATGATATGGACACTTGTCTTCATGAAATTATATATATATTATTTCCTTAAGATCCTGCAATGTATTTAATTATTGCTAAAAAATGTCTAAATATGTATAAATGAATTTCTGAGGAATAATGTCTGGATTTTGAAAGAAAAACCCGCAATAGAGCTGCGTAGTCTTCTAAACATGAAAATAGTGATTACTGTTATTATACATATTTGGTTTCCTAGTATTATAAATTGCTCCATTTATGTTCGTATTAAATTGTAAAGCATGATTAAATGGTGAAATTTCTAGATTGTTCTTTTAAATTTCATGTGATTATAAGCAATTTTCTAAATGTTATGCATGTCGTGTCTTCCTTGTTTATGATAAATGTACGTTGCCTTGAAATATGAATTGTTCCATTGTTTAATGACTTAAATTGAATATATTTTTTGATGCGAGATAACGTGATATTAAAATGCTCCTTCATTGGCATGAAATTATATATTTATGCATTTCCTATATTTTTGTCTTATTTTCAGGGTTCACTTGATATGGGATAGGGAGAGAAAATAGGCTCACTATTAAGGTTTATGGATGGAATCACCGTGTATGATGGGTTATGACCTCATATGTCAAAGGTGTTGTTTGGTTTTTTCAATGAAGGGAATACCATTCTATTTTTATACTCCTGAGTGATAATGGTTCCCTAGGGGAGTAATAGTGGATATTCCCATTGGCACATATTGTTACACTATGCTTCAGGTGATATTCAGTCCACTATGTGAGATACCAAGAATGGACTCATAGTTTACCATTCCTTTTAGTGATACATGGTACCACAAAAGGGTCACCATGGATGAGCTTCGTGGTATTGGTCATTGTTGGATATACCATAGAGATAACAATGATTCATTTAGATCATTAGGGTTGGTCTTTGACATCACCACTAGGATTGACGTACTTGTGTGATTTACATGATTTATTTGAGATGTTTATTTTATTATTATAATGATATGGATTGTGAAATTGTGATGTTTCTCCTTTACATTATTAGTAATAGTGGGTGATGACATGTGAGAGAGACCCCAAGCCAATGAACGATATTGGGGATATGACACCTTGGATTTATGTGTTTAATTTCTCTCTTGATAACATATTCATCATTGAACATGTTCTTTATTAAGTCATCTAGATTAGGAAAATGTTTGTGGTATGGGATGGGTGTCTGATTGGGAAACTATACAATGTTGCATTTATTTTATTTATTCAATGGCTTGAATTTTTAAATTTAGCACACTATTATCTATCTACAGTATGAAATGGAATGGTCTAGACCCCTTGGGTGTTGAGCCACTAATATTATATTTCACACCCTTCTCAGGAATCATTGGGTATTTGAGAAAAAATTAGGCATGTAGGAATTGATAAAGGGAAGTGGGCTTCTTCTTATTACTGAGTGTTTTCCTACTTTTTTAGATGGAGATTGGGGACAGAGGATCAAGCCTATGCTCAAGATACTAATGTAGAATTTTCACAGCCATTTTATTTTTTGATTTCATGATGTATATGTTTGTACCCTTGTTCCATTACACTCATGTTTTTGTATAGACTCATGACATGAAATCATTTTTGTATCTAGTATTATTATTCATCATTTTCAGTTATTTGTTTATTCTACTTGGGTTATCTATTTTCATTAGTTATTGTCTTATTATTATTACACATCCTATAATTATTATATATTTTATATATCTATTTTATAACTAATACTATGAGGGAATAGTCTTCACATAGACACACCTAAGTCCCTCACTACTAGTCGGCATCTTATGGCATTTGTAGATATGATCTTGACATCTCGTGGCCCACTATCTCGAGGTCTGGTTCAGTGGAACTTGGGAAGGATGCTACAATGTTATATCAATAAATTATTTTCCTTTTTTCATACTAGTAGAGATAGATATGAGACCAGGACATTGGAATTGGGAATTCACCTTATGCTTGTATGTAACTAACCCTTGTATAATTAATCCAAAAATTGCTTGGGACGAGAATTATACTTCCTAATTATTTCATCTATCATTTATATGACTTCACCACTGGGTGACTCACTTGATTTGTGCGATAGTTTCTTTTGTTATTATCGAGATGATGATTATTATTACAACATCTTGTGGAAATGAGGGTTTTTCATTACATGCATTATACTAGGACCCTTAGGAATTATAATTTCATGAATATTTCCTTGACCTTTCTATTTTCATCATGCATTTCATGTTTGCATGTGATTTCCAAAAGGCCTTGTTTTTATATCAAGTAGTGCCTTATTTGTTGTAAATATAGTAATGTTTCAATTTCACAGGAAAAGACATGTTATTAATTAGATTTTTTGGAAATTTGAATTATGTTAATGAGGTGTATGGGACCTTATAATTCATAATGGTGATCCACATAATTCAATCTGTTTTAATGGGAATTTGAGGAAAAATGGACTAAAATGAATTCTTTTAAAAAATTAAATTAAATTACCACATATTGTGAGACCTCAACTGGCCTTACATAGTAAAAGGGAATTAGGTTTGGGTCTATTTCATACCTTCTAGTGTTTTTTTATCTCAACCTCACTCATGGAGCTGTATTTCATTTGTGTTATGCTCATAGGAAGGCTTTGTACCTTTTATCCATTCAACTTTCCTTATCTGTTATATATTTTATAAAATATTTTATAAGGTGTGTTTTTCACTATTGTATAGTTATTCCATTGTAACATACTAATGTTTTATATCAAGAGAGTGATGATAAGAACACTCCTGATGTGCTGGTCTCTATGCCACCCTTTATACCTCTTATAGTCCATCTCATGGAACCTCTAACTGATCTTTCAGTGGGCACCAACGCTCAGTTCAGGGACAGTATTCACCAGTTTATAAAGTTAGTTCAAAGTGATCTCAGGCCTACCACATCTATGAGAGTGCTTATGTGGGACATTTCACAGAAGAATCAACCCACCTTCTTGGGGGATGGTGATTCACTTTCAGTACAGTCATGGATAGAAACTATGATATCCATCTTCAACCATCATGAGACACCTCCAGAGTAGACGGTCAAGAATGATATCCATATGCTTCATGACTCCACAATGCATTAGTGCGGTACCGATTCATAGTCTGATCAATACTGATACATGGTTTAGGAAGAATTCTAGATGGCTTTATATGATCACTTCTTCCCACATTCTCTGAGTGCAGATCAAGCCAGTGAGTTATTGCATCTTTAACTGGTCTCAATGAAGATGGCATAGTATTATATTCTCTTCATAGAGCCTCAAAGTTTAACACTATCTAGGACCAGTGATGAATTTTCAACTGCAAGTAATTTTTAGGATTGTCTCAGGTATATTGTATGCTCACTGGTGAACATCATTTAGTTGACAGAAATTAAAAATATCATGAGTCAGACCTTAATTAAGGAAAACAATTTCAGATAATTTGGTCCTCTGTTCTAGAGTAGTTCAGTTCCATGGTAGGGTGATGGTTCTTTGGGAAATAGAAATAATCATTTCGAGGGTGCAAATAGGGGTAGTCCCAGCCAGATGAAATATATTTATAGCTTTATCGCATGCCATCAGTTTGGTAGGATAGGCCATAAAAGGCCAAGGGGCATGAGAAACTAATGGAATGTCGAGATTGCATTAGGATGGGTCATCTTCAGTGCTTCTAATATTATTTTACTCTATCATTTAAAAATAGTGGATCCATACCAACAACTATATATGGTAGAGGATCTTCATCCCCACCTCATGTTGGGAATTGGTCATCAATCAGACGATCAGGCCGAGGAAGTGGAGGTCATGGTTGTGGAAGTCAAGCTTTAGAACATATTCATTTGCAGAGTGGATCAGCACATCCTAGTGAGTCAAAATTGTAGGGATATGGTTTATTTCATATGTATGTAGTGCATCCTGTGCCAGAGGAAAGAGTCCAGGGACATCTACAGTGAGATGTACTATTATTATAGCCACTAATTTAGTTTTTTACCTTTTTGATACAAGTGTTTCAAACTGTTTTATATCTGTATATGTTGTGTAATTTTGTTTCAGGGAAATCGATTAATTATATTGTGTTATGTCTCTTCAAACTCCACTATGGGTGAGATAAAATCGAATACACTAGTTGCATGAGTTCCCTAGAAATATGTGGGTACAGTTTCACATGGAATTTATTAATCCTTAAGATGACAGGTTTCGAAATCATTCTCAGTATGGACTAGACTATGATTTATCATGCCCAAGTGGATTAATATCACCATAGAGTTTCCTTTACACCACCTAATGGAAGCACCTATATACATGGGTGAATGGGTTATCTAGGAAGATCGAGTTGGAACCAGGCATATTGGGTTGGCCAGAGTGATAGCTTGGTTTGCGAGCCTCTTTAACATAGTTTGTAGAGTTCCATCCTATAGTGGATTTTTTTAAGGAAATATTCCCATAATATTTATCAATTTCACCTCCTATGAGAGAGGATAAATTCACTCTAGAGAAAGTGCGGTGTGACAATAATGTTTATTCCACCTTATAGGATGGAACCTACAGATCTATAGGAAATAAAAAATTTGCATTAATATCTCAAGGATAAAGGTTATATCAGACCCATCATATCTCCATGGGGTTCAAAATTCCATTTCCCTAATAAAGGGGACAATTTCCTTGTATTTTGAGTTGATTACATATTTTTGAACCTGCTCACCGCGAAGAACCTTAATGTGTTTCCTCACATAGATGACATCTTCAATTTGATACAGGGAAAAACTATTTTCACTAAGATGTATTTGTGGTTGAGATATCATCATCTACATAATCGACCATTGGATATACAACATAAATTTTTTCAGAGCAGGTATGGCTTGCATGATTATTTATTTATTTCATTCGGTCTGAAGAATGCATTGACAGTCTTCATTACCTTGATGAATTATTTTTTCACCCATATCATGATTCCTTCCTGGTAGTCTTCATATACGGAATCTTAATGTATTCATGCTCTAGACATTCCCATCAACCCCATCTTAATATCATGATGAGTACACTAAGAGAGAACCCGTTATATACAGAGCTCAATAAATTCCACTTTTAGAATAGTAAGGTTCACTTCTTGGGTCATATCGTATCTATGATAGGCATATCAGTTCCCCTAGAGAATATGAGCACTGTTTTTTTCATGTAGTGGATAAAAAATATGTTTGACATATGGTATTTATTTTGGATTTAAGGTTATTACATGAATTTAAGCAGGGACATTTACATCATTGAAACACCTCTTATGGACCTCAGTATGATGTTGTGCAGTTCATATGAGCTAAATATTGTGAGAAATATTTTCAGGATTCAAATGGAAGAATAATCTCAACTCTGATCTTGATTTTTCCAAAGCAGGAAAGAAGTTATACTCAATAAAATGATGCATTAGGAGTCTGTCTAGGTGCAATTTTGATGTAAGGGGGTCAACTCATGGCCTACAGATCCCATTAACTAAGGCCTCACGAGTGTAACTATCCTACCCTTGACCTCGACCTTGCTATCATGGTTCATGATCTACAGTGTTGGAGGCAATATATTCTCATCCAGAGGCTCATTTTTTACTCAGATCATAAAATCTTGAAATATATCTCGGTACAGTGATAATTGAATTTGAGGCAGTGCATGTAGGAAGAATACCAACAGTCATTTGATATTGTGGTTTATTATACCCCTAGTAAGGTTAATGTCATGGATTTTCTATTTATACAAATGAAATATATATATTTCTTCTAGATATCTAACAATGTGTGGAAAATGGTTTCTATGTCTTTTAATTTTCATCTATATGTTTAAGAGAATCAGAGGAAACTGATTCTAGAAACTCTTGCGTTATCATTTTCTATTCTAGAGAAATTCCTAATGTTGTAGATTTTTTATCTAGAGGGCCTACATTAGAGGAAAATCATCATTGGAGAGAACCCACCTCCTGGTTGGGTTTTTGATGGTCATGATACACACTTCAATTGTTGTCATGTATGGGTTCCATAAGTTATATGAGAAGAGATGATGATGGAATTAAATTCCTCAATTTGGGTAGTTTATCCTTGGATAACTTAGTTGTACATGGATATACATTTCTAGAATAGGGGGATAGGTTTGATGAAGAAAATATAGAAATCTATTACACTGTGCTATACCGGTATGTAGGTGATGGAAGAGCACCCGCGGCCTCCTAGAGTTCAGTAACCATTATTGATTCCTGAGTGGAAATTCAATTACATCACCATAGATACCATTACAGGATTGTCAAGATCTCCTCAAGGTAGTGATTTAATATATACAATCATAGATATGTTTACAATAGTCAAGTAATTCTTTCTTATCTTGGAGACCTTCTCTATTTATGAGTTCGAGAAGCAATATATCTGGGGATATTGAGACTTCATGGTGCACCCGATTAAATTCTATCAAACTATGACATTGTCCTCAAATAGAGTTTTTCGGAAGGGTTGTATAAGTCTTTGTCTTCATAGGTTCTCCTGAGCACTACATATCACCCTCAGGACTATGGGAAGTTTGAGTGATGGTTCAGGTTTTAGAGGATATGTTGTATTCCCCTGTTCTTGATTTTGGAGGTTCCTAGAAGAAGAAAAATCATTTTAAAGAGTTTTCCTATAATAACATCATTCAGGAAAAAAAATTAGATAGCTTCAAATTAGGACATTTATGATAGACTATTTCTATAACCTCTATTCTATCTTGAGGCAGGTTATACAGCTCTATCAATTCCTCATCTCGTCCATAAGACTTCTGAGATATTCATGCAAATTTAGAACTTTAAGGATACAACTCAGTCTAGGAAGAAGTCTTCTATGAATTTTTATTGATAACCTATCGAGTTCGATGTGGGGTGTTACGTTTTTTTGTGTTTCACCATGGTTTGGTCATTAAGGAATTTGGAGAGAATTGAGGTTTTACCTGAGATATATCAAACCATTCAAGATAGAGGAGAGAGTTAGATGGTTGAATATTAGTTTCTATTACCTTAGAGGTAGCATTCCATGCATGAGATCTTCCACCTATATCAGTTATGATTGTTTCATCTCAACCCATCTCATGCATTTTACCCTGATGATATCAACCTTCAGGCGAATTTATCCTTTGAGGGGAATCTGATTTGTATCATAGATCGCAACATGAAGGACCTCCACATAAATTTTGTTCCTTTGGCCTAGGTGTTATGGCCACATGGATGTGTTCAAGATGAGACCTAGGAGAGTGATGTTAATGTATGTACACATTGGAAGTATATTTTCTCATAAATACATATACCACGCATAGAAGTGAGACTTTGGGATGAGTTTTTTTAAGGATGGGAGGTTGTAATGTACTGGCTTTATCCTTGTATGGACCATTAAATTTTAGGTTTAATTCCTTAAAACAACCTATTTAAATATCTAGATAGTGGGAGGATGCTTGGCTTAGGTATGGTTATGTAAACTATTTACCTTTCCCATGTGTAGTGTAGTTTTGTATAAAACATGGAAAATTGGTTTTCCCTTTATTTTTATCCTTTTCATTTTTACTCTGGGTTTTCATTTTTTTTAATTTTCTTTTTCTTTCCCTCTTTTTTCCCTCCTCTCTCTTTTCCACTCCTCCAAAAAGATGGTGTGAAACTCCCCCTTCCTATAGGTGTCCATGGTGGCCTCCTCTCTTGGTGGTTTTGATGTTGGAATTCTATTTTTTATCCTTTTTCATCACAATTGGATTTAATAGTGTTTTTTCAATATGCTCTCTCTCCCTCACCCATCTCATTCAAGTTACCTCTATCATCTATCATGCTATTTTGATGCTATGGAATTCCCCCTATTTTGGGGATTCTATTAAATCCATCAATTTCAACCATTTAGGGTTTAATCAATGATTTTTTCTAGAAATGTTGAGTACTACGACGTTGATGTGGGGTTCTTATACAAATTTCCCATCATTTCATTTCTTTTTATATATCTTTCCATGGGGCCACTCATTAGAACCTTTCGAAGAAACATTATACCACATATTAAATTATTTAAGCTTCATTCTAGTGTTTGTAGTGACCTTTTCATATAGTGAAACACATATTTAGGGTCTTCACCATGCCTTTGGCCACCCCTTTTGGGAGCACCATCCATTTCAGCCTATATTGGTTCATTCTTATGGTTGTTTTTTCTTTGGTTTAATAGTTTAAATATATAACTCAAATTTAAATGGGAGTTCAACCATAAATTGTATCCCTTGAAAATTCATATGTTTAATTTTAAATGTTTGACCCTTGAGTAGTGTCATATGTCTTGAAATTATTGATGTCCCGGGTTGAACAAAACTTACTTTGTTTTTAATTTCTCATGAAACTGGGAAATCACTTGTACAAGTTGAATAATTGTTATGCTTCATGTAATTTTCCATGATTTTGGGTATTATTCCTCTTGTCGTTGATTTTTCCTTACTTAATTCCTTATTTCTTTCCTTATAAATTGTTACATTTTTATTTTCCTGATTAAATGAAATCATATAGTTGAGATTGATAATATTTGGCATGACATTATATATATACGATTTCCTAGAGATATTTCCTTGTATTTAATATGTGATGAATAAATGTTTAAATATGCATAGATAAATTATTGATGAATTATATCAGAATTCTATAATAAAACCCCTACAATGAAGGTTTTCGTTCTTATGAACTAAAAAATAGATATTAGTCTTATTAGACATGATTGGATGACTTGAATTATAAATTGGGAAATTATTGGTTGGATTAAATTTCAAAGCATGATAAAATGGTGAGATTTATAGCTTTTTGTATTAAATCGCATCTGATTACATGAAACTGTTTATATTTTATTGTTCTCTGTTATGCCTTTCCTATGAATTTTTTTTTTAATTGAAATATGAATTGTTCCATTATTATTTTTTATAAATTCCATTTATTTTTTTAAGGGTGAGCACGTGATATTAAGATTCTCGTTTGTTGCCATGTAATTTTATATTTATTAATTTCATTAATATGTTCTTTATATTCATGTTTCCATAGATATGGGTCGATGAGAGAACATGTTCTCCGTATTAAGGGTACATGGATGGACTATTCGTGCTTTATGGGTATGAACCAATGTTTCGGGGGTTGTGCTTTTGATTTTCTAGGCGAGGGCTTCTCAACAAGTTTTTATACACCTGAGTGATACTGGTTCCCTAGGTGAGAAACTATGGATGGACCCATTGGATCATATAATTACACCATGTATCAGGTTATACTCAATCCCTTGTGTGTGGTACTTGGGATGGACTCAGAGTTTTCCATGCCTCCCAAAAATACTTTGGATGCACAAGGGTCACCATGGATAGGATCAGTGGTATTATTTTATCTCAGATAGACCGTAGCGATAACTGAGATTATTGTTTATCGTGGGGGGTGGGCTCGGACTCCACATCCTGAATTGTTGGATTTTTGTGAATTTATAGAATTATTTGAGATTAATTTATTATTATTATTTTGAGTTGGCATGTTCACATGTGATGTTTCTCCATTGCTAAATTAGAAACTATTTGTCATGAAATGTGAGGTAGACCCAATCCAAATCACAAGTTTAGGGGGTATGCCTTATTTTCTTTCCATGTTTACTTTAGACCTTTCATACATTTTAGGCCTTTAATATGAACTTTATTCATTATTCCAACTTTGGGGAAATAAGATAGCATGGTATGAGTGTCTTATTGGGAACCCAGACCAAGTTGCAGTTATGTTTCTTATTTAACTACTTGAATTTGTTATATCTGGAACATTGTTATCTATATACCACATGAAATGGAATGGTCTAGATATCATGGGTGTCATCTTACTACTCGAAAACCATTGGAAACACAAGTATACATTATTCTTATAGGTATGGATATTGTGAAGTGTGTTGTTTTTGAAGCGTGAGTATTTTCTTGAGGCTTATGTTGGAGATTTGGGGCAGAGGACCAAGCCTATTTTCAAGATGTTGAAGTAGTAGTTTTTTTCAATTTTTTAGTTTTTGATATCATGATGTATATTCTTGTACCATTGTTCTCTTGATCTGATAATCTTTTATAGACTCATCACATGACATCATTTTTGTATCTAGTATTATTATTCACCTTTTATAGTTACCTGTTTATTCTTCATGGAGTATATACTTTCTTCCATTGTTGTCTTCATATTCTTAGGAATTTACTACTTCTTAAATATTGTTTACCACTCTGTTATACCTAATCCTATGAGAGAATAGTATCCCTATAGAATCACCTAAGGCCCTCGCTACTAGTTAGTATCCTCTAGGATTCAGGGTGATTCTATGGATGTCTTATGTCCCACCATCTCGGGGCCTGGTTCAGTGGAACTCAAAGAGGGATTCTAAAACTACAGACTATGTACTCTATACTCTAAAATTATAAAAAAATAATTCTAAAGACCCAGTATGAATTCTATGTGGGTTTTTAATGTGTTACATGGTTTTTATAAAAGTTACACTTCATTAAATACCAATAATTCATATTCTATTTATTGTCTTTTAATATATGATCTATGTAATAAATACATGTTTAATTCAGTAATAACATGGATTTTTTGATTCCCATAATCTCTAACCATGTGAAGTTTCAAGGGATATAAAGAAACCACACCTTGTGTGACCCCATAATATCATATGACATATACATGATCAATAAATAGCATATAATGATATCACATACTATTCACCCACATGAATTGGTATGATTTTTATGTATAATCCATGTGTAGATGACCATGGGTACAAAAAAGGTCTATTTTTAGTTAAACACCATGGTTCTATGTCATCTGACCAAAACAGAAGATCCTATGTATAAGAAAACACTTAAAGGTTCATGTGGCATAATATAAGTGGATAGAAAAACTCCCAATAATTAGATTTCATATGTTTCGTTGTACAAATCCTTAGAATGTGATGAAGAGACCCTTCAATAATTCAATGATGAGATATTTTCACACATAATTTATAATTAATTTACATATATAATAATTTAATTTTCATGTAATAATTTATTCTTTATCGAATCATTTGAAATCACGTGTCATACTATAGTCATATCAAAGGATCCACGAGTATAATCCATCTAGAGGAATCCACATATTGATTATGTATCTCAGATCATCATTATATAATATTATATTGTCAACATAGATGATTCTAACCACTTATTTAATTTTCCATTTATCAATATTTGAATTTATTCTATCATTAATATATTTTATCTAGTTCCTTCACTTGTGAGTGTGAGTAGGGGGATCAATTATCTTGGTTCAAAACATCATTCTAGAGATATATAACTTCATACATTATTGAATTCTCTTGAATGAAATGTTGTTCCCCTACAATCCTTAGTCCTATAAATGATATAAATCATGTATTATAATTAGTTTTGATATTAATTATTATGAAAACACCTTTGCTGATAACCTAATTCAATAAAAACTCTACAATATGAATAATAATAACAATATTATTGTTATTATTAACTGGATGCAAGAATATTTTTCAATATTTATATGTCATTTCATAAATAAATTAATAATTATTTATTTATTTATATAATATTAAATAAAATATATCAGATCAATAGGTCCCTAAAATCTGGTGGTCAATCCTCATAATCTATTAAAAAACCCTAATTAGTTAATATTTTTAATTAGTAAAGGTCAATATATAATTTAATAAATAAATTCATGAATAAATATTACATTCAATAACTAATTAATAAATATTTTTTTTAATATTCACCACAAATATATTTATTAGAATAACTAGTGATCAATTAAATTCAATCAACATAACATGAATAATTATTATTCCACAAAATAGGAATAATATTTATTCAAAAGACAAATTCACATAGAATTTATATCTATTCATGGATAATCATAGTGTGTGACCTTCTAGGTATCATTCCTAGTATAATTAGGAATTTTGGCTTAATGTTCAAGATTACTATCTAGAAACACATAAAGGAACCCATATAGAATGATTTTATTGTCTCAATGAAAAAAAAACCTCCTAATAATCAAATTTTTCCATTTTAAAATACCATTTTTAGGGGTTGAATGGGAACAATAATGAAAAATTATTAAAATTAAATGATAATGTTTAAATAATTACAAAATAATTATAAAATATTGGATTCTCTTATCTGATGAATGCATCACATGATAGGATGTTTACTCCACGCTAGATTTTAGTGAATGATATCCTCAACGAGATAATCCATATGATCGTAGGTTATCATATACTCCTATGAATTGATCATTACATCCTAAATTCTAAAATAACTATGTTATCTTAAGAACCAATAAATTCAACGTTTTTGTTATTTATAGTAACAATAATAAATGTAGTATACATCCCGTAATAATCCTCTTAAAATGTGAACATATCTAGAAATTTCTTCTCCTCCAAAACAACTTTTTATCTCATTGGGATATATACTAGGAAGGATGTAATATATGTTCCACCCTTTAGGGTTCTCACACTTTCTATAATAAGGTTGATAGGCAGTATTGGTGAGTTTCTAAGTAGCCTTACATGGAGGATTCACATGAATATCTTGGACCTCTCATACTGAACATGAATAAGGTAGATTCTCCACCAAATCACCTTAAGCCTATCTTTCAACCTCATCATCAAATAAAATAATTATATAACTTTCTCCAGCTAAGGATTTATTACACCATGAAATCCTCTTGATCCTTATGTTCATCTACAGAATTTGGTTTAGTATACAACATAGAGTGCAACATTAAATATTCATCCTACTATATCCTTTAGACGTCCTCTCCATGTGTGTTGGTATCCATCATGGCTCCCATCACAAGAACAAAACCCTTTTAAAAACCATTAAATAATTTATAGGCTATTTCATTTTCTATTAGACCAATATATACCACTATGAATTTTATTTTTTCAAGAATCTAGAAGTCTACAACATTTTTCTCCTAGGTTTTTTCTATTCCCATTATTATTCAACGAGGGGAAACATTCTTTGTTCTCATTCCATTATTTTTAATCTAGTTGTCATGGGTCTAGGTGTATTGTTATAGTATTTATCTTTCCTTGTTTTCTTCCCATTATTAATATGGAATTTGCATGAATGTTTCCCTTCTTTATTCACCTTATTACATGAATGGAAAAATCACTCATTCTAACTATCTTTCTAAAAGTTAGAGAATTTTGAAATTGTAAATTAGTAAAACTGGTTCCTTGTAAAGGGAAAAAAATTCCCATGTTATTAAATAATACTTCATTACCCTCATTTATAATCATAACACTAGTTAATGTACTCTTTCATCTTAAAAAACAACTTTTTAGTCTTCATTATTGGCTGTGGAATCTTTAGTTAAAAAAAATAATTTATTTTAAATTATTAATTCCAATGGATGGATCCAAATATGATGGTTGATAATTAAGTCCCTTATCATTTTAACTATGTTTTCCCCCAAAAATCGTTCCATCCCTATTCCGGTTAGCTTATTAACATAGAACCTAAGAAATAGAAACAATAACATTTTCCAGATATTATGAAATAACATCCACTATAATAGGAGATGATGTCAACCTATTCCTCTCCTAAAAAATTAATCAATTTAAAGGTCAGATCCTACATTTATCAAATGAACCTTATCTTATACAAGAATAAATTCTTGATTGATATGACTCATTACTTATATCATACATAAACATATAATAGTAAGGTCTTTGTGATATGGTCTTTATCAATTTAGCTATCAGATCATCGATGTACCCATTTAGGACAACCGTTGAAAATTATTCTAACTCTTCATACAGAGGGGATATTCTTGGATCTAACTTATTGTATATGGATTCACCATTCCCTTGAAAACAAAAAAAAACTAAAAAAGCTAATTATTATTTCATATAAAATACGTTTTCAGGTAAGTTAAGGAGATATGGGAAAAAGAGAAATCATGGGTGATAACAATGGTTGAAGGTGTGAAACCTATTTCTAGGAAGCAGACTCGTATTTCAGAAAGGAAATAACCTAAAGGCAGAATCATGGTGAAGGATCCGAATATATTGTTGGTCGAATTCTTGACCAAGATGGGATGACAAGTGGGATAATAATACAAGGAATATTTGGAGCATGTTCTTCATTCCAAGGATGAAATGTTAGAAGAATAATTTTGTATCAATCCTTTGAAATAGGTAATCAATAATATATATGATGTAATTAATTAGGATTCCATTAATGAGGAGAAAAATAAATGAATCAACAAAAAATATCTCTTCTTGGTGTGACGATTCAAGGAAGGGATGATCACTATGGAAGAATATATTCAAAATTATGAAAAATATGTAGATCCAATTGAATCTTTTTTTATGAATGATCCAAATATAATGGTAATAATGTCGAAATAGTGGTTATATAGGGTGGTTGAATATAATATAAAAAACTCTATCCCCAATTTCATCATGAACTCCATTTATGGTTAATTTTTTTGGGTAGTTGTCTTTGAGTCACAATTTTCTTTGAACATTTTTATAAATACAAATTTAATTTTCAGTTTCAAAAACATAGGGTGCTTTAGCATGTGATTGTGGGAATATGAACATATATATATCCCCAAAATTTTCCCAATAAACTTCAATATTGAGGGGTTTTTTAAGGAAATAGGCTAAGAATGAAATCCCACCTGGATTATAGACACTAGAGGATCCTTGTACAAGTAGTGGTCAACATTCCACTTTAGCATCATGAACTGAAAGATCCAAAATGAACTTAGGCCTTTAGGGAATTATAGTGTAAAATTATTTAAATTTGTGAGTTGGATGAGAATATCTTAGGAATCCAATAGTCCAAACACTATTTTATTGTTTACAACCTTGTTTCAAATTGATATGATTGTAAAAATCATCCATTGAGGGATGATGATGACCAAACTGAGATACCCCCAATAGTATATGTGTCATTGAATATTACACAAATTCAGATGTGGATATATCCATCATGGACTAACTTAATAAGAGGAAACATGTGAAAAAATATCTTGATGACTTAAAATCTGTAAGAGAATAATCAATTTGGAGAACCACCCCACTAGTAAGGGATGGACCCTATGCATTTCCATTAGGGGATTTGGATTCACAACCATTAGGATCTTATAGCTGAGAGCCCTCTACTATTTCCAATGGAAGAAACCTCATATGAACACTAAATATGTATTTAAATCCTTATTTCATTTTATATCATCATGAAAGTTACATTTTTTTCATCACAATATAGGATTGATGTATGTATTTCCTGAAATAAACTCTCTAATAAAACTACCATGGTCAAGGACATAATTAGAATGTTCCATTAATTTTAAATGGACTAAGATATCATCATCCATTAACATGGAAGGGGAAAATAATATATTGATTTATTTATTAATTCCATATCACTTATATTAATGTAAATATATCACACCTCCCCATGAGAATATATTTCTTGGTTTTTTGTCAATTCATCAAAGTACATGATTCTTGATATGTATTTATAGAAATATAGTCCACAAGGAATATATATATATATATATGAATATCCAATGACACATATAACATGTTTAATTCCTTGTGGCAGGCATATTATCGTAACATACATTCATAGGGATTATCAATTGAAAAAATTCATGATTCAAAGGCTAGTCTGATTAGGAGAATCCAACACCTGAGAATCATACATAATCTATGTCCTATAATATTAATGTAATTTGACTATAAATTATGATTCTTAGAATATTTTCATTTAACCTCAAGGGTCTGTGTGTATCAAAGAATTGCTATAATTCTTTCGATGCGACAAAAAATTGAAGATCATTATCTCATTAATGTTACATAGAAGAATAATGATCATGTGATATGATATTTTTCAATATTAATGACTTTGAATATGTAGCTAATCAGAAGCTCAAAATAGTTGGTTCTTGGGAAAAAAACCAATGGATGTCATAATTTTTATATAACAGGGAAATTCTCATAATGGTTAAACTCAATTGATAACATGTTAAAAAACATACCCACCAACCAAATGATGTGTATAACCACTATGTCAGTATAAGAAAGTTATCAAGGAATAATGGATCACATGAAATGTATTATTTAAACCTTATGTAATGGGTATTCATATAAATATATATATATCCTTATGTATATCAATGCCAACATGTTCCATGACCATTTCTCATGAAACCCCTTTATTTACTAGTTGTGATGTCTTGTGTGACCCAAAATGTTTACCACTAATAATACATGGGTAGAAAACTTGTATTGATGGTTTAATTATATAATATAGGAGTATTTACACTTATAATTTGATGGAATGATAAAATTAGATGAGTAATTAACACAAACTCATAATATAAAATAAGGCCACATTCCAAAAAAATACTCATGCCACTTTATACAAAATTAAACCACATAATCTCTCAATAATTTAATAAATTTATCCAAATGATTTTATAGTAACTCTAATTCCAAATGAACAACACACCAATATCTAGTAATGTTCCTCAAGATAACAAAATTCATCTTAAAAATCTATATATAATATTATATAAAAGAGAGAGGGCATCATAAAAATATACTTAGTAGGTTTCTCCTTTGACTCTCCTTTGAAAATTTGTATTATTTATACATGTTCCCTAGTTAATAAAAATGTGACATGATACATTTCCCAAGGTCAAACATTAACCCAATCTTTCCAAATATCACTCCAAACATTTCAAAACATGTATAGTAATAAAATAATTTAATAATTTCAATCATGAAACTTACATCACACCAATTACCTACTGTTTTTGTTTCCATCACACCCTAATTACATACGTCATGATAATCTCATCCTTTTGGTATACACATAATCACATACAACTTACAACATACAACATCAGAACTATAACTACATAATTATATATTTTGAAAATATACCCTAATTATTCATTTCATAGTATAACATTTAGCTATGCATTATATTATGACATATATAAACTAAATTCCTATTGAATTTATTGGATTCTTCAAATATTAGCTATGATATAAGGATATCATAGACAGTAACTTATATTTTTATATGATATAACATTTCAATATAGTAACAAATGAGTCATATAATATGATTCCAAGTAACACCATATTATTTGGATGATATTATTCTATTAAAGGTAAAATTTTGAATTAATATAAATTTGGATATCCTTTTTTAATGTTTTATAAGATAAAACACTAGGGAGGATCATTTATAATAATTGTATAATGAATGTAAACATATGAGAACCATTAAAACATATATTAGGAGTAAATTATATATGGATTATTGAGGCTTATAAAAGGATTCAGTATTGATTTGGATGTCTGTGTGAACTTTACATGTCCTTTTTTTGATTCTCACCCAATCTCCCTTACAATGTCTTTTTCTTTTCCTATGAGATCCCAAAAATTCTTGGGATTAGTGGGGGTCTTTCCCATATGATGGGTGATTCACATCAATCAATGGATAAACTATAGAGGAGGTATTTCTTCAGATGACTCTAAGGGATTTTCATTAGCAATTATGATTGAATATTGTGGTAGTGGAACTTCGGTAAAGTCTATATCTTTTCATAATATTATCTATAAATGGTTTTGTTTTCAGGAAAGGTTAAACCTAGTTTTTGGTTTGTTTTTATATTTTAAAACAATTTGGGGGTGTTAGGATAAGCTTATATTTAATTAAGCACTCAAAGAATGCTGAATAATTCTCTAGAATATTTATGTCATCCTTAGATCACAATCTGATACGATCGAATGTGGTACACTATATATGAACACCAGTTCATTCACATATATTATTGAATATTGTGTAGATAAAAAATAATCCGGAATTATGATAAAGTGGGAAGTCATTGTGAGTCACACCAGCACAACCCATGCCACATTGTTTCCATTGAATGTATTTTGAAGACCAATGGAAAAGTCTATAGTGGCATTATCCAATTTCCATGTGTGTATAATAAATGGCTGCATTATCTCCTTAGGATTATGATACTTTTATTTGAATTGATGATAGAACAAGCACTATAAGATATACTCTATAATCACCTTTTTTATGTTGTCTAACAAGAAGTTATCCCAAATATCACAGTACATATTTGTACTTAAAGGATGGGTGGAGAAATGGGAGCTATGTGTATTATCCAAGAACTTATTCTTTATCTCAGTTGATTAATTTACACAAATCCTAATTACAAACTAAATTACACCATCATATTCTATGGGTAACTTATATATATTACCTACCATTACTCCATTCACCTTCTTTTGTAACTCCATATCATCCCTATGTGTCTCTTTACTCTTATCTTGGATATATGGTTGGGAAATAATTTCGAAAAGTTATGTTATATTCCCTATCATTGTGTTTTCCAAATCCATCCTTTTCGTATCCAATAATATTGGTTCTCTATAAATCTACATCCTGGATAGATTAGAAGGTTATTTTCTACTAAGATAATCATCTACCTTATTTTTCTTCCCATGATGATACTTTATAGACAAATCATAGTCCTAGATTATCTCTAACCATATCCTTTATGACATGTTCAGTTATTCTTCTATGAATATATAATTTCATCTATTGTGATCGATATATAAATCACACTTCTTAAAATAGAGGTAGTGATGTGAGATTCTCAACGAAAAAATCAAAACATGTAACTCCAAATAATTCATCAGGTATTTCTTCTTAGAGATTTTCAACTATTCTGAGGCGTATGCTATCACTATATCATTCATTATGATTACATAATCCATGAATTTTATTGAGTTATCACTATAAATGAGGAACATTTCTCCACATTTATGCAGAGTTATTACAGGTGTAGTGATGATCCTCTTCTTTACCTCTCTATATATTTACTCACATTCTCCCAAAAACACATACTTTACCTCATTCCATGTTAACATTGTTAGTAGGAAAGACATTGGGGAAACATTTCTCAGAACAATTTCTAAAACCCTACTAATAAAAGAAAACTCTGGATTTCTATGACACTAGTGGGTATATGAAATTCCTCAATTACCATTGTTTTTGAAGGGTCCATAGAAATTCCCTCACTTGTGATCACGTGTCTCTAGAATTTGAATTGTTACTTCCCAAAGTCACACATTCTAGACATTGAACACAATTTATCCTTTCTTAATTTCACAAAAAATATCCATATATTTTCTTTATGTTCCTCCTTACTCATGGAGTATATGAGAATATCATCAACACGTTCTACCACACTTTTCTCAAGTTAGCATCTAAATACACTATTCATGAAATCCCTGAAAATTACATGGTCATTGTTAATTCTCAAGGGAATAACAGAAACACATAGTTCCCATACATTTTACATAAAGTATTATTTTCAATATCTTCCTTTTTCTCTTTTATTTGATGATATCTCAATAAAACATCCACCGTTGAGATGTATTGGGATCCTCGTACTATATCAAACAAGTCATCATTCCTTTTATGAGGTTACATGTTTGTTATGGTGATCTTATTGATCCCCCGGTAATCGATACACAACCTCATTTATCCATATTTGTTTCATTTAAAAGGATAAATAGCACACCCCAAGATGAATCACAGTGGTAGATGGACCATTTTTTCAAATTCCCTTGCAGCTGCTTCTTTAACTCCTCTAGTTAGATCAAGGATGTAATGTAGAGTAATTTTTATATAGGAGTAGCTCTGGGAATGAGTTCTATTGGGAACACTTCCACATGATATTGGGGAAGTCTAGGTAACTCTTTCAGAAATACCTCAACATATCCCCTCATAATGGGAATTTTCTGTATGTTGATACATTCCTTCAACTCAACCATTTGAGTGAAGTATGATTCTTCATTGGTAATTAACACCCAAACTGTTGATGGATTTCCCAAAATATATTCATGGACTTCCTTGAATATGTATTGAATCATGGGATGGTTCCTAAATTTATATGATATTTCCTTTTCCCTATATTTTATGAGTGTCTATATAAAAAGTGCCTATTCAGTCACATTGTAGCGTCTATTTCCCCCCAAGGGATTTATCATTATATTCACTAGAAGAATCTTCCCACACACACCAACATGAGAGGTGTATAAAATAAAGTATGTAATGATCTCACCACTCATTAATTCTATCTATATCTATGCTTCAAGGTACCAAGGCTTCAATTCAATAGTTCTAGAAAAAGTTCTTTATATAAAGTAATTTTTACAACCAAAATCAAATAATAATTTTTCCATTATTGAGTTAATAGGGAGTATACCTTATATGAATTCATTTTCTATCTCCACTTTCGTAGTAGTGATGGAATAATATTTCCCTACAACTTTGGATATGGTGGTGGATGATTCTCATTACCCTCAAAGAGTTGAGGTTTAGTGCACAGCATGAATTGTTTCTTTTCTCTATACAGTTGATGGATTGAAACATGGGTGATTCTCTCATTTCATCCATAACATTATTTATCTTTTTCATTTCTGTTATACATTCATGAGCTTAAGGTGGTTCTATCCTACACTAATATCATTTTTTCAACCATTTTAGTTATTACCCATGATTCTTATTCTTATATTTTTGACATGTGAGTGGTTTGGATTTCATTCCTCCTTTTTCATTGTATCTTCTAATATAAAACTCCATCGTTCGTTTCTTATAATCATATCAATGGGAACATTAACCAAACTCTATATCAACATTGAGAGAACATCTAACAACTTCTTCATAAATCCAAAGGTATTGAATAGTTATAGTCATTCAAATGTGTTTTTTAAACCACTAAGGAATCTATATAAATTTCTATAATTGTTGAAATAAAATCCAGGGCATAAATTTCAATACATAATAATTTTACTTTGTAATACACTATATATTTAGCATTATATTGCTTTACCTCTATGAATTTTCTATACATAATTACATGAAAATTCCAAGGGAAATAGATATTATGAAATATTTTCATATAGGCTTACCAATCTATATCTTCAATTTTGTCCACCAGCATGGTGTTCATAACAATCTAACAACATTGACCAGCCTCTACATCTAAACAATAGAAAGATAGGTTCACCTTCTCTTTCTCAAACCAGTAGAGCATAGAAGATATATTTTCCAATGAGTTAACCAAATATTCCATAAAAAGTAGATTAGAGGAACCACTAAATGGATGTTTTCTTTTACACTTAAAAGATTTTATATCAAGATTCAACATCATAGGTGTAGGTTTAAATTTCACATTATTCAAGTTATTGTTCATGTCTTCACACATCTGGAAAAGAATCGACATGAAATTTTTAACTCTACCTCCCATTGAATTGGGGATGTCTTTTGAAAAATTGGTTCATTATCCCTCACATGGGTTTTTGACCCAGTTTCTCATGGTTTCCACCATTTAAAAAAACTTAATGGTTTTTAACAAAACATTAGTCAACAAGTAGGGAATAAATAATTTATTTCTTGGTGTAATTAACACTAAATGAATATATTGTGGTATCCCTAAGTTTAGTTTTTTTTGAACCATTTTCCATGGATGCATACATATAATTAATCATAAAATATGGTTTCTCACAAATATTCTATAATCCTAATTCCCAAATTAACTAAACTATTCTCTAATACAATCTACAAAGACACTTATTTTTCTTGCATAACCATTACATAATTTTAAAGATAATAAATATAATAGTGTTAAAAACAATTCTCAAAGGATTAGTGTCTAGGGAAATTTTGGAACATACATAACATGAAAAATAATAAAATATAGAAAATTATTAAAAATCCTATTACTTATCACTTTAAAACCCACATTATCCATAGTACATGTAGTCACCTGAGGATATACATCCATGAAAATAGGTGATCTAAAATACAAGTAAGAAGATAAATAAGCACATGAATCAATATAATGTCGGTGAGAATAATAATAATCATCATACCATAATAATAGAATCATAATCATAATCATGATAGGAATAACTAGTTAAAGTAATGGAATGTTGCAATGTATAAAAATGATGTGTTATGTCTTAGTGGTCAAATACCACACATAGTTTTGAAAAAACCTTGCATCATTTCCCTGCTTAACATATGTGAATAATCATTACCTCATCATTTTAAAAAACATTATCATCATGTTATTAAAAATATTACACTATCTCATGAGATACATCACTTTATCCAATTCATAGGAGAGCTATAAAATTCTGTAGGAACCCATCACCATATAACATTTTCATAATCATGTATGTCACATAGAATGTATATCAATTATATTTATGAAGTAACCCATGTAAATGAATTGGTGTAATAATAATTCCATCAATAATTATTATACATGGAGTTTTATAATGAATAGAAAAAATCATATTTCGTATAAGATTAAATATCCTTGAGTGAAGAATAAAAAACTCAAGAGGAGTCAAACTATGTTTTGGAATGATGTGTTATTTTGTAAAATAAATTAATTTCACAAAAAATTATATTTTAAAATTTTATATCCCATAAATTTAAAGGAAAGGACAATAAAATTTTATTTTAAAAATATTAAAAGAATATCAACCCATAAATTTGTTGTGATAGACGAATAACCTGAAAAATGTAGTTTCGTTCAAGATTCCCCTTACATTATGTCTAAGATATTTGTTCAATTTAATAACATAGATAACAAAATTAGGATAATTAATTACATAATAAATAACTTATTCTACATCTGAGGGATTTATTTTATTTTTATAGACTTCATTTGTGGCCATATTGATGAGTTAAGGTGTTCAATTTTATCATTCTCGGGGTGATCATTTTATTCGTTTTCAGGATAGATTCACATGAATAAAAGAATGTAAGGTCATGTAAAATGAGAATAATTTTCCATAATTGGAATTATATATTATTAATGAACTTTTATATATTTAGATGGTATTATATATCATTTTGATATACGGTATTAGGATGACTCATTAGATGAAATGTTAATGAAAATGATTTAATTTATTTTGTCGATTTTTACAACCATCACTAACTTTTATAATTTTACATGATATTATAATTATATATTATTTCTAAAACATTATATAATTTATAATAAAGTTTTTTTTAACTGTAATAATGTTTTTATTACCATCATGAATGAAAATGAAGGAAAATGATAATTCTTTTTCCACAAAGGCAGTGAATCGACACATCACTACCGATGTTTTCATTTTTAGAATAAAAGGATCAGAGAAAATATTTATTTATTGATATTAAATTAATATAATAAAATTTTATTTTATATAATATAATTTTGTAACCAAGAAACTTTAGATAGGGGAGGTAAGGATGGGATATGTAAATAAAACAAATAAAATTTGAAGGAATGAGGATTTTACCTTTTGGATTTTCTCTCCTTGAGAACCTTAATTAGGAAAATCTATATGATATTTTGTTGATAATAGTAAAACATGGATGTGGGGGAGAATAATAAGAAGATAACTAGTTAGAATTTCAAAAATAGACAAGGAAAATAATGTGTGATGACAACAGTGGTTAGGGGTGGTATATGTAGTGGAGGAGAGCATTTTTATTATTATTTTATTCATTAGTTTATTTTTTCAGTCAAGACTATCAATAGTGTCACTTCCTGTGACTAAATATAGTAAATTTTTAATAATTGTTCAATACAATGAGTTTTTAAAACATCCATAAAATATTCATGACATAATATTTCAGGAATTTCTCAAATACTAGAAATTACCTTATTTCATTTTTCCTTAAAAGTTTAATTATTTTAGGAAAAAAATCATAAATTCACCATAATCATTAATCGGAGGTTATAATTTGAAATTATACCCTATTATATAAACAAAATTTTCTAACCATGAGATATTTTATTTTTAAATAAAATAATCAATTACTCAAAAAATACTTATTTTACGACTATAACCGATTTTATGAAACATTGAAAATTTAATGAAGGTTTCTTAAATTTATCTTAAAATTGTAATACAAAAAATTATTAATTTATGAATTTATATTATGAAAATTAGTTTTCTTTTAAATAATTATATTATTTATAAAATTATAAATAAACATTTACCTTTCACAAAAATACCATCCTTTAATTTATGATTTCTAAATAATTTATTTATTTATAAAATGATATTATCATATCATATTTTCATTTATAAGATGCCTAAATTTTATTTATACTTTCATTGGTGAAGTTACTATTCTATTGGCCAAATTTCTATTCTTATTGGTTAGGTTACTATTCTAACAGTTAGGTTTCTATTTCATTTGTATAAGTTTCATAATTTATATATATATATATATTACTTATTTCATTACTCATTAATGAGAATGATATTTTTATTTGTCTCTCTATTTTATGAATGTGTTTTCTACCATATAACATAATTTTAAGAAGGGTTGTTCCATTGATTAAAATTTGGGTCATTACATGAACGGTGTTAATACAATCCCAAGGAATACAAATTACTCACAATACAAAGAATACCACAGTATATCGATGTAATTGTGGATTTTGGTTATCTATGTAATACAAAATCTCATAAAGAGTTTTTGGGATATATAGATGATGATTGGATTATTTTAATTTATGGAATAAAATCAACCTCATGTGGTTCATTTTAGTTGTCGGTAATTTCAATTTCATGGAAATTAAATAAACATTATTTAATTTCATTGAGCACTACATAAGTTGAGTATATTGTGGTAACTCAATCATGCAAGCTATTATTGTGGATGAAGCATAAACTTGTGAAATGTTAATTGTAGTGACAATAATTGATTGGAATCCATTGGGTAATTTGTGTAATATAATCCTCCGAAAATATCTATTATACTAATCACGGATGAGGATCATTGAAATTATGTACCATTTTATCAAGGTGAAGCTGGATCATGTGATTGTGAAGTTATAGAATGTGCGTACAGAATAATAGATTGCATAAATTCTGATGAAGGACTTACAAAGGAAGCATTTGAGAGGAATTAACTAGATCTTCGGGTTCATTAGACTCACCACACCTTAAAAAAATTTGTATATGGGACCCTCTCTCACAGAGGTATGGTGTGATTTTACCTTCTGTGATGATTTTTTTTATTTTCATTATTGTAACAACAAACGAGTGACTTATGGGTTTAAAAAAATGGGTGAAAAAATAGATTGATCATGAAATGTGGAGAATATACTTTGTGAAACAAGGAAGCTTTAAGAAAAACAGGTTAGGAGGGTATTAAATATGAAAATTCTAAAGATGATTGATCAAAAGCTATAAATCAAGAAAGATAGGTATAGTGATGAATCATATGAATAGTGTGGGAATGAATTGTTTCATTGATGGACATTTCATGATACTCTGGTTTCTCATGCCAAGTATGGATCATGTGGGATTAGATTGTATGTTTAGTAAATCTTGGATCGCTATCATGGATTGAAAGAACTGAATTGTGGTAAATGTTTTGGATCAATTTAAATTGTTTACAACAAACCCAAAGTGATATATTGTTGTTAAAATATCCATCAGGGTGTCATTTCCGAATTTTTGGGTTGTTTTTGTTTGTTTATTAATCTTGTTGAAAACATTCCAGCGTGGTGGATTTTGAAGAAAGGTTTTTTTATTGTGGCACATTTTCCTAATATTTTAAAATTATTTGGGCATATAAATTGGGATTTTGTTTCATGTGAAAGAAATTATTACTATATATTATATTTAGAGACCGCATAGGGAGTATCCAGATTCATAAATTGAAATCAGTAAAGGCATGGATTACGTATAATATCTATGCTCTGTGCTCCACAAAAGAGTTCCTAGATCGAAAAAAATGTTTCATTTTTTCATAGAAGGTAATGAAATAAGGTCACCACAAAGATCGTTTCATTTGAGGGAGAAGGCGGTGAATTATGTCCCACACAATGGGTTAGTAGCTATGAAACCCACATAGAATGATCAGTTCATGGGAGTATAATTGATTTTGGTCAAATATAGTGAGTTAATAGTTTCCAAAAATTGATTTTTGTTTTTGGATGGGGATGATGAATTAAATGGTGCTGAAAAGTAATCAAGCTCTATGTAGACCACATAGTGAGTGTATTATGTAGTGTTTGTTAATTTTTAGAGAACATTTTAGTAAACTGTGTTTGTGTGTTTTTTGGGATTTCATTACCTATATAAAGGACCCATAATAATATCATTTTGTTGAGTATATTTCATTATATAATATCATCACTGGAAAGAATTTAGTAAATTATGAAGTGTTTTGTAAAGAAGTCATTTTGGGACAGAAGTGGTTCTTGAAAAAAGAGATTCACAAAGTAGTCTACAAAGGGTTAGTTTGAGAAGTAAGTACTTCATGAAGTGAATATGTATATGGGGTATACAAGGCAGTGTATCTCAGGAATGAAAAAGGGCCATGAAGTGGGAACCATCAATGGATTAAACATATTCTTTTAAGTAATGTGGTCTACTATTAACTCACACCCCACAATCCAAATAAGATAGAAAAATTATTAAGGAAATTTGGAAAAGGACAAAAAAACTATTCAAAAAAGTCATTTCAACAAAAATGAAGTATGTGGAAATGTGTATTTAACATATGAGGGGAAATCATGACTTCAATGAAAAATCATATATGTATTGAAAAATTGTAAGGTGATTCAGAAAAAAAATTCATTTGTATAATTAGTGAGCCCACTTAAGTAGAATGATATGTAAGATTTCAAATTGGTATTGGATTTTAAACCAGAGGGGGTATTTAGTAATATCTAAACATTGAAAATATCATTGTCCCAGAGTTTATTTCATACATTTCCACATTCCATTTTATTACTACTTGGACATGGAACAATGAGGGTTAATCAAGTAAAATTATTGTGTCGTGTGAATGTTTTAATTTTCATTTAATATGGGATATGGGAAGGAGAGGGAAATGTGTTATTTAATTACAAGAAAAGATCCTAAGAGACAATTTATTCTATTTATCATATCCTGATTTACCACCCCCCCCACACCAATTTTTCAAGGTATTTATCCTTGTTGGGAAAAAACTGATTTATAATCATTTTTTAACTTATTTTTGATTAACTCTCCCACCATAGAAATAGATAAAAAATTATCCCCCCAAATGGAAGGTTTTAGATCCTAACATCCATTAATATATCAGAAACTTCTTTAATATTTCTCTACAATATTTTTCATGGAACGTGAACAAAAAAAATTCACCTTTATTGAATTGTAACCTAGAGATGTATCTCATCTTTCCATGACATTGCATCTCAAACTTTCTCTCCATTTTTGAATATTATTTTCATTCACATTATCGATCACCTACAAATATAATTAATCAACATATATAAAAAATAGAAAGTTTAATTTATTTTATTTTTTATGTATAGTTTTATATAAAAATTTAACTTAGTAAATCCCAAATACTTCAAACAAATATCATGATTACTGTACAATCCACTTAAGACATACATTTAACCATATAATTACTTCTTTAATTTATACTCTCTTTATCCTTACTTGTCAATAAATAAATTCTATGGTTAAAAAATATATATCACTTCTTCACGATTTTGATTCAATAAGAAAGATTTAACCTCCTTCTTATAAATATTGTACTATTTATATGTTAACAAAAAAAAGTAAATTCCCGATAACCTCCAACCATAAAACTAGAAAAAAATAATCTTACAGATCTACTCCTTTAACATGAGATTACCCTAGGAATACTCTTCGGGCCTTGTTCCTAACAATCATCCCTGAAAACTTTAGATTATTGTTAAATACATATTTTTTTAATTTCATTGTTATTATAGGGTCTTAAAAAATATACCTTGTATAATTTCATTCAATTGGATTCATCTCTTCATATATATCATAAATCCAATCTATAAATTAAAAATCTTCAGTCATAGAATGGGGCTAAAACATTGAAATTAAATCTATTTTTTCACACTATGATGTTCTTACGGTTTGTATAGGTCGTGATGTGGTTCCAATAATATTATTAGTCATTAAAAACATTATTATTCATTTACAAAAAAAATCATTCTCAAAAACCCCTTAATAATTTTTAATATAGTTAGAATCCAAATCTATTGTCTGTGAATAAACAAAGAATACATTATATTATTTTTTGTAGATTTTTTCCATATATTTTCATATTTTTTGTCAAAAATTGTTGCATCTAGAATAATATTTTTAGGCTTATTTGAAACTATTTTCACATTATGAGAGTATAAAAGATTGTGAATCATTTTTTTACTGAATTGTTATCTTTTATCTCTAGATATATATCCAAAAATGATACATTCCTTAGAATTTCCATCAAACATTCCTAGATTATATGTTTGTATTTCTATAAGCCAAGGGAATACAAGCAGTCTAAAGTAGTCTACAAAGGCATTAATTTTTTTACTAAAACTCACATAAATTCATGATGGAATATATTCTTAGAAAAAAATATATTTTTAATATAAATAACTCTAAAAATATCTTCACTCTAATAATGTTTTTAGAAACCATACACTCCAAATATTATTCTTCACAAATTTACTAAAATCCAATCTATTCTCTTAATAAATCCATTTTGCGGGGGTAAATTTTTTAAAATATGTTCATTCCTTATATATTTTTAACATGATAGGAATAAAATTATTTTCTAGTGTTTTCTTTCCTATTTTAGATCATAATTTGAAAATCCACATCTCTGACTCTTTCTTATTTCTTCATCTATAAATTTCAATCTTACCCACTGCCTCTAACTTCTATATTACTAACATCATGTTGATCATCCTCAAATAATCAATGGAAAATGTTATTAAATAATTATTTTAATTATTTTAATTATGTTTCAAGGGTTGATAAATATTCGACTATATAAACTTAAGAGGATTAGTTACCTATATTTCCACTCTTTTATGAATTCCTTGTGAATATTTCTATTTTTTATTGTGAAAAAACATATTGAATTTATCTTTTGTTTTAATTAAATTCCCTCACCACATATAGCATATAAATATTAATTCTTATTATCTGAAAAAGATTTCCAAACCAGTTATGCTATATTTTTTTTCTAACTTTTAAACACATTTAATAAGAACCTCTTGATCCTCCTATCTAAAATAGATTTCCACTAGTCAACTCACAATATATGATACTATTCTCATTATCGATTCCCTTGGTGATACAAGTTTTTATATTAAAAATTAATTTATTCCCATGATCACACAAATATGAAACAAATAAAAGATGTTATTTTATAACTTCAAAAAATAATAAATCTTTTGATTTTAGTTTTTGTTCATAAATTACATATATTCTAAATCCATTGATCAATAAAGAGATTTCATTTCCAAATTTTCTATACCAACCTCAATTTGTTTTATATTTTACAGTGTATTTTTATATAAGATCACATGTATTGAAAGCCCTACAACTTCTCTGAGATCCATCACTAATTTGGTTGCCAGAAGATCCTCGGAACACGCCAAACCTTGCGTTTTTTTATCTACAATTCCTGATCTTTCCATCAAACCAAAACAATTTTGGTATAGTGGAAACAAAAAAATTTATTTTAAACAATATTGGTAAACCTTATGGAATTATATTTATGATTTTTTATTATTGAGAGGTTTCCTAAATGCAACCCATCATTAAATTACATAAGAACTTCTCTTTATGCCATTGGTTTCTCAGGATTTTACATCCACCTTTTGAACTCATAAAATGTTATTCTAAGTCATTATTCTAAGCATGTTTACTATAGAATATGGGTGACACACTCGTGTTTTTTTCAAGGTTATTTGATGTGGATCCTTAAATGGACACTTCATTTTGATCCCTATGTTGAGTCTCCAATAGTTCTGATCTCGACCAAATTCCCTGGACTACCACTCCATTTATTTAAACAAGATTCACTATATCCAATCTACATTTTTATTAGAAATCCATTGAAGTTGGATTCCGAAATGGGGACTCATCTAAGGCCATCAGTTACTTATGTTTTTGTTGATAATGTTGAGTCTTATGCCCTTCTTTATCAAATATTAATTAAGAATGGTGATTATGTCTTATGTAATGATGTAGTTTATGAAAAGATACCTGATTATTGTCATTATTTCCTCAAGATTGGGCATGCTACGAAGGATTGTGACTATACATCATAACACCTTGTGATTGGGAAAACTATTTGTGTTGAAATTTGAATGAAAAAAATTGGTCTGAATGTTTGTAGCATATTCGCGATTATCCCATCTGATGCTAAGGTAATTCCTAAAGGGATTAAGATAGAGGTGAATAAGGAGAATATAGTGCACACATTCCAACATTCTATTCCTATTGAACTAAAGGAAAAATCTATTTTTGTTTATATTTACTCAACCAAGGCCACTACTGAACCTCTAGCCCAACTAGAAGAAAAGGAGAACCACATTGACATAGTTGACTCAATTGATAATGATTTGGGTGAAATATCTGATTCAACTGATTATATAATGGAGGATGATGACTAAAATCATCAAATTGAGGAAGCATACATTAAATCAAGTGAAATATAAGGAAAACCCCAATGGTTGATGTTAGTGGTTACATTAACCGAAATCCTAAAAAAAGGAGGAACCATAGAGATTTATCTCAACATGAAAGAATGATTGTTACAAGATCATTAGATTTCTCTAAGAATGAAAACATAGAATTTTCATCACTCTTAATGATGGTTTATACACCTCTAAATTCTATCCATGTTGACCATTCTTCAGCATCCCCATAACTAGATGACTCTGTTGACATCCGAAGTGACACTAAAAATAACTCTATATATAGGGATTCATACAAAATTGTATAAAAATTGGATTTTTTTTTAGAGGAACTTGATTTTAGGATGGATGAGAATGATGCAAATACCATTATTTACTACAATAATGGCGACATGGCTGCTGAAACCTATATTAAAATAATAAATAGGATGTTTCTAAAATTGGTCCATGAATTTAAGAAGAACACTATCTTTTACTTCAATTTTATCCCTTGGGAATGGCCATATTTTTGGATGGTTCCTATGTATATAAGAATTTATGGATTCTTGGATTCACTTTAAAGCCTTTTGATAGATTATTTTTCCTCTTAATGCCTTTAATGAATATAATGCAGTTTACAATTTATGGTTTCATCATTTTTTTGACCCACTTTGGCTTCTTTTTTATCATTAATTATTTGCTGATAGTTTTTAGTTTATATTTGGACCTGATCATGGCATATGATGGGAAATACAATTCTGGTTTCCTTATTGTGATTAAATGATGTGATTTATGATGTCTTATAGATTTGGTGCATTGGATGTTGAGGGATGGGAACTCCTAAGGATGGTGACCCTGGTTTACTTGAGTTCATTTTTAACATGTTTCGTTTGAGTTCTGAAACATGTCAGCGCATTACATATTGTTCTTTAATTACATCAATGTGAATTTAGAGGATAAAATCTGTGGTATTATTGTGATCATTTGGTGAAGGATATCATTGAAGGGTTTATTTATTTTTTGACTTATTTTATAGATATTAATCTACTATGATGTATCTTCTAGTGTTTGAGTTATTTTAGATAAAGAGAAGCTTCAGTCCTTGACTACTTTGGTCTACCAGAAACAGAGTTACTATTTGTCTTGATAAAGTGGATGCTGAACTTTTATTTATTTCACTTTAAAATAAATAAATCCTTATTTTTCATTATTAGCATGATTTAAATCCATTATTTATGATCCATTCATTTTTTATGATTTTCCATAAAGACTTCCTCAAGGATTATTGTTATATTTACAATGTATAAATCTTCTTTTCTATTTGGATGGCCTCTCTCAAGGGGTTTATTTAGTGTGTATGAAAATGACTGATTGATGATCAAGTGATGAAGTGATCATTAGGAAGCATCATTGGATTTCAGTAGTGGTAGGTATGCATTCTGGTTGATCCACCACACTAGCCCCTAGGTGTATGATAAATAGACAACAGTTTGATAACACCAATTAAAATCTTGATTAGGTGAGGTTATGGTTTGTCTGCTGCAAATTATTTTTCCATTTTTTGTTTTTTGTATGGTATTGGAAGATCATTGCACCTTGTTCTTTCATTTTACTCATTTATTTCAATAAATTATTGAGATGTGTGTGTTGGGTTTCTAATTTACAATTAAATATGTTAAAAAAGAAAATCTATTGTCTCATATCCATGGAATTGCAAATTAATTTTCTTGAGATAAATTTCAACAATGACTTATGACTACACCTTGGTTTTACGATGCATTTTAATTACTATAGACATCAATTTTTTTTCTAGTAATCATGGATATAACTTATTTTTCATGGTTTCCTTATAGGTTTCATGTTACATAGATCTCTTGAATCCCCATAAACATTTTATGAACCTGAATCACATATGAGTTCTCATTTTTTTCTCATAAAAAACATATTGCCTCTATATTCTATAAATCTCACCTGAAATTTCATCCCTCCTTAATTAAATGTGAGAGGAATATTATACCCAAAAACATACATTTTATTCCTATAGGCACCAAAACACCCATTTCATCTCTTTAATATAGTTCTTCTATCAAATTGGTGTGTTTTCCATTCAAAATATTATTTTTGTTTTACTAAAATATAATCATTATTCTGTATAGGTTTTGAGAAGAATTTATTATTTTTAATATTAATTAATACCTAATTTATATTAGTCATATAATAAGTGTTGTTGATAATACAATCTTATCCATATTTGGATTTAAATCCTACATTGTTATGTGAATAGATTAAACATTTTTAGATAATGTAGGTGAATATTTTTCCTCAGTTGATGCATAAAATTTATCAACACCTTGTAATGTCTCATCTTTCACTTTGACAATATTTTAATTATTATTCATAATCATTAAATGGTCCTTATTAGACTATAGACACCTTGATTCATCATTGTTAATCATTTAATCTTAACGAGTCATCTTCATCTCAAATCCTTTTGTGGTTCTATCATTCCCGCCCACATTTACTTTACCAAACAGAATCTCCTCAGTGTGAAAATTTCCTCTATTAAAATTATAATATTCATCTTTCATAATATTTTTCATAGTTTTCATAATATATTTCAATTCAATGATGATTTCATTGCATCTATAAATATATAGTTCAAGTTCATTTTTCAACATTTTTGTTATGTAACTTAAATCCCCTTATTCTTCATTATCCGTAGTTGAGTTTTCTTCCTTTTTATAAACCAGTTATATTAGTTTTCTTATCATTTCCTGGATAAAGGTTTTGAGAATAATAGCTTGAGAAAGAAAAATCATTATCCTCTGGAAATAAGTAATTTTACTGGAAGCGTTTTTCTCCTTTCCTATACCAATTTTTAATTTTTTTTAAAAATATCTTACCTTCTTATAATCTTTATCACTTTCATCATCATCCTCTATGACACTAGATAAATCTACCCCATTTTTCTAGAATCAATTTTATTTTAATTTGACTTAAATATCTTATCCTCTTTAAAATTCTTCTTGATAATTAGTTATTATAAAATTACATAATTAAGAAGGACATAATGATTCCCAACATTGGTAAATTCTTCCCTATCTTCAATAACAAATTCCATTTAGTCAAATATGTTTAGAAAAATCTCTCTTAATTTTTTAACATCTGTACCTGCTTCTATATTATTACAAAATCCTTTAATATGGCTAATTAATTAATTTTCCTTGGTTAAATAGTCATTAATATTTTTATCCACAAATATTTTGATATACATAAATATACACCTTCATATTTTAAATTTTAATTCCATAATCATGATGTCTCCTTCATACATATTCTTAATATTTTCCCAAATTTAATTTAAATTTACAAAACCATGAATATATATATGATATTTCTAATGTGGATGATAATATGGAATTCTCAAACTTCTTATCTATATCTAGATTACCTTTTTCCAAATATTTCATACCTAAATCCCCTATAATTGTTTGATAACCCGTATAAAATACATTAGTAAATTCCAATCCTTGAGATAGAATATAATGTATCATTTGTTTCATCGGTCCATAGAAAATTTTCCCTTATAAAAATAAAGAACCATTTTTTTTAAAATAAATATCACAATCCATTAATAACTTCATATAGGGTGGGATCATTAAGGACCTAACCTATGAAACCACAAAGGTTACTAGAATCAATCATTATACCACTAAGATGGGAGATCATTTTTGGTACCTAATTTTAAAAATCATTAATTTTACTAATTAATCCCCTATGAACTATTACATTTACAACCACTTTTAATATAATTTCTTCACCACTTTTTAAAAATTAGAATAAAGTGAACAATAAATGAGAATTTAATAAATTTTCAACCTCAATGTGGGAACCCACTCATTACCAAGTTCAATATGTGTTCAAAGGAATAAATTATCACTAATATTATTATTATTAAAATAGAGGGGAAGTGTATGTACTTTATTTGTGTTGATTTTTCCAATGGTAAGTACAAATTAAGGGCAGGTAACATTCTTTAATTTATACGAAACATGAAAATGAATTGAATTGTTTACCCCAGTGCCACCATCTTTTAAAAAAATTCCTCTCTCGTGTATGGATAAAATCCATATAGTTCTGTAGAATTGTTATGAATAAGATATGAGACCTATCTCAAAGTTATTCTTGAGTACTGTAGAAATATAAATATAATAATATTCATGTAAATTTGATGTCAAATTCTTCAAGAAGCTATGTTCATGAATTACAGTATGCTTGCATGAAACTCATGTATCACCTCCTAAGCAGAAAATTACTAAATTTATAGTAGTAGAATCATATTGAATTTAAAAATTTATAATTAGAAGATATATTAAACATCATGGTATTTATTTATTCTTAAATGATACATAATTTTTTACAGAGAAAAAAATAATCAGACTCTTCACCTAGAAACTCAAAACACCAATGTCTCATCAATTTCATGCATTTATGTTTCATCATTATTTTATATAAATATTTCCACTATAATTTTATATAAATTCCTTATTCATTAGTTAATGTTTTATTCCCATATGAATTGAAAATAAATTTAAGGATATTAACATAATTGATTAAAATTTTAATGACATTGAATTCATTTATATTGAAATTCAAAATTCTGATATTATTTTCATCATATTCCTCTAAAAAATATTTATTTATATATATAAGAATAGAAATTTGTTTTTACATGACCATTGACAAATATAATCCTGAAATGTTATCAATATAAACTATTTTTATACCTAAATATCCTTTTACTAGAAAATTATCTAATTGATGGCTTCACGATGTCTCCTACATAGTTTCTAGTGACTCATACACAACATATTAAATTAATCATACATGGAATCAAATGAAATTTATAGTCCCATTTAGAACTCTTGAAATGACTCAAATTGTGATTATAATGGATAAAAACACATGTATTAAGATTTTATTACACACACTACTCTAATTGACTATTATAACATATCTATTTTCTCCCACACAGGTCAAAAACACATAAATTACCCAAATTTAATTTATAAATATTCATATGTAGTTTTATATTTTCTCAAAATTCACTCAGATGAATTATAGATATAAAAAATGATCTAAACTATGTTCCAAATTATCCATCCTCAAGTCTTAAGTAACTTTTACATAGTAAGGACTTTATCAATTTTATAAAATTTCATAATTCAATTAAATAATTTAAAAAATTCATCAATCAACTTCTGTCTGTCTCTAAACAAATAAATACCACTCCAAACTTGTTCTCAATCATTCTTGTAAATCATTAACAAATTGATGAAAACAAAATTAAAATTCAAAGACACTTCGATGGAAAACATCAATAAAATGTCTATAAAAATTATAAAAATGTATTATTTGGTACTTATATACTTTCTATTGTATTTAAAAATTTTATAATTATATGTATGATTATTATGTTTGAAATAAATTAATAAATTAAGGAAAATTTAAATAAAATTTATATTTAAAAATATGAATTTTTCATAATTTCTTTTTGTAGAGTTCAATATAAATTCCATATTTTTAAAATTATTTAGTACTTATCAAAGGTAGTATTGATAATTTTTGTGATCACTTTTTCCATATTAAATGGTTGATATTTTCAACATAAACATAATATATGAATAAATCATATATATAATGTTTATATTTTAGTTAGCATATATTTAAGTGAAATTCCATATAAAATAAAATATGAAAGGTTTTATTATTATCAAAATATACATAGTGATTATATTAGTTTAATTATAGAATATTCCCAATTAATAGATAAATTATAAGGATTTTATAATTTATTTTTTTATTATTTTTTCATTATTGTTTATATCATGATTAAATATGTGATTATTTATTTATTTAGACTATTCTATATATTATTATAGAATATAAATGATATATTTTTATTTATGATATATTCTTTTGATTAATATTTTAAACCCTGTTTATAAAATTTCATACGTGCATTTAAGGATCCATATTCTAGTTGTGTTAATTTATTTAGTTTACTTCTACATTGAATATTGATTGTATTAGGTTATGATTTTGAATAGATAAGATAAATATAGCGTATACATATTAAATCATAGAATTTAAAGTAAATTGAAATATATATATAGTTATGTATCCTTAAGTGGGTGGAATTTAGGTCGAACAAATAATTTTCCTGGAGGATTAGGCCATGTATTAAAATATGAGGGTTGACTCTTTATCACTCCAAGCATACTCTTATGGGGATTGTTCTTTCATAGGATTACAATACATTACATGAAGGGGTATTATGTACATTATTCCTAGGATGTATTTGTACATTTATCAATATAGTTCTCTTTTAATATGGGGTAGTAGAACATGTTAAGATTTGTATAAATATTTAGACATCAATATTATCTGAGCATATTGATCTTATGGAAAGAATGAGATTCCAAACTTTGTCTTGTAGAAACTTTCATACAAGTAATGGGTATAACATGAGATATGATGGTGAGACTAAATCCCATTTAAATAATAAATGTCATATTCCTTATAAAGAAAAAATAGTTTATAACCTATATCATTTTACTATGTAGGTTTTTCCAAAGAAAGGTTCTCTAATTTTATCATATGAAAGGATGAAAAGTAATGAGACGATCCTAATATTAATGTTCTGGAATTTTGCAATTTTATTTGGGTTGCACTTATAGGTAAAACCATAAGAGTTTGGATATAAATATAATGTTTTTTATTTTATCCGTTTGTGGAAATTAAAAAAAAAAATCCCACTAAACCTTCCAGGATTCATATAGGATATGATTAAGATGATTTCGTGCTTAAATTTCTATGTTGTGAGAGAAATGAGAAAGTGAACATGTTTCATAGTGAAATATTCATATTGTCCCACTAATGGTTAATATGAATTTAAAAAGGTATCACTATTTTAGTGTGATGAAATCTAATAAATTTAATTATTCAATGAATGTAAAACATGATACACATCTAATGAATGTTCATGTTTTATATTAATCACATATTCATCATCAAATTTTAATTTGAGATCAGTATATATAAAGGAGAGGATTAAATATAATCAACTCCATGTATAGGTAAAAATGATAAAAAAAACTATTTAGAAAGAAGGAAAATATCTATGTTAAGTGGAATCCCATCCTATGTAACCCGCATTTTAAAGTCAAACAATAAATGATGTTATACTCTTATGTGAAGTATAAAAGGATTCAGTTATGGTTTCAAAGGAATTGATTACTGAAGTAACTTCAATATCTACTTATATATTCATTATTGTTAGATATTTTATAAAATTTTTAAGAAATGATTCTTCTTTATCAGTTGTTATAAAAATAGAATTAAAAAACATCCATTATTGGAAATGTTTTAGAAATTTTAATGACCTCTAATTTTTTAATTTATCTTCCAAAACTAGTGATAAGTAATGAAAATTTCATGTGATTTCTAGGATCTGGTTTTGTGTTTAACGAATAATAGGGTAAATGATTAAATTTAATGAATAATAATTAGTTGGAAAATTCAGAAATGTTCCTTCATATAGCTAACCATGGTCACTGAAACTGAAATGGGTTATTTGGAAGGAAGGAAATTATTTCTGTGGGATATGTTTTTAAAGAATTATTGAAGGAGATTAGAAATCCCCATAGAATTTAAATATTTTATATAGGTGTTATAGAAATAAGTTTCATTTCTTTGGAGGGTATATGATACCAATTATATATTTTAAATGTTTTTTAAAATGTATGAAATTTCAAGGTCATGAAGTAAATCGATGGAGTTTGTAGTTTCTATTAAAATGGGGAATTAATGGATTTTCGTATCATGGATCAATAAAAAAAGGAATATTTCAATCTCATATAGTTTAAAATGAAATATTTTTATTGATTTTTCAGTTCTCTTATGTGATATTAGGATTTTTTTTATCAATTATGCTTTATGAATAACATGGGATATTTATTTTAGTACCATTGGATTATTATTCAATAGATTTTATAACATGTTGCGGAAGACATAATGGAGAAAATACTTTTATCCAAAATAAATGAGTTTATCTAGTTGTTCATTTAAATAAGAGGTATATGGTCCCACCAAATATTACAGTCATATTTTGATTAATAAAATGATCTATTTTTACTTTTCCCCAAACACAAAAAAAACCATATAAGATTAGGATTATAATAGTTTATTTATAAAATATTCCTAGTGAAAGGAAATAAATGTTATTTCACGTAAAAAAGTAAATTTTTTCCTACTAGGAAATTATGAAGATTATTAAGTGTCTAAGAGATTAGTGGGTGTATGTTTGGGATTTGAGAATTTTTTAGTTTACAAATAATGGATCTTTCTAATAATTATAAAAATATAATGTCACTTAATAACCGAATATTATTTTTTGTCATTAAATAATGAGATATATACAGAGTTATATTTTTCTACTATAATAATGATAATATGAATATGTATACTAAGGAGTGTAGGAAATTATGGTGGGGAAAATTATAATTTTTTATATTTTTCATGAAAATGTTCTCCCGGAAAAAATTTAAATGAAGATGATGAAAATATATAGAGTTATAAATATACAAAAAAATGTATTAACAACAAATAATTTGACTTCGTGATGTTGAGGAGTTTTAATAATATCATTAATGTGTCACACATTGAGAACATGATTCCTAAATCACACCATTATTCAAATTGTATTGTTGTATGTAACTTGATCAGTAAAAGTGATTAATTTTAGTGTTTTATTTTATTGTCAAGTAGATATGGTATGGGATTTATGTGGAGATAAATTAAGATTAAAAACCCTTAAAAGTGATACAAATGGAATTTTTTATTTTGGTCTATCATATGGGATACAATTAGATGATATCTTTTATTTTATTATTTAATTTTTATTAAAGAAGATTATGGATATAAAATGTATCTTTTTAGTGTAAAATAGACTCTCTTATTTTTCACAATAGTTTTATAAATTATGTGTAATAACATATTAAAGTATTACATTGTGTTATCCCTAATTGGTGTCCATCATGGATATTTATATATTATAATGAAATGTAAATGTTAACTTTTATCCTTTCATATCGAGATTGAGAATATTATCGTGAGGCACAAAAGTAGTTTTGGGACCTGTAGGATCCCCCATGTATATGAGACTGAATATCATATACTATGTCTTTGGTATATTATGTTACAATGGTTCATATTTAGATGTTACAAATACTTGATGTTAATAGGATACCTATAATAACAATAATCATACTTTGAAACCTTCCACACAATTCCCTTAAGGTAAAGTTAATTAAGGGGTGCTTTGGTATCTTGTTAATCATATCATGAGTTGGATCCAAAGAAATATGGGATTTGTACTATCATATAATGATAATGAAATTTAATTTTTTTGATTATGATAGACTAATAATGTGTACGGTAAAACCTAGATAATAAGTTTGATTTCATTATCTACCCAGTGAGAGAATTGTGATGTTCTCATCTATATTGGTGAATCATATGTGTTGTATTCTTCAACTTGTTTAGACTATACTTGGATAAAAAGTAATATATATTATGTTTAATGGGATAAACATACTCTGCATCCAATGGAAATTTATTGTCTCGAAAAAATGGATCTAATAACAATTTATGCATTAAAATTATATTTTTGGGGGGACCATATATAAATACACATGTGTTTAACTGATATGATGTAAAATCCTTTTTAAGTTTACGTAGCACTGATCCTTTTCTAGAAGATTCTATCATCTTACAATTATGAAATTAAGAATTTATGTTTTTTCCAAACTATAAGGTCCCTTGGGGTCCCAATTGGTGATTGAATATATAGGTATTGAGTTTAACATTGAATAATACTCTAATTTTTATAAAAATTTTCCAAAATAAGTTCGAAATGGGTATTCACATATCATTTCAGATAGTGTGATAAATTATTTTATTATAGATTTGGAGATTTTATATCAAAAATATCGTAAAGGAATTTTGTGTATGGTTTCACAATTTATTGTATATGATGATATATAAGGTGAAATGAAATTAATTACATTTGGATTTAGTTAATGTGGGATATTATTGGAGATATGGCCAAAATCTCTATATTATGGTTTTTTATTTAGCAATGATTAATACTTCTACATATATAATAATATTCGTTTTGAATAGTTTGTGTTCGGAATATCATTGGTTATAATATAGGGATGGCATGGCCATTGTATTACCCTATCACATGGTATGGCGTTACTATGTTATAAAGAATGAATTATTATGTATGATTCATGTTTACACCATGATATTTTCATGAATGTTTTACATTAAAGTTAATCTTCTGAATCTTCACAATATTGGTTATCATTAATAAATGCTTCATAAGATGACACTTTTATGAGTATCATTGGAATAAATTAATGTAGTGAATGCATAATTAGACCAATAAATTGCAATTATGTTATGTAATGTAAATAATAAAGGAGTGATAGATTGTCAAGGAATATATAAGTTCAATACTCAATGGGATGGAAATGATATGTTAATAATGAATTCTGCCAATATTTTCTAGATATCTATTCCCCTTCCTTCATTTTTCAACAAGATATTGTATTATATGATTAAATATAGGATTATTTTCACTTAATATAATGTTATATGATTTTCATTTTAGTAATCATGGTTTTAGTTTCATGCATGATTGATCTGGGTTCTTAGGTTTCTTATTTTTTCCACTATATTTATTACATGTTAATTCATCATGGGAAACATTTCAATATCCATATACTACATATCAGATCTACATACTAACTACCACAACCACATACCACATAACTACACCATGGCTTTAACATCATATCCTAACTATACCACCACACTATTTCTGGAGGACAGGGCATGGAAGTTCGAGTAGTCAACCATCTATATCACCCACATATTGGACATTGGGGGAATTCCAAAATCCTAGAAACCTATATTGAAATATGTTATGTTTCCTAAATATGTTAAGGTGAATAAGATATTTAAAAATGAAAATGGATACAATATGTACACATAATTTCAGCTTATGGTTCACTTCCTTTTAAAGAATTATAAAACCCTAGAACATTGATACATCACCACCACTAAACGATAACAATAATTCCAACCTTTATAATAAAATTAATCCACCACCAAACCCATATAACAAAAATAAAATATACAAATGTCTTAATCACTTTTCATATTTCATCAACAGTTCTTCATTATTCATTAATTTGTCACATTTATCCATTAACATGAATAAATTATAACTTTTAATAATTTTTTCAAACTTCATCCTTAAAATCAAAAAACCACATTTTACCAATAATTATTTCCCACACAAATTTTATTAGTCAGAAATTATTCCCATTTCATTTAATCAGTATATTAATTAAATTCAATAATATACATTACCATAGGAAACTATATAACATTCCAAAATAACCTCTCTATGTTATCTCATTGACAATCTAGTAACAACCCAAAACAACATCACTTCCACTACCAAAAAAACACACCATCAACCTTGATAACTATTAAATAATTGAAAAAAAACAATAGAAAACAATAATAAGAAACAATATTCCATCTCATTTCATCATCTCTTCATATCAATTTTCTATTTCATACCCATTACAACAATATCAAACAATAGTATTCCAATATCTATTTATTTATTCCTTGTTTAATTAATTTAATTTAATAGAGTAAAACAAGATATAATATACAAAAAATATAAATCACATAAAAATTATTTCACAATAACAAAAAGCATCAACAATAATCAACAGACCATGTAAAAAAAATCAATACATTTCAAAGCCATTATTTTTATCTGGAACATTGTCTTGGATTATAAAATGTCAAATCTACAATCATTAAAATCCATAGAATGAAAATTAATCAACAAAATGTAAATAAATAGAGATAATATGAATCACCTACCTCAAACCAAATATTCAATAATTATAATACCAATATGAGAAGGAATCGATTAGAAGACACCAGAAAATTAATTATAATATTCATCAAACAAATACACATATTCCTATCACCAATATCATGAAAAAAAATCCCTAAAAATAGAATACCTCAACTATAATTTCGTTGAAAAAATTAGAACATGAAGTAGTAGTTGAAAATTTGAAGAAAAATATTTTAGATCACTACAAACTAAATATACCAAATCAATGACTTAATGTATCAACAAAACTAAGATAAAAATATTGTAGTGTTTCAGGGAAACCAATGGAATAAAATGTAATTTGGAACCATCTCAAAATTATAATTTTAATTTTGTTATAAAAATATCATAGCATAAAGACACATGTTATAGTTCAAAAAATATCAGTTGTCCAAACCAATTAAAACCATGTTGTGCTCTCCTTATCTCTGCTATGACTCAGGGTCAATGATAATTCAAAATTGAAGAATCCAAAAAACATTATGACATAATCCACTATTAAAAATTATAATATCTAAGGTATAAATATTCATGAAAAAAAATCTCCCCACATTTGATTCCACAGTAGATCATCAATCTATATCAAAAATCCAATTCGTAATATCTTAAAAAAATGAAAACCATTACGAAACAATGAAAATATTAGATAATCACCAAAAAATTATAAAATAATATTAATTATTAAAAATAATACCTCAAAATACATCCATAAAAACCACAATGTAAATATCTATCCACGATGACTAGATGAAACTCTCTTTATTTGACTTCATATGGAATCTAATAATGTAACATTGATATGTAATGATAAACAAATTCTAGAATCTAAACATTTAGAAAAACTCAACATCAATTCCACAATTTACCATCCAATTCATTCTAAAATACCTCTAATTCCACACAAAAATAAAATAACAGAACAAAAAATTTCATCCTCTATATAAGATACATCTAAAATGATCATCATATTGAAAAATAAAAATAAAACCCATGAATTGAAAATATAAAAAAAAAATTAAACACCACATTATGTACCTCTAAAATAGTAATACCTTCATGAAAAATATAATGTTGTATAAATGTGAGACCAGATGTATAAATATTACTTTAAATCCAAGAATCTCAATATCACATATAGAATAAATTCAACTCCAAATACTAGGCATGTGTCTATAACTCAGTATCCCATTTATATTCCTTTAATCCATCATGCCTCCGTAAAACATTAACCAAGGGAATCAATACCATTGAAGCTGTGACATATGGATGAAATTATGAATCTGATCCATCTATAGAGGAAGATCTAACTCACTACAACACCTAAAAAGTTATAATAAATGGAGGACAAATATTACAATCTCTACTAAAACTCCAATTCCCACCACTCAAAGGAACCATACAAAAACAATGACCCCTAACATTAAATCCCAAAAGTCTTTATCTATAATCCGTATATATCATCTAATGAATATGTGAATAATTAAACTGTTGATGAATATCTCTCTCCAAATTTATCCTACTTTTTCCCATTTCCCAAAATATAATCAATGAATCTGCAACCATAATATAATACAATATAAATATATAATTTCTCCCATGAAATTCATCGAAATGATCTAGACAAATGGATGAGTAATAAATATTATTATATAAAAACACAAAAATTGGTAAATTCTCTATCCATGAACCTAACAAATCAAACACACACACACTTATACACTCACCCATCATTTCCTCCAATCTCATTACAATTCAATCCATCCATTTGTATTTATATTAATAGAAAATTTTTATATGGAATAGGTGAGATCCAAAGGTGCATTATGTAAACTTCCATATAGATGTGGTCAAATATGAATATCAGTTAGAAAGAATTTCCCCCGATACCACATAGAGTTGACCCAACTCTTCAATACAAATCCTTACTATATTATCCATTGTACATGTCTCCTTTATCACTTCAAAATGAGTTAAATTTAGTAATAGAACCATTATATCTAAAATGGAAGAACATCCACCCCGTACCTGGTATGAGTAGACACTAAATCTATTTAAATATCCTCTAGTTTCCATTGATGGTAAAAAAATTCTAAAATAGAAATGTTGGAATTGTATGCTCAAATTTTTTTCATTAATGTACCACACACTAAGATAAGAAAAAAACACCAGCCACATAATCCTAACCAACAAAACTATTTCCCCAAATAATTTTATATCATTAAAATAATAGGATTATCATCCAATTATGAACTATGAAACTGGAAAAGAACCCACACTGTCATCTGTAAATGTACATAGATCTTCCCATGATCAAATACATAATGTTGGCCATCCACCGACCATACCTTAGGTAAATTTCCATGGATGAAACAAAATCTACATACCTGCACCTCATCATCTCTCAACTGATACTCTTCCATCTATTGAAACAAGTTATTATACAATTTAATCTTATATAATCAAACAACAACTCAAACATCCCCAATATCCATATGTAAAACATCATGATCCTCCATGTATATCTGAATTCAAAAGAAACATAAACCCTGGACTTTTACTCAATAAATCAGTAACCACATTATTTATACACATTTTTTAAGAGACATCAATTTCATAATACTATTATAAGAAAAAAAATATAAAAGGATTAAAATTGAATTATCATGGATAAAAGTAATAAAATTAGAACTTTTGGCCTTTAAATATCATAAATAACCACCGATGAGATATTTCTATAAAAATCAGAGGAATTTATAACCCTAAAATCTAAATATAATGAGTATTATAGTTAAAAACTTAGGGATTTAGATGTTTAGAACAATAATTTATCATGGCACTATAAAAAATTCTAAAAAACCTTGTCTAAGATATGAATCATCAAAGAAGTAATTCAATGTTGTAATCCACATTCATAGAAGGGAGAACATTAGAACTAATAATATTTTCATTAAGGTAGTATTACAGTTCCTAACAATGTTTTTTCTATAAACTTTTTAGTTCTTACATAATTAAACAATCAATGTGTAAATAATATAGGATAAAATAGATATAAACATCCTATAATGGCCTTTAAACCTATGAAAACTGCACACCTTTATCAAATTTGGGGGGTGACCAAGAAAAAAATTTCTAAATACCAAATAATATACTAATACACCCTATTTGGACATAACATTACAAAATAAATACACATCACTTGTCCAAAACATAAAATTGGATAGATTTCCTTAAAACAATTTTAATTAATAGAATTCAATAACAGTCCCCAAATACTCACATGGCCCCTTTAACCTAAAATAAATTAGTATATAATTAATGAATACTACTAAAAATTATTCCATAATTCATGAAACCTTGAGTTTGTTAATCCCATGAAAATATATTGGGAATTTTTTAAACCAAAAGAAATCACTGTGAACTAGAAATTTCTATAATTAAACATTGATGAATCCATTGAAATAAATTCAACTTTCTACCTTTTTGAGGATATAAATAATTTAAATAAATATTTTAAAAATATCTTGATCCATTTAAAAAATCAAAAAAGTGGTTAATCCTCAGGAAGAGGTAATGTTTCTTCATCATCACCAGGTTTATCTAGTTATAATTGAAGTATAGACTCAAAACATAGTCCAAATTCCTAAAAAATAACACTAACTCACCCTAAGGTGAAACGCTACACTCATATGGTACTATCCTATATTTGTAACTTGAATTCTAGATACACTAGGGGAAAACACGATCCAAAAAATTGTTGTTGTGTTGAGGGTGAAGTGCTACAACATATTAAGGGAAATCAATAAGGAACTCCTCAATAGATCATATAAACTCTATCTCTAAAAAATCAATTAATCTCATCATAAACTCATCCAACCAAAATTTATTTGGTTTAAAGTGTCATTACATCCATTAAATGATCCCTTTTAGAGAGACCTGTAACTTTCGTGCTTTATTATTACAACATATTTATGATAAATAATGTAAAAAATAAACTAATCCAAAAATTAGGGGTTTAGTCTCATTAAGATATTAGGTTCATGAAACTGATTAGATATGAAATTTTAATTATTATTTATATGCTTGAACATTTTCCATATAAAATAAATCAAAATCATATTAATATAATTAATCCACAAGGATATAAAACAAATAAAAATTGTGCTAAAATACCAATAATGGGAGGAATGAAAGTGATGGAATATGAGACGTGAATCAATATAGGATTTTGGTGAGAATAATCATGATCATAAAATCATAGTAAAATGATAATGATTACAATAATGATGGAATCATTTGAAATAGAGATATAATTAATCATTTTCATAATAATGAAACACTATAACATTTTGGGAAAATCCCACAAATAATTTTTGAAAATTCTAGTATCATGTTCATGAATAATACACATAATGTTATGAAAAGTATCACATTAGATAATGTCTTATAGGGATATAAAATTCTAGGCACACCCTTCATATCCAAAAATGAACATAATCATGTATTCCACATTAAAAAGGAACATCTATCAATAGTTAACATTAAATAAACCTATTGGATACGATTGGGTATCATAAGGATATCACAAAGTACATATAAATGAATTAACATTAAGGACCCAATAGAATAAGTGAAACCATATTTTTGGAATTTTTTATTTTTTTTAAATATGATGGTCATTGATATTAGAAGAAAATACTTAATAAGAATCAATGAGATTTTTTAAAACTATTTAACTTTTAAAAATTAATTATAAGTAGTATAAAAACCATCCCAATGAAGAAGAAACATGTGTATATTTAAAAAATTAAAATTAAAGGAATAAAAATGTAAAATTTAATGTGTATTTCAGTTTAAAAACTATAAAAGATAGAATAAAAGAGGATAACTAGAAGTATTTAGTTGAGTTCAGGAATCCCCTTACATGTGTCTTATTTTGATTCATCATATTTATGACACATGATAATTAATAATATTTTTATTAAACCACTAATCCATATTATTATAGTATTAATTTTTATAATGGTTAATTATAATCGTTAGTGTTTACTTATTTTTCCTTTTTATGTAAATGATGAAATTATTCGATGATATTTTTTCTAATAATTTTCTCATTTTCATTTCAATTTTATAAATTTGATTCATTATAATTTAAATTTTTTCAAATTTCATTTAGAAGATTCAAATATATTAAAATATATTTATAAATATAAAATATATTCAACAGTAACTAGACAATAGGTGTAACGCCCCGACCCCAGCTGCCCAGAGTCGGTGCATTACTTCGTAACATTGGCATGATCACAAGAAAGATCAAATCTCGAAAGACCGATTGGTTTAGTAGCCTTGGAAACACTAGATATTTTCATAAGTTTTACATTACATCATAAAATGAAAAACTACTACAACAACATAATGTCCCCATAATCCACACTACTATCCCCTCATAATATCCCTGCAGGTCATTCATAATTTACTTCTTCACATCCTGTGGAAAAATAAAACATAGAAAAGCGGTGAGCTCAAATGCCCAGTAAGGATAACAATATAGCGGAAACTTTTATAAATAAGAATAAACATTTAAGGCAATGCATTACTAAAACAAAAGCCTTTTAAAATTGAACTTCAACATGGTATGGCAAAAGTAAAATGAAATAATGCCATTTACTTATTCACATGGATATTCTACTAATCGAATAATCACATGCAAAAATCAATAACCACTTTCATAATGTTGGAATGCATAATGCCAGACTATCATAACCACATAGCCAAGGCCTCGTGCCAAGGCTACAAATAAGATTTTGTCAAGGCCTTGTGCCAAGACACTAGTTTGTCTCATGAGACCTACCGATGCATCGAGGAGCTATAGCGGGCTCCACCCGTCACTTATTAAGTCCAATGCATTCCCATATGAAAAGGTTTAAACATAACATAAACATTCGTATTAAAACTAGCATACGAAATGTCAATACTTTCATAATAAACTATGAATGGTATAAAAATAGCACATCCACAGTCAAACATATCACAAAACCTTCAATACAATATAGAAGTTTTGTATCATAATAAATCAACTTCAAATAATCTTAAAATCCATCAAAGGATGTTGACATAGATGAAATCAAAATTCTTTTAAAAGAAATATCTCCTTTTATTTTGAAATCATTTAAGATCCATATAAAATAAAACATTTTCTTTGAAAATATTCTTATAAGCTTGTATGGGAAGCTTCGACGATTTTATAACGGCGGAAAATAACCGCACCCGCCGTATAAGTTAAAAAAAACATTCTTACCTCAATTCTGTCGAAAAGGTTAAAAAGGACCTTGTTTTGAAAACGACGGAAAGATTCCTTTATAAACCTCTTATAAAAAGTCAAACAAGGGTATAAATGACTTTAACCCATATTCTTGTAAATAGTAAAAATGTTTTGAAATACATTTCGAAGAAACATGGATGTGGATGATAAAGAGATCCCAGTAGATTATTACGTATAATACAACCTCGGATAATGAAGAGATTGTGAAATAACCCTTACCTTGTACTTTTCCTTGGTTGTGGTAGGTTAACCTCCTGTATAATGGTGAAATAATTGTTATTAAATTATACAATAATCATATACATTAATATGATATCATATATGATCTTTTAATATTGATTTGATAATAATATCTTAGTATTATCGTTGTTTCGGGTGTTAACTTACTTGTTTTCTTTCATATGTTTTGTTACGTAAGACATGTTTGTAAAGGATAGGTTGTATATTATTCATATCCAGAATGATATCAAGTCCTTAAACATCATTTTTAAATCATAAAATGATAATTACGCTTTAATGGTTACGATGGAGAATGAATCTCATCGCGTTCGTGGAGACGGTAGTCCGTACGTACGCACGAGCGACAATATCATTCTTTTGATATTAAAATAATATATAAATGGATGGTATATCATATATACACAATCATTAACATGTTATATTTATTATTTACATGAGTTACACATCATTATTATACCCATCCAAATAATATTATATTGAATAACAATTACACCACGACGTGGAGACGGTAAGCCGTACGTACGCACGTATGGTGACATGTTATTCAAAGGGTGGATAGAATACTGAATATGATTGTACCATATTTATAATAACATCACAGTATATGTGAGATACTGGAGTTATTATTTCAGAATGGTAAGAACAAAGGAAGAAGAAGTGGAAGAAGAAATGAACTTAGAAAAGGGTGGTGAAATCATTACCTCTTCTTCGGGTTCTTCCTTTTGATTTGATCAAAAGGGCTCCTTAGGTTGGCTTTCTGATCAAACTAAGGCCTCTAGGTTGTAGTGAGGGATGTTGGGAGAGTATTTGGGCAGAGTTTGGCCGAACCAAAAGGCTTTAGAGGTGTGAAGAAATGAGAAGGAGGAGTGCCCTTTTATAAGAGGGGTGAGGGGCACCTTTGGAAAAGCTAGAAATATTAATTTATAATAAATTCATATTCGGTTTCTAAAGGCTCCAAAGTTGACTATTCAAAGGATGAGGTGGGGATAGGTCGAAAACAACTCATCCAATAGAATTTAGACAGGTTTGGGTACTTATATTAACCTTATCTTTAAGTATTAACTCTAAGTTAATTAGTTTCACTTTTACAATGTCTCTTTGTATTTTTATATAATATGGTTAATAAACTTACTATATATATCCAAGCGACCCCCAAGTGGTCCATTAATTAGGAACATATAATAATATAAGTCTCTTGGCCGATCCTTAGATTTTTAGGAATTTAATATCAATTAATAATATAATATTTGTTTTAAGAACTCTTTTATGTCAATTTTGACACTATTCAATAGTTGATTTTTTTGAAACTCCTAACAGATTGATTACTTCGAACAAAGTCAATTAAATCAATCCTAATATATCATATTATCATAGAAAATTAGTGTAATTTATTAAAAGTTTCATATTATATTTATTTGGGTATTTATAATATTAATTATGTTAATTTTTTACTATTTTAGTAATTACTGCATCATCATTGTGTCATAAATAAAATAAATTATTTAATGTCTAAAAATTATAAATAAAATATCATTATGTAGGAAATCGTTTTAGCTTTCTAATGAATATTTACAATCGAAAATCCAACATGTATAACCCTATGTAAAAATTGTTCTTCTAAAAGATATATGCTTGTGTCATTTTTGTATTCATTTTAACTTAATTAAAATAAAGTGTCATTATCACTTACAAGTGGATCCATGGGGTCCCAAAATTGACACAAAGATGCCCATGGTCGACCATGTATCAACCAATAGGGTTAAGACACGTTTTAGGGTAATTTCGTATTATTATAATATTATTTTTTTAACCCTTATTTACCGGATTTACCCTTTAACCATGGTAAATAAAATATTTACCGCAGTAATTATTCAAAATGTGTAAAAATAAAAGTTACCTATTTACACAATTTGAACATCCTGATTCCAAATATGGAATCCATTTTCCTAAATTCAAAACACAGAAGTGGCAGAAATTAATTTAAAATTAATTCCCGCTGTCAAAACAAAAAGCGTGTTTTTAAGAGATAATAACTATCAAAAGATTGACACTTGTTTATGTTCGGTTTAATTGTAAAATTATGTCCAATGATAAACATTAAATTGAATGGTAAAAATATATTCTAAATATACTTTAAAACCACTCAAATTCACAATTTATCACTATTAATTATTTTGATTAAAAAAGTTGTTTTTAATTAAAATTTAGTAATTTTCACTATTCATCAAAATATGAAAGTTATCCGAAATGTACCAAAATTTCACCCTAGGCTAATTTTGATATTCCGAATCCAAAAATGAAGTCCATTTTGAAATATAGAATATATATGATTTCAAAAAGTAGGTATTACTATTCACAACAGCTAGTTTAATTAGTTGTGGTGTGTGTTAGAACTCGAGGTTGCGTACAACACACGCTGTCGCATTATTCGAAGGGAAACGTACCGTAGAAGATTGGGGTGTTACATTCTCCCCTCCTTCAAATAATTGCGTCCTCACAATTTCTAGGGTATTACTGCATAAAAAGACTCGGGTGGTTCTTCATCATAAGTTCCTCGGGTTCCCACGTTGCCTCTTCCATCTTATGATTCCTCCACAAAACTTTTACCAGACGCGTCGTCCGGTTTCTCAGCACTTGTTCTCTCATATCAAGAATCTTGATGGGCTCTTCGCAATAGGAAAGATCGGGTTCCAGTTCTAATTCCTCATAGGTGAGTACATGCGTTGGGTCAGGCATGTATTTCCTCAACAGAGATACGTGGAACACATCGTGAACTTTGGAGAGACTTGGCGGCATTGCCAATCGGTAAGCCACAGCCCCAATTCGTTCTAGAATTTCGAAAGGTCCGATGTACCTGGGACTCAATTTACCTTTCTTACCAAAACGTATGACTCCCTTCCATGGAGATACCTTCAGGAAAACATGATCACCGACTTGAAATTCCAAATCCTTCCTTCGATTATCGGCATAGCTCTTCTGCCTACTTTGAGCTGCTTTAATGTGATTTTGGATTACTTTCACCTTTTCCACCGTTTCCTCCACCAGCTCTGGGCCTACAAGTTTTCTTTCACCAACGTCATCCCAACAGGTTGGTGTACGACATCTCTTTCCGTATAACGCTTCATATGGTGCCATCTGTATACTCGAATGGAAGCTATTGTTATAGGAAAATTCTACCAGTGGTAAATATTGATCCCACATACCCTGAAAGTCAAGTGAGCAAGATCTCAACATGTCTTCTAAGGTCTGAATAGTCCGTTCTGATTGTCCGTCTGTCTGAGGGTGGTAAGCAGTGCTCAAATGAAGTTCAGTATCTAGGGATTTCTGAAGACTTTTCCAAAATCTTGAAGTAAAACGGGGATCACGATCAGAAACAATCGATAGGGGTACTCCATGAAGTCTCACAACTTCATTAATATATAGTCTTGCTAGACGTTCCAGGGGTAGATCTTCTCTTATAGCAAGAAAATGTGCTGACTTGGTAAGACGATCAACAATAACCCATATTGTATCGTTCCTTCTAGGAGTCTTTGGTAGCCCCATGACAAAGTCCATCGTAATATTATCCCATTTCCACTCCGGTATGGGAAGAGGTTGCATGACGCCTCCAGGCTGTTGCCTTCCAGCTTTCACTTGTTGACAAACCATACATCTTGACACAAAATCAGCAATCTCCCTCTTCATGTTGTCCCACCAAAAATGTTCCTTCAAATCCCTATACATTTTGGTGCTCCCAGGGTGTATAGAGAAATTGGAACTATGAGCATCATCCAGCAATTCCCTTTTTAGATCAGGTATATTGGGAACACAAAGTCTCTTCCCGAATTTCAAAATTCCATCTTCATACACAAAGTCTCTCAATCTCCCATCATTCACAGCTTTAATCTTCTTCTGAAATTCTTCATCATCGGTCTGAGAACTCTTAATCCTTTCTAGTAAAGATGGTTTGGCAACCATTTGAAAAAGCATTGATGTTTCACCTTCCCTGGTTATTCCCATGTCCATCTTCACTAGCTCCATGAAAATTGGATCCCTTTCAATTCTCATATTGTTCAAAACTCCATGGTCTTTTCTACTCAAAGCATATGCCACCTTGTTTGCCTTCCCTGGGTGGTAGTGTATCGTACAATCATAATCCTTGAGTAATTCAAGCCATCTCCTTTGCCTCATGTTGAGTTCTTTTTGTGAGAAAATATACTTCAAACTCTTGTGATCAGTATAAATCTCACATTTTTCACCATAGAGGTAGTGCCTCCATATTTTCAAAGCAAAGATCACTGCTGCTAACTCGAGATCATGAGTAGGATAGTTTTGTTCATGAATTTTCAACTGTCGTGATGCATAGGCAATAACTCTATCATTCTGCATAAGGACACAACCAAGTCCTTTCTTTGATGCATCACTATAAATAACGAACCCATCATTCCCTGATGGTAGAGTCAATATAGGAGCATTGACTAATCTTCTCTTCAGTTCTTCGAAACATTCTTCACACTCTTTTGTCCAAAAAAATTTAACCCCTTTACGTGTGAGCTTCGTTAATGGGTTAGCCAATCGGGCAAAATTCTGGACGAAACGTCGATAATAACCTGCCAAACCAATAAAACTACGTACCTCAGTTATACTCGTAGGTGCTAGCCATTCTTGGATTGCCTTGGTCTTAGAAGGATCACCAGAGATTCCATCTTTAGAGACAATATGGCCAAGAAAAGAAATCTCCTGAAGCCAGAATTCACACTTGCTAAACTTTCCATATAATTCATGCCTCCTCAGAGTCTTCAAGATAATGCGCAAGTGATTTTCATGATCTTTGTAGGTTTTGGAGTATACCAAGATATCATCAATAAATACCACCAAAAATTCATCGAGATACTCCTTGAAAACTCTATTCATCAGATCCATGAATACAGAGGGTGCATTAGTCAATCCAAACGGCATTACAGTAAACTCGTAATGCCCGTACCTGGTTCGAAATGCTGTTTTCGGAATGTCTTCCTTCTTCACACACAACTGATGGTATCCAGATCGAAGGTCAATCTTTGAAAAGTATTGAGCTCCATGCAGTTGGTCAAATAAATCATCAATACGAGGTAGGGGATACTTGTTCTTTATCGTTATAGCATTGATCTCCCTGTAGTCGATACATAACCTCATAGATCCATCTTTCTTTTTAACAAAAAGAACAGGGGCTCCCCATGGAGAAACACTAGGGCGAATAAATCCCTTATTACTCAATTCCTCTAGTTGTTTCTTTAGTTCGACTAGCTCTACAGTGGCCATTCTATAAGGGGTCTTCGATATAGGCCTTGATCCAGGAATCAAATCAATAGAAAACTCAACTTCTCGTTCTGGAGGATGTCCAGGTAAATCTTCCGGAAATACATCTACAAATTCTTTCACAATAGGTACATCTTCTATTTGAACATTCCTTTCCTCACCGACAGTTATTTCAGTCTCTTCCTCCCCGATAATTGAATTAAGTTGAGCTACAGGGGGTGGATCTAAATAAGAATTAGGTGGTGACGATTCTGCTCTAAAAATAAGGTGTTCTTTATCATTATCATCAAGAATCGTAACCTCTTTCTTCTTACAATAAATCTTCGCATCATAGTCCGAAAGCCAGTCCATACCGAGGATTATATCAAACTCAATCATAGGTATGACGATGAAATCAGCAGATAAAGAAAATTTATGTGCTCTAATGGGGACTGATTCACAAAACTTTGTTGCAACGATACTTCCCTTAGGAGTTTTAACTGACAACTCCCTTATTAAATCAAATTGGAAATATCTAATTTTCTTAGCAAACTGGGAAGATATGAAACAATGCGATGATCCAGAATCAAATAATGCATTTGCTAAACTTGAGGAAACCATTAAATTACCTGCCACCACGTCTTTCGGAGCTTCTACCTCAGCAGTAGTGATAGCATAAGCCTGGCCTTGATCCCTTGGCCTTTTCTGAGGTAAGTTCTCCTGACGCTTAGGACATGCATTTGCATAATGCCCCATCTCCCTGCAATTGTAGCACTGAACGTTGGTAGCTTCCTTCTTCCCCTTGCAATCATGAGCTTGGTGGCCTTTTTCACCACACTTGTAACAGACTCCCATTCCCTTCAGGCAAGCACCGGGGTGTTTCTTCCCGCACTTACCACAAGATGGATATTCAACCTTTCCCTTCTTCCCCTTATTTCCATTCCCAGATTGATCAGCAGGTCTCTTCTTCTCTTGCTTTGCTTTAAAGTCATAAGACTTAGAGAATTCCTTTTCGGTCTTGATAGCACATGAGACAATGTCTTCGTACGATGAAAAGGATTGTGAGACTAATGCTCGACGGAGAAATGGTTTTAACCCATCAAAGAAACGATCAATCTTACTTCTTGGGTTGCGAATATAATCACCAGCGTACCTCGCTAACCTTGTAAAGTTAGCCTCATACTTTGTGACATTCTCGTCCTCCTTTTGTCTCAGACTCAGAAATTGCCTTTCCATATCTGCTCGATGGTCGCGAGGAAAGTATTTTTCTAAAAACAGATCTTTGAACTCCCTCCATTCCATGTTTGATACTTCATCATCTTCCTTCATGTTTTGAATCAATGACCACCATTGATCAGCATCTCCAGTGAGGCGGTAAACTGCCATGGTAACTTTTTCCCTTTCACTACTCCCCAAAGCCTGAAATATTTTCTCTAGGGAAAATATCCATTGCTCAGCTACTAAGGGATTTGTACTCCCCTTGAACGTTGGTGGTTGTTGTCTCATGAATCGATCTAACATTGATCCTCCACGCTGCGGATCAGGGTGCTCCATACGGGTAAGGTTATTATTCATAACCTGAGTAAGTTGTCCCAGTATGGTGATTAGCTCATCGGCACCAGTTGCATCACCAGCCCCACTATAATTATCTTGAGCAGGAGGGAAATCCCTACATGGAGTGCGCGTATTGATACGGTTTCCATTTCTTCCACTAGGCGCCATTTCTAAACAATGGCATAAACTAGATCAGTTTATGAATCAAAATACATAATCCCATACTTATAAAACACTTAACATAAATTGAACTATTTATGGATATAATCCATAATCATAAAAATGTTTTTCTTTGAGGAAGTATATACTCATAAACCCTTCATAATGATTTGTAAAGATGATGAGAGTTATCCTAAGCATATCCCCCGGGAGTGTCGTTACCAAGAGTGCAGCAAGGCCCGTTGTCGTGCACCAGTTCCCGTTCGAGTCTAGCTCAAAGCGGTGTTTTCGGGTTTTACCCCTAGGTACATCTGTGCCAGAGCCGCCTCTACCTGCTCGTATCCAGACAGGGATGTATTGCTCGGAAAACTCACAAAATCTCTACAATACCAAAATTCTAGGAAGTTCTTCTATACTAATCCTCAAAGTTCATCTTAAGTCTACGTGCTCTAATCAGAGTTTATCTAAATCTAGCTTCCAAGGTTTGTACTAAACTTCCTCTGATACCAACTGTAACGCCCCGACCCCAGCTGCCCAGAGTCGGTGCATTACTTCGTAACATTGGCATGATCACAAGAAAGATCAAATCTCGAAAGACCGATTGGTTTAGTAGCCTTGGAAACACTAGATATATTCATAAGTTTTACATTACATCATAAAATGAAAAACTACTACAACAACATAATGTCCCCATAATCCACACTACTATCCCCTCATAATATCCCTGCAGGTCATTCATAATTTACTTCTTCACATCCTGGGGAAAAATAAAACATAGAAAAGGGGTGAGCTCAAATGCCCAGTAAGGATAACAATATAGCGGAAACTTTCATAAATAAGAATAAACATTTAAGGCAATGCATTACTAAAACAAAAGCCTTTTAAAATTGAACTTCAACATGGTATGGCAAAAGTAAAATGAAATAATGCCATTTACTTATTCACATGGATATTCTACTAATCGAATAATCACATGCAAAAATCAATAACCACTTTCATAATGTTGGAATGCATAATGCCAGACTATCATAACCACATAGCCAAGGCCTCGTGCCAAGGCTACAAATAAGATTTTGTCAAGGCCTTGTGCCAAGACACTAGTTTGTCTCATGAGACCTACCGATGCATCGAGGAGCTATAGCGGGTTCCACCCGTCACTTATTAAGTCCAATGCATTCCCATATGAAAAGGTTTAAACATAACATAAACATTCGTATTAAAACTAGCATACGAAATGTCAATACTTTCACAATAAACTATGAATGGTATAAAAATAGCACATCCACAGTCAAACATATCACAAAACCTTCAATACAATATAGAAGTTTTGTATCATAATAAATCAACTTCAAATAATCTTAAAATCCATCAAAGGATGTTGACATAGATGAAATCAAAATTCTTTTAAAAGAAATATCTCCTTTTATTTTGAAATCATTTAAGATCCATATAAAATAAAACATTTTCATTGAAAATATTCTTATAAGATTGTATGGGAAGCTTCGACGATTTTATAACGGCGGAAAATAACCGCACCCGCCGTATAAGTTAAAAAAAACATTCTTACCTCAATTCTGTCGAAAAGGTTAAAAAGGACCTTGTTTTGAAAACGACGGAAAGATTCCTTTATAAACCTCTTATAAAAAGTCAAACAAGGGTATAAATGACTTTAACCCATATTCTTGTAAATAGTAAAAATGTTTTGAAATACATTTCGAAGAAACATGGATGTGGATGATAAAGAGATCCCAGTAGATTATTACGTATAATACAACCTCGGATAATGAAGAGATTGTGAAATAACCCTTACCTTGTACTTTTCCTTGGTTGTGGTAGGTTAACCTCCTGTATAATGGTGAAATAATTGTTATTAAATTATACAAGAATCGTATACATTAATATGATATCATATATGATCTTTTAATATTGATTTGATAATAATATCTTAGTATTATCGTTGTTTCGGGTGTTAACTTACTTGTTTTCTTTCATATGTTTTGTTACGTAAGACATGTTTGTAAAGGATAGGTTGTATATTATTCATATCCAGAATGATATCAAGTCCTTAAACATCATTTTTAAATCATAAAATGATAATTACGCTTTAATGGTTACGATGGAGAATGAATCTCATCGCGTTCGTGGAGACGGTAGTCCGTACGTACGCACGAGCGACAATATCATTCTTTTGATATTAAAATAATATATAAATGGATGGTATATCATATATACAGAATCATTAACATGTTATATTTATTATTTACATGAGTTACACATCATTATTATACCCATCCAAATAATATTATATTGAATAACAATTACACCACGACGTGGAGACGGTAAGCTGTACGTACGCACGTATGGTGACATGTTATTCAAAGGGTGGATAGAATACAGAATATGATTGTACCATATTTATAATAACATCACAGTATATGTGAGATACTGGAGTTATTATTTCAGAATGGTAAGAACAAAGGAAGAAGAAGTGGAAGAAGAAATGAACTTAGAAAAGGGTGGTGAAATCATTACCTCTTCTTCGGGTTCTTCCTTTTGATTTGATCAAAATGGCTCCTTAGGTTGGCTTTCTGATCAAACTAAGGCCTCTAGGTTGTAGTGAGGGATGTTGGGAGAGTATTTGGGCAGAGTTTGGACGAACCAAAAGGCTTTAGAGGTGTGAAGAAATGAGAAGGAGGAGTGCCCTTTTATAAGAGGGGTGAGGGGCACCTTTGGAAAAGCTAGAAATATTAATTTATAATAAATTCATATTCGGTTTCTAAAGGCTCCAAAGTTGACTATTCAAAGGATGAGGTGGGGATAGGTCGAAAACAACTCATCCAATAGAATTTAGACAGGTTTGGGTACTTATATTAACCTTATCTTTAAGTATTAACTCTAAGTTAATTAGTTTCACTTTTACAATGTCTCTTTGTATTTTTATATAATATGGTTAATAAACTTACTATATACATCCAAGCGACCCCCAAGTGGTCCATTAATGAGGAACCTATAATAATATAAGTCTCTTGGCCGATCCTTAGATTTTTAGGAATTTAATATCAATTAATAATATAATATTTGTTTTAAGAACTCTTTTATGTCAATTTTGACACTATTCAATAGTTGATTTTTTTGAAACTCCTAACAGATTGATTACTTCGAAAAAAGTCAATTAAATCAATCCTAATATATCATATTATCATATAAAATTAGTGTAATTTATTAAAAGTTTCATATTATATTTATTTGGGTATTTATAATATTAATTATGTTAATTTTTTACTATTTTAGTAATTACTGCATCATCATTGTGTCATAAATAAAATAAATTATTTAATGTCTAAAAATTATAAATAAAATATCATTATGTAGGAAATCGTTTTAGCTTTCTAATGAATATTTACAATCGAAAATCCAACATGTATAACCCTATGTAAAAATTGTTCTTCTAAAAGATATATGCTTGTGTCATTTTTGTATTCATTTTAACTTAATTAAAATAAAGTGTCATTATCACTTACAAGTGGATCCATGGGGTCCCAAAATTGACACAAAGATGACCATGGTCGACCATGTATCAACCAATAGGGTTAAGACACGTTTTAGGGTAATTTTGTATTATTATAATATTATTTTTTTAACCCTTATTTACCGGATTTACCCTTTAACCATGGTAAATAAAATATTTACCGCAGTAATTATTCAAAATGTGTAAAAATAAAAGTTACCTATTTACACAATTTGAACATCCTGATTCCAAATATGGAATCCATTTTCCTAAATTCAAAACACAGAAGTGGCAGAAATTAATTTAAAATTAATTCCCGCTGTCAAAACAAAAAGCGTGTTTTTAAGAGATAATAACTATCAAAAGATTGACACTTGTTTATGTTCGGTTTAATTGTAAAATTATGTCCAATGATAAACATTAAATTGAATGGTAAAAATATATTCTAAATATACTTTAAAACCACTCAAATTCACATTTTATCACTATTAATTATTTTGATTAAAAAAGTTGTTTTTAATTAAAATTTAGTAATTTTCACTATTCATCAAAATATGAAAGTTATCCGAAATGTACCAAAATTTCACCCTAGGCTAATTTTGATATTCCGAATCCAAAAATGAAGTCCATTTTGAAATATAGAATATATATGATTTCAAAAAGTAGGTATTACTATTCACAACAGCTAGTTTAATTAGTTGTGGTGTGTGTTAGAACTCGAGGTTGCGTACAACACACGCTATCGCATTATTCGAAGGGAAACGTACCGTAGAAGCTTGGGGTGTTACAATAGGTCAATGATAAGAAACTAATTCACAACATCATCATATTAGGATTAAATTAGTTGTTAATGGAATATGTCAGAAATCGTGGGAGGGATAACATAAAAACATTAATTGGATTGAAATTTTTAATCCATATAAAAATTATATTAATATTTAATACAATTATGAATTTAAATGTTTAGGGTTGTATAATAACAAAATATTTTGTGATAGTATAATGAATAGGAGAAAAAAATGAAAAAAATTTAGATCATTGGATTACAACTGTGTTAAATTTTTACTCCATTTCTAAGGTTTTAATCCTTGTGGTATTAGTATTTGATGAACAAAAAATTTTCATATGGTTATAAGATGATATAGTAGGAAGTATGTAGATAGATAATGGGATTTGATAAGTGGATCTGAAATTATTTTCTAACAGAATGTAGTGAAGTTATTTAAAATTGAGTTGAAAGTTATTTTGGCCAAAATGTTGAATAAATTATTATTTCCAATGATAAATTTGAAATACTATTATTCATGAAATAAAAAAATAAATTCAAAATAATTATATTTTTTATGGATTTCAATATATTTAGACGATTACATTATTTTTTATAAAAAAATGAAGAAAATTTGAAATTAATGTTAAATGGATTAATTTACATTTTAAGTATTGGATGTTAATTTTAAGGTTTAAAAAATTTGTTTATAGTTATTAGATAATTAGTTACTCTTATTATAAAATTTTGGGGTGTGATTAATATTTTAGTATTTATTTGATGTTCATTACATCCTTTTTACATCTAAAAATATTCAGTATTTGACAAATTATAATATTAATATTCACCTAAAAATTGATGTGTTCAAAATTAATACAAAAAAATCCCCAATATAATATTGTCATTTGATGATTCTAAAAATGAAATTTTTTAAAAATATAATTTCAAAATGTATTTAATTTTTATTATTATGTAAAATATTATGGATTTTGAAAAATATGCTAAAATACACTATATCAACAAAAAAATGTATACAGTCATTGTGATTCTAATTTGAATATTTATTTTTGTGAATTATAATGGAAGTTAGATATTATTTACATGACATTATACTATTGTATTGGTTAGTTTCCTATTATAATCGTTAGATTGCTATTCTAATAGCCATTATAAAATTTCCAATAGTCAAGTTACAATTTCTATGTTTGATTTTACTATTCTGAAGGTCATATTGGTTTTCTACTTCCAATTAATACCTCTTATTACAAGATTTAATCAATTACTTCAATTCACCTCTAATTTCAATATTCCTCATTTTTTAAAATGTTGATTACATTACCAATATTTTATTTCTATTAATGTACTTTTCATGAGTGTGATTATTCTATGATACAAAAATAATCGAAAATTTCATATTTTGGTAATTGGTATTATGTTTATTTTCCAATTTTAATATTTTATAATTCATAAATATAACTTATAATTGTATTTTAATGCCATTTTGATTATTAAATTGAATAGTGTTTATTTATATTTTATGTGTCTTGTTATTTATCATATAATGAAATATGAAACACTTAAAAATTAAAAATGAATACATCAAATTGAAAATTATTGGTTGTTATATTCTTCTCCTCTATTTATTCTTATCCATTAAAATATCATCTCAAACATTAAATATTGAGTATCATCGGTGATTTTTAACAAATCACCTCCACGGACCCTATGTATCTAAAATGTTTTATTGAATATACTAACTTTCACTATTATCTCTTGTACATGTTTTGGTCTAGGAATCTTACTTTCACCAAAATCATCCCAACATATATAATTTCAATATCTCTTTCAACAAATATCATTAGAAGGTTACATAGGAATACTTAAGTGGAAACTGTTTTTGAATAAAAATTGATCTAATGAAGGATACTTATCTCGACCTCATTTTATTTCCATCGATAATATCTCATCGTTTATTCAAGTGACTATATAGTTATTTAAAATATTCCATCAATTTAGGACTCATAGGATTTAATAAAATTTTTCCTATAATTCAACAAAATTTTATAACTCCTTCAAAAAATATATGTGAACCTTGGATGTCGATTAAAAATGATTAAATATTTTAAGACAAAAAAACACTCATGAAATCCATGAATTATTTATTCATTTTAACAATAAATTTCATAAATATATTTTCTAACAATATTAATAACAATAATTAATAAATTCTTATATAATTACACACATATCACTCATAATAAAATTTTATTTACTAGGAGAAAACATGTAAATTGTAAGTACCAAATGCTTGAGATTGAAATAATCAAGTACTCTTATTTAGTAATTAAATTTCACATAGATGTATAATTATTTACATAAATTTGAAATAAAATTTTGAATCATCATATTAAATTTGGGAAATGAAAGAAATTTTATATTTATGAAAAAATATATGTTATCTTGGTAAATCCATGTTACCAAAATAATTGTTAAAATAGTTTTTCATAGAATTGTTTTTATAATAACTATATAACATATATATAAATAAATTAACTTGATATATTTTTTGATAATTACTATAATGTAATGTTTCAAATAATAAACCTCCAAATTAACATAAATATTATTAATAAATTACTGAAAAATAATAATAATAAAGATTGATATTTACAAAAATCATTTTTCTACAAAATTTGTCTTCTATATATTTTTTGTTTTAATAAAAAATTAAATATTAAAATTTCACTCATTTTCAACTATAAATGGAACTCTCCACCCCCCCCCCCCCCTTTAACTTATTTAAATAACTCTTTTATATCATAAAATTTAACTGCTCACAATGAATCCTTATATGTTTTGAAACATAATGTTCCAGGATGGTTTTTTAAATTCATTTTTCCATTGTGACTTGTGTTGACTATGAGTTAATTCATGACAAATGGTTTTCCAAACCTCCTCTTTAATTTTTATTGGAATGTATGTTTTTATAATTTCATTTATAGTTCTTTTTAAAATATCTCTTTAATATTAATTATGTTGTATTTTCAACAATTCAATATGTTTTAATAAGATATTAATTACTCCCAAATTTTTTCTTTAAGGATGAACTGAGGGATGTTTGGAGGAGATTTTTTTTGGTTTTTCCAAGCCAAATGTCTTTGGAGGTGTGAATAAACGAGAAGGATAAGTTCCCTTTCATAACAGAGTTGAGGGTCACTTTAAGAATAGTTTGAAATATTAATTTATTATAAATTAATAATTGGTTTTCAAAAGCTTTAAAAGGGATTTATTTCTAGGATAAAATCATTAGGGGTCTAAATCCTCTGAGCCAATGATTTTTAGACAAGTGTATGTCATGAAATTAACCATATCTTTTGGGACTACCCATAGTTAAATACATTAACTCTTACTGTGTCTTCTTGAATTTTTATAATATAGGGTTAATACAGTAACAATAAAATTCAAAGAGAACCTAAATTGGATCATTAATTACATATTTAACATTATATAAATCATTTGTTGGATTCTAATATTTTTATTCCTTTTATATCATTTAATAAAATAGTATTTGTTTTAAAAACACATTTACGCCATTTTTTTGACACTATTTAGTAATTGATTTTTATTAAAGACATAATAACTTGATTAATTATATGATAATGAATTAAATATAATCTAACAAGTCAATTTAATCCTTATAAATCTTTTATATCATAAAAACATTAAAATTAAATTTATTATAGTATTTATATTACCAATTATTTGATTCTTCCATTAATAAGGTAACTGCAACATCATTATTGTGTCATAAATAAATTTAATTATTTATTGTCTAAGAATTAAAAATAAAATACCATTATGTATCAAATAATATTATATTTTTAATTACTATTTATAGTTGAAGAGATCACTTATATAATTCAAATTAATTTTTTTAAAGTAAGACACATGTTTATGTTATATTTCCATTTACTTTAAATTAACTATTATTTCATGTCATTTTCAATCCAAAGTGGCACCATGGGGTCCCAAAAGCAACCTAGGGATGTTCATATCCGGAAATATTGTATCCAATAGTATTTTTAGTTGTTTTACTATAGTATGATATTTGTATTATATTGTTTTTTAACTTTATTTACCTTATTTAACCTTTAACCCTGGTAAATAAGAATAATTATTGATGTTATTATTAATAATGTCTAATATAAAAGGTACCAATACACAAAATTTGAACCTTTTGATTAAAAATTTGGAATCCATTTTTCCAAACTAGAAACACAGAATTATTATAAAATAATTTAAAATTAATTCTTGCTGTTAAACTTAAAGGCTGAATTTTTAGATATAAAAACAATCAAAATATTTACATGTGTTTATCTCAAATTTAAATTTGAAAATACATCTGATTACCAACATTGGATTAAATGTTAAAAACATAATCCAATTACACTTTAAAACCAATTAAAAATATTGTATAATAATATAAATAATTTAGATGAAAATGTAGTTTTGAATTAAAATGCAATATTTTCCACCATTAATTAAAATTTGAAAGATGTCAGAAAAAACCCCCAAAAAATTATCCAAACAAAATTTTTATGTCCCTATTCAAAAGAAGAATTTCATATAGTCAAATTGTATATATATATAATTTTCAAATATTGTATTTTCAAATGGTTCGCCATTAAAATGCGGGAAACTATATTTTTTGAAAAATACTTATTTTATCTGAAAAATTAAATTTTTCCATATATTATGACTAATTAACACATAATAGGAATGTTAAAATTATATGGTATATATAAAATTCAAAATGAGGTTTACACATTTCAAACATCTTTTAAATGGCTAGCTTGATAGGTTGAGGTGCCCCTGAACTCGGTTTTTCATGTAGTCTAAGCTATTGAATTATTAACAAGAAGCGTACTGTGGAAGCTTGGGGTGTTACATTATCACCTCATTCAATAAATTACATCCTAGAAATTTATACATAGGATTGATAAATAGTGGTTTGAAATTTCAAAATACCTTATTTCAAATCCCACATTGAAAAAGAATTAATGGGACTACTGTTTTAAAATAAAAAAGGTACATATGAAGGTTACTAGAAATAACACATACTAGGGTTCCATGTAGGAAAACATGGATATGAAAGAAGAATCATACCTTCAGGTTCGGATGGAGAGTGATAGAGAATATTCTTAAGATAAATTGAATAATCTGAAAACCATAAATCTATGATGATCCATGGGACCATTTGATTCATCGCAAAAGAAAGTACTAGGAAAACATTTTTGGTTGTCAAGATCCTTTCCCTAATGTTGAAGAACATGAGAATAAACACATATTTGATTTAATAACAATCTCACCATTGGTCGTGACTTGAACAATTTCAACATCATATCTTCTTCAAGGAAATTATTTTTAATTATCCATTCCAATGGTGTTGGAAGATCATGTTATCCATAAATAGAATGACCGGTCATTCCATATTTCTCAAAAAAAAAAGTGTTAGCATAGGTTATCATATATAATTATGTCCACATATATAAAGATAATACATTAATTTTACAAACATTAACTAGATTATAACTAATATTATCCATAAATAGATAACCTTATATTCCTTCCAAATACAAAAAATATACAACATTAGATAGCGGTGAACCAAATTTGATTAACAGTTATCTCCCTTATATCATAGGGAAATTCTTAGTTGTCACATTGCAAACATGTGAACACTATCATCATGTATTCTCTTGAGTCATAGTAACAACCCGATTTCCCATACATCCTTATTGAAAACATGCAAGTTTACTTATTCTATAACTTACTAGATTATTACCTAAGTCCCAAAAGGTCATACACTTCATCCATGATAGCATAACCCTATTTTCGAAAAATCAATAATTAGTTCTCAGGAAACTAGCATCATTCATTTTACTTTTTCAACTCTGATATATCTTTATCCAAACATCATTACCTTAACATAAGAAACAAATTAAGGGTTATCATTACTTTAATCTTAATTTCTCAAAATATAGTCTTACCATTATATCAATTTTATGGTCCAATATAACTATTCAACATTTCTCGAAAATCCATAATGAAAATATAAACTGAATACCCCTTATATAATTCACTATTCATAAATCTGGGAACCAAATACAAAAATACTTATGTCTTTCCAATTTAATGGATGGCATGGAATAGGTACTTGGTTTATAAGTAGATTCTTATATTTAGGCATTGAGTTGGGCAATTACCATGGTTTCCACAAATGAGATATTGAACTCCATAACAATTGGTCACTTTATGAATCAAAATCTATTAGAGATAACATCTTCCTCTCCATTTGATGTATTTCTCAAGGTTCTTCTCCCCTTCCTCTTGACATATATGAAGCCTAATATTCTTTCCTCGGTGCTTCTAAAACTTTTATCATTTATAAATGTTCGTCTTTCTCTTATGTAATTTTTTAGGAAAGTCATCAAAGATCACATTGTTAATCATATATCCTGATAAATGATTTGTAAAAATTACACTATCATTTTCTCCAGTCATTATCCAATTTTGTTGCTCAAAATCAGTATATTTTCCACCAAACTCAATTTTTATCAAATGGCTTCTGGTTTCGTCCACTAACTAAGACAATAAAACATAAGGTGTTAAACATATCTCATTTAAGAAAACCACATAATTAGGGGATGTTAATTTCAATCTATAACATCATAGTTTTAATACTAGGTTATCCTTGATCGTTATAAAAATTATAGGGGGTTCTTCTATAATTATCCTCAATTTCTATCTTAGGGATATGATCTGTAATCTATGTTTTCTAAATCTATTTCCAACTTTATTGATAAACATACTGTGATAATAACTTTAATGCCCTAACCCCAGAATCCCGTAGCCAATGAATTATTTTAATACATTTTCATTATTACAAGGAATGAATTCCAGAAGAACATGTCAGTTTATAAATATTTTAAAATAGATTACATATATGAACGTTATATGGAAATTTATAACATAATCTACAACAAAGATAATCCTTTGAGAACGCTATTATTCTCCTAGAATAACACCACATATCAATCATTAAACACTTCATCGAATCTTGGAAAAATAAAACATAATAAATGTGTGAGATCAGATTCATTATAAGGATAAACTGTATTATAGAAGCTATAAAAAATATTCATAAAATTTTATGTTGATGTAAAAAACTAAAACAAAATCCTTTTAAAAATTATCTTAAGCATTTTATAGAACTAATAAATAATGTAATTCAATTTAAACATTACCATAACCATTATACTAGTATAATAATATTATGTATAATCAAAATAAATAATCTTATAATAAAAGAATTCATAATGCCTGACATTTGAAACTTACCGTCGAGGCCCTAGAAAAGACATCTAAAAATAAATGGTTATAGCCATGGCCAAATCCATATCTAAAAATAAATGGGCAAGGCCTTATCCAAGTATATATCTAGTTTGTCTCATAAAACCTTCCAATTCATCAAGGGGATATATCGGGCCCCACCAGTAACTTACTAGGTCTAATGTATTCCTCTTATGAAAAGTCTGAAACATAATATAAACAATCGTATCAAAACCAGAATACAAAATGTTAATACATTAACCATAAACCATGAATGGTATAAAAATAGAACATCTAGAGTAAATCATATAAAAACTCATTCAATACAATATGGATGATTTAATTGTAATAAATCAACATCAATCAAGAATAAAATCTAATAACGTATATTAACAAAGGTGAAAATAATTAGTAAAACTCTTTGAGAGAAATAACTCGTTTTATTGAAATCATTTAAATATACCATTATTTATAAAAGTTTTCATTTAAAAGAATTTTTTGAATGAAAGTTTCCCATATGAAATTCCAAATTTAAAAAGGAATTAACATTTTAAAACAATCATATCCATATAAATAAATACATAAATCATTTTGAAAACAAGGACATTAATTAAAAATATTTTGAAAAATAAATTGTTAAAATTTTTAAAATTATATTCTACTTAATGTGTCGCTTCTATAAAACCTAAGAAGACTCATATTGAATAATTTTTTATGAAACACGGTCATGGGTGATAAATATTTCCCAGTAAATACTTACACATAAACAATCTCGGATAATATTGAGATTGAGGAATTAACCCTTACCTTATGTTTGATACTCTTTTTATGTGTCCAAAACTCCCTTATATTGTTTTTATAGATATTATTAACTTATATAATAATCATAATATTATTTATAATATCATATATGATCCTTTTATCACTTTATATTACCTGTTTATTAACAATTCTGTGTTAATGCAACATATTTGGTAATAATTACTTTGTTTATCGTTCGTTTTTTGACTTTTTAATCTTTATTATATTAATTAAATCATGATTTACTTACTTCTATCATGTATAGTATTATTTATAGATCATATATATTATAATATAAATATATATAATAGATAGATATACGAAATGGAATACACTGTTCATTGAGATGGTAGATCGTACATACGCATTAATGTTGTTTCTGTTTTCTTATCGAATTAAATGGAAGTAAGTGAATGACATATACATATATATATATATATTATAGTATCCATATATATTTCATATGTTTCATAATTATTCATACTATATATATTTTTTATAATCATTCTTGGATGGTGGACATGGAAGATGAGTCTCATCGCGTAATAGAGATAGTAAGCTGTGCAAAAAAGACAAATGACGGTACCATTTATTTAATGGTTATAGGATATATAATCAGATATAATATGAATTTTAAAGAAATAATATAATGTAATATTTATTGTTTGAATCATTTATATTAATCATAATAACTGGTAAAATATTGTATAAATGAAAATCAGTTACACCACGGCGTGGAGACGGTAAGTCGTATGCATGCATGCATGGTGATATTGTTTTCATAGGTTGGGGAAACTAGGAATATAGTTTTCCCATAATCATAAAAACATATCAAATTATATTATATTATGGATTTATTATTTTAAAATTCTAACAACATAGGAATATGATGTATAAGAAGAAAATAACATTGATAAAAGTGATAAAATTATTACCTCTTCTTCAGGTGTCTTCTTTTGATTTGAACATAATGACTCCTTAAGTTGGTTTTATGAATGAATTGTTCCCTCTATGATGAATTTAGGGTTTTTCAAAGGAGATTTGGGCAGGTTTTGGCTGACAAAAAGGGGTTAGGGGTGTGAATAACTGAGAGGGAGAAGTTACATTTTATATGAGAGGTGAGAGGCACATTAGGATAAGATTGAAATATTAATTTCTTATAAATTGATTTTAGGTTTCTAATAGCTCCAAACTAAAAAAATTAAAGTATTTGATGAATATGTGTCAAAATACTCTCATCCATTGATATCTATAAATTTTTATTCCTTGAAATCAACCATATATTTTGGTATTAACCCTTAGTTAAACAATTTAACTCTTATCATGTCTTCTTATATTTTTTATACTATTGGGATAATATAGTTACTATAAAATTTCATGGGAACATCCAGTGGATTAATAATGAAATTTGAAAGATTATATAAGTCATTTGGCTGAATCATATAATTTTAGGATTTGTATATCATTTAGTAAAATAGTTTTTTAGAAAATTCATTTATGCCAATTTTGAAACTATTTAGTAATTGTTTTTTTTCAAGGTCCATAAAAACATGATTCCTTCGAAAAATGAATCCAATCTAATATAACATGTCACAGAAATCCATGAAATTCTTTGATGGCATAAAAACATTCAAAATACAGTTATTTTAATATTTATAATGTCATTTATTTTATTCATTCAATGATAAAGAAAATACTTCATCATTATTATGTCGTAAATAAATTTAATTGTTTAATGTATAAAATTTAAATATAAACTACCTTGGTCTAGGAATTGTTTTTCTTATAATCACTATTTATAGTTGAATATATCATTTATATAATTCAAATTTAAATTTATTTAGTAATAATATAATGTTTATTTTATATTTCCCTTTATTTTAAATTTATTATTATAACATGTCATTTTAACACCCATGTGGCTCTATGTAGTCCTAAAATAGACATATGGATGCAAGTTGGTGATAAAATATCATAAAATAGTATTAGAACACATGTATGGGTAGATCTATGTTATTATAATATTACTTTTTACCCTCATTTACTTGATTTACCCTTTAACCATGGTAAATAAAAAAAATTACAAACATTGTTATTCATAATGTCCAAAAAGGATCTTATTTACAAAAATTTGACATTATGATTCAAAATATGGAACCCATTTTTACAAATTATAAACACATATTTGTTAGAAATTATTTTAAAAATAATTCTCATTGTCAAATCAAAAATGTGGGGTTTTAAGAAGTAAAAACTATTAAAAGATTTCCATGTGTTAATGTCCAACTTCAGTGTGAAATTACATCCAATGACCAACATTGGATTAAATGATAAAAAAATAATCCAATTACAATTTACAACCAAATAAAATATAAGAAATATATATAAATAATTTATATGAAAAGGCATTTTTGAATTAAAATAAGGTATTTTACCTATTAATTAAAATATGAAAGTTTGTAGAAAAACCCAAAATATTAATCCAGAATAATTTTTTTCTCGAGATTCTAAATAAGGATTTTATTTCTTCAAATAAAATATATTAATTCTTCAAATATTGGATTTGAAATGAATCACCACTTTAAGGTGAAAAAGATGCATTTTTTAAAAAATACTTCTTTAATCTGAAAAATTGAATTTGTCCCTATTTATTGTCTAAGAAACATATAAGATGAATGTTAAAATGATATTAAATGTATAAAATTCAAAATAAGATTCATAATATTCATAAAAACTTTTTAAATGACTAGTTTGATAGGTCACATTGCACTCGAACTCGGTGTTGAGTTTAGCCCAAGCTACTGAATTTTAATGAAGAAGCCCTCTATGGAAGCTTAGGGTGTTGCATTATATTTTTAGAAAAGATGAAAGAAACAAAAACTCTCATTTTATGTATGAAAAGACTCCTGTATATTCATGTATGTTATACATTATATAGGTTTTTTCCATTATCTAAAACTTGTGACATTTCATGCATGAATGAGTTTAATTTTTACAAGTAATTATTTTATGTACCTATGTAGTGAATAATTTATCACTTAATATTTTTTTTCATAAAGTGTATTTTTTGAGTTTAATGACTGAAATTTTAAATAAATGAATATTAGTTATACTTTTAGAAACATTCCATCTATTTATGAAATATCTGAATGTAATAAGATTCAGTTTCTTCATTTTTTTTATATGAAAGTATATATATATTCATTTACATGAAAATGAATGTAAATATGTTGTATAGTGATTTTTAAAGTAAAAACACTAGAGAAATTATATATAAGTAAATACATAATAAATAGTTTTTATAAAATTAGACAATTAAATGTTGTAAATAAAGTAGGTAATTAGGGAGTGAACCCAACCCTCTACAATTGGGTAGGCACAAGACAACCTTTAATGTTTCAAATGGCCTCTATGTTTTTTTTTCAAATTATTTCCTAATATTATCAAAAAAACTAAGATTTTTTTTTTAAATTATCATATGTATTTTAAATGTTTTATAATATTATCAATGTTTAATAAATTTCAATGATATTTTCAAAATGATTCATTAAATAGTATTTTTTGAAGTTCTTTTCAAAGTAAGATACAATATATTTTTAAAAATATATTTTCATATGAAGATTTCATTAATGGTTGTTCACTACTTTAAAAACCCTATATTAGGAAATTTAATTCTCACCCCTTGTTATAAGTTTTTTTTCAAAAGTATCTTAAAAGTTATAAAAATAATGTATTTGGTGTTAGACCACGCAAAGTGAATTGTTTTATACGCTGATAAATTGTAAGGGTTTTTGTAATTATCTAGATCCCCAATCATAAATGTTATTGGAATGCATTATGTGTAAAGTAATTGTTCAATTTATTTGATATAAAAATATATATATCATTTTTATGTTCTGAACCCATAAGTGTGGGTTTTTGGGATCACATAGGGTATCAGAGTAATGGTATTGAGAAAAAAAGAGATTAAATGTTGTCCTTTAAGAAAAAAAATTACATGATTGAATTTGCTTTAGATTATTAATTTCTCATAGAAATTATAGTTTTTTTAATTCGGATGATGGAAATTCAATGTATTATTAAATCCAACAAACTAATTATTAGGGAGCAATTAATTTAAGAGTTAGAGAATGTAACACCATATTAATTATAGGTTTAATTTTTTATTTTTAAAAAAATTATATAAAATTGATTAATTTAATTTTATTTAGGTTGAATATTTACGTTATATTTTATTATAAATAAAATTATTGCATAATTTTTTTTAAAAAAAATCAAATTTTTATTTCTAAATATTATAAAATTATAGTAAAAATTTTTATTACATGTTATACTTATAACATTAATGAATAATGATGGAAATAATAGTTAACCATAATATTAATTAAATACTTAAATTAAATGAAAATTTTAAATTATAAATAAATAAAATTTCAATATTCATAATTATTAAATTTAAGAGGTTTTCTTAAAAAAATTAATAAATTTATTAAAATTCGTATATAATTAAATGTATTTATAATATATAATATACAATTTAGAATAATGTAAATGTAAGAAATATATTTTATAAAAATCATAACTTATATAGAATTAAGCATATATAAATATATGTATTATGATAACAAAATTATTAAATATAAAATATATTATTATTTAACGAATATTAATTATCAATATATTTCTATGAAATTATAATTATAATTATATTGTAAGTACTGTTGAATTTTTAAAAATATTATTTTATTTTCACAAAATACGAAATATAAATAAATAATAATTATTAAGTGTATTATATAATTAGAAATAAATAATAATGATGAGTATCATTATAATAAAATTATCATAATTAAAATAAAAGAAATTAAAATCGATAAATAGTGATAATGGGATTCATTTGATATTTTTGGTAAATGTATGTCAAATATCTCCAAGGAGGCCTATGAGAAGAAAGCTAAGCTAGCTGGAGAGTTGAATTCAAAGTAAAGTTCAATCCTGGATAGGGTTTTTGCCAAGCAGAACAATGTCGACAACTGAAAGTGGCTCAATTTATAGTAGGAATTGAACTTCAAATTTGGGTTCAAAATATAAACCATGGTCGTACACCAAAGGGTTTCAGTCGTAGATAGATCTCACCATCTTCATAATCCTTGTATGATTTTTATGATCTGAAAGTAAGTTTTTGATAAGTGTTCAAATATTCTTAAAATTAGCTTAACAGTTCCCTAATTTTTCAATTTCCATAATTTATGTTTTCTATATATGTTTGTTGCATTGTTGGTTATTGTTTTAAATTTTCTTCTTTCTGATTTAAGTGTTTATCATGGTTTTTATTTTTCAACAGTGTGAATTAATTTTAAAATGATTAGTTCCTTGCATTTCAAAAATTTTAATTGGCTTCAACTTCATCTAATGATCATTTGTGAAAAATTGTGCTCCAATAAAATTAATTTCTTCATATAATTTATTTTCATACTCTTTTTTTAGACTTTAATATTGAAGAAAATGAATCAATGATAATATTATTGATGTCGTAAAGAACCAACTATGATATATTTTTATTCAATCACAATTATAAACATTATCATCATTAGTGATATTGTGTGATAAAATATATATGTGTGTGTGTGTCTATGTTTGTGTGTGTTTCTATCATTTTTTAAAATCCAATCATCTTACACTACTTCCCTATTAGAGAATTAAAATATCTACACAAGTTGAAATAAATTATACCCATAATTTAGTGTTCTTGGATAATAATAAGGTGAGTACAGAGGGCTGGAATGAAGTGAATGGTACAGGGTGGATGGACATGTTTTATTTTTTTTTTTCTCTTGTTCTAAGAGATAGTAAGTCTGAGAGATGGTGATTGAGTGTTCCTCCAAGAATAAGAGAAGAACGTTTCTGCAAACAAAACTAGTAATGGGATTTATTTTCAATTTTATTCTATGGGTTTTCCATTGAAAATTATTTTTCATTATAACTATAATAATTATTTTTGGATTATGTATTTATACAAATTATATTATAGAAATGGATTATTTATTATTTTATCAAGACTTATTTTTTTATAATGTATATATATGTATAAATTTAATATTGTAATGGGAATTCTTATTTCATTTATATGTATATTTACTTCAAAATTTCATTATTGATTGAATTTTAATTATATCATGATATATGATTTTATTGTAACGGATTAATTATTTAATTTATATTTCCTTTCGTAGAAATTTTATTGGAAAAGGAATATTCTATTTATTTTACTATCATATGGGATATATATTATTTTTTCAAACAAATATATAAGTACATTCTTATTTTATACAAAATTAAAATGAGATTTTGTTTTCAAATTTAATTTTATATGGGTTTTTATATTTTTTATTTTATTTTTTATTTTTATTAACATTTTAATAAGGTAATTATATTTATAAATAATTAATCAAATGATTTCAAAAATTCTATTATATTGTTCAAAAAATTCTAATTTAATGTTATGACATAAAACTATAATTCTTTAATTGTATTTTTATAACTAAAGATGTAATTGATTTTATTAAATCCAATATGATTATATTTTAAGCCCTAAATATATTTTAATGTTGTCATTTTATGCATATTTTCTATTTATAAAATGGTGTAAAGTAATAAAAGTTGTCATTTTATGTATGAAAAAACTCATTTACATTCATGTATTTTTACATTATACAGTATTTGGACCTTAGCTATAACTTGTGACATTTCATGGATGTACCAAATTAATTTTTAATGAGTATATATTTTATATAAATATGCAATGTATAGTTTTTCTCTTAATATGAAATTATTCTAAAAGCTGTTTTTAGGAGTTTAAGGAATGAAAATTTTAATACATGATTTTAAATTATAAATTCATTAATATTCCACGTATTTATGAAATTTCCTTTGGTGATATGATTTGGTTACATAATTTTTTTCTTATGCTAGTTTATATAAAAAAATTTACATGTAAATGAATGTAAATATGTTTTCTAGTACTTTTTAGGGTAAAAATAATTTTTAGAGTATACATAAGAAAATCAAGATTAATAAATTTTTATAAAATTAGGCACTTGATCATTGTAAATATCATATAGAATTGGAGAGTGAACCTATACCTCGGTAAGTAGGTAGGCCGAAGACATCCTTTGGTGTTTCAAGTGCCCTCCATGTTTATATTTCAAATTATTGTGTAATGTTTTCTAAAAACACTATAAAATTGGGGCATGTTACTATAAAGTCAAAAAAAGTGAGTTCTCAAGAATTTCAACATTCTATAGCTAATAGAAGAAGGGATTTTATGGAGATTCAGATTTATAAAAACCATGATGGGTGGTTTTCCTAGGGAAGAGGCATGAGAATGAAGGTAAATTAGGTATTTTCATTTTCTATTAATGGGAGATCGCTCATATCTGAATTTTTCTTATGTAAAGGAAGGTATATTCTGTTAAATTATCAATGTTAGGGGCAATTATCTCCTTTTACAAGTGTTAATGCATTGTACATTTTAGTTTCATGAGACCAGAACATTTTCCATTTAGTTTAATGCCTTACGTCTAGTAATTTGTTGTACATTTTAACATATTTTGACAAGGACATTATACTATTAGGTTTACTATTATACAATACGTACTTTGGGGGAATTAATTTAATGTCTTTATATTCTGTTGAAAGATAGGTAATTCTCCCCTTTTGTGGTAATATGTTTGGGAATGCTCCATCACTTTCAAGTACGCAGGGTAAATTTTGTAAGCTATTATCTAGGGATCTCTAGATAAAAAGATTTGTATGATGGAAAGTACATAGAGTGATGAAGGAGGTCTCTCTTAGGGATGAAATTATTACTGGTTGACAAACACATTTTCTCCGCTACATAGGAAAACCAAACTAGTGTGTGTTAATGCATAGTCAAATAGTAGAATTCTCTGGATAATAGGCCCTATTATTGTGTGATAAATTCAAATCCAACTAATGTGTGTTATATAATTTCCTAGAAAAGGAGTTACCAATAAATTCAACATTATATTTCTGATGGTCGATGCATGATTATGAATATTTTGATTCCCCCAAATTCAGAGTCTGGTTTGTGGAATTAAATTTCCTGAATATGGGAGGTTTATTTTAATTCAAAATTACTTTTGACTGGGGGAATATGATTCTTGCATATTTATAATCCCAAAACATGGAAAAACTGGTGTCAGTAGTTTTTTGTCATAAATTCAGGATCATGTACTTTGGACTCAATAAGTAATATATGGCATACCGGACCAATGTTGCCCCTTTATTCATCATACATGTGGTGGTAAATATTAAACCATGATCTCATGGGTTCTTGGATTAAGATAAATGGTATCGAATAAGTATGTGAGGGATGGGCGTAGAAAAAAATTGAATATCAGGGTCCAATATAATGACTTCAATGATTTTTGAGATAGAAGAGGCCTCTCCTGAGGGAAAACCTACTACTGGTTGACAAACCATTTTTGTGTGTGTCTTTTTAAAAAGACCACTATAGAATGTTACTACATTTTCAAATAGTGGAATCCTCGAGCTAACATGCCATATTGGTTGGAAGTATATAAAAATAAAACTTTCTCATGTTACTTCATAGATATTAAGTGTAGTCATCAGGTACCACATGTTCCATTAATGGTATCCAGAGATACATTATGACGACCTGAAAGTGTCTAAAATTTAGAGTTAGAATTCTGTAAGGAAAATTTCTTAACATAAATAATCACTTAGACTAACTTCATCCATGAATTGTGTAGTAACTTTCATAGATATTACTCATATGTAGGAGCGTAAATATTTGTTTTCTTGGTATACAGTTGAATGGGGGAACCCAAATTAACATCTCCTACATAAATCACTATTAGTATGTAGTAGTGAGGGCATTTTTCACTACTCGATGTTTGGGACTATGAAATAATTTCTATGAATCAATGTGTGTCTCATTGGGATGAGAGTCAATCCATGCATAGTTCTTAGAAAACTAGGTAGTTTATTGTTTTGTGGTAAGGTCACCAACCATGAAATTTAACATCATGCGGTAGGGAAAAAGGTGACTTGATGTGAAAGGTGAATATTATGGTTGTACTAGGGGAAAGGACCTAGGTTCCACTACATATCTTGTTAGAGAGATAATCAATCCTAAAATAATTCTTAAGTTAATTCTCCACACTGATTGGATTTATCTGTAGAGAAAATGGGGTTTTTTAAATACAGGCCCACACATAGGGTGGGAACTCATATAGGATCCTCTTAAGTAGACCTGAATTATACATGTGATAGTAGGGGTATTTTCCATGATTTGGATGTAATGGGATGTTGGATCAAGTCTTCACTATGTACCTCATAGTAATATGAATCAAGTCATACATAGTTCATAAATAACTCTTGTACTTTAAATTCCTGTGTTAAGTACATCTGGTGTGCCTTTTAATGTCTTGTAACTATGACGATGAAAACCCCGATGCAAATTGATATTTCATTCTCATCCTAGGAACATATTTACCAAAACATATAATCCCACGTGATCTCTTCTCCATTTTTGAATCATGGTTTGGTAAAAGATTTTCCACAATGAAAAGGCTACACTAGTGAAGGATAGGTGAATTTTGATTTCATGGTGGTTGGTACATGAGGTATGATACATGCATCAATATATATCTCCTTAAAATGGGAATAAATCCATATTTAGATATTGAATGATTCCCTATACAGGTCTGACCGATTCATAAGGAGATGGAATTTTTCATAGTTTCCTTATGTTGTGCTTAGGATTCTGAAATCTGAGTATCCCAATGTATCTCATTAGAATAAGAATTAATCCATAATTAGTTCTTCAAGAGTTGGTATATTTTATTGTAATGAGATGAGGGTTTTAGCCATGTAGATTTCTGTTTTTGGTAAGTACATGGGTAACTTGACATGGAAGGTAGGTATTATTGAGGTTGGGAATTATATTGGGGTTGGGATTCAATATGTATCCTTTCATGGCAGGTATCATGCCACAAATCATTTGTGAAAATAGTTCCCTACATTGACTATTATTTATGTATGGAAAGGGGACATAGAAGTTTTCAATAATTATTGATGGGAATAGTACAAAATTTCATAACATCACTACATATCTCATTCTAGATAGAGTGATTCTTTACGTACTTATTTAAATGTTCCCTATATAGATCTAATTTTTACACAGGGAAAGTGTTATTTTTTCCACATCTAGTCCAGGGTTTATGGCTTCGAACTTCACTACATCTCTACTTGGAATGATATTTAATCCAAAACTATTTATTTAATAAACATTTGGTGGGGGTACCAGAACTGAATATTTTGATGCAATCAAACACGGATCAAAATGTTTCGCAATATTACTTCAGGAAAAAAAAAGTGCACGAACCATGTATTTTAATGTTATATGGTCAAGATGGTATGCAACACAATTTAGAGATTTACAGCTTGGACTATGTATAGTTCTATGAATTTTAATTTCATGAGGCTAAAAATAGTTTTATAATATTGCACGAAATATGTTTTTTTGGAATCATGCATTGGTTAGTGTCATAATGATCTCCCCATCCATTGATTTTGAGGAATAAGGTCCATTATAGTGGAACTTGGGTATCGTGTAACGTCCCCCCCATGTTTGCTCACGCATTGGAAGATTTTTTACTAGTATCACTGGAGTCCAATGTACCAACACTAGTTCTTCATGGAGGAATAGAGGGATGTGTACATAGTTTTTAAAGTCCCACACTATCTAATTTTGATGTTCCTCTAAGGTATGCAAGGTGTGATGAATTTTCTTCTAGTGTCGCTCAAATTCATCCAGTCAATTCTGGGATTGCTCATCTATAGATATCTGGTCATAGATGTAAATAAGTAGTTATTTATATTGGAAAATGATGGATATATTTCTTTTATCTAATATAGTAATGAATATAGGTTTTCCCATGTTGCAGTATAGGTTGTTTTCAGATAAGCCCCTAATGAATGCAAGAGCTTGTTGGGACCAGAATTTTTATATTTCTCCACCATCTTCTACATTATGTTTGAGAGGGTTTTTCTTAAAATATATATATATCCATTAGATACTTTATGATAGGTGGAAGGATGGTAATATTAGATATTGTACTCCTGATAAAACTTTTCCCCATCATAATTATAGAAATTGTTACTATTTTCATATAGTATTGTATATGGGATAAAAAAATATAGTAATGATATTGTATTTCATGAATCCAATGATTAATTTTTCTATGAACTCTTTGAGCGTAATTCCATCATCTAATTTATGAAAGAAGATGAAAAATGTTAATATGTATTTGAACTGATTAACCATAGATAAAGGGTATGGCAATACAACATCCATTCCCCAATGGGAAATGGCCAGAAGTATTTGGTAGTATGTAGAAACTCTTGGGGTTGATTGATTAAGATAGAGTTCACTTGGAAGGAATTAACTTTCTTGGTGAATTCATTGAAATCCTCTTTCATAGTGGTCCATTAGTACCCAAGTCTTATAATTTGATGAGAAATCTAGATCCTTGACTAGTAGGAACTATAGGATCGTGAGTGTACTACATTCATGATAACAATGTTCTATTCTCTATCAATACATCTTACTAGGAAAACCTCAAAACCTATTTTATAGAAAAATTTATGATGATATTTTCAATAAAATATAGTGTAGATGGTTTTTTTCCACTGAATTTACTATTTCCTAGCTTTTTACAATCAAAATAATCAATTATAGAGGTATTCCATTAGGGGATTCATCCACCAACTGGTAAGACTATGGGGTTTGGGGACATGGTTGATTTCATTGACAACTATTGTTATAACATAAACCAAAATTCAGATCACTCAGTAATGGGTAATGTTAATGAACATTTCATCCTGATTTGGATCTACCAAAATTGTTGCGGCATTTTACAATGCATATTTCTTGGAATTCTTTGATCGTTGGATGTTAGTGAATGTGGGATCTATTGGGAACTCTTCAATTTATCCTTACACATATTCAATTAGGTAAATTGTATCTTGTTTTATGATGGTATAATAATTATTAATCTATTTTATATCCAAATTTGAGAATCCATTCACTTCAATGTGGCTCATTGGTATTTGGAGTTCCAGTTCTAGGCCAACAATAAGGACCTATTATTCTGCCTGAATTTTTTTACATCCTTCTATAAAAAATGATATATTAAAGTAAAACTATCTATTCCAAAGAGATGAGGACGATCCCTAACCTTACATTATTGGGATTGAGGTATTCCATTCTCATCCCATTTAGGATCATGTATGCACCATCAAAATGTATCTCCCGCATTTTGGGGGCATCATGAATTGAAAATATTTCTTCATTAGTAATTTCATTATATAACGATGGTGTTTCTACTGATGAGTGTTTTGCTAGACGCTTTTTCAAGGCATGGATGTTAACCGCTTTCTGAGGCACGAATCGTATATCAAGTATTAGTAGGATAACCGCCCAATTAAAAAAACATCTTATCAATATAATACTGTTGAAGATTTATTTGAGCAGGTTATTCTAAGACACAAAATAGACCTCGTTGTGTTGAAATTAGTGCCTCAATTTCTAAACCATGGTTATTAACACTAGGATGCTCTTCCCAATTTATGAATAGTGAGTTTCAATGTGGAGCATGGTTTGACGATGATAATAAAGGTTATTTTTACTACGGGAATAATTATTTTCTGCAAAGGAAAGTACCTAGTGAACACTCGAAGCATTTCACACGTATAATGAGAGGAATTCTCTATATGGGAGGAATTAATACTCGTGGGATCAAGAGTCGTTCCATGAGTATTTCAAATGATTAATAAAAATCATATGTCCAATAAAATTAGAGCCCTTTCAACCTCAATTTTGTGAAGAGAAACACTTTCTAACATTATTGTATATGATGCTCCAAATGTAAGCCAAGTGTCCTTGACGTCCTTTTAACTCATTAACGTTTCATAGAGCTGAGATTGATATGGGAACATTTTTTTCTTCTGTTCAATTTTGATGCAATGATGAGATATGAAGAAGCTGGTAAATTTTAGTGAGGTTACCCAGAGGGAAAAATTCAAGGGATTCATCATTAGGATATACTATCTCAGTATACAAAAGAAAATTTCTATGCTAGCCATATTTTCAAAACAATCATCGACACATAACCACCAGGTCTTCAACGCATCGTTCAACAAACATTCCCATGAAGGGTTTTAAGATATGAGGTATGGAACATCAATACATGGTTTTAAAATTATTCAATCCAATGGATAGTATATGATAGAAAAATACTCCCATTAGGTCCATGGAGGCTATTTATTATTCCTCTTTTGGGGCAGTTCAGATTTTACTATACCCTAAAATGCCATCAATGAAAGAAAGGGCTTAATATTTTTCCATTTCATAAATTAGTAGGCCTCTTATTGAAATTATACAATCGTCAGTCAGATAGTTTGGGTTGAGATATCTAAAATTTATTGAAACTATGAATTTCATATTAACCTTATTTTTCATGAAAATGTTTGACCACCATTTAGGTTATCGAACTTCCTAGAAAAAGTCATTCTTGATGAACTTGTTCACTTCAACCTCAGTTTTAGAGGAGTGAGTCAGGTGTGTCCTTCCAGATACTTGTTTATATCAATGATAGTCTTTCGAAAATTACAAGTGATGGGTGGCCACATCAGGATCTTGTGTGGGAATATACATTTAATTCCTGATGAACACATCCTGATGATACTATAGGAATGATTTATATTCCTCTTGGAATTCAAATGTCGTGGTCGCAATGATTAGACTAGGACACAGTTCTTCCTCTACAACCAAATTCATTTCTATGAGTTCTTCGACAATAGTGGAGACCTTGTTTTAAAATGTTATAGGGTAATCCCAAAGGTATTCCTCCTACTCATTTCCCTCCATCATTACCTCTTCCTCCTTTTCCATGGATGTATCATATGAAGCATGTTTCTCAGAGTTAGGGGAGGAGTTGGAATTTTAACCTTTGAAGGATGAAACAATTACTTCTGACTAGAGTGATTACACATTGCCTTTATAAGGATCTGAAAGGGAGAAGAGGGATTGAGAATTATCCTATTCATTTTCTACTAGTAACTTGGAAACTTCTTAATCTCTGGCCAATGGGATAGGGATTTATTGATTATCAAGGGATATAATGGAGAAATTTTCATCGAGGATTTCATAAGTTCTTAGAGAGAAGACATATTCTCCAGTGTTGTTGAGTTCAGCTATCATATCTGAAAACGTAAATGTAGCTATGTGTGTGCTTGAATTCAGACCCACCACTTTGATTATATTGACTGTAAGAACATACTCTAAACTAACTTCTTGAAATAATTATCTGAAACCTTCTCTAGAAAATTTGAGGCATTGATTCAAGAAACATCATTAGTCATTATCTATTTCCCTTCCCTAGAATAGAATCTTGTGTCAATGTATTGTGATTCACATGATTTTTATGGGGCTTTTTCTCCATTTGATGTCCCAATTTGACCATTGATACAATATTTGAGGCATTCATGGTATGATGAGGTTATAGCCTCATACTAATGTAGCAAATGCATTCCTAGAAGAATGATGAAGGCTTAATCTTGTCGAACAACCATGAATTCTGTGTTATACAAGAGATCTCTGAACTGAGTCTTGATTTTAATTTTTCCAAGAATCATTTTTTAATTCTCGTCATAGCCCTATAAATATATATTAGAGGGGAAAAGTGATATTAATTGAAATCCAGTTGACAATTTGTATGTACCATTATTTTGTTGAATCCTGATCCATTGTCAATAAAGGCTCGTCGGATATCAATTTAAACTTTCCTACCATATATATACAGGGGTCTGATATATCCCTATATGATGGAATACTTATCCTAGTCTATGAAAGGGATGATCATGTTGAATTATGCTGGGTTATTCTATACATGAAATAATTTGGCAACAAAAACATCAGATTCAAATTCATGAGGGATTAGCAAAGCCACTATAAGTGCTTCTCTAAGGTCTTTTGATAGAATATTAGTGTCCTAGATTGAAAACATAGATAAAAAAGGATAATTGAATCAAAATATCATAATTCTTGTCTAAAGGTATGTGCTTCCATGCATGTGGATGTTTTTTGAATGTTATTTTGAAACTAAAGTGCATGATGTGGATTGATCGGATCTAGGTACAGAAAATGATGGTTGTCAAGTTTTTTGTGGATTATATCATCTATATTTATCTTCCCACTAAGGAAAATTATTTAATAATATGTCCTCTTGTCAATCATAAAATATGATTGTTTTAGTGTAGACCTTAGAATGTGTGGGGGATTCTTTTCTCCATCTATTCTTACTAGAGATTTGTCGCATGAGATTCGGAAATGTAGATTATTCAAGTAGTGACATTATTAGAGTAGTGACTCCAAGAACAATCGTTTCTTCCCAGGTATCCAGGACTCTGATGGCCTCTTCCCCAGGTTCCCCAAATTAATATAGGTAATGTAGGTTCATGTTCCTACATATCATCTATAAAGGGATCCATTAAGTGAATAACATTAATGAAACTGAAGATCAGCTCCTCATCTGATGAGAATTCATTCTGGAGGGTTGACTATTGTTCTATGGGTTGGTAGGGTGGTGCTCGTTCTTAAGCGAATATAGCCATGAAGTTTTCTAAAGTCAAATCCAACTTTGGACTTGATACAGGCTCATATTCTTGTGTTTTCTTCATTATATTTTGGCCATGATTCTCTTTGGAGGACTATCTCTCAGGGGATGGTGACTTCGGCAACATCAATTGTGTAATAGATGAAGTTATCGATGGAACAATTGAATGTTTAAGCGTTACTCATTGGATAGAATGTTTCTGTTTGATCATCATTATGATGATCTAGTCACTGAATGTATTCTTATCTTTATTGTTAACATCTTTCCATGCATTCTCCTCATCCAGATCAGTGGGAAAACACATGATACTTAAGCAGATGGTATTCCAATCATAACATTCCTAGAGAACACCATCTTTTTTAAGATATCTTTGAACTCAAAACATTCTCAGATGTTCTATCCCTATTCTATATGTAAGTTGATATATTTCATGAGATCTATGTCCACATATTTTTTGGGATTCTTGGCTTTGTAAACATTATCATGTTGTTCTATAATACTGAGATGAAGTAGCCAGAGATATGGTCACTTAAAAAAGTAGAATTACTTCATCATCTCCTCATACTATTTTCACCTCTTCTCTCTTTGATCATCCTACGAAGGTGGAGATTGTTGATAACAATCATGAGGTAGAACTACATGATACGGTGCAAGCTTTAGAGTGGGAGTGACTGTAAGGACAGGATTAAGTGTAACAATTGAAGCCTCTACATTCCCTATTCTCATTCCATGAGCTGGTGGGATTACCATGGATATAGCCTTAGTCTGTGAGATGGGATCTTCCACTGTTTCAGAAATCACATCAATTTCTTGAAAACCTACTATGTATTTTATATGGATGATTGTTGTTCACAACTCATCAGCAAAATTCACTATACAAATGGAAAAAAAGCCTTCTTGAGGAAACAAAATATTTATAGAGTATATCAGTCCATTCCATTGAGAAATGAAATAAAATAACCTCTCATTATCATGGTGTTTACAATTTGAGAGGATGAGGGTTGTTATCATCTATAATGTCTATATGAATTTTAAGAGAAACATTTTATGGATATCATCCCACCCTTTAATTGATTGAGATAGAAAACTAGTATACCATACAAAGACTGGTCCCTACATTTTTTTCACAAAGGACCTAAGATTCAGTGTTGTTTGTTGATCAAGGGTCCCCATCATGGGATCATAGTGGGACATGAAATGTCTCAAGTGTTTCTTTAGTTCTCTTAAACCTTTGAAAATTGAATCTATAGGATTACAGAAGATTGTTAGGGGATGTTCTGGATAAACCTATTTAGGGTAATGATTATTATATAATTTTACTAGTGAATACCAGTACTCCATAGAATCTAATCGAACCATTAGTGGCATAATAGTATTCATGATGGCTTGAAAAATGTATGGCTGAGTGGGAGCAAGAATAGGGGTAGCAACCGATAGGGCCATCTATGGCAGTATTGCTAGTGTTTATTGTGGGTAACTAATAGGGGAAGGACTATAAAGATACACATAAACCTATTATGGTTGTGTACTCAATGGGGATAATTCAAAATCTTCTATTGTAAGATCAAAATATATTAGTTCTTTGGATCACACATTTAGTAGATGTTCTGGCTCCCATTCAGTTGCAGTGGAGAACCATTTTTTGAGGTGTGCCAGCTAGGAGTGCGAGTTGAGGCCCAGTTTATAGAATATATCCAACATGGTTGTATCCTTGGAGTATTTCTACATTGTGTCTTCATAATTATTTCATTTCACCCACTTGCTGATAAAAACATTCATCATGTGTAAGGGTCACAACCTCTCCAGGAAGTAGGTGAGGCACAATCAGACCATTACCCATTTCCTTTATAGATTCCCTTTTTAGAGGTAATGATGGATTATTTGAGGTAATAAAGATATTCAAATAAAATATCAGGTTCTAGTTATGCACACCTCCTTCCATCATCTTGGTGTGTCATTATGAACTAAAAGTTCCTCCTATAACTCATCCAAATTGGACCCATATTCTGTAGGGTCTACAGGGGCATTTTTAATGACATTGACCGATGTATAATTCATTTCATACATTATAGTAGTGTATTTCAGAGGTTTCCATTTTCTGACACCCTCCATGAGTCCATATAATCTTATTTACAAGTTCTCTTGGATTCATGTGGAGGACAGGAATTCAACAGAAAACTCTAGACAGTCAAATCGTGTGCATCCCTGATGAGGTCATCAAGTCACAGTATGGGATAGACATGGAATATGCTTTCTATAATATTTCAACTAATTGGGATATGAATGTAATCTTCTATATAGGGAGTTTTTGAGGTGAAAATCCCCCAGTCCATAGGGTAGTGCTATTCTCATTGAATTTTTACAACTCTTCAGGAATTGTTTGCTGACTTTGAAAGTAGTGATGAAAAATACTGCATCCATGTGCATTGGGGTTTCTCCATGATTTTCATGGATGCTACATATTGGTATTACCTATTGATTTTATAGTGTTTCATTAAAATGTATTCAAGGTGCATCATTTAGGTTTTAACTAAAACACTTTCTTTTGAAGACCTTCGCATTATCATTGACTTTATCACTATCTGACGACATACATCCCTTAAGTGGGTAGCATAATATATATTTTCAGATTCTTGATGAAAAATTATATCAATATACATCCCTCTTATATACCAATGTCGGTGAGAATCTTATTGGGACTATGTTTTTCAAGAATATCATTTTATTCGAATAGTGTTTTTTGTTGAATCCATCTTGATGTTATGAAATTTCTTAATACCACAATCGATAAACATTTATAGTTGGAGAGTTTGGTGAAATATAACACTCTGTATTCACCCCATTATATGATGTGAACAATAGATGGGGTACCTATGATTTTATTATGCAATTATTTTAATACATTGAAGAATGAGAACTAAGGGGCTCCTTCATGCTTCCCAAATATTTTTATTTGGTGTAGCTAGAAGAGCCACCAAGTCAAATTGGAATTGCAATCCTTAAATTATCTGGACATGACATTGATACTTTTCACAGGGTAATATATATTCTCATAAGTGAATAAGTGTGTTTTAGATTGTGATGTGAATTTCATGCACAAAATATTACTAAAATATATCTGGAATGATGTATTGATGACTGGATAATGGCCACAAAATGGCTAGTAAATCAAATTTATCCATCTATTTCCTGATGTATATAATTTCTACTTCGTCTTTTCCTCAAGGTTACTCAACATTCTCTGAAAAATGATGAATCATCTTTGTTGTTGTATCATAAATTTAAATATTTATATTGTATTACTTTATCACTATGGAAGGCGGGATATACAATGGTGGCTCAGATAATTATCATTATATTTGGTTTTCTTCGGATTGAGAATGGATTTTAGCTGTTAATGATAAGGCATTAAACATCATTAACCCTTTTTCCCAAGTACCTCAAGGTAGGAGGGAATTTTCATCATTAAATACCTAAGGGGATGACCTTTTTGAATAAATGGAACACTACAAAAAAGATAACATCCGTTTTGAATTCCATCAAGTCGAGGATTACCATGCTGGATTAGTGAAAGGGGACGACACTATTTATCAATGATCCTCATGCTACATAATGGGTTGTCCTGACTCCCATCAGGATATTGTATCATGATATCGATCAAATTATGAACGTAAAGAAAACCTCCATGATTAATTTTTCAATAAGTACCTTCGGAATTTCTACTACTACTCCCATATTTTCGTAGCATGGTTTTAGGATCTTGAGATACCACAAATAAGAATATGAGTTCGTCAAGAACTCCATCATTCAGTAAAGTAGGATCATAGATCTTCTATTCATTTTCTAGTCATATTTGGTGTGGCTTATATTTTATTATTTCATGGAACTAACTAAGGACACTTTCTTGGGAAATTGGTATTCAATTTTGAAATCTTTTTTGATTAGTTGTTGTTTCATTACCAGAATTTTCTATGAGGCTTCTGGAATTTTTGATGGGGTTTCTTCCTTAGAGTATCCATTAGAATGGTCTGATTAATATTTATGGTAATGGGTGTATGTTCTCAATCCGTTTGTCCATATATCATGGGGTAGTTTTCCTCACAACCCTCCTTGATGGGAGAATAGGTATTTGTCTAATCCGGGTGACATTCTGATAAGACACCCCAATTATGGGGATGGATCTATATTATTATCCCTCTATCACTACTGTTGACACAGTTATGATTCCATTTCCAGTCATTAATATTTTTTAAAGGATTTGAATCATCCATTTCACCATTTTTAGAATAATATTTGTTAATTTAGTGATAAGAACAATAATCCCCTTATTCATCTAGAGGCTATGTATGTTCATGATCTTGTCATCCAATTTCAACTAGTGGATACTGATAATAAAAAAATGTGGGGCTGAGACATGGGTCTTCCCCCTTTTCATTATCAGTAATTTCTTACTTAATTATTTGGGTGCTACCATAAAATTCTAATAATAGTCTTCATTAGTGTGGGATGGTGGGTGCACCAACATGTAGTTCTCTATAAATTTCATCAAAAGACTTCTTTGGATTCACCCAGATAAGGCAACTTATGGGAATGATATTTGTGGAAGTGTGTATGTTCCTTTTCATCTATTTCCCTCAAATTTAAATAGTATTCTATCTTGGATGCTTTTGTATGAGTCTTCTATATAGATAGATTTTTGTGATCAGGTGTATGTTTCTTCTCATTATGTGCCTCTAGATTTGAATGGTGGGATTCCTAGGATTATTCATGGTGAGTCTACTAGACAGGAGAATTAGTGCAGGTGGGTGTGTGTGTCTGCTCAAAGTTTTCCACCAAATTTGATTTGTGGTATTCTCTGGAGGGGATAGAGATGTGCCCATGTTCCAGGTCGGATGGTTTCTACCCATTGTGGTTCATCTTGGACACCCAGGTCTGGATGAACTGGGATGGACTATAACTTATGGAACCATCATCATGTTGAGGGATCACTACCTCACATGACTACTAGACAGATCCCCTTGGAAGGACCCATGTGTCTTCTATATGAGGATTTCCATGGGCTCTTGATCCACCTCCCAAAGCTATGTGAGGGACTAGTTGATGCATTTCTTGGATAAGCTCTTGAAATTGTGGAAGATGGTGATAGGTTTCATCTCCTGTTGGACCACTGACCATTGTTGAGTAAATGACTAGTGGGGAATAGAAATTTGGAGGGCCTTCTAGGTGACCTCTAGGTTTAGGATGGTACCATTATGATGATATTCCCATAATAGTGCATTCAAGGCCCAGTGTCAAAAATGCCAGGTTGGTGACCATGTCCACTTCTTGAATGATGACCCATCATGAATGGTAGTCAAGGATATATATATCTTTGAGAGTTGGTATGATGCCATTTGGATTGATGGGAGATACTTTTTGAATGTTCCTATAATATATGTGATAAATAAAAAAAATAAATCTCCATAAAAGAATTATATTATTTTAATGAACACCTACATATCTAATTGCCAGGTTTAGTCCTCTTACATTTTGAGAATGAAATGGGCATGCCAGTTGGGTGCCAACATCATCTTATTTAAGGATTCACGTCCGGTTCACTTTTTTTTCTTATAAAAATTTGGGAGCCCAATGATTGATTTAATGGGGTTGAATTTCTAATAAGCATTTACATAGGGATCACTATTTTAAAATTCCATCTAAGAGGTTTTCTTCATTCAGTTAGAAACACAAAACGGTTTCCTTATTCAGACCTGCTATCAAAAAATAAGTGGTTGTATGGAATTCATCTAGCAGTTATCTGGGAATCACATTAGTTTAGAGGATGGGTGGTTAGGCTCATCACACCCTTTGGGGTGAATTGTTTTCTACTTTGGGACTCTCTTATAGATTTAATATATGTTCGTGAATTCTTTTTAAATTCCCATGTATGAGATTGTTCTCCCTTGGATTAACAATAAATTTCTATCATTTATAGAATTGATAATCATATCTATATATCTATGTTTCTTTATAAATGGGGGTATCTCTATATGTTTTTTGTTCATTATAAATGATACCCTCTTATGTAATATTTAGATGTTCTTTTATCATCCTATGATGATGTTGGTTTTGAGCCACACGGTGGTGCACTCTGGAGTGAATCATTATCTAGGAATATGGGAGTTTTTTTTATAATATTGTTGGACCCATAAGATGGTATTCTTATTATTCCTTGTGATACGAATCAAAACCCATAGACCGCAGTGCCTCTTAACAAGGTAAATCATATCTTCTTAGGTCATGTGATAAGGAATAAACCATGTAGTTTAACGTCATACATCAATGAAATCTAAGAAAAAGGTTCCTAGTCAATTTGTTATGTGGTACTTATACCAATGTGGCCCAAGGAACCTGGAAGGGATACATACTCCCATGTTGGATAAAACCCTATAGGGAATTTTACCTAGATATAATTAGGTTTGATTTGGGGTGTTAGGTTTGAACCTCAGGGAGACTTCCTACATATCACATTAGGAAGGTAATCAAAGCCCTCGTAGTTCATTTGTGAGAACCCATGCCTAGGGAGGTTCTCTAGAGGTTTTTCTCAAAGGGGAATATAACCCTTTGAGATGACTGAGTTTAATCTTACTCATATGGAGTATGCCCTTGTTGTTTGAGAAATTTCTTTTGGGATATATTTTAAGGAGGATTAACGTATTATTGAGAATGGTGATATACATGGGGATTATACCAAGTATGACGCCCATGATTTTTTGGTTATTACGCATAGAATAAATCCCAAATTTTGGGGATCATATGGAAACCATGATCACCACAAACCTTTAAGCACATGTGAGTCATGCTTGGTGTGAGAGATAAGAGGAAGTGATAGATCCATGTAAACACACAATCATCTCAGTACATTGATGGGTGAGACCAAAACACATAGAGGGGGGGAAACATAGTATGCTCAGGTTCCCATTCCCACTAGGCATAGTAGCATAGGTCCAAAGGGAAAGAGAGATGGTTTTAAGGTACCTCTCTCATCATCTGTTTTGTTATCCAAGATAGTCACATCTAATGATATTTTGGACATGACCCAAGGGTATGGAAAAGGACGAAGTAATGAATTAGGAGAGGGAATACAAGAATGTCTAGGGGATTAATCTATAAAATATTCCCTATAACTAATTCCCTGGGAATAGAGGAGGATCTCATTAATTGTCAAAGATGAAAATATATTGTGATCCTCACTCTCTGAGAATTGAATCTAAGACCTATTTTTTAGAGACTAAGAGTTTGGGACATGACCTTAACCCTCATACCTATGAACAATGGATCCCCAACACCACCCTGAGGGAAAAGGTACTTCTGACTGAACGAATTCATACCCACAGGCATTCCAAGGACCCTTTCCATGAGGTTGGACAAGTGAATGGCACCTCTAACCGACAGAGTGCACAACTAAAAGGTAGAAACACTTTTTTACCTCTTCATATAGTTTTGACTATCTAGAGGATTCAGTTTAGGTCTTAGTATGGTCCCTCTAATGAGAGGGAGACAAATGAATAGGTTCCCTACCATTGGTGGTGTAGAATAGGGCCCAAGAGGTGGCTCTCGTATGGTAGAGATAGGGCGAGCCAATGGGGTCTTGCACAGGCGTGGACTAAAAGGGATTCACGTAGGTGGGACTACACGAGCTAAATTTATTTTGGGAAATTTACCACCTGGTAATCAAATATTGGTTATGGATTTTCACAAGAATTCAAGGGCCTCCTCAGATGTTCCAAGAGTATCTCGCACAGAACCCTGGTTACGGAAAGTGACCTCTTGCTAATTTTATTCAACAATGGGGGAAAGGGTTCCCCAGGAACGAGTTATGTATTTCAAACCCTTTGAAGAATTTTTTCCATTACCACCCTTAATTCCATATTCTCTTCTGGTTTAGAGAGCTCCATAAAAGATTTTTGAAGTCCTGGGAGAATTACATGAGCGAGAAAAACATCAACAGTTCATCAAGATTTTTTCCATTACAAATGTGGAGCACCAGGGTACTATTTATATGAAAATATGGGTCCCTGCGTGAAGGTTTTTTCTCATGAAAGTCTATCATGTGGGCTAATGTGTAAGTACCCTATGTGGTTTTATTGGGTGTCTCGGATGTCTGGGCCTTTGATGTTCCACTCGATGTGTAGGAAACCTATGTTTCGATGCCACATTGGGGGGATCTATGCGATTTAAATTTAGCAAAGGGTTCAACCTTTGTAATCCATTGATTCTCTTATTTTCTTCCCCAGAGGGTATTTTTCATTTAACACCTTTTCATACATGGGATAAAACGTAGTTTCAATAGTCATTCAAGAATCAAACACTCATAAAGAACATAAATAAGATAGGTAAAAACCCATAAGACACTAAGGTAATTGATCCGAAATTATCACGGTATCATTATCCATTGATCAAAAGATGAAAAATGGAAATCAAGTTATATAACTATTTAAAGAAATATAGAATTAAATTTAACAAATCAAGATAAAAATCACAAATTTATATGGTGATTCTAAATTTATCATGGATTAAATTAGAGAGAAGTTAATTCATCATCACAATGATAATGAAAATGAGGTAAATCCAAAAGAAATAAATGTCCTACAACAAAATAAGATCATTCAAAAAGGATGAATTAATCTTCATCGACGTTAATGAAAAAATCCAATGATTTTGAACACATATCCCATATCATTCTCATTCATCATCAAAATATCCTCCTATATAGTCTCTCCCACCCTCTTAATCTCCTAGGATTAGGTGTCCAACCATATATAATATCTATAATGGGGATTATGATCATATTTTCTATGATGTATGCTTAATTATACTAAGAAATTAAATATTTATATTATTTAATTAAATACTTTTAATATATTCAAGAGACTATGAATCAACCATAGGGAAGATGTGAAGGAAAATTATATAACACCTAGGGTACAACCATTGTTATTTAATCAAGGGATGTAGATTTCTTCACATCAGAGACTCCATTAGAGAAGATATAAATTATTTTAGAAATTAGCCTTGAAAATGATTAAGAAATTTAAATATTTTTAATACATCAACATTGGGTTTATAGGACACCCAAATCATTATTCCAATACAACTAAAAGGACAAAAAAATCATCATTCCAATACACCCAAATCATCATTCCAATTAGATATGGGTTAACCCATATTCTCCCCCATCTCTAATTGCAAACATACCATATAAAATAATTTGGGATGGATCATTCACAAATCTAATCACATGCAACACATGAAACACATTGTGAACATGGGTTAACTATAGAGGTAAATCCAGGTGGTATACAATCTCACGGATCCTATAAAAAATCTAAAATAGGCCGATGAGCCTAATATAAAACATTCAATCATGGAAAATCATCCATAAACCACACTAATGTTAGAACTTTAGTAACACATGGTCTACCTTGAAGAACATTAAGTCCTATACAACCGGTTCATATAGGAATTCTGAGGAGTTTATGTTATCCTCATTTCTCCTTGGTGATCATTACATTCCATTTCATCACTATCACGTACTCTAGAAACATATGTGATGATTCTCCATATGCAATCTAGTATGGTGGTGACAAAAAAGGCCTCTTGTATAGGGTCTTGAAAGTCACCATGCTAATTGTATAGTGATAATAGTTTTTCTATGAAAACTATACTAAGGGTTGATGATATTATCATATTCATACAAAGACCATCAAGTAAAAAAAAGTTCATCCTCAAGTATGTGAATGATCCTCTTGGTTTGGTCTTCCATATGGGTATGTACTGTCATGATCATCCATAATTGTGTCTAAAAATCCTGTTGCAAACCTCTCCATAAATAGATATGAAATGATCATCATAGTCTATAGAAAATGAAAAGTGAACACCATTAAATTAAATGATCTCTTATAAGTACAATCATCCAATGTATGCCACTGAACACTTTTCTTTAATTTCAAGGAAGTGGGCCTAATTATTTTTTCAATCAACTGTCCCCAAAATGATATCATTACCTTTCATTTTTTTGGATGTCCATTTAGTAAATTCATTGATAAATTTTCTAACTTCCACTCTAGTGTATCAAGGGGTAAGGCAAAACCATCTAGAATAAGATTTTAACACCACAAATTATTGAAAATAATCATTGATTGCCCGAAACATTGAGTACCTAAAAAAATTATAATCTAGCTGTTTTGAAAAACAATGCCTCATCTATGTTTTAAATTTTTGAAAAATATTGATCTAGAGTTGTGATCAGTATGTTATTTTGAGTTTGATACAACCAACTTGATTTTTAGTGAATAGTAACATACCCTTATGAATAGAAATATGAATAGTAATATGATTCTTATGAATGTTAAATAAAAATATTATTTTATTTTCTTAAGGTAACAATATAGAGAGATCTTAGTTAATTTTTCAATGTGATACAGAACTAATTATAACTTTAAAATTATTATTTTTCAAATTAACTATGATTTTAAATAAAAATTAAATTAGTAGCATTTAAACAAATTATTTTTTAAAAATGGAGTTTTTTGGTGAATTCAACACATCGAAAAATGTTTGGGATGAAGTTTTTTCATTTTTCTGAAATTCATGAATTTTTGATGAATAGTGAAATACGGTAAAATACCGTAAATACAAACTATCAATTTAATAAAATATTTACGACTTCTTGAGTCATGTAAGGCCACGTTTTCAAACTCACTTGAACATATTACTATTAGGGGTCACATGAAACAATACTATTGATTTTTTTGAGAGAATTAATAAAATAATGAATAAAATATCCAAATTTCACTCAAATCCTTCATTATAACCCCCCCCCCCCCCCCCACTCACTTCCTTTTATCTTCACTCCACTAAGCATTGAATATCCTAAATTCCCTACCTGAATACCCTTTCCACATCACTCCCCACGTTACATAAGCTCTTGGTCTTTCTAAAAGGCCAAAACCCCTTCCCTTAAAGAGATTCTCAAGGAGGTTGATTCTAGAGTTAATTCACATTCCTTTTCTTTCAATTTCATTTCAAGATCATTTCTATTGTTATCCACTGCTCACCTCCATTTTCCAAATGACCATAATAACTCCATTATCATCCATATACTTGAATTATATCATGTGTATGGAAGAACCTTCATCAATACTCTTACATTATCTCTAGTTTTATAATCAAATTCAACATCCATGAGGATCCAATTTATAACCTTTGTGGACGACAAAGATTATTACTAAAAGTTATCCATTATTACTGGTAATGAAACCATTTTTATGGTAGAACCAGAATATTAAATTTTTATTATAATCTAATTAATATTCCTTAACCAGTATATGTACATGTTATTAAATCATATGACCAAACAAGTTCTTAATAATCAAAATACCACTAACATAATCTAAGTGAATGTCATTAATATACCTTGTAATGTTTAATCTTCATTATGTATAACCAAATGAAATAAAAGACTATTAATAACTATTTATCTTCATAATTAATGTGAAAATTTAATTCTGGATATTTACAACCATTCCACATGAACTCCATTACTTACAAAAGTGAACTAATTATGAAAATCCAAAAAATGAACACTATTGAACGACAGAATTCGATATTATAAATTATCAATAATGAAATAAATTGACTAAAAATAATTATTATAAACTAAATACATGTATAATAGGTTCTTAATTATGTTTTTAATGACTCTAATTTATTTTTCCAGGAACTTATGTTCAAGAGCGGAACACATTCAGACTTAAGGTAATGGTTTTGCACCCCAACTTCTATTTTCATTCTGGTTACATCCATTGACTAATTAACTCAATGAAATTATTATCTATTATTATTTACTACACATAAATTATCATTGAATATTCTATATATTCAAACCAACCTCTATCCTTCCTTATTTTATTGATGGTTAGATGATTTAAAAAGAACGTTCAAAATTGTTTCTGGAGTACAATCTCGATTCAATGGAACTTCATAAATTCTTACCTATAATTCAAGGGAACTCTATAATATTTTTTAGAAAAAATTATCTTATAAAAATTATAATTTTATTATTAAAATAATTTCTTACATGACTTATGGTTTTATACAAATATTTTTCCAAAAAACTCATCCTTTTAATGTAAAAGAGTATTTATCTCAAGAATTAGTCAAAGATTTTATAAGAGTATCTTTATCTATTTAAACACTATTATTGATTATTATGTATTATTGGGATTATAATTTCATGGAATCATATAGTATATTTAATTTAATGGTTTATTATTATTTTGGATGTTGATGTACTATCTTAAAACCATTCACCAATTTACTCTGAATGGTCAGTGTTTATGCATAATGTTCGAGGAAAGTTATATAAGTTTCATATATTTGTTTTAATATTAACGTATATATTTTTTATGTTTATCATCATTCATATGAGGAATGCATTAGAAAAAGTAAGTGTTGGGTGGGTCCCACTATAGACCCTCTGTGCAACGGTATGTCTCACGAGAAAAACTATGGTCTTGGCAAAAGGCTTTGACAAAATGATTATTTATGGTCTTGGCATGAGGCCTTGACGGTATGGTTATGATTTCCCTCATTATGCATTCCATAATTATGAAAATAGTATTGATGGTTCATTTAGTTATTTGACTATTAGAATACACATGATTATGTTTTATTATGACATTATTTACCCATCTCATATTCCTTCCATAATGTGTTCAAGTTTCTTATTTGTAAAGGAATGTGTTTTCAAATATTCATTGTGCCTAATGTTTATGTTATCATATACTGTATTGATTACTCTTAAATATAATTTATTCTCACCCCATTCTTGTGTTTCATTTTCTCAAGACATGAAGAATTGTTTTATGAATGACATGATGAAATAACCTAGGAGATATGGATGTGGTTGAAGAAATTTCTATGTTCTGTTTAATTTAAAGTTTTAATGTTGAACATATGTATGTATCTTGTTTAAAATACTACTAAAATACTTGGTCCTTCAAGAAGTATATTCCTTGTTTATATTCCAATGTAATCAAATAAGGCATCATATTTTTTAAACTAGGGTCGGGTACTTACAGTTGGTATCACAACAAGTTTAGTAAAGAACATGGAAAGTAGAATTAGAAAAAGTAGATTGGGAAACAAATCCCTAATATAGTCTTTGAGGATAAGCATACAATAACATCCTGGTGTTTTGGTAAGGAATATATTATGTGGATATTTCAATAAAATGCATCCATGTCAGGATACTACAAGTGGATATAGTTCTGGAAGAGATGTATCTATGATTGAAAACTCTAATAAGGTGTTTCGAGCTTGAAACGAGGTATCCAGGTACACGGAAATGAGCCTTACTACTCACATGGTTTGACACTCCCATGGGATATTCTTAGGATAAGTCAGTTTTTTTTACCGTCCATTATTATGGATTTAAATGTAAATTTATCCTCAAAGAAACCATGTTTCTGATTAAGAGATTATCTATGAATAGAATTTCAATTTATGTGGTGTATTTTTATACATTGAGATTATACATTATGATTCATACCCTAATCTAGTGTATTCCATTGTTTAGAAATGGTTCCTAGTGGATGAAATGGAAACTACATGAACACGCATATCCCATGTAGGTATTGATCTCTGATGCAAGATAGTGATATTTGATATGGTACTGCGATTGGTAAATAGAATCTTATAACTAAAATATGAAAACATACTCTTGTAATAAACAATAACCTTACTCATATAGAGCATCCAAATCCACCACGTAGAGAAGATTTGATAGATTACTTTATGCTGCAACATCCCATGTCATTCAATGGGTCTACAAACCCATTTGTAGTTGATCAATGGATAAGTTCCCTAGAGAATATATTTATCGCTTTGGGATGTAATGAAATAGAGAAGGTCATAATGGTTGTTTATCAACTATTTGGAGATGGAGATTAGTGGTAGATGTTAATACAAAACACAAGGGGGGAGATAATAGATATGGTATGGAGGGATTTTAAGGAAATAATCATTGAAAAATATTTTTATCGTCAACATCGAGTTGATATGGAAATGAAATTCTTGAATCTGTGGCAGAAGGAGGATGATAATTTTTTTCAAGTATGAAGCAAACTTTACAAGGATGAAAAGTCATGGCGCGGACTACATACGTAATCCATGGAGAAAAATTGATCGATTCCTTGGTGGTTTAAAAGAATTACTTCGAAGGGCACTAGTCTCCCAATGATTCTCATCATATGATGATATAGTCCCAATTGATATATAGAAATTAAGGGAATTTTCTAAATCTTATGAATTTAAAGTAAAACAGGATAATAAGAAGGTTACTGAAAGCTTTGGAAAAAGAAAATAAGGAAATGGGGAAGAATGGAATAGTTGAACATCCATCCAGTAGTAATTGTGGGAAGAAGCACCCTGGATCTTTCTTGAAGGGAATGGGAGTATGTTACAAGTTCAAACAAAAAAGACACCTATCTAGTGATTGTAAGGGGATGAAAAAAGCTAACAATGTTTAATTTTTCAATTGAAGTGATACAAAACATTATTCACATGAATTTCCTAAGCGTCGGGGAAACGTTCCCCAATGAAGGCCAAGGTTGGAAGGCCAAGATTATGCGTTCACAACTGTGGAGTTTGAAGTTGCTAACGAAGTGCTGTTATATACTTTAATCATTTCATAAAATATATCCAAGGATTTATTTGATTCTAGATCATCATATTCTTTCATATCTACCCAGTTTTCCTAGAAAATATGATATTTCCAATTTGATTTAATAAGGGAGTTTCTAGTCAAAACTTATAAGGGAATTATCATTGCAACAATGTTATGTCATCCAGTCCCCATTATGAAATATAAATGTTCATTATCTATGGATTTTATTGTCATACCCAGGATTTATATTATTATAACCATCTCTATGGATTGTATTCTGAACCATGATGTGAAAACTTATTGCAAGAATAAGGACGTTACAGTTTTGGAGGAAAATATGGAAACCCTTATCTTTAGTGAAGAAACATCGCCATCTAATTCTCATCTAAATTCACCCCCAGTTGATCTACTAAATTAAATTATTAGGGAGAAAGGGAATGCAATAAATATTGGATAGGAGTAGAATGTTCAATTAGAGGATATTCTTGTTGTGAAATAATATGTTGACATATATCCTAAGGATCTAACTAGACATCCTCCAGAGTGGAAAATTCAGTTTTCCATATATTTAATTCTTTTTTTAGGACCATATCAATGACTCCTAATAGAATGGCCACTGTGTAGTTAGTGGAACTAAAGAAAAACTATAGTAATTGAGTGATAAAGGATTAATTCCCCATAGTGTTTCCCTATGGGGAGCCCCTATTCTATTCATTAAAAGAAATATGGATCTATGAGATTTTTCATTAACTATAGGGTGATCAATTCTATAACAATAAAGAACAACTATACCCTACCTCATATTTAGTATTTATTTTATCAACTTCATAGATCCCAATAATTTTTTAAGATTGATCTACAGTAAGGATATCATTAGTTTCTTGTGAGGAATGAAGACATTCCAAAAATAGTATTTCAAACCATGTGTGGCCATTACGAGTTTACAGTAATGCCTTTAGGGTGACTAATGTATCCCTTGTTTTCATGGATCTAATAAATAGGTTTTTCAAAGAATATATTCCTGACATTGTGGTGGTATTTAATGATGATATATTGGTATAATCTAAAATCTACTAAGATCCTAAAAATCACTTGTGCACTATTATTAAGACTCTTGCAACAAATGAATTATATGGGATTTTTAACAAGTGTGAATGTTTCCTACAATGAGTTTACTTTCTAGGCCACATTGTTTCTGAAGATGGAATACCTTTTAATCATATGAATAAAAATGATGTTCAAGAATTCCCAACTACAACAAACATAATTGAGGTACAAAGGTTTATTGGTTTATCGGGTTATTATCGGTTTTTTGTTCAGAACGTTTCCCATTTAGCCAACCCAATGACCAATCTTACATGTAAAGGGGTTAAGTTCGTATGGACAATGGAATTTGTGGACTATTTCGAAGAGTTGAAGAGGACATTATTGAATTATCCAATCCTAACCCTACCATTAGGGAATTATGGGTTTGTGATCTATAGTGATTCATCAATGAAAGGACATGGTTGTGTCCTTATGCAGAATGTTAGAGTTATTGCCTATGCATAAAGGCAGTTAAAATCTCATGAACAAAACTATCTCACATATGATCTTTAATTTTCAGTAGTAATCATTGCCCTGAAGATATGGAGAAATTATCTCTATGGTAAAAAAGTGTAAGATATATACAGATCATAGTAATCTAAAGTATATCTTCTCATAGAAAGAACTCAACATGAGGAAACAATGATGGCATGAACTACTCAAGGATTATGAGTGTACTATACACTACCACCCAGGAAAGGCAAACAAGGTAACTGATGCATTGAGAATGAAGGATCATGGGGATCTAAATAAGATGAAGAATGACCAAGATCTTTTGTACATGGATCTAGTGAGTATGGATATGGTAATAATCAAAGAAGGTGAAACATAACTAATTTTTTATTTATATTGTCAAAAATATTTATTAGAAAAGATTAAATGTTCTCAGCCAGATGATGAGGACCTGCAAAAGAAAATTAAGGATGTGAAATATGGGAAGATGGATGACTTTTTATGTGATGATTGTGTTCTAAAATTTGGGGAGAGGCTTTGTGTTTCATCTATACCCAAGACAAAAGGGTAGTTATTAGAAAATACCCATTGTTCAAATTTATCCGTTCATCCTGGTAGCAATATGATGAATATAGATTTGAAAGATCATTTTTGGTGGGATAACATGAAGAGGGAAATGGGGGACTACGTATAAAAATGTTTAGTCTATCAATAAGTGAATGTTGGAAGGAAACACCCAAAATGAGTCATGAAACCTCTACTGATTCCTATGTGGAAATGGGTTGAAATTACCATGGATGTTTTTCATTGTATTATGCAAAACTCCAAGAAAGAAGGATGAGATATGGGTAATTTTGGATCGACTTAAAAAATATACACAATGCCTCACTATAAGAGAGGATTTTCCACTTGAGAAACTAGAAAGACACTAGATCAATGAATTTGTGAGACATCATGAAGAACCTCTCTCAATTTTGTTTGATCGTGACCAGGGATTTATGTCGAAATTATGGAAAAGTCTTTAGAATGCTTTAGATACCGAACTTCGATTGAGTATTATTTACCACCAACAAACTAATGAGTAATAAGAGAGAACGATCCAAACCATAGAGGACATGTTGAGATCATGTTAACTTGACTCCATGGAATGTGGGATCACTATATACCTTCAGTGGAGTTTTCCAATAATAATAGTTTACATTCAACTATTTAATTGGCTCCATATTAAGAATTGTATGGAAAGAGATGTTGTACACCAAATTGTTCGGGTAAAGTTGGAGAAGGGAGGCCTGTGGGTCCAAAGCGTGTGGAGGAAACAACAGAAAAGTTACATACTATTCAAGGTCATATCAAAACAGAACAATGTAGACAAAAGATCTATGCCGGTAATTGAAGAATTATCTAGAATTTCAGGTGGGGGATCACATTTTCTTGAAAGTATCTCTATGGAAGAGCATTATAATATTTCGAAAGGAAGGGAAACAGAGACCTAGGTAAAGTGGCCCCCTTAAAATCTTTTAGAGAATTGGAGTTTTTTCATATTGTTTGTAAATTCTACCAAGCCTTTCCAAATTTCACAATGTGTTCTATGTCTCATTGTTGAGAATGTACATTCTAGACCAAATGCATGTCCAAACTTCTGAAGGCATATAGTTGGAACCTCAACTATCTTATTGTGAAGAGCCTATCCAAATTCTTGACACTAAATAACAAGTATTTAGGAATCTTACAACTCTACTGCTAATGATACTTTGGAGGAATCCTAAAATCGAAGAGGAATCATGGGATCCCAAGGAGCTTATGCGGAAGACCTTGCCAAATCATTTTGTGAGGTAATATTTTGAAAATTTCGAGGAAGAAATTTTTATTAGGGGAGAACGTAATACCCCAAAGTCTTGAAAATAAATATTTTATGCCTGAAACATTGTGTCCCTACCAAAAAACAAATTTTAAAATCTTTTTGTTAAACACAACTTTTCCTTTTCAATGTTTTGAACTATGAAAATGGTCTTCTAGAGGTATTATCAGTAAGTCATTTGGAGTCTAACAGAACCTACTTGTTTTTTTGTAAATAGTAACCTACAATTATGAATTGTAATATGAATAGTAATATGACTTTATAAATAGTAAATATTATTATTATTTTATTTTATTATGCTTATAAGATAATGATATCTTAATTAATTTTTCAAGGTGATATAAAACTAATTTTACCTTTAAAATTATTATTTTTGAATTAAATATGATTTTATTTAAATATTAAATTTTAAAAAATTAGAAAATTAAATTTGAAAAATGGAGTTCATTTTTGAATTCTAGTCGCCGAAAAATGGTTGGTGTGAATTTTTGGGATTTTTATGAAATTCTTTAATTTTTGGTGAATATTGAAATACGGTAAAATACCGTATAGAAAAATTATCAGTTAAATACACTATTTATGAAATCATGAGTGATGTAAGGATACTTGGTTCTAACTCACAATAACTTATTACTATTAGGTGTCACATGAAACAATACTATTAGTCGTCTTGAGGGAATTAATAAAATAATGAATAAATTATTCAAAATTAACTCCTCTCATCCACTATAAACCCCCCTTCACTTCCTCTTATCTTCACTCATATATGCCTTTAAGCTCTTCAAATATCTACCCAAAAACCCTTACCTAGTCACTCCCCACATCCAATAAGTTCTTGGTCTTTCCAAAAGACCAAAACCCCTACCCTTACTGATATTCTCAATGTAACACCCTGAAATTTTATGAGAAAAATTATTATTTTTAATTTCATTGATATCTTGTTTTTTATGTTACACCAAGATTAGATTGTACTATACGCAACACTGTATTAGCTTGAATTATAAATAACACTATTCTTGGATTGCATTATATGTAATCGTGACCTTCTCGATAACATGTGTAGTACGCAATACCGGGTTTCACTAAACAACGATATATGGTTATAACATTATTATGAAATAGGCGATATGAATAGTATTAACTAAATTTTTATTTTATAACAAAATTATTCATCTTACAGATTTTCTAGAACGTGTTATGATAACAAAATAATATTTTTGGTTAAAATAAGTATTTTTCAAAAAATACAGTTTTGTCGCCTTTTGATGGCTCACCCACATTAAATCTAGTTTTTGACATGTTTATATGTTCAATTTCACAAAATACAATTCTTGTTTGGAATCAGATTATAAAAATTTACTTTGGATAAAATTTTCATATTATTCTGATAACTTTCATATTTTAATAAATAGTAAAAACACGCTATATTTTAATTAAAAACATCTTTTTTCATCGTAATAATTTATATGGTTAAATTATAATATTTAATGGTTTTAAAGTATAAATAGAATATATTTTTACCATTTAATATAATTTATGTCATTAGCATTGATTTTACATTGAATTCATAAGTAAAATCATTTCAATCATTTGCAATGTTTTAACATTTAAAACCCGTTCTCTTAACAATGGGAATAATTTTAAATTAATTTCTCCAACTTCTGTGATTTGAATTTAGAAAAATGGATTCCATATTTGAAATCAGTAGGTCCAAATTAGGTTAATAATCCACTTTTTATTTTTATTAATTATGAATAGTAGCTATAGTAAATTTTATTTACCATAGTTAAAGGTAAATCCTGTAATTAAGGGTAAATATAATATTATAAAAAATTTCTAACACTTGTCCTGATGTAATTGGATGATTATATGTTACACTAAATCATACTTGGGTCTAAATGGAATCTAATTTAACCCACATGTATTTGATTAATACCTTTTATTTATTTTATTTAAAAGAAAGTGAAATGTCTCACTCAAACTTTAATAATTAGATTATTTTTAATATAAGGTTATACAGAATATAAATTCTATTATAAATACTCATTTGATATCTAAAAAGGTATTATTTACCATGGTAATTTATTTGTAATTTTTAAGAAATTTTTAATAACCATAATATCTTATACATTAATGATGAAGAAATTATTTATTTGGAGAAAAATAAATAATATAGTTTTTATTAAAATAACAATACCTGTCAAATGGACCAGAAACTTGACCAAACATTATTGGTCGAGTATATCTATACCATAAACATTCAAGTGTCGATATTTGGACCATTTGGCGCCTTATAAAACGAATTAGGACATTTATATTATTTTATTTTAAAAGATGTCAAAGATGTCACCTTCATAATTTAATAAATATAACAATTTAAATGTTGTGATTTTAAGATGATAAATTTGAGTAAAAATATTATTTTGAAATTTATTATATTTATTTTCTGCATAGGATTTTATTTTTAATTTTTATTCAACAAATAATTATATTAAATAATTATACAAGAATGTTGTAGTAATTATTTTATTGAGAGATATACCAAATTAATGGTTTTAAAAATATTAACATAAATAATATATGAACAAATTAATGTGCCCCATGAATTGTTTTGATGAATATGACATGTTATAGATCTATTATATATTTTGGTTCAAACATATCTTCTATGTGGTTTTTATTTAAATTTAAATAATGAATATTGTCAAAATTAACACTATTGATATTTTATAAAAATAACATATTATTAAATTATTTAAAAATCGTAAAAATATTTAGAAACTACAAATAGAAAATTATATGGTCTAAAAAGTTATAAATTATCCAATTATTGGAAATATGGAACATTTAATTATGTATTTATAACAATTTAGAATTTAGAATTTTATTACCACAAATAAAATTTAATTGATTAAAAAATGATAAGTCAAGTTGATAAGGATTAAAATAAACATAAACATGTCTAAATTTTATTGTTTGATGATATTAAAACCCTGTCGCATCTCATATTCTTATTGAGTCATTTTTGGAGGTTTTTAAGTGGGTTTTCATTTTATTATTAATTAATGTTTTTATGGATTCCCAATGTGCCCCTCTCCTCTCCTATATAAGGGAACCTTCTTCCCTCTCCTCTTTGCACTCATTTGAGAATTCAGGCTCGGCCAAACCCTGCCCATTTAACTTCTACACTTCCATATAAACCTACTAGATGTCCTGGTCTTTTTTAAAGACCAACTTTAGTGCCCTAAGAGGAGGATATGAGGAGCCGCGTCGAAGAAGAGGTAATCTCTTCTACCGATTCATTCATGTTTCTTTCTTCTTGAACTTATTCTTATTTAGTTGTTTTATTATAAAGTAATAACATCAGTATCACTAATATACTGATATGTTATTATAAATATGAAAAAACCCCATTTCACCTTCTATCCATCCTATGGAAAATGAAATCACCGTGCGTGCGTACGTACGGAATACCGTCTCCACGCCGTCGTGTAGTATGTTTTTCCACCACCACCTTACATGGATGGGTATAATGGTGTAAATAATAACTATATATGGTTATTATAAAATCATACAGATTCTGAAATATTATATCATCCACTCCAATTCCATTCAATAATTATGGGAACAATATCATCACTTGTGCGTACGTACGGATTACCGTCTCCATGATGTGATGAGATTCATTCTCCATGATAACCATTCAAGCATGATTATAAAGTATATATGATGAATAATAATTAAATATATTACATAATGAAGATAATGGATTTATTTATGCATATATATATATATATTCCATCTACTTACTTCAATTCAAGTCATTAAGGAAAGGAAAATAGTGTTCATGTGTACTTACGACCTACCATCTCCATGAACGGTGTATTTCATTTAATTTATCTACCTATTATGAATATATATATATATACTGAATATATATGATATATAAATCATGATTTAAATTCTGTAAGTAAGTAAATCATGATATAAGTAATAATAATATCAAGAAAAACAAGTCCAAACAGGTACGATAAGTAAAACGATTTTACCCAAAAACAATGTTTTGACATGGAATTCACAACAGAACGGGTAATAAAAAGTCATAAGTGAACCATATATGATATCATAACAATAAATATGATTCTTTAATAATTCAATGACATTATTTAAATCATTATACAGGAGGTTCGGATACGTACGAATCCTATCAGACCTATGGTAAGGGATAACTTTTCCAATCTCGTTTTATCTGAGATTTTTTATTCGTAAGTATTTACTGGGGTTAAATTTATCATCCATGTCTCTATTTTCTAAAAATTGTTTCATATATTCTTAAAGTACTTTTTACCGTTTTTTGACTTTTACCACATGGTATGGAAGAATTTTTTCTTTTGTTTAACATAAGATGAACTTTTTGACTTTTCTGTTAAAAGTACGTGGGGAATGTTTTTTTTCAAAACTTATACGGAATGAACAGATTTTTATGGTTTCATAATGCCTTATTTTTATGAAGTTTACTCTACAAGATTTCATGACTATTTTCAAAAAAATCCTTTTATTTAAAAATTGCATGGCATTTTGTGAAAAGAAAATGATTTTGAAAAGAAATGATATTTTCCTCAAGAGTTCATTTCCATTGTTTCATCAAAACTGTTTTCCATCTAAAATTAAAGTATTTAATATGTTTATGTTTCATGTATAATTTATCTATGATTAGCATGGTTTCATTATTATTATGATGAAATGATATCCATTTGTTTTATACGGATTATTTTATGATGGTATGATGTTTATGAAACCCATTTTATTCTTTGGGTTATGATGAATGATTTATGTTTATGTTGTGGCACACGTAAGAATGATTTCATTATGAGATGGGTGGGTCCTATATCTCCCTCCAATGCATTGGGTAAAGATTTATATCTCACAAGATAGACATGGCTAGAACGTCAAGTAAATATGGTTCAGTAATACAGGGCTGGAACGGCTTGTAAACCCGGTTCAATAAGGGACTTTGTCCACTAAGATGGTCTTGGTAGAAATGTCTTTGCTACTATGGAAATAATATCATGTACTTAATGTTTTTCCACAATAAAAAGTTTTATTCCCATTCTATTTTATTATGATTGATGATCCATTATGATCTATTCCCTATGTACTGCCATGTTTCATGTCATTTCTCAAGATTTTGATGTTTAAATATTATGCTCATGTTTTGAAGTTCAAATTTATATGGTTTATTTTATTTTCACCATGCTTACCCTTAATGAGCATTTGAGCTCACCCTTTTTATGTTTTCTTTTCCCCATTATATAATTAATTGTTTTCGGTAAGAAAAAAAAGTAATATCTCTATGGGAGATGTTGAAAATATTTCACCAAGATTAGAAGATTATATTCCAAGTTTCCAAAGACACTAATCTATTACGGTCCTTTGGTGTCTATTTTTGTAATATATTTGATATTCCGCAAAAGTAATGTAATGACTATATACTCCAAGATTTGGGTCTCTACAGTTGGTACCAGAGGAAAGGTTTAGTCAACCTTTGGAAAATACGATGTGAAAACTTTAGTGAGATCCCTATATATATTTCTAAGGTATGTTTGGGGATGTCCCTAAGGTTAAGTATAACTATAGGTTATATTCCTAGGATTACTGTAACAATCATAGATTTAAACCTAAGATGTTAGATATTGAAGGTACTCCCCCTTTATTATGTTGTTTTCCTAGCATGATTTTTTCCTCTCACACTATACTTTTTGGGTTTTAGATGATGGTTGGAACCCAAACGAACCATGTTGATCAATGTAATGGAAAATGAAATGATTGTCCTCCTGAACAAACCAATGTTATGGGATATGGAGTACAAAATCTTATTTCTATACTTACATAGGATATGAATCATTTTGGACTTCCAAATGAGCAGAGAAGGGAACAATATTTTATTGAGTCCTTCATGAGGCAACGTCCACCTTCTTTCAGTGGGTCTTCTGATCCACTTGTTTCTGAATAATGGATCAGTACCATTGAAAAGATATTTTCCATACTTTGCTATTCAGAGCATGAAAAATTCAATTTGGCTATTTACCATTTAGAAGCTGATGCAGACCATTGGTGGACTCTAATTAAGAATAAAAGTCCCCAACATGAAATTGAATCCATGGAATGGGATGTGTCCAGGAACTTGTTTTTCTATAAGTACTTACCTCGTATTCTTCGAACAATGATGGAAAATTAGTTCCTTGAGATTAAGCAAAAGGATGATGAATCAGTTGGCATATACGAGGAAAATTTTACATGGATTTTAAGGTATGAATCTGGATTTATCATCCATACTGAAAGAAAATTTGATCGATTCTTTAGTTGCTTAAAACCAAGTCTTCGAAAGGCATTAGCGATAAGATACTTTAATAGCTATGTAGAAATTGTGTGTTGTGCACTCAAGGTAGAACTGGAAGTTGGTGTTACATATCCATCTTGTTATTTTGACAAAAAATAAAAGATGAAGTTCAAGGAGAAATCTCATAACAGTGGTGAAAAGAAGATGAATGTTTCCTTATGCTCAATGTGTGGAAATAAGCATTGTGGAGATTGCCTAAAAGGTACTAAAAAAATTTTAAGAGTGAAAAATAAGGTCATCGAGTAGTTGAGTGTCGATGTAATGGTAAAAAGGTAGCTAATGATGTGAATAGAGAAAAGACTATAGAGAATGCTCCACCAACACTTCAATTCTTCAAGTGCAAGGAAATGGGGAATTATGCTAATCTGTTCCCTAATCCAAGGGTTAATGATGATCGACATGAGTAACCTCTTAAGGCAATAGATAAAGGGATGTCACATGAGATCACTATTTGTGATATTATGTATGACAACGATGTGGTGGGTTGAATAAGTGTTTATGTAACTGGATTCTGAGATAATGTTGTGGAATCTCATTTAAAGTATTGTGGAATATTGGAATATCAATGTATTATATCATTTTGGTTTTTAATAATTTTATGGTACCGGTAACCATGAAAAGTGATTGAAATATTTTTTGGAAAGCAGATGAAATGCGCATAATGAAGGGATAAGGATAAAATAATATGTATGATAGTATTCAAGGGTTCATGACTAATATAAGGAAAAAGTGATATCATGGTTTGAGTATAAAGAATTTTTGGGATTTTGGTATGTGGAAAGAGATAACTTTTGACATCATTCATGTTTCCACTAAGTTTCTATGGTAATTTATGTTGGAAGAGAATACAAGATTAAATTTTCAAATGCTTGGAATGTGATCAACAAGATATATCTTGTGATATATGGGGGATAAATGATGGTATTCACATGATCAGTATATGAAATTTACAGTAATGTTTTTCATTATACTATGAGCTTGGACAGAAGTATTTTGGATAAGCATAAATATTGGAAAGAATTAAGTTAGAAATAAGATAGTATTGTTTAAGGATAGAAATTTTTTAGATATTATTGATGGGATTCTATAATAATGTAGTTTTAAAAAAGGATAACCCATAGGACGGGCGACAACCCATCGCGTCGGACAAGGCTGTGGGAATTGAACCCACAACTGAAGTGTGACAGGCCTTTATCTCCTACCACTGGCCTACAGGAAGTCCCTGGTAATTAGAAACTAGTTTTTTTTATTAAGAAGTATGATAGATGATGTATAAGTCCATTTTTGGAATCATATATGATTAACCTCACCATATATGGACTTTTGTATATTTGATAACTTTTTCTACCCTTTTGTCTGAGATAGATGTAATGAACCGTCATTCTATCACATGATCTGGTAACACTTCAATAATAGAAAATTCAACATTATTTCTTGAAGATATGAAGTGGAAATTTTTCAAGGCACGAAAAACTGTAAGTTTGTACTAAAATAAAGTAAGTATTTCTTCTAATTCAAATTCTTCAACTTTAGGGAAATGAACTTGAAAACCAAAAATGTTGTCCTAGTGTCCTCATATTTGATGAATTATATGGTATCTTAGATCATCACAAATTTATGGCTTTGTGATTGTTGGATTTTTCATTTCCATGTTATCTACCCCTCTCCATCAGACATTGATGGATAGATTTCTCTTCCATATCCATATTTTCACCTATGTTCTCCTATGTGGAAACCTAGTGATGAGTGAATTTGGGTAACCGTTATGTTTCATACTCCACTTTTTAAAATTAAGTTTAAGTATTTCTTTTTACGATGTGGGTTTCTATGAAAGAAACTTTCTTGTAGTAAACCATTTATAACCCCAACGAATTTCGAGGGCGAAATTCATTTTAAGGGGGGTAGAATGTAACACCCCGAGATATTATGAGAAAAAATATTTTTTTTTTATTTCTTTGATGTCTTGTGTTGTTTGATACACCAATATTAGCTTGTATTATATGCAACACTGGATTAGCTTGAAGTATACACAACACTATTCTTGCCTTGCATTACACGTAATCACAACCTTCCTCGATAACGTGTGTAGTACGCAATACCGGGTTTCACTAAACAACGATATATGGTTATAATATTATTATGAATTAGCCGTTATGAATAGTATTAAATAAATTTTGAATTTTATAACATTATTATTTATGTTACACATTTTCTAGAACATGGTATGAGAACAAAATAATTTTTTTGGGAAAAATAAGTATTTTTTAAAAAAGGCAGTTTTGTCGCCTTTTGATAGCGCATCCACTTTAAATCTAGTTTTTGACAAGTTTATAAGTTCAATTTGAAAAAATAAAATTCTTCCTTGGAATCAGGATATAAAATTTTACTTTGGATAAAATTTTCATATTATTTTGATAACTTTCATATTTTAATGAATAGTAAAAACACTCTATATTTTAATTAAAAATAACTTTTTTCATCGTAATAATTTATATGGTTAAATTATAATATTTAATGGTTTTAAATTATAAATAGAATATATTTTTATCATTTAATATAATCTATGTCATTAGCATTGATTTGACATTGAATTCATGGGTAAAATCATTTCAATCTTTTGCAATGTTTTAACTTTTAAAACACGTTTTCTTAACAAAGGGATTAATTTTAAATTAATTTCTGAACCTTTTGTGATTTGAATTTTGAAAAATGGATTCCATATTTGGAATCCTTAGGTACAAATTTTTTTAATAAACTACTTTTTATTTTTAGTCATTATGAATAGTAACTATGGTAAATTTTATTTACCATAGTTAAAGGTAAATTGGGTAATGAAGGGTAAATATAATATTATAAAATTACCCAAACACTTGTCCTAATATAATTGGATGATTATATGTTACCATAAATAATAATTGGGTCAAAATGGAATCTAATGTAACCAACTTGTATTTGATTAAGACCTTTTATTTATTTTATTTAAAGGAAACATAAATATCTCACTCAAAGATTAAAAATTAGATTATTTTTAATATAAGGTTATACATAATATAAATTCAATTATAAATCCTCATTTTAAAGCTAAAAATATTTTATTTACCATTGTAATTTATTTTAAATTTTTAAGAAATATTTAATTACCAAATTAGCTTATAAATTAATGATGAAGAAATTATTTATTTAGTGAAAAATCAATAATATAGTTTTTATTAAAATAACAATACCTATCAAAATGAACTGAAACATGGCCAAATATTATTCTTCGAGTATATCTATACCCTAAGAATCCAAGGGTCGATTTTTGGGTCATTTGAAGCCTTATAAAGCCGATTAAGACATTTATATTATTTTATTTTAAATGATGTCAAAGATGTCACCTTCATAATTTAATAAATATAATAATTTAAATGTTGTGATTTTAAGATGGTAAATTATAGTAAAAATATTATTATGAAAGGTATTATATTTATGTTCATCATAGGATTTTATTTTTTATTTTTATGCAACCAATATGTATATTAAATAATTATACAAAAATGTTGTATTAATTATTTTATTAAGAAATATACCAAATAAATGGTATTAAAAATATTAAAATAAATAATATATGAAAAAATTAATGTGCCCCGTGAATTTTTTTGATTAATATGACATTTTAGGGATCTAGTATATATTTTTTTCAAACAAATATTCTCTGTGGGTTTTATTTAAATTCAAAAAATGAATAGTGTCAAAATTGACACTATTAAAATTTTATAAAAATAACATATTATTAAATTAATTAAAAATAACAAAAATATTTAAAAACTAAAAATCGAAACTTATATGGAAGAAACCGTTATAAAGATTCCCATTATGTAAAATTTACAACATTTAAGTATGTATTTATAAAAATTTTAAATTTAGAATTTTATTACCAGAGATAAAATTAAATTGATTAAATAATAGAAAATAAAGTTGATATGGTTTAAAATAAACATAAAACATGTATAAATTTTATTAGATTATTTTATTACAACCGTATACCATATTATATTGTAATTGAGTCATTTCTGGAGGTTTTTAAGTGGGGTTTTATTTTATTATTATTTAAAATATTTAAAGTTTCCAAAAGTGCCCCTCTCCTCTCCTCTATAAGGGTACCTCCTTCTCTCTCCTCTTCACACACATTTGAGCCTTCAATATTGGGAAAACCCTGCCCATTTCACTTCTCAACTTCCATATAAACCTACTATAGGACCTAGTTTTCTTTAAAGACTAGAGTTAGTGCCCTTAGAGGAGGATAAGAGGAGTCGTGTCGAAGAAGAGGTAATCTCTTCTACTGATTATTTCATGTTTCTTTCTTCTTCAACTTCTTCTTATTTAGTTGTTTCATTATAAAGTAATAACATAAGTATCACTAACATACTGATATGTCATTATAAATATGAAACAACCCCATTTCACCTTCTATCCATCCTATGGAAAACGAGATCACCGCGCGTGCGTACATACGGAATACCGTCCTCACGCAATGGTGTAATATATTTTTCCATCACCACCATACTTGGATGGGTATAATGGTGTAAAGAATAACTATATATGGTTATTATAACATCATACTGGTTCTGAGATATTATATCATCCACTCCAATTCAATTCAATAATTATGGGAATGATATCATCGCTCATGCGTACGTACGGATTATCGTCTCCACGACGCGATGAGATTCATTCTCAATGATAACCATTCAAAAATGATTATAAATATATATAATGAATAATAATGATATATATTACATAATGAAGCTACTTTATTTATGTATACATGTATATATATATATATATATGTCATTTACTTACTTCAATTCAAGTCAATAAGGAAAGGAAAACAGCGTTCATGCGTTTGTACGGTCTACCATCTCAATGAACGGTTTATTTCATTTCATTTAACTATCTTTTAGGTATATATATATAATGAATATATATGATATATAAATCATGATTTAAATTCTAGAATTAAATCATGATATAAGTTATAATAATATCAAGAACACCAAGTCCAAACACCTACGATAAATAAAACGATTTTACCCAAAACGCTGCTTTAACATGGAATTCACAAAAGAACAGGTAAAATAAAGTCATAAGTGAACTATATATGATATCATAACAATAAATATTATTCTCTAATAAGTCAATGACATTATTTAAGTCATTATACAAGAGGTTCAGATACGTATGAAACCTATCGGACCTAAGGTAAGGGATAACTTTTCCAATCTCATTTTTATCAAAGGGTGTTTATTCGTAAGTATTTATTGGTGTTATATTTATAATCTTTGTCTCTATTTTATAAAAGTGGTTTCTTGTATGCTTAAAAACCTTTTTACCCTTTTTTTACTTTTAACACATGGTATGAAAGGAATCTTTATTTTGTTTAACATACGAGGAAATTTTTGAATTTTCAGTTAAAAGTACGTGGAGAATGTTTTTAAAAAAAACTTATACAGAATGAACAGATTTTTACAGTTTCATAATTCCTTATTTTCATGAAGTTTACTCTAGAATATTTCATTTATATTTTCAACAAAATCCCTTTCTCTTAAAATTTCAGGGCATTTTGTGAAAAGAAAATGATTTTGAAGAAGAAAAGATATTATCCTCAAGAATTCATTTCAATTGTTTTATCAAAACTGTTTTCCATCTAAAAGGACAGTATTTAATATGTTTATGTTTCAAGTATAATGTCTCTATGATTTACATGGTTTCATTTTTCTTATGATAAAATGATATCCATTTGTTTTATATGGATTATGTTCAGATGGGATTATTTTTATGAAACCCATTTTATTCTTTGGGTTATAATGAATGATTTATGTTTATGTTGTGGCACACATAATAATGGTTTCATTATGAGATGAGTGGGAACTATATCTCCCTCCAATTAATTGGGTAAATAATATATCTCATGAGATATACATGGCTGGAATGGAAAGTAAATCTGGTTCAGCAATACAGGGCTGGAACGGCAAGTAAACCCGGTTCAGTAAGGGACTTTGTCCACTAAGATAGTCTTGGCAGCAATGCCTTGGCTACTATGGAAATAATATCATGTAATTAATGTTTTTACACAATAAAATGTTTTATTCCCATGTTATTATATCATGGTTGATGATCCATTATGATCTATACCCTACGTACTTCCATGTTTCATGTCATTTCTCAAGATTTTGATGTTTAAATATTATGTTCATGTTTTGAAGTTCTAATGTATATGGTTTGTTTTATTTTCTCTATGATACCCTTACTGAGCATTTGAGCTCACCATTTATATGTTTTCTTTTACCCCAGATATAAATAAAGGTTTTAGGTAAGAAAAAAAAGAAAGATCTCTAGGGGAGATGTTGAAGATCTTTCACCAAGATTAGAAGATTATATTCTGAGTTTCTAAAGACACTAAACTATTATGGTCCTTTGGTGTATGTTTTTGTTATGTATTAGATATTCTGAAAAAGTAATGTAATGCCAATGTTTTCCATGATTTGGGTCTCTACACTCAAGGATGTGGATTCAAGAGGTAAATTCAAATTCTTTTTCTTTCAATTTCATTTCAAGTTCTTTTATATTGTTATCCTCTCCTCGCCTCCTCTATGAAAATTACCAAAGAACTCCAGTATCATCTATATACTGGAATTATATCATGCAAATTGAAGAACCATCATCAATACACTTACTCGCTCTTTCTCTCTCTCTCTCTTTTATTTTATAAAAAAATCACCATCCATGAGGTACCAATTTATAACCTCCGTGGAAGACGAAGTTTCGTTCTTCAATTTCTCCATCATTACTGGTAACGAAACCATTTTGATGGTTGATCTAGACTATAATATATGTATTGTAACCTAATTAATATTATGTATCAAGAATACATACATATAATTAAATCATATGACAAAACTAGTTCTAAATAATCAAAATAATGCTAAAATAATCTAACTGAATTTCATTAATATTTAATATAATGATTAATCCTCATTCTAAGTGACCAAATGATATAAAAGACCACTAACACCTATGTATGTTCATAATTAGTGTGTAAATTCAATTATGGAGATTTACAACCATTCCACATGAACTCCATTACTTAAAAAAAGGAACCGATTATGAAAATCAAGAGAACGAACACTCTGAAATGACGGAATTTGATATTAGAAAATATCAATAAAGGCATAAGTGAAATAAAAAAAATTATTTTATACTAAATACATTTCTAGTAGGTTTTTAAATAATTTATTATTAATTATAGATTCATATTATAGTACCTTATGTTCAATGGCAGAACACATTCAGACTTAGAGTAAGGGTTTTCCACCCGAACATCCATTTTCATTCAAGTTACTTTCATTGTCTAATTACCTCAATGAAAATCTTATGTATTATTATTTACTCCTCATAATTTTTTTTGAGTTTTCTATAGATGTACACCAACTATAATACTTTGTCATTTTAGGGATGGTTTTACGTTTTAAAATTAACTTTCAATATTGTTTTTGAAATAGAAGCCTGATTCAATGGATTTTCTCAAATTCTTACCTATTTTAAAGTGTACTCTATAACATATTTTAGGAAACCAATATCATTATAAAATATCTATTTTTATTATTAAAATACTATATTAATTTAATTTTTTTCCATACAAATATTTTTCCAAAATAACTCTTGTTTTCAATGTAAAAGTGTATTTATCTCAAGAATTACTCGAAGATTTTATAAGAGTTTCTTTATCTATTTCAACAATATTGCTGATTATTATGTATTATTGAGATTAATATTTCATGGTATCATCTAAAATGTTTAATTTAATGGCTTATGATTATTTTCTCTGTGGATGTGTTATCTTAAAACCAGTCATCATTTGCTCTGAATGGTTAGTGTTTATGCTTAATGTTTGGGGAAAGTTATTTAAATTTCATATATTTGTTTCAATATGAATGTATACGTTGTTTATGTTTTTCCCACATCATATGAGAAATTAATTGTACATATTAAGTGTCGATTGGTACCTGTTATAGCCCATCAGGGCGTCGGTAGGTCTCATGAGACAAACGATGGTCTTGGCACAAGGACTTGACAAAATGATTATTTATGATCTTGGAACAATGCCTTCATGGAATGGTTGTGATGTCACACATTATGAATTCCCTCATTATGAAAATAGTATTGATGGTTCATGTGGTTATTCAAATAGTTGAATAACCCTGATTATGTTTTATTAGGGAATTATTTACTCATCTCATATTCCTCCCATAATGAGTTCATGTTTATTATTTTTAAAGGCATGTGTTTTTAATTATTCAGCATACCTAATATTTATGTTATCTTCTGATGTATTGATTATTCTTACTAAGCATTTGATTTCACCCCTTTCTTATGATTCATTTTCTCATGACCTGAAAATTTTATTATGAATGACATTCTAAAGTAACCTTGGATTTATGGATGTGGTCAAATAAATTTCTATGTTGTCTTTTGTTTCAAGTTGTAATGTTGAAATTATGTATGTTTCTTGTTTCCAATTCTATTAAACTATTAAATCCTTTGGGATGCATATTCCTTGTTTATATGAAAATGTAATAAAATAAGGGACCATCTTCTGGAAACTATGGTTGGCTCCTTACACTGATGCTCAACCTTCACCAAATTATAAGTTAGTCATCGAGAGATATACATTGTAACACTCTTCTTAATCCATTTCCATAAAAACTGACATCAAATTTCCATAAATATTTTTTTCTACTCTTGGATGTAGCACTTTCTGGGATGTATGAAAATCTATTAACACATTTTATCAAACTATAACTGGATCCAAAATCCTCTATTTGAGATTATTTCTTGATCCCCACGTTCAGTGAATCCATTAGTAGTATATCCTGTGAAAATATGGTTATTAAATAACTCACAATCATTATATCCATGATATTATTCCCCTACAAAATGTAGATGTAGAGGGGCAACAACCATCTATTAGAGGTTTTATTCTCTTAACTTTTCTATCAAGAATATCTATAATGAGGTTAATAGTGTTGAAACCTAAGCTAAAAACTATTAATGAGACTTTCAACTAAGAGCATCAGCCACCACATTCACTCCAATCATAGTATACACCATCTTGAAGCCATTGTAAATAATAAAATTTTGTCGTAGTCTCTATCTCAGGTTGTTATATTTTTTAGTTGACATGCATGTGGGAATCTTGTGGTTAGAATAAACAACAAACCAATCACCATAATTGTATTTCATCCAAATCTTTTGGGTAAACACCATAGTTTATGCCCCCAAAACATGTGTTGCAATGTTCTTCTCATGGAGACTTAATGGTCCTGATCTATAGTCAATCGTTTCATTCCTCTATGTCAAAACCCATATACACCAAAATCTAGAGTATTAATATAACAAAATTTAATCTAAAAAGCTTTTATAAATTTCAAGATGTAATCACATATCATCCTCTTCCAAAATTACACATAGTCCTATTGGATATATTCGATCAAATAATGGTTTCCCATTTCTGTTCAAGTCTATCAAGTGAGTCATAATTAGGGATAAATAATGAATAGATATCATAAAATATCCAGTCAACACATGGAAACCTTGCACCTTGTTCATTATCTATGGTGGAACCCAACCTAGACATACCGTAATATTCTATAGGTCCACAGCTACTAACTCCTCTAAGATAACAAGTCCTAATAAGTGGACCTATCTAATACAGAACATAATCCTTGCGAGTTTATCATGAAACATATTCTCTCAATGTTTTTCGGGATCCTTACTCAAGTAAGTTACTATATCAACCTATGATTTCATGTAAATGATAATTTCATTGATTTAGAGGAAAAAACTGTTCAAGGAAAGGTTAGAAGATCTAGTTCATGGGTCACATAACCAACATATGGTATTTCCTTTCACCAAAGGTAATCATCAGATACTCATAATAACCATGGTGACATCATAATTTCATCTTTATTATGTTTTCATCATAAAATCTGAGCTGGTTATATCATGTCCAGTGGTGAATTTTCAAGAACCACATTTCTACATTAAATTGGTCAATGTGGTCATCGATTCTCATTAGTGGTGACTTATTATGGATGATTACATAGTTTATGTGATGATAATACACACACAACTATAGGATATCATCTACCCTCTTAGAGAATTATATAGAATCTACTAAGGGGGAAACACTTTGATAGATATATCCATTCATGTGAAGGTCCCCCAAATACACCCTCAGTTATAAAATCTCATTAGGGGACATTTAATATGATACTAAAAAATTGAATCAGACCCATGATTCTATTCAATTTAAAATTTAACCATCTAATAGGGTGGTAAAGTAGGTATGCCCTTGATTAAACACCCATGTACGCCTCTTCAACAATAGTTAATCAAACATCTTCTAAGTCAACAGAACTATGCTATAAGCACTCCAACCAATTAGAATTTGGTTGAAGCCTCCAAAACATGATAATATCCTACCATAACTATAATACCTTCTCCTCATTAAAGGAAAATCTCATTTTATCATCTTTAGTACATTGTAAAATCTATCAAAAAAATCAAACCTTACATGAATGATAGATAAGTAATCTATACCAATAATGACATCATAATTTCTCATTGCATCTATAAAGTGACCCTAGGATAATTTGACACAACAAAGAGACAAGTCACACTATCATTAAAAAAGATTGATTGTGAAATCACCTATAGTAGAAGTCTCCACCTATAATGGATGATATATATGGCCTTTGAGAATCACTAATTATCGACTAATAGATTATTCTAAAAAGGAATGGCTAACACCATTGTCTGTCGAAACTATGTCTATGGTGTAAAGGACACAAATAATAGCTAGAATCACATTTGGAGCCTCCAGATAATAACCTTAAACTACCTATAACTATATATATACTTAGAAACCCTGACTCTAAGCCCATTGTGGACCACCTAGAGGTGGTGGCAGTCATACTGGATCATAACGTAAACACCCTCCTACACCTCTTGTAGACCTTCTACCAATATTTCTCCTTGTGAAACATTATTAATTCCCCTAATAGTTCCCTGGTCAAATTACATCATCTAACAAAGTTTTTATTCCACATTCTACTATCCCTATACTTCATGACAGGTTTTAGAGTACCATGAAATATGATAACATGCATCATAAGAAAAGATATTCCTTTATCATGGTTTCCTATGCCACCTTCATAAACCCTATACATCATATTGTATGGTATGAGTATTTTATGTTAAATTATCCTAATGTACATTATTGGAAACCTAATTCTATGGTCTATACACTTGGATATCCACTACAGCACATGGGGACTGTGACTGCTCCATTAAAAATTCTTTAGCACAAGGGAACACTCCATCACCCTAGCAAAGCTGGTGATATAGAGAAGAACCACTCCATTTTACATATATCTGTGAAGTCCCATACCTAATGTTTGTAATTTTAATTAGATACCAAAAACATTGCCAATAGTGTATTTTTTTACATTGGAGAACCTTGATCCATACAAGTCATAGACCTGTATCCCTATACAAATAAGAGGATCTCCTATATAATCACTGACTACACTGTCACTTAGAAATATAACTCCTGAAATAGGTTTTAAACATGGTCTATGGACATGTCATTACATCAGGTGTCTCATCCACCATGATATACAACCAAAAAAAATTTCCAAGTAAAAAATTGGTTTTCTATATCATATTTTAGGTTTTTAATGTCAGTTTTCTCACGGTGTTATTATGAGTGGTGTTGTATATATTTTTTTAACATCATTTATTTTTAACCGATGTGAAAAATAGTTTCTCAATTTTTTTTAAAAACAAATATCGAAAAAAAACTATAACTACAAAACTATAATCATTTTTCATATCTATTATATAAAAAGTGACATGAAAAAAATTATTTTTTGAAGATTTTATTTAAAATAAAAATTGTTGTAATGAAATTTTCTTGTATTTTTTTAAATAAAAAATAATAAAAAGAATTTTCATCGAATTTTAAAATTAGTTCTATAAATATTAACAAGATAATAAATTTATTTTTAAAAAATTAAATCAATTATTATATGTCCAGTTGTACATAAGAAGAACCAAATAATACAGTTGTAGTGTAGTAGTACCAAAAAATAGTAAACTTTGACATTTTAAATTCAAATATTAAAATATATTTTTCAAATGGCCTAAAACCGAATCAAACCTCTAAAATAGTCCATCCAATATCATTTAAATTCATTTAGATCCTTTCCATTATAAATTTGAGGGATAAAAAAATTCTATATCATAAAAAGAAATCATTTATCATATATTCTCAATATTATTATAAGATAAATTAATTGAATGTTTATAATAAAATCTATATTTTTGAATTTTTTAACTATCCAATTTTAAATTATTTCAAATATAAATCTTAGAACATAATATCAAAATCACTTTTTCTTTATTGATGATGACATTTCTATTTCAAATTAATTTATCAATTCAAAATAATTCTTTTATTAGTTTCAAAAAAAATGCTTTAATTCTAAATGATAACCTTTTCTTTTACATATTTTATCTATTTATTCTATTTTATGATGTCTCTAAAAACTTACCCATGAATTTTTTTTAAATGATGTGCATGGAATAAAAATAATATGCATTATAATATACACATATTAAAATAATGAAACATTCTTGTTCAATATGTTGTTAAAGGTTTCTCACACTTCACTATGAATAGAGCATACCTAGTAAGCTATCATATCTATTATAAAAAATAAACAAAATTCAATATCCTCTAATATAAAACAACACAATGTGAGTAGTTATTTGGTTATGAGAAATATTTCATTAAGAAATATATGTATTATACCATTCAAGATATGGAATAATCCATCACTGAGTTACATTATTATGAAATCATTCAGCAATGTATATTTTTCTTTTGTAATCTTCAATGTCCTATCTATTGATATAATGTATTATGGATCCCAAAATCCATATATAGATGTTGTATAATACTGAATTAAAAGTGCCTAAAGAAAAAAAATTAAAAAAACCTACGTATTATTTTTCAATAAATTAATATAAATAAATGATATATGATAATCAACTTACATGGAAAAACATTAATAACATTGATTCCCAAAAAATATCAAGTTAAATCATCCATCAGATATCTCTTTAAAATCCTAAAAATCATATCACACCCAAATGTGTTAGCATCCATTTAAATATCATAAACATCCATGAAAATTGGCAAATATGATAATAATCTATCATGTCCAAAATAATTAAAATCTGATATCATAGAATCCTATACTCATTTTTTTCAATAAAATATTTCATTACCATTATTTTATTCCTATGAAAATAGAAAAATAAATAAAACATAAAATTTTAAAACCATTTTAACACCAACATATGATAAAGGTCATAATCTCTACATACCTCAATGGTAATATTTCAAACATGTCTAGATGTACAAACAGAAAAATATTCGATAATTTTTCCAACATTTCTAACCTCATCTATAGGAATTGATACACAATATTTTCTATCAATAATATCATGTACAATGACTTTATTATACTCCATATCTATCAGTTGTTGATGAAATGTTTCCCTAATATAATGTAGATTACCACATATAATAATATGATATTTTTGATCTTAAACATATAACTCACAACAAATGGGATGTTTTAGAGGATGATGTTAGGGAGTTGGATAAGTAGGAGGTGGTGGAAGAGTGGGATCTCCCGGCAGAGGTGGAAGAGTGGGATCTAAAAGTTGAGGTGGAGAAATGGGATCTAGAGCATGAAACTTTATTTTTTGGTCTAAAAAAATTGATTGTACTAAATCTATGATCTGACCTTCATCATCTCACCCATCTTCTAAACTGTAGATTCTAAATATTATATTTTACATTTATACATATCATTTATTAAATAAGCTCCAGAAAGAGTAAATAATATTTTTACTAATACACATGGTGTGTATCCTCCTACACTCTCTGGGTTTTTAGGATTTTTGAATAGAATAGCTAAAATATCCTGCATACCTTCACATATAATTGTCTCGTGTTTTCTCTTCTCTTTAATGGAATCCGGTATAAAATATTAGAAAAATTAAATAGTAAATCTCTATATATAAAGATTTTAAATAACCTAAATAATATAAATTAATGAAATAAATTCTTACAAGTATCTCAACTATATCACTAAATTAATAATTATGATATTTTTTTCATTTTTCTCATTTAGTACATCTCCTAATTATCATTTCTAATAGGGGGAAGGACATTCAACCTATATAGAGTTTGAAGAATCAGATCATAGACTCTGAAATTGTTTAGCTATAATTATTTATTCCAATAACATATAACCACCATGAGAAAAAGAGTGAGGGTATAAATTTTTTTATTAGATCTCCTAATGATATCTCCTCATTCTCCATAAATTAATAATAAAAAATTCATTAATAAAATCATTAATATATGTGAAAAACATCTTAAAGATAACATCACACTTATCAAAAAAAATTGTCATATACTATAAACAAATCATTTTAATGTATCTTTATCTAGATAAGAACATATATAACTTGGATTTTTATTTATTCTTTCCCCAAACATAAAATATCTTGTAAGGGTTGATTTTAAAACCTTTCATCTCCTAAAATTCAAAGCTAATAATTTATTCTTGACATCTCTAGTGTTAGGTATTTCATTTGTCATCTTATTATAAGGGAAAACATATATTAGTAAAAAGTTTTCATTATAAGTAAATTAATAACAAATTAACTTACAAAACATTTCTCCTATAATTGAGATATTTTTTATTTCTCAACATTTTTTCAATAAAAAATGAAAATACTAACTTTAGATCATGATTGAATTGAATAACATGTTTTATTTTTTTTTAATTTCGACCCCTAAGAATATAATTTTCATCAAACATAACTAATATCCTTTAGTCCCCAATAAATTAAACTGATATTGTTGGTAAATGTGAGAAAACATGTTTACTAAAACAACATCTCTTCTCTTCACCTCTGAAGGTAGATATATTCTATGCATAAGGAAGACGAACATTCTAAGAAAAATAATTTATACAATCCTCCCTTGAAGAATGTGGTGACCTGATAATTTGATATGACATTATCCTAAAAGTAAAAGTAACAATCAATTTGTATAAAAATAAAAAAATAAAATAGTTAAATATAAATACAACATACAAAGGAAAAATTATCTTGAAAAAGTTTAGCTAAACTAACAACATTTATATTTATATTTTTTATATAACTAACTTAACTTATATCAATATTAATGAGATTTGTGAGAAATGAAATAAATCAAGGAAAAATATAAATTCTATATAAATATTTGAATAACAATTTTTAAAAGATTCAAACAAACCAAAAATACAATAAACAAAAGAAATTTTTGTATGTAAGAATTAATAAAATATATAAGTTTTATATAAATTTGAATAAATAAAAAATGAAAAAAAATTTATAAACTAATTTTTAAAAAAATTACCTGTGTGTATAATATGTATTTTGAATATAAAAATAAAACTAATATATCTATAATTTTAAGATATTTATAAAATTAAACAATAAATAAATATATGCTTCCCGGAATATTGGGGCATCACTAAAAGATTGTTTTCTCGTATATCCTTCACAAGATTAATCATTTTTTAAAAACAATTTATATGAAGATCTCATCAATTTTTTATGTTAACCCTTACATCGAATTTGGGATCTTACAGAAATATGCATCATTTTCATGTGCTTCATCCACATTCTATTTATTTCTTTATAAAATGATACACTACGACATATCTTATAAATCATAATAATAGAAAATATATTTTTCATGTTAAGGAGAAGCTTCATATTCAAATCCAATAAAATTTACTAGATTCATACCAAAATAATCATATATTTCATTATTTTAACTAATAAACACTTAAATAGAAGTATTTTATATTTAAGGTAATCATCCTCTTATATTTATTCAATGACTCTATAATATGAACATGATGTGGATATTGAATTTCATTATTTTGAACAAAATAATTGAATTATTTCTTTAAACACCAATACACTACAATTATGAACTACACTTCTATTATCTTGATCATTCATATAAAATGACCAACCATCAATGTCATACTTAGAAAATGTTATCAAATTTAACTATTGATCACCCACTAATTAGCTCAATGTTTCTTATGCCTCTGATCTACCATGCATGGTTTCGTTATACCATAATAATAAAATTGTTATACTCATACAAAAAAACCCATATATTTCATCATAGGATAAAATTGTTTTAACACATTGATATAAAGTTTTAGTTATGGTTCAGAATCATAAATATTATTCTATCTCTATAAATTTAATAGATTTATCTATTCACCGGTCAATGAGTTTTCTTTAAATTGATTTATCCCCATTACCATATAATTGGCTCATTAAATTCAATATTTAGGAAAACCCATGTTCTCTAAAACATATAAGAAGATTTTATAAAACTCTGCAACCACTATAGAAATATACTGCACAGAAATGGCAGATTCAAGTCAATATGGATTCATAACATATCTGTTTTGTATCATCATATAAAATTAAAAATGTTCTATCCATCATAGTTTTAAAGGGGACTAAATCTTTATTTCTCACACCTAATAAACCATTAAATGATCCACGATATCAAAAAAATAGTTGAGAGTTTATTTCTAGTTTAGAATATTTAGAAAATATATCATTCTCTACATAGTTCAATGAATTTAGATTAATAAAATTTTTAAGAATTGAATTAAAAAAATTACACACCTTCAAGATAATAATTATTATTTGGATGGGAAATAATCCATGATACTCAACAGGTAGTAGTTGTTTAATTAGGATGTGACAATCATGAGATTGCATTTATATCATCATCAAAAAAATTTAATGAAATAAATTTGTCAACATTTTAAGATTAATCCTATGGAAATTTGATACCATGGAGACACTGAAAAATAAATTTTTTATAATCTTATATAATGAATGATAAGTATGATAAAGGTATGTTAATATTATATTATGAGTGGGAGAAAACTCCAAATTTATTCCCCTTGATAGTAAGTCTAGTCTTGCATTTAACCTATCTTTAGTCTTTCCATTAATATAAAAACAATTTACAATCAAAATATCATTGATATTCTTCTCTACATAAATGAGATCATATTACGTTTGACCTCATGATATCTCCGATATGGAATCCCAAAAAAATTTAATAATTTAATCTATATATTTATGTTATTACCATATTTTCTTTCTGAATGTGGAATCAATTATTTTTACCTTCTAGACATATTTATCAGTTGGCAATGGTTTCTAAGAAATATTATATTCATTTGATCCATTTAATATGTTTTTTAATCATTGATAAGAGTGATCCATAAACAAAAACCTATTAAGAATAATGTATGTTTTTTCTCCCATGTTTTAGATGAAAATATAATGCATATTATTCTAAAATTGAACAAAAATTTTCCCCCCAATACATTATCTTGAAAAGTTTCCATATGCTGATAAGTACTTTATAGTGAACATAATTATTTCACATAGTTGAAATTGATCCTTTTTATAAGAATTATTAACTCTAGTAAATTCAACCAATAAAATTTTCAGGTCATAATATATTGGTGAAAAGAAAACATCAACATCATTTTTAGGTTGTCTTGGTCTATCAATCATTAAAAAAACCATTATATATTTCTGATTCATACAAAAATTCAAGAGATATTATCTAAAATACAAATAAAATAAGACATGAACAATTTTTTCTACTAATGATTTTATATTAATTCCATGTATTCATACTCCAAGTCTATAATATCTAACTTCTTTTGAAAATCAAGGAAACTGTTGATTATTTTTCATACATAGTGGACAATCAGTTGGATGATGTAATTTTTCATCTAATACTTTATTATCTATACCCTTTTATAACCATTTTACATAATTTGAATAAGTAAATAAATATTTAAAAAAAAGAGTTATAGGAAGATACCAAATTAACGTAGAATGAGTCTTTGTAATTATTAAATCCACCTATGATTTGTCAGGAATCTTATACCACGATTTCTCACATTTAAGAAACTATGACATACCATTATATTTCTTCTTATGTAGTACACTAACTTTCAGGTAGGAAGGAATCTTTTTGTACACTTAACCCATCGAGAATAAAATTTTATTCCTATTTTAATGTGAATCTGTAAAATTGTTGCCTTTAGGATGTATGCATTTCAAAAGATTTATAACCCATATTTTTTTCAATCCATCTATTTTCCACCTTCATGTTAATAGATCTTAACACCGTTGATGAAACTACTAATTTTTTAGAACCCATATCAAATGGTTTTTCATCATAATAATATAATGATTAAATTATCAATTCTTTTCTAGTTTCTTCTACATCAATAGCATGAATCATTTATTCATTTTGATCATACTTCTCATATTTAAAATCCTCAACATTAATAGATCATTAATTTTCCCCAGTTTTACCATTAAAAATTCAAGGGCTATAAATCATATTGAAACAATGAAAAATTTAATGATCATTATTTTATTTTCTTTTCAACATATTCATACTTAAAATTCTCAAGCATGGATAGAAAAACCTGTTATTATTTGGAAATTTTCATTTAGAAAATTCCAAAAAAAACAACAACATGTTACCCATATTGATCACGTATTCGTAGTTTAGTAATCAAAATTAAATAAATTATTTCCCATAACCAATATCATGAATTGAAAATAATATATAATAACTCAAAAATTATATCCAATTTAATTTTATAAACACAATAAATTCAATATAATATTTTCAAAATAAAATATAGGTGAAATATTTGGAAAACCAATGTAACACCCTGAACATATTTATTTATATTTATTTAAAAAATATCAAAAAGAATTAGGCAATCAGTGTGATCATGTAAATATATATTGTAAATACTCCATGTTATAAATCCAGAATCCATTATAACTTCAAAATTACAATTCACAATGAAAACAAAAATAAGTTATATTAAACACACAATAATAATAATAAATATACATTATTTATTTCACTTATTCGTCAAATAATCATTCTTTCAGTACTTAATCTAAAAAATGATTATAAATCAAGAATTACCTTTGATTCATGAATAATCATAACTAAAAATAAAATTAATTATGTGTTTTAGAATATTAGTAGCGGAATAAATCATTCAAGAAAACAATCCCAAAGTAACATTAATCAAGAATAAAAAACCATAGGCCCTTTGAGAATTGAAATAATACACACAAAATCCAAATATATTTTAGAATTGGGATGATTGAGAAGTCCATATGAATTAGAATATGGTGCATAGAGAGTGTGAATAAGGTCCAATGACACTTAAGGGTGGACGAAAGTGGTTAATGTGAAGTGAATTAGATTAAAGGCTTTGATATTAAATAATGAAGAATTAGGGTTTCTTGTGTGAGAGAAAAAATATGGTAGTCATGAGAATTAATGAACCATGAATGATTCAATATGATGTTTTTTTAATAATTTTATTGGTTTTCAAATCATTAATTTAAGAACTAATTCGAAAATTCCATTTCTCACTTTTGTTATCAAATAACCAACATGATAAACCTATTTTTTTTTTAAAAAGTTGGGGCTGAATCCTCGTTTTTATTATTGAAACAAAGAAAAGACCTCTTTAACTGGGTAGAGGGAGACCCATAACATATCTTGAAGGCCTAGTGGGTAATTAGCCCATTACAAAGCCCGTAGGCCCAATTTTTTTTCCCAAAGCCCATTCTGTGAATAGTAATGCTACAGTACCCGCTCTGCTACAGTACCCGCCGCTACTACAGTGCTCCTACCGCCGCTAATATTAAAAACATGAAATATTAAATTGATTTTCCACCAGTATGGCTAGCCACAATCACGAACATCTAGCTAAGAGAGGACCAAACTAGATAGAACAATCAGACCATCAACACCTGCTAGTCCTTTACTACTATACTTCCAACTCACCCCTGAACCAGGTTGGCCTCTACCTCTAGAACTCATGAAGAGTACCCATCATTTTCATTTAAACATATAATATGGTTGGAATGATCTAATAAATAGTATTATAAAATGAATTGAATTTTGATTATGGTGTCTATTCATCTCACTACACGATGGGTGGGAGTACATATCGATTTCTTCCTAAAGAAAACATATCATGAACGTGCCTCTAAACTAATGAATTTTCACTAAGAAAATGGTCATCATGAACCTGTAACAGAATCCTACATAGCTTTCTATGTGGTGGAATCCTACAATAGTAAATATGTTACATAATTAAAAGATCATATCAAGGGATAAAACTCAAGAAGGACATAGAACCCAAAAATAATTCCTATATGATTCATGTATGATTTTTTTTCCATCAACCAGTTTTTCAGTTTACCATCATGAGAAGTAGGATTTCAGAATACCAGTGAGTTCATAAATCTATCATCACACCATCATTGGGGTCCTGGACCCAAGATCCAAACTTGAAAAGCTTAAACACCATTTCTTTAAATCCCAAACAAATTCTTAAAACCACACTATCTACAAACTCAATCCTTGTAGAACCTTATATTTGATACCACTCGGACCCAACTTGACCTAAAAATGTCTTCTTGTCTAATGGTAAGCCAAGTTTTCAAACCCATATCCACAATTAAATTTCCATAGTCTAATTACTAACACTGAGTAGGAATATAATACAGATTGGAGACTTTTGACTAATGTACTGATACACATGCACATGTATCTCCCTGCACATCATAGTAATTTTGAATAGTAAAAAACAAGAATAACAAATGTGTGAAACCCCACTATTATCCCACAATATCGTACAATTTTACATGCCAATGTAAATAGGAAAAAATAAAGTCCCAACAACCAGAAAGTAGGTCTACATTGACAACCATAGAGGATATTTTCCAAAATAGGAATATCTTGTCCCACCCTAGTCTGACTACCCAATCTGCCAACCACCATTATACACCACCCACACCTGGATCACCAAGATCACCATCAAATTTCCAATTTTTTTTATGACATGACATGATTAGGAAAATACCATGAATGGGTTATCATATACAAACCCATTACAACAACTGAAAATCATTGAGAAGTAAAGATCCAAATGATATCCATCTCTAAACCACAAAACTTAGGGTAAATGTGGGATAAGCTATTAATTTTCAAGGATGGATACAAATCACAAACAAGGTCTCAGGCCTCAAAACTAGTTGAGAGATCATAGTAACTCAAACAGTTTTGTGAAGTTGTACTATAAAAAATTGACCTACAATACCTTTCATAAAATCCCTATAGTAAAGACGCACACCGATATAAGATACATCATACAATGGAATTAAACTCATAGATAGCGGTTCATTCCCTATGTGTCATGGGATACAAAACTCTACCAATGTTCAAATAATATATAGAGGATTTCACCTTAGGACAAATGAAAAAACCTAACTTCATCAGTACTATCTCAAAGGAGGGGGGCATACATCTAGATGAAGGTAACTGGATTCCTGAACCTACCTAGGGAAAATGTAATAGAGGATACCAACATCATTCAAGAGAGTTAAATTCCTGGCTCTATACATGATTGACCCATAGATAAATGATTACATAGTATCTATAATAGAGTATGATAACAGACCATTTCCATTAGTATTAGAGACCCTACCATCATATTTTATATAGAATCCTACTCATAATGGAATACTCAAAGGTCCTCAACCAAGTGAAAAAAGGTTACATTGTTTGTTTAATGGGGTATATAGGGTGTCACCACATATCTATAACCTAAACATGTGATTATAGTCAACATGGAGTTCAAAGTTATAAATTCATAGTTTGTGATACAAGTTACATGAAGTGTGGCTCCATGTTCTGTACACAGCTTGTGCCTTATAGCTCAATTTTTGTAACACTAAGATCATATGGAACATGAAACCACTCAGGTCCCTAAGCATGTGTATTATTTACATTCTAGGATGTCCTTATGAGTTCACAAGGAATTTCATCTTAGAAACATGTTCATGTGATATTATTCGTAGTTTAAAACCCTAGTGGTGTTTTAATGAGTTACATGGTATTTTTTCATCCAAAATACATGTCAAGTACTTAGGAAATTTTTTATCTTTAGTTTCTTCCTAAATATTCACCATTTTCATTACCTTCTCCATTATAACTACTATAATTCACACAAAATGTTTTTATTGAATTCAATATAAAACTTGGGACAAGATTCCATCCATCGTTTTCCAAAAAAATGAGTATCGTAATTTCTTAAGTTTCTACTGCTTTCCTTGTTCAGTAGGGACATTTGAAAGAACTGTCTTCCATAATCTTCCTAGTCTGATGGTACACACATAACCTGGTATATCATCAATACCAATTTCAATCATGACTAACAATGGATCTAATATCGATCGTGATTTGAACTACAACACAATATCACCATCCAAAGATTGAATATTGAGGACGAGCATGTGGAATGGAGGGAGAAAACCATTAAACCCAAAAGTGAATTATCAATTATGGACATGGGCACTTTTCTAATCATTCATGAGATGTTTAATCAATAGGAAACATGGTTAAATATTAATTTCATGAATGATAATTATTAGGATCATAAATCCCAATAAAATCCTTAATTAATTGGTTCATGAAATGTTTTTCATGGATTCAACTATAAGGAAATTAATACAAGGTCATAATGATATTAAAAATGTGTTTATACCAACAAAAACCAATTACCTGCTTTATAATTCGATCAATAGTTAAAACATAATGAATATTCTTCAATGTTAAAGATGAGTTCTGTTGATTCTAATCACTGATCCGAGAACCATCTTCATTCTATTTTTAAGACTCTCCCCTTAAATGGCCTCCCTCACTCCCAATCACCCGGATTTATTAATATTACCATGGAGAATGAATATATTGAGGATTATATAGGTATTTTCTAGTTTATAAATCTAATTAATCAATTAATTAATACATTAATTTAATTCTTCTAATATATTCCAGTGACTATGAATTGACCAAACATCTAAGATAAATAACCTTATATAAAGAATAGGTTAAACCCTACATTCTAGATTAAATGGATGTCTTTGTTTCTCCATTTGAGACTCTATTTGTGAATAAAAACAACATTTCAAAAAAAAATTGTGAGTTAATATATTTAATATTTGTAATACATATTCATTTGATCTAAATAACTGATAAAACTCTACTCCGACACCATGAATGGATTTGAAAATATTATTAAAAAGATTCAAAGAATTTAATACCAAAAATTGGATTATTTTTATGAAAAATAGGTGATTTTATACAGACTATCATATGGTATATGAATATAAATTAAGGAATACGAATATAAACCTAAATTATGAAAACAAAATGAATAGAATGAAAAATTGAGGCTAATTAAAATCATATCATTCTATAAGGGTTTTCACTGGAAACAAATTATTTTTGTTACGAAAATTTTTTTTATATGATTTTATTCAATTAGTGTGCTGATAATATTTTTCAATCATCTCTTTTGTTCAAGAAAAGATAATACTCTACAAAAACTGTTACCATGAAAGAAAATCCTACGAAATTTAGTCAGTAAATCACTTCACTATAATTCACCAATATAATCTATCTTCATTGTATGATGGACTATGTAGATTTAATGTGGGACAAAATTAGAATAAGAGAAAATTAATAATCATGGATATTGAAAATATAGTAACTACTTATGTAATTTTTTTAACTATTATTTTTATCTCATAATAAATAAATAATAATCAATGGAAAAAATTAACTCTCAAATATACACATTGAACTTATCATTTGAAATGGTAAAGAGAATCAGTCCTCTATTTCAATAAAATATTGTGATCACATTACAATAGATGTGGTACAATAAGAACACTAAGCATAACATCAATTATATAATGAGTGAAATTATAGTGTGAAAAATTAAGAACATCCAAAAACCTAAAGTAATAAACACTTGAATAATTGATATCATATCTTATTTAAATATATTAAATGAAAATTGAGAATACCAAAAAATAAGTATCTTAGTCTATATTGAATAAAATACTAGTGATTTTTAGATCAATTTATTTATAATTCATTTGATTGTAGAAAATTCTATAATTGAAAATTCTATTCCCTTATGATTCTATATCATCTCGATGTATGATATACTAGGATTATGTTCTATTTTAGGTTTATTCATTATGAAAAATTTATTTTTGATCATATTTTTATTATTATAAATTTATCAACTCTCTTCAATGGTGTGATTTAAAAAATCATCATTTTTCCAACACTGTTTATCTTTATTGGATAAACCATTTGAATCAATCATTTCATTGAGAATTTGAAATGCACATATCGTCAATTTCATAGAGTCTTCAATTAGAATACTTAACCTTATATAAATATAATATTCTAATGTATTGATTTAAATATCAAATTACTATACTAGCTAATACATCATCTTCAATTTGATTTGTCAATGAAGAATGCCCTAAGATCAGTCTCCTCATGTTGACATGCCTCTACCTCAAGATTAATTCATCCTTGTCATATTTATAAAGTGATATGTCTACACTTAAAACCAAACCAAACTTTACTCTACCTTTCTTATAGTTGTTTAGTTAATCATCAATCGATTTAAAAATGCATATTAGGCTCCCATGATTATTATTCTTTCACCACAATCGACACATTATATATGCACTATATCCAGTTAATAGAGTCTTTATTCCCTTTAACACACCTAGTTCCCCTTAATAGATGAATACTAACTCTTTTATGTTGGAATAATATTTTTATATCCTTCTGTTTTGAAATATAATTTAGTGTCCCACCAATAGTTCAACTGACCAGTGCCCTAAAACGGTGTCCACAAGACCCCAATAATTCCTCCCCAAATGGTAGAGGCTATCAACCAGAATTGAGGGCATAGGGTGTGACTATGGGGATACTCTTCCATCATAGATCAAGTGAGAATAGCATCAAATAATGATAATAAATATTTGATGCTTTAATAAGAAACATATTATAGTTGAACAATAATAATAATGAAATCTAAATAATAATAATGTAATTTTAATTATAAAGAAATACAAGAGGTGATGATTTCTATAAAAAATGAATATTCAAGTGGTAGGGAATACATGTATATAAAACATACTAAAAAAGAAAAAAATTCCAATGAACTGTTATAGCTAGCATCTCGAGCATAGGCTTGGTTCTCCTCCCCGAGACTCCATTATAATTTTGTAAATTAGACATAAAAATATGGATGTTTTCCTTTTTTTCATGTTCAATCATAAACTCTACATGGGTACCAAAGGAAGCCCGGGTAGGGTGTGACAAAAAATCCCAGTAGTCCACCACCAATAGTTACTAGCTCAACCAATTCAGGCAATATAAAATGAGAAGTTTACATTAAATAATAAAATCTAAACATCAATATTAATTCAATTAAACGTTTTGGGATATGATAGAATTCTCAACCAATTTCCTTGTTTCAGCTTAAGATGGTGAGTTAGAACCAAGGGATCTTGTGAAGGTAATGTGAGTGATAAAATGTTTAAGAATATGGATTTTTCTGAATATTTTTATTGGGATTGGATGACATGTTTCTATATTTCCAATTCTAGTTGTTCATTTCTTATTTAGAAATGTTCACATTATTTTTAAATTTACTTATAAATACATTATAAAATATTTTGATTCACCCTAATCCCATGTAAAGAAATTCTAAAAGAGTCCAAAGTATCACCTTAGGGGTTCTCTATAAATACAATGCTAATGATTTCATCCATGGTGACTTAAGGATTAAATCCCATGTTTCACTATAGGAATGGTGTGAAGACATCATGAACTAACCTTTTAGTTCCTCCCCGGTATTGTACATAGAGGTTAGAGTCATTCTAATGGCATTGTACAACTATCATGCCATTGAGCCTATACAAGGAGTGTCCCCTAGGGAACTGATGTCACTCGTTTGAAGGGAAAAATAATAATGCTTGGTGATCCCTTGATAGGTATATTTGATGTTCCCCCCAACGTGTTTTTAAAGAATAAAAAATTATAATTATAAGGTACATCAAATTTTTCCAAGGGTTCCTTATGTCATCACCCCTTAATTGTATGGAATCACCCTCAATGGAATTTAAAATCTAATTCAAAATGAAAATGAAGGGTTTTCGGTGAGTCACACTCATTGGGGTGACATTAATCAAGTTTTTCAACCCTAGGTGTTGATTCTCCATTAACATAGGTTTAAAATGGCATGAAAAGGATTTCCATTTAATTAAATTATAAATTTTATGGTGACATCGAAATGATCTGGCTCATGTCACAATGTCACATTGTATATAATTTAACAAAACTAAGGTAATTAACCTATAACACAAACCTTATTCTCTTTGTTCATCCCTCGTCCTGCTTCATCATTTAATTCATTATTGAACGAAATAAATCAATGAAACCATCAAATGACATAAAAATAGGGAAATTGAGTTCTCAAAAAGATAGTGCAATGGTGGATGAGAAATTTAAAAATATATAGGATGGGATTTTGGAGCTTACTGAGAGATTTATGATGGATCTGAAGAAGAAAAAAATGGATGGCAAATGGAGGAGAAATCATGATCCATTGATTCAGAGGGTAGATATCATCATGTGTTGGAGGAGTCCAATCTTTTGGATAAGGAAAGTGGAAAAAATAAATAAGTTTAAAACATTAAATATGGGGGAAATGTAAGTTCACCTTCAAATATAAGGGATCATGGTTTGGCCAAACATTTGGCTAAACCATATGCCAATTGTCTACAAAGACACTACTTCAAAGGGGAACCCCACATGGTTCGGTGCATGGTTTATCTAACCATGACTAAATCGTACAAAAATACACTACTAAAAAATTGTAGTTGTCCACAGGAGCGTGATCATGGGGTTACATCATTTTAGAAAAGATGCAATGCCACCTAGACACCACTGTCTACCACATCAAAGTTAGAGACACCATGTCGTATGGGTAGCACATTTTTTACTAAACGTGTGTACTAGTATGCCTATTTCATTATTAGGGATACGGGCTCTAAAAGAGAATCATACACCACTGATATCTCTTTTACTCTCTTCGAAAAACACTAATAGGTCCAAATTAAGGATTTAAAAAAAATAGTCTAGACCTTTGGGAAAGACATTGATGTTACAATATCCCCTCCTTAATACAACTCATCCCCATGTTTCCATTTTAAGGGTGGAAAATATCGTCTGATAAATGTTATAGCCACTGTTCATGTACATCGACTACCCACTCCCAGGTCTTTTCCTATATTGGTATATTCTACCATACCACATGGACTAGAGAAACTAACATGCCTCAAAGATCCTCCATGATCGGATCCAATGATTAATATTTAATTATACAAAAATTATGCATCCACATCTAGGTTGATATTCTCACGATCAAATGAATGTGATGGGTTAGTATGATAATAGTGAAGATGCAATGTGTGGAAGACATCATCTGTGGCACGGTACCCCGGAGGTAACAGTAAACTATAGGCTAATGGACCAACTCCCTTTTCTATCTCTAAAGGCTTAATAATTCAAGGTAGTAAATTTACCTATATCTAAACTATTCCCTAACCCAATCTAGAAAATACAAATAAGAAGACCTGATGTCCCACCTCAATCTCTAGAGGTCTACGATGATGATGGTGTAATCGTTATGGTTGGACAGTTCTACATTCATACACTTTTTAATTATCTAGACATGATCTGATGTCTACTACACATGAATAGGACCCAGTATAGGTTCCTCACATGCCACTAATCAACATAGAGGGTAATGGAATGGTTATCCATAAAGGGTCTCATATGGAGAAAACTGAATTGTTACCTAAAAGTTGTTGGGGAAGGAAATCTCCACTAGATGAATACACAATAAACTAAACATCTAGAATCAAGGATTAAAGACTAATGTGTATCCTATAACACCTATATATTCCACTCGGACTACCCATCAGTCAGATGGTGATATTATATTCAAGAGAACCAGTGAACCCAGTGCCTTTTAAAACCCTTTCCAGAACTATGAAGTAACATCAATGTCTCAATAAAAATTTATAGAATGGGGAACACCATGAACTCTCACTATATCTAGGATTTATAGACTTCTCAACCCATAAATATATAAGTTCTACCATCTCCATAGGATGATTTAATCCTTGGCCACCATGTTGATGATCACCCACAGCACATCACTACCTATAGGGGAACTCGGAAATCCCATCTTAGAATCCACTGTTACACTGTTCCACTTACACTGAGGAGTGGATTGAGGATATAGAAGTCCAATAGGACACTGTTTCCCATCTTTCACCTGCCTAAAGGTAGAGAACTAGGTGATTAAACCTTCTTTCAACCTCTTAATACTTGACCAACAATACTGATGATGCATTTCTCTATACATCATTGTATGACTAGGGGAACCTCCCATTTAAAGGAATGATAATCCCTCCTTATCTCTGCCCATTTATTAGAAGGAACCCATATGAGGTCACAAAAGAGTAAGAATTCACTACTATCAACAACCCATCTAGGAGGTGGGTTCTCTCCTATGATGCTCTCCCTCAATAAGAGGTCCTTGTAATCAAATAATGGCCTCATCTAGACTCACTCTAGAAGAGAGTATTTTAGTGCCAAAGCTAATGAGACTTTTTTCCCACTATTATTCATGAACCTCTAGGTTCATCTCATAGAGAAAAACCATCAACTTATACTCACTAATGGACTCTTTTATGGATTTCAGCTGAGTCTTCTAGCTCAAATAATCAGCTATGACATTTCCCTTTACAGGTGTGCAAGAAAGATAAAAATTGAATGATTTTATGTATTCTACCCACCTGTGATTTCTCAAATTCATGTCTCACTGAGTATAGATGTATTTGAGACATTTATAATCTGTTTTGATAATTTACTACTCCCCCAAACATTACTTCTCAAATAACATTGATCTTGAACCATGTTATCTATCTAAAGGTATTTCATAGGACAGTTTCTCTTCTAATGCCTCATCTAGGGGGGGGGGGGCAGACCCATACTCTACCACTCGTTCACCAATAATCATATAAACACCAAAACTATTTCCTAAAACATTATAGTAGATATCATATCTTCTTCTTAGATTATGAAGAATCATGATCGACACAAAAGTTAGTTTCTCCTTTAACTCACTAATGTTAATCTCATAATATTCAAACCATTATAATTTCACACCCTTCTTGGTCAAGCATGAATGTGTGGATGCCATGTGTGAAAAGTCTTAGATGGAATTCCTATAATATCCAAGCATCACTATGAATCTTCATATATCAAACACGTTCCTGGGAATTTCCCAAGAAACCATGATTCTCTCCTTATCCAAGTCAACTAATATACCTATCTCAAATATGATATGACCCAAGAAGTAAACCTTTCTGATAAAAATGTATAATTTAATGAGATTAAATTTTTTTAGGACTCTCTCAGTGTATTCAAGTGATCTCAAGGTGATTGGAATGTTCCTTCCAGGTGTGGTAATACACTATGATTTATTCTATGAAAATGGACACAATGGAATCAATATACAGGTGGAAAACTATATTCAGTAGATCTATGAGGACTATTGATGTTTTCTTTATAAAAAATGAAATGGAAAGATAATCATACAAGTCGTACCTTCAATGGAATGTTGTAATGGTATGTATAACTAAATCACAAGAACATTACGGTAACCAGACATCAAATCATTCTTTGAGAAGAATATTTCACCTTGGATCTAATCAAAGAGGTCAAATGTGAGGAAGGGGATACTGGTTCTTCACAATAATCTAGATCAGTCGACGGTAATCCACACACAATCTAGGGATACCATCATCCTTATTCATGAAAATGATTGGTGAACACCATGTTGATGTTATGAGGCTGATAAAACTCATAGACTCTATATATTCAATATTTTTCATGAGTTCTTGGAGCTCTATAGAATTCATCCAATATAGATGAATGGACACTGGTTATGCACCTGGCAGAATCTCAATGGTAAACTTGACCTCTATCTCAAGAATTGGGTTAGGAAGACGTCCATCAAAAGATCCATGGCTATAAAAAATTACATGAGATGAAATTCTTGCTCACTCATAAAGGAACTGACTATCGGAGCTATCATGCTATCTGGCCCAGTATGCTTGAGTCTATACCGACTAACCTGGAGGTCCAATTCAACCATATGGATACAGGTTTTTCAATTTTGTAATGTGAAAGAAACCCAATTTAAATAGTAATCCACTAGGTATTGATAATAAATGGGATAGTACATATATAGAATGATGTAGAAAATGGTCATCTCGAGGATGAAGAACCTTCACATAAAATAGTTCCCACTTATCTCATGGAATAAATCCTTTCACTAGCATATAACCTCATCAAAAACGCATAAAATTGTTTCATGGTACATAATTCCACTAAAGTACTCTATCTATCCTCCTAGAATTCCCATACATACAAAAAATATAAAATAGTGAGATGGACATGTATCAAAATGGGTTAAAGATAGAGTCGAGTATTCTAAAATAGTAACTCTAACTGTATACATCAATTAACTCTACTCTACTACAATCAGATGAACTGCATAAATATGGCCTAAAGTATGACCCAGAGAAGCTTCCTGAGTAGACTGAGTAGGTCAACTACTATTTTTGTTTCTCGGAGCCCTATGTTCCTAGGCCATGATCACTTTCTTGGCCCAAACGGCCTATAGAATTCTACATTCATTTATGAAGAGGAGTTGTTGAACCTTCACCTAAAGGTAGTGCTATCATAGAACCCCACTCACATGGAATTAGAGGAAAGGATATGAATAAATGCTAGAGGTGACCCGCCCTACAGCAATCCTTGTACTTGATTGGGTTCCTTGAACACTAAAGATTTTTATGTTCTGGCCATCCATACTTGTGACACAACACATTGCTATCAGTTCAAGCCATCGAGCTGGTACTTTACCCATATATAGCCTCGAAATGTTGCATCCATCCACTAGATAAACCACTACTCTTCAAGGAATCCAAACTACCCAATTTCACATTACCTAATTCCTTCATGTTCTACTCAGTGATTTGGGGCTAGTTTACTATCTATAAAATATTTTTTAACTGAAAGAAGTTCATATATGACTATATGTCGTATGAATTCCCATCCTAGAATCTTCTCATAGTACATAGTTCATCACATGTCAAGGTCATCCTGAAACACTGTAATTGGATATAAGTGATTTTATTATTCCATTACTGGCATATCCCATTACTAATGGTGCATGAAATATCAAACACAATCTATTCTCTAGTTCTGAGGAAATAATTAATCAAAGAAGGATATATGGATGTCTACCCAAACCATACCATGATGTTGACCAGCCTCGGTGAGAATTTCTGACCAACAGTTGGAGGACTTATTTTTCATATGGGTAACAAGATTGAGCCTCCTCTCTAGAGGCATATTGATATTCTAAATGATATATATCATAATCTCTAGACATTATTCAGTAGCCTGAGGTCCCTCATCCCCTTAGAAGGTGGGATGATGTTGATGATGGAACTCGTGGGTCACCTCTTCTATGGTAAGTGGAGGTAGAGGTTCACCATGAATAGACTACGTAAACTGAAATAATCTACACTAGAACATTGAATTGGTGCCCATTGGATAAACTGTAGATGGTTCCCCGTGTTTCAATATAAAAGGTTACATAAGAGGCTCAAGGACCAACACCATAGGAGTATTATCAACACCACATTCCTATTATACAGTAAGAAATCTTCATTATGTAATATATCTAAAATCATGAATAGTACGCCTCATATAGGGTTTATAAAAGATATTGAAAGTGGTAAAGAAAAATAAAGATACAGAACCCTTCTAAAAACGAAACAATCCTCTATATATGCTCCTAAATAAATGCCTATGTTGTAAGTAAAAGTCCTAGAATGATCACTAGAGATACAACCTACTTCCCACTATTGAGGTTGGGTGAGGTTCAATGTCTCATACTAAACATATAATGTATTAGTTCCTTTTAAATGTTGTATTTTTTTTATTAATTTATTTCATTAATTTTCATTTTAATGGTTGACATTGGTGGTTAGCTCCTTCCATTATATATGTGCTAATAAAAATTATAATTTGAAATATGATTTAAACAAAATCCTAACCGTAAAACATTATATCCCATGTTACCAATGTTCCATGGCTTAATGTGCCACAATTGGATGCCTAAGGCATATTTTTAAACCAATACAAGAAAGCACTATTAGTATAAGGGAGACACATTATGTTCTACTTGTGTTTCCTTAGTCATATAAGGGAATATATCAACATTTATATATATATAGTAATAATAATTTAATATATGGAATAATAAAAATTTCAAAAACAAAAATCACATGATAAACTAGCAATACACATTGAAAAGTAAATATCAGATAAGATAATGCATGGAAATTAAATCCTAGAGTGCCTGGCATTACTAATTCTTTGAGGTTCCTTTATATCATCGAGCTAAAGCTAAAAATCCCTTTACAAAACATCCAAATAAATAATTGAACAAAATTGGTGTGTCATCCAATGGAGAAAATATTTTAAACTATAACATGAAAAACCAAAACAACATTTACCTATCCTAGAAATTATGGGTTTCCCCACTACATGGGGTAGCAACTCATAGGAAGAGTATCATAACCAAATTACATTATAGTATTCTTAATTCTAAACTCAAATAAAAAAATAAAAATAAAAACCTTTTATACCACTTTTTAGCATCCCTCATCGTGTGTCACATTCTAGTACCTTGATACGGTGCGTAAAAGACCTCAAGCATGCCTCCCAGAAGGCCATAGGCTACTGACTTTTAATGAGTTCCTAGGGTGAGATCGTGGGGATAATATTCTCTCATAAATAACAGTGATCACAATAGTATATGATGATAAGATATAGTAGAAGATGAAATAAGAAATAGTTAGAAGCAGAAAAATAATATAAAATATGCATGCAACATTACAAAAAAATGGAAATTGAAAACAAAACAAATATAGTTATTGATGATTATTCTACAAAAAATAATATGAATGGGGAATGGAAAAAAATACATATATCACATGAGAAAAATTTACAAGAAGGGAAAAACTGAAATAGCTAGCCTCTCAAGCATAGGCTCAGTCTGCTTCTCCAATACTCGAAGCTAATTTTGGAAATGAAAAATTGGAAGATAAATGGTTCTTTGTATATATAACTACTATTATAATGTCTACTAGGGTACAAATGGTATACCAAGTAGGGTGTGGGATGAATTCCCAATAAGGCACCACTAATGGTGTCTATCTCAATCATTTCATGAAATATAAAATGAACAAAATACAATAATTAATAAATGATATATAGAAATAAAAAATAAATAAACTGGACTAGGCTATGAGATTATGCACATCTGATTTACCTATTTCAGCCTAAGTCAGTAAGTATAAACCATGGTATCCTATGTAACTAAATTGAGTGATAAAATGAATAAAAAGATGGATTGTTCTCATTATTCTGATTTGTCATGGAGGATATGTCCTTATGTTTCCAATTCCAATTGATAATTTCTTATTTCAAAACATTTACATTCTTTTCAAATTCAATTTAAACCTATTTATAAATTATTTAGATTCACTCAGATCCCGTCCAAGGAAATTATAAAAGTATATGTAGTATCCCTATAAGGGACCACTATAAGTCCAACTCCTAAGAAGCATGTCCAATGAGACTCAAGTATTATGTCCGAGGTAACACTCTAGTCATTGTGAAAAAAATGAAGTAACATCTATGTACATTGTAATTCCCCGACCCCAGTTACCCAGAGTTGGTGCATTATTACATAACATTATCATGATCACAAAAGATCAAATCTCAAAAGACTGATTACTTTAGTAGCCCTGGAAACACTAGATATATTCATAAGTCTTACATTACATCATAAAATGAAAAATACAACAACATAGTCTCCATAGTCCACACTCATATCCCCTCAGACTATCCCTGCAGGTCAGTTATAAAATACTTCTTCACATCCTGGGAAAAATAAAACATAGAAAGGGGTGAGCACAGATGCTCAGTAAGGATAACAATATTGTGTAAACATTAATTAATAAGAATAATCATTTTAGGCAATGTGTAACTAAAACAAAATCCTTTTAAACTTTAAATTCAGTATAACATGGAAAAAAATAAATTGAAATAATGTTATTTACTTATTCACATGGATATTCTACTATTCTAATAGTCACATGGAATATCAGTAACCACTTTCATAATGATGGAATTCATAATGTTAGACTATCATAACCACATAGTCAAGGTCTTCTTCCAAGACTAAAATTAATATTTTGTCAAGGCCTTGTGAAAAGACACTAGTTTGTCTCATGAGACCTACTGATGCATCAAGGAGGTATAGCAGGCTCTATCCGTCACTTATTATGTCCAATGCATCCCTCATATAAATAGGTTTAAACATTACATAAACATTCGTATTAAAAATAGCATATGAAATGTCAATACTTTCTCCATAAACCATGAATGGTATAAAAATAACGCATCCACAGTCAAACATATCACAAAACCTTCAATACATTATTGATTTTTTGTATCAAAATAAATCAACTTCAAATAATCTTAAAATCCATCAAAGGATGTTGACATAGATGAAATAAAACTATTTGAGAGAAATATCTCATTTTTGAAATCATTTACAAGTCACATAATTATAAAAGAAAACATTTAATTCGAAAATATTCTTATAAGATTGTAAGGGAATTTCGACAATTTTATAACGGTGGAAAATAGTTGAACTCTCTGTATAAGTTAAAAAATACATTCTTACCTTAATTCTATCAAAAAGGTTAAAAAGGACCATGTTTGGAAAAAGACGGAAATATTCCTTTATAAACATCTTATAAAAATTTAAACAAGGCTATAAATGACATTAACCCATATTTTATAAAATATTAATAATGTTTGGAAATACATTTTTAAGAAACATGGATGTGGATGATAAAGAGGTCCTAGTAGATAATTATGTATAAACAACCTCAGATAATGAAGAGATTATGAAATAAACCCTTACCTTGTAATTTTCCTTGGTCGAGGGTAGGTAACCTCCTTTATAATAGATAAATCATTGTTATTAAATTTTACAAGAATAATATACATAAATGTGATATCATATATGATCTTTTAATATTGTTTTGTTAATAAGATTTTTGTATTATTGTCGTTCCGGGTGTTCACTTACTCATTTTCTTTTATATGTTTTGTTACATAAGATGTGTTTGTTATCAATAGGTTTTATATTATTCATATACAGAATGATATTATGTCTTTAACCATTATTTTTTACCATAAAATAAAAATTATTCTTGAATGGATACGATGGGGAATGAATCTCATCACGTTCGTGGAGACGGTAGTCCGTACATACGCACGAGCGACAATATCATTTTTTGATATTAAAATAATATATAATTTGATGGTATATCATATATACATAATCATTATTATGTTATATTTATTATTTACATCAATTACACATCATTATCATACCCATCCAAATAATAATGTATTGAATAACAATTACACCACGACGTGGAGACGGTAGGTCGTACGTACGAACGTATGGTGACATTTCATTCAAGGGATAGATAGAATAATTAATTTGGTTATACAATATTTATAATAACATCAACGTATATATAAGTTACTGGATTTATTATTTTATAATTGAAGAAACAATGAAACTGGAAGTGGAAGAACAAAGGAACATGAAAGAGGTGGTGAGATTTTTACCTCCTCTTCGGTTTCTTTTTTTTGATTTGATCAAAAGGGATCTTTAAGATGGAATTCTGACTAAAGGAAGGCCTCTAAGATGAGGTGAGGGAAGTTGAGATGAAATTTTTGCAGGGTTTGTCTGATCTAAAAGGCTTTGAATGTATGTATTTGAGAGAAGGGGGAGTACCCTTTTATAATAGGGGTGAGGGGCACCTTAGGAAAAACTTAAAATATTATATTATAATAAATTCATATTCTGTTTATAATGGTCCAATGTGACTTATTTAGAGGCTAAGGTGGGGATGGGTCGATACCCTTTCAACCAATAGATTTTAGACAGGTTTGGGTCACTATATTAACCATATCATTTATATTTAACTCTTAGTTAAATATTTTAACATTTACCATGTCTCTTTTTATTTTTATATTATATGGTTAATAAACTTACTATAACAATCCAATAGAACCCCAAGTGGTTCATTATGAATATATTTAACCTAATATAAGTCATTTGGCTGAACATTAGATTGTTAGGAATAGAATATCAATTAATAATATAATATTTTTTTAAATACTCCTTTATTCAATTTTGACACTACTTAATAATTTATTTTTGTTAAAGTTCTAACAACTTTATTAATTCGAAATAAATTCTTTTAATAAATCCTAACATGTCATATTATCATATAAAATTAGTTTAATTCATAAGCAGTCTCAAATTACATTTATTTGGATATTTATAATATCAATTATTTTAATATTTCATTAATTAGGTAATTATTGCATCACCATTGTGTGATAAATAAATTAAATTATTTAATGTCTAAAAATTATAAATAAAATACCATTATTTATAAAAGATTTTTATCTATCTAATGAATATTTATAATCGAATTTATATTATGTATAACCCTATATTAAAAAAAATTAGTCATTCAACTTTTATTTTAACTCTTTTAACTCTTCTTTGAATTAAATAATAATAAATGTCCTAATCTAATCCAAGTGGACCAAAGAGGTTCATATTATATTCCTAAGGATAAATTTGGTCGAATTATACTTATCCAATAGAATTATGACTTGTGTTACGGTAATAATAATATCATTTTTACCCTTAATTACCCTATTTACTTTTAACCGTGGTAAATAAAAGTAAAAAGTTACTATTCACCAAATATTATATTTATCTTATTGAACCACATTTTACTCCTTGATATTAACTGTGTCTCTCGGGTTTTTGAAATTCCTCTCACAGAAGTGGTAAAATTATGTTTTATGTGAATTTGTAAATTTTCCTAGGAGATGGGTAAAAGACAGTGAAAAGGTTAATAAAATTGTTATATATCTAAAATTATTATAAACTGACTCCAATGAATTAAATTGAACTTATATAGGTATTATGTATCTATTTTGACCTAAAATAAATTTAAATAAATAATTATTTAAATAATAATTATGTTTTAAACTATTACTCAGTGTTTTTCACTATTCATCAAAAATTGAAAGTTTTCAGAAAAATACAAAAAAAACACCCTAAGCTAATTTTGATATTCTGAATCCAAAAATGAAGTCCATATTGAAAGATAAAATTTATAATATTTCAAAAAGTGGGTATTACTATTCATAACAGCTAGTTTGATTGGTTATGGTGTGTGTTAGAACTCGAAGTTGCGTACAACACATGCTACTGTATTATTCAAAGAGAAGTATATCATGGAAGTGTGGGGTGTTACATTCTACCCTCCTTAAAATAATTTCATCCTCGAAATTTCTATAATATTACTACATAAAAAGGCTTGGGTGGTTCTTCATCATAAGTTCCTCAGTTTCCCACATTGCCTTTTCCATCTTATGGTTTCTCCATAGAACTTTTACCAGACGAGTCATCCAGTTTCCCAACACTTGTTCTTTGGTATCAAGAATCTTGATGGGCTCTTCACAATAAGACAGATCGGGTTCCCGTTCTACTTCCTTATAGGTGAGTACATGCAATAGGTCAGGCATGTATTTTCTCAATAGTGATACGTGGAACACATCATGAACATTGGTGAGATTTGGTGTCATTTCCAAATGATAAGCTACAGCCCCAATTCATTCTAGAATTTCAAAAGGTCCTATGTACCTGGGACTCAATTTACCTTTCATACCAAAATGTATAACTCCATTCCATGGATATACCTTCAAGAAAACTTGATCTCCTACCTGAAATTCCAAATCCTTCCTTCGGTTATCGACATAGCACTTCTTCCTACTTTGAGCTGCTTTGATGTGGTTTTGGATTACCTACACCCTTTCCATCAGTTCCTCCACCAGTTCTGGGCCTATGAGTTTTCTTTCACCTACATCATCCCAAAAGGTTGGTGGACGAAATCTATTTCCGTATAATGCTTCATATGGTGCCATCTGAATACTCGAATGGAAGCTGTTATTATAAGAAAATTTTACCAGAGGTAAATATTTATCCCACATACCCTGAAGGTCATGTGAGCATGATCTCAACATGTCTTCTAAGGTTTGAATAGTCTGTTTGGATTGTCCATCTGTTTGAGGGTGGTATCCAGTGATCAAATGAAGTTCAGTATCCAAGGCCTTCTGAAGAATCTTCTGTAATATTGAAGTAAAAAAGGGGATCATGATTAGAAAAAATTGATAGGGGTACACCATGAAGCCTCACAACTTCATTAATATGTAGTCTTTCTAGACGTTCAAGTGGTAAATCATCCCTTATAGAAAACAATTGTGATGACTTGGTAATATGATAAAAAATGACCCATATTGCATCGTTCTTTCTAGGAGTATTTGGTAGTCCCATGATAAAGTCCATCGTTATATTATCCCATTTCCACTCAGGAATGGGAAGAGGTTGCATGACAGCTCCAGGATGTTTCCTTCCAGCTTTCACGTGTTGAAAAACCATACATCCTGACACAAAATCAGCAATCTCCCTCTTTATGTTCTCCCACCCAAAATGTTCCTTCAAATCTCTATACATTTTGGTGCTCCTAGTGTGTATAGAGAAATTGGAACTATGAGCATCATCCAAAAATTCCTTTTTTTGATCAGGTATATCAGGAACACAATGTCTCTTCCCAAATTTCAAAATTCCATCTTCATACACAATGTCACTCAATCTCCCATCATTCATAGCTTTAATCATCTTTTGAAATTCTTTATCATCAGTCTAAAACTCTTAATAATTTCTAGTAAAGATGGTATGGAATCCATTTGAAAAAGTACCGATGTTTTACCTTCCATAGTTATTCCCATATCCAACTTTACTAGATCCATGAAAAATGGATCCCTTTCAACTCTCATTTTGTTCAAAACTTCATGATCCTTTCTACTCAAAGCATCTTACACCTTATTTTCCTTCCTCAGGTGGTATTGTATCGTGCAATCATAATCATTGAGTAGTTCAAGCCATCCCCTTTGCCTCATGTTGAGTTCCTTCTATGAGAAAATATACTTCAAAATCTTGTGATCTGTATATATCTCACAATCTCCACCATATAGATAATGTCTCCATATCTTCAAAGAAAAGATTACACTAGCTAACTCAAGATAATGATTAGGATAGTTTTTCTCATTGATTTTTAGCTACCTTGTTCCATAGGAAATAACCCTATCATTCTTCATAAGAACAAAACCAAGTCCTTTCTTCAATGCATCACTATAAATAACGAACTCTTCATTCCCCGACGGTAGAGTCAATATAAGAGCATTGACTAATCTTCTATTTAGTTATTCAAAACATTCTTCACAATCTTTTGTCCAAAAAAATTTAACCCCTTTACATGTGAGCTTCATTAATGGGTTAGCCAATCGGGAAAAATTCTGGACGAAACGTCGATAATAACCTCCTAAACCAATAAAACTATGTACCTCAGTTATACTCGTCGGTGCTAGCCATTCTTGGATTTCTCTTGTCTTAGAAGGATCAACGGAGATTCCATCCTTAGAGACAATATGGACATGAAAATAAATATCCTGAAGCCAGAATTCACACTTGCTAAACATCCCATATAATTCATGTCTTCTAAAGGTCTATAAAATAATGTGCAAGTGATTTTAATGATCCTCATATCTTTTGGAGTATACCAAGATATCATCAATAAATACCACTAAAAAGTCATCAAGATATTCCTTGAGAACTATGTTCATTAGATCCATGAAAACAGATGGTTCATTAGTCATTCCAAAGGCATTACTGTAAACTCGTAATGCCCGTACCTAGTTTGAAATGTTGTCATTGGAATTTCTTCCTTCTTCACACACAACTGATGATATCCAGATCGAAGATCAATATTACAGAAGTATTGTGCTCTATGAATTTGGTCTAATAAATCATCAATGTGAGGTAGGGGTTACTTGTTCTTTATTGTTATAGCATTGATCTCCCTATAGTCAATACATAACCTCATAGATCCATCTTTCTCCATAACAAAAAGTGCAGGGTCTCCCCATAGAGAAACACTAGGGAATATAAATCCTTTATTACTCAATTCCTCTAGTTGATTCTTTAGTTCCACTAATTCCTCAGTGGCCATTCTATAAGGGGTCTTTGATATGGGCCTTGATCCAGGAATTAAATCAATGGAAAACACAATTTCTCATTCTAGAGGAGGTCCAGGTAAATCTTCTGTAAATACATCAACATATTCTTCAATAATAGTTACATCCTCTATTTGAACATTCCTTTCCTCACCCTTAGTTATTTAATTATATTCCTCCCCAATAATTGAATTTAGTTGAGCTACTGGGGGTGGATCTAGAAAAGAATTAGGTGGTGGTGATTCTTCTCTAAAGATAAGGCGTTCCTTATCATCATCATCTAAAATCATAACCTCCTCCTTCTTACAATAAATCTTCACATCATGGTCTGATAGCCCATCCATACCGAGGATTATATCAAACTCAATCATAGGTTTGATGATGAGATCAGTAGATAAAGAATGTTTATATGCTCTAATGGGAACTGATTCACAGAACATTGTAGTAATGGTACATTCCTTAGGAGTTTTAACTGATAAATACCTTGTTAAATCAAATTGGAAATACCTAATTTTCTTAGCAAACTGGGAAGATATAAAACAATGCGATTTTCTAGAATCAAATAAATAATTTGCTAAACTTGAGGAAACCATTAAATTACCTGCCACCACATCTTTTGGAGCTTCTACCTCAATTGTAGTGATAGCATAAGCTTGGCCTTGATCCCGTGGCCTTTTCTGAGGTATGTTCCCCGAATGCTTAGGAAATTCATTTGAATAATGTCCCATCTCCCTACAACTGTAGCATTGAACATCAGTAGGTTCATTCTTCCCCTTACAATCACGAGCATAGTGGCATTTTTTACCACACTTGTAATAGACTCCCATTACCTTCAAGCAAGTACCAGGGTGTTTCTTCCCACATTTACTGTAGGATGGATAATCAAATTTTACCTTCTTCCATTTATTTCCATTTCCAGAGTGATCAAAATATCTCTTCATCTTTTACTTTTCTCTAAAGTTGTAAGACTTAGATAATTCTTTTTCTATCTTGATAGCACATGAGAAAATATCTTCGTTCGACGAGAAGGATTTTGAGACTAATTCTCAATGAATAAATGGTTTTAACCCATCAACAAAATGATCAATCTTACTTCGTGGGTTACGTATATAATCTGCAGCATACCTCGATAACCTTGTAAAGTTAGCCTCATACTTTGTGACATTATCATCCTCCTTTTGTCTTAGACTCAAAAATTGCCTTTCCATATCTACTCGATGGTCACAAGGAAAGTATTTTTCTAAGAAAAAATATTTGAACTCCATCCATTCCATATTTGAAACTTCATCATCTTCCTTTCTGTTTTGAATCACTGACCACCATTGGTCAGCATCTCCAGTGAAGTTATAAACTGCCATGACAACTTTTTCCCTTTCACTACTCCCCAAGGCATGGAAGATTTTCTCAAAAAAATTTATCCATTGCTCAGCTACTAAGGTATTTTTACTCCCATTGAATTTTGGTGGTTGTTGCCTCATGAAGTGATCTAACATTGATCCTCCATGCTGTGGATCAAGGTTCTCCATACGGGTAAGGTTATTATTCATAACCTGAGTGAGTTTTCCTAGTATGGTGATTAGCTGATCATCACCATTTGCATCACCATCTCCACTATAATTATCTTCGGTAGGAGGTAAATCCCTACATGGAGTGCGTGCATTGATACAGTTTCCATTTCTTCCACAAGGTTCCATTTCTAAACAATGGCATACACTAGATTAGTTTATGAATCGCAATACATAAAACCAAACTTGTAAAACACTTAACATAAATTCAAAAGCTTATGGATATAATCCATAATAATAAAAATATTTTCTTTGAGGAAGTATATACTCATAAACCCTTCATAATGGTTTTCAAGGAAAATGAGAATTATCCTAAGCATATCCCCTGGGAGTGTCGTAACCAAGATTATAGCAAGGCCCGTTGTCATGCACCTGTTCTCATTTGAATCTAGCTCAAAGCGGTGTTTTCGGGTTTTACACCTAGGTACATCTGTGGCAGAGCCGCCTTAACCTGCTCGTATCCAAATAGGGATGTATTGCTTGGAAAAATCACAAAATCTCTACAATACCAAAATTATAATAAGTTCTTCAATATTAATCCTCAAAGTCCATATTAGGTCTATATGATCTAATCAAAGTTTATCTAAATCTAGCTCCCATGGTTTGTACTAAACTTCCTCTGATCCCAACTATAACACCTCGACCACAGTTACCCAGAGTCGGTGCATTATTACATAACATTGGCATGATCACAAAAGATCAAATCTTGAAAGACCGGTTAGTTTAGTATCCTTGGAAACACTAGATATATTCATAAGTCTTACATTACATCATAAAAAGAAAACTACAACAACATAGTATCCATAGTCCACACTCGTATCCCCTCAGACTATCCCTACAGGTCAGTCATAAAATACTTCTTCACATCCTGGGAAAAATAAAACATAGAAAGGGGTGAGATCAGATGCTCAATAAGGATAACAATATTGAACAAACTTTCATTAATCAGCATAAACATTTAAGGAAATGTATAACTAAAACAAAAGACTTTTAAACCTGAACATTAGCATAATATGGAAAATAAATAAATTTAAATAATTACATTTACTTATTCACATGGATATTCTACTTGTCGAATAATCACATGCAATATCAATAACCACTTTCATAATCATGGAATGCATAATGCCATAATTTCATAACCACATAGTCAAGGCCTTGTGACAAGACTATAAATAAGATTTTGTTAAGGCCCTGTGCTAAGACACTAGTTTGTCTCGTTAGACCTACTGATGCATTGAGGAGATATATCGGGCTCCACCTGTCACTTATTAAGTCCAATGCATTCCTCATATGAACAGGTTTAAGCATAACATGAACATTCGTATTAAAACTAGAATACAAAATGTCAATACATTCTCCATAAACCCTGAATGGTATAAAAATAACACATCCATAGTCACACATATCACAAAACCTTAAATACTATATGGATGTTTGATATCAAAATAAATCAACTTCAAATAATCATAAAATCCATCAAATGATGTTGACATAGATGAAATCAAAACGATTTGAGGGAAATATCTATTTTTTGAAATCATTTAAAAGTCACATAATTATAAAAGAAAACATTTACGTTGAAAATATTCTTATAAGCTTGTAAGGGAAGCTTCAACAATTTTATTACGGCGGAAAATAGCCGCAACTGCTGTTTATGTTAAAAAAAAGGACATTCTTACCTTAATTCTGTCGAAAAGGTTAAAAAGGACCTTGTTTGAAAAATGATATAAATATTCCTTTATAAACATCTTATAAAAATTCAAAAAAGGGTATAAATGACTTTAACCCATAGTTTATAAAATAGTAAGAAGTTTTTGAGATAAATTTTTAATAAACATGGATGTGGATGATAAAGAGGTCCCACAATGGTAGGTTAACCTCATGTACAATAGTTAAATCATTGTTATTAAATTGTACAAGAATCATATACATAAATATGATATCATATATGATCTTTTAATATTGTTTTGTTAATAATATTTTAGTATTATTGTCGTTTTGGGTGTCCACTTACTCATTTTATTTTATATTTTTTCTTACATAATCCATGTTTCTTATCCATAGGTTGTATATTATTCATATACTGAATTATATTATGTCTTTAAGAATTATTTTAAACCATAAAATGAAAAATATTCTTGAATGGATATGATGGGGAATGAATCTCGTCGTGTTCGTGGAGACGGTAGTCCGTACGTACGCACGAGCGACAATATCATTATTTTGACATTAAAATAATATATAATTGGATAGTATATCATATATATAGAATCATTATCATGTTATATTTACTATTTACATCAATTAAACATCATTATCATACCCATCCGAATAATAATGTATTGAATAATAATTACACCACGACGTAGAGACAGTAGGTCATACGTACGCACGTATGGTGACATGTCATTCAAGGGATAGATCGAATAATGAATTTGTTTGTACCATATTTATAATAACATAAAATAATATATAAGATACTGGATTTATTATTTTATAATGGAAGAAACAAAGAAAAAGGAAGTGGAAGAAAAAAGGAACTTGAAAGAGGTGGTGAGATTTTTACCTCTTCTTCGGGTTCTTCCTTTTGATTTGATCAAAAGGGCTCCTTAAGTTGGATTTCTGAATAAAGGAAGGCCTCTAGGATAAATTGAGGGAAGTTTAGAGGATATTTATGTAGGTTTTTTCCGAACCAAAAGGATTTGATGGTATGAATTTGAGAGAAGGGGGAGTCCCCTTTTATAAGAGGGGTGAGGGGCACCTTAGGAAAAAACTTAAAATATTATTTTATAATAAATTCATATTTAGTTTATAATGGCTCCAAAGTGACTTATTTAGAGGATAATCTAGGGATGGGTCGAAATCCTTTCAAAAAATATATTTTAGACAGGTTTGGGTCAACATATTGACCTTATCATTTATATTTAACTCTTAGTTAAATAGTTTAACATTTACCAAGTCTCTTTGTATTTTTACATTATATGGTTAATAAACTTACTATAACAAGACAAGAGAACCCAAAATGGTTCATTATTAATATATATAACCTTATCTAAGTCATTTAACCAAACAATATATTTTTAGGATTAGAATATCAATTAATAATAAAATATTTGTTTTAAATACTCCTTTATGTCAATTTTGACACTATTTAATAATTTATTTTTGTTAAAGTTCTAAAAAAATTATTAATTCAAACTAAATTCATTTAATCAATCATAACATGTCATATTATCCTATAAAATTATATAAATTCATAAAAAGACTCAAATTAAATTTATTTGGATATTTATATTATCAATTATTTTAATATTTCATTAATTAGGTAATTACTGCATCACCATTGTTTCATGAATAAATTAACTTATTTAATGTATAAAAATTATAAATAAACTACCATTATATAGGAGAGATTTTTATCTTTCTAATGAATATTTATAATTGAATTTATCTTATGTATAACCCTATATTAAAAAAAATTAGTCATTAAACATTTATTTTAACTCTTTTAACTCTTCTTTGAATTAAATAATAATAAATGTCCAAGTCTAATCCAAGTGGACCAAAGAGGTTCATATTTTATTTCTAAGGTTGTTTTTAGTCGAATTATACTTATCCAGTAGAATTAGGACATGTGTTAGGGTAATAATAATATCATTTTTACCCTTAATTACCCTATTTACTTATAACCGTGGTAAATAAAAGTAAAAAGATACTATTCACCAAATATTATTTTTATTTTATTGAACCACATTTTACTCCTTTATATTAACCGTGTCTCTCGTATTTTTTAAATTCCACTCACAGAAGCGGTAAAAATACATTTTATGTGAATTAGTAAATTCTCCTAAGAGATTGGTAAAAGACAATGAAAAATTCAATAAACTTTTTATATATCTAAAATTATTATAAACTGACTCCAATAAATTACATTGAACTTATATAGGCATTATGTATCTATTTTGACCTAAATTAAATTTAAATAAATAATTATTTATAAAAAAAATCGGTTTTAAACTATAACTCATTGTTTTTCACTATTCATCAAAAATTTAAAGTTTTCAAAAAAATACCAAAAATTCACACTAAGCTAATTTCGATATTCCGAATCCAAAAATGAAGTCCATTTTGATAGATAAAATTTTAGATATTTCAAAAAGTTGGTATTACTATTCATAATGGTAAGTTTGATTGGTTGTGGTGTGTGTTAGAACTCGAAGTTGCGTACAACAGAGGCTACTATATTATTCAAAGAGAAACGAATCTTGGAAGATTGGGGTGTTACATAAAACCGTGATATTTCATGTTGGGGAATGAGTCTCTCTCATGGAATAGTAAAACCACCATTCTGTCAAGCCTGTTCAAGGGGTCTCCCCTAGGGAACCTGTGTCACTCATCTAGAAGTATAAAAAATTAATCTCCATGAGCCTTTCACAAAAATATCTAGTGTCTCCACCTACTTGTTTACAATGAATTAAAATATAATTAGTTGTCTGATTCAATCTATTTCAAGAGATCCTTAATTTGGTCCACCTATCTCACCCTTAACACTAAGATGAGTGCATTTAAAAACTTAATACACATATAAAAATTCGAACTGAATGAATATTTTTTCAATTCCAACTATTATATTGTAATTGGTATATTGGTAAAAGAATGCCAATTGGAAATCCATTTATCTAACGATATTAAAACATTTCAAAATTCCATAATAAAAACCTATTATTGGTAACACTGGAATGTTCTTAGGGTCGCACGATTGCATCCAAGTTGTGCATCCCCCAAAACCCCACTATATGTTACCATATGGTTAGAGAAACTATTTGGGATGAGATGTGCAGTTTTTTTAATTATGTGGATAAGTATGCCTCATTATTTTGCTCTGATTCTGGCTCTGAAGGAGCCTCATACACTCCCAAAACTTCTTTAAATCCCATAGGAAATCAATACTAAGACTGAATGAAGTAATTTAATGAAAAACATTGTTCATACCTTTTAAAAATATTGACACATCACACATAATTTCCATTGATCTTCTGTTCACCTAGATCATTAATTAATAACGAAACAAAGTCTTTCTATTATAAATGTGGATATTTAACATAAAAACCTGAATATTTTTCCATTTAACACTTATGTTAATTGTGGATTTATTCTGATGTGAAAGAATTTCTTGGAATTTATTCTTATATGACATATTCTAACATCAGGTTCTACTTAGAAATTACATAGGCACAATTAACAACACATCATATTTAATCTTATACATCACATAAAAATATTTGTTTTTTTAATGTACACTAGTGGATGTGCTTCCCATCCCTTATTATTATTATGGCATAAAAATTTATTTAATGGATCTCATCTTTAAAAACCACTAAAATGATATCATTTTATAATCTTATGTGATCCATTTAAATAAATGGATTTTTCTCACATACCATACTTCCCTCATGGAGATTATTCATACACATATAACTGAAAACAAAAATTATTCTAAGGCATCTCCCACTAACATAATTTTTTCATATGTGAATGACTCTCTTGGGGTAAACACTAATGTATCATGGATATCACCTATTTCGAAATGGAAAATTAGGTGGCCTCCAAAATATAAAATATATTCTTACACAACATTAACTACTACCAAATATCTCTAACAAGATTTTTATTAACTTAGAAAAAATTCAATTAATATTATATAAATACTTATACTTATCCAACAATCAATTAAAATTGAAATTATTTAAAACATAAAATAATTCAATTTCGACCATAGAAATTCCTTTCAAGATTCATATCAATGAAAATATATATCATTTCAAGAAAATAAATTTCCTCTTTCTCAATTAATATTTTGAAAAATATGTTCAATCAACAAAAAAATCATTTACCAACTAGATCACTCTAAAATAATATTTCAATTAAAATTAAATCAACACATTTTAAAAAATATTTTTCAAAATAATACTATTTTAAATTGAAAAAAATTAATAATTTTTTATTTACATTTAATGTTTTTCATTAATTATCAAATATAACAGAGATTACAAAAATCTGAATAAATAATCTTTAAAATCCCAATTTTCACAAAATCATCCTTAAATAATTCAAAAAACATATCAAATAATATATAATAATGATATTGTATATTATCCAAATAATAACGACTTTATTACCAGTAGGAAATCAGTAAAACATATGCATGAAAATAAAATAAATCTAAAAATGGTTGAAAATTAAGAAATTAAAGAGGTATTTTAAAAATGATTTTCCCCCATGAAATAAACCAAGGGAAAAATAATTATCCCCCTCTTAAAAAATCATTTTGAAAAAACTAGTTTGTGATTTTCTAATTGATGATCATGTCTTGATTTCATGAATTGAATTAATCATTATTCATTATATAAGGAAATAATTCTTCAATATTTCTATTTTTATTCATGGATGATACAATAACAACTCAGTAATTATGAATAATTTTAACTCATTATAAATAACTATATAGAACTACATGAATATGTAGGATGATTAAAAAATAAATAAATTGAATCCAAATAAAAATAAGACAAACTTAGCCATAAACTCAACTCACTCACACAACTCAAACATAGATTAGGATTGAATATTTTTGTTTAAATTTCTTTATAATATAATAGTTTAATTCAAGGTATGTATACAAAATTCAATTACAAAATTAAATCATACTTAAAAATTTTCTATTATTATAAATTTTAATAGATTAATAGATAAGACGTCATTAGATAAATTCCAAGGAGAAATAAATTGATTAACTACCCAAATCAAGAAAATTCTCCTCTAATTTAGAGATAATTTACCACCCAATATAGCAGGAAAAATAACACATCAAGACTAAATATTCTAAATATGTTTTAATGAAAATTTTATGGGTATATTAATGATTTATAGATTAGCACAAACAATGATCCCTCCCTTGCACTTATATTTAGATATACTCATAATTATTATCTAAAGGTGCTTCATTGAAATTATTAAACAAGGTTCAAAAGTATTTTCCAATTAATTAGTTAAAATAATAGTTGTTGTGGGTCACAATAATTTTTAAAAAGATGCTCATTCACCATAATTTTGTTAATTAAAATGTAGTTTTGAAGGTTATATTATAATACTACAATAATATTTCATTATTATTATAAATAAATATGGATATATCAAGCAGAAAAACCATTTTAGTATAATATTCTCGTGAAAAATCCCCAATTTATTACGAAAACAACATGTTATAGAGTGAACTGAAATATTTTTAATTAAATATCACAATATTATTTAATTACAAATAAAACAACTTGTATCTCATAAAATTCAGTATACTTGAATATTAAAATTAGAAACTAATCCCAAATTATACAAAACACTATAGTTTATCAATTATGTACCCTTACCCCCAAACATATTTTCTAACATATTACAAGAAATTAATCAACCAAAGGGAATATAATGGAAGGATACAACCTAAAATTTATCCATTTAGTTGGTCTGATGATTGAATTTTTATTGAATATAGTGGACCACAATATATTATTTCATCCTACACACAAAATAGATAGTAATAACTTTATGATTCTAAAAATATAAAAAAACTCATCTTAAATATATTTATTCATGGTGGATAAAAATTGATATTAATTTTTTATGGCATGAAATGGTTTTTTATTTATATATATTCCAATAAAAATTCATTAATATTCTATTTATAAACAATAATACAAACTTAAACAAATAAACATAATTAAATCCAATGGAAAACCCCCTAGTGGTATAGTTTTTTTACTATCCACACATAAATAGTGGTAATGGATTACCTCTAATCTAATAGAGGATTGGATTTATGGATTTAGATACCTAGAAATTATGTTTTTGTGGATATTTTTCTAATGAAATAGATAAAAATTCCCCATATATAAATTTCTTCATGCCCCCCCTTCATTTTTTATCATCAATGATTATGTATAAATGAACATTTTTAGTGGAATTTCACCTCTTAAAAATCATGAATAATGTTCCCCAATAGATGATTAAATTACATTCCATATTGAATTTTTTATATAGGATTATTTAAGGATAAAACATCTTCATTAGACACCAATTTGGTACAAAACTCCTCATTCACTCTATGGGATAAATAATCAAACTAATCTTCCTTGTGTAACCTAGAAACCTCAATTGTGGATTCTACACCTTTATTTTCATTTAAGGAAGATCATAAAAATATTGATTCTAAAAAATCTATAAAATTATTATTAATATTCATTTAGAGTTTAGAATTATTACCCAATGTTCAATTAAAATTAGTTCCAACTCCCTTTAATATTTCAATTATCAACTATAGCTTTTGTAGTGGATGTGGGATTAAACTAGATGGTTGAGGTAATGGGTAAGCATATAAAAGATAATTGACTTTAATTTCACTCCCTATCTATTTCCATAGGTCTAAAGAGGATATTAAACTATTATTGATGGAAAATATTTTTCATCTACCTTTTCTATACAAAACATATGAAAATATCTATATAATTCACAAATCTCATTAGTCAAAGGATAAAAAATAACATCCTTAAATTTATCAATATTAAAATCTATGAATTTTTGTCAAATTTTATCCTCACACTTAGAATTATAATGTCTCTTAATTTACTGGGGAGAATATCTAATGATTTGTCAAAATAAAAATATCTTTTTTCAAAATCTATTTAACAATCCAAGGGAACAATAATGAAGAATAAGTAGTTTTGAGAAAAAATAGTAATAAAACTATAAAAAAATTATAGAATGAATTTTACATCATTTAAGAGTGATTAGAGAATTAATACACACAATTTAATTCCCCAGAGTGAAAAAATACTACTCTATATTGGTGAAAAATAGTCTTAGGAATTAGCAGTGTCAAGAAAAATATATTTTATTTGATGTTTTAGTTTTCTTCATCTTCTAATTTTAAATGAAAAACAAGGTGTAAAAGTTTTTCTCCCCCCATGAGAATGGAACTAAATAGTATTATATTTTTTTCTGGAATATTTAATCAAATTATTTTTTACTACCAAATCATGTACTATACTGACACATAACCTTATATCAGTATATAGAAGAGGCCCCTAACAAAAAATAATTTTCTATTCCACAAATCTATTTATATAAAATAATGTCCAAACACGGCATGATAATGGGATCTAATATATAAATGAATATGGTATACGAATATAAATTCATTCATATGGATATAGATTTAAATAATGAAAACATAATGAATGTAATAGAAAACTATATGATGTTAATGACGAACACAACTATCTAGATAAGTTTTCAGTTGAAACATATCGTCATTCTCTGAATAAAATTTTTTCCATAATGTTTTATTTGATGCAAGAGCCAAAATAATTTTTTTCCCACATCTCTTTTTTATGTTTTGATAATCCTACACAAACCCCATTAATATTTAAGAAAATCCTCCATTTTAATTTAGTTAAGTAATGAAATCACTAACCATTAACAATATAATCCATCCCCGCCATTTGATAAACTAAATAATTTAAGAGAAGGAAAACATATGCACAGCAATAGAAAAATAAAAACGGGTACAATGAAAAGATTCTAACCTGGTATAATATTGAGTTAACCACCACTAATGTCCTATAATTAAATAAAAATAATCATTAAAACAAATTAATGCAATATTATATAAATTTATATTCTACTTTAAATGGTAAATGAGAATAATTTCAAAATTTACAGAGAGAAAAATACCACAAAAAAACATATGGATGAAGAATAACACTATACTTCACTTCTAGAATATAACAGAAATTTTAAAAAAGTTAAAAATGAAGAACATTATCTCCATCAGAGTGAGAATCATCTTATAAAATGGACTAAAGGACTTATTCAAAACAAATAAAAACATTTCAAATATGACATATTAGAAAGATCACCCTAGGTTGTTGAATTTCCAAGTGATCTTCAACTCGATTTAGTTACAATTCCTATAGTTTTAGAAGAACATATATTTTAAGGTGCTCCACCCATGTGATTCCACATCAACTCCATGTTAGATATACCTAGATGATATTCTTTTATGAGTTTAGTCTTCATGAAAATTGTTGTTTATGTCTTATATTACAGTGTTAATAATTCATCAGCTCACACTAGTGGTGGGAATTAAAAAATAAACCCCAACCACAAAAATCTATCATTATCAAGGACACTTGATCAATCAAACATTAAATAAAATTTTTGACATGAACCCATGATTAGTTATATATCCACATCAATTAGTGTTCCTAGTCTACCAAAAATCATATTCAGACTTACATGGATTAAAAAAATCAAACTACACAAAACATTGTATTTATTTTGATTATAAAATGAAACTTATGAAAAGATCATTCTTCTACTACTGAAACACCTAGAAAATAAATTCAATTTATCCTCACCATATTAATTGGGTTATACTCCTTCCCTAAAAACCTATTCATCCTTCTCTAAAAATTATTTGGAATTATTTTAAATATATTTGATTTATTTTCAAATCCTACTCAAGATTACCTAGTCACCATTGGTTCATTACACTCTACGTATCAAAATTATAACTCCCAAGAGTTAATTGATTTATGATTCCATTTAACCGTACATGAAACCCCTTTTACTAGTCTAAAAATGATCATTAGACTCAACTTCATTTTTATGGACTTTTTTATTCAAACTTGACTACCCTCAACCATCATTTCAATTGAATCTTGAATTTATTCAACACTAAAATATTACACTTTTTGGAGGATTAGTTAATCTTATTAGTATCATTATTTTCCCAATTTACACATATATAATATAGATTTAGTACTATATTAATTACTTTCCTAAAAATTTATTCCTATGTGGCATGCTCTTACATTCAAGTCTAGTGAGAATTTCCTTAGGCAAGACAAACTCCACTTCTTAGATAATGGTATGTAACCCCTTCGAAATCTTGGATATTATTAAATAATATAGTTTATGTTCGTCTCAAAAACTTATAATTTATTTTCATGTAAACAATAATTGTTATTATGTGTCTCCTCAATTAAAAAAACCATATATGACTTTCTATTTAATCATATATTATCCAATATAAAAACTATATTATTCTCACATAATAGGATCCCATTATGGAAATTGTTCTTATAAAGCCCACTATAAACAAAAATTATTCTGACGAAATGTACTTTAGAAAATTTTATTATCACATATGGGATTCTATTGGTAGTTAGTTATACATATCATGGATATCACATACATTATGAAAAAACTATTGTGACCTTAAAATTTTGTAATCTATTCTTACTTGATGTCAAATTATTCTAAAGAACTTGTACATTAGTATGATTTATTCTTCCTAAAATAATGAGGAAAAAATTAATTGATATTATAAAACTACATTTAATCCTCCTGTAATAAAATTAAATTCATATCAATTAAAACATAAAATAATTGAAATTCCATTTTATAAATTCATTTTTTAATTTGGACATTGAAAATATTTATAATTTAAATACATAAATTTCTTCATACCCAATAAGTATTTCAGAGGAATTATTTAATTCACTAGAAAATTCATCAATAAACTATATCACTCAATAAATAAAATTAAATTTACCATTAACACATTTAAAAACTAACACAAAAACATTAAAATTTTAAATTCATAATAATTTAAAAATTAGGAAAAAATAATGTAAATTTTTTGAAAAAATATAAACTTTTATATATTTTTTAAAAATTTTGAAATTTATTTATTATAAGAAATACTTAATAAGAAATAATCAT